>JASDDO010000008.1:247812211-250280580 GCA_030015575.1 Agapanthus africanus
TTCTTGTTGTGCAGGGGGACCATGGTGCCGCCCCTCATAATTTGATTTCTGCCCTTTGCGCTAGTCGGCTTTTGAGGAGATAATGTCAGGGATTCTTAGCTTTCATTCGTGATACCGGAGCCACAGTAGATTTGTTGGACCGGGTTCCTATTGTGAGAGAGTTTCCCGACGTTTTTCCCGATGAGTTGCCTGGATTGCCGCCAGAGTATGAGATTGAGTTTTGCATTGCTTTGATCCCGGCACGGGGTCTATTTCTATACCGCCTTACCGGATGGCCCAGGCGGAGCTTAAGGATCAGCTGCAAGAGTTGCTTGATAGGGGACTTGTGCGTCCGAGTGTTTCGCCTTGGGGAGCTCCTGTTTTGTTCGTCAAGAAGAAGGACGACAGTTTGAAGTTGTGCATTGATTATCGTCAATTGAACCGAGTTACGATGCGGAATAGGTATCCTTTACCTCGCATTGATGATTTGTTTGATCAGCTCCAGGGTGTGGGACATTTTTCCAAGATTGATTTTAGATCGGGATATCATCAGTTGCGGGTTCGGAATGATGACATTTCGAAGACTGCTTTTCGTACGCGCTACGGGCATTATGAGTTTTTGGTGATATCGTTCGGACTCACCAATGCCCCAGCAGCGTTCATGGATTTTATGAACCGGATTTTCACGCCGTTCCTTGACCAGTTCATTATTGTGTTTATTGATGACATTCTGGTTTATTCTAGGAGTCGAGAGGAGCATGAACAACACTTGAGGATTGCTTTGCAGACATTAAGAGAGCACCAGCTGTTTGCTAAATTCTCGAAGTGTGCCTTCTGGCTTGATAGTGTTGACTTCCTGGGTCATGTGGTTACGGAAGATGGTATTCGTGTGGAACCAAGGAAGATCGAGGCCGTACAGCTTTGGCCCAGACCTGTATCAGTGACAGAGGTCCGTAGCTTTTTGGGCTTAGCCGGTTACTACCGCCGTTTCGTGCAGGACTTCTCGAGTATCACTGCACCGCTGACCGGACTGACCTGGAAGGGAGTTCCTTTTCTTTGGACTGAGGCATGCGAGCTGAGTTTTCAGCAGTTGAAGTCTCGGTTGACGACTGCACTAGTTTTATCTTTGCCTTCTGGATCGGGCGGCCATGTCGTTTACTGTAATGCTTCTCAAGTGGGGCTTGGTTGTGTATTGATGCAGCATGATAGAGTTATCGCTTATGCTTCCCGGCAGTTGAATAAGCACGAGCAGAATTATCCTACTCATGATCTTGAGATGGCCGCGGTGGTCATTGCGCTTAAGATTTGGAGACACTACTTGTACGGGGAGTCATGTCAGATTTTCACAGACCACCAGAGCTTAAAAGTACATCTTCCAGCAGCGGGATCTGAATTTGAGATAGCGCCGTTGGATGGAGCTCGTGAAGGATTATGATTGTGAGATCCTTTATAACCCGGGCAAGGCGAATGTGGTAGCTGATGCTTTGAGTCGTAGGCCCGGGGGCAGCTTGTCCTAGTTGAGCGCAGTTCAGAGACAACAGTTTTCTGCAGATTGGCAGATCTTGTGCGATAGCAGAGTATAGTTTGAGTTCACTTCCACTGGGGGACAGCTTGCTCACGTCCGCGCCCGTCCACTTCTACTTGATCGTATTCGTGAGGCACAGCCCGACGATGCCCGTTTGTCTGAGATTCTTGAGCATATTCGGTAGGGTAGAGATTCGGAGTTTGAGATTGATGACCAGGGTGTGCTACGTTTCGGGACTCGTTTGTGTGTACCTGATACCGATGGGTTGAGACGCGAGATCCTAGAGCAGGAATATCAGTCAGCTTATAGTGTTCACCTAGGTTCCACCAAGATGTATCGTGACTTGAGAGATATCTACTGGTGGGCAGGGATGAAGAGTGATGTTTCGGATTTCGTTTCGATGTGCCTGACTTGTCAGCAAGTCAAGGCTGAGCATCAGAGACCGACAGGAGAATTGCAGCCTTTGCCCGTTCCGGAGTGGAAATTGTAACAGATCTCCATGGATTTCGTTGTGGGTTTACCCAGGTCCAGTCGAGGGTATGACTCCATTTGGGTGATTGTTGACCGTTGACGAAAGCGGCTCACTTCCTTCCAGTGAAGACCACTTTCGGTTATGCTCAGTATGCTCAGTTGTACATTGATGAGATTGTGCGTTTTCACGGCGTTCCCATATGCATTGTATCCAACAGGGGCACCCAGTTCACTAGTCGTCTTTGGCAGAAGCTTCAGGAAGTTTTAGGTACCCGATTGAGTTTTAGCACCGCTTTCCATTCTCAGATCGATGTCCAGTCAGAGCGGACTATACAGACAGGAGGATATGCTTCGTGCGCGCGTGCTTGATTTTGGTGGCAGTTGGGATCGTCACTTGCCGTTGATAGAGTTCTCCTACAATAACAGTTATCAGGAGACGATTCAGATGGCACCTTTTGAGGCTTTGTATGGTAGAAAGTGTCAATCACCAGTCTGTTGGACCGAACTAGGCGAGAGCAGGATTTTGGGACCCCAGCTAGTTCAAGAGAATACGGAGAAGATCCAGTTGATTCAGGATAGGATGAGAGCAGCCCAGTGCAGACAGAAGTCTTATGCCGACCGTCGTCGTCGCAGGCTCGAGTTCGCAGTGGGGGATCATGTATTCCTACGGATTTCTCCGATGAAGGGCGTGATGAGATTTGGTAAGAAAGGGATGTTTAGTCCCAGATTTGTAGGTCCTTTTGAGATCCTTGAGCGAGTTGTACCGTCGCCTATCGTTTGGCACTTCCGCCCAGTTTTCTGGATGTTCACCCCTTATTCCATGTATCGATACTTCGCAAGTACCTTCATGAACCTTCTCACATGAGTCAGCCCCAAACCGTTCAGCTTGAGCGCGATCTTTCGTTCAACGAGCATCCGGTAGTTATATTGGATCGGCAGGTGAAGAAACTTCGGTCAAAGGTCTTGCCATCTCTGAAGGTTCTTTGGCGTGGCCCGAATAGTGAAGATGTCACTTGGGAGGCCGAGAGCGAGATGCGGAAGAAATTTCCTCATCTCTTTGAAGGTACGCATAGTAAGATTTTTAAATTCGGGGACCGAATTTCTTTAAGGAGGAAAGATTGTAACACCTTAGAATACGATTAGTGTTAATTAAGCGATAAGACGGGTTTTTAGTAAAAAATTAACTAGTTTTCGCATATTTTATAAAAATTAATTAATATTTTATTATTATTTATTTTGGGCTTGCACACACTTGTGCATGTTAACCTAGGGTTAATTATTGTTAACTATGTTTATGTAGCCATGACACCTTAAATTAATTACATGACATGTTAACCTTGTCTTAATTTTTATTATTAAGAGTTTACCCTTTGACTTGAGAGAGAGAGAGAGAGAGAGAGTTGAATTTTGAAGGCATGATGAGGTATGGGCAAGCATGGGGAGCATTTAATGAGGAGAGAGAATGGGCATGGTTTGGGGAGCATTTAATGAGGAGAGAGAATGGGCATGGTTCATTCTCTAATCTCACACCCTCATTTCCCTCATCTCTCACCCATACACTCCCTCATTCTCACATCACTCTCTCATTCACACATTTGTGTTCTCCTTGTCATTTTCTCTCCCCTTAACTGAAACCGTAACATTTCATCACAAAACCCAAGAAAATCACCTCTAAACCTCACTAAAACCCTTCACAAAGTCAAGTTAAGCCACTAAGATGACTTGGAGCATAGAAAGCTAGGGTTTTTGAGTAAGTGTGGAAAGGTAGTGATCCGTAACTGTTAATTAGGTCCTTATAATGTTGTGCTGCTTAGTAGTTGTTGTTTAGAACACCAAAGATATAGTTTTGTGCACATATCGTATTTTTAGTGTTATTTTGGGGTCACTGTAATCTTCTATCACCATGAGTTGTTACTGTAAAATCTAGCAATGTAGTAGTGTTGTACTAGAGGCCCTGAGTGTTCACCTGAAACCCGAACCCAATCCAAGCTGTTTTGTCCGGCGACATTTGATGAATTTCCGAGCTCACCTGAATTTTGGTGGCCTGGGGAGTTGGGATTTTTAGGATAGCTGTCTGTAGGTATTTTGGGGTGTTTGGTACTGCTTGATTTTTTTGTTATGAATGTAGTCAAAATCTGGGACCACTTAGCTAATTTTAGGTGTTTCGGCAAAGTGCGATACGATTGATCCGACGTAGTTTAAGTGTTTCTGGTAGCTTGCAGTCGTGGACTTATTTTGATGATATCGCTACACACGTTAGCCGCTAAGCGAAACCTTTTGTAGCTTAAGGGAACTGATTCATTAAATGGCGTTGTGTTCGTTTATTATTGGGTAGTTTACTAAATCCACGCGTTATTGTGTTGTGTGTTAATAGGATCACAGGCGGGGACCTGAGACGCTGCGAAGAAGGGAAAGCAGGTGGTTGGATTTACCTAGCTCGAGAACATCGGTGAGTAGATTTAACATCTACGGGGAAATCGCCCATATGGCGTTAAGCGTCGAGGGCTAGTTATGATATTGTAGCCACATGTTATATGCATATGAGTTGATTGTGCATGTGCATCATGTTCCCGCCAAAATTTTGGCTCAAAACTTGCTCCCTTATAATATAATAACAATAAAATAAAAAATAATGGGAAAAACTCCACATGCAAAGAATGTAACGAATGTCTCAGCGCCAAGAGTTAAAACACTTTTAGGCAGCCCTTCACGTGCAAAGCACGAGAGCGCCAAGCGCCAAGAGTCAAAGACTCTGAGGCAGTGCCTCACGTGCAAAGCACGAGAGCGCTGGCGCCAAGAGCGCCAGCGCTAAGAGTCAAAGACTCTGAGGCAGCGCTCACTTGCAAAGCACGAGAGCGCCAAGCGCCAAGAGTTAAAGATTCTGAGGCAGCGCCTCACGTGTGAAGATCGAGAGCGCTGGCGCCAAGAGTGCCAGCGCTAAGAGTCAAAAACTCTGAGGTATCGCTCACGTGCAAAGCACGAGAGCGCCAGCGCTGAGAGCGCCAGCGCTAAGAGCGCCAGCGCTAAGAGTCAAAGACCTTGAAGCAGCGCTACGTGCAAGGCACGAGAGCGCCAAGCGCTAGAACTAAATGTTCCCCACCATTGGATCAAAGATCCAACGAAGATGATAAATCATCAAATTACCAGAATAAAATTCTGTTAAGGAAATACTCCTCAGAATCTTTCCAAATAAGAAAGATTGTGCTCTGTAAATCAGAGCACCGTTGGATCAAAGATCCAACGGTGATTAAAAATCACCAAGATACAGAGTAATCTCTATATGGGAAAATAATTTCCCAATCTTGTTAAAAACAAGAAGATTGTTTTCTGTAAAACAGAAGCCCTAGGATCAAAGATCCAATGGTGGGGAAACATCCCCAAATCAATCAGAGAAAGATCTCCTTAACTGATTCAACAAATCAGCCTCCCCTATATAAAGGCCCCAAAACTTCAAGTCTTACATCGAAGAAACTCCCCATAAGTTTCATACAGAAGAACTCCCCCCACAAGCTTGGAGAAATTTCAAAGAAAAAAGCAAGCTCTGAGAAGAAGAACTTTTCTTCAAGGTAAAAACAGAGAGATAAAAAACATCTCGTCAAGGAAGAAGAACGTAGTTCTTTTTTTAGATCATAGATCTTTAAGACAGAGGTCTTTCACAAAAAGAGATTATAACATCTCATCATAAAAAAAGGGGGAGAAGAATTTCATTCTCTTCAGATCATAGATCTACAAAGACAAAATCTTTCACAAAAGAAAATAGGAGAGATTGTAACATCTCCTATAAAAATAAGAAGTTTGTTCTTAGAACCATGAGACAAAGTCTCTTGTAAGCGAGAACTTATTTCTCATATCACAAAATTGATCAGAAGCGCTATGCGCTCATTGTCTGGCGCTCAGCGCCAAGCGTGCCACGTGCTCCTCATGTGTGCGCTACTTCATAAGAAGCGCCTTAGCGCTCCAAATCTGGTGACCAACGCCAAGCGCGCCACATGCTCCTCACGTGTGCGCTGCTTAACAGAAGCACTTGCGCTCTGATTGGCGCTCAGCGCCAAGCGCGCCACGTGCTCCTCACGTGTGCGCTACTTAATAGAAGCGCTCTGCGCTCATTGACTGACTCTCAGCGCCAAGTGCACCACGTGCTCCTCACGTGTGCGCTGAGGGAAAATAACTGTTCTTTAAATAAATCCCCAGAGCTATAATGAGTGCTCAACACTCAATAAAAGACAAAAACGGTTGTCAGAACCCAAACCAATGCTCAGCATTGTTAAATGAAAATGGACTGAGCCTAATTAAATGTCCAACATTTTAACTGAATGGGCCGAGCCCTAGTTGGCCACAGATCCCTAATTCAGATTAATTGAGCCCATGTGCTCATAAATCTTTGATCTTAGTCCTAAATTGGATTACAGATCTCCCAACCAATATTGGTTCAAGGGCACATCTCTTCACTCCTCTGATATTTGTCGTTGTAATCCTTCAACGTCTTCAGAGAGGTGACGGGTCCCGACAACCAGACATTCCACGGACTGTGGGGTCCTTAAACTCATGGATTATGATGTCCTTAAACTTTACAGACTATGATGTCTCTAAACTACCACGGACTATGAGATCCCTAAACTCATGGACTATGATGTCCTTGAACTTATGGATCACAACGTCCTTAAACTAAACCTTACAGACTATGACGTCTTTAAACTGTCACGGACTATGACGTCCTTAAACTTATGGACCGTAATGTCCCTAAACTAAGACAACAGAGCCCAAATGCTCTTTTGTTGGATCTAAATGATCCTGTTAAGTAGATCTTAGTCTAAAATTAGACTAACGCATCCTTAACAAACATTTAAGTTGATCTTGATCTCAATGAGATTAACAATCCTTAAACCCAACCCAAAACCAAATCTAAGAAAATACGGATTTGGACTAATCCACGCCCTACGGGAGATAACATAAATTAGTCTCCGTATACAATCCACGGGCAACCAAAAATAAAACAAACACACACGACATGAAGTGACCATCTGGAGAAGGAGAAAGTGGTTACCGCGATGCGGTAGCGTAATTAACTGCAGGGGCTTGCACCCGCAGGGAAGAGCGTCCCCATAATAAAAAAACCCTCACAATGAGGGGGATTCTGACGAAGTCTTCTACAACGGCCGCATCCGTCTAAACCTCCGATACATGGTGCCATAAATCAACTTGGCATCTTCGGAGAGGTGGACGGATAAAACCAAATAGCATCTACCCCCCAAAATTCAGGTCGGACGTCCCAACGTCCTGGTCGCGTCTTTCGGCGGCGAACAGATTCTGGCACGCCCGGTGGGACCTTTTCCTCTTTCCACTCCACACTTCGTGTGTCGTGTTTCACGAACGAATCGCGGTTTGCTATGGTTGCCCCTGGATTTGAGGTACTAAGATTTGGTCTCTTTCTTCGTGCAGAAAAAGAAGATCAATGGCTTTCAACTGCACCAACTACAACAACTCCCACTCCGTCCCTGTCAGAGGAGTGACCTATGGGCCTCAAGCGGCTTCCCTTTTTACGATGCCAGTGGAACAGGTGACGCAAGCCACCACTGGGCTATTCGTCGGGACCATGCTCCCACCAATAAGCTTCAACGCCTCGCTGCCGTCGCAAGAAACTCCGAAGAAGTCGGTCTTTGATCGGCTTACGACTACTGCGGCCCCTCTCAACGGGTCGCCCAAATCCAGCGCCTCAGTCTTTAAGAGACTGGGCCAAAACTCCAATGGGCCCGTGAAGAATCCCGCGGTACCTGAGGGGGTTATTCCGAAACGGATAGCCATCCCTGCTCTAGTAAATGAAGCCATTAGAGAGACTTCTCCTACTAAGGGGTCGGTCTTCAAAAGACTGACCGTTCCGACTCCCGCTTCGGGCGATGTCACCAAGGTTGCTTTCCCTACTTGAAAGTCAGTCTTCGATAGGTTGGACATTTCTTCTCAGCGGACATCAGTCTTCAAGTGGCTGACACCGGCAGCAACCCTCCACCAGAGCAGGGGGCATGATGAAGCCACCCCCATAGCTGAGCCAATACCGTCTACAAGGCATGCTCAACGTCGCCACTGGCGCCGAGTGAGAAAAGCTGGGGGCAGTTGTCCCTCTGGATTGACTCCACCAGCTCCGATGGTGGAAATTGATGCTGTTGTTCCAACTGGGAACAGCTTTGAACAACTTAGGAGGGTGCGCAAAAACTCTCCAACTGCTGTATTGAAAAGATCTCCTCCACTTGTGGAGAGCGCTACAAAGGCAAAGCCGAAACAGCCCCCTCAGTGGCTGTCCTCCAAAATTCACAGGGTCTGGCGAAGGGTCCAAGATTCTGTTGTTAACCAAGACTACTCCCACTAACCAAAGAAAATGAAGGTTCGACAAGAGAAGGACCACCCTGTTGTACCACAGAAGGTGTCATCTACTTGGGTTCCCGCTGTAATGGCCCCCTCAACTTCGACCGCCCACAAAAGGAGAAGGCCAGAGAAGATCCCTGCGTCTGCGACGAATCGCAAGATTATTGAATCCAAACGCCCTAAGTCTAGGGGCATGGTAGTGCATACTGTTTATATGGATTCCGGAAAAGAGGAAATCTATGCTTCTACGGGTCACCGACTGCTCACCCGATCAGTAACAAAGGCTCAGGAGCAACAACAACAGAAGCTCCAGGAGATGCTGACAAAGATGGCCGCACTCACTGGGCCAAAAGAAAGCCCGGAGACATCGTCAGAGCAACGCCATGAGCAGGAAATCGCCATGCGCTATGCTCGACTGGCCATAACTGGAAATCCCTGGCCAGGGTTGCACTGATTTACTGGTAAGTGTTATCAGTAGTTTCATGCTTGTTATGGACCTTACATCGGCATGACTTATCAAGCTGCCGGGGTCTGACGTTTACCACCCCTAGGCGAGATATGCGACATATCAGACGAACAGACCGGATTGTGCGGTAAGTGTTACTGATTGGATTCGCAGGAGTATGAGCAGGCTTGCTCGTTGATCTTCTGATCGCTCAATACCCGGGTGGCCGTTACGTTTAGCAGACCGCTTGCGGCTTGTGGGTGATTGATATGATCACCGCCTACTGCCGGCGTATTGACGAGTCTTTAGAGTCCTACACAGAGATTTCCTGGCTCAAGCGAAACGAAATAGGAGCGCATATGAGATATGTGCGAGACCGAGAATAATACCAGTATGTGATACTGTATTCTATTCTCGCGATTTGTATCATCGGACGGTTATATGAGATATAGCCGGGTTACCGAATCAAGTGTTTACTCGATACATTGATACACTAGATATTAGTCGGTTATATGCGATATGACCGGATCATTAAATCAAGTGTTGATTTAATGATTTAATGTATAATTATATATTTGATATATTACTTTACATTAACTAGTATTGGTTCACTTAAGATTGATTTTCTCACTTGATGTGCACAAGTTGTATATGTGATATATGTTTGTGCACTAGTTTGTATCATGATTGATGATACATGCAAACTTGAGTGTGTGTATGACTTACACCATATTTAAGATAATGGTTTGGGTTTTTATTTATTTTGGTAAAACAAAATGGTGGTTTTCTTTGTCTTTGCTTGAAGCTTCATGAAGCTTTCAAGTATCTTTGACAAAGTCCACTAATTTTGTTTTGCATAAGATTTTTATTAACCAAACCATTGCCTCAAACTATGGTTTAGTCTCTACAAAGGTAAACTCACCCATGGTTGCATCATGATAGACTTCACTTGATTATTCTTTTGTGATAATTCATTTTTCATTCTTATTCTTTTCTTTCTTCTTCTTCTTCTTCAAGAAGAAGAAAAGCTTGCTAGAAAATTTTCAAGTGAAGAAATAGAGTGAGAAACCCAAATCCAAAGTGAACCCACTTCCTATTTCATCATCCTCTACTACTTGCCATTTAGTTTAGGGTGTTCTCTTCACAAAGTTCTTGACCTAGTGAAGATGGAGCTTGAGTTTGAGTCTCCTTGACGTAGATCATCTTCGGCTTCGAAGTCAACGACCTAGCCCGCTCATTTCTCCGAGGAAACCATCACAAGAGTCCGGGATCTCGATGATCGCAGCGAAGGGACGTCAACACGGAGCTTTAGAAGTGAAGGACTGGATCTACAAAGGTTGTAATCTCTTTCACTTAGAAGTAAAGTTGTTTGCTTGCTTTTAGTTTCGCCTAATCTCTAGTATACGATCTTGGTTAGGGTTATTCGGCATGGCTAAAATTTGAATCGGGCATGGTTGATGCCTTGTAGAGCCTTATTAGAGTGCTTAGTAACCCTACAGTGGTATCAGAGCCAAGCTAGAGCTTTAGGCGAAGTGTAGACGAAGTTAGAAGTCCGATCGAACCCCGAAACCCTAATTTAAACCCTTCTCTGGACATTTTTTGAAATTGTGATATTTTCTGAATTAAAAATGCTTAAAAAATTCAGCAGGCAATTATATGGAAAACTGTGCAAAACGAAAAAGTTTGGCGCCCAAAGCACCGCGGAACCGCGGCACGAGCATGGCTCCCGCGGCGGTTCCGCGGCCATAAGATGACGTCATTCTTTCCTTTTTGCACAGTAATGTCCCTATTATATTTTCTGTTGTTTCTGGGTATTTTTAATTTATACTCAAGAGTTGAGTTTTCTGGGTTGTATTGGGGACTCGTTGATTCGATCGGAAAGTTTAACTTCGTCTATGTGTGTTTCCGAGTAATTTTAGAAAGTGTTAAAAAGTTCGACCGGATATCAATAACTCACTTTTTCCCCTGCCGGAAAATTTCCAAGTGTTGGATTTTTTCGTAGTTTAAGAACGTTCTAAGTCGTGCAAGTAACGCGATGGATGTAAGTGCACGGCAGCGCCCCGGCCGTCAATCCGAGGCCGGAATGCGGAAACGAAACTTTTACAAAACTTGTAAACCGGCACTGCCGCGCACTATAAAACTCGAATCGGGCCATTAACCTAATGCTAGAAAACTAGAAAATGGGGTAGAGAGCTATACCAAGCGATCCGTGTCCTTCGTGAAAGGTTCCTAGGCACCCTATAGAGGTCTCACAAGGCATCAACCATGCCATTTTCTAAAATTATGGGTGTCAAGAAACCCTAACACGGATCGTCGGCTAGAATTCTAGGCGAAATATAAATCTAGTTAACAATTTAACTAAAGTTAAGATGCTACAACCTTTGTAGATCCGGATATCCACTTCCTTAGCTCCACGTAGTGCTCCTCTCGCTGTCCTTTTCCAATCTTAGACTCGTTCATCGGTTTCATCGGGAAAGCGAGCGGAATAGGTCGTCGGCTTCGTGTCAAAGACGATCTACGTCGAGGCATCACAAGTTCAAGCTCCGACTTCACCAAGTTATGAAACTTGTGAAGAAAACACCCAAAACAACTTGGCAAGAGGTAGAGGGTGAAGAAATAGGAGGTGGGTTCACTTTAGAATTGGATTTCTCACTTTAGATCTCAAGTTGCCATTGATGGCATGGAGGTTTCTTTCTTGAAGAAGAAGATGATCAAGAAGGAAATATTATGATAAGTTATTTAAAATGAAAAGAAAATGAATACTTATCATAATGTTTACCATGGTCAAGTGTAGAGATTAAACTAAGGTTAGTTGGAATGGTTAAGGTTAAGGAAGAGATAAGAATGGTGGACCTTTTCAATGCTTCTTGAAGTTTCAACATAAAACAAAACAAGCCACCATACTTAACTATTTACAAAATGAATAAATAAATAAATAACTAAATAAACAATCAAAACCCTAACCATTCATATAACCATGGTTTAATCTTTACACAAACCCAAGTGAGCAAGTATCATCAAACATGATACAATCAAGTGCACAAAAAATATATCACATATACAATGTGCATCAAGTGAGAAAATCCTTTTAAAATGAACCAATACTGGTTAATGCAAAGTAATATATCAAATATATAATTATACATTAAATCATTAAATCAACATTTGATTCAATGATCCGGTCATGTCGCACATAACCGACTAGTATCCAATGTATCGATTTATCGAATCAATGATTCGATAACTAGGTCATATCGAATATAACCAATCGAAACATTCATCGCGAGAATGAAATACGGTATCACATACTCGCATTATTCTCGGTCCCGCACATATCTCATATGCGCTCCTATTTCGTTTCGCTTGAGCCAGGAAACCTCTGTGTAGGACTCTAAAGATTCGTCAATACGCCGGTAGCAGATGATGATCATATCAAGCATCCACAAGCCGCAAGCGGTCTGCTAAACGTAACGGCCATCCGGGTATTGAGCGATCAGAAGATCGACGAGCTAGCCCGCTCACACTCCTGTGAATCCAACCAGTAACACTTACCGTACAGTCCGGTCTGTTCGTCTGATACGTCGCATATCAAGTCTAGGGGTGGTAAACGTCAGACCCCAATACTCGATAAGTCATGCCGATGTGAGGCTCATAACGGGTTGAGAAACTACTGGTAACACTTACCAGCAAATCTCTGATCAGCCCTGGCCAGGGACTTCCCTGTTACGGCCAATCGAGCACAGCGCAACATCAACCCCCAATACCGGGAGAGACGAAACCCCTCCTATCGCTCATTGCCTCCATGTGACTCGGGACTGTACCCAAAGACCATCGTTTTGCACGCCCTCATGGACGTGGTAAGGTGGAGATCAAAGCACAGTGGGAATCACACAAGACTCTATGACGATCTCGGGTCTACAGACTAACCTGCACAAGTGTCACCTGAGAACTGCCATCTGACGTGAGGTATAATACCATCTGGAAGTTCTCGGCGAGTCCGTCCAGTGTACCCAGTCTCCACTGAGCACCCGTATACCATTTCTGATGTCAAACACCAATGGATGTGGGATCATCCATCGCCCATCACATGGGTCGAGAAGCGTATACGCTAGTCTACTATGGTATATCGATGCCCCGTCTCGATACACCCACGACTAGGGACCTTGAAGGATGTACTTATGGACTACCATGTCCCCACTAGTATGATCTGCATCATAGTCCAGGTAGTCAAGTACACATCCTAAGGGCTTTACCAACATGTAACTATAAGACAGTATAAAGAGACTAGTGTACATGTTAAGATAAAGAGTAACCAGATAGCATACTATCATATAGAGCAAGAAAGTCATCTCTATATATGTCCAAGCATCCAATATAATATACATCATCTGTACAATACTGGCCTCTAGGGCATACATACAACTAACAATCTCCCACTTGCACTAGGGCCAGCTGCTGTAGTATCGCATTCCGAGCATCCCGAAGAGTCTCTCAAACTGTATCTGGGGAATGGCCTTCGTGAGTGGATCCGCCGTGTTGTTCTTCGTGTCAACCCTCCTGACCTCGATCTCCCGGCAATCAACTATCTCCCGGATCAGGTGATACCGCCTTAGAATATGCCTGGATCGCTGATGGGACCTGGGTTCCTTGGCCAAAGCCACCGCTCCATTGTTATCGCAATACAAAGGTATTGGACGCTCAATGGATGGAACCACTCCAAGTTCAGTAATGAACTTCTTGATCCAGACAGCCTCTTTGGCAGCATCGTTGGCAGCGATGTATTCAGCCTCCATCGTCGAGTCTGCCACGGTTTCCTGCTTGGAACTCTTCCAGCTAACCGCCCCTCCGTAAAGGCTAAAGACAAAGCCCGACTGCGACTTAGAGTCGTCCTTATCACTCTGGAAGCTCGAATCGGTAAAGGACTCCACTTGGAGTTCTCTGTTACCATACACCAAGAACATATCTCTAGTCCTTCGTAAGTACTTGAGAATGCTCTTCACAGCTGTCCAGTGACTCTCTCCAGGATCAGCTTGATACCTGCTCACTACACTTAGTGAGTATGCAACATCGGGTCTGGTACATAGCATCGCATACATGATAGAGCCTACAGCCGAAGCATAGGGTATCCCTTGCATGCGAGCTCTCTCCAAATCAGTCTTGGGAGACATCTCTTTGGAGAGAGTGACTCCAGAGACCGTGGGTAAGTTCCCACGCTTGGACTCTTCCATACTAAACCTCTTTAGTATGGTGTCAATGTACCTGGATTGGGACAATCCCAATATCCTTTTGGATCTATCTCTATAGATCCTGATTCCCAATATGCAGGAGGCATCACCAAGATCTTTCATTGAGAATCTTTGTGATAAGAAGAGCTTGACCGATTGCAGCATAGGAACATCATTTCCTATCAAGAGTATGTCGTCCACGTACAATACGAGGAAGACAACCTTACTCTCTGCCACCTTCTTGTAGATACAAGGTTCATCTGGATTTTTGACGAAATCAAACTCTTTGATAACGACGTCAAAGTAGATGTTCCAACTCCGCGATGCTTGCTTTAATCCATAAATGGATTTAAGCAGCTTGCACACCTTCCCGCTGCTCCCACTGTCTATGAAGCCCTCTGGCTGAGTCATGTACACGCACTCTTCTAAATCACCATTTAGAAAGGCGGTCTTAACATCCATTTGCCAGATTTCATAATCATGATAAGCAGCGATGGCAAGCATGATCCGGATGGATTTAAGCATAGCCACTGGAGAAAATGTCTCGTCATAGTCCACACCTGGTCTTTGACGAAAACCCTTTGCTACAAGTCTAGCTATGAAAGTCTCCACTTTCCTATCTACACCAAGTTTCTTCTTGAAGATCCACTTGCTCCCAATGGGTTTTACCCTTTCAGGAGCAACTTCCAAAGTCCATACTTTGTTGGTGTACATGGATTCCATCTCGGACCGCATAGCATCCAGCCATTTCACTGAGTCCCCACTCGTGATGGCCTGCTCGAAGCTAGTTGGGTCATCATCCTCCATGATGCAATCCTCGCTCCCACCGTCCATGAGAAAACCGTAGTATCTCTCAGGTTGGCGAGGAACCCTACTAGATCGGCGGAGTGGCTGGGGTTCATCGGGAACTACGGAATCCTCTGGTTCCACCAGATCTTCTGTTGTAGCTTCTGCAGCTGGAACCTCTTCCAGTTCTACCTCATGACCACTAATTTCTTTTTCAAGAAATTCCTTTTCTAAAATGGTGGCATGCCGAGAAACAAACACTCTTTGTTCCTCAGGGTGGTAGAAGATATACCCTCGCGAATGTTTGGGATATCCAATAAACTTACACAGAATGGACCTTGCCGCGAGTTTGTCCGGATTTTCCGTTTTTACATAGGCCGGACAACCCCATATCTTAACATAATTAAGACATGGTCTCTTTCCTTTCCATATCTCATATGGAGTGGTCGGCACGGTTTTGGTGGGAACCATATTCAATAGGTCTGCAGCTGTTTCCAGTGCATATCCCCAGAAGGAAATAGGTAACTCAGCTGTGCTCATCATAGAGCGCACCATATCTAATAGGGTGCGGTTCCTCCGTTATGATACACCGTTGTGCTGTGGTGTATAGGGAGGAGTCAGCTGAGAGAGAATCCCATTCTCTTTTAGGAAGTCCAGGAATTCATTGCTCAAGTATTCCCCTCCTCGATCAGATCGTAGGATTTTAATACTTTTTCCGGTTCGGTTCTCAACTTCTTGTTTATATTCCCTAAATTTCTCAAAAGCTTCTGATTTGTGTTTCATCAGGAACACATACCCGAACCTAGAGAGATTGTTAGTGAATGTAATGAAGTATGAAGAACCATCCCTGGCGTGTGTAGACATGGGACCACATACATCACTATGTATAAGTCCCAAGAGTTCGGTAACTCTTTCTCCGTGTCCCGTAAACGGAGTCTTGGTCATTTTGCCTTTGAGACATGACTGGCAAGTGTCATAAGATGAAAATTCAAACGGATTTAAATATCCATCTTTATGCAACTTAGCTAGTTGTGTCGCATTTATGTGACCCAGTCTACAATGCCACAAGAAGGATTCATTGAGTTCAGAACTCTTCCTCTTGTGTGTGTTTGTTATGCTCAGAACTGTTGATTGATTTAGAACATAAATGCCATTGCACAACGTGCCTGATCCAACCAACTTTTGGTTACGGAAAATGTTCATAACATTATTCTGTAATACAAAATTATATCCCTCTTTACTTAATAAAGAAACCGATATAATGTTGCATATCAGGTTCGGCATGTAATAGCATTCGTTCAGAACCAATGTATTACCAGTTGGTAATACAAGGTGATTTTCCCCGACAGTCTTAGCTGCAACAATTGCACCATTTCCAACTCTAATGTCTTTATCACCTTCTCCAAGTTCTCTACCTTTCCTGAGCCCATGTAACTGATTACATATATGGGATCCTGACCCGGTATCTAATACCCAGGACGTAGAGCAAATGGAGAAACAGTTCTCAGTAACGAACACACCCGAAGAAAATGCATCAACATGTACTTTCTTCATTCGGGTGGCATGGGAATCCTGGTATTCCCCTATTTCCTGTTCATTCCTATAACTCTTATAAGAAAGAACGGAACCAACGTTCCCCAGCACAGAATAACATGCGGGTTCGGTCAATACATCTATATTATTATCTTCCTTAGGGCATGAAATGGTCGCTACCTGGAGAGAGAGAGAGAAGAAAACACTTTAGCGTATGCTCGTGCAAGATCAGATTGGTTATTATCTTATCTAATCAGGATGGCTCCCACTGCTTTTTATCAAATCTTCCTCCAAACCCTAAAAGGAAAGACTAGCCGGGATTAATTACACACTACAAGTTCGCCAATCTTTCAGCCAGGCCAGTGTCGGTACTTTGAGGGAGGTCCCCCGTGCTTTCGCACGAACCTAATTAATGTAAACCTCGTTTTCCCAGAGGCGTAACCTCGTTAACACCTTTCTAGACACCTACTTGATCGGCTAATTGCAATGTGTAAAACTCTCCCAGGAGTAACTCTTACTCGCAGTGGGTATCGGGATCCAACTATCTCATAGAAGGTATGCAATCTCATTGCAAATTTCAACACTTGAAATTCCCGATAATACTTTTGCCCCTAGCGTCCTATGACCTTGACGCATGCCAACAAACCATAGTGCGCTAGTCAAGTTCAACCCGTCATTTCCTGATCGAATTAAACCCACCCGTACGACCCTTGACGCAGGCCAACAAAGTCGCACGACTACCCTAATCCAATCTGCATCATATGCATAAGCAGATAAATACTAGTTAGCTACCGCACACTACGCCTTGACGCAGGCAAACAAACGTAGCACGAATACTAACTACTACTCATCTGAAATGACGGAGGGCTACGCCAGGTTTTTCTGAAAACCATGAGCGTAATGAACTTGATATCGTTGTAGAATCAAATGAAGTTTTGAAATGGAGTGATTTTGAGGCTTTTCCAGTTTTGCTAAAGGAGTCACTCCCGGTGAAGGGATCTCGGTCCTTTCCTCGTCGAATGAGGTGCGGGATATATCATATATATCGCTGTGCAAAGCAAAAACCCAAAAGCAGTCAAAAGCAAACCGAGTGTGTAGCATCTGCCAGTTATTGCTAAAGGAGTCACTCCCGGTGAAGGGATCTCGGTCCTTTCCTCATCGAATAAGGTGCAGGGTATATCATATATACCGCTGTGCAAAGAAAGAACTGTAGCTACCTGTTTTATTTTAAAATTGATTCCACAACATCTTAGGTTTCTTATCTTTCATTAATCACATTAATGAAGTCCCATCATTTAAATACCTAAACATCACAGATAGATATGACGTACACTTATGCCATCCGCATTCGCCTCGATGTCCCCTCGTGCACCGTTAGGTTAGGTAACTAACGACAGAGCAGGGAAGGGCTAGCGCGGGTGTAAAACATAAGTAACGTCTATATAATATATCATATATACTATATACTATATCCATCACAGAATCACATCACAGATATCGCAGCAGAATAATCATATGAAATATTGGATATACTAGGACGTCTGTGTTTTCAATACGAGCCAGTATAAAACACGGATTCCACGGTCGTGATGAATAGCCAATCCCACACCCTTAGACCCCTACGAGAGCGGCAAGCAACCCTGCCAATTCTAGGGTTAGGAGACCCGGACTCGACTCCTCGAGTTGGTCTCCCACTGGACCCCAGAACCCGGTTACTTGTGCTCCCCTCCTTGGGTCTATCCTAATGCGGAAAAGTAAATAATATACAAAAGGTGACATCTTCCGCTACCTGGAAGTGCCCCAAATAAAAGAATATTACATACAAGTTTTTACATGAATGAAAATGAAAAACACTCATCTCACATAAAAACCCCCGGCTATTCGAATACGATGATCCAATATAACATATCCAGCAACACATAACATCACATGTCATCAACGTAAGTAAGTATGCATACCCCAATTGTCTTTGACATATAGCAATGAAACCGGCGATATAAACATACTACACTTACGGTCACAGAAAAGAAAGTGTAAAACTACAACAATTGGAATCCGCAACTTCTTTAGACATCGCATGCCTAATCAAATGAAATACTTAGACATCACATGCCTAACAGATATAAATCCCGCATTTTAGTCTCATTATCGAAAACTCTTTTCAATATTATGTGGGACTAAACTGCTAGATTTATAACATTCATTCAGTTATCTCATAACTGTTTGTGAATTCCAATTATTGTATCACATTCCAGATAAACAGAAAATGTTAAACTTTCCGATCGAACAGTCGAATATCCAAGTTTTCCGATACAGTCCAACACATGAAATAAGTCTAGCAACATTCAGTTCGTGCCTCAGTACCAACGGTCCAGCCGTAGAAGGGTCAAGCCAACGCCTCACATGTGGCACGCCGTACTGCCCCAAACCCGAAGGTTCAAAGGGCAGTTCAAGACGGTCACATAATCGAGTTAAGGTTTGTTGTCTTCTAGAGGGTCCATCGCATTACTTGCACTACTTAGAACGTCGTTAAACTACGGAAAAATCCAACACTTGAAAATTTCCCGACAGGGGAAAAATTGGGTATTTATATCCGGTCGAACTTTTTAACATATTCAAAAAATTATCCGGAAATACACAAAGACGAAATTTGATACCCCGATCGAAACACCGAATCCCCAAAGCAACCCCAGAAAATTCAACTCTTTAATAATTATTAAAAATTCCCATAAAACTCAGCACCAGAAAAGAAGAATTACTGTGCAAACAATATTGGGTAATATGAACAGTTGGCGGCGGAACCGCGGCAGAAGCCATGCTTCTGCCGCGTTTCCGCGGCTGTTTGGAAGCTTCATGAGCTCGTGTTTCACCATAATTCTTAGATATTCCTGCTGAATTTTTTAGGCATTTTTAATCTTGAAAAATCCCAGATTTTAGAAAATGTACAGAGAGCATGTTAAGTTTAGGGTTTCGGGTTCGTTCGGGCTTCAAATTGCGTCTAGACTTCGCCTAAGGCTCTAGCTAGGCTCTGATACCAGTGAAATGTTCCTAGGCACCCTATAGAGGTCTCACAAGGCATCAACCATGCCATTTTCTAAAATTATGGGTGTCAAGAAACCCTAACACGGATCGTCGGCTAGAATTCTAGGCGAAATATAAATCTAGTTAACAATTTAACTAAAGTTAAGATGCTACAACCTTTGTAGATCCGGATATCCACATCCTTAGCTCCACGTAGTGCTCCTCTCGCTGTCCTTTTCCAATCTTAGACTCGTTCATCGGTTTCATCGGGAAAGCGAGCGGAATAGGTCGTCGGCTTCGTGTCAAAGACGATCTACGTCGAGGCATCACAAGTTCAAGCTCCGACTTCACCAAGTTATGAAACCTGTGAAGAAAACACCCAAAACAACTTGGCAAGAGGTAGAGGGTGAAGAAATAGGAGGTGGGTTCACTTTAGAATTGGATTTCTCACTTTAGATCTCAAGTTGCCATTGATGGCATGGAGGTTTCTTTCTTGAAGAAGAAGATGATCAAGAAGGAAATATTATGATAAGTTATTTAAAATGAAAAGAAAATGAATACTTATCATAATGTTTACCATGGTCAAGTGTAGAGATTAAACTAAGGTTAGTTGGAATGGTTAAGGTTAAGGAAGAGATAAGAATGGTGGACCTTTTCAATGCTTCTTGAAGTTTCAACATAAAACAAAACAAGCCACCGTACTTAACTATTTACAAAATGAATAAATAAATAAATAACTAAATAAACAATCAAAACCCTAACCATTCATATAACCATGGTTTAATCTTTACACAAACCCAAGTGAGCAAGTATCATCAAACATGATACAATCAAGTGCACAAAAAATATATCACATATACAATGTGCATCAAGTGAGAAAATCCTTTTAAAATGAACCAATACTGGTTAATGCAAAGTAATATATCAAATATATAATTATACATTAAATCATTAAATCAACATTTGATTCAATGATCCGGTCATGTCGCACATAACCGACTAGTATCCAATGTATCGATTTATCGAATCAATGATTCGATAACTAGGTCATATCGAATATAACCAATCGAAACATTCATCGCGAGAATGAAATACGGTATCACATACTCTCATTATTCTCGGTCCCGCACATATCTCATATGCGCTCCTATTTCGTTTCGCTTGAGCCAGGAAACCTCTGTGTAGGACTCTAAAGACTCGTCAATACGCCGGTAGCAGATGATGATCATATCAAGCATCCACAAGCCGCAAGCGGTCTGCTAAACGTAACGGCCATCCGGGTATTGAGCGATCAGAAGATCGACGAGCTAGCCCGCTCACACTCCTGTGAATCCAACCAGTAACACTTACCGTACAGTCCGGTCTGTTCGTCTGATACGTCGCATATCAAGTCTAGGGGTGGTAAACGTCAGACCCCAATACTCGATAAGTCATGCCGATGTGAGGCTCATAACGGGTCGAGAAACTACTGGTAACACTTACCAGCAAATCTCTGATCAGCCCTGGCCAGGGACTTCCCTGTTACGGCCAATCGAGCACAGCGCAACATCAACCCCCAATACCGGGAGAGACGAAGCCCCTCCTATCGCTCATTGCCTCCATGTGACTCGGGACTGTACCCAAAGACCATCGTTTTGCACGCCCTCATGGATGTGGTAAGGTGGAGATCAAAGCACAGTGGGAATCACACAAGACTCTATGACGATCTCGGGTCTACAGACTAACCTGCACAAGTGTCACCTGAGAACTGCCATCTGACGTGAGGTATAATACCATCTGGAAGTTCTCGGCGAGTCCGTCCAGTGTACCCAGTCTCCACTGAGCACCCGTATACCATTTCTGATGTCAAACACCAATGGATGTGGGATCATCCATCGCCCATCACATGGGTCGAGAAGCGTATACGCTAGTCTACTATGGTATATCGATGCCCCGTCTCGATACACCCACGACTAGGGACCTTGAAGGATGTACTTATGGACTACCATGTCCCCACTAGTATGATCTGCATCATAGTCCAGGTAGTCAAGTACACATCCTAAGGGCTTTACCAACATGTAACTATAAGATAGTATAAAGAGACTAGTGTACATGTTAAGATAAAGAGTAACCAGATAGCATACTATCATATCGAGCAAGAAAGTCATCTCTATATATGTCCAAGCATCCAATATAATATACATCATCTGTACAATACTGGCCTCTAGGGAATACATACAACTAACACTTCGGTCTTCGCCTCCACTCTGATCTCCTCGCGGAATCTCCGGTCTTCATTTCCTCGTCGGAATGAGCACCACATCGCCGGGTTCTTTTACGGGCTCCCACCTTTGGACCGAGGCAACTCAGGCACGAAGTTGGCGAGTCGACGTGTCCAAGAATACTGTAGGCTAGTGTAGAATAGTTTGTCTCTAGCGGGTATGAGGTTGCCATTGAAGTAGTAGAGGAGAGAATGAACTTTGGAGAATGATGTTGTATTTTGTTGCAAGCCAAAATGTGAGATGAATAAAAATTTCCCACCACAAGAAAAAGAATCCTCTCTCATCTCCCTCTCTAGTAGTGGTCGGCCCATCTCAAGAATGAGGAGGAAAAATATGTATCAAGGGGGGTGAGCACAAGAGGAGAAAAATGGTGAGAATAAGGGAAAATATGTCACACCACCATCAACACAATATCCCATCCAATAAATGCAAGTAATGATGCACAAAACTAAATCAATCTCATCAAGAACCATAATGAATCCCCACTTACAAATAACCCCCTCCACAATGCTAATTTGCAAATTTGCAAATTAGCCCCTCCCATCACAAAAGTCCGGCCGTGAAGGAACAAAGGAAAACTGGCCGGAAAGGAATGCAAACTGGCAACTTCAAAAAACTGATCCCGTAATAAATTACAGGAAAACCCCGCGACTGTATATACATACCCGCATTTGTATTCCTACTGAATACAAATGCAAAGAGACAAAATCTACACTGTACAATACTAGGATCCAGCTTAAACCAAAGCCCGCTAGTATTATCCGTCCGATTTTGATCCGTGCAATACCGCACGTATAAGATCGAACCCTGCCATATCTCCAAACGGCCTCTACAGCGTTTCGCCCGAAACTTGAGAAAACGGTCTGTGGGGGACTCTAAAGACTCGTCAATACTTTGGCTGTGGATTTAACCACTAGCACGTCAGAGGTATTAGCCATACATAACGGGCTACCAGGTATTGACCAAAAGGGACGTCGATGAGCGAAATCACCCTGACACCCTACTGAGCCTGTCAGTGACAATATCCGTACAGTCCGGTCCGTTCGTCTATGAGCATCGCATGGCGGGCCTAGGGGGTTGGTAAAAGTCAGACCCCCAAAAGCGGTACAAGTCGTGTCAGAGTGTAGCCCAGAACACCCTGAGATACTACTGGAATACCTACCAGTAAATCTCCTTCCTTGTCCAAGGACTTCGTGTAATGGCTCTCCTAGACACAGCGCGACCCCACCCCCAATACCGGGAGAGACGAACCCCTGCAGATCCGCTCACTGCCTCCATGTGGCTCGGGACTGTACACAACTAAAACCTGTTTGCATAACTCCTTTGAGCGTGGTAGGGTAGTAATCAAAGCACAGTGGGAACTCACACGAGACAAATGACGATCTCAGGTCGATGAACTAACCTGTACACATGTCACCAGGGAACTGCTATTTGACGTCAGGTATAAGACCAACTAGCATGTTCCCGGCGAGTCCTGTCCGGTGTACTCATAACCCAATGAGCACCTGTATACATCTTAGGTGAACCAACTGACACCAGTGGCTTGTGAGACCGGCCACCGCCCCTCGTCGGGGTCTCGACTGTATACACTAGTCTACTCTGGAGTATCGATGCCCTGTCTCGAAACTCCCTCGACTAGGGACCTTGTAAGGATGTGCTTATAGACCCCAGCTCCCACGTATATGATCGCCCTCATACTGCTGGCAGTCAAGCAAGAATCCTAGGGGCTCTATCAACGCACAATAGTGACTTGTAAGGTCACCTAAAGCAGTACACGATGATAAAGATAAACCAGATATCATACTATCATCTTGAGTAAGACTGTCCTACCGGTATAGGTCCTCCCTCAATCATTGCAATCACGTGCCTGTGATCCAATAATTGACTCTGAGGGCACTATCTCCAACAATCTCCCACTTGCACTCAAGGCTAATTATTACGATGTCGCATACTCACAGCCCGTGTGATACCGAACACCCAACTCCTCTACTAGTCAGTCTCACAAAGCTCGTTTGCGAAACTATTGCGTTCGAGGAATAGCCTCAGTGAGTGGATCCACTGTGATGTTTCCTTCTATGTCTGTTACGACCTGAAAGTACGGAACATGACCGGCACTTAGGCTACGAACGTCTCAAGGCGTACGTGCTCTAAGTAAGCCGAGCCCAGAAATCCAAACCAAGAAGAGTAGTGGAGTGCAGGAAAAACCATAAGTAAAACAACCAGTCTGCAATATAATATACAACGCCTAAAGGCGAGGATCACAACAGAAAGGAAACTCAACAACATGAATCCCAGAGAAATATAACGTGCGACTCTAAGGTCGAAAGAATAATCAACACTGGTCTCTATCTCAAATAAGTACATGTTTGGTTGATGGAACTTCTAGATACAACTGAATATAATATACAATGTATAATGATGGGTACGATACAAATAACCCACCTACTAGCAAGTCACCCGAAAGAAGCAGTGCCGCAAGCCGTAATGAATGCATGTACGGCAAACACCTGCAAGAACTGGGGCACAACGGGGGTGAGTTGCCAACTCGTGAATAGAAGAACATCTACGAACAGAAAATCACATGTATGACGCAATCCTAGGTCATACGATCAACATATATAAACCTCAAATGAATATGTCTGAAGCATGCTGAGGTGGCAATGTAACATCTATACAGGTATGTAGTGCCAAGTACTCGCCAATGCCTCAGGTAATAACATGTCATAAATATGAGGTATGATCGATATAATCAATATGAATCAATGCCAGCTATAACATGAATCTAGTAGTATGTGGATGTCCTCCACTAGGTAATCAATATCTGTAAATCGGTGGATCCCGTCCACGTGTCACCCAATGACAACAAGCATCATGCATGTAAATATCGTAAAGCATATGAATGGAAATATGAGGATATAATCAAATCATGGAACCTGAGTGCCTAGCATCGACACTCGAAAACATCATGAACACCTGTGCCTAGCATCGACACGTAAATCTTCATGTATCTCATGCGCCGCACACCCTGGTCGGCCCTCATATCCATCTCATGACTCCAGTCGGTATCCCCCAGATAACCGACGGGTCCCAAATACTATCACCGGTAGGTATTACTCCCCCTGCCGGGCTCACCGTCTAGCATATACGAGTCTTCTTGCCTCGGGGTACCTCACCGGGTCCACCATGTACCCGCAATCGGTGCCTACCGCTCCTCGAATCGGGCATACCCACACAAGCTCTCTGGAACCGAGAAAACTCATGGTGGACGCACTGAAATATCATATCAAGGGTGACCGGATTTTTAAAACAATTACATATTTTCTTTTGAAATATCCACGGTCCCCAAATCCAGAAATATCATGGAAACAACATATCTCAATGCGTATAATCAAACATGATGTATGCGACATGTAAAGAAAGGTAAGCATATCAGTAAGTCATGCAACATGGAATAGTAATGTGCGCATGTCGAGGGAAACCACTCTTTTAAATGAATCAGTTTTAAAGAATATCTTGCTGTTCCCAAATCTCTAATCAAGCTGGAATCATCTATGTATGTGTAAAGGTATAAGTGTACAATATGCCATGCAAGAATCACATCATGAATTCAACAGTACTACAGTGTAGTGGCATGGCAATTATCGATGATGAAGTGTGTGAGCCGGCAAACAGTGTACGTGGAACATACGCATCATCGATAATGGTGCTGGTGTCCTAACAGCATGTTGGTAATATCTCAATAAACACAAGTAATGCGATGCAAATACTATGAATATGCGGAATCAAATAATCAACGCAACAGTGAAGAGTCTACATCAATATGTAAGTGTCATGCAGTTTTGCCTTTTTGAAATAAGACGAATCGGGGTTTTTAGTAAAATAAGGGCTACGGTGTTTTTAAGAAAAGATGCCCCCTTTGAAATTATCCGTAGAATCCCTTTTTGCCTGTCTTTAAAATACTCCCGATTCGTTAGTTTTGAAATAGGTATGACTCGGGTCTAGTCTAACATCTACTATACTAACTACTGATCTAACTATCAAGTCAATCGGGAGGGGTAAGGAAACCACCTAAGTCTGAGTCGATATATATAAATAAAGATAGTAGTCGGTGATCCCGCATCAATAGTATCGCATACGATACCGTAAATCATCTGACACCCTCAAGTCATGAGTGCGGATCGATCATCAATAAAAAGCTCGTACGATAAATCGTCGTACGGCATCCCAATAGTTGGGTGCGGGTCAATATCACAATATCACATCAATTATCTGGTATCCTTATCATCATATCACACAATCTGGGGTACTGATCCAAGTCTAGTACGAATCGATACCATCTACATAAGTATGAATGCGTGTGCGAAAGACACGCCGAAAGGCCCGCTAAAAATCATATATCGTATCCCAAATACGAATCACATCACATCACCGATATCATGGCACCATGCCCAAACTCATCGACTCACATCCAAGTCCTCTAATATCCTCGTCATCACAGTATGAACATAGCAAATAAGCACGTGTGTGCGTGTGGGTGCAAACTATTCTAGGGTTCGCGACTAGGAACTACACTAGTTACTTTTAACCCTAATCAATGCATAGTACACCTACCACATCCTAAACAGCCAAGTCACACATAAGCTATCATATATAAGTACAGTATATATAGTATACTAGACATCAGACTGCGGGGGTGCTATATGCCATCCACCCGACTTCTCCCGGTAGATATAAATCTACTCACCTTCTTATGTGTGCCGGTGCCGATGTCGCCACTTGCATCTCCAACGCTTCGACGCCACGTGGGGTACCTACAAGGATATCACACGCTAAAATACATAAAAATCATGTCGAAAGCCAAAATGGTGCATGCTACGCCCATAGGTAAAAACCTGTGGCCTTGCGTGCAAACACAGCCAATATCCCTCTGCCGTGGCGTTCAAACGCCACCCGACAGTCACGAATCATCGAATACAAAAATCCATACGAAAACAAGTCGTAAATCATGCACCAAGTCAAGAAAAATCAACCCAGATTCTACCCTGGTTGGAACCAGACAAAACTAGACATGCCCAGGGTCAAGTTTACAGGTAAAAGAGCCGTGCACGCAAAACGAGGCAGTTCCCTCCTGCCCTGGCCGCAAATTGCGGCCAGAGGGATTAAATCTGCGGCCGGGGTAAGGTGGTTGGGGCTAGGGTTTTGGGTAATGCTTTCTATCTTCCTGCATACCTCACTGCCAAGTCAAAATTATTTTAGGAGGTCCGGGTTGATAGCAGTTTCCAGAAAAGCCACAAAGTCGACAAAATCGACAAAATACGCCAAGTTGAAACTTTCAGGTAACCAACTGGAAAACTGGGGTAATCTTGGTTAAACTGGCCTCAAATACACCTAATAAGGTTACCCTAACGATCAAAACCATCACTTGGCCACATCTTACTCAAAATCACTAAAACTAGCACTAGATCACAAAACTAACACTAAATTTCAGCTGCATAACCATAACTATTCAAGAAAGAAGTTAGGTTGCAAGATTATACCTCAAGGGATCCTAGGATGTAGGAGAAGAGGAGGATGAGGAGAAAGGGCTGTTGGTGGACTGCTGAGTTGCTCCTACAGCTGCTGGTGTTGCTTTTGCAGCTGATGCTGTTGTTTTTCAACAGCAGCTTGTTGCTATTGCTGTAGCTTCAGCAGCTGTTGTTGTTGTTGAGCATGGTGAGTTGTTGTGGTTTTGGTATGGGTATGGTGGTGTGATGATGTTGCAATAATGCTAGGGGCTGTTTCTGGTGTTTGAAAGATGTGGCTGCTGCTGTGGCTAATGTAGCAGCAGATGGAGAGGGGAGGGGCTGTTTGGTGGCTGATGTAGGGTGTTGTTGTGTGGGGTGAAGTGAGGTTTATGATGGTGTGGTGTGAGTGAGAGGGAGAGATGTGAGAGGCAAAAAGTTTTGAAGTGAAATGGAGTGAAAAGTCTTGATATGAGATGAGTTAACCCCCATCATCCTCTCTCTCACTAGATGCTTGTCATGGCACATCCATCATGCCCCCTCTCTCTCTCCTACACAAGTCAACCCCCATCCCTAATCACCTTTAACAAGATAACAACCTTTAATTAACCCCATTAACATAACCAAATGGTTAACCCATCATGGTTGGCTAAACATGGTTAAACCTAGACTTAACCCAAGTTAACATGCACAAGTGTGTGCAGTCCAGATAAAATTCCAATAAAATATTCATAAAACCAGATAAATCATCAGAAACCAATTTTCGTAAACGTTTTACCAAAAACCCTACATTAAACATATTTTAGAATTTCCATAATTTTTCTTCAGAATTTTCCCCATTTATCGGTATTTAATTATATGGAAATATTAAAATATTCAATAAAATAATATTAAATTATAAAAATTCCCAAAAATAATATTATGTTTTTCTGAAGTGTTACAGTAAGATAATATTAAATTATAAAAATTCCCAAAAATAATATTATATTTTTCTGAAGTGTTACAATGTCTCTCTTTATCTCAAGTTCGCGGAGAAAGCCATCTTCCGAAATGAGCAATACCTATCTTAGAGTATGTCTGGATATCTGATGGGACCTAGCTCATAAATGAACTCCAAATCCAAACTTCTTAGACTGTATCGTCAACTGAACTTAATCAGTATCCTGCGCCATGCCTCCCTCAGTATCCCCTTGGACCACCTGTCCAAACTACTGCCCCTCGTAGGAGTGAAAACTATAACTCTGACAGTCACTCTGTCATCCAGGTCACCTTGGAAGCCTGGAATGATAACCGTCTCCGTGAAGAGGCTGTCGTTATCATATCCCTAGAACATCCACTTATGTTCTAAAACTGCTTCTGAATGTTTCTCCAGGATTGGATCAATATCAACTTATTGCATCTACTGTAAAAACAACATCTGGTGTGGTACTTGACATCTTATGATTGACTCAATTGCCTAAGCAAGTGATCTGCCAATCATGCACTTCCCTCTCCACTTTAGTCTGTAAAACTCCTTTAGAGAGGGTGACTCCATCACCTGCAGGTACACTACCGTGCCAGGAGTCGTCCATTCTAAATACCTTTAGAATGCTGTCTAAGTACCCTGATTGGGACACTTCCCAAATCTAGATTTAAAACCATAGATCCAGTAACCAGAATGTATGATGTGAAATCCATGTCTTTTGTGGAGAAACCACTGTGTGATAACCAAAGTATAACCGATTGTAGCATAGGAACTTCACTTCCTACTCTGTGTATGTCATCCAAATACCAGGACATCACACCCTACTACCTTCTTAACAGATCCACCCCTTATTCTGATGAAGTCAAACCTATGACTGTCACATCAGAAATAGATGATCTATCTCCGCTATATCTGCTTTAGTCCATAAATAGACATAAGCTACTTGTCCACCAATGCTTCCGCTGCTCCCACTGACTACGACAACCCTCTGGCAGAGTCATATACACGTGCACTTCTAAAGCTAGTTTAGAACGCCGCTATACGCATCCTCCTGCCGGGTCTCACAGTCTGGAACAACAGCAATGGCAAGTCTGGATAAACAAGAACCTCCCTGTCACCGTCCTTGAGGCTACCGGAGTACCTCTCGGGTGCCTGAGGTTACCCACCTTATCTGCGGAGTGGCTAATGGAATGTCAAACCAGATTGAATCTTGATGTTCTTATCAAATTTTCAGTAATCGTTTGCGGTTCTGGAATCACTTCCAGTTCTACCATACTCCCACTACTGTTTTCTGAAAAAATCCATTTTTATTAAAACTGTGGCGAGTCTAGAACAATATCACTATTGATCTTCCAAATGGTAGAAAGTCAACCTTCGTCATAGCCTGGGTCAACCCATAAACAACCATTACAGAAACGTGCCTTGAGTTATCCAGAGTTTGGTTTTTAGCATAAGCCGGACAACTCCCCGTACCTTAACATTGTTAAGATATGAACCGTTCTATATCCAATATAGAAACAGAGGCACTGATTTAATTGAACCAGATTCAAATCATGCAGCTGTCTCCAGTGCATGTCAACTAAATGGAAGGAGGCCGATCAGTGTTACTCAACTTAGGAACGCTTCCAATTATGAGTAACCTGAAAGAGAAGTAAGTTCTCTTAATCATTACTATCAACTGAATACCATACACAAGTATCTACATCTTCGATCACCTTGAAGAATCCTGATACTTGCAATACCTGGTTCTCTACTTTATTCATATACCTATAACTTCTCAAAACTTGGACCCTATGTTTCTTCGAAACACTTGTCTAAAAACTAGAGAAGTCATAAGTAAACCGAATATAGTATGAGGACCAACCCCTCTGTCCTAATGGACACTGGACAATATACAATACTCTGTATAAGTCCCCTGAGTCTAGCGACTCATTCATTGTGTGTCGTAGGTTGAAAACTGTATTTATGGTTAAGAAGAATTACACCGCTGTTCAATGCTCCTTACCTAACCATCCACTGATATAGGTAAATGTCATAGACATAATTTCAAAAAGGTATATCTCACTCTATAAAAATAGACGTACAGATATATCAATTTGAAATTGGTGCATTATAAAGGATATTCAAAACCAAATATTTGCCGTCCGGCAAACAGTCCAGGCGATTTCCTCAAATATCACCAATTACAACGAATCCCGATATAATGAGGATGATCACCTAATTCCCAATAACTTACTCCCACTCATCATCTGTAAAACCATATAGATGTGAGAATCAAACCTGGTAAATACATACCCTGGAGCAAGGACTAATTGGGAAATCAGTTTTCTTTTAACAGTACCAGTGAAACTGAAACATTGAAATGTTTCGAGGGGTATCCGGGTATTCCTAGTAATTCCTCTTACATTATCCAGATTCACAACTGTAACCGTATATTTCTTTTCCATCTCTCCAAATTCCTTTATATGTCTTTAGTCATTACCTTCTGCACACCTTCTTAGGCTAAATGGTTTCTTCCTTCCCTATCGTTCGGCACCAGCCTATGGTTTGGAAGAAGACTATCCAATAAGCATAATGGGTGTACTGTCCTAATCCTAGGAGCACTCGCAACCCGAGAGAAGGGGAGGATAAAAGACAACTGAATAAAACCTTATTCCTATTTCTCCTGAACTAGAATCCATCCCCGAACTGGAATAAGTTCCTTTCGAGTTCGTATATAACCATACGATGGAGTATCCAAATAACTGTGGATCTTCGTAGTGATACGGAGTGTCCTGGAAAAATACAAAGGTGAAGTGGGAGTGGTAATGTAATAATTGGTTTGGTCGTGAATAGCAGTCGCAATTTACTTTGCCCTCTTACTAATCCCTTTATTTGTCTTTACTTAATAACTTCTGTACATCGTTTTAGGCTAATTGGTTTTCTTCATTCCCTACCATTCGGTACCAGCCTAAGGTTTGGAAGAAGACTATCCAATAGGCGTAACGGGTGTACCATCTCCTAAGCCAAGGAGTACTCGCAACCTGAGAGAAGGTAAAAGGAAAAGACAACTGAATAGTCCTATTCGTTTTCTCCAGAACCGGAAACCATCCTCGGATAAATTCCTTCGAGTTCGTATATAACCATACGATGGTTTTATCCAATGAAAGTGGACGTTCGTAGTAATACGGGGTGTCCTGGAGAAAAGGGTAAAAGTAGGAGTGGTAATGAGGTATGCAACTCTGACAATCCAAAAGCCAGTGTTTAAGAAGGTTTGGTTAATTTTGGTCACTGAGTCATAGTCAAGGGTCGGGTCATGGTCGCTGCCAAAGATAGAGAGAAAAGAAACACTCAGCGTGCACTCTAGCCTAGATCAGAATGGTTATCACTTTATCTAATCAGGAAACCTCCCACTGTAACGTCAAATTCTCCTCCAAACCTGAAAGAAGAATTAGTCGGGATCACCCGAGGAGTAAACCAACTCATCAGTGGGAATCGGGATCCAACTATCATCGCATGATAATGTGACGGAATCCACTCACGTTATCACACTCCAGAAGGTATGCGCATATCTGGCAAGTTTCAGTTTCTTTAGAAACTCCCGATGTGATTTTTACCCCATGCTCTTATGACCTTGACTTTGGCCAACAAATCATAAGTCACATGTCAAGTTCTACCCGTCATTCTCCAGGTTAATTTGAACCCACCCGTACCTACCCTTGACTTTGGCCAACAAGGCAGTACGACTGTCCCAAACCAATGCATCTATCTATACTGCATATGAATACCCAACAGCTACCAATCACTGTGCCTTGACTTTTGCCAACAAACACATCTTGAATACTATTGACTATCCATATGAAACGACGGAGGGCTACGAATGGTTTCTGGCGAAAATCTTTAACACAATGAACTTGATATCGTTGAAGGAACTAGATAGCTTTTTATAAAAATATAGTGACGAAAACCTTTGCTAAAGAGGTCACTCCCGGTGAACGGATCTCGGCTCTTTCCCCGTAGAATGAGGTGCAGGATATTCCAACTGAATACCACGATGCAAAGCAAAAGGCAATCGGCTATAGTGAAGTTATTGCCCTGACGCAAACTTCTGTCCAAGGGGTCACTCCCGGTGAAGGGATCTCGGCCCTTGCCTCGTCGACTGAGGTGCTGGATATTCATAACCGAATAACACTGTGCAAAACAAAAGAGAACGCCCTTGCAATAACAGCTTTTTGAAAAATGTTCCAACAACATCAGAATAGGTTTGTTTAGCATGCATTGATCCGAATCAACGCAGTCCCATCAATTGATCACACCAATAAAGAACGAAAATAATGATGTACGTATATGCCATCCGCATTCGCCACTGGGTCCCATCATCACCCGTTAGGTTACTTAACTAACGACAGAGCGGGGACTGGACTAGCGTGGATGCAAAACATGTAAGTCCACGTTACCTTTCCCGGTTCTTTCGGGCATGCAGAAATGATGAAAAACGATTTTTCGGGTCATGGTAACATGGACTATAAAACATGGATCTTTGCTAAACTACACACTAGCAACTAACTAGAGCTTTTCCTACTCGGTTAGGGGTTATACCTCAACTTGAACTCCTTCTCTTGGGCTCTTTGTGGTGGTCGGATGGTTCGTTCCTCGTCGCCTTCTCTTGCCGAAGATGGATCCACCTGAGGGTCTCTACCTTGAGCTTCTTTCTCGAACTTGAGAAAACTAAAGTGTTCGGCTTGCTAGACCTTCAACCTTAGGATGAGTAGAGAGTGGCTTTGGTGTTTTATCTCCAAGGAAATGTTTCTCAACAAATGAGATGAATTTTCCTTGAGCTAGAGGAAGAGGAAGAAGAAAGGATGAGAGAGAATCAATATGATAGAATGAGAATAGTTTTACAACCATATCAAATATATGTGAATTAATCCAATTAATAATATTAATCAAAATGAAAAAGGTGATGGTTGGTTTGATAAGACCATTATCATTTCACATTAAATGTTTTTGCAAAGATCAAAGAGCATCTTTGGAAAGAAATGATGATGGTCAATGTTTCAACCTTGGTCAACAAGTCAACCTTGGTCAACAAGTCAACAAACCCTAACCATAACCCAATTTCATTTAAATAACATTATCAATTGATATTTCACATATTCATTAGGGTTTGGTAAACGACAACCGGCAACTGTGCATACGCACCCGTACCAAAACCCTAATGAGAATCCTCTTTCTCTGTCTCAGTCTACTGTGCATACACACCCGCATTCGTGTTCCGAGGAGCACGAATTCTATGAGATAAAACTAACCCTAAAGCATATACTAGGATCTGGCTCAAACCAGAGCCCGCTAGTAACAACTGTCCGGACACCAAGCGTGCACAAGTGCGCGGATGTGAACGAACCCTGTCGCAAAACCATGCGACCTCTACTCTGTTTTGCCCAAAGGCGAATAACCCTCTGTGTGGGACTCTAAAGACTCGACACTACGCTGGCAGTGGGTTTAACCACAGACCGCAAGCGGCACTAGCTGTACGTAACGGTCACCAGGTAGATGCCGATAAGAAGACGGACGAGGTGAAACCCATCTGAACTTCTACCGAGCCTGAATGTGACAATCTCCGTACAGTCCAGTCTGTTCGTCTGAGAATATCGCATGGCGGGCCTAGGGGGCGGTAAACGTCAGTCCCCTAATAGCGGTACAAGTCGTGTCGGAGTGCAGCCCAGAACACCCTGAGATAACACTGGAAACCTACCAGTATATCTCGCTTGCCCTGGCCAGGGACTTTGTGTAATGGCTCTGTTAGTTATATGTATGCCCTAGAGACCATTACTATACATGTGTTGTATATTGTAGTGGATGCTTGGACATATATAGGGAGGACTTTCTTGCTCGACATGATAGTAAGCTATCTGGTTACTCTTTACCTTAACGTGTATACTGATTGTCTCTCTGTTACATGTTGGTAAAGCCCTTAGGATGTGTACTTGACTACCTGGACTGTGATGCGGATCATACTAGTGGGGACATGGTATTCCATAAGTACATCCTTCAAGGTCCCTAGTCGTGGGTATATCGAGACGGGGCATCGATATACCAGAGTAGACTAGCGTATGCCTTCTCGACCCATACAGATGGGCGATGGATGATCACATATCCATTGGTGTTTGACATCAGAGATGATATACGGGTGCTCAGTGGAGACTGGGTACACTGGACGAACTCGCCGAGAACTCCCAGATGGTATTATACCTTACGTCAGATGGCAGTTCTTTGGTGACACTGGTACATATTAGTCTGTAGACCCGAGATCGTCATAGAGTCTTGTGTGATTCCCACTGTGCTTTGATTTCCACCTTACCACCTTCAAGAGGGCGTGCAAAACGGTGGTTTTTGGGTACAGTCCCGAGTCACATGGAGGCAATGAGCGATAGAAGGGGTTTCGTCTCTCCCGGTATTGGGGGTTGATGTTGCGCTGTGCTCGATTGGCCATAACAGGGAAGTCCCTGGCCAGGGCTGGTTTAGAGATTTACTGGGAAGTGTTACCCGTAGTTTCTCGACCCGTTATGCGCCTCATATCGGCACGACTTATCGGTTATTGGGGTCTGACGTTTACCACCCCTAGACTTGATATGCGACATATCAGACGAGGAGACCGGACTGTACGGTAGTGTCACTGTGAGGCTTTTTGCAGGAGTTGGAGCGGGCTTGCTCGCTGATCTTCTGATCGCTCAATACCCGGGTAGCCGTTATGTCCAGCTAGTATCGCTGACGGCTTGTGGGTGTTTGATATGATCATCACCTACTGCCGGCGTATTGACGAGTCTTTAGAGTCCTACATAGAGGTTATACTGGCTTAGGCAAAACGAGATAGGAGCGCATATGTGATATGTGCGAGACCGAGAATGATGCGAGTATGTAATACCGTATTCAATTTGTAGGGTTCCTAGGCACTCTTGTGAAGGTTCAAAAGGCATCAAACATGCCCGGATAAAATTTTAGACGTGCCGAACAACCCAAAGCCGGGATCTTTGCTAGATTATTAGGGTTTAACATGCAAGAAGATAACTTTTATCTAAGTGTGAGGGATTACAACCTTTGTAGTCCGCTCCTTCACTTCACAAGCTCCGAGTAGAAGTCCCTTTGCCGCGATCCACGATCTCTCGGACTCATGAGAGGCTCCACGACTCGAACGATCCATGCTAGCTCGAAGTATTCCAAATCTCCGATGATCTACCTTGAAGTTGCTACGACTCAAGCTTTCTCACTCTAAAGAGATGAACACACTAATCTCATGGGCTAGATGAGATGAGGATGAGAGAGTAGTAATTTTGCTTTCTTTTTATATCATTTTCTCATATTTATTCATCACTTAAGGATTTTCAAGCAAGCTTTTCAAGAGAGAAGAAGATGATAATGGAAAATGAATAATCATTATAATCCTTTTGTGATGAATAGAATATAAACCATATGATTGAATTGCAAACCATGGTCAAGGATGAGTGGTCAAGATTTTGTAGAGAAATAACTAGAGTTAGGGTTTGGTTGAGTTAAAGAAAGTGTCATCCAAAATATCTTAAGAATGACAAAAGGAAAAGCTTCTAGAAGATGCATGAAACATCTAACCCAAATCAAACCCTAATCTCAATTAATCATCCTTAAACATGTTTAACAATTAATCATATCATGTCACAATAATATATATCACATATATATTATATATTTGCAACAAAAGAAAATAATACAATTAACATATATCGCATATATATCAATGTATCATCCAGTGAGAAAATGAAATAATAAAGCGAGCCAATATTAGATAATGTAATACAATATATCATATATATTATTATATATTAAATCATCGAATCAACACTTGAATCGATGATCCGGCTATATCGAATATTACCGACTAATATACCATGTACCGATTCATCGAATCAACACTTGATCCGATGTCCCGGTTCATATCTAAATATCGCGAGAATATAATACGCTATCCCATATCGCATTATTCTCGGTCCTGCGCATATCACATATGTGCCACTACTCCGTTTCGCCTGAGCCAAGAAACCTCTGTGTAGGACTCTAAAGAATCGTCAATACGCCGGTAGCAGGTGATGATCATATCAAACACCCATAAGCTGCAAGCGGTCAGCTAAACGTAACAGCCACCCAGGCATTGAGCGATCAGAAGATCAACAAGCTAGCCTGTGCGTTCTCCTGTGAATCCAATCAGTAACACTCCCGTACAGTCCGGTCTGTTCGTCTGATATGTCGCATATCAAGTCTAAGGGTGGTATACGTCAGACCCCAATAACCGATAAGTCGTGTCGATGTATGGCTCATAACGGGTCGAGAAACTACTAGTAACACTTACCAGTAAATCTCTATATCAGCCCTGGCCAGGGACTTCCAGTTATAGCCAATCGAACACAGCACAACATCAACTCCCTATACCGGGAGAGACGAATCCCCTCCTATCGCTCATTGCCTCCATGTGATTCGGGACTGTACCCAAAAGCCACCGTTTTGCATGCCCTCTTGGACGTGGTAAGGTGGAAATCAAAGCACAGTGGGAATCACACAAGACTCTATGACGATCTCGGGTCTACAGACTACCCTGTACCAGTGTCACCGGAGAACTGCCATCTGACGTGTGGTATATCACCATCTGGGAGTTCTCGGCGAGTCCGTCCAGTGTACCCAGTCTCCACTGAGCACCCGTACACCATCTCTGATGTCAAACATCGATGGATATGGGATCATCCATCGCCCATCATATGGGGCAAGATGCGTATACGCTAGTCTACTCTGGTGTATCGATGCCCTGTCTCGATATACCCACGACTAGGAACAGTTATAGGATGTACTCATCGACTACCGCGGCCCCACTAGTATGATCTCATCATAGTCCCAGTAGTCGAGTACAGATCCTAAGGGCTTTATCAACATGTGAGAGTAAAACAGTAAACCAATACAAGTCAACATGTTTAGATAAAGTGAAACCAAATAGCATACTATCATGACGAGCAAGAAAGTCATCTCTATATATATCCAAGCATCCATTATAATATACATCATATGTACAACAATGGCCTCTAGGGCATATACATAACTAACACAATTCTCGTGATGATTGTATCGATTGGTTGTATGCGATATAACCTAGTTATCGAATCAAGGATTGATTTGATAAGTCGATACATTGATATTAGTCGGTTATATGGTGTTGATTTAATGATTTAATGTATAATTATATATTTGATATATTACTTTACATTAACTAGTATTGGTTCACTTAAGATTGATTTTCTCACTTGATGTGCACAAGTTGTATATGTGATATATTTTTTGTGCACAAGATTGTATCATGTTTGATGATACATGCAAACTTGGGTGTGTATGCTTTAAACCATAGTTTAGGTTAATGGTTAAGGTTTTATTTATTTATTTAATTTTGGAAAAACAAAATGGTGGCCTTTTTGTTTCCTTGCTAGAAGCTTCATGAAGCATGCTAGCATCTTTGAAAAAGTCTTGCCATTTTGTTTTTATCCTTTAACCTAACCATCAACCTAAACCCTAGTTTATTCTCTACATGTGTTAACTCACCCATGGTTGCAATATGATAAGGCTTCACTTGATTTTCTTTAATTGATAATTCATTCTTTTCTTTCTTCTTCTTCTTCTTCTTCTTGAAGAAAAAGAGATAGCTTGCTAGAAAATTTCAAGTGAAGATTTAGAGTGAGAAATCAAAATCTAAAGAGTACCCACTTCCTATCTCACCATCCTCTACTAGACTAGCACTTTAGTTTAGGGTGTTTGCTTCACTAATTCTATGGTTAGTAAGGTAGAAGCTTGAGTCCGTATTCCCTCGACGTAGATCATCTTCGGCACCGAAGACTTCAAGCGATCCCGTTGCAATTTCCTCATGGAGCCATCCGAGAGTCCGGGAGTTGGTTGATCGCAGCGAAGGGACGTCGTCATGGAGCTATGGAAGTGGAGGACCGGATCTACAAAGGTTGTAGTCCCTTTTCTTTAGTGTAAATGTGATTTACTTGCTTTTGATTCGCCTAATATCTAGTTAATGATCTTGCTTAGGGTTGTTAAGCACCTAAAAATTTTAATCCGGCATGGTCGATGCCTTGTAGAGCCTCCTTAGTGTGCTTAGTAACCCTACAGTGGTATCAGAGCCTAGCTAGAGCTTTAGGCGATGTGTAGACGATGTTAGAAACCCGATCGAACCCCGAAACCCTAATCGATACCCCTTTCTGTTCATTTTCTGAAATTGTGGATTTTTCCAGATTAAAAATATCCAAAAAATTCAGCAGGCTTTTCTAAGAGTTACTGTGCAGCACGTGCCCGTAACTCGACAGAAGCGCCGTGGAACCGCGGCCCCACTATGGTATTTGCGGCGGTTCCGCGGCCAATGTGTTGAATCAGGGCACGTGTTTTGCATAGTAATTTCTCTCTATTAGTGCTGTGTTTTCTGGGAATTTTTAATATTTACTCAAGAGTTGAGTTTTCTGGGTTGAATTGGGGACTCGGTGTCTCGATCGGGAAGTTTAAATTCGTCTGTATGTTTTTTCGGATATTTTAGAACATGTTAAAAAGTTTGACCGGATATAAATACCCACTTTTTCCCCTGTCGGGAAATTTCCAAGTGTTGGATCTTTCCGTAGTTTAAGAACGTTCGAAGTAGTGCAAGTAACGCGATGGACCCTCTAGAAGACAACAAACCTTAACTCGATTATGTGACCGTCTTGAACTGCCCTTTGAACCTTAGGGTTTGGGGCAGTACGGCGTGCCACATGTGAGGCGTTGGCTTGACCCTTCTACGGCTGGACCGTTGGTACTGTGGCATGAAATGGATGTTTTTAGACTTATTTCTTGTGTTGAGCTGTTTCGGGAAAACTTGGGTGTTTGATTGTTCGATCGGAAAGTTTAACATTTTCTATTTATCTGGAATGTGATACAATATTTGGAATTCACAAGTAGTTATGAGATAACTGATATGAATGTTATAAACATAGCACTTTGGTCTCACTTGATCGGTTGCCACGGAATTTTGATGCGATCAAAAGTCCGTCGCAATCACGTAGCGTACACGGATACTCGCCGGATAAACTTAATAGACAGCTACACCCCTTAGCCCTGACCAAGTGACTATAGGAGAACCCCGTCCCCGAAAGCATCCGTTCGGGTGCTTGCGGTAGCGGTGTTCCGCCTTGGTGCACTTCGTCGACGGTATCGGGGGTGAGGCCGTCTACTAAAGTTTGCGACGAGCATTCGATCACATATCGGGAATCTTGTTGCATTGCCCGACTTGATATTGAAAAGTGTTTTCGATAAAGAGACTAAAATGCGGGGTTTATAATTGTTAGGCATGTGATGTCTAAGGAATTCAGATGGTTAAGCATGTGATGTCTAAGTAGGTTGCAGATTCCAACTGTTGTAGTTTTACACTTTCTTTTCTGCGACCGTAAGTGTAATATGTGATATCGCCGGTTTCGTTGCTATATGTCAACGACAATTGGGATGCGCATATTTACTTACGTTGATGACATGTGATGTTATGTGTTGCTGGATATGTTATATTGGATCGTCGCGTTTTGAATAGCCGGGGGTTTTATGTGAGATGAGAGTTTTTATTTTCATTCATGTAAATTTAAATATATGTAATATTCTTTTATTGGGGCACTTCCAGGTTGCGGAAGATGTCACCATTGTATATTATTTTCTTTTCCGCACTAGGATAGACCCAAGGAGGAGGGCACAAGTAACCGGGTTCTGGAGTCCAGAGGGAGACCAACTCGAGGAGTCGAGTCCGGGTCTCCTAACTCTAGAATTGGTAGGGTTGCTTGCCGCTCTCGTAGGGGTCTAGGGGTGTGGGTTTGGCTATTCATCGCGACCATGGAATCCGTGTTTTATACTGGCTCGTATTGAAAACACGGACGTCCTAGTATATCCAATGTTTCATATGTTTCTTCTGCTGCGATATCTGTGATGTGATCATGTGATGTTCTGTGATAGATACAGTATATAGTATATATGATATATTATATAGACGTTACTTATGTTTTACACCCGCGCTAGCCCTGCCCCGCTCTGCCGTTAGTTACCTAACCTAACGGTGAACGAGGGGACATCGAGGCGAATGCGGATGGCATAAGTGTACGTCGTATTTATCTGTGATGTTTAGGTGACTTAAATGATGGGACTTCATTAATGTGATTAATGAAAGAAAAGAAACCTAAGATGTTGTGGAATCGAATTTTCAAAAAAAAACAGGTAGCTACAGTTCTTGCTTTGCATCGCAGTGTTCCTTGTAGAACATCCTGCACCTTATTCGATAAGGAAAGGGCCGAGATCCCTTCACCGGGAGTGGCCCCTTTAGCAATAACTGGCAGATGCTACAACCCTCGGTTTGTCTTTTGATTGCTCCTATAGTTCTTGCTTTGCACAGCGGTATATATGATATATCCAGCACCTTATTCGATGAGGAAAGGGCCGACGATCCCTTCACCGGGAGTGACCCCTTTAGCAAAACTAGAAAAGCCTCAAAAACACTCCATTTCAAAATCATTTGATTCTACAACGATATCAAGTTCATTACGCAAAAGGTTTTCTTAAAAACCTGTCGTAGCCCTCCGTCATTTCAGATAAGTACTAGTTAGTATTCGTGCTACGTTTGTTGACTATGTTAAGGCGTAGTGTGCGGTAGCTGATTAGTGCTTATCTGTATAAGCATATGATGCGATTAGATTAGGGTAGTCGTGCGACTTTGTTGACTATGTTAAGGGTCGTGCGGGTAGGTTTAATTCAATCGGGAAATGACGGGTTGAACTTGACTAGCACTTATGATTTGTTGACTATGTTAAGGTCATATAGCTGCTAGGGGTAAAATATTATCGGGAATTTCAAGTGTTGAAATTTGCAATGAGATTGCATACTTTCTATGAGATAGTTGGATCCCGATACCCACTGCGAGTAATTGTTACTCCTGGGAGAATTTTACATATTACAATTAGCCGATTAAGTAGGTGTGTAGAAAGGTGTCAACGGGGTTACGCCTCTGGGAAAACGAGGTTTACTTTAATTAGGTCCGTGCGAAAGCACGGGGAACCTCCCTCAAAGTACTGACACTGGCCTGGCTGAAAGATTGGCGAAGTTGTAGGGTGTAATTAATCCCGGCTAGTCTTTCCTTTTAGGGTTTGAAGGAAGATTTGATAAAAACAGTGGGAGCCATCCTGATTAGATAAAATAATAACCAATCTGATCTTGCAAGAGCGCACGCAGAGTGTTTTCTTCTCTCTCTCCAGGTAGCGACCATATCACGCCTTAATCAAGATAATAATACGGATGAATTGACCGAACCCGCTTGTTATACTGAGCTGGGGAACGTTGGTCCCGCTCCAACTTATAATTGTTATAAGACAGAGCAGGAAATAGGGGATTACCAGAATTTCCGTGCCGCCCAAACGAAGAAAGTGCATGATGATGCATCTTCTTCGGGTGTGTTCATTACAGAGAACTGTTTCTCAGTATCCTTTACGTCCTGGGTATGAGATACCGGATCAGGATCCCGCATATGTAATCTGTTACATGGGCTACAGATAGGTAAAGAACTGAGAACGGATGATAAGTTTCATGAGACAGAAAACGGTGCAAGTGTTGCAGCCAAGTCTGTTGGTCACTGTCACCCTGTATTACCAATACATTGATTCTGAACAAATGCTATTAGATATCGAACCTGATATACAAAATCATATCAATCTCTTTATTTATTAAAGAAGGATATAATTTTGTATTGTTGGATAATGTTTTGAACATTTCCTATATCAAAAGTTGATCGGTTCAGGTACGTTATCTAAAAGCATTGGCGTTCTAAATCAAACTACAGTTCTTAGTATACAGAACACACACAAGAAGAAGAGTTCAGAAATGAACGAATCCTTCTTGAGGTATTGTAGACTAGGTCATATCAATGCGACCCGACTAGATGAAGTTACATAAAGATGCATATTTAAATTAGTTTAAATTTACATCTTGTGAAACTTGCTGGTCATGTCACAGAGATAAGATGACCATAGATCCGTTTATTAGAAATAGAGAAAGAGTTATTGAACTCTTGGGATGATACATGTTGATGTATAAAGGTCCCCTGTCTACACATACCAAGACCGGTTCTTAGTACTTCATTACATTCTCTGTTGATCTCTCAAGATTCAGACATATGTTCCTGTTGAAACACAAGTCCGAACCTTTTGAGATATTCACAGAATATAAGTTAGAAGTAGAGAACCAAAATAAGGTACAAGTATTATGTCCTTTGATGCGATCAAGGAGGAGAATACTCGAGCACGGAATTCCTGGACTATTCTAAAGGAGAATGAGATTCTCTCTCAGCATTACTCCTCCGTATACACCATAGCACGATGGTATATCGGGGCAGAGCAATCACACACTATATGATAAGGTGTGCTCTATGATGAGTACTACTGAGTTACCTATTTCCTTTTGGGAGTTATGCACTTATGAAGTTGCATACCTATTGAATAGGGTTCCGATCAAATCAGTTGCCTACCACTTCATATGTGATATGGAAAGGGAAGAGCCCATCTCTTAAGTCAGTTAAGATTTGGGGTTGTCCGGCCTATGTCTAAAAACCAAAATCCGGACAAGCTCGAGGCAAAGTCAGATCTGTAGAAGTTTGTTGGATATCCCAAGCATTCGCAAGGGAATATCTTCTACCTAACCGAGGAACAAAAATGTTTTGTTTCTCAGCATGCCAACTTTGTGAAAGGGAATTTCTTATGAAGAAATTAGTGGACATGAGATAGAACTGGAAGGAGTTCCAGCTATACAAACTGTAGCTGATGATTTGGTAGAACCGAAGGATTCAATAGTTTTCAACGAACCTCAGCCTCTCCGCCGATCTAGTAGGGTTCCTCACCCACCTGAGAGATACTTCTGTTTCTCTATGACAGTGGGAGCGAGGATTGCATCATGAGATGATGACCCAACTAGTTTCGAGCTGGCCATCAGGAGTGGGACTCTGTAAGAATGGCTGGATGTTTATCTATCTGAGATGGAATCCTTATACACCAACAAAGTATGGACTTTGGTTGCTTGATCTGAAGGGTTAAATCCCCATCAGGAGCAAGTATATCTTGAGAAGATTACTTGGTGTATATGGAAAAGTTGAGACTTTCAAAGCTAGACTTGTTAAAAGTTTGCATCATTGACCAGGTATGGGTTATGATGAAACCTTTTCTAAGTAGCTATGCTTAAGTCCATCCAGATCCTACTTGCCACGGCTACATACCATGACTACGATATCTGGCGGTTGGGTGTCATGACTGCTTTTCTAAATGATGTTTTAGAAGAGAGTCTATAAGTACACAGTCAGAGGACTTCGTAGACAGTGGGAGCAGCGGAAACGCGTGTAAGATGTTTTATGTGATAAAGCAGGCATCGCGGAGTTGGAACGTCTGTTTTGATGTGGTAGTCAAAGAGTTTGACTTCATCAAAATGGTAGATGAACCTTGTATATACAAAAAGGTAGTAGAGAGTATGGTGGTGATCCTCGTAGAGTACGTGGATAACATACTCTAGATGGGGAAGGAGTTTCCTATGCTACGCTCGGTCAATCTCCGCTTATCACAATGACTCTCCATATAGGATCAAAATGATACCTACTAAATCCTGGGTTTTGGATCTATGAGATAGATCTAATTGGATGTTAGGATTCTTACTAGTTGTAGTGAGATGGTATCAATCGATCCTGGGGAAAATCACTGGAAGGGTTCCAGAGTGATAAGAACGACTGAATGTTAGTCACAGGCATTGTCTTTACCCTCAGTAAAGGGATGGTATGTTGGAAGAGTTCCAAGCTAGATACCGTGGCAAACTAGACGATAAAGGCTGGATACATCGCTACTTAAGATACTACCAAAGAGGCAGTCTGGATGTATATTAGTTCATGAGATGAACTTTGTTCCCTCCATTGTGTGACAATGGAGTTGTGGCTTATGCCGAGGAACGCCCGTCCCATCAGTGATCCAGACATATTCTAAGGCAAGTGTCACCTGATCATGGAGATGGTTGATCTCCAGGGGATCGAGGTTAGGAGAGTAGACTCAGAGGACAACACGGCGGATCCACTCACGAAGGACTTTTCCCAGAGAGAGACTAGTTATGGGATGGTTGAGTATGAGATACTACAACCACTGTTATCAGATGGCCCTAGTGCAAGTGGGAGATTGTTAGTTATATGTATGCCCTAGAGGCCATTACTATACATGTGTTGTATATTGTAGTGGATGCTTGGACATATATAGGGAGGACTTTCTTGCTCGACATGATAGTATGCTATCTGGTTACTCTTTACCTTAACGTGTACACTGATTGTCTCTCTGTTACATGTTGGTAAAGCCCTTAGGATGTGTACTTGACTACCTGGACTGTGATGCGGATCATACTAATGGGGACATGGTATTCCATAAGTACATCCTTCAAGGTCCCTAGTCGTGGGTATATCGAGACGGGGCATCGATATACCAGAGTAGACTAGCGTATGCCTTCTCGACCCATACAGATGGGCGATGGATGATCCCATATCCATTGGTGTTTGACATCAGAGATGATATACGGGTGCTCAGTGGAGACTGGGTACACTGGACGGACTCGCCGAGAACTCCCAGATGGTATTATACCTTACGTCAGATGACAGTTCTCTGGCGACACTTGTACAGATTAGTCTGTAGACCCGAGATCGTCATAGAGTCTTGTGTGATTCCCACTGTGCTTTGATTTCCACCTTACCACGTCCAAGAGGGCATGCAAAACGGTGGTTTTTGGGTACAGTCCCGAGTCACATGGAGGCAATGAGCGATAGAAGGGGTTTCGTCTCTCCCGGTATTAGGGGTTGATGTTGCGCTGTGCTCGATTGGCCATAACAGGGAAGTCCCTGGCCAGGGCTGGTTTAGAGATTTACTGGAAAGTGTTACCCGTAGTTTCTCGACCCGTTATGCGCCTCATATCGGCACGACTTATCGGTTATTGGGGTCTGATGTTGACCACCCCTAGACTTGATATGCGACATATCATACGAGGAGACCGGACTGTACGGTAGTGTCACTGTGAGGCTTTTTGCAGGAGTTGGAGCGGGCTTGCTTGCTGATCTTCTGATCGCTCAATACCCGGGTAGCCGTTATGTCCAGCTAGTACCGCTGACGGCTTGTGGGTGTTTGATATGATCATCACCTACTGCCGGCGTATTGACGAGTCTTTAGAGTCCTACATAGAGGTTGTATTGGCTCAGGCAAAACGAGATAGGAGCGCATATGTGATATGTGCGGGACCGAGAATGATGCGAGTATGTGATACCGTATTCAATTCTCGCGATGATTGTATCGATTGGTTGTATGCGATATAACCTAGTTATCGAATCAAGGATTGATTCGATAAGTCGATACATTGATATTAGTCGGTTATATGCGATATGACCGGATCGTTAAATCAAGTGTTGATTTAATGATTTAATGTATAATTATATATTTGATATATTACTTTACATTAACTAGTATTGGTTCACTTAAGATTGATTTTCTCACTTGATGTGCACAAGTTGTATATGTGATATATTTTTTGTGCACAAGATTGTATCATGTTTGATGATACATGCAAACTTGGGTGTGTATGCTTTAAACCATAGTTTAGGTTAATGGTTAAGGTTTTATTTATTTATTTAATTTTGGAAAAACAAAATGGTGGCCTTTTTGTTTCCTTGCTAGAAGCTTCATGAAGCATGCTGGCATCTTTGAAAAAGTCTTGCCATTTTGTTTTTATCCTTTAACCTAACCATCAACCTAAACCCTAGTTTATTCTCTACATGTGTTAACTCACCCATGGTTGCAATATGATAAGGCTTCACTTGATTTTCTTTAATTGATAATTCATTCTTTTCTTTCTTCTTCTTCTTCTTCTTTTTGAAGAAAAAGAGATAGCTTGCTAGAAAATTTCAAGTGAAGATTTAGAGTGAGAAATCAAAATCTAAAGAGTACCCACTTCCTATCTCACCATCCTCTACTAGACTAGCACTTTAGTTTAGGGTGTTTGCTTCACTAATTCTATGGTTAGTGAGGTAGAAGCTTGAGTCCGTATTCCCTCGACGTAGATCATCTTCGGCACCGAAGACTTCAAGCGATCCCGTTGCAATTTCCTCATGGAGCCGTCCGAGAGTCCGGGAGTTGGTTGATCGCAGCGAAGGAACGTCGTCACGGAGCTATGGAAGTGGAGGACCGGATCTACAAAGGTTGTAGTCCCTTTCCTTTAGTGTAAATGTGATTTACATGCTTTTGATTCGCCTAATATCTAGTTAACGATCTTGCTTAGGGTTGTTAAGCACCTAAAAATTTTAATCCGGCATGGTCGATGCCTTGTAGAGCCTTCTTAGTATGCCTAGTAACCCTACAGGCTCTCCTAGACACAGCGCTATATCAACCCCTAATACCGGGAGAGACGAATCATGTCTAACCGTCACTGCCTCCAAGTACTTCGGGATTGCACCCAACTACTACCTGTTTGCACGACTCCTTTGAGCCGTGGTAGGGTAGTAATCTAAGTACAGTGGGAACACACTCGAGACGAAGTGACAGTGTCAAGTCAGCGGACTAAGCTGTACTCATGTCACCTGGGAACTGATAACTGACGATAGGTATAGTACCAACCAACGATTCCCGACGAGTCCTGTCCAGTGTACTCGTAACCTAACGAGCACCCGCATACTATCTCATGTACGACATACTGACGGCTGTGGGACAGACCGTCTCCCCTGCTGGGATGAGAAGCGCATACGCTAGTCTACTCCGGAGTATCGATGCCCTGTCTCGATAGCCCTATGACTAGGGACCTGCATAAGGATGTGCTTATGGATTACCCAGCCCCCACGAGTATGACTGCCATCAAAACGCTGGTAATCAAGCAAAGATCCTAAGGGCTCCACTAATGTGTAAAGGCGATATGCTATAATAAACACATGCACACAAAGTAGAAACAAACCAAGTAGCATACTACCATTTTGAGCAAGATTGTTTATACAAGGTGAATATCCCAAGCTTCCATAAAGTAATATACAAACCGGTATGATACAGTAATGGCCTCTAGGGCATATACACTAACAATCTCCCACTTGCACTAAGGCTATGTACTGGCGTATCGAAGACCTATCATCTCGATCAGCCGCTCGAACTGAGTCTGGGGTAAGGCCTTTGTGAGTGGATCAGCAGTGTTATCTTCCGTAGAAACTCTCCGAACCTCGATCTCCTGGCGACCCACGATCTCCCTGATCAGGTGATACCGCCTCAAGATGTGCCTGGACTTCTGATGGGACCTGGGTTCCTTCGCTAAAGCTATAGCCCCGTTGTTGTCACAATACAGAGGTATTGGATCAACAATGGACGGAACCACCTGAAGTTCTATCAAGAACTTCCTCATCCAGACGGCTTCTTTTGCGACATCAGATGCAGCGATATATTCCGCTTCCATCGTCGAGTCAGCAACGGCTTCTTGTTTGGAACTCTTCCAACATACCGCCCCTCCATTGAGGGTAAAGACATAACCCGGTATGGACTTGGAATCATCCTTGTCACTCTGGAAGCTGAAGTCAGCAAAGGCCTCGATCTGGAGGTCTTTTCCGCCATACACCAAGAACATCTCCTTAGTCCTTCTCAGGTACTTGAGAATGTTCTTTACCGCTATCCAGTGTTTCTCCCCAGGGTTTGACTGATATCGGCTTACTACACTCAGTGCATAAGCTACATCTGGTCTGGTACACAACATCGCATACATTATACAGCCTACCGCAGAAGCGTAGGGTATAATAGACATGCGATCCCTTTCCAAATCAGTCTTGGGAGACATCTCTTTGGAGAGGGTGATCCCGTGACAAGTCGGTAGATTACCGCGCTTGGAATCTTCCATACTGAATCTTTTTAGTATGGTGTCGATGTACCTGGACTGTGAAAGTCCTAATATCCTCTTGGATCTGTCACGATAGATCCGGATCCCCAGAATGTAAGAGGCATCACCCAGGTCTTTCATGGAGAACCTGTGTGACAAGAACCCTTTGACAGATTGTAGCATAGGAATGTCATTTCCTATCAAGAGAATGTCATCCACGTACAAAACGAGGAATACGACAGTTCGTGCTACAAATCTACTATAGATGCATGGTTCATCTGGATTTTTGATAAAGCCAAAATCTCTGACCGTCTCATCAAAACAGATGTTCCAACTCCGCGATGCCTGCTTTAGTCCATAGATGGACTTAAGCAACTTGCACACCTTTCCGCTCAGTATGGTGTCGATGTACCTGGACATTGAAAATCTGTGGTTGGTTTAATACGTATATACCATTGCTTAATGTACCTGACCCAATCAAAACTTGATTAAGGTGAATGTTCACAACATTTCTTACAAATGCAAATTCATAACCTTCTTTAGATAATAAAGATACAGATATGATATTACAGGTTGCATTGGGTACAAAATAACAATTACGCAAAACCAAAACGTGTCCATCTGACAACCCCAGGTGATAGTCCCCCACGGACTCAGCATCCATGCCAGCTCCGTTTGCAACTCTGAGGGTCATATCACCTGCCTTTAAAACTCTACGGTTTCTCAACGCCTGCAAAGAATTACAGATATGAGATCCTGATCCGGTATCCAATACCCAGGAAGTAGAGTTTATTGATAGACAGTTTTCAATAACATACACACTTGAAGCTGAAACCGCAACTTGCTTCAGATCCCGGGTTCTGGCCTTCCAAGCCCTGCAATCCTTTTTCCAGTGTCCACTCTTGTGACAGTAAAAGCATTCTTCCTTTCCCACAAGCTTTTCCGCTACCATTGTTGCCTTTGCCTTTCCCTTCGTATCCACTTTACTAACACCGCCCCTTGGTTTGGTGGGGGTTTTCTTCTTCTTTCCCTTGGATTTTGCCTTGGACCTAGAAGAGGAAGATCCTCCTACAAACAAAGTGGATGTTTCCCTACCTTTCTGTAGGGTGCCCTCTGCACTCCTCAGCATGTTGAGGAGTTCTGAAAGTTCAACTTCTTTTTCTTGCAAGTTGAAGTTCAGGATAAACTGGGCATAAGTGGAAGGAAGGGACTGGAGAATCAAGTCCGTGTAGAGCTCGTTCTCTAACGTGGTCCCAAGGTCCACGAGCTCCTCAATGAAGCCAATCATCTTAAGCACGTGTTCCGCTACCGATGATCCGACGGCCAATCTCGCCGAAAACAACTTTTTCGAGACTTCGTATCTGGCGATACGGGATTGCTCTCCATACAGTTCTTTTGTATGAAGAAATATGGATTCCAGGTCCATATTCTCGTGCCTCCTCTGGTGTTCATTGTCCATAGAGGCAAGCACGAGGCACTTGGCCTTCGCGCAATCGATTTCCCAGGTCTTACGGATTTCCTTATCCGCGACGCTGGTTTTGGGACCTGGGACAGGGGGAGCTTTGGTGGTGAGGAGATACCCCAACTTGTCATAAGTGATTGCCATTTTGACATTCCTGAGCCAATCTTTGTAGTTTGGCCCTGTCAGTATGTTTTTATCTAGTAGTAACTTAAGTCCAGTCATGATGTTTGGTCGCTGCAATTAGGAGAGAGAGAAGAAACACTTTAGCATGATGCTCTTGCAAGTTTAGAGTGGTTTTTAATTTGTCTAAACAGGATGGCTCCCACTGTCTCTCGAATCCATCCTCAAACCAAAAAGGAAGAATTAGTCAGGATCAATCTCACCGTACAATACTTGCTTAACCGTTCAGCCAGGCTAGTGTCGGTACTTCGAGGGAGGTTTTCCAACGCTTTCGCAAAGTTCCTTAATTAAATAACCTCTTTTCCCTTGGGGCATAGCCCCGCTAACACCTTTCTAGACACCTACTAGGTTTATAGCATTGATCGTTAAGTGAGAAATTTCCCGAGGAGTAGCATATACTCACAGTAGGATCGGGATCCAAATATCATTGCGTGACAAAACTGAAGGAATCCTACCAGAATCATCACACTCCAAATGGTATGCAGCCCTAGCAAGTTTCAGTTCTTTTGAAACTCCCGATGTGGATTTTTGCCCCATGCTCTTATGACCTTGACTTTGGCCAACAAATCATAAGTCACATGTCAAGTTCTACCCGTCATTCTCCAGGTTAATTTGAACTCACCCGTACCTACCCTTGACTTTGGCCAACAAGGCAGTACGACCGTCCCAAACCAACATATCTATCTATGCTGCACATGAATACCCAATAGCTACCAATCACTATGCCTTGACTTTGGCCAACAAACATAGCTTGAATACTATTGACCATCCATGTGAAACGACGGAGGGCTACGAATGGTTTTGGCGAAACCGTGAACGTAGTGAAATTGATATAATCGATGGAACGAGATAGCTTTTAAAAGGAGTGGCTTAAGCTCCGCGTTTAAAAGTTATTTTGAAAAGAAACCGAGTGGTTTTGAAAGTGTTCCAACGACTTTTACTTTGGTTTATTTTTCTTGCATTAATTAATGCGTCCCATCAATAAATCCTACCATTGCAGAAAACAACAAAAATATGACGTATGCTTATGCCATCCACATTCGCCACGTGGTCCCGTCATCACCCGTTAGGTTACTTAACTAACGACAGAGCGGGGGCTGGACTAGCGCGGATGCAAAATATAAGCAACGCCTAAATAGATATCTACATATAGATATATACATTCGTCAGATGCAATGATAGCCATTCCAGATCACAGATGAATACATTGGATATACTAGGAATCCGCATTCCGTTCGAGCTTGTAACGAAAAGCGGATTACACGGTCGCGATGAATAGCCAATACCCCACCCTAGACCCCTACGGGTGCGGCAAACTACCCGTCAAGTACCCGAAGCGAAGCAACCTCCCTCAACGACGTGAGTAGGCCACTCGGCACTTCGAGATACCCGGTAGTTTGTGCACCCCACCTTGGGTCTATCCTAGGAGCAAAAACAGTAAAAATAAATTATACAATGACGGCTACAACCCCATCCCGGTTGTGCGGCCATATAAACAATATTACATCAATTTACATATTACATGAATTGAAAGATAAAGAAAATTCTCATCTCACAACCCCCCGGCTATTCATCCGCGACAATCCAACGAATTCATATACACAAACCATCAACATTACAGATCACAGATATGTATAACCCCCACTAATCGTCGTATAGCGATTAGCAGACGTTCAATACATATATAACATTACAGATACAACCCATTAGCCAAAGTCTACAGAAAATCGACCAAAATACGGATTTGTAACCACCCCAAAAACAAACTTGTTCTCTAGAAATTCTGGGCAGAAACAAACCATCTCAAAAATCACAAAACACCAACAGGAGAAAATTGCAGGAGAAACGATCCACGGCCGAGTCAACTCGGCCGCGGATCCGCGGCGGGAGCAAGCTCCTGCCGCGGATCCGCGGTGAGTTGATCGACTCACTGGATCGTTTTTCTTGCCTGTTCTTTAAAAAGCCTGAGCCGATTTTTAATACATGATTTATTATTTTTTGAGCAGAAATAAAAATCGGCAGAAACTTGATATTTTTAACGTGTTTTGCGGTTTTTCGTCCGATCGAAATTCTAGATACTTTGCTAACATGCTAGGGTGTGTTTAGCTAGGCTCTGATACCACTGTAAGTCCACGTTACCTCTCCCGGTTCTGTCGGGCTTGCGGAAATGATGAAAAACGATTTTTCGGATCATGGTAACATGGACTATAAAACACGGATCTTTGCTAAACTACATACTAGCAACTAACTAGAGCTTTTCCTACTCGGTTAAGGGTTATACCTCAACTTGAACTCCTTCTCTTGGGCTCTTTGTGGTGGTCGGATGGTTCGTTCCTCGTCGCCTTCTCTTGCCGAAGATGGATCCACCTGAGGGTCTCTACCTTGAGCTTCTTTCTCGAACTTGAGAAAACTAAAGTGTTCGGCTTGCTAGACCTTCAACCTTAGGATGAGTAGAGAGTGGCTTTGGTGTTTTATCTCCAAGGAAATGTTTCTCAACACATGAGATGAATTTTCCTTGAGCTAGAGGAAGAGGAAGAAGAAAGGATGAGAGAGAATCAATATGATAGAATGAGAATAGTTTTACAACCATATCAAATATATGTGAATTAATCCAATTAATAATATTAATCAAAATGAAAAAAGTGATGGTTGGTTTGATAAGACCATTATCATTTCACATTAAATGTTTTTGCAAAGATCAAAGAGCATCTTTGGAAAGAAATGATGATGGTCAATGTTTCAACCTTGGTCAACAAGTCAACCTTGGTCAACAAGTCAATCCTTGGTCAACAAGTCAACAAACCCTAACCATAACCCAATTTCATTTAAATAACATTATCAATTGATATTTCACATATTCATTAGGGTTTGGTAAACGACAACCGTCAACTGTGCATACACACCCGTACCAAAACCCTAATGAGAATCCTCTTCCTCTGTCTTAGTCTACTGTGCATACACACCCGCATTCGTGTTCCGAGGAGCACGAATACTATGAGATAAAACTAACCCCAAAGCATATACTAGGATCTGGCTCAAACCAGAGCCCGCTAGTAACAACTGTCCGGACACCAAACGTGCACAAGTGCGCGGATGTGAACGAACCCTGTCGCAAAACCATGCGACCTCTACTCTGTAGGGTTCCTAGGCACACTAGGGAAGGTTCATAGAGCATCAAACATGCCCGAATAAAATTCTACATGTGCCGAACAACCCAAAGACGTGATCTTTGCTAGATTATTAGGGTTTAGCATGCAAGATAACAACTTTTTATCTAAGTGTGAGGGATTACAACCTTTGTAGTCCGCTCCTTCGCTTCACAAGCTCCGAGTAGAAGTCCCTTTGCCGCGATCCACGATCTCCCAGACTCAAGAGAGGGTCCACGACTCGAACGATCCATGCTAGCTTGAAGTGTTCCGAATCTCCGATGATCTACGTCGAAGTTGCAAAAACCCAAGCTTTCTCACTCTATAGAGATGAACACCCTAATCTCATGGGCTAGATGAGATGAGGATGAGGGAGTAGTATTTATGCTTTCTTTTTAATTCACTTTCTCACAATTTATCATCACAAATGGAATTTCTAGTAAGCTTTTTCTTTTTAACTCAAGAGAGAAGAAGATGATAATGGAAATGATAATTCCTTTTGTGATGAATAGAAAAGAAATCTATATGATTGATATATCAACCATGGTCAAGGATGAGTGGCTAAGAAGTTGTAGAGAATAAAGTAGAGTTAGGGTTTGGTTAGGTTAAGGATAAGTATCAACCATAATATCTTAACCAAGACAAAAGGAAAAGCTTCTAGAATGTGCAAGAAGAAGCTAACCCTAATCCCATTTAATCATCCTTAAACATGTTTAATAATAAATCATATCATGTCACAATAATATATATCACATATATATTATATATTTGCAACAAAAGAAAATAATACATTTAACATATATCGCATATATATCAATGTATTAATCCAGTGAGAAAATGAAATAATAAAGTGAGCCAATATTAGATAATGTAATACAATATATCATATATATTATTATACATTAAATCATCGAATCAACACTTGATCCAACGATCCGGCTATATCAAATATAACCGGCTAATATATCATGTACCTATTCATCGAATCAACACTTGATCCGATGTCCCGATTCATATCAAAATATCTCGAGAATATAATACGGTATCTCATATCGCATTATCCTCGGTCCTGCACATATCACATATGTGCCTCTACTCCGTTTCGCCTGAGCCAAAAAACCTCTGTGTAGGACTCTAAAGAATCGTAGCAGGTGATGATCATATCAAACACCCACAAGCTGCAAGCGGTCAGCTAAACGTAACAGCCACCCAGGCATTGAGCGATCAGAAGATCAACAAGCTAGCCTGTGCGTTCTCCTGTGAATCCAATCAGTAACACTCCCGTACAGTCTGGTCTGTTTGTCTGATATGTTGCATATCAGGTCTAGGGGTGGTATACGTCAGACCCCAGTAACCGATAAGTCGTGTCGATGTGAGGCTCATAACAGGTCGAGAAACTACTGGTAACACTTACCAGTATATCTCTATATCAGCCCTGGCCAGGGACTTCCAGTTATAGCCAATCGAACACAGCACAACATCAACTCCCTATACCAGGGGAGACGAATCCCCTCCTATCGCTCATTGCCTCCATGTGATTCGGGACTGTACCCAAAAGCCACCGTTTTTCATGCCCTCTTGGACGTGGTAAGGTGGAAATCAAAGCACAGTGGGAATCACATAAGACTCTATGACGATCTCGGGTCTACAGACTACCCTGTACCAGTGTCACCGGAGAACTGCCATCTGACGTGTGGTATATCACCAACTGGGAGTTCTCGGCGAGTCCGTCCAGTGTACCCAGTCTCCACTGAGCACCCGTACATTATCCTTGATGTCAAACACCGATGGATATGGGATCATCCATCGCCCATCATATGGGTCAAGATGTTAGTTATATGTATGCCCTAGAGGCCATTACTATACATACGATGTATATTGTAATGGATGCTTGGACATATATAGGGAGGACTTTCTTGCTCGACATGATAGTATGCTATCTGGTTGTACTTTATCTTAACATGTACTCTGATTGTCTCTATATTACATGTTGATAAAGCCCTTAGGATATGTACTCGACTACTGGGACTATGATGAGATCATACTAGTGGGGCCACGGTAGTCGACGAGTACATCCTATAACTGTTCCTAGTCGAGGGTGTATCGAGACAGGGCATCGATACACCAGAGTAGACTAGCGTATACGCATCTTGACCCATATGATGGGCGATGGATGATCCCATATCCATCGATATTTGACATCAAGGATGGTGTACGGGTGCTCAGTGGAGACTGGGTAAACTGGACGGACTCGTCGAGAACGCCCAGATGGTATTATACCATATGTCAGATGGCAGTTCTCCGGTGACACTGGTACAGAGTAGTCTGTTGACCCGAGATCGTCATAGAGTCTTGTGTGATTCCCACTGTGCTTTGATTTCCATCATACCACGTCTAAGAGGGCGTGCAAAAAGGAGGCTTTTGGGTACAGTCCCGAATCACATGGAGGCAATGAGCGATAGGAAGGGATTCGTCTCTCCCGGTATAGGGAGTTGATGTTGTGCTGTGTTCGATTGGCTATAACCGGAAATCCCTGGCCAGGGTTGCTGAGATTTACTGGTAAGTGTTATCAGTAGTTTCTCGAACTGTTATAGACCTCATATCGACACGACTTATCGAGCTACTGGGGTCTGACGTTTACCACCCCTAGGCGAGATATGCGACATATCAGACGACGAGACCGGACTGTACGGGAGTGTTACTGTTTGGATTCACAGGAGAAGTTACAGGCTTGCTTGTTGATCTTCTGAGCGCTCAATACCTGGGTAGCTGTTACGTTTAGCTGACCGCTTGCAGCTTGTGGGTGTTTGATATGATCATCACCTACTGCCGGCGTATTGACGATTCTTTAGAGTCCTACACAGAGGTTTCTTGACTCAGGCAAAACGGAGTAGAAGCATATATGTGATATGTGCGGGACCGAGGATAATACGATATGAGATACCGTATTCTATTCTCGCGATATTTGATATCAGCCGGGTCATCGGATCAAGTGTTGATTCGATGAATCGGTACGGATAAATATTAGTCGGTTATATGCGATGTAGCCGGATTGTCGGATCAAGTGTTGATTCGATAATTTAATGCATAATAATATATATGATATATTAAATTACATTAACTAATATTTGCTCACTTAAAGATTCTTTTTCTCACTCGGATAATACATTGATATATATGCGATATATGTTAATTGTATTATTTTATTTTGTTACGATAAATATTATATATGTGATATATAATATTGTAACATGATATGATAACTAATGCAACTTGTTTAGTGGAGTTTAAACATGATTAGGGTTTGGATTAGGGTTAAACTTTCTAGATGTTTCTAGAAGGTTTTCTTTTTGTTTTGGAAAAGATATTTACAAGTGACTCATGCTTTAACCCAACCCAAACCCTAACCCTAGTTAATTCTCTACAAAGGTTTACTTGACCATGGTTGCATAATTCATCATATCATTCTTTTCCTATTCATCACAAAAGGATTCTTATCATGTTCATCTTCTTCTTCCTTCATTCTTTCATGAAAAAGCTTGCTAGATTTTTCCAAAGTGATGAATAAATATGAGAAAAAGATAAATAAAGAGAGCAAAAATCCTACTTCATCATCCTCATCTTCCCGTGCCATTTAGATGAGAGTGTTCACATCATTTCATGAGTGTTAGCTTGTGTTAAAGAAACTTCAAGGTAGATCATCTTAGTATCGAAGATCGGAAGCAAAGGTTGCATCTTTCTTTTCGTGGAACCTCTCGAGAGTCCGGATCCCGATGATCGCAGCGAAGGGACCACAACACGGAGCATATGAAGTGAAGGACCGGATCTACAAAGGTTGTAATCCCTCTCACTTAGTGTTAAAGTTGTTAACATGTTAGTTTTCGCCTAATCTCTAGTTTAAAGATCCGTATTCGGGTTGTTCGGCACGGCTAATTTTTTAATCGGGCATGGTTGATGCCTCGTAGACCCTTGTGCGCGTGCATAGCAATCCTACACAAGATGCGTATACGCTAGTCTACTCTGGTGTATCGATGCCCTGTCTCGATATACCCTCGACTAGGAACATTTATAGGATGTACTCATCGACTACTGTGGCCCCACTAGTATGATTTCATCATAATCCCAGTAGTCGAGTACAGATCCTAAGGGCTTTATCAACATGTGAGAGAAAGACAGTAAACCAATACAAGTCAACATGTTAAGATAAAGTGAAACCAAATAGCATACTATCATGACGAGCAAGAAAGTCCTCTCTGTATATATCTAAGCATCCATCATAATATACATCAAATGTACAACAATGGCCTCTAGGGCATATACATAACTAACAATCTCCCACTTGCACTAAGGCCAGCTGCTGTAGTATCTCATACCTAGCATCCCGAATAATCACTCAAACTGTATCTGGGGAATGACCTTCGTGAGTGGATCCGCAGTGTTGTTCTTCATATCTGCTCTCCTGACCTCGATCTCCCGACGATCAACTATCTCCCTGATCAGGTGATACCGCCTCAGAATATGTCTGGATTTCTGATGGGATCTGGGTTCCTTGGCCAAAGCCACAGTTCCATTGTTATCGCAATACAGAGGTATTGGATGTTCAATGGATGGAACTACACCAAGTTCACTAATGAACTTCTTCATCCAGACAGCCTCTTTGGCAGCATCGTTGGCAGCGATGTATTCAGCCTCCATCGTCGAGTCTGCAACGGTATCCTGTTTGGAACTCTTCCAACATACCGTCCCTCCATTGAGGGTAAAGACAAAACCCGAATGCGACTTAGAGTCGTCCTTATCACTTTGGAAGCTAGAATCGGTAAAGGACTCGACCCGGAGTTCTCCGTTACCATACACCAAGAACATGTCTCTAGTCCTTCGCAAGTACTTGAGAATGTTCTTCACAGCTGTCCAATGACTCTCTCCAGGATCTGCTTGATACCGACTTACTACACTTAGTGAGTATGCTACATCGGGTCTGGTATATAGCATCGCATACATGATAGAGCCTACTGCCGAAGCATAGGGTATCCCTTGCATGCGAGCTCTCTCCAAATCAGTCTTGGAAGACATCTCTTTGAAGAGAATGAGTCCAGAGATCATGGGTTGGTTCCCACGCTTGGATTCTTCCATACTAAACCTCTTTAGGATGGTGTCAATGTACCTGGATTGGGACAATCCCAGTATCCGTTTAGATCTATCTCTATAGATCATGATTCCCAATATGCAGGAGGCATCACCTAGATCTTTCATTGAGAATCTCTGTGATAAGAAGAGCTTGACTGATTGCAGCATAGGAATATCATTTCCTATCAAGAGTATGTCATCCACGTACAATACGAGGAAGACAACCTTACCCTCTGCTACCTTCTTATAGATACAAGGTTCATCTATATTTTTGATGAAGTTAAACTCTTTGACTACAACATCAAAATAGATGTTCCAACTCCGCGATGCTTGCTTTAACCCATAAATGGATTTAAGCAGCTTGCACACCTTTCCGCTACTCCCACTATCTACGAAGCCCTCTGGCTGAGTCATGTACACTCTCTCTTCTAAATCACCATTTAGAAAGGCGGTCTTAACATCCATTTGCCAGATTTCGTAGTCATGGTATGCAGCAATGGCAAGTAAGATCCGGATGGACTTAAGCATAGCCACTGGAGAAAAGGTTTCGTCATAATCCACACCTGATCGTTGACGAAATCCCTTTGTTACAAGTCTAGCTTTGAAAGTCTCAACTTTTCCATCTACACCAATTTTCCTTTTAAAAATCCACTTGCTCCCAATGGGTTTTACCCCTTCAGGAGCATTTTCTAAAATCCATACTTTATTGGTGTACATGGATTCCATCTCAGATCGCATTGCATCCAGCCATTTCACAGAGTCACCACTCGTGATGGCCTGCTCGAAACTAGTCGGGTCATCATCTTCCATGATGCAATCCTCGCTTCCACCATCAATGAGAAAACCGTAGTATCTCTTAGGTGGACGAGAAACCCTACTAGATCGGCGGAGAGGCTGGGGTTCGTCGGGTACTACTGAATCTTCTGGTTCCAACAAATCATCAGTTGCGGTTTGTGGTGCTGGAACCTCTTCCAGCTCTACCTCTCTGCCACTAATTTCTTTTGCAAGAAATTCCTTTTCCAAAAAGGTGGCATGTTGAGCAACAAACACTTTTTGTTCCTCAGCGTGGTAGAAAAAATATCCTTGAGAATTCTTTGGATATCCCACAAATTTGCAAAGGACTGATCGTGTCTCGAGTTTGTCCGGATTTTGTCTTTTGACATAGGCCGGACAACCCCATATCTTAACTCGTTTAAAATATGGTCTCTTCCCACTCCATATCTCATATGGTGTGGTAGGTACAGATTTAGACGGAACTAGATTCAATATGTATATGGCTGTCTCAAGCGCATACCCCCAGAAGGAAATAGGTAACTCAGCATCGCTCATCATAGATCACACCATATCTAATAGGGTCCGATTCCTTCGTTCTGATACACCGTTGTGCTGTGGTGTATAAGGAGGAGTAAGCTGAGAGAGAATCCCATTCTCTTTTAGATAATCCAGAAAATCATTGCTCAAGTATTCTCCTCCTCGATCAGATCGAAGGATCTTAATACTTTTGCCCATTTGGTTCTCTACTTCGTGCTTATAGTCTCTGAATTTCTCAAAAGCTTCAGACTTGTGTTTCAACAGGAACACATGCCCGTATCTAGAGAGATCGTCAGTGAATGTAATAAAGTAGGAAGAACCGTTCCTGGCATGCGTAGACATGGGACCGCATACATCACTATGTACCAGTCCTAAAAGTTCGGTAACTCTTTCTCCGTGTCCACTAAACGGAGCTTTGGTCATTTTTCCTTTGAGACATGAATGGCAAGTATCATAAGATGAAAATTCGAATGAATTCAAATATCCATTTTTATGTAACTTAGCTAGCCGTGTCTCATTGATATGACCAAGTCTACAATGCCACAAGAAGGATTCGTTCATTTCTGAACTTTTCCTCTTGTGTGTGTTTTGTATATTGAGGACTGTATTCTGATTTAGAATGAATATGCCATTATGTAACGAGCCTGATGCAATCAACTTTTGATCTAGGAATATGTTCATAACATTATCCTTTACTACAAAATTATATCCTTCTTTACTTAATAAAGAAACTGATATAATGTTGCACATCATGTTCGGTATATAATAGCACTCATTTAGAATCAGTGTATTATGACTTGGCAATACAAGGTGATATTCGCCAACTGCTTTGGCTGCAATACTTGCACCGTTCCCTACTTGAACGGAATGATCACCTTTTCCCAGTTCTCTACCTTTACGTAGCCCATGTAACAATTTACATATGTGGGATTCTGATCCGGTATCTAATACCCAGGACGTAGGATGAACTGAAAAACAGTTCTCAATAACTAACACACTTGAAGAAGATGCATCAATATGCATGTTCTTTTGGGCGGCTTGAGAATCTAGATATTCTTCTATTCCCTATTCAGTCTTATAACTCTTATAAGAAAGAACGGGTCCAACGTTCCCCTGCTCAGTATAATAAGCGGGTTCAGTCAATACATCCATATTATTATCTTGATTATGGCCTGACATGGTCGCTACGTGGAGAGAGAGAGAAGAAAACACTTTAGCGTATGCTCTTGCAAGATTAGATTGGTTATTATCTTATCTAATCAGGACGTCTCCCACTGTTTTTTATCAAATCTACCTTCAACCCTAAAAGGTTAGATTAGCCGGGATTAATTACACCCTACAATTTTGTCAATCTTTCAGCCAGATCAGTGTCGGTACTTTGAGGGAGGTTCCCCGTGCTTTCGCACGGACCTAATTAAAGTAAACCTCGTTTTCCCAGAGGCGTAACCCCGTTAACACTTTTCTAGACACCTACTTGATCGACTAATTGTCCTGTGTAAAACTCTCCCAGGAGTAACTCTTACTCGAAGTGGGTATCGGGATCCAACTATCTCATAGGAGGTATGCAATCTCATTGCAAATTTCAACACTTGAAATTCCCGATAATGTTTTGCCCCTAGCGATCTATGACCTTGACTAAGTCAACAAACCATAAATCGCAAGTCAAGTTCAACCCGTACATTTCTCGATTGAATTAAACCCACCCGTACGACCCTTGACTGAGTCAACAAGGCCGTGCGAATACCCTAATCCAATCACATCTCATGTTTTAGCAGATAAATACTACTTATCTACCGTACACTACGCCTTGACTAAGTCAACAAACATAGCACGAATACTAAATAATATCTATCTGAAATGACGGAGGGCTCGCAGGTTTTTTCAGAAAAACCATGAGCGTAATGAACTTGATATCGTCGTAGAATCATGTGAAATTTTGAAATGGAGTGTTTTTGAGGCTTTCATTAGTTTTGCTAAAGAGGTCACTCCCGGTGAAGGGATCTCGGCTCTTTCCTCATCGAATAAGGTGCAGGGTATATCATATATACCACTGTGCAAAGCAAAACCCTAAAAGCAATCAAAAGACAAACCGAGTTTTGTAGCATCTGCCAGTTTCGCTAAAGAGGTCACTCCCGGTGAAGGGATCTCGGCTCTTTCCTCATCGAATAAGGTGCAGGGTATATCATATATACCACTATGCAAAGCAAAACTGTAGCTACCCTTTTTTTTATAAAGTTTTGATTCTACAACATCATTTTAGGTTTCTTTTCTTTTTATTAATCACATTAATAAAAATCCCATCAGCTTATGCTTCCTAAGCATCACAGATAAATACGACGTACACTTATGCCATCCGCATTCGCCTCGATGTCTCCTCGTGCACCGTTAGGTTAGATAACTAATGACAGAGCATGGCAGGGCTTGTGCGGGTGTAAAATATAAGTAACGTCTATATAATATATCATATATACTATATACTGTATCCATCACATCATATTAGATGATCACATCACAGATATCGCAGCAGAAACATAGATATAATGTGGGATATACTAGGACGTCCGTATTTAGTATTTAGCCAACAATAGAAAATACGGATTCCACAGTCACGATGAATAGCCAATACCACACCCTGGACCCCTACGAGAGCGGCAAGTGACCCTACCAATTTTGGAGTTTAGGAGACCCGGTCTCGACTCCTCGAGATGGCCTCCCACTGAACCCCAGAACCCGGTCACCTGTGCTCCCCTCCTTGGGTCCATCCTAATGCGGAAAAGTAAATAATATACAACACTGGTGGCATCAACCTCAACCTGGAAGTGCCCCAAATAAAAGAATATTACATTACATTTGAATTTACATGAATGAAAATATAAAACTCTCATCTCACATAAAACCCCCGGCTATTCAATCGCGACAATCCTGCACATCATATCTCAGCAACACATAATATCTCATATCATCAACGTAAGTAAGTATGTATACACCGATCATTGTCGATGTATAGCAACGACAACCGGCAATACAACTACATACTACACTTACGGTCACAGAAAAGAAATTGTAAAACTACAATATTTGGAATCCACAATCACTTTAGACATCGTAAATCCGAAATATCACATACTTCGCATTTCATGCCTAACACAATGAATTCCACATATTGTATCACATTCCAGATAAATAGACAGTATTAAACTTTTCGAACAGATAATCAAATACCCAGAATTTCCCAAGCAGCTCAACACTTGAGCGGAGTTCAAATAATCCCAGAATATATCACAGTACCAGTGATCCAGCCGTAGAAGGGTCAAGCCAACGCCTCACATGTGGCACGCCGTACTGCCCCAAACCCGAAGGTTCAAAAGGCAGTTCAAGATGGTCACATAATCGAGTTAAGGTTTGTTGTCTACTAGAGGGTCCACCGCTTAACTTGTACAATATTTCCGAAAGATTTAAACCCAATAAAAATTCAACACTTGAAAGTTTGCCGTTCCGGGATAAAGTGGGTTAATGATATCCGTTCAAATAGTTTAACAGTTTCTAAATATCCGGAAATAAAAACGAATTTAAATATTCCGATCGAATCTACTATTACAAAACAAACCCCAGATCACTCAACCTTTGAGTCAAAATAAAAATACCAGAAACTAAATAAGCACAAATAAAGAATTACTGTAAAAACAAAAATGTCAAATCGAACAGTACTGCCGCGGAACCGCGGCCCAAGCAGGGAATGGCCGCGATTCCGCGGTCGTTTGTACGGATCAATGGCTCGAATTTCACAGTAATTCTTATTTTTCTCTGCTATATTTTTTAGGTATTTTTAATTCAAAAAATATCCAGATTTTAAAAATTTCCAGAGATGGGGTTATTTTCGTCGGTTCGGGTTCGATCGGAGTTTTAACTTCGTTAACACATCGCCTAATACTCTAGCTAGGCTCTGATACCATTGTAGGGTTCCTAGGCACACTAGTGAAGGTTCATAGAACATCAAACATGCCCGAATAAAATTCTACATGTGCCGAACAACCCAAAAACGGGATCTTTGCTAGATTATTAGGGTTTAGCATGCAAGATAACAACTTTTTATCTAAGTGTGAGGGATTACAACCTTTGTAGTCCGCTCTTTCGCTTCACAAGCTCCGAGTAGAAGTCCCTTTGCCGCGATCCACGACCTCCCGGACTCAAGAGAGGCTCCACGACTCGAACGATCCATGCTAGCTTGAAGTGTTCCGAATCTCCGATGATCTACGTCGAAATTGTAAAAACCCAAGCTTTCTCACTCTATAGAGATGAACACCCTAATCTCATGGGCTAGATGAGATGAGGATGAGGGAGTAGTATTTATGCTTTCTTTTTAATTCACTTTCTCACAATTTATCATCACAAATGGAATTTCTAGTAAGCTTTTTCTTTTTAACTCAAGAGAGAAGATGTCACGCCCCGCTTCCCAGTGTACGGCGAAGTGGACGCGACGAGGCCCGCTACGTATATACTCAGAAGTATATACGCTAAGCGTAACTAAGCAATATAAAGTAAATCACAAGAGACGAATAATATAGAAATAACAGCAACTTTTATTAATAACATTCTTTTTACAATGCAGGAAAAGAAAATACAACTGGAATGAAAAGCAATGCCTAAACAGTGGCATAACAGAAAATGAAATAAACTGGAAAGAACAAGGTAAGTATCTAGAGCTCTGGATCTTCCTGGAACTGCTCCAAATCTTCACCGGTGGGCTCGATCTCAGCTTGGTCCAACGCACCTGACGACATTCAAAGAAGAAAGAGATAGAATGTCGTCAGCGAACAGGTCGCTCGGTAAGTCCCAAAGAATAAGAAGAATGAGAATGACAGAGTAACAGTATTTTCTAAAGTTTTATATTGTTGAATATTATGGAACATTGTGTAACGCTGTTGTTTGTAGCTTGGTACAGAAGAATGCCAGTGTATACGAGGGGGATCTCTATATGCTAGAGATCAGGGCAAAAGGAAAGTACAAGGAACCGTTATGCCACGGTACAACAGCAATAGGATTCAGGTTAGGTGTCTTAATCTGACGACCTCGTGCCACCTTTAACATCTTCCGTACCAATCTACCCCTTAAACCCCGTAGTGTTTTAACAGTATTGTAGTATTGGAATATGTAAGTTGGGTGACTGACCAAAACCATGATATCAGTAAACATGTTGCAACTGTATAATCAGGTAAATGGAATATCAGGATAATGGATGAATATCCATGGTTTGATTCAGTCAAAATGAATATATTATTAACTGGATTCAGGGTTTCATGTATTCAGATTGTATTGGAATATAAAAGAATATAGATTGACTTGAATCATATTCAAGTCAGAAATAGTCAGACTCTAACCCGAGTCAGACTAAAAGAAGATAATTTGAAGTTCAATATTAGCTAGGGGCCTTATTGTAATTTGTAAAACTTGAAGGGGTTTTATGTAAAAATTACTATTGTATAGTTTTCAAAATACACCTCAAGTATTTAATAATCGTCTTTATTGTTACAATGAATGTGAATTTTATTTGTGTTGTTCTAGTGAATATATCCTAATAGAAGTGTTAATTGATTTATTTGAAATTCATGGTATTTTAGTGTAACTTTTAATCTTGTAATTTTAGAAAATTGTGGAAACTTTATATTATGATTAAATAGGTGTTTAAATGATAATTATATATATATTAACACATGAATAATTTTATATAAATATTTTATTTAGAAAAAATCTCATTTTCCCTAAATATCGTATTTTGAACCTTTCGAGACCGAATGCTCCTTGCGGAGGTCTGAATCTCGCACTACTAGCCTGCGGGTGTACTATGAACCGTACTATCCCTAACAGGTTCCCCAAAAGTGGGTTGTAGCGGCGCTTTGCTTAGGTTTATAAATACTTTTCATTTGGGAAAACGGTTTTATAAATAAGGGGTATTTATTTGCAAAAGAGTACAGTTTTCCGTATTTTAGTTATTATGGTTTCCTAAAAAAACTAGCCCATTTCTAAGGTCTAAACGATGAGTCATTAGAAGCCTCAAATCGCCTCTTCACCGTCAATTGCGGCCAGGTAAGTGCCAAGTAAGTGGGAAGGAACCACAGTTGTGGGCCTAATTAAAAACCACTAGCCTTAGACACACTTGCCTAGGCACCACAAGACAGTTTAGATAAACGATCGATGTCCATGACCAATCGTGTTTTCATTTTATTAAAAGATTTTATCTAGAAAAGTTTACAACTTAAAGCTTTAAATAAAGATTAGGGTATTTTAGTGAAAAGTCCTGTAATTTCGTATTCTGTGTTTTGATATTTATCAATTAGGGTTATATTTGTGTGTGTGTAGAGGTAGGTCATTACCTCGTGACTTATATTAAGTTTTGGTGAAGTTTAAAGGTAAAACATGACAGGTTAAAGTTGAAGGTATTAAAGTGCAAGAATACAGTATTCGAAAGCGTTATCATTTTATGTGTGAAATTTCATTCAAATTGGGTTCTACAAGTTTAGTGATCAAGATAAACCTATTTAGGAGTGAGGGAATTAATTAAACTAAGAAAAATGAACTTCATGGTATTTTTATGAAGAGAATACGGTTTTGCAAAGAAGTTATCATTTCATGTGAAAAAATTTGATTAAATTGGTTTATGGGTGATTAACAATCAACATGAATATGGGTAGATAATATGTATTAGGTGACAAGTGGAAATTTATAGAAAAAACCGAATCGGAAATCGGTTTGTCCGATTTCCGTCGGGTTCCAAAAAGTCGTATTTTTACCTTAAAGAAAAGAGAGATAGAAGAAGGTGGGGCTTATGGTTTGGACCAGCTAAGGAAGCTAATGGACGTGGTGGTTGTCGATTCGTCGAAAACGTCGCGAAGGTTTTGATCCGGTCGCCGGAATCCGTCGTTGATTTCGGCAGCGCTTCGCTTCTCGCTCTTCGTACCGAGTTCTCGAGAATTTGGGAGAGTGGACTTAGAGTTGTGAGGTGAAATGGTAGAGGGTAGGGGTCTTTATATAGGGCTAGGCTAGTGTTAGGGTTAGGGTTAAAAAATATTAAAAGAAAATATAAAAAACGTTAAAAATTCATTAAAAATCATTAAACCTAGGAGTAAAAGGGATTTATTGGCCAATTCAAAACCGATCCAGGTATAATAAGTGTGCAAGAGGGTTGACCAAGTCAAGAGCCAATTTTTCTCAGTTGGTGACTCGGCCGTCCGGCCAAGTCCGGCAGGCGGCGCCGAACCGAGTCGGCCGAGTCGCCGACCGGCGGCGCCGAGTCGGGCCGAGTCGGGGGTCTATTGGCCGGGGATTTTCTGGGGGTACAATTTGGTATATTTACTTTTTCAAGTCCAGTACATATTTTGGGAGTTATGGCCATTTTACCGTTGACTTCCAAAAAAAAATTAAAACAAAATAAATACAAAAATAATGTGGGGCATGGGATTTGAACTCTAGTGGCTTGGTTCAGCAATGCAAGGTATTACCAATGAGCTACAAGCTCCTTCTTGTAATTATTGTAAGGAATTTGATACTTAAATTGTTTCCAGCAACATTAATACTCCAAGTATACATTATATTTAAAGCAAATTTTTGGTATACAAAATTGGAGTTGTTACAATCTACCCTCCTTACAAAAATTTCGTCCTCGAAATTTACAACTTTTATTTAAGGACTAATTTACAAAAAGGTGCAGATATCTTGCACGCATCTCATCCTCCCTTTCCCACGTGTATTCTCCTGGAGTGTCTTTCCTCCACATTACCCTGACCAAATTAACTTCTTTGTTCCGAAGTGTCTTCACTTTCCTGTCCAGGATTTCCACAGGTTGTTGCTCAAAAGACAAATCGGGCTGTATCGTGAGTTCGGAATGATCAAGTACATGGCTGGGGTCACTCACATACCTTCTGAGTTGAGATATGTGGAACACGTTATGCACTCCTTCCAGTGAGGGTGGAAGCGCTAAACGATATGCCACTTCACCGACTCGTTCGAGTATATCGAACGGTCCAATGTATCTCGGACTCAACTTTCCCCGTCTTCTAAATCTGATCACTCCGCGGTTCGGAGAGATTTTCAGAAATACATGATCTCCTGGCTGGAACTCCAAGTGTCGTCTCTTCGCATCAGCCCAATGTTTCTGTTTATCTTGGGCTATACGCATTCTTTCCCTGATAGTACGAACCACATCCACGGTCGCTACTATCATCTCTGGTCCAACGAGTTCCCTATCTCCGATGTCGTCCCAACTTAATGGTGATCGACACTTCCTTCCATACAATGCTGTAAAAGGTGCCATTCCTATGCTTGCTTGGTAGCTGTTGTTGTACGCAAACTCCACAAGATGCAGGTGATCTTCCCACGATCCTTTGAAGTCGAGCATACATGCTCTGAGCATATCCTCCAAGATCTGAATAGTTCGTTCCGACTGACCATCTGTTTGTGGATGATAAGCCGTGCTGAAGTTCAGACTTGTTCCCAAGCTTGCTTGCAGACTTTGCCAAAATTGCGATCGGAACCTGGTGTCACGATCGGAGACAATGCAGACCGGTACTCCATGAAGTCTCACAATTTCCTGTATGAGTTCATGGGTATCAGAGATAGTACATTATGAAGAGTTTTTAAATCTAATTTAGATTATTACCTCCATGTACTTCTTCGCTAATGTCTCGGTTGATTGTCCAACTCGAAATGGGATGAAGTGAGCCGACTTTGTGAGTCGATCCACAATGACCCAAATCGCATCGTTACCCTTGGTGCTGTGAGGAAGAGCAGTTACAAAGTCCATCGTGATGTGCTGCCACTTCCATTCTGGAATTGGTAACGGTTGAAGTAATCCAGCTGTCCTGTGATGTTCAGCCTTTACTTGCTGACACACCAAACATTTTGCGACACTTCTGGCTACTTCACGCTTCATTCCATGCCACCAATAATTCTGACGTAGATCCTTGTATATTTTGGTACCTCCAGGATTTACTGAATAGGGAGAGCTATGAGCTTCCTTCATTAACTCTTCCCGAACAGGCCCCTTTGGTACACACAATCTGCTGCCGTATCTCAAAGATCCGTCTTCATGGATGATGAAATCTGTTCTGAGTCTATTCTCTACTTGTTCTCTGATCTTTTGCAACTTAGCATCGCTGGCTTGAGCTGCTTTGATCTGGTTGACAATAGTTGATTGGACTTGTAGATTTATCAAATTTGAAACATCACCTGGCATGACTAGTTCAATCTCCATCTGATGTAGGTCCTGTTGAAGCTTCCACTGGGCGGTGAGATTCATTGCTAATGGTTGGCGACTAAGAGCATCAGGTACTACGTTCACCTTTCCTGGATGATATTGCAAGTTGATGTCAAAGTCCGCACTGAGTTCTAACCATCTTCTCTGCCGCATATTCAACTCCTTCTGAGTAAACACATACTTCAGACTTTTATGATCTGTGTAGATGTTCACTCGTTCACTAAGTAAGTAGTGTCGCCAAATTTTGAGAGCAAAAATGACGGCTGCCAGCTCTAGATCATGCGTCGGATAATTGCACTCATGAGTTTTCAGTTGTCTTGAAGCATAAGCCACAACCTTACCGTGCTGATGCAGAACACATCCTAGTCCCTTACCGGATGCATCACAATGTACTTCGAATCCTCCAGATTGATCTGGTATGACGAGAATAGGTGCAGATGTCAGTCTTGACTTGAGTTCTACGAAAGCTTGCTCGCATGCTTCTGACTACACAAATTCTTCATCTTTTCTTATAAGCTTGGTCATGGGTGTTGCTATCTTCGAAAAGCCTTCAATGAATCTTCTGTAATATCCAGTTAAGCCCAAGAAACTCCGTATATCCTTCACTGATTTTGGTGTAGGCCATTCGCTGACTGCTGAAACCTTTGCTGGATCTACAGAAATCCCTTCTCCTGATACGATGTGTCCGAGAAAACCAACCTGTTTTAGCCAAAACTCGCATTTGCTGTATTTGGCATAAAGCTTATGTTGTCGAAGAGTTTCCAGGGCAATTCGTAAGTGCTCCGCATGCTTTTTCCGATTCTTAGAATATACCAGGATGTCATCGATGAAGATGACAATGAACCTGTCTAAATACTCCCGGAAAACTTGGTTCATAAGGTTCATGAAGATTGCTGGTGCATTGGTCACTCCAAATGGCATTACTAAAAATTCATAATGCCCATAGCGAGTTTTGAAAGCTGTTTTGTGAATATCAGCTTCCTTGACCTTCACTTGATGATAACCTGAACGAAGATCTAGTTTAGAGAAGACACAAGATCCACTTAGCTGATCGAATAAATCGTCAATGCGCGGGAGTGGATACTTGTTCTTTATAGTAACTTCGTTCAAGGCCCTATAGTCGATGCACATTCTGTATGAACCTTCCTTCTTCTTCACCAATAGTACAGGTGCTCCCCAACTTGAAGTGCTGGGACGAATCCATCCTTTCGCCAGTAATTCGTCCAACTGTGTTCGTACTTCCTTCAATCCTTCCGGACTTAGTCTATACGGTGCTTTGATCACTGGTTGTGCTCCTGGTACTAAGTCAATACTGAATTCAAGAGCTCGATCGGGAGGCAAACCTGATATATCGTCAGGAAATACACCATCGAACTCTCGAACTACCTCCGGTCTTGATTCTTCCTCTGCCTGAGCTGCTGCAACTACTGCTTCCCTTGGCTTCGCTTTGTAGGTACTTGGTCCCAGTGTACGATCTCCCCTTTTGAAATAGAAGACCGGATGATCTGGAATCTCAAATACTACCCTCCTTTGACGACAGTCGATGGTAGCATAAAAGGTTCCAAGCCAGTCCATTCCTAGAACCACATCGAAATTTTGTATGTCCAGTACCTTGAAGTCAGCGTAAAACTCTCAACTGCAAACGACGACTGGACACATGCTGTATCCCATGGTTTCCTTTAGAACACCATTTCCAGAACTGACGTTCCAGCTGGATACAAGCAGTGAGACTGGAATCGCATGGGTTCGGACAAACCGTTGCGACATAAAGCAGTGGGATGCTCCAGTATCAAACAGTGCAAGTGCAGGTAGTGAAGCTACTAGGATTGTACCTAAGGTATATGGGATAGGTTTTAGGTGTAGGGAAAGTGTGTAGGTAAACAAAACTAAAAGATGAGTTTGAGAAGGAAATTTACCAGTAATGACTTGGCCAGTGGCCTCAGCTTCTTCCACAGACATCATGAAAGCCTGGCGCTTCGGCACATTCCTCTTGGCCTGAGGAGCATTCCTCGGAACGTTCCTTTGAGCTTGATGGAACTGTCGAGGAGGTGGTGCAGCTTATGGTCCCCTAGGTGGTGCAGGCAGTGCAAGTCTGGGAGCAGGTGCCTGAAGAGCTGGTCGCTGCTGATAGGTATTTGATGTCCTGGGTGCAGCAACTGAGTTCTGCCTTTGGGGACAAGATCCAATATCATGAGTGGCTGAACCGCAGACTAAGCAGAGGCGGTTGGATCGACGGCAGTCTTTCATCATATGTCCAGTTCTCTTGCAGTAAGTGCAAAAGGCTGGGCTAGGACGATGAGTTGGTACTCCGGGTCGCCTCGGCACGAAAAATGGTCTGGACGTGGCTCCACCTGCCATCTGATTGGCAGGGCGCTTGACTCCTGCAGACTGAGGTCTGCCCCTCTCTTTTATCACTGCCTCATAACTGCGGGCAGCTTCTACGGCTTCCTCATGAGTCAAAAACTTTCCTGTGGCTAGAGCAGCCTTAATCTCTGTGTCCAAACCTTGCTGAAAATGACGGGCTCTGATCTCGTCCGTCGGTATCAGGTGTGCCGCGAATCTGTTTAAAGATTGTGTTAGCTGTGTAGTATGTGATATTTTAAAAATTGAACTATTGTGACATATCTTACCTGCTCAACATAGTGAACTCAGTATCGTATTCATCTACCGATTTCTCCCATATTGATCCTTGCTGTAGATGAATAAACTGCTGCTCCATAGCGAACCTGGCAGTCACAGGGAAATATTTCGCGTTAAACTTCTCGCGAAATGTCTTCCATTCAATCGGCTGCGCTAGAAGGGTTTCTTCCGCCTTCCACCAATTTCGAGCATTATCCGTGAGCTGTAGCTTCGCTACACGGACCCAAGCGTTATCTGGCACTTGAGCTGCTGCCAGATCGTCTTCGATGCTTTGTGCCCATTCTTCTGCTTCGAGAGGGCTTCCTTTACCAGAGAACTGCTTTGGGTGCAAAGCCCTGAATTGCTTTACTCCCGGTGCATCGTTATCAGGACGGCTCAGAAGTTGTTGCTGTCCCTCGAGAAGACTGCGGATCGCATCGAATAGCATCGTTTGCTCAGTGGGTGGTGCCGGAACAACTGGTGTGAGAGGTAGTGCTGGAGGGGTGTTGTTGACGTTAGTGCTGGTGTTGTTCGGGGAATCCATGATCCTGAAGAAATTTTTTGGATTATGACAGATTCAAATACATGAAATGATAAGATTCAAGGAATAGAGATTTGCAAGTTTCAAAGAACATGAATTGTAAAGAATGTTTTAGTTGCTGGTTCTTGTGTTATATTGCTTAGGTTGTTCACGCAGACCAGAACTGCATGACAGGGATTCATACAGCTCTGACCTGCATGGGCCACCAACAAAACCTGTCACGCCCCGCTTCCCAGTGTACGGCGAAGTGGACGCGACGAGGCCCGCTACGTATATAATCAGAAGTATATACGCTAAGCGTAACTAAGCGATATAAAGTAAATCACAAGAGACGAATAATATAGAAATAACAGCAACTTTTATTAATAACATTCTTTTTACAATGCAGGAAAAGAAAATACAACTGGAATGAAAAGCAATGCCTAAACAGTGGCATAACAGAAAATGAAATAAACTGGAAAGAACAAGGTACAGTATCTAGAGCTCTGGATCTTCCTGGAACTGCTCCAAATCTTCACCGGTGGGCTCGATCTCAGCTTGGTCCAACGCACCTGACGACATTCAAAGAAGAAAGAGATAGAATGTCGTCAGCGAACAGGTCGCTCGGTAAGTCCCAAAGAATAAGAAGAATGAGAATGACAGAGTAACAGTATTTTCTAAAGTTTTATATTGTTGAATATTATGGAACATTGTGTAACGCTGTTGTTTGTAGCTTGGTACAGAAGAATGCCAGTGTATACGAGGGGGATCTCTATATGCTAGAGATCAGGGCAAAAGAAAAGTACAAGGAACCGTTATGCCACGGTACAACAGCAATAGGATTCAGGTTAGGTGTCTTAATCTGACGACCTCGTGCCACCTTTAACATCTTCCGTACCAATCTACCCCTTAAACCCCGTAGTGTTTTAACAGTATTGTAGTATTGGAATATGTAAGTTGGGTGACTGACCAAAACCATGATATCAGTAAACATGTTGCAACTGTATAATCAGGTAAATGGAATAGCAGGATAATGGATGAATATCCATGGTTTGATTCAGTCAAAATGAATATATTATTAACTGGATTCAGGGTTTCATGTATTCAGATTGTATTGGAATATAAAAGAATATAGATTGACTTGAATCATATTCAAGTCAGAAATAGTCAGACTCTAACCCGAGTCAGACTAAAAGAAGATAATTTGAAGTTCAATATTAGCTAGGGGCCTTATTGTAATTTGTAAAACTTGAGGGGGTTTTATGTAAAAAGTACTATTGTATAGTTTTCAAAATACACCTCAAGTATTTAATAATCGTCTTTATTGTTACAATGAATGTGAATTTTATTTGTGTTGTTCTAGTGAATATATCCTAATAGAAGTGTTAATTGATTTATTTGAAATTCATGGTATTTTAGTGTAACTTTTAATCTTGTAATTTTAGAAAATTGTGGAAACTTTATATTATGATTAAATAGGTGTTTAAATGATAATTATATATATATTAACACATGAATAATTTTATATAAATATTTTATTTAGAAAAAATCTCATTTTCCCTAAATATCGTATTTTGAATCTGAATCTCACACTACTAGCCTGCGGGTGCACTATGAAACGTACTATCCCTAACAGGTTCCCCAAAAGTGGGTTGTAGCGGCACTTTTCTTAGGTTTATAAATACTTTTCATTTGGGAAAACGGTTTTATAAATAAGGGGTATTTATTTGCAAAAGAGTACAGTTTTCCGTATTTTAGTTATTAGGGTTTCCTAAACCAACTAGCCTGTTTCTAAGGTCTAAACGATGAGTCATTAGAAGCCTCAAATCGCCTCTTCACCGTCAATTGCGGCCAGGTAAGTGCCAGGTAAGTGGGAAGGAACCACAGTCGTTGGCCTAATTAAAAACCACTAGCCTTAGACACACTTGCCTAGGCACCACAAGACAGTTTAGATAAACGATCGATGTCCATGACCAATCGTATTTTCATTTTATTAAAAGATTTTATCTAGAAAAGTTTACAACTTAAAGCTTTAAATAAAGATTAGGGTATTTTAGTGAAAAGTCCTGTAATTTCGTATTCTGTGTTTTGATATTTATCAATTAGGGTTATATTTGTGTGTGTGTAGAGGTAGGTCATTACCTCGTGACTTATATTAAGTTTTGATGAAGTTTAAAAGTAAAACATGACAGGTTAAAGTTGAAGGTATTAAAGTGCAAGAATACGGTATTCGAAAGCGTTATCATTTTATGTGTGAAATTTCATTCAAATTGGGTTCTACAAGTTTAGTGATCAAGATAAACCTATTTAGGAGTGAGGGAATTAATTAAACTAAGAAAAATGAACTTCATGGTATTTTTATGAAGAGAATACGGTTTTGCAAAGAAGTTATCATTTCATGTGAAAAAGTTTGATTAAATTGGTTTATGGGTGATTAACAATCAACATGAATATGGGTAGATAATATGTATTAGGTGACAAGTGGAAATTTATAGAAAAAACCGAATCGGAAATCGGTTTATCCGATTTCCGTCGGGTTCCAAAAAGTCGTATTTTTACCTTAAAGAAAAGAGAGATAGAAGAAGGTGGAACTTACGGTTTGGACAAGCTAAGGAAGCTAATGGACGTGGTGGTTGTCGATTCGTCGAAAACGTCGCGAAGGTTCTGATCCGGTCGCCGAAATCCGTCTTTGATTTCGGCAGCGCTTCGCTTCTCGCTCTTCGTACCGAGTTCTCAAGAATTTGGGAGAGTGGACTTAGAGTTGTGAGGTGAAATGGTAGAGGGTAGGGGTCTTTATATAGGGCTAGGCTAGGGTTAGGGTTAAAAAATATTAAAAGAAAATATAAAAAACATTAAAAATTCATTAAAAATCATTAAACCTAGGAGTAAAAGGGATTTATTGGACAATTCAAAACCGATCCAGGTATAATAAGTGTGCAAGAGGGTTGACCAAGTCAAGAGCCAACTTTTCTCAGTTGGTGACTCGGCCGTCCAGCCAAGTCCGGCCGGCGGCGCCGAACCGAGTCGGCCGAGTCGCCGGCCGGCGGCGCCGAGTCGGGCCGAGTCGGGGGTCCATTGGCCGGGGATTTTCTGGGGGTACAATTTATTATATTTACTTTTTCAAGTCCAGTACATATTTTGGGAGTTATGGCCTTTTTACCGTTGACTTCCAAAAAAAAAATTAAAACAAAATAAATACAAAAATAATGTGGGGCATGGGATTTGAACTCTGGTGGCTTGGTTCAGCAATGCAAGGTATTACCAATGAGCTACAAGCTCCTTCTTGTAATTATTGTAAGGAATTAGATACTTAAATTGTTTCCAGCAACATTAATACTCCAAGTATACACTATATTTAAAGCAAATTTTTGGTATACGAAATTGGAGTTGTTACAGAAGAAGATGATAATGGAAATGATAATTCCTTTTGTGATGAATAGAAAAGAAATTTATATGATTGATATATCAACCATGGTCAAGGATGAGTGGCTAAGAAGTTGTAGAGAATAAACTAGAGTTAGGGTTTGGTTAGGTTAAGGATAAGTATCAACCATAATATCTTAACCAAGATAAAAGGAAAAGCTTCTAGAATGTGCAAGAAGAAGCTAACCCTAATCAAACCCTAATCCCATTTAATCATCCTTAAACATGTTTAATAATAAATCATATCATGTCACAATAATATATATCACATATATATTATATATTTGCAACAAAAGAAAATAATACATTTAACATATATCGCATATATATCAATGTATTAATCCAGTGAGAAAATGAAATAATAAAGTGAGCCAATAATAGATAATGTAATACAATATATCATATATATTATTATACATTAAATCATCGAATCAACACTTGATCCAACGATCCGGCTATATCGAATATAACGGGCTAATATATCATGTACCGATTCATCGAATCAACACTTGATCCGATGTCCCGATTCATATCAAAATATCTCGAGAATATAATACGGTATCTCATATCGCATTATCCTCGGTCCTGCACATATCACATATGTGCCTCTACTCCATTTCGCCTGAGCCAAGAAACCTCTGTGTAGGACTCTAAAGAATCGTCAATACGCCGGTAGCAGGTGATGATCATATCAAACACCCACAAGCTGCAAGCGGTCAGCTAAACGTAACAGCCACCCAGGTATTGAGCGATCAGAAGATCAACAAGCTAGCCTGTGCGTTCTCCTGTGAATCCAATCAGTAACACTCCCGTACAGTCCGATCTGTTCGTCTGATATGTCGCATATCAGGTCTAGGGGTGGTATACGTCAGACCCCAGTAACCGATAAGTCGTGTCGATGTGAGGCTCATAACAGGTCGAGAAACTACTGGTAACACTTACCAGTATATCTCTATATCAGCCCTGGCCATGGACTTCCAGTTATAGCCAATCGAACACAGCACAACATCAACTCCCTATACCGGGAGAGACGAATCCCCTCCTATCGCTCATTGCCTCTATGTGATTCGGGACTGTACCCAAAAGCCACCGTTTTGCACGCCCTCTTGGATGTGGTAAGGTGGAAATCAAAGCACAGTGGGAATCACACAAGACTCTATGACGATCTCGGGTCTACAGACTACCCTGTACCAGTGTCACCGGAGAACTGCCATCTGACGTGTGGTATATCACCAACTGGGAGTTCTCGGCGAGTCCGTCCAGTGTACCCAGTCTCCACTGAGCACCCGTACATCATCCTTGATGTCAAACACCGATGGATATGGGATCATCCATCGCCCATCATATGGGTCAAGATGCGTATACGCTAGTCTACTCTGGTGTATCGATGCCCTGTCTCGATATACCCTCGACTAGGAACATTTATAGGATGTAATCATCGACTACCGTGGCCCCACTAGTATGATCTCATCATAATCCCAGTAGTCGAGTATAGATCCTAAGGGCTTTATCAACATGTGAGAGAAAGACAGTAAACCAATACAAGTCAACATGTTAAGATAAAGTGAAACCAAATAGCATACTATCATGACGAGCAAGAAAGTCCTCTCTGTATATATCTAAGCATCCATCATAATATACATCAAATGTACAACAATGGACTCTAGGGCATATACATAACTAACATACTCTGTTTTGCCCAAAGGTGAATAACCCTCTGTGTGGGACTCTAAAGACTCAACACTACGCTGGCAGTGGGTTTAACCACAGACTGCAAGCGGCACTAGCTGTACGTAACGGTCCCCAGGTAGATGCCGATAAGAAGACGGACGAGGTGAAACCTATCTGAACTCCTACTGAGCCTGAATGTGACAATCTCTGTACAGTCCGGTCTATTCGTCTGAAAATATCGCATGGCGGGCCTAGGGGGCGGTAAACGTCAGTCCCCTAATAGCTGTATAAGTCGTATCGGAGTGCAGCCCAGAACACCCTGAGATAACACTGGAAACCTACCAGTATATCTCGCTTGCCCTGGCTAGGGACTTTGTGTAATGGCTCTCCTAGACACATCGCGATATCAACCCCCAATACCAGGAGAGACGAATCCTGTCTAACCGTCACTGCCTCCAAGTGCTTCGGGACTGCACCCAATTACTACTTGTTTGCACGACTCCTTTGAGCCGTGGTAGGGTAGTAATCTAAGTACAGTGGGAACACACTCGAGGCGAAGTGACAGTGTCAAGTCAGCGGACTAAGCTATACTCATGTCACCTGGGAACTGATAACTGACGATAGGTATAGTACCAACCAACAGTTCCCGATGAGTCCTGTCCAGTGTACTCGTAACCTAACGAGCACCCGCACACTATCTCAAGTACGACGTACTGACGGCTGTAGGACAGACCGTCTCCCCTGCTGGGATGAGAAGCGCATACGCTAGTCTACTCCGGAGTATCGATGCCCTGTCACGATAGCCCTACGACTAGGGACCTGCATAGGATGTGCTTATGGATTACCCAGCCCCCACGAGTGTGACTGCCATCACAACACTGGTAATTAAGCAAAGATCCTAAGGACTCCACTAATGTGTAAAGGCGATATGCTATAATAAACACATGCACACATTAAAGTAGAAACAAACCAAGTAGCATATTACCATTTTGAGCAAGATTGTTTATACAAGGTAAATATCCCAAGCTTCCATCAAGTAATATACAAACCAGTATGATACAGTAATGGCCTCTAGGGCATATACACTAACAAAACATATACAACATCTACTAGTATATATATCAATATATAATAATCGCTCAAGGCGTGATAAAATGCAACATCACAGAAATGTAATAAGCATCACAGAACAATACAGATATCTGGGATCCCCGGGTTTCATAGAGCCGCTACTGAAACCTGACGTTCCCCTGGTCGTGTGGATAGCCTGTGCAATGAAATCCTAGACCCCTACGGGCGCGTCAAGTTACCCGCCAAAACCTGAAGCGAGGCAGCCCCCTTCAGCAACGTGAATGGACCACCCAGCACTTCAAGGAATCCGGTAACTTGGGCGCCCCTCCTTGGGTCAACCTGTTCCCCCTACGAGTGCGGCGAATAGCTCGCCAATTCTAGAGTGAAGCCCCCTCCGTCTCAACGCCATGAGATGCGGGCCCGTTGCCCTCTAGAACCCGGCTACCCGTGCACCCCTCCGCGAGGTAATCCTAGTACAGAAAGTAAAATATACATACAACGGGTACATCGACCTCAGCCCGGTCGTGCCCCAAAAGAATAATATACAAACAGGCAGTAACGGCAGTCCACATGTCGGACGCTCGCCCCGCAATATCAAATGTACATAAACAACCAAACTGTACTACCATTGAATCTAGGCTATCCCCCACGACCAATCCACAATATCACAACACAACACAGAACATCAACGTGAATGTCACGTTCGCAAATCCGTCTAAAAGGGCTATAGCAGTTAGACAGGATTTACCGATCAAATGACATTCACGGTCGCAAATATAATGTAAATACTGTGAACTAACATGTTTAAAATTTTCGATCGATCAAATTTGCCGAAGTGGGCCCCAAGCACTACTGTAGCACTCAAAGAAAATCTGGGCCCAAAAAGAATATACCAGAAACCCTATTTCCATGTCCAAAGAGCACTGTAGAAATTTGGTACTGTGAAGAGTTAAAATGGCGGCGGAACCGCGGCCAATGCATGGGTTTGGCCGCGGTTCCGCGGTGGAACAGTAACTTCACTCGACCAAATTTTCACAGAATGCTTAAAAAACCCTGCCCGTATTTTTACAATGTACCAAATAATTTTTTGACCACTGCAAAAATTCGACAGAAACTGGACTTGAAAATACGGTTTTTGGAAAATCCGTTCGATTGAACTTGTAAACACGTTAAAGCAAGGTAGACTAGGTTAATGGCGTGGCTCTGATACCAGTGTAAGTGCACGGCAGCGCCCCGGCCGTCAATCCGACGCTGGAATGCGGAAATGAAACTTTTACAAAACTTGTAAACTGGCACTACCGCGCACTATAAAACTCGGATCGGGCCATTAACCTAATGCTAGCAAACTAGAAGATGGGGTAGAGAGCTATACCAAGCGATCCGTGTCCTTCGGTCTTCGCCTCCACTCCGATCTCCTCACGGAATCTCCGGTCTTCATTTCCTCGTCGGAACGAGCACCACATCGCCGGGTTCTTTTACGGGCTCCCACCTCTGGACCGAGGCAACTCGGGCACGAAGTTGGCGTGTCGACGTGTCCAAGAATACTGTAGGCTAGTGTAGAATAGTTTGTCTCTAGCGGGTATGAGGTTGCCATTGAAGTAGTAAAGGAGAGAATGAACTTTGGAGAATGATGGTGTATTTTGTTTCAAGCCAAAATGTGAGATGAATAAAAATTTCCCACCACAAGAAAAAGAATCCCCTATCATCTCCCTCTCTAGTAGTGGCCGGCCCATCTCAAGAATGAGGAGGAAAAATATGTATCAAGGGGGGTGAGCACAAGAGGAGAAAAATGGTGAGCATAAGGGAAAATATGTCACACCACCATCAACACAATATCCCATCCAATAAATGCAAGTAATGATGCACAAAACTAAATCAATCCCATCAAGAACCATCATGAAGCCCCACTTACAAATAACCCCCTCCACAATGCTAATTTGCAAATATGCAAATTAGCCCCTCCCATCACAAAAGTCCGGCTGTGAAGGAACAAAGGAAAACTGGCCGGAAAGGAATGCAAACTGGCAACTTCAAAAAACTGATCCCGTAATAAATTACAGGAAAACCCCGCGACTGTATATACATACCCGCATTTATATTCCCACTGAATACAAATGCAAAGAGACAAAATCTACACTGTACAATACTAGGATCCGGCTTAAACCAAAGCCCGCTAGTATTATCCGTCCGATTTTGATCCGTGCAATACCGCACGTATACGATCGAACCCTGCCATATCTCCAAACGACCTCTACAGCGTTTCCCCCGAAACTTGAGAAAACGGTCTGTGGGGGACTCTAAAGACTCGTCAATACTTTGGCTGTGGATTTAACCACTAGCACGTCAGAGGTATTAGCCATACATAACGGGCTACCAGGTATTGACCAAAAGGGACGTCGATGAGCGAACTCACCCTGACACCCTACTGAGCCTGTCAGTGACAATATCCATACAGTCCGGTCCGTTCTTCTATGAGCATCGCATGGCGGGCCTAGGGGTTGGTAAAAGTCAGACCCCCAAAAGCGGTACAAGTCGTGTCGGAGTATAGCCCAGAACACCCTGAGATACTACTGGAATACCTACCAGTAAATCTCCTTCCTTGTCCAAGAACTTCGTGTAATGGCTCTCCTAGACACAGCGCGACCCCACCCCCAATACCGGGAGAGACGAACCCCTGCAGATCCGCTCACTGCCTCCATGTGGCTCGGGACTGTACACAACTAAAACCTGTTTGCATAACTCCTTTGAGCGAGGTAGGGTAGTAATCAAAGCACAGTGGGAACTCACACGAGACAAATGACGATCTCAGGTTGATGAACTAACCTGTACATATGTCACCAGGGAACTGCTATCTGACGTCAGGTATAAGACCAACTAGCATGTTCCCGGTGAGTCCTGTCTGGTGTACTCATAACCTAATGAGCACCTGTTTACATATTAGGTGAACCAACTGACACCAGTGGCTTGTGAGACCGGCCACCGCCCCTCGTCGGGGTCTCGACTGTATACACTAGTCTACTCTGGAGTATCGATGCCCTGTCTCGAAACTCCCTCGACTAGGGACCTTGTAAGGATGTGCTTATAGACCCCAGCTCCCACGTATATGATCGCCCTCATACTGCTGGCAGTCAAGCAAGAATCCTAGGGGCTTTATCAACGCGCAATAGTGACTTGTAAGGTCACCTAAAGCAGTACACGATGATAAAGATAAACCAGATAGCATACTATCATCTTAAGTAAGACTGTCCTACCGGTATAGGTCCTTCCTCAATCATTGCAATCACGTGCCTGTGATCCAATAATTGACTTTGATGGCACTATCTCCAACAATGGACCCCCTAGAAGAAAACAAACCTTAACTCAATTATGCGACCGTCTTGAACTGCCTTTTGAACCTTAGGGTTTGGGGCAGTACGGCGTTGCCACATGTGAGGCGTTGGCTTGACCCTTCTACGGCTGGACCATTAGTACTGTGGCATGTGATGGATGTTTTTAAACTCCTCTCAAGTGTTGAGAATTATTTGGGAAAACTTCGGTGTTTGATTATTCGATCGGAAAGTTTAACATTGTCTATTTATCTGGAATGTGATACAATATTTGGAATCCAGATGTAGTTATGAGATAACTAATTTAAATGTTATAAATCTAACACTTTAGTCTCATTTGATCGGTTGCCACGGGATTTTGATGCGATCAAAAGTCCGTCGCAATCACGTAGCGTATGCGGATACTCGCCGGGTAAACTTAATAGACAGCCACGCCCTATAGCCCCGACCAAGTGACTGTAGGAGAACCCCGTAGCCAAAAGCATCTGTTTGGGTGCTCGCGGTAGCGGTGTTCCGCTTTAGTGCACTTCGTCGACGGCATCCGGGGGTGCGGCCGTCTACTAAAGTTTGCGACGAACATTCGATCAGGATATCGGGAATCTTGTTGAATTGCCCGACTTGGTATTGAAAAGTGTTTTCGATAATGAGACTAAAATGCCGGGTTTATAATTGTTAGGCATGCGATGTCTAAGGAATTCATTTGGTTAGGCATGCGATGTCTATGGAGGTTGCGGATTCCAACTGTTGTAGTTTTACACTTTCTTTTCTGCGACCGTAAGTGTAATATGTGATATCGCCGGTTTCGTTGCTATATATCAACGACAATTGGGATGGGCATATTTACTGTAACACCCAGCACTATTTATACTAATATATGTACTTCTCGTTAACATATAAGATCTTACTTTATTTATAATTATTAGTTTATTTATTTTAAAACTCCTTTTTAAAACCTAAACCCTATTATATCCTGTATTTTTCTTATCCTCGGCCCATTTTCCCCTTCTTTGTAAAATCTGAACTTTAGAAAGCCGACCCAACAGCCTCCCGGCCCATTCCCTTTAAATAAACTAAATTTCTTTTATCCTAAACCCGAGCCCATCTCTTTTTTCCTTCTTAATAAATTTTTTTCGAAATTATTCTAATCCCCCGGCCCCATTCTGTTCCACTACTGTTGTTTTATCGATTTTCTCGGCCCGACCCAAACACCCAGCAGCCACTCCTTTATTTAAATCATTTTTCTTTTTCTGCTGGCCCAGCCCGCTCTCGGCCTGCTTCCACTTCCTTCGACCCGCCTTCACCGACCCGACCCGACCCCACTCCTGTTCATCTTCTCTCCCCCCTCTAACGGTAACTTCCCCATTTCGCACGCGCGATCCTTTTTCCCCGCCGCGCCTCGCGCCCACGCTCACGTCCCCGCTCCTGCCGTTACGCCCACGACACGCACTCTCCTCATCATCACCATCATCATCGTAATCTCTCTCTTTCTCAGCTCTCATTCTTCTCCCTCTCTATTTCTCGTTCTCCCATTCTCTCTCGAACTCGCGCCCATCACCGTCTCCTCACCGCCGCTCGCCTCCACCTCGTCGTCTCCACCTCTCTCCCTAACACCTCAACTCCTCCTTCTCCCAACACCGTGACCGCCATCACACCCACCACAGGACCCCGATCCCTGCACCCGTCATCGGCCGACTCCTTCACTCGCCCCACCGCCGACGACGACATCGACGACTGCAGGTACCTCGTCTTTTCTCTCCTCGCCTCCATTCTCTCCACTTCATCTCCTCGCCCCCATCCACCAAACTCCGACCACCTTGGTCGCCTCCGTCACCTTTCCCTCCAAGCACCACACCGAGCTCCACCCCCTGCACCACGTCGACCCCATCATCATCATCACGCCGTCGCCATCACTCACTCCCTACTCTCCATCCTCCACCCTCGCTCACCCGAGCCTTCACCCTCACTCCCTCAATCTCTCTCTCTTTCTCACTATACTTTTTCTACCTCTCTGTGCCTCTCTGCCTCATCTCTCTCACTCTGTTCTCTCTCTCCCTCAGTACTCTCTCTCTCTCTCCTCCTCACTGTCACTCTCTCCCCCTCACTCCCGGTCTCCCCCTCTCTTTCTCACTGTCTCTCCTTACCACTCTCTCTCACTCTCTCTATACCCTCTCTCTCACTCAACCTCTCTGTGCACTCTTTCTCTCTCCCTGCTTTTCTCTCTCTTTACACTCCCCACCCTCTCTCTCTCCCTATATCACTTTCCCTCTCTTGAACCCACATCCCAAACACCTCACTGGAACCCCGCCAGCAACCACCCTCGTCCCCACGAGCCGAGTCGTGATCACCGCAAACCATTCAAGCTTTGGCATTTCATCGAGCACTTTTCATACGTCGTCGATCCCTGCTATCTAGGTCGTCGCCGCTGCTGCCGTACAACCCCAAGATGTCCCCAGGAAAGTTCCCTACTTGCTACATGCTACTTTTGTTAATTACAAATCGACATCGTATATAATTCATGTTTTACTTTCCGTTAGATTATTCGACACAAAACTGTTCGATGCTTGTTCTCATAGGAAATCATTATCAAATTTGACGGAACTGGATATATTGTATTGGCCCTTGTAGGGATGGATAACGTGTGCAAATTTCGCTAAAATATGACCGTTAACGACTAAAACAATTACCCCCAAGTTTAACCGTAAAACTGGAATTTTCTTGTACCTAAAAACTATTAAAATCACCATAAATTTTATACATACTGGAATGATGCGCTCGAGGGATCAAATCGAAGCCAACTCGACGAACTATAACCCTACACTAGTTTCCAGATATTCCTATACTCAAACTGTGTTGATACTTGGATCGGAGTGTGACTCTGGACTGCATTCCAGAGCTACTCCAGTTGTTGCTTGCTGTTCCGTAATGGGTACCACAAGATCTCCTTAACTCGTAGATTGCAGAACTCTGCTGCTTATTATAGGTAAATCTGTTAGCTAGACAAAACAATTGGTTTCATTCTGTTTCGTTACCGTTTGATATTTAATCTGTAATTTAATAGATCGGGACGCATAACAGTCCCAGCAGAATCAGAACTGACATATTAGTGTTAAACAGTGTATAACTCCTGACGTACAGATGCGATTGACTATCCGTCTATTGAGTTGAAAACCTTACTGAAAACCCTAGAATTCATCCAACTGTAGTTTCGCTAAAATCTGATCCCAACTGGGATTAAAATGCGTTGCGAAATGAATTTCTGATTCTGAAACCGGATTTCCAGCCGCGAGCGCTTAAAATGAAATGGCTATAATTAGCAATCATGGAAACCGATGGGCATGAAACCAAATTCGATGGATGGAAAACTGAACATACTAATTACTACCTGTTTATCGTTTCGCTAAATTATATACGTACGTTTCATGATAAATCGTGCAAGTGATAGAATACTGTTTTTATGACACCTTAATCGTGCTTCATATACTGTTTACGTATCATATCATACTCAGATCATTGCAGTGATAACCTAGTGATATCGTGCATTTACCCAGTGTTAGATTTTAGTGATGATTGTGGCAAGCACGTCAGTGTTCGTGTATCCGTGATTAAGTGAAAGTGATTCGTACTTGTACACAATCAGTAACCCTATTATTCTATTGCATTGTCGACGTCTGTGGGATGCGTGTACGTGTGACTATAAGTGGTATGGGACACTTATGGAAGCTCTTGCACGGGTGTCACAGATAAGGCATCAGACATTGTCATTTATCTTAGGTATTAGTCGGGACGTGCTTGATGGAGGTCCTGCCTCCAATTCTCGCGCAGACTTGTCACGGATCGATTAGTATTTAGGGTTATGGTTAGCGTTTGATGTAGACCACGGGGTGTGGGGTAGTTTAAGTGTGAGTTCAACAGAATCTCGGGAGTCCCATGCCGGCTTATATATTTAGGGAGATATATGGAGATTTACAGGGTATGTGATATTCACCGTGATATACATGTTACATGTTGGGCCCATGGTCCCTTGCCCTTGGGTTCTATCCTTGGGTGGAGGACACCCGCGAGTGGTTGACTCTCACACTTGGACTGACGATAGGCTTAGTGACCTGTACAGTGAGACTTAGAGACTGATAGGGATATGGGCATTTATATACCTTATATACTGTGTTGACATACGTGACATATCGTTCTACTGCTTTACTGCTCCGCTGCATTGATTACTGCACATTCATATTCATGCTGTCATTGATTTACTGTTATTCATATCTTTTACCACTGTTAGAACTGTCACTTGATTTTATATATATTATATTGCTATTGTGTCGCTCTGACGACCTGAGTATGCATGCTCAGTGTGAGGAGAAGATTTAGCCTGGACCAGAACTAGACGTGCATCACAGACTTCTTGACTTGCCATTCCGAGTTACATTTGTTTGTTCCACTTCAGGTCAGTCTTTACATTGTTTCTTTCAGTTACTGCATTTCTCATTACCTGCGCATCATTTACTGTTTACCATGAAAAACTAGAAGCCGAAGTGTGACTACGGCAGGACAGTTCCTTGACCGTAGGAGCATGGCTGGCCTTGTCTACCCCTCGTATTCCGTATTTTGGGAAGCGGGGCATGACATTTACTTACGTTGATGACATGTGATGTTATGTGTTGCTGGATATGTTATATTGGATCGTCGTGTTTGAATAGCTGGGTTTTTTTATGTGAGATGAGTGTTTTTCATTTTCATTCATGTAAAAACTTGTATGTAATATTCTTTTATTGGGGCACTTCCGGGCTGAGGATGATGTCACCATTGTATATTATTTACTTTTCCGCATTAGGATAGACCCAAGGCGGGGAGCACAAGTAACCGGGTTCTAGGGTCCAGTAGGAGACCATCTCGAGGAGTCGAGTCCGGGTCTCCTAACTCTAGAATTGGTAGGGTTGCTTGCCGCTCTCGTAGGGGTCTAGGGGTGTGGGATTGACTATTCGTCACGACCGTGGAATCCGTGTTTTATACAGGCTCAAAATAAAACACGGACGTCCTAGTATATCCGATATTTCATATGATGTTTTCTGCTGCATTATCTGTGATGTGATCATATGATATGTTCAGATAGATACTGTATATAGTATATATGATATATTATATAGACGTTGCTTATGTTTTACACCCGCGCTAGCCCTGCCCCGTTCTGCCGTTAGTTACCTAACCTAACGGTGCAGACGGGACATCGAGGCGAATGCGGATGGTATAAGTGTACGTTGTATTTATCTGTGATGTTTAGGTGGACTTAAATGATGGGACATTCATTAATGAGATTAATGAAAGAAAATAAACCTAAAAGATGTTGTGGAATCGAATTTCAAAAAATTAGGTAGCTCTAGTTGTTGCTTTGCATAGCGGTGTTCCTTGTAGAACATCCAGCACCTTATTCGATAAGGAAAGTGCCGAGATCCCTTCACCGGGAGTGACCTCTTTAGCAATAACTAGCAGATGCTACAATCTTCGGTTTGTATTTTGATTGATTTTATAGTTCTTTCTTTGCATAGTGGTATTGTGAATATCCTGCACCTCATTCGACGAGGAAAGAGCCGAGATCCCTTCACTGGGAGTGACCTCTTTAGCGAAACTAGCAAAAGCCTCAAAAACACTCCATTTAAAACCATTTGATTCTGCAACAAGATCAAGTTCAAAGCGTTAAAGGTTTTCTTAAAAACCATCCGCAACCCTCCGTCATTTTAGGAAGTAGAGTACTTAGTATTCGTGCTGTGTTTGTTGACCATAGTCAAGGCACAGTGTACGGTAGCTAAGTGATGTCTTCCTACACAGCATATGATGCGATTAGTTAGGACGGTCATGTGACTTTGTTGACCTTAGTTAAGGGTCATGTGGGTGGGTCTAATTAATCACGAAATGACGGGTAGAGCTTGACCAGTGCTTATGATTTGTTGACCATAGTTAAGGTCATAAGTGCTAGGGGTAAAAACCTTTATCGGGAGTTTCAAGTGTTGAAATTTGCAATGAGATTGCATACCTTCTATGAGATAGTTGTGTCCTGATACCCACTGCGAGTAATTGTTACTCCTGGGAGAGTTTTGCACTTTACAATTAGCCGATCAAGTAGGTGTCTAGAAAGGTGTCAATGGGGTTACGCCCCTGGGAAAACGAGGTTTATTTTAATTAGGTCCGTGCGAAAGCACGGGGAACCTCCCTCAAAGTACCGGCACTGGCTTGGCCGAAAGATTGGCGAACTTGTAGAGTGTAATTAATCCCGGCTAGTCTTTCCTTTTAGGGTTTGAAGGAAGATTTGATAAAAACAGCGGGAGCCATCCTGATTAGATAAAATATATAACCAATCTAATCTTGCAAGAGCGCACGCAGAGTGTTTTCTTCTCTCTTTCTCCAGGTAGCGACCATGTCACGCCTTAATCAAGATAATAATATGGATGTATTGACCGAACCCGCTTGCTATACTGAGCTGGGGAACGTTGGTCCCGCTCCAACTTATAATTGTTATAAGACAGAGCAGGAAATTGGGGAATACCAGATTTCCCATGCCGCCCAAATGAAGAAAGTGCATACTATTGCATCATCTTCGGGTGTGTTCATTACATAGAACCGTTTCTCAATATCCTTTACGTCCTGGGTATGAGATACCGGATCAGGATCCCGCATATGTAATCTGTTACATGGGCTACAGATAGGTAGAGAACTGAGAACGGGTGATAAGTTTCAAGAGTTGAAAATGGTGCAATTGTTGCAGCCAAGATGTTGGCAGTTATCACCCCGTATTACCAAATACATTGATTCTGAACGAATGTTATTAGATACCGAACCTGACATACAACATCATATCAGTCTCTTTATTTATTAAAGAAGGATATAATTTTGTATTGTTGGATAATGTTTTGCACATTTCCTATATCAAGAGTTGATCAATTCAGGCACGTTATCTAAAAGCATAGACGTTCTAAATCAAACCACAGTTCTTAATGTACAGAACACACACAAGAGGAAGAATTCAGAAATAAACGAATCCTTCTTGAGGCATTGTAGACTAGGTCATATCTATGCGACCCGACTAGCTAAATTATATTTAGATGCATATTTAAATCAGTTTGAATTTACATCTTGTGAAACTTGTCAGTCATGTCACAAAGATAAGATGACCATAGCTCCGTTTACTGGAAACAGAGAAAGAGTTAGTGAACTCTTGGGACTGATACATAGTGATGTATGAAGGTCCCCAGTCTACATATGCCAGGACTGGTTCTTTGTACTTCCTTACATTCACTGATGATCTCTCAAGATTCGGACACATGTTCCTGTTGAAACACATGTCTGAAGCTTTTGAGAAATTCAAAGAATATAAGTCAGAAGTAGAGAACCAATACGGGTAGAAGTATTATGTCCTATGATGAGATCAGGGAGGAGAATACTTGTGCATGGAATTCCTGGACTATTCCAAATGAGAATGAGATTCTCTCTCAGCATTACTCCTCCGTATACACCACAGCACAACGGTGTATCGGGGCAGAGCAATCGCACCCTATGAGATATGGTGTGCTCTATGATGAGTATTACTGAGTTACTTGTTTCCTTTTGGGGGTTATGCACTTGAGAAGCTGCATACCTATTGAATTAGGTTCGAATCAGATCACTGCCCACCACTCCATATTAGATATGGTATGGGAAGAGCCCATCTCTTAAGCAAGTTAAGATTTGGGGTTGTCCGGCCTATGTCAAAAGCAAAATCCGGACAAGCTCGAGGCAAGGTCAGTTCTGTAGAACTGGAAGGAGTTCCAGCTATACAAACTACAGCTGATGATTTGGTAGAACCAAAGGGTTCAATAGTCCCCGACGAACCTCAGCCTCTCCGCCGATCTAGCAGGGTTCCTCATCCGCTTGAGAGATACTTTGGTTTCTCGATGACAGTGGGAGCGAGAATTGCATCATGAGATGATGACCCAACTAGTTTCGAGCAGGCCATCGAGAGTGAGGACTCTGTAAGAATGGCTGGATGCTTAGCGATCTGAGATGGAATCCATGTACACCAATAAAGTATGGACTTTAGATGCTATATCTGAAGGGTTAAATCCCCATCAGGAGCAAGTATATCTTGAGAAGATTACTTGGTGTATATGGAAAAGTTGAGACTTTCAAAACTAGACTTGTTAAAGGTTTTCGACATCGACCAGGCGTGGATAATGATGAAACCTTTTCCAGTGGCAATGCTTAAGTCCATCCGAATCCTACTTGCCATTGCTGCATACCATAACTGCGATATCTGGTAATTGGGTGTCATGACTGCTTTTCTAAATATTGATTTAGAAGAAAGCGTCTATAAGTACACAGCCAGAGGGCTTCATAGACAATGGGAGCAGCGAAAACGTGTGCAAGATGCTTTGTGTGACAAAGCAGGCATCGCGGAGTTGGAACGTCTGTTTTGATGTGGTAGTCAAAGAGTTTGACTTCATCAAAATAGTAGATGAACCTTGTATATACAAAAAGGTAGTAGAGAGTAAGGTAGTCCTCCTCGTATTGTACGTGGACAACATACTCTTGATAGGAAAAGAGTTTCCTATGCTACGCATGGTCAATCTCCTCTTATCACAAGGATTCTCCATATAGGATCTATGTGATACCTCCTAAATCCTAGATTTTATATCTATGAGATAGATCTAAATGGATATTAGGATTCTCACTAGGTGTAGTGAGATGGTATCAATCGATCCTAGGGAGAATCACTGGATAGCTTCCAAGGTGGTAAGGTTGACTGAATGTCAGTCACAGGCATTGTCTTTACCCTCAGTGGAGGGACAGTATGTTGGAAGAGTTCCAAGCTAGATACCGCGGCAAACTAGACGATAAAGGCTGGTGGCATCGCTATCAAAGATACTACCAAAGAGGCAGTTTGGGTGTATATTGGTTCATGAGATGAACTAGGTTTCTACCATTGTATGACAATGAAAGTGTGGCTTTGACCCAGGAACCATGGTCCCATCACTGACCCAGACAAATTCCAAGGCAGTATCACCTGATCAAGGAGATAGTTGATCTCCAGGGTGATCGAGGTTAGGAGAGTAGACTCAGAGGACAACACGGCGGATCCACTCACAAAGGCTTTTTCCCAGAGAGAGACTTTTATGGGATGGTTGAGTATGAGATACTACAACCACTGCTACAGATGGCCTTAGTGCAAGTGGGAGATTGTTAGTTATATGTATGCCCTAGAGGCCATTACTGTACATGATATGTATATTGTAGTGGATGCTGGGATATATATAGGTAGGACTTTCTTGCTCGACATGATAGTACGCTATCTGGTTGCTCTTTATCTTAACATGTATACTTACTGTCTCTCTGTTACATGTTGATAAAGCCCTTAGGATGTGTACTCGACTTCCAGGACTATGATGCAGATCATACTAGTGGGGCCTGGGTAGTCCATGAGTACATCTTTCAATGTTCCTAGTCGTGGGAATATCGAGACAGGGCATCGATATTCCAGAGTAGACTAGCGTATATCTTCTCGACCCATGTGATGGGCGATGGATGATCCCATATCCATTGGTGTTTGACATCAGAGATGGTATGCGGGATCTCAGTGGAGACTGGGTACACTGAACGGACTCGCCGAGAACTCTCAGATGGTATTATACCTCACGTCAGATGGAAGTTCTCTGGTGACACCGGTACAGCTTAGTCTGTTGACCCGAGATCGTCATAGAGTCTTGTGTGTCTCCCACTGTGCTTTGATTTCCACCCTACCATAGCTCTACTGAGTCGTGCAAATAGGTGGTTTTTGGGTACAGTCCCGATTCACATGGAGGCAATGAGCGATAGGAGGGGATTCGTCTCTCCCGGTATTGGGGGTTGATGTTGCGCTATGCTCGACTGTCCATAACTGGAAATCCCTGGCCAGGGTTGCACTGATTTACTGGTAAGTGTTATCAGTAGTTTCATGCTTGTTATGGACCTTACATCGGCATGACTTATCAAGCTGCTGGGGTCTGACGTTTACCACCCCTAGGCGAGATATGCGACATATCAGACGAACAGACCGGACTGTACGGTAAGTGTTACTGATTGGATTCGCAGGATTATGAGCAGGCTTGCTCGTTGATCTTCTGATCGCTCAATACCCGGGTGGCCGTTACGTTTAGCAGACCGCTTGCGGCTTGTGGGTGATTGATATGATCACCGCCTACCGCCGGCGTATTGACGAGTCTTTAGAGTCCTACACAGAGGTTTCCTGGCTCAAGAGAAACAAAATAGGAGCGCATATGAGATATGTGCGGGACCGAGAATAATACCAGTATGTTATACTGTATTCTATTCTCGCGATTTGTATCATCGGACGGTTATATGAGATATAGCCGGGTTACCGAATCAAGTGTTGATTCGATACATTGATACACTAGATATTAGTCAGTTATATGCGATATGACCGGATCATTAAATCAAGTGTTGATTTAATGATTTAATGTATAATTATATATTTGATATATTACTTTACATTAACTAGTATTGGTTCACTTAAGATTGATTTTCTCACTTGATGTGCACAGGTTGTATATGTGATATATGTTTGTGCACTAGTTTGTATCATGATTGATGATACATGCAAACTTGGGTGTGTGTATGAATTACACCATATTTAGGTTAGTGGATATGGTTTATATTTATTTAGTAATTCAAAATTGGTGTGCACTTTGTCATGCTTAAAGCTTCATGAAGCTTTTAGCATTATTTGACCAAGTCCACTAACTTTGTCTCACTAAAGATATTTATTAACCAATCCACTAACTTAAACTATGGTTTAGTCTCTACAAAGGTTAACTCACCCATGGTTGCATTATGATAGACTTCACTTGATAATTCATTTATTTAAGTTCTTTTTCTTTTCTTTCTTCTTCTTCTTCTTCAAGAAGAAGAAAAGCTTGCTAGAAAATTTTCAAGTGAAGAAAAAGAGTGAGAAATCCAAATCCAAAGTGAACCCATTTTCTATTTCATCATCCTCTACTACTTGCCATTTAGTTTAGGGTGTTCTCTTCACAAAGTTCTTGACCTAGTGAAGATGGAGCTTGAGTTTGAGTCTACTCGACGTAGATCATCTTCGGCCTCGAAGTCAACGACCTAGCTCGCTCATTTCTCTGAGAAAACCATCGCCAGAGTCCGGGATCTCGATGATCGCAGCGAAAGGACGTCAACATGGAGCTTTAGAAGTGAAGGACCGGATCTTCAAAGGTTGTAATCCCTTTTCACTTAGTGTTAAAATGTTTAACTTGCTAGTTTTCGCATAATCTCTAGTATACGATCTTGGTTAGGGTTGTTCGGCATGGCTAATTTTTGAATCGGGCATGGTTGATGCCTTGTAGAACCTTGTTAGAGTGCCTAGGAACTCTACAGTGGTATCAGAGCCAAGCTAGAGCTTTAGGCGAAGTCTAGACGAAGTTTGAAGTCCGATCGAACCCATAAACCCCGACGAATACCCTTCTCTGGACATTTTTTGAAATCGTGATTTTTTATGAATTAAAAATGCTCAGAAAATAGAGCAGGGTATTCTAAGGATAACTGCAGAAAACGACAACCTAAATTTACTGTAGCGCCGCGGAACCTCGGCCGTACCCTACTTTTAGCGGCGGTTCCGCGGCCGTATGTGAAGATTAGGCAGCCAATGTTCTACAGTTACCTCCGTAGGTGTTTCCTGATTCTTCTGGGAATTTTTAATTCTTACTCAAGAGTTGAGTTTTCTGGGTTGTATTGGGGACTCATTGATTCGATCGGATAATTTAACTTCGTTTAAGTTTTTCCGGGTAATTTTAGAAAGTGTTAAAAAGTTCGACTGGATATCAATAACTCACTTTTTCCCCTGCCGGAAAATTTCCAAGTGTTGGATTTTTCTGTAGTTTAAGAACGTTCTAAATCGTGCAAGTAACGCGATGGACCCTCTAGAAGACAACAAACCTTAACTCGATTATGTGACCGTCTTGAACTGCCTTTGGAATCTTAGGGTTTGGGGCAGTACGGCGTGCCACATGTGAGGCGTTGGCTTGACCCTTCTACGGCTGGACCATTGGTACTGTGGCATGTGATGGATGTTTTTAAACTCTCCTCAAGAGTTGAGAAAGATTTGGGAAATCTTGGGTGTTTGTTTATTCGATCGGAAAGTTTAACATTGTCTATTTATCTGGAATGTGATACAATATTTGGAATCCACAAGTAGTTATGAGATAACTAATTTGAATGTTATAAATCTAGCAGTTCAGTCTCAAATGATCGGTTGCCACGGGATTTTGATGCGATCAAAAGTCCGTCGCAATCACGTTGCGTATGCGGATACTCGCCGGTAAACTTAATAGATAGCCACGCCCCATAGCCCCGACCAAGTGACTGTAGGAGAACCCCGTCGCCAAAAGCATCCGTTCGGGTGCTCACGGCAGCGGTGTTCCGCCTTAGTTCACTTCGTCGACGGCATCCGGGGGTGCGTCCGTCTACTAAAGTTTGCGACGAGTATTCGATCAGGATGTCGGGAATCTTGTTGAATTGCCCGACTTGATATTGAAAAGAGTTTTCGATTTTGAGACTGAAATGCGGGGTTTATAATTGTTAGGCATGCGATGTCTAAGGAATTCATTTGGTTAGGCATGAGATGTCTAAGGAGGTTGCGGATTCCAACTGTTGTAGTTTTACGCTTTCTTTTCTGCGACCGTAAGTGTAATATGTGGAGTATCGCCGGTTTCGTTGTTATACATCAACGACAATTGGGATACGCATATTTACTTACGTTGATGATATGTGATGTTATGTGTTGCTGGATATGTTATATTGGATCGTCGTGTTTGAATAGCCGGGGTTTTTATGTGAGATGAGAGTTTTTCCTTTTTCATTCATGTAAAATTTATTGTATGTAATATTCTTTTATTGGGGCACTTCCGGGCTGAGGATGATGTCACCATTGTATATTATTTACTTTTCCGCATTAGGATAGACACAAGGCGGGGAGCACAAGTAACCGGGTTCTAGGGTCCAGTGGGAGACCATCTCGAGGAGTCGAGTCCGGGTCTCCTAACTCTAGAATTGGTAGGGTTGCTTGCCGCTCTCGTAGGGGTCTAGGGGTGTGGGATTGGCTATTCATCATGACCGTGGAATCCGTGTTTTATACAGGCTCAAACTAAAATACGGACATCCTAGTATATCCAATATTTCATATGTTGTTTTCTGCTGCGTTATCTGTGATGTGATCATGTGATATGTTCAGATAGATATTGTATATAGTATATATGATATATTATATAGACGTTGCTTATGTTTTACACCCGCGCTAGCCCTGCCCCGCTCTGCCGTTAGTTACCTAACCTAACGGTGCAGACGGGACATCGGGGCGAATGCGGATGGTATAAGTGTACGTTGTATTTATCTGTGATGTTTAGGTGGACTTAAATGATGGGACATTCATTAATGAGATTAATGAAAGAAAATAAACCTAAATGATGTTGTGGAATCGAATTTCAAAAAATTAGGTAGCTCTAGTTGTTTCTTTGCATAGCGGTGTTCCTTGTAGAACATCCAGCACCTTATTTGATAAGGAAAGAGCCGAGATCCCTTCACCGGGTGTGACCTCTTTAGCAATAACTAGCAGATGGTACAACCTTCGGTTTGTCTTTTGACTGCTTTTCTAGTTCTTGCTTTGCATAGTGGTATTGTGAATATCCTGCACCTCATTCGACGAGGAAAGAGCCGAGATCCCTTCACCGGGAGTGACCTCTTTAGCGAAACTAGCAAAAGCCTAAAAAACACTCCATTTTAAACCATTTGATTCCGCAACGAGATCAAGTTCAAAGCGTTAAAGGTTTTCTTAAAAACCATCCGCAACCCTCCGTCATTTTAGGAAGTAGAGTACTTAGTATTCGTGCTGTGTTTGTTGACCTTAGTTAAGGCACAGTGTACGGTAGCTAAGTGATGCCTTACTACACAGCATATGATGCGATTAGTTAGGACAGTCATGTGACTTTTTTGACCTTACTTAAGGGTCATGTGGGTGGGTCTAATTAATCACGAAATGACGGGTAGAGCTTGACTAGTGCTTATGATTTGTTGACCATAGTTAATGTCACGCCGGCTTCCCAGAGTACGCTAAAATGGGCACGTGACATAACCAACCATGCTACATGTGGTTAGGAAGTATCCATCCACAGTCATATTACGGCTGTAGAGATATCAGAACAAAATAAAACTATCTAAACATGTCCATAATCCAAGATAAATCATGAGTCAAGAATAATAAAATGCGGAAGCGAAAGATCCAATACAAAACAACTGGAATGTATGTCCCATAATGCGGGCTCACATCAGGAAATAAATACAGGAAAGAAAACTAACTACTGCTAACACTCACAGCTCAGCCTGTCGGCGGAAGTACTCCTGCTCGGACTGCGACAGCGGTACAGAATCTGGGCCATGCAAAACCCCAGACGTCAGCGCGTCAAGTCATCAAGTAATAACATATAAATAGGGTAACAGGCAATGCGAATATAAACATGAATAAAGCAAGGGTAACAATAATATAAGTCAGAGCAGTGCAGGGTAGTGTGCAGTGGGTAAACTAAACTGTTCTATCAGGTTTTCTGTTCTAAAGTCTTTGAAACCAAATTGATGAATCATCGATGTAACTCAATAGTATCCCATACATACCCGAGACCACGACCCCAAGATTCTCGGGCTGAAACCGAGACATGCCGCTAGGCACCAAACAGGAATGTGTATAGATGAATGATGTCAGCATCATCATTCCAAGGCTGGCCTAGCCTAAAAACTGATCAGAACAGGTAGCGAACTGTTGAGTTACAAGTCAGGTTTCACCTTTGATTTCCCCATACCCCCAAGTTATATGTGTAAGTCAAGTCAGGTATCCCGAAATCAAGAAACTAATGCCAACACAGGATCTGGTAAACAGGTTTGTCTGGATAGACAACAGGAATGGTCCATGAGGACTACATGTCAGGTTTGTTGGCATTAGACACAAGATCAGGTAACGGGTCAGGTCATGGTATCCCAGGTCAAGTCAAGCAGTATACGGTACCATGTCGGGTAAATCAATATGTATATAGCGGGTCCGGTCAAGATGTAAACAATATCATGGGTGTGCTCATACTCAGTCACATAATCAAGCATTGTTATCAACAACATGATTTAAGCAATGAATTAAGCAAAAGGCAGATTTACTCAATTAGCAGTACAGTTATCAGTTGTGTCATAGGGATGATTTCAACATTATAAGAATGCAGTAAGACAATTATAGCCATTTAATAATGTTAACAAGTTTAAGACTTCATGGATGCAATGATATATATCTATAAGTTCCATGGATGAAATCACAGTTTATGCTGGTTAGATGTACACGAGTGTCCGAATGAAGTAAAACGATAAATAAAGTACCATAGGCTACGTCATTAGTGAAGGTGAAATTAAAACATGTAAATATGGTTATTAGGTTCAAAACAGTAATTGCAACAGGTAGGTTCCAAGTTTGAAAGATAAAATGATATATATCAATATTGAACACGAAAACGAGAAATGATCGTACTAAAGTTAAATTTACAGGTTTAGGGTGTCATCAATGTGTATGTAAATATTATTTAGCATGTAGCAAGGGGTACTTGCCTCGACGGGTTGCGAATCGGGAAAACGGAATGTTAAACGTCGGCGAGGAAAACTCGCGACGGGCGCACGGTTCATGGAATGAACCCAAACGATGAACAGTGGAACCACACAGGTCAGGGTACCTCGTTGGAATGTCGGGACATGTCGCCGGCACGGCCGGATTCCGGCGAGACACAAAACAGCGAACGATCAAGAACGTTACAAGAAAAGAAAAGAAAAATAAAGAAGAAGGGAAAAGAGGATCTGAGAGAGGTTGCTCACGATGATCCGTGGAGGGGTTGTGATTGCCGACCACGTCGACGGAGCTCCGGTGACCACCGGCTGGGAACAACGACCAACCACAGAACGGGAAAGAGAATCAGTGAAACGAGGGAGGAAGGAAGGAGAAAGAAGGAGAGGAGAAGAAGATATTCACCGAGGGGGTGCACGAGGCCGGGGGCGGATCGAGATCGCCGGCAGCGATCCCACGAGGCGCTCGCGGGGTGTAGGTCCCTCGTGCAGGCGCTCGGGCTGAGGGAAAGGAGGAGGGAGGTGCAGTGGGTCGGACGTGACGAGGGCGAGGAGGCGAGGAGGCCGGCGGTGAGGGCGTCGGCGTTGGGCTACGGTGGCGAAGGGAGACGGCGGCTGGGTTACGCGAGGTTGGGTTTGCGTTTTAAAAAGAAAAGGAGGAGGGAAGAAGATATATATATATATGAGAGTGATAGGGAGATATCGGAGAGAGAGAAGAGAGATAGAGAGACGGGGGGAGAGAGAGAGAGGAGAGAGATAGAGAGACGGGGGAGAGAGAAGTGGGGCCCACGGGATTTAAAGGAATTTGATTGGTTGGGGAGATTTTGAAAGATTTAAATGAAACGGAAAAAATATTATATGGTTGGATTAAAATATGACAGTTTAATATATTAGAAATTTGGGATTTTGGCGCAAAGTAAAACATTTCCAAATTGCGTCCGGGTCGGGTCCAAAAATTTGAAATTGAAATAAGAAAATTTTAGGCGGGATCCAAAATTTAAAATGAAGTATTTTATGATCAAAAAGCATACCCCCAAAACGGACACACGTACGTGCACGTAGCCGTCCAAATATGCCCGTTTCACTGAACGGGACGAGACCACGATGCACGGACGCTACAACAGGGCTAGGAGTGTCAAGCAGGCCATGACAATTATTTTTAATTTTTATTTTAGATGCCTTAAATTGTTATATGCAGAAATGAATTGACGGGGTAAAATTACAATAAGTAACAATCAGGCAAGATAAATGAAATAAGTACCACACTACGTTCAAACGGTAACTGAAATTAGTAGTATTGGGCTCGGGTGTTACATTATACCCAACTACAAAAAGAATTTCGTCCTCGAAATTCTAAGAATATAAAGATAGACGACAAACAACTACAAGAAAAGATGAGGAAACTTCTGCCGGATTTCATCTTCTCGTTCCCATGTGGACTCTCCATGCAAGCGATTACCCCAAGAAACAAGCACAAGAGGGATCACCTTGTTCTTAAGAACCTTTTTCCCTTCGATCCACGATTTCAATCGGTCGCTCCTCAAAAGTCAAGTCTTCTCGTACTGTTAACTCCGAATGATCCAATACGTGCGTTTCATCTCGAACATACCTACTGAGTTGAGATACGTGAAACACATCGTGCACATTCGCCAAGGACTGCGGTAACGCCAAACGATACGCTACCTCACCAACACGCTCCAAGATCTCAAAGGGTCCAACGAATCGAGGACCGAGCTTTCCTCGACTTCCAAAACAAATCACCCCTCTAGTCGGTGATATCTTCAAGAATACCAAATCACCCATGGCGAACTCTAGAGGTCTTCTCGACGTATCTGCCCAACTCTTCTGTCGGTCTTGGGCTGCCTTCATATGATTCCTGATAGTGTTAACCTTCTCAACCGTCTGCACAACCAAATCTGGTCCCAATAATCTTCGCTCACCGACATCGTCCCAGCAAACAGGTGAACGACATTTACGACCATACAAAGCTTCAAACGGAGCCATCTGGATAGTTGCCAGAAAACTGTTGTTGTAAGAAAACTCCACCAAATGTAGATGATCCTCCCAAGACCCCTTGAGGTCCACATGCATGCTCTCAACATATCCTCAAGAGTTTGGATTGTTCTCTCCGACTGACCATCAGTTTGAGGATGATAAGCTGTGCTAAACTTTAATCGAGTCCCCAAACTTTCCTGTAAACTCCTCCAGAAGTGTGATAAGAACCGAGTGTCCCGATCGGACACTATGCTCACCGGTACTCCATGCAATCTTACAATCTCTTGCATGTACCGCTCAACCAAAGTCTCAGTTGATTGACCAACCCGAAAAGGGATAATGTCACGACCCGCAGGGTACGGAACGTGACAGGCACTTAAGTTTACGAAACGTCTCAAGACGTCCGTAAAATAAGTAAGCCAAAGCCCAGAAACCAAAAACCAAGTAAGCAAAAGAGTGAAGAAAACCCTTAAATGGAAAGCGAGTTTATCAAATAAGTCATATAAAACCCTTTTTAAAAACAATACCAATTTTTCCGAAAATTTCGGCAGAGTCTCCTTTGTCAATACTGGCCCCCAAAATGGGTACAACAAGAATATATATGAATCCAACAAATATGGCATCCCCAAGCGGGAGCTAGCTCTTCGCCACAAGGCGGTCACAAATCCCACGCAATATAAAACAACAACATGCAAAAATAATCATAAAGAGCATAAGAAAAACATCATGTCGGCTCAAGTGAGCTCGACCCCAAAATACAGCATAAATGTCCACAAATCTCACAGTCTCATCTCTAGGTCAAAATACAACAATACTGGTAGAAACAGTAGATGGAGTGCACTAGATACAAAGAATATACAAGGTGGTACAAAAATAATGATATAATCCACCTAAGAGCAAAACCTCGAGTCCAGGCAAAAGAAACAAGAGCGCCCGCCGCTACTGCACTGACGGAGCGGACCTGAAAAAGGCTATGGCACAACGGGGGTGAGTTGCCAACTCGTGAGTAATAAATAACATCTACACAGGCTATCGTATGCATGCACACAAGCATCCTAGCATCTAAATACAGTAAGGCAGGTCATAATGGCAAGTATGTACGCAATATGAATATGCTAGCAGGTATGAATGCAATGCGAATCAACTCGTGATCTGAATGTGTAAGTATAAGAAATCATGTTTTTCCCTTTAAGAATCTCTTTTGAAATACCAGCACAATACCAACAAAATCAACAAGAACCTGTATCCAGCAACGGCACCTCAAAACTATCACAAATCTCATATATCCATGTCATAGTATCTCTGGCCTCAGCCATCCGGCTGACCCAGCTAAATATCAAAATCTCATCATCTCGCGGCCACGGTCGGTATCCTCTGGATATCCGCCGTGCCAAACAGTCACCGGTAGGTAATCCGTCCCCTGCCAGGCTCAACGTCAACACCACATTCATCTTGCCCCGGGGTACCATACCGGCCCACCATGTACCCGTGATGGTTCCTCCACTCCTCGACACGGATCTCGAAAACCACAGCAAACTCATGGTGGACGACACTTTACATCACTAGAAAACCGCAATTACATATTTTAAAAACATAATAAGTTTAGAAATTTTTGCGGCTTTCCCCCGAAATCCAGAAATATCATAAAATCTCAAGAAATCCTCATAAGTGCATATATCAATGGTGATGAATGCATATGGTATCAATAATTAAGCTACGATGCATGATTAATAGACTAGGCATGAACAAATACTATGATGAGGTACATGCACATGAATAGCAATCCTACGATTTCATTTTAAGGAATTAAAGGCAATAGCACAGGTTTAAGCATCAATTAGTAAAAGGTTTCAAAATTATCGGTTATCTAGTGTGGTGGCATGGCAATTACCAGGGCGTGTGTGTAAGCATGAATAGTGCTCGTGCTGCATATAAAAACCCTGGCAATGGTGCAGGTGTCCTATAAAATGGTTTCGTATATGTATGTCAATATAGGGCATGAATGTAGCAAATAATCATACAAGTATTACACCCCTAATTACTAACATTACTAAGAATCATTTTTAAGGTACTAAAACTATCGGGCGGCTTGCGCCATCCAACGATAGTCCCCCGTAGATGTTACATCTACTCACCGGAATCCCTAGCTAGTCACGTCCAATCACCGCTTTCCCCTTTCGTGCCGCGTCTGACGTCTCCGCGACCGAACCTAGAATTTACATCAATACCAAACATAAGGTTACATATCAAGAACGACGCAAAACCCAAACGAAAACACTAACGTTCATAAGCTAGGTACAACGTGCACAAGGTGCGCGGAACACACGCGAAAATCGCAAAAACTGCAAAAAATCGCCGATTTGGTCGCCCGGCAAAACTAAAACCCGATTACTCAAAAATCCGCACTCACGCATCCTAAATGTCATAGGATATGCCAACAATATAATCTAGATATCGCAATTAATTCGCCACAATAATATAATAAAAACCTAGTAAGCTAGAAGTTTGCAAATTTGGTGCAAACATCGACAATTAGCGACAAAATTAACACAATCCAACACAACAATCCAAACTAACCCACTAGCTAGCCATTACACTAATTTTAAATCATTAACTAAGCTTAAAAACCTAATTTCCATAAACAAAACCTTTCTTGATTTTCATAATTAGCAATTTCAATCCAAAACTAAACATGACAATACCAAATTAACACTAATTTGAAGCCCACACAAATAAAGTAACCTCATTAACTTAGATTAGTAACAACTAGATAGCAAAATAGATTTAATTAACTAACTAATGGTTTCTAAAACCCTAGTTAAACTCTAACCATAAACTTTAAAAAAAAACTAGATTAGAACTAACACTAAATTAACACTACAACCATTTAACTTAAGAAACTTAACCAAAAGAATTTAATTAGCAAGAATTTATACCTCAACTAGAGATCTAGCAAGAATAATTTGCCTCCAAAGATGCCTCCTTTCCACAATATTTAAACTAAAGTGGGTGTGAGAAGAGATGGAACAAGGTTTTGTGTTAAAATGGTGAAGGAAATTGTTGATTTTTGGAGCAATATTTGGATTAACTTTGATGGAGAAAAGAGATGAGGCAAAAAAATGGGGGAGGGGCTGCTGCAAACTGCAGGAATTCTGTGGAGAGAGAGGGGGATGGGGGATGTGAGAGGATGGTGCAAAAAGTCTTAGTCAAAACCCCCCAAAAAATACCATAATACCCCCACCTAAATACTATATTTAAATCCTATTCAAAACCATTCATTCACAAGACTTAAGGTCAAAAAAGAGAGGGATGGGGGCTGCTTCAGCAGTGGTGGGGCCGGCCTTGGGGAGTGGGGGTGAGTGGGAGTGAATACACAAAGAAATTTTATGCAAAAAGACCCCCTACAAGTCAAAAATTGCAAGTTTAAGCTTAAATTCAATAAATTTCGTTTTCCATAACAAAAATTAGTTAAAACTTAAATTAAATTACTAAAAATTTATATTACAATTAGATTTTAATTAACATGATTTTAAAGATTAAATTTAGCCCATTTAAATTTGTATTTATCGCTAATTTAATGTATTTTCTTACCGGCTTAAAATAATATTAAAAATTGAAAAAAGGGAAATTTTTTTAAATGACCAAAATTTCATAAGTAACTCATTAGCTACTAAAAACAAGCAATTATCTATCCATTTTAGGTATAATTAGTCCTAAACTGCAAAATAACGAGAAAGACGGTTTTCGGAAAAATACCGAATTTTCACCGATTTTCAGGAAAACACCAAAACGACTTTTCAAGGCGCTACAGATAAAATGAGCTGCCTTGGTCAATCGATCAACAATCACCCATACAGCATTGTTGCCTTTTGGACTCCGCGGTAAAGCCGTCATGAAATCCATGGTTATATGCTCGCACTTCCACTGAGGAATCGGAAGTGGTTGCAATAAACCAGCAACCCTTTGATGTTCGGCCTTAACTTGCTGACACACCAAGCACTTTGCCACAAAGCGAGCAATCTCCCATTTCATGCCTTCCCACCAGAAATGCTGTCGAATATCTCGGTACATCTTTGTGCCTCCTGGATGTAAAGAATAAGCTGAACTGTGTGCTTCTTTCATAAGCTCTTCGCGAATATCCCCCTTTGGCACACACAAACGGCTACCATACCTCAACGAACCATCTTCATGGATCAATAAATCTGTTCGTAGTCCGGCTTCAACCTGTTCTCGAAACTTTTGCAGTCTAGGATCCTGCGATTGTGCTGCTTTAATATTCTCGATCAACGATGAATGCACTTGCAGTTGCATCAACTGTCCCGTAGAATGCGGTAGCACAACCTCCAAGTCAAATCTTCGAAAATCTTCAACGATCTCCTTCTGCGTAGTTAACACCTGAATTGCTGGTAACCGACTAAGTGCATCCGGCACGACATTAACCTTCCCCGGATGGTACTTAAGATCAAGATCGTAGTCAGCCATCAGCTCCAACCATCTACGTTGCCTCATATTAAGCTCCTTCTGCGTGAACAAATACTTCAAGCTCTTATGATCAGTAAACACTTCGACCCTTTCACCCAAAAGGTAGTGTCTCCAAATCTTCAAAGCGAAAATCACAGCCGCAAGCTCCAAGTCATGCGTTAGATAATTCTTCTCATGGGTCTTCAACTGTCTCGATGCGTACGCTACAACCTTCCCATGCTGCATCAAAACACATCCTAATCCTTTCCCAGATGCGTCGCTGTGAATCACCAATCCTCCGGAATTGTCTGGCACAGTCAGAATAGGGACGGTTATCAACTTCTGCTTCAACGTCTCAAAAACTAACGCACATTTGTCCGTCCATACAAAAGGTACCTCCTTGCGCGTAAGCTTGGTCAACGGCTCCGCCAGACGAGCAAAGTTCTCCACAAATCTTCTGTAATACCCGGCGAGTCCAAGAAAACTTCTTATCTCCGCAACATTCTTTGGAATCGGCCAATCTCGAACTGCTGCAATCTTTTCTGGATCGACGGCAATTCCATCGCTAGACACAACATGCCCCAAAAACTTTACTTCCTCCAGCCAAAACTCGCACTTGCTCATCTTCGCTTATAACTTCTCCTGTCTCAACGTTTGCAGTGCGATCTTCAAATGCTCAGCATGCTCTTCAAAACTCTTCGAGTAAACCAGAATATCGTCAATGAATACCACAATAAACTGGTCCAAGAATGGTGAAAAGATTCGGTTCATCAAGTCCATGAATACTGCCGGCGCATTCGTTACTCCGAAGGGCATCACTAAGTATTCGTAATGTCCATACCGAGTTCGGAACGCCGTCTTGCAAATATCTTCTGCTCTCACTCAGACCTGATGATATCCGGATCGCAAATCCAACTTCGAGAATACCCTCGCGCCACTAAGCTGCTCGAAAAGTTTGCCAATGCGAGGGATCGGGTACTTGTGCTTAATAGTCACCCGGTTTAATTCTCGATAGTCGATGCACATCCTTCTTGTGCCATCCTTCTTCTTTACTAGAAGAACTGGAGCTCCCCAAGGCGAGTTACTGCTTCGAATCCAATCCTTCACAAGAAATTAAGCAACCTGTTTCTTGACTTCTTCCAACTCTACTGGTGCCATTGGATAATACGCTTTGGATACTGGCGCTGCACCAGGAATAAGATCAATTGTGAACTCCACGTCTCGCTTCGGCGGTAATCTCGATATATCTTCAAACACGTCCATAAAATCGCGAACAACAGCCGGCTCTTCACTTTTATCAACTTCCATTGATGCAAGAATATTGTTTGTCGGCCTAGCCCTAAACTCGACTGGCCCGACAGAACTGCTTCCTCTAGTGAAGCTAAACTCGGGATGTCCGGGAATCTGGAAAATTACTTTCCTTGCCCTACAATCAATGTGAGCGTGGAAAGTGCCAAGAAAATCCATTCCTAAGACGACTTCGTAGCTGCCCGTATCAATCACCAAGAAATCTGCAAAAAGCTCCTGTCCACACACAACAACTGTACAATCTTTACATTCCCTACTAGCTATGATTTTCCCATTCCCAGTGTGTATGTCCCAGAAACTAGACAGGGTCATGCAGTCAATCGAGTGTGTAGTTATAAACTTGGATGACATAAAACAATGGGATGCACCAGAATCAAATAACTCTAATGCGGGAAAACCATAAACGAGTAGAGTACCTGAAACAACTTCTCCTGACGCCTTAGCTTCTTCTGCTGTCAAGGTAAAAGCTCGAGCCTGATTAGGTCCTTGAGTCAGCTGTTTCTGTCCCTGGAACGGTCTCTGCGGAGGCTTCGGAAAATCATCTCTCGTACGAAGCTTCGACGGACAACCACTAACGGCGTGATCTGCCGCTCCACAAACCAAACAGAGTCCCAGCCTCCTTCGACAATCCTTTTGCATGTGGCCAGGTAAATTGCAGTAGTTACAAGTCATGCTCTTTCTTCGATCGATGACAACAGGCTTCTTCATGGGTGCTACACCTCGACGGTCCACTGGAATACCTCTGTGACCATGAGCTCGGTTTGGTACAAATGCTGGCTTCCTTACCACAACTGCTGTCTGCTGTAAACTCCCTTTCATCCCAGATAAACTTTGCTTCTCTCGGGCTGCCGCAAGTACTTGTGAGAAAGTGGTCAAACCCCAGGAGAAAATCTGCCTCTGGATGTCTACATCCAAGCTGCGCATGAACCTCCGTGCGCTGTCTACATCGTTGGCAACTAAAGGTCCAGCGAATCTGCTGAGTCTTGTCCATTCTGCTGCATGCACATCTACGGGTGCTCCATTCTGCTTTAGCCCGATGAATTTCTCTTCCATTTCCTCCCGTGCAGTACGCGGGAAGAACTTCTCCAGGAAACTTTTTGAAAAATCCGCCCACTTGATTGGCTTGGGTAAGCGGTTCTCTTCCACAAGCCACCATTCTCGGGCGTAGTCCACTAACTGAATGCGTACCGCATCAACTCTTTTCTCATCTGGAATCTGTGCCGCAATAAGCAAGTTCTCTGTGTCAACTAGCCACTGCTCCGCTGGCAACGGCTCCTCCAAACCAGTAAATGTAGACGGACCCAAATGCCTGAAATCTGCTACGGTCCCTACTCGGTCAACTGGTTTCGCTCCAACATTGTTCACAGACTGCTGAACGATCTGCAAACCTTCCTGAAACGATTCTGCTTACTGCTGGATCAGCTCGGTCTGTCTCTTTTGATTCTCCAGCATTCCCCTTATCACTCCAAGCATGGCGACTTCGTCCACACGCCTTTGGTACGTCTTCAAATTCTTATCTGCCATATTCCTAAAATCAAAACACCCAACATTAGCATGATGATAGATTCAAAATATAGATCAAGGCTAGAACTCCAAGTTACTTAAATAGAGTGCCGCATCGTAACTATGCCGCGGTATCATAGCCATAATTACATAACTCCACCCAAGTCACCTAAGTCCTAGAGATAACAAGGAATCGGGTTTCGAGTCGATATGCAAAGGAAGTTTGCACATCGTAGAAGATATAATCAGGAAGAATGTGATTCAAGAATGGTAAAACGGCAAGGTGGCAGGACATGTTTCCTAAACATGGGTATTCTGATTCGTATATTGGGTACAATACCCAACTACAAAAAGAATCAACCCGACTAACCTATGGCTCTGATACCAAAAGAACCATGTCACGCCCCGCTTCCCAGAGTATGCTAAAATGGGCACGTGACATAGCCAACCATGCTACCTGTGGGTAGGAAGTATCCATCCACAGTCACATTACGGCTGTAGAGATATCAGAACAAAATAAAACTATCTAAACATGTCTATAATCCAAGATAAATCATGAGTCAAGAATAATAAAATGCGGAAGCGAAAGATCCAATACAAAACAACTGGAATGTATGTTCCATAATGCGGGCTCACATCAGGAAATAAATGCAGGAAAGAAAATTAACTACTGCTAACACTCACAGCTCAGCCTGTCGGCTGAAGTACTCCTGCTCGGACTGCGACAGCGGTACAGAATCTGGGCCATGCAAAACCCAGACGTCAGCGCGTCAAGTCATCAAGTAATAAAATATAAACAGGGTAACAGGTAATGCGAATATAAACATGAATAAAGCAAGGGTAACAATAATATAAGTCAGAGCAGTGCAGGGTAGTGTGCAGTGGGTAAACTAAACTGTTCTATCAGGATTTCTGTTCTAAAGTCTTTGAAACCAAATTGATGAATCATCGATGTAACTCAATAGTATCCCATACATACCCGGGACCACGGCCCCAAGATTCTCGGGCTGAAACCGAGACATGCCGCTAGGCACCAAACAGGAATGTGTACATATGAATGATGTCAGCATCATCATTCCAAGGCTGGCCTAGCCTAAAAACTGATCAGAACAGGTAGCGAACTGTTGAGTTACAAGTCAGGTTTCACCTTTGATTTCCCCATACCCCCAAGTTATATGTGTAAGTCAAGTCAGGTATCCCGAAATCAAGAAACTAATGCCAACACAGGATCAGGTAAACAGGTTTGTCTGGATAGACAACAGGAACGGTCCATGAGGACTATATGTCAGGTTTGTTGGCATTAGACACAAGATTAGGTAACGGGTCAGGTCATGGTACCCCAGGTCAAGTCAAGCAGTATACGGTACCATGTCGGGTAAATCAATATGTATGTAGCGGGTCCGGTCAAGATGTAAACAATATCATGGGTGTGCTCATACTCAGTCACATAATCAAGCATGGTTATTAACAGCATGATCTAAGCAATGAATTAAGCAATAGGCAGATTTACTCAATTAGCAGTACAGTTATCAGTTGTGTCACATGGATGATTTCAACATTATAAGAATGCAGTAAGACAATTATAGCAATTTAATCATGTTAACAAGTTTAAGACTTCATGGATGCAATGATATATATCTATAAGTTCCATGGATGAAATCATAGTTTATGCAGGTTAGATGTACACGAGTGTCCGAATGAAGTAAAACGATAGATAAAGTACCATAGGCTACGTCATTAGTGAAGGTGAAATTAAAACATGTAAATATGGTTATTAGGTTCAAAACAGTAATTGCAACAGGTAGGTTCCAAGTTTGAAAGATAAAATGATATATATCAATATTGAACACGAAAACGAGAAATGATCGTACTAAAGTTAAATTTACAGGTTTAGGGTGTCATCAATGTGTATGTAAATATTATTTAGTATGTAGCAAGGGGTACTTGCCTCGACGGGTCGCGAATCGGGAAAACGGAACGTTAAACGTCGGCGGGGAAAACTCGCGACGGGTGCACGGTTCACGGAATGAACCCAAATGATGAACCGTGGAACCACATAGGTCAGGGTACCTCGCTGGAACGTCGGGACACATCGCTGGCACGGCCGGATTCCGACGAGACACAAAACAGCGAAAGATCAAGAACGTAACAAGAAAAGAAAAGAAAAGAAAAATAAAGAAGAAGGGAAAATAGGATCTGAGAGAGGTTGCTCACGATGATCCGTGGAGGGGTTGTGATTGTCGACCACGTCGATGGAGCTCCGGTGACCACCTGCAGGGAACAACGGACAACCACAGAACGGGAAAGAGAATCAGTGAAACGAGGGAGGAAGGAAGGAGAAAGAAGGAGAGGAGAAGAAGATATTCACCGAGGGGGTGCACGAGGCCGGGGGGGCGGATCGAGATCGCCGGCGGCGATCCCACGAGGCGCTCGCGGTGTGCAGGTCCCTCGTGCAGGCGCTCGGGCTGAGGGAAAGGAGGAGGGAGGTGCAGTGGGTAGAACGTGACGAGGGCGAGGAGGCGAGGAGGCCGGCGGTGAGGGCGTCGACGTTGGGCTACGGCGGCGAAGGGAGAAGGCGGCTGGGTTACGCGAGGTTGGGTTTGCATTTTAAAAAGAAAAGGAGGAGGGAAGAAGATATATATATGAGAGAGAGAGAGATATATATGGGAGAGAGAGAAAGCGAGAGAGAGAGAAGAGAGATAGAGAGATGGGGGGAGAGAGAGAGGAGAGAGATAGAGACACGGGGGGAGAGAGAAGTGGGGCCCATGGGATTTAAAGGAATTTGATTGGTTGGGGAGATTTTGAAAGATTTAAATGAAACGGAAAAAATATTATATAGTTGGATTAAAATATGACAGTTTAATATATTAGAAATTTGGGATTTTGGCGCAAAGTAAAACATTTCCAAATTGTGCCCGGGTCGGGTCCAAAAATTTGAAATTGAAATAAGAAAATTTTAGGCGGGATCCAAAATTTAAAATGAAGTATTTTATGATCAAAAAGCATACCCCCAAAACGGACACACGTACGTGCACGTAGCCGTCCAAACATGCCCGTTTCACTGAACGGGACGAGACCACGATGCACGGACGCTACAACAAGGCTAGGAGTGTCAAGCAGGCCATGACAATTATTTTTAATTTTTATTTTAGATGCCTTAAATTGTTATATGCAGAAATGAATTGACGGGGTAAAATTACAATAAGTAACAATCAAGCAAGATAAATGAAATAAGTGCCACACTACGTTCAAACGGTAACTGAAATTAGTAGCATTGGGCTCGGGTGTTACAGTTAAGGTCATAAGTGCTAGAGGTAAAAACCATTATCGGGAGTTTCAAGTGTTGAAATTTGCAATGAGATTGCATACCTTCTATGAGATAGTTGGATCCTGATACCCACTGCGAGTAATTGTTACTCCTGGGAGAGTTTTGCACTTTACAATTAGCCGATCAAGTAGGTGTCTAGAAAGGTGTCAACGGGGTTACGCCCCTGAGAAAACGAGGTTTATTTTAATTAGGTCCGTGCGAAAGCACGGGGAACCTCTCTCAAAGTACCGGCACTGACCTGGATGAAAGATTGGCGAACTTGTAGAGTGTAATTAATCCCGGCTAGTCTTTCCTTTTAGGGTTTGAAGGAAGATTTGATGAAAACAGTGGGAGCCATCCTGATTAGATAAAATATATAACCAATCTAATCTTGCAAGAGCGCACACAGAGTGTTTTCTTCTCTCTCTCTCCAGGTAGCGACCATGTCACGCCTTAATCAAGATAATAATATGGATGTATTGACCGGACCCGCTTGTTATACTGAGCTGGGGAACGTTGGTCCCGCTCCAACTTATAATTGTCATAAGATCGAGCAGGAAATAAGGGAATACCAGGATTCCCATGCCACCCAAATGAAGAAAGTGCTTGACGATGCATCTTTTTCGGGTGTGTTCATTACAAAGAACTGTTTCTCTGTATCCTCTACGTCCTGGGTATTAGATACCGGATCAGGATCCCGCAAATGTAATCTGTTACATGGGCTACAGATAGGTAGAGAACTGAGAACGGGTGATAAGTTTCATGAGATAGAAATGGTGCAAGTGTTGCAGCCAAGTCTGTTGATAGTTATTACCCTGTATTACTAGAATACATTGATTCTGAACGAATGTTATTAGATACCGAACCTGATATACAACATCATATCAGTCTCTTTTTATTAAAGAAGGATATAATTTTGTATTGTTGGATAATGTTTTGAACATTTCCTATATCAAAAGTTAATCGGTACAGGCACGTTATCTAAAAGCATATACATTCTGAATCAAACCACAGTTCTTAATGTACAGAACACACACAAGAGGAAGAGTTCAGAAATGAACGAATCCTTCTTGAGGCATTGTAGACTAGGTCATATCAATGCGACCCGACTAGCTAAGTTACATTTAGATGCGTATTTAAATCAGTTTGAATTTACATCTTGTGAAACTTGCCAGTCATGTCACAAAGATAAGATAACCATAGCTCTGTTTACTGGAAACAGAGAGAGAGTTAGTGAACTCTTGGGACTGATACATAGTGATGTATGAAGGTCCCCAGTCTACATATGCCAGGACTGGTTCTTTGTACTTCCTTACATTCACTGATGATCTCTCAAGATTCAGACACATGTTCCTGTTGAAACACATGTCTGAAGCTTTTGAGAAATTCAAAGAATATAAGTCAGAAGTAGAGAACCAAAACGGGTATAAGTATTATGTCCTATGATGAGATCAGGGAGGAGAATACTTGTGCATGGAATTCTTGGACTATTCTAAGGAGATTGAGATTCTCTCTCAGCATTACTCCTCCGTATACACCACAGCACGTCGGTGTATCGGGGCGGAGCAATCACACCCTATGTGATATGGTGCGCTCTATGATGAGTACTACTGAGTTTCCTATTTCCTTTTGGGAGTTATGCACTTGAGATGCTGCATACCTATTGAATAGGGTTCCAATCAAATCCATTGCCTACCATTTCATATGTGATATGGAATGGGAAGAGCCCATATCTTAAGTTTGTTAAGATTTGGGGTTGTCCGGCCTATGTCTAAAAGCAAAATTCGGACAAGCTCGAGGCAAAGTCAGTTCTGTAGAAGTTTGTTGGATATCCCAAGCATTCGCAAGGGAATATCTTCTACCTAACAGAGGAACAAAATATGTTTTATTTCTCAACATACCACCTTTGTGAAAGGGAATTTCTTATGAAGAAATTAGTGGTCATGAGGTAGAACTGGAAGGAGTTCCAGCTATACAAACTACAGCAGATAATTTGGTAGAACCAAAGGATTCAATAGATTCCGACGAACCTCGGCCTCTCCGCCGATCTAGCAGGGTTCCTCATCCGCCTGAGAGATACTTCGGTTTCTCGATGACAGTGGGAGCGAGGATTGCATCATGAGATGATGACTCAACTAGTTTCGAGCAGGCCATCAAAAGTGGGGACTCTGTAAGAATGGCTGGATGCTTAGCGATCTGAGATGGAATCCATGTACACCAACAAAGTATGGACTTTGGTTGCTATATCTGAAGGGTTAAATTCCCATCAGGAGCAAGTATATCTTGAGAAGATTACTTGGTGTAGATGGAAAAGTTGAGACTTTCAAAGCTAGACTTGTTAAAGGTTTTCGTCATCGACCAGGCGTGGATAATGATGAATCCTTTTCCAGTGGCTGTGCTTAAGTCCATCCGGATCTTACTTTCCATTGCTGCATACCATGACCGCGATATCTGGTGGTTGCGTGTCATGACTACTTTTCTAAATATTTATTTAGAAGAGAGCGTCTATAAGTACATAGCCAGAGGGCTTCGTAGACAGTAGGAGCAGCGAAAACGTGTGCAAGATGCTTTGTGTGACAAAGCAGGCATCGCGGAGTTGGAACGTTTGTTTTGATGTGGTAGTCAAAGAGTTTGACTTCATCAAAATAGTAGATGAACCTTGTATATACAAAAAGGTAGTAGATAGTAAGGTAGTCATCCTCGTATTGTACGTGGACAACATACTCTTGACAGGGAAGGAGTTTCCTATGCTACGCTCGGTCAATCTCCTCTTATCACAAGGATTCTCCAAATAGGATCAAAGTGATACCTCCTAAATCCTGGGTAATGGATCTATAGGATAGATCTAAATGGATATTAGGATTCTCACTAGGTGTAGTGAGATGGTATTAATCGATCCTGGGGAGAATCACTGGAAAAGTTCCAGGGTGATAAGGACGACTGAATGTCAGTCGCAGGCATTGTCTTTACCCTCAGTAGAGGGACAGTATGTTGGAAGAGTTCCAAGCAAAGATACCGTGGCAAACTAGACGATAAAGGCTGGTAACATCGCTATCAAAGATACTACCAAAGAGGCAGTTTTGGTGTATATTAGTTCATGAGATGAATTAGGTTCCTACCATTGTATGACAATGGTGTTGAGGCTTTGGCCTAGGAACCCCGGTCCCATCAGTGACCCAGACATATTCCAAGGCAGTATCACCTGATCATGGAGATAATTGATCTCCAGGATGATCGAGGTTAGGAGAGCAGACTCAGAAGACAACACGACGGATCTACTCACAAAGGCCTTTTCCCAGAGAGAGACTTTTAAGGGATGGTTGAGTATGAGATACTACAACCACTGCTACAGATGGCCCTAGTGCAAGTGGGAGATTGTTAGTTATATGTATGCCCTAGAGGCCATTACTGTACATGAGATGTATATTGTAGTGGATGCTGGGACATATATAGGTAGGACTTTCTTGCTCGACATGATAGTACGCTATCTGGTTGCTCTTTATCTTAACATATATACTTACTGTCTCTCTATTACATGTTGATAAAGCACTTAGGATGTATACTCGACTTGCAGGACTATGATGCAGATCATACTAGTGGGGCCTGGGTAGTCCATGAGTACATCCTTCAATGTTCCTAGTCGTGGGAATATCGAGACGGGGCATCGATATTCCAGAGTAGACTAGCGTATATCTTCTCGACCCATGTGATGGGCGATGGATGATCCCGTATCCATTGGTGTTTGACATCAGAGATGGTATGCGGGTGCTCAGTGGAGACTGCGTACACTGAACGGACTCGCCGAGAACTCCCAGATGGTATTATACCTCACGTTAGATGGCAGTTCTCTGGTGACACTGGTACAACTTAGTCTTTTGACTCGAGATCGTCATAGAGTCTTGTGTGTCTCCCACTGTGCTTTGATTTCCGCCCTACCACGGCTCTACTGAGTCGTGCAAACAGGTGGTTTTTGGGCTACAGTCCCGATTCACATGGAGTCAATGAGCGATAGGAGGGGATTCGTCTCTCCCTGTATTGGGGGTTGATGTTGCGCTATGCTCGACTGGCCATAACTGAAAATCCCTGGCCAGGGTTGTTAGTGTTTATGCCCTAGAAGGCCATTACTGTATCATACTAGTTTGTATATTACTTAATGGAAGCTTGGGATTTTCACAGTTATATAACAGTCTTGCTAAACATAGTAGTATGCTACTTGGTTTTTTCTATCTTAATATGTGAGTATACGTATTGATAGAGCTCTTAGGATCTTGCTTGACTACCAGCGTTGTGATGGCAGTCACACTAGTGGGGGCTGGGTAGTCTACAAGCACATCCTTATTCAGGTCCCTAGTCTTTGGATTATCGAGATAGGGCATCGATACTCCGGAGTAGACTAGTGTGTACGCTTCTCATCCCAGTTGGGGAGATGGTCTGTCCCACAGCCATTAGTACGTCGTACTGGAGATAGTATACAGGTGCTCGTTAGGTTACGGGTACATCGGACAGGACTCACGGGGAACTGTTGGTTGGGATTATACCCGTCGTCAGTTAACAGTTCCCAGGTGACATGAGTACAGCATATTCCGCAGACTTGACACTGCTACTTCGCCTCGAGTGTGTCCCACTGTTCTTAGATTGCTACCCTACCACGGCTCAAAGGAGTCGTGCAAACAGGTAGCAGTTGGGTGCAGTCCCGAGCACTTGGAGGCAGTGGCGGTTAGAAAGGATTCGTCTCTCCCGGTATTGGGAGTTGATATCACGCTGTGTCAGAGAGCCATTACGCAAAGTCCCTGGACAGGGCAAGCGAGATTTACTGGTAGGTTTTCCAGTAGTTTCTCAAGGTGAAATGGGCTACGCTCCGACATGACTTATACCGCTTTTAGGGGACTGACGCTTGCCACCCCGTAGGCCCGATATGCGATAGTCTTATACGAACAGACCGGATTGTACGGAGATTGTCACAGCAGGCTCAGTAGGAGTTCGGATGGGTTTACTCATCGGCCTTCTTATCGACATCTACCTGGGGACCGTTACGTACAGCTAGTGCCGCTTGCGGTCTGTGGTTAAACCCACTGCCAGCGTAGTGTCGAGTCTTTAAAGTCCCACACAGAGAGTTTCCCTGCTTCGGGTAAAACGATATAGAGGTCGTATGGTTTTACGATAGGGTTCAGACGCATACGTGTTTTTATGCACGTACGATGTTCGGACAGTTTTTACTAGTCGACTTTGGTTTAAGCCAGATTCTAGTATCGGATTATTGGATTTATACAGTCTAAAGTTTTTCCGTGTTTTTACGGATAGGAGGGGCGTTCTCGTAATTCGTCGGGAAGCTTCTTGAAGCATGGTGACTTGGGGGTTAAGGAGGCATTTGCATTAATTGGATAAATGAGTCATGGTGTGATTCATACATGGAGTTAATGAATCAATTATGATTTATATGACTCATGTGATGAATCACTTAGTGTATTAATGAAACATGATGATATATCATTATTTGTTATTCATTTAATATATATGATATGTTTCATATATACACATATGATCTATTCATCCAAAAGGATTCTCATTCTCACCTTCTCTCTCCTCAAGCTCTCTCTCTTCAAACCCTAACCCTAACCTCTCATGTGTTGAATTCAAGGGTTAGCTAGACTAATACTTCTATAATCCAACTCTATATCACCTAGGTTGCTTAGATTAGCACTTTGAGTAACCTAGTTACCTCAAGTTAGAGGTTTAGCTTGGAGTAGGAGCTCTCGAGTGGATCGTCTTTGACTCGAGGAGGCCGTTGAGGTGCCGACGTTCCAGAGAGCCTACATGGAGTGGAGGACAGTGATGAAGACCCGAAGGACAAGTAACGTGAGGTATAACTTCGAATCAGAGTAGTTAAACCTTTCGTAGTTTGCTAGTAACGGTTTAGACACGATTTATGCGCTCAAGTCCGTGTTACGAAGCTTTGATAATCGTTTTTCATATATTTCGCCTCCCCGCAAGTTCGTGGGGGTGCGTGACATAGACTTACAGTGGTATCAGAGCCAACTAATCCATTACTAGCTTGTTAGCAACTAAGTAGAACTTCGATCGACGGAAAACACGAAAACAACACCCCGATACCCTTTTCAGTTTCTGTTAATTTTAAAAGTGTCAGAATTTTTTTTTTGATATCCCTTAAAATTCACAGCAGGGTATTTTAAGAATACTGGGAAAATACGAGCCACCAACTCGGTGTTATAGCCGCGGATCCGCGGCAATAGAGTGCTTGTGCCGCGGATCCGCCGCCGAGTCATCTCCGAGTGGACTCAGATTTGCTCTGTTATTCTTGTTTTATGGTGTTCTATTTTCAGGTATGTTCTGTTTCTACCCAGGTTACTTCAGTGCAGGTTTGCAATTGGGGTAGACACGGAAAATGGTTATCGATCGATATTCGAAGTTATTTGCTATTCGGGTTTTTATCTGTAATGATTAATGTATTCGTAAACCTCCCCTAACTGCTAGTATGTCGGTTGGCAGGGGGTTGCACATTTCTGTAATGTTTACTGTTTGTGTATATGAACTTGATTAGATCGTTGTGATGATGAGCCGGGGTTTGAGATGGGTTTTAATATTCATTCATTCGATGTAAATTGTAATATGATATAATATTCTTTTGCGGGGCACATCCAGGTTGCGGTTGTATCCACCGTTGTATTATTTCATTTACTCTTTTTTGCTCCTAGGATAGACCCAAGGTGGGGTACACAAACTACCGGGTACGTCGAAGTGTTTAGTGGCCTACTCACGTTGTTGAGGGAGACCGCTTCACTTCGGGTACTTGGCGGGTAGTTTGCCGTACCCGTAGGGGTCCCGGGTGGGGTAAAGGCTATCATCACAACTATGTAATCCGTCTTTTGTTGCAGGCTCAAAGAAAGCACGGATTGCTTGTATATCCAATAATGTTCATCTGAGATCTGGAATGCCTATTATTGCGTCTGACGAATGTACAATATCTATATATGATAGCTATTTAGACGTCACTTATGTTTTACACCCGCGCTAGCCCAGCCCCCGCTCTGTCGTTAGTTAAGTAACCTAACGGGTGATGACGGGACCCAGTGGAGAATGCGGATGGCATAAGAGGACGTTGTATTTTCGTTGTTTTCTGCAATGATAGGTTAAAATGATGGGACACATTATTTTAATGCAAAGAAAATAAACCAAAGTTAAATCGTTGGAACAAATTTAAAAGAAACCACTCGGTTATTTTAAAAGAGCAGAATTTTTAATTGCGGAGCTTTAACCACTCCTTTTAAAAAGCTATCAGGTTCTTTCGATTATATCAAGTTCACTACGTTCACGGTTTCGCCAAAACCAGTCATAGCCCTCCGTCATTTCTTATGGATGGTCAGTAGTATTCAAGCTATGTTTGTTGGTTTTCGTCAAGGCATAGTGTTTGGTAGCTGCTGGGGTATTCATTTGTTGCATAGATAGATGAGTTGGTTTGGGACAGTCGTATTACCTTGTTGGCTTTCGTCAAGGGTATATACGGGTGGGTTCAAATTAACAAGATAATGATGGGCAGAACTTGACATGTGTTTTATGATTTGTTGGCTTTCGTCAAGGTCATAAGAACATGGGGCAAAAATCCACATCGGGAGTTTCTAAAGAAACTGAAACTTGCTAGTGTTGCATACCATTTGGAGTTTGATGAATGTTGGTAGGATTCCTTCAACATTATCATACGATGATATTTGGATCCCGATCCTACTGTGAGTATATGCTACTTATCAGGAGATTCGTCACTTAACGATCAATGCTATAAACCAAGTAGGTGTCGAGAAAGGTGTCAGCGGGGCTACGCCCCCAGAGAAAAGAGGTTATTTAATTAAGGAACTTCGCGAAAGCGTTGGAAAACCTCCATCGAAGTACCGACACTAGCCTGGCTGAACGGTTAAGCAAGTATTGTACAGTGAGAATAGTCCTGGCTAATTCTTCTTTTATGGTTTGAGGAAGGATTCGAGAAACAGTGGGAGCCATCCAGTTTAGATAAATTAAAAACCAATCTAAACTTGCAAGAGCATCATGCTAAAGTGTTTTCTTCTCTCTCTCTCATTGCAGCGACCTTGTGACCATGACTAGGTTACATCTAGATAACAAGTTGACTGAATCAAACTTATTTGACTGGCAAAGGTCTGTCCAGATGTCCATTGCCTATGACAAGCTGGACCACCCTATTACTACTCAAGATCCCGCCGTCCCAGGTCCAGTTTCCACCATCGCGGATATGGATATCCGTCAGACAAGGGAAAAGGATAAAGCGAAAGCTAAGTGCCTCATGTTGGCTTCAGTTGATGGTGTATACTAGAAGCAACACGAGAAAATGGACTTAGTTTCCATCTTTCTCCATAACTAAGATTTATATGGAGAGCAATCTCATATCGCAAGATATGAGACCTCGAACGATTTAATTCAAGTGAGGTTGGCTGTCGGGTCATCTGTAGGGGACAACGTCCTTACAATGACTAGCTCTGTTGATGAGCTCAAAGACCTGGAGACCACGTTGGGAAACAGGTCATGCGCTGACTTATTTCCACAGTCCCTACCCTCTACTTACACCCTGAAAGAAACCAGGGAGACACAAGCTCTGCTTAATGGGGGACCTTCTTCTTCTACATCCAGGGCGAAAGCAAAGGGTGAAAAGAAGAAGACCTCTACAAAGCCGATATACGGTGTCAATAAAGTAGGAGGAAAGGGAAGGGCAAAAGTTTCGGGACTTGGAGTAGCTAAAGAGGATTGTTCCTATTGTTATGGGAACGGGCATTAGCAGAAGGATTGCAGGGCTTTGGAAGCCTGTAGCCAGGATACGAAGCATGTTGTGGCTTCAGCCTCTAGTGTGTTTGTAATTGAGAACTGTTTGTCAATTAACTCTACTTCCTGGGTACTAGATACCGGAGCAGGATCTCATATCTGTAATTCATTACATGCTTTGAGAAACCGTAGAGATATAAGGATAGGTGATTTGTCTCTCAGAGTTGCAAACGGAATGAGCGTGGACGCTGAATCCGTGGGAGAATATCGCCTAGGTTTGACAAGTGGGCATATATTGATTCTACATAACTGTCTGTATGTATCTAGTTTGACTTGTAATATCATATCAGTGTCCTCACTTTCAAGAGAGGGATATGACTTTACATTTGTAAGCGATGTAGTTCACATCCACCTAAATCAAGTTCTGATTGGGTCCGGTACATTAGATGACGGTATATACGTATTGAGTCAAGCTCAGGTTTTCAATGTCTAGAACACACTTAAAAGAAAGTCTCCAGAAATGAATCAGGCTTTCTTATGGCATTGTAGACTAGGTCACATCAATGAAACACGATTAACGAAGTTACATAGAGAAGGATATTTGAATCCGTTCGAATATCAATCTTATGCCACTTGTGAATCTTGTCTCATGGGAAAGATGACAAAGACCCCATTTACTGGACACGGAGTAAGAGCGAGCGAGCTCTTAGGACTCGTACACAGTGACGTGTGCGGTCCAATGTCTACACATGCACGAGCTGGTTATTCCTACTTCATTACTTTTACGGATGATTTCTCTAGGTATGGACATATCTTCTTGATGAAGCATAAATCCGAGGCCTTTGAGAAATTCTAGGAATACAAGAATGAAGTGGAAAACCAAACAGGCAAAAGTATTAAGACACTGAGATCTGATCGAGGTGGTGAATACTTAAGTGCCGAGTTCCTGGGTTACTTAAAAGAGAATGGAATTCTCTCTCAGCTTACTCCTCCATACACACCACAACACAACGGTGTATCGGAAAGGAGGAATTGAACCCTATTAGATATGGTTCGTTCCATGATGAGTAAGGCTGAGTTACCGCGATCATTCTGGGGTTATGTACTAGAATCAGCTGCATATCTTTTGAACAAGGTTCCAACCAAAACTGTGCCTACCACACCATATCAGATGTGGAGTGGGAAGAAACCCTATCTTCAGTACTTGAAGACATGGGGATGTCCAACTTTTCTAAAAAAAGCAGCATCCGGACAAGCTCGAGGTACGCTCAGTAGAGTGTAAGTTTGTGGGATATCCAAAGAACTCCATGGGATATTGCTTCTATTACGCAAAGGAACAAAAGGTTTTTGTTTCTCGTCATGCCCGCTTCTTAGAAACTGAATTTTTAGAAAATCAGAAGAGTGGGAGCGCAGTAGAACTGGAAGAAATTCCAGAACCACAATCTGTTACTGAAAGTTTGGTAGAACAAGAAGTTTCAGAAGAAAGGGACATACCGGCGCCTATCCGCAGAAGTAGTAGACAGTCTCATCCGCCCGAGAGATACTACGGTTTTCTCATAGACGGGGATCGAGAAGATTGCGTCATTGATAATGACGACCCTACTAGCTTCCAGCAAGCCATTCAGAGCGGCGACTCGGTAAAATGGCTAGATGCAATGCGGACCGAAATGGAGTCTATGTACACTAACAAAGTATGGACTTTGGACATTGCTCCAGATGGGGTAAAACCCGTAGGATGCAAGTGGATCTTCAGAAAGAAGATTGGTGTAGATGGACAGGTTGAAACCTATAAGGCTAGACTTGTTGCAAAGGGTTTCCGTCAAAGACCTGGTTTGGACTATGACGAAACCTTTTCTCCAGTGGCTATGCTCAAATCCATTCGGGTCCTTCTTGCTATTGCTGCCTTCCACGATTATGAGATCTGGCAGATGGACGTAAAGATGGCCTTTCTAAATGGTAATTTGGAAGAGAGCGTCTATATGGATCAGCCAGAGGGATTCATTCAGAGTGGGAGCAGCGGTAAAGTATGCAAGCTGCTTAAATCCATTTATGGACTAAAGCAGGCATCGCGGAGTTGGAACATCTGTTTTGATGATACTGTCAAAGAATTCGACTTTATCAAAAATCCAGATGAACCATGCATATACAGTAAGATTGTAGGGAGAGTTGTTGTATTCCTCGTCTTGTACGTGGATGACATTCTCCTAATAGGAAATGATATTCCTATGCTACAGTCAGTCAAAAGATTCTTGTCACAGAAGTTCTCCATGAAAGGCCTGGGTAATGCCACCTACATTCTGGGGATCCAGATCTATCGTGATAGATCAAAGAGGATGTTGGGACTTTCGCAGTCCAGGTACATAGACACCATATTGAAAAGATTCAGTATGGATGATTCTAAAGCGCGGTAACCTACCGGCTTGTCACGGAATCACCCTCTCCAAAGAGATGTATGCTAGTTATATGTATGCCCTAGAGGCCATTACTGTACATAGGATGTATATTGTAGTGGATGCTGGGACATATATAGGGAGGACTTTCTTGCTCGACATGATAGTATGCTATCTGGTTGATCTTTACCTTAACGTGTACACTGATTGTCTCTTTGTTACATGTTGGTAAAGCCCTTAGGATGTGTACTTGACTACCTGGACTATGATGCGGATCATACTAGTGGGGACATGGTAGTCCATAAGTACATCCTTCAAAGTCCTTAGTCGTGGGTGTATCGAGACGGGGCATCGATATACCAGTGTAGACTAGCGTATACCTTCTCGACCCATACAGATGGGCGATGGATGATCCCATATCCATTGGTGTTTGACATCAGGGATGATATACGGGTGCTCAGTAGAGACTGGGTACACTGGACGGACTCGCCGAGAACTCCCAGATGGTATTATACCTCACGTCAGATGGTAGTTCTCTGGTGACACTGGTACAGAGTAGTCTGTTGACCCGAGATCGTCATAGAGTCTTGTGTGGTTCCCACTGTGCTTTGATTTCCATCTTACCACGTCCAAGAGGGCGTGCAAAACGGTGGTTTTTGGGTACAGTCCCGAGTCACATGGAGGCAATGAGCGATAGGAGGGGATTCGTCTCTCCCGGTATAGGGAGTTGATGTTGCGCTGTGTTCGATTGGCTATAACAGGAAATCCCTGGCCAGGGTTGCTGAGATTTACTGGTAAGTGTTACCAGTAGTTTCTCGAATTGTTATAGACCTCATATCGACACGACTTATCGAGCTATTGGGGTCTGACATTTACCACCCCTAGGCAAGATATGCGACATATCAGACGATCAGACCGGACTGTACGGTAGTGTTACTGGTTGGATTCACAGGAGTGTGAGCGGGCTTGCTCGTCGATCTTCTGATCGCTCAATACCCGGGTGGCCATTACGTTTAGCAGACCGCTTGCGGCTTGTGGGTGTTTGATATGATCATCACCTGCTGCCGGCGTATTGACGAGTCTTTAGAGTCCTATACAGAGGTTTCCTGGCTCAAGCGAAACGAGATAGGAGCGCATATGAGATATGTGCGGGACCGAGAATAATACCAGTATGTGATACTGTATTTGATTCTCGAGATGTGACATTGATCGGTTATATGCGATATAGCCGGGTTATCGGATCAAGTGTTGATTCGATAAGTTGTTACTGATGATACCAGTCGGTTATGTGCGACATGACCGGATCATTGAATCAAGTGTTGATTTAGTGATTTAATGCATAATTATATATTTGATATATTACTTTGCATTAACTAGTATCGGTTCACTTTAGATGGATTTTCTCACTCGAGTGTGCGCATTACATATGCGATATGATTTTGTGCACTTGTTTGTATCATGTTTGATGATACATGCCTTTTTAGTTAAGTGTATAGAATTAAACCTTGGTTAATGGAATGGTTAGGGTTTACTATTTGATTATTCATTTATTTATTTATTTGTTTATTCATTTTGGAAAAGCAAAAAGGGAAAAATGGATGCTAGTTTTGTTTTGTTCATGAATCTTCATGAAGGTTTGAATAAAGGTAACCATTTTTGTCTCATGCTTAACTTAACCATTCCACAAAACCATGATTGACTCTCTACACCTAACTATGGTTCAATTATGATAAGAATTAATTTCTTTTCTCATTTTTATTATTTCTTAGCATAATAACATTCTTCATCTTCTTCATTCTTCAAGTGAAGAAAGCTATGCTCCATCAATGGTGATTGATGGAAACAAGTGAGAAATCCAAAACTAAAGCCTACCCACTTCCTATTTCTTCATCCTTTACCTCTTGCCAAGTAGTAGAGTGTGTTTACTTCACAAGTTTCTTGACTTGGTGAAGTCGGAGCTTGATTTAGCGATGCCTCGACGTAGATCATCTTCGGCATAGACATCGACGACCTAGCTTGCCCATTCTCCGACGAAGCCGACTCTAGAGCCCGGATTCCTTTTGGACAGCGGAGTCGACTTCGTTGCGGAGCTATGGAGGTGGAGCACCGGATCTACAAAGGTTGTATTTCCGATATCCCATTAGTTAAGTTGTTAACTAGATTTCTTTTTCGCCTAGTTTTCTAGCAAACGATCTTGTTAGGGTTTGTAGGCACCGTTAAAATTTGAAATTGGCAAGTTCGATGCCTTGTGTGACCTCATTAGGGTGCCTAGGAACCTTTCAATGTCTCCCAAGACTGATTTGGAAAGGGATCGCATGTCGATTATACCCTACGCTTCTGCAGTAGGCTCTATAATGTATGCAATGTTATGTACCAGACCAGATGTAGCATATGCATTGAGCGTTGTAAGCCGGTATTAGGCAAACCCAGGGGAGAAGCACTGGATAACAGTAAAGAACATTCTCAAGACCTGAGAAGGACTAAGGAGATGTTCTTGGTGTATGGCGGAAAAGACCTCCAGATCGAGGCCTTTGCTGACTCTAGCTTCCAGAGTGACAAGGATGACTCCAAGTCCATGTCGGGTTATGTCTTTACCCTCTATGGAGGGGCGGTCTGTTGGAAGAGTTCCAAGCAGGACACCGTTGCTGACTCAACGATGGAAGCGGAGTACATAGCTGCTTGCGATGCCGCAAAAGAAGCTGTCTGGATGAATAAGTTCCTCACAGAACTTCAGGTGGTTCCTACCAGTGTCAGTCCGATACCTCTGTATTGCGACAACAACGGCGCTATAGCTTTAGCGAAGGAATCCAGGTCCCATCAGAAGTCCAGACACATCTTAAGGCGGTATCACCTGATCAGGGAGATCGTTGATCGCCGGGAGATCGAGGTAAAGAGAGTAGATACAGAGAATAACACTGCTGATCCATTCACAAAGGCCATTCCTCAGACGCAGTTCGAGATAATAGGTCTGCGATACGCCAGTACATGGCCCTAGTGCAAGTGGGAGATTGCTAGTGTTTATGCCCTAGAAGGCCATTACTGTATCATACTAGTTTGTATATTACTTAATGGAAGCTTGGGATTTTCACAGTTATATAACAGTCTTGCTAAACATAGTAGTATGCTATTTGGTTTTTTCTATCTTAATATGTGAGTATACGTATTGATAGAGCTCTTAGGATCTTGATTGACTACCAGCGTTGTGATGGCAGTCACACTAGTGGGGGCTGGGTAGTCTACAAGCACATCCTTATTCAGGTCCCTAGTCGTAGGATTATCGAGACAGGGCATCGATACTCCGGAGTAAACTAGTGTGTACGCTTCTCATCCCAGTTGGGGAGATGGTCTGTCCTACAGCCATCAGTACGTCGTACTGGAGATAGTATACAGGTGCTCATTAGGTTACGGGTACACCGGACATGACTCACGGGGAACTGTTGGTTGGGATTATACCCGTCGTCAGTTAACAGTTCCCAGGTGACATGAGTACAGCATAGTCCGCAGACTTGATACTGCTACTTCACCTCGAGTGTGTCCTACTGTTCTTAGATTGCTACCCTACCACGGCTCAAAGGAGTCGTGCAAACAGGTAGCAGTTGGGTGCAGTCCCGAGCACTTGGAGGCAGTGGCGGTTAGAAAGGAGTCGTCTCTCCCGGTATTGGGAGTTGATATCGCGCTGTGTCAGAGAGCCATTACGCAAAGTCCCTGGCCAAGGCAAGCGAGATTTACTGGTAGGTTTTCCAGTAGTTTCTCAAGGTGTAATGGGCTACGCTCCGACACGACTTATACCGCTTTTAGGGGACTGACGCTTGCCGCCCCTAGGCCCGATATGCGATAGTCTTATACGAACAGACCGGACTGTACGGAGATTGTCACAGCAGGTTCAGTAGGAGTTCGGATGGGTTTACTCATCGACTTTCTTATCGACATGTATCTGAGGACCGTTACGTACAGCTAGTGCCGCTTGCGGTCTGTGGTTAAACCCACTGCCAGCGTAGTGTCGAGTCTTTAGAGTCCCACACAGAGAGTTTCCCTGCTTTGGGCGAAACGATATAGAGGTCGTATGGTTTTACGACAGGGTTCGGACACATACGTGTTTTTACGCACGTACGATGTTCGGACAGTTTTTACTAGTCGACTTTGGTTTAAGCCAGATTCTAGTATCGGATTATTGGATTTATATAGTCTAAAGTTTTTCCGTGTTTTTACGGATAGGAGGGGCGTTCTCGTAATTTGTCGGGAAGCTTCTTGAAGCATGGTGACTTGGGGGTTAAGGTGGCATTTGCATTAATTGGATAAATGAGTCATGGTGTGATTCATACATGGAGTTAATGAATCAATTATGATTTATATGACTCATGTGATGAATCACTTAGTGTATTAATGAAACATGATGATATATCATTATTTGTTATTCATTTAATATATATGATATGTTTCATATATACACATATGATCTATTCATCCAAAAGGATTCTCATTCTCACCTTCTCTCTCCTCAAGCTCTCTCTCTTCAAACCCTAACCCTAACCTCTCATGTGTTGAGTTCAAGGGTTAGCTAGACTAATACTTCCATAATCCAACTCTATATCACCTAGGTTGCTTAGATTAGCACTTTGAGTAACCTAGTTACCTCAAGTTAGAGGTTAAGCTTGGAGTAGGAGCTCTCGGGTGGATCATCTTTGACTCGAGGAGGCCGTTGAGGTGCCGACGTTCCAGAGAGCCTACATGGAGTGGATGACAGTGATGAAGACCTGAAGGACAAGTAACGTGAGGTATAACTTCGAATCAGAGTAGTTAAACCTTTCATAGTTTGCTAGTAACGGTTTAGACACGATTCATGCGCTCAAGTCCGTGTTATGAAGCTTTGATAATCGTTTTTCATATATTCCGTCTCCCCGCAAGTTCGTAGGGTGCGTGACATGGACTTAGAAGGGTTGCACTGATTTACTGGTAAGTTTTATCAGTAGTTTCATGCTTGTTATGGACCTTACATCGGCATGACTTATCAAGCTGCTGGGGTCTGACGTTTACCACCCCTATGCGAGATATGCGACATATCAGACGAACAGGCCGGACTGTGCGGTAAGTGTTACTGATTGGATTCGCAGGAGTGTGAGCAGGCTTGCTCGTTGATATTCTGATCGCTCATTACCCAGGTGGCCGTTACGTTTAGCAGACCGCTTGCGGCTTGTGGGTGATTGATATGATCACCGCCTACTGCCGGCGTATTGACGAGTCTTTAGAGTCCTACACAGAGGTTTCCTGGCTCAAGCGAAACGAAATAAGAGCGTATATGAGATATGTGCGGGACCGAGAATAATACCAGTATGTGATACTGTATTCTATTCTCGCGATTTGTATCATCGGACGGTTATATGAGATATAGCCGGGTTACCGAATCAAGTGTTGATTCGATACATTGATACACTAGATATTAGTCGGTTATATGCGATATGACCGGATCATTAAATCAAGTGTTGATTTAATGATTTAATGTATAATTATATTTTTGATATATTACTTTATATTAACTAGTATTGGTTCACTTAAGATTGATTTTCTCACTTGATGTGCACAAGTTGTATATGTGATATATGTTTGTGCACTAGTTTGTATCATGATTGATGATACATGCAAACTTGGGTGTGTGTATGAATTACACCATATTTAGGTTAGTGGATATGGTTTATATTTATTTAGTAATTCAAAATTGGTGTGCACTTTTTCATGCTTAAAGCTTCATGAAGCTTTTAGCATTATTTGACCAAGTCCACTAATTTTGTCTCACTAAAGATATTTATTAACCAATCCACTAACTTAAACTATGGTTTAGTCTCTACAAAGGTTAACTCACCCATGGCTGCATTATGATAGACTTCACTTGATAATTCATTTATTTAATTTCTTTTTCTTTTCTTTCTTCTTCTTCTTCTTCAAGAAGAAGAAAAGTTTGCGAGAAAATTTTTAATTGAAGAAAAAGAGAGAAATCCAAATCCAAAGTGAACCCACTTCCTATTTCATCATCCTCTACTACTTGCCATTTAGTTTAGGGTATTCTCTTTATAAAGTTCTTGACCTAGTGAAGATGGAGCTTGAGTTTGAGTCTTCTCGACGTAGATCATCTTCGGCCTCGAAGTCAACGACCTAGCTCGCTCATTTATCCGAGGAAACCATCGCCAGAGTCCGGGATCTCGATGATCGCAGCGAAGGGACATCAACACGGAGCTTTAGAAGTGAAGGACCGGATCTACAAAGGTTGTAATCTCTTTTCACTTAGTGTTAAAATGTTTAACTTGCTAGTTTTCGCATAATCTCTAGTATACGATCTTGGTTAGGGTTGTTCGGCACGACTATTTTTTGAATCGGGCATGGTTGATGCCTTGTAGAACCTTGATAGAGTGCTTAGGAACCCTACAAAAGCTAACCCAAATGCTAACCCAAATCAAACCCTAACTTGTTTAATCTCCACAAATCATGTTGTATTTGTAATCATAACTTGTTACAATATTATATATCACATATATAATATATTTTGCAACAAAAAAAAATAATACAATTAACATATATCGCATATATATCAATGTATTATCCGGTGAGAAAATGAATCAATAAAGCGAGCTTATATTAGTTAACGTAATTTAATATATCACATATATAATTATACATTAAATTATCGAATCAACACTTGATCCGACAATCCGGCTATATAGCATATAACCGACTAATATAACATGTACCGATTCATCGAATCAACACTTGATCCGATGACCCGGCTATATCAAATATACCCGCCAGATATCTCATATCGCGAGAATAGAATACGGTATCTCATATCGTATTATTCTCGGTCGCGCAATATCACATATGTGCTCCTACTCCGTTTTGCCTGAGCCAGGAAACCTCTGTGTAGGACTCTAAAGAATCATCAATACGCCGGCAGTGGGTGATGATCATATCAAATACCCACAAGCTGCAAGCGGTCAGCTAAACGTAACAGCCATCCAGGTATTGAGCAATCAGAAGATCAACAAACAAGCCTGTACATTCTCCTGCAAATACAATCAGTAAACACTACCGTACGGTCCGATCTCTTCGTCTGATATGCTGCATATCTAGTCTAGGGGTGGTAAACGTCAGACCCCAGTAACCGATAAGTCGTGTCGATGTAAGGCTCATAACGGGTCGAGAAACTACTGATAACACTTACGAGTAAATCTCCATATCAGCCCTGACCAGGGACTTCCAGTTATAGCCAATCGAACACAGCACAACATCAACTCCCTATACCGGGAGAGACGAAACCCCTCCTATCGCTCATTGCCTCCATGTGATTTGGGACAGTACCCAAAAGCCACCGTTTTGCACGCCCTCTTGGACGTGGTAAGGTGGAAATCAAAGCACAGTGGGAATCACACAAGACTTTATGACAATCTTGGGTCTACAGACTAACATGTTCCAGTGTCACCGGAGAACTGCTATCTGACGATAGGTATAATACCATCCAGGAGTTCAAGGCGAGTCCGTTCAGTGTACCCAGTCTCCACTGAGCACCCGTACACCATCTTTGATGTCCAACACCAATGGATATGGGATCATCCATCGCCCATCATATGGGTCAAGATGCGTGTACGCTAGTCTACTCTGGAGTATCGATGCCCTGTCTCGATACACCCTCGACTAGGAACAGTCATAGGATGTACTCGTTGACTACCCTGGCCCCACTAGTATGATCTCATCATAGTCCTAGTAGTCAAGTTCATATCCTAAGGGCTTTATCAACACGTGATCACAAAACAGTATTCGTTAACATGTTAAGATAAAGTGAAACCAGATAGCATACTATCATATCGAGCAAGAAAGTCCTCTCTATATATATCCAAGCATCCATTATAATATACATCGCATGTACAATAATGGCCTCTAGGGCATACATATAACGAACAATCTCCAACTTGCACTGAGACCAGCTGTTGTAGTATCTCATACCCAACATCCCGAAGAGTCTCTCAAATTGTATCTGAGGAATGGCTTTTGTGAGTGGATCCGCAGTGTTGTCCTTCGTATCAACTCTCCTAACCTCGATTTCCCGGCGATCAACTATCTCCCGGATCAAGTGATACCGCCTCAGAATATGTCAGGACTTCTGATCGGACCTGGGTTCCTTGGCCAAAGCCACAGCTCTATTGTTATCACAATACAAAGGTATTGGATACTCAATGGACGGAACCACACCAAGTTCAGTAATGAACTTTTTTATCCAGACAGCCTCTTTGGTAGCATCGTTGGCAGCGATGTATTCAGCCTCCATCGTCGAGTCTGCCACGGTTTCCTGTTTGGAACTCTTCCAACACATCGCCCCTCCATTGAGGGTAAAGATAAATCCCGAGTGCGACTTAGAGTCGTCCTTATCACTTTGGAAGCTCGAATCGGTGAAGGACTCCACCTGGAGTTCTCCGTTACCATACACCAAGAACATCTCTTTAGTCATTCTCAAGTACTTGAGAATGTTCTTCACAGCTGTTCAGTGATTCTCTCCAAGATCTTCTTGATACCTACTCACTATACTTAGTGAGTATGCTACATCGGGTCTGGTACATAGCATCGCATACATGATAGAGCCTACTGCTGAAGCATAGGGTATCCCTTGCATGCGAGCTCTTTCCAAATCAGTCTTGGGAGACATCTCTTTGGAGAGAGTGAGTCCTGAGATCGTGGGTTGGTTCCCACGCTTGGATTCATCCATACTAAACCTCTTTAGTATGGTGTTAATGTACCTAGATTGGGACAATCCCAGTATCCGTCTAGATCTATCTCTATAGATCTTAATCCCCAAAATGCAGGAGGCATCACCTAAATCTTTTGTCGAGAATCTTTGTGATAAGAAGAGCTTGACCGATTGCAGCATAGGAACATCATTTCCTATCAAGAGTATGTCATCCACGTACAATACGAGGAAGACAACCTTACTCTCTGCCACCTTCTTGTATATACAAGGTTCATCTATGTTTTTGATGAAGTCAAACTCTTTGACTACTACATCAAAACATATGTTCCAACTCCGCGATGCCTGCTTCAACCCATAGATGGATTTAAGCAGCTTACACACCTTTCCGCTGCTCCCACTGTCTATGAATCCCTCTGGCTGAGTCATGTACACGCACTCTTCCAAATCACCATTTAGAAAGGCGGTCTTAACATCCATTTGCCAGATTTCGTAGTCATGGTATGTAGCAATGGCAAGTAAGATCCGGATGAACTTAAGCATAGCCACTGGAGAAAAGGTTTCGTCATAATCCACACCTGGTCGTTGACGAAAACCTTTTGCAACAAGTCTAGCTTTGAAAGTCTCAACTTTTCCATCTACACCAAGTTTCTTCTTAAAGATCCATTTCCTCCCAATGGGTTTTACCCCTTCAGGAGCAATTTCCAAAGTCCATACTTTGTTGGTGTACATGGATTCCATCTCAGATCGCATTGCATCCAGCCATTTTATAGAGTCACCACTCGTGATGGCCTGCTCGAAACTAGTCGGGTCATCATCTTCCATGATGCAATCCTTGCTCCTACCGTCGATGAGAAAACCATAGTATCTCTCAGGTGGATGAGGAACCCTACTAGATCGGCAGAGCGGCTGAGGTTCGTCGGGAACTACTGAATTCTCTGGTTCTAATAAATCATCAGTCGTAGTTTGTGCTGCTGGAACTTCTTCCAGCTCTACCTCTTCGCTACTAATTTCTTTTACAAGAAATTCCTTTTCTAAAAAGGTGGCATATTGAGAAACAAACACCTTTTGTTCCTCACCGTGGTAGAAGATATATCCATAGGATTCTTTTGGATATCCCACAAACTTACATAGACCTGATCTTGCCTCGAGCTTGTCCGGATTTTTCTTTTTAACATAGGCCGGACAACCCCATATCTTAACTCGTTTAAGAGATGGTCTCTTCCCATTCCATATCTCATATGGAGTGGTAGGCAATGATTTAGTTAGAACTCTATTCAATAGGTATGCGGCCGTCTCCAGCGCATAACCCCAAAAGGAAATAGGTAACCCAGCAGTGCTCATCATAGAGCGCACCATATCTAATAGGGTGCGATTCCTCCGCTCCGATACACCGTTATGCTGTGGTGTATACGGAAGAGTAAGCTGAGAGAGAATCCCATTCTCTTTTAGATAATCCCGGAACTCATTGCTCAAGTATTATCCTCCTCGATCAGATCGAAGGATTTTAATACTTTTACCCGTTTGGTTCTTTACTTCGTTCTTATATTCTCTGAATTTCTCAAAAGCTTCAGACTTGTGTTTCATCAGGAACACATGTCCGTATCTTGAGAGATCGTCAGTGAATGTAATGAAGTATGAGGAACCGTTCCTGGCATGTGTAGACATGGGACCACATACATCACTATGTATCAGTCCCAAGAGTTTTGTAACGCTTTCTCTGTGTCCACTAAACGGAGTTTTGGGCATCTTGCCTTTGAGACATGACTGGCAAGTGTCATAAGATGAAAATTCGAACGGATTCAAATATCCATCCTTATGCAATTTTGCCAGTCGTGTCGCATTGATGTGACCAAGTTTACAATGCCACAAGAAGGATTCGTTCATTTCTGAACTCTTTCTCTTGTGTGTGTTTTGTACATTAAGGACTGTAGTTTGATTGAGAACGTATATGCCATTAAATAACGAACCTGATCCAATCAACTTTTGATTTAGGAATATGTTCATAACATTATCCTGTACTACAAGATTACATCCTTCTTTACTCAATAAAGAAACTGATATAATATTGCATATCATGCTCGGAATGTAATAGCATTCGTTCAGAATCAATGTATTACCATTTGGCAACACAAAGTGATATTCGCCAACAGCTTTGGCTGCAACATTTGCACCATTCCCAACCCTTACGGAATGATCACCCTCTCCCAGTTCCCTACCTTTTCGTAGCACATGTAACATATTACATATATGGGATCCTGATCTAGTATCTAATACCCAGGACGTAGAGTGAACTGAGAAACAGTTCTCGGTAACTAACACATCCGAAGAAGATACATCAACATGTTTATTCTTCGTTTGGGTGGCGTGTGAATTCTGGTATTCCCCTATTTCCTGTTCAGTCTTATAACAATTATAAGAAAGAACGGAACCAACGTTTCCCTGCTCAGTATAACAAGCGGGTTCGGTTAATACATCCATATTATTATCTTGATTAAGGCCTGGCATGGTCTCTACCTGGAGAGAGAGAGAAGGAAACACTTTAGTGTGCACTTTTGCAAGATTAGATTGGTTATTATCTTATCTAATCAGGATGGCTCCCACTATTTTAATCAAATCTTTCTTCAAACCCTAATAGGTAAGATTAGCAGGGATTAATTATACCCTACAAGTTCGCCAATCTTTCAGCCAGATCATTGTTGGTACTTTGAGGGAGGTTCCACGTGCTTTCGCACAGACCTAATTAAAATAAACCTCGTTTTCCCAGAGGCATAACCCCGTTAACACCTTTCTAGACACCTACTTGATCGGCTAATTGTCCTGTGTAAAATTCTCCCAAGAGTAACTCTTACTCGCAGTGGGTATCAGGATCCATCTATCTCATAGAAGGTATGCAATCTCATTGCAAATTTCAACTCTTGAAATTCCTGATAATGCTTTTACCCCTAGTGACTTATGACCTTAACTATGGTCAACAAATGATAAGCACTAGTCAAGTTCTACCAGTCATTTCTTGATTAATTTAGACCTACCCATATGACCCTTAACTATGGCCAACAAAGTCATATGACTGTCCTAATTAATCACATCATATGTTATATAGGAAAACATCACTCAGCTACCGTACATTGCGCCTTAACTATGGTCAACAAACGCAACACGAATACTAAGTACTCTATTTCCTAAAAGGACGGAGGGCTACGCAGGTTTTTCAGAAAACTATGAGCGTAATGATCTTGATATCGTTGTAGAAACAAGTGATTTTGAAAAGGAGTGTTTTTGAGGCTTTTCTAGTTTCGCTAAAGAGGTCACTCCCGGTGAAGGGATCTCGGCTCTTTCCTTATTGAATAAGATGCAGGGTATATCATATATACCGCTATGCAAAGCAAAAATTGTAGCTACCCTTTTTGAAAATTTGATTCTACAACATCTTATAGGTTTATTTTCTTTTATTAATCTCATTAATAAAACCCATCAATTAAGCTTCCTAAGCTTCACAGAAGAAACGAAAGCAGTAATTTATATATATCAACATATACATATAGTATAAGGATTCGTCACAGGAAGTAATATGATCTCATCACAGAACATTGCAGCAGAAGATAACATATGAAATATTGGATATACTAGGACGTCCGTGTTTAATTTCAAGCCTGTATAAAACACGGATTCCACGGTCGCGATGAATAGCCAAACCCACATCCCTAGACCCCTACGAGAGCGGCAAGCAACACTGCCAATTCTAGGGTTAGGAGACCCGGTCTAGACTCCTCGAGATGGCCTCTTACTGGACCCTAGTACCCGGTTACTTGTGCTCCCCTCCTTAGGTCTATCCTAATGCGGAAAAGTAAATAATATACAATGGTGATATCATCCTCAACCCGGAAGTGCCCCAATAAAAGAATATTACATACAAATGAATTTTACATGAATGAAAAAGAAAACTCTCATCTCACAAAAAACCACGGCTATTCAAAACACGACAATCCAATATAACATATCATAGCAACACATAATATCTCATATCATCAACGTAAGCAAGTATGCGTATCCCGATTGTCGTTGATGTATAGCAACGAAGTGGGCGATACACCACATACTACGCTTATGGTCACAGAAAAGAAAGTGTAAAACTACAACATTTGGAATCCACAATCACTTTAGACATCTTAAATCCGAAATATCACATACTTCGCATTTCTTGCCTAACTAAATGAATTCCACATATTGTATCACATTCCAGATAAATAGACAATGTTAAACTTTCCGATCGAAACAACGAACTCTTAAGATCTCCAGAAAACTCAACACTTGAGTAATATTAAAAATTCCCAGAAGCATGTAGTAATACATACGGATGAACCCTAGAAATTACTATCTCTGACACCCAAGTACGGCCGCGGAACCGCCGCCAAAAGCATGGTATGGCCGCGATTCCGTGACGACTTAAAGGCTACAGTGACTCGTATTTCACAGTAATCCATACAATTACCTGCTTGATTTTTTGAGTATTTTTAATGTGGAAAAAACCAATTTTTTAAAAAATTTCCAGAGAGGGGGTCAAATATGACGTTTCGTGGTTCGATCGGACATTTAACTTCGTCTACACGTCGCCTAATGCTCTAGCTAGGCTCTGATACCACTGTACGGTTACTAGACACTATCACAAGGGTCTACAAGGCATCAACCATGCCAAATTTAAAATTTTCAAGTGCCGAATAACCTAAAGCGAGGATCTTTGCTAGATAATTAGGGTTAACAAAGCATGTAAACAACTTTACATCTAAGAGAGAGGGATTACAAACTTTTTAGTCCGTTCCTTCGCTTCATAAGCTCCGAGTAGTAGTCTCTTTGCCGTGATCCATGAACTTCCGGACTCCAGAGAGGCTCCACAAGCCGAATGATCCATGCTTGCTTGAAGTCTTCCTTTTCGAAGATGATCTACCTTGAAGAATCTTTAACCCAAGCTTACACTTCACTAAACAACTTATTAGAGAAGTGAACACCCTAATCTAAGTGGCTAGAATAGATGAGGATGATGAAGTAAGAATTTAGCTCTCTTTTCTTTTCAATTTCTCACCATTTATCATCATAAAATGAAAAGCTAGTCAAGGTTTTCTTTCAAGAGAATGAAGAAGAAGAAGAAAATCCTTTTGTGATGAATAATGAATTATTGTTGTGGTTACAAATCCAACCATGGGTTAAGTATGAAGGCTTAACCCTTGTAGAGAATTAACTAGGGTAAAAGGGTTTGGGTTGGGTTAAGAAATATCTACACAAAATATCAATACAAAATATCTAAACTTAAAACAAAAAGCTTCTAGAAGCTTCATAAAAAAGCTAACCCAAATGCTAACCCAAATCAAACCCTAACTTGTTTAATCTCCACAAATCATGTTGTATTTGTAATCATAACTTGTTACAATATTATATATCACATATATAATATATTTTGCAACAAAAGAAAATAATACAATTAACATATATCGCATATATATATCAATGTATTATCCGGTGAGAAAATGAATCAATAAAGCGAGCTTATATTAGTTAACGTAATGTAATATATCACATATATAATTATACATTAAATTATCGAATCAACACTTGATCCGACAATCCGGCTATATAGCATATAACCGACTAATATAACATGTACCGATTCATCGAATCAACACTTGATCCGATGACCCGGCTATATCAAATATACCCGTCCGATATCTCATATCGCGAGAATAGAATACGGTATCTCATATCGTATTATTCTCGGTCGCGCACATATCACATATGTGCTCCTACTCCGTTTTGCCTGAGCCAGGAAACCTCTGTGTAGGACTCTAAAGAATCGTCAATACGCCGGCAGTGGGTGATGATCATATCAAACACCCACAAGCTGCAAGAGGTCAGCTAAACGTAACAGCCATCCAGGTATTGAGCGATCAGAAGATCAACAAGCAAGCATGTACATTCTCCTGCAAATCCAATCAGTAAACACTACCGTACGGTCCGATCTCTTCGTCTGATATGCTGCATATCTAGTCTAGGGGTAAACGTCAGACCCCAGTAATCGATAAGTCATGTCGATGTAAGGCTCATAACGGGTCAAGAAACTACTGATAACACTTACGAGTAAATCTCCATATCAGCCCTGGCCAGGGACTTCCAGTTACAGCCAATCGAACACAACACAACATCAACTCCCTATACCGGGAGAGACGAAACCCCTCCTATTGCTCATTGCTTCCATATGATTCGGGACTATACCCAAAAGCCACCGTTTTGCACGCCCTCTTGGACGTGGTAAGGTGGAAATCAAAGCACAGTGGGAATCACACAAGACTCTATGACGATCTTGGGTCTACAGACTAACCTGTACCAGTGTCACCGGAGAACTGCTATCTGACAATAGGTATAATACCATCCAGGAGTTCTTGGCGAGTCCGTTCAGTGTACCCAGTCTTCACTGAGCACCCGTACACCATCTTTGATGTCCAACACCAATGGATATGGGATCATCCATCGCCCATCATATGGGTCAAGATGCGTGTATGCTAGTCTACTCTGGAGTATCGATGCCCTGTCTCGATACACCCTCGACTAGGAATAGTTATAGGATGTACTCGTTGACTACCCTGGCCCCACTAGTATGATCTCATCATAGTCCTAGTAGTCGAGTACATATCCTAAGGGCTTTATCAACACGTGATCATAAAACAGTATTCGTTAACATGTTAAGATAAAGTGAAACCAGATAGCATACTGTCATATCGAGCAAGAAAGTCCTCTATATATATATCCAAGCATCCATTATAATATACATCACATGTACAACAATGGCCTCTAGGGCATACATATAACTTACAATATATATTTTAACTTATTGCAGTTAAATAACGGCCTTTCCTTTATATGCTTACATTACAGTTTTATGTTGCATATATTATATTCATGGATTTTCGCATTGAGATATGGATTTTTCATGATATTTTCTGGATTTGAGGACCGTGGTAGTTCATGAAATTATGTATTATTTGAAAAACCCGGTTTCTCTTGATATGATATTTCAGCATCCACCATGAGATTTATCGGTTCTGATATAAATATACCCCACGCGAGGAAAGGAGGGGGCCGTGTGCGGGTACATGGTGGGGCCCGGAGATACCCCAGGGCAAGAGTTCGTGGAGCAGACGATGAGTTAGTGGGGGAACCATACCTTCCGGTGACAGTACCTATGACTCGGCGGTTATCGTGGGGATACCGACGGGAGTCATGTACGTATGGATACGTCAAATTTCGAGTGTCAGATCTAGGCACTTAAGTTTTCGGAATAGCGTATGCTACGTACCTATCAAGGGCTAGTCGTGGTGACAGCATCTGATAGATCAGTATTTTTGTGTCGATACTTGACACATTGGTTTCATGATATTTTTACTCCTAAGTATATATAACAGTGGAATGGGACGCTGTTATATATATATATATATATATATATATATATATATATATATATTGGTGGAATGGGACGCTAATATATATGTATTCATATAAATTCATATATTTCATTATAATTATTCATGCAATTATATTTAGGATATTTGAGGCTCACTTGATATTGGATTTAGGATATTTGAGATTCACTTGATATTGGATTCAGGATATATGAGATTCACATGATATTTGATACATGATATATGGGATTTACTTGATTTTGTACATTCAGGATATATGAGATTTACTTGATATTGTACATTCAGGATTTGTGAGATTTACATGATATGAGAGCCAATTTGGGGGCTGATTTGAGGAAATTGGGATTTGGATTGTCTTGATGGACTTTATATCCTACCACGATATTAGGATTCCGTGGGAATGACATGTTTTATTCCATACTCCACATTTATTGTTTATGCACTGCTTCATGTATTAGTTGTACCTGATAGAGTACATTCCATGACTGTTGCATTTACATACTATTATTTTATATGCATTGCTTCATGTATTAGTTGTACCTGCTAGTGTACCTTTTATGACTGTTGCATATATACATTGTCATATCATTGCATCATGTATTAGTAGTACCTGATAGGGTACCTTACATGATTGTTGCATATATATTGTCATATTATTGCTTCATGTATTAGTTGTACCGGCTAGTGTACCTTTCATGGCTGTGGCATTCTGATTGATCGTCTTCGTGTGTATTTGGAAATGTTTCACAACCAAAGAACTTTATACCACAATCAATTAACGGTGTCAATTGTAGTTTCGTTAGCGAGAGCGGATTGTCCACTGAGAAAGTGTGATTTGTTCGAAATCGTTTTAGTTGAGTTGAAAATTAAAAGATAAAAGAAAATGATTCAATATTTGTGAAGTTTTGTTTCAAGAATCATAAAGAAATAGATCTAAAATCAAGAATCAATAAAGATCAAGAAAATGTCCAAACCAATTGAATTATCAAGATTTGTAGAATAGCTTGTAGGAATCGATCAAATTGATAGTGATGATGAATACTAATGATTACAAATTCTTATCTATTGAGAATTTGTTGCTAGATCGATGACGATCAATGAGATTTAGGGATCTATTGAAGAAACTAGGGTTTCTCCATCATCATCTCTTGTCCTTTCATTGATTATCATTCAAATTCTAGTCTCTAGCAAATTAAATCACCGATCGTTGATCTCTAATTTGGAGCGACAACATTCAAGAAAGCGATCTCGCTTAAATTAGGTCTTCGATGAATCAATTTCCTAAAGTTTACAAAACTCATAAGACTTAAGAATCGTTCAAGAATTTAGTCATCATCATCTACCTATTCTCTCGATTCCTCCACAAGCCGAAATTTCACTCACACATCTTGAAAAACGAAAGAATCAAGAATCAAGAATCAGTAACTTTTCATAATACAAGAATGTAAAGATAAGCAAGATTTACAATATTCACCTTTATTAATCGACGATTAGGTACAATTCACTCAACTCGAGATTACAATATTTGAGGAGGTAACTAGATCCGCCGAAATTAGCTTCGAATCGATCTTCTTGAGTCGCGGATCGTCTTGGATCTCTTGCTCGGATGAAGGTCAACGTTGCTTCAAAGGCTCGTTGAAGGCTTGCTTGATTCGCTTCTCGATGGATCTTGATTTGGCTTTGGAATTGGATTTGGGCTAGGGTTTTGAGTTACAAGTTGTGTCACTCAACTTGTGCAATTTGGCTCAATATTCAACAACCAATCAACTACCGAACAACCTTTTCAATGAAGCCCTAGGTGCCCTTTTATAGTTTTCCCTTTAGCTTCCCCTAGAAGCTAGTTCTATCTTCCCTTGGAAGCTTGGTTGTTATGAGGCTTGTATAAGAAGCTAGGGTAGAGAAGTTTCTAGATTAAGGTAGTTAGCTAGCTTGCATGAGAAGACTTGCTGTTGGAGGGAAACTTCTGGAGATTTGAAGCGTCTTGAAGAAGTTTGGCAGTTGAAAGGAGGCCTCTGTAAAAATTTTCTGCCGCCGCCGAGTCAGAATGGCCGCGGATCCGCGGCGGATCGGCCTGACTCGGCCGCGGATCTGCGGCCTTTTAGTGAGCTCTCTGGTTGAGATCTTCAGGGGTATTTTGTGTTGACTTTTTGGAACTTTTCTGATGTCTGGAATCTTTTTATACTTTCTTATTTACTGCCAGATCTCAAGTCTTGGACTTGATGCGTTTTATCAGCACTTTTAGCAGTCCCGGCTCTTTTACCTGGAGAATTTCCTGCACACAATCTCGAGACAGGTGTTTGATATACAAAGATCATGCATGTAATAATAAACATACAATTTCCCTCATAATGCCGGTTATAATGTATAACATATGTTATTTGATATTTTGCAGACGAATTGCTAATATGTGCTATATTTATACCAAACACCTTTAGATGATTGCAAAGAATAGCGAAATTGATATGTTAAGAATGCAATATTTTCGGCTGATCAAATTCCCCCAAACTTAATTTTGGTCGTCTCGAGCAAACATGTTTTGTTTTTATTTAAGAGAATGAGAAAATATAAGAAAAAGAAAAACTAACTAGTACAGTTTCGTAGGAAACACGATTGCATTGAGCACGTGCAACAAGCCTTTAAACCTCTAGGTGTCCCTAGTAGGAGGAGTGTTGTCTTCTGAGGGTTTTCAGTGGATTGTACCCACAAAATCCCATAATAAAAGGAAGACCATGAAAACTACATATAAAGATAAGAATTGTAAAAGAAAGACTTTAAAAATTAGAGTTTCCAACTATACTAGCTTTTCGGTTGTCATGAGCCCTATCTTAATAGTCATGAAAAGATGTTAGAAATCACATCATCCCTCAATAAAACATCGTCTTTATTCTTCATTCCTACCTTTCTTCCAAACATCGATCATATACCCCTACGTGTGTGTAAGAGACATCCTACACTCGGAGAATTCAATTCAAGCTATCATACTCTTGTCCATCTACCTCATTACTTTTTAATTGATGAATATTTAGATGGAATTTGCTCACACATTTTTCATGCGACCGTTAATACTTCTTGAGGTACTAACTGACCGATTACTCATGTGCTTGCTTATTAGGCGTATTAGTATTTTCTTCGTCTTGCACCACCTAAGGCTTAGCAGTGACTCCCAAACCAGTTGATCTAAGGCACTAGGTGATGAAGCACTCTCGCTATATTTTTTTTATGCTATCTTGGTGATAACAAAACCAGTGTTCATTTTTCTACACCATTTTATATTTTATTCATTTATAATTTCCTTCATACTTTGGCTTTTAGACAAGAGCATTTCAAGGTATCCTTTACTATCTCGAGTTTCAAGACGTATGTACGTGCTTATAGTAGGGTATCAACATTCAAATGATTGGCTTCCAGAATAGGAACTATTTTTCAGACTTATTTTTATTCTTAGATTAGTGACTCCCTTCATCTTACTAACCCTTGGGACAACGGCTCATAACTACTTATTACTACTTCGTTTAAGAAAACTTTTAATTTTCTTGGTTTTCTTAAATTATTCTAATCTTTTAGATGTAATTTTTCACCATCTAATCTTTCATTATAAAATTAAATATTTTTATCTTTTAAATTTTTTTAAATTTTTTTATATGTTTTATATGTTTTGTGCTTATGCAAAGTATGATGCAAAGTGGTGCATAAATAAGCACAAACCTCCCCAAACCTGTTTACAACAGTTTCCTCACTGTTGCCATCTGTTAAATCTCAGAAAACCTATAAGCTTGGGAGGAAATGTATTAACGGGGGCAAGAAATATGGACGTGAAAATCTCCTCCAAACTTATTCTTTGGCTCACAATTTTGAGTAACAATTTTATTTTCAAGAGCCAGATTATACCCCCACAAACTTGGGTTAAACAATGTTAAGCTTTGAAAATCATAAGAGGGGGTCAAAATTACTGGTCAATGCCAAGCTTTGCAAAGACCGAAAGTCAACACCAACCATTCGAAGATTTTATCAGTGTAGTGCATTGGTTGGTGGAATGATATGTTATACGGAGCCAGGAAGAAGTGGGGAAAAGATAAGTGGTGTGATGGAATGTGTTTGCGTCTCGTTTTGGAGAGACGACACAGTGATTGTGATGGATTACTCGCATTCTCTTTGTAGTCCAGAAGAAGGGGTGGAGGTTCAATTTCTTTGTTTTGGAGATGATTCATCTCAACACCCGTGTTTGCTAAAAATGCGAGTTCATCAGCGAAGATTTCCTCAAAGCTTTCATCGATACCCCAAAGAATAATGTCATCAGAAAAATGAGGTGATCTTCAGACTCTATAAAAAGTTCCTCATCAGCGTTAGATGTTGACCCGGACAACTCGGTGGAAGAGTCCGTGTATGTATAATACATAGTTGGGCCAAACAACAACATATGAAAAGAGTCAGTATCATGAGGTTGATCAAAATCGCTGCTGTCGACATCCATTAATTCGACAGAACATGCTTGAGCAGTAGGTTCGGAGGGTACACTTCCTAACTTGTAAATGTTCAGCTCAATTGACATCTTCTCGAAGGATAGGGTCATAGAGCCATTGCGATAGTTGATTATGGCATTGGAAGTGTCCAAAAAGGGTCGACCAAGAATCACCGGAATTTGATTCCGTGGGTTCACTACAGGCTATGTGTCGAGAACAATAAAGTCCACAGGGAATACAAATTCCCCGATTTTAATCAACACATCCTCTAATTCATCCCTAGGTTTGGTGATTGATCGGTCGGCCATCTGGAGAGTGCAGTGAGCTGGTTTCAACTCTCCAATCCCTAACTGCTCATAAACTGAGTAAGGAAGCAGGTTAACACTTGAGCCAAGGTCAAGTAGAGCACGGTTAATGTGTTTACCCCCAATAGAAATAGAAATTGTTGGATAGCCAGGGTCTTTACGTTTTCTAGGTAATTGTTGGGGAAAAGCTGTGTCTACAGTACTCGACATGAACACCTTTTTTGGTACTTGAGTCTTCCTCTTCCTAGTGCATAAGTCCTTGAGAATTTTCGCATAAGCCAGGACTTGTTGTATAGCATCTAGGAGAGGGATATTGATGTTAACCTGTTTAAAGATTTCAGTGATCTTCTCCATTTGTGGACTTGGTCTGTTTCCCCTTAACCGATTTGGATAAGGAGCTTTAGCTATGATAGCGGGGTCCAACATTGGAGAAGATCGTGTAGGTAGGAAAGAGATAAGAATAAGAGTGGGGATCGTCTTTGGTGGACTAGAAGAAGTGTGCTGAGGGTTCGAGCCTTGGGGAAAATGGAGAATATGCTCACAAGAAGGTGGTGGGGTAGACGAACTGGGGTCAGAAGTAAAAGTAGAAGTGGAAGGAAAAGTCTCAGCCGGGGTATCATCTATTGATTCTTCATTATTATCAATCTCTTCACCGACATGGCTGTCAAGCACTCTTCCAGATCTCAACGTGGTGATAGCGTTCACATGATGTGAATAGCCAGGATTCGGAACGAGTTGAGCTGGAAGTTTCCCTTTCTCTCTAGCACTCAATTCGACATTTATACGAGCAATTTGTGCTTCCATCGATTTAATACTCTCACTTTGGGAGTCAGAGTTTTTCTGGATTTTATCGACGAAAGACTTCATCTCAGCCGAAACTTGCATGAAATTTGTCAGAAGCAAATTCATGGTTTGTTAGAGTGAAGAGGAGTTATCAGTACTGGTCAATTGCAAAGAATTGTTGTGCGGTGCAGAAGTGTTGACCGGATTTTGAAAATTTTGTGATTGGTAGGGGTGCTGACTTATTTGAAGTGGTTGCTGTTGTGGTGGAGGACCCCTTTGGAAATTATTTTGATTTGGAACCATGTTTTGATTTTGTGATTAGTTCCAAGCAAAGTTAGGGTGATTCCTCCAATCCTGATTATAAGTGGAAGAACACGGATCATTTCTAGGTCTTTATTGGAAAGCGGCATTGGTATGCTCTTGACCTTGAAACGGAGAATTTAAAGGACATTCTTTCGTATGATGAGATGGATCAGAACGGCATCCACAGACAGTTTTGGAGTGTGACATCTGATTTAGGGAGGCTGCTAAAAATTTATGTTCCATAGCGTCGAGTTTCTTTTGCATTGCTTCCATTTCAGCTCTAACTCCTATGGAAACATCAAGTTGATGAATGCCATGAAGGGTTTCCTACATCACCACTACAAGGGTTTGGAGGCAACACACATGCCATATTTAAATTTTTATGGTGCTAAAGAAACATTCTAAAGGATCATGCTAGAAAATTTAGGGCAACTTAACTTAAACACAAACACAAGTAGTAAAAGCTAGGGTTTGAGAGTACAACCTTTGTAGCTCCCTACGCTAGACTCCTTGGCTACTGGAGGGTTGGAAAAAGGTCCGCTTGAGATCCTCTAGGTCCACGACGATCCACCCGGAGTCCTCTTTGTCCAAGCTTGAAGCTTCACTAGATCAAGAGAAGAAATGGAAGCTAACACTCTACACTAATGGGCAAGACTAGTGTAGAATGGTGTTGTGGTTGGTTTTCTCACTTCAAAATCCTAACTTGGTAACTCTTTTGCTCACTTGAGAGAACTAGAGAGCAAGAGAGAAAGGAGGAAGAAGATGATGGCTTATAAAACTCAAGATAATGATAAGGTTGTAAAATAAAAATGAGAAAAGAGAATATATATATTTTCTATCTCTCATTCTTAACCAAGGTTATAAAATATCTAGATATTTTAGTTTGGAACAAAAATGACCATAGAAATTAAATCATGGTTAAACAAAAGGGTTAATGAAAGAATAAAATATTAGACCATGAAACAATTTCCATTTTCATTTTTCTTTTCCAAAAAATAATATCCAAATATTTTATAAAGGGTGTGAGTCTTATATTGCCACCATCCACTATATCAACAACCATGATAGAATGATGTATGCATGTATGTGTGCATGCACATCCATATGTGAATGAATAAGAATGAATGCATACATGCATGCATACAACAAAAAAGACAAGAAAGGATTTCAAGTGAGAAACTAATGGTCAAATGATAAATCAACACTTGATTTAGCAACCCGGTCATATCACATATGACCCGACCAAAAGCAAACCGCCCGATTAATATACGGTATCTCATACACGCATTTTAACTGGGTCAACGCGCATATCTCATATGCGCACCACATCGTTTTGCCTGGACTAGGCAACTCCATTGTGGGACTCTAAGACTCGTCAATACGCCGGCAGTGGGTGATGATCATATCAAGCACCCCCAAGCCGCAAGCGGTCAGCTAAACGTAACGGCCACCCGGGTATTGAACGATCAGAAGAAAACAAGCGAACCTGTTACAACTCCCGTCGAGCCAACCAGCAACACTACCGTACAGTCCGGTCTCTTCGTCAGATATGCTGCATACCAAGTCTAGAGATGGAAACGTCGACCCCATTAACTCAATAAGTCGTGCCGATGAATGGTCTATAACAGATCGAGAAACTACTGATAACACTTATCAGTAAATCTCAACAGCCCTGGCCAGGGACTTACTGATATAGCCAGTCAAGCACAGCATAGCATCAACTCCCAATACCGGGAGAGACGAAACCCCTCCTATCGCTCATCGCCTTTGTGTGTCTCGGGACTGTACCCAACGGCCACCTGTTTGCACGACTCAGTAGAGCCGTGGTAGGGTGGTAATTAAAGTACAGTGGGAGAACACACAAGACTCTATGACGATCTTGGGTCTACAGACTAACCTGCACCAGTGTCACCTGAGAACTGCTATCCGACGATAGATATAATTCCATATAGGAGTTCTCGGTGAGTCCGTCCAGTGTACCCAGTCACCACTGAGCACCCGTATACGATCTCGATGTCAAACATCGATGAATGTGGGAACATCCATCGCCCATCATATGGGTCTAGTATCATATATGCTAGTCTACTCTGGTATATCGATGCCCCGTCTCTATACACCTAAGACTAGGGACATTTCAGGATATGCTTATAAACTACAGATGTCCCACTAGTATGATCTCCATCATAATCACAGTAATCAAGCCTATATCCTCAGGGCTTTATCAACTTGTGTGAATGAATAAAAGCATGATCAAATCAACATGTCAGATAAAGAAGAACCAGATAGCATATTATCATGTCGAGCAAGAATGTACACTGAATATATACACACACACACACACACACACACACACACACACACATGTATAATACATCTACTATCATATAATGGCTTCTAGGGCATACATATATCCAACATGCCACCCCTAGACGATGACTGGTTTACACTCTCCCACTGTAAAGTTCTTTCAGCGAAATGTTCTAAAAATCTCCAGGCTTCACCATCATCTTTATTCATAAAGGTGCCTTGACACATAGACTCAAGGGTCTGTTTTGTTGTAGGATTAATGCCCTCATATATGATTCTGCATAGATCCCATCTAGGAATTTCGTGATGAGGACATTGAACTAACAGATCCTTGAAGCGTTCAAAACACTTTGAGAATGGTTCATTTGGAAGCTGGGTAAATTGATTTATTTCGCTACGGACTCGAGATGTTTTATGATTATGGTAGAATTTCTTTAGGAAAGCTGTTATGAATTCTCCCTAGTTCGAAATAGAATGCGCGGCTGTGTTATAAAGCCACTTCTCAGCTACATCGCACAAAGTGAATGGGAGAAGACGTAGACGCATAGCATCCACAGAAAGCTGTGAAGTACCCATCATAGCGCATACATTTTCAAATTTGGTAATAAAGACATATGCGTCTTCAGACTCGAGACCGTGATATTTTGGTAGAAGATTGATGTATTGTGGTTTGATTTCAAAATTGTCCCCATTGGCTGGTGGAATAGTGAGACTGCTAGTCAAGGTTTTCTTTCAATTTCTCACCATTTATCATCATAAAATGAAAAGCTAGTCAAGGTTTTCTTTCAAGAGAATGAAGAAGAAGAAGAAAATCCTTTTGTGATGAATAATGAATTATTGTTGTGGTTACAAATCCAACCATGGGTTAAGTATGAAGGCTTAACCCTTGTAGAGAATTAACTAGGGTAAAAGGGTTTGGGTTGGGTTAAGAAATATCTACACAAAATATCAATACAAAATATCTAAACTTAAAACAAAAAGCTTCTAGAAGCTTCATAAAAAAGCTAACCCAAATGCTAACCCAAATCAAACCCTAACTTGTTTAATCTCCACAAATCATGTTGTATTTGTAATCATAACTTGTTACAATATTATATATCACATATATAATATATTTTGCTACAAAAGAAAATAATACAATTAACATATATCGCATATATATATCAATGTATTATCCGGTGAGAAAATGAATCAATAAAGCGAGCTTATATTAGTTAACGTAATGTAATATATCACATATATAATTATACATTAAATTATCGAATCAACACTTGATCCGACAATCCGGCTATATAGCATATAACCAACTAATATAACATGTACCGATTCATCGAATCAACACTTGATCCGATGACCCGGCTATATCAAATATACCCGTCCGATATCTCATATCGCGAGAATAGAATACGGTATCTCATATAGTATTATTCTCGGTCGCGCACATATCACATATGTGCTCCTACTCCGTTTTGCCTGAGCCAGGAAACCTCTGTGTAAGACTCTAAAGAATCGTCAATACGCCGGCAGTGGGTGATGATCATATCAAACACCCACAAGCTGCAAGAGGTCAGCTAAACGTAACAGCCATCCAGGTATTGAGCGATCAGAAGATCAACAAGCAAGCCTGTACATTCTCCTGCAAATCCAATCAGTAAACACTACCGTACGGTCCGATCTCTTCGTCTGATATGCTGCATATCTAGTCTAGGGGTAAACGTCAGACCCCAGTAACCGATAAGTCGTGTCGATGTAAGGCTCATAACGGGTCAAGAAACTACTGATAACACTTACGAGTAAATCTCCATATCAGCCCTGGCCAGGGATTTCCAGTTACAGCCAATCGAACACAACACAACATCGACTCCCTATACCGGGAGAGACGAAACCCCTCCTATTGCTCATTGCTTCCATATGATTCGGGACTATACCCAAAAGCCACCGTTTTGCACGCCCTCTTGGACGTGGTAAGGTGGAAATCAAAGCACAGTGGGAATCACACAAGACTCTATGACGATCTTGGGTCTACAGACTAACCTGTACCAGTGTCACCGGAGAACTGCTATCTGACAATAGGTATAATACCATCCAGGAGTTCTTGGCGAGTCCGTTCAGTGTACCCAGTCTTCACTAAGTACCTGTACACCATCTTTGATGTCCAACACCAATGGATATGGGATCATCCATCGCCCATCATATGGGTCAAGATGCGTGTATGCTAGTCTACTCTGGAGTATCGATGCCCTGTCTCGATACACCCTCGACTAGGAATAGTTATAGGATGTACTCGTTGACTACCCTGGCCCCACTAGTATGATCTCATCATAGTCCTAGTAGTCGAGTACATATCCTAAGGGCTTTATCAACACGTGATCACAAAACAGTATTCGTTAACATGTTAAGATAAAGTGAAACCAGATAGCATACTGTCATATCGAGCAAGAAAGTCCTCTCTATATATATCCAAGCATCCATTATAATATACATCACATGTACAACAATGGCCTCTAGGGCATACATATAACTTACAATATATATTTTAACTTATTGCAGTTAAATAACGGCTTTTCCTTTATATGCTTACATTACAGTTTTATGTTGCATATATTATATTCATGGATTTTCGCATTGAGATATGGATTTTTCATGATATTTTCTGGATTTGAGGACCGTGGTAGTTCATGAAATTATGTATTATTTGAAAAACCCGGTTTCTCTTGATATGATATTTCAGCATCCACCATGAGATTTATCGGTTCTGATATAAATATACCCCACGCGAGGAAAGGAGGGGGCCGTGTGCGGGTACATGGTGGGGCCCGGAGATACCCCAGGGCAAGAGTTCGTGGAGCAGACGATGAGTTAGTGGGGGAACCATACCTTCCGGTGACAGTACCTATGACTCGGCGGTTATCGTGGGGATACCGACGGGAGTCATGTACGTATGGATACGTCAAATTTCGAGTGTCAGAGCTAGGCACTTAAGTTTTCGGAATAGCGTATGCTACGTACCTATCAAGGGCTAGTCGTGGTGACAGCATCTGATAGATCAGTATTTTTGTGTCGATACTTGACACATTGGTTTCATGATATTTTTACTCCTAAGTATATATAACAGTGGAATGGGACGCTGTTATATATATATATATATATATATATATATATATATATATATATTGGTGGAATGGGACGCTAATATATATGTATTCATATAAATTCATATATTTCATTATAATTATTCATGCAATTATATTTAGGATATTTGAGGCTCACTTGATATTGGATTTAGGATATTTGAGATTCACTTGATATTGGATTCAGGATATATGAGATTTACATGATATTTGATACATGATATATGGGATTTACTTGATTTTGTACATTCAGGATATATGAGATTTACTTGATATTGTACATTCAGGATTTGTGAGATTTACATGATATGAGAGCCAATTTGGGGGCTGATTTGAGGAAATTGGGATTTGGATTGTCTTGATGGACTTTATATCCTACCACGATATTAGGATTCCGTGGGAATGACATGTTTTATTCCATACTCCACATTTATTGTTTATGCACTGCTTCATGTATTAGTTGTACCTGATAGAGTACATTCCATGACTGTTGCATTTACATACTATTATTTTATATGCATTGCTTCATGTATTAGTTGTACCTGCTAGTGTACCTTTTATGACTGTTGCATATATACATTGTCATATCATTACATCATGTATTAGTAGTACCTGATAGGGTACCTTACATGATTGTTGCATATATATTGTCATATTATTGCTTCATGTATTAGTTGTACCGGCTAGTGTACCTTTCATGGCTGTGGCATTCTGATTGATCATCTTCGTGTGTATTTGGAAATATTTCACAACCAAAGAAATTTATACCGCAATCAATTAACGGTGTTAATTGTAGTTTCGTTAGCGAGAGCGGATCGTCCACTGAGAAAGTGTGATTTGTTCGAAATCGTTTTAGTTGAGTTGAAAATTAAAAGATAAAAGAAAATGATTCAATATTTGTGAAGTTTAGTTTCAAGAATCATAAAGAAATAGATCTAAAATCAAGAATTAATAAAGATCAAGAAAATGTCCAAACCAATTGAATTATCAAGATTTGTAGAATAGCTTGTAGGAATCGATCAAATTGATAGTGATGATGAATACCAATGATTACAAATTCTTATCTATTGAGGATTTGTTGCTAGATCGATGACGATCAATGAGATTTAGGGATCTATTGAAGAAACTAGGGTTTCTCCATCATCATTCCTTGTCCTTTCATTGATTATCATTCAAATTCTAGCCTCTAGCAAATTAAATCACCGATCGTTGATCTCTAATTTGGAGCGACAACATTCAAGAAAGCGATCTCGCTCAAATTAGGTCTTCGATGATTCAATTTCCTAAAGTTTACAAAACTCATAAGACTTAAGAATCGTTCAAGAATTTAGTCATCATCATCTACCTATTCTCTCGATTCCTCCACAAGCGGAGATTTCACTCACACATCATGAAAAACGAAAGAATCAAGAATCGGTAACTTTTCATAATGCAAGAATGTAAAGATAAGCAAGATTTACAATATTCACCTTTATTAATCGGCGATTAGGTACAATTCACTCAACTCGAGATTACAAGATTTGAGGAGGTAACTAGATCCGCCGAAATTAGCTTCGCATCGATCTTCTTGAGTCGCGGATCGTCTTGGATCTCTTGCTCGGATGAAGGTCGGCGTTCCTTCAAAGGCTCGTTGAAGGCTTGCTTGATTCGCTTCTCGATGGATCTTGATTTGGCTTTGGAATTGGATTTGGGCTAGGGTTTTGAGTTACAAGTTGTGTCACTCAACTTGTGCAATTTGGCTCAATATTCAACAACTAATCAACTACCGAACAACCTTTTCAATGAAGCCCTATGTTCCCTTTTATAGTTTTCCCTTTAGCTTCCCCTAGAAGCTAGGTCTATCTTCCCTTGGAAGCTTGGTTGTTATGAGGCTTGTATGAGAAGCTATGGTAGAGAAGTTTCTAGATTAAGGTAATTAGCCAGCTTGCATGAGAAGACCTGCTGTTGGAGGGAAACTTCTGGTGATTTGAAGCGTCTTGAAGAAGTTTGGTAGTTGAAAGGAGGCCTCTGTAAAAAGTTTCTGCCGCCGATGAGTCAGAACGGCCGCAGATCCGCGGCCGATCGGCCTGACTCGGCTGCGGATCCGCGGCCTTTTAGTGAACTCTCTGGTTGAAATCTTCAGGGGTATTTTGTGTTGACTTTTTGGAACTTTTCTGATGTCTGGAATCTTTTTATACTTTCTTATTTACTGCCAGATCTGAAGTCTTGGACTTGATCCGTTTTATCAGCAAGTTTAGCAGTCCCGGCTCTTTTACCTGGATATTTTCCTGCACACAATCTCGAGACAGGTGTTTGATATACAAAGATCATGCATGTAATAATAAACACACAATTTCCCTCATAATGCCGGTTATAATGTATAACACATGTTATTTGATATTTTGCAGACGAATTGCTAATATGTGCTATATTTATACCAAACACGTTTAGATGATTGCAAAGAATAGGGAAATTGATATGTTAAGAATGCAATATTTTTTATTGCTATTAGCTTGCATATATTAGACTCGCGTTGTACGTGCATACTTGCGATTACCTGCATATGTTATTTACTATTCACGAGTTGGCAACTCACCCCCGTTGTGCCACAGTGTTTTGCAGGTTGTTCCCCAGAGTAGTCGAGGCAGGCTATTCATCTATCTTATCATCTTTTGCTGCGGATACCGCATCGGCTCACAGTGTGCAGTTTTGCTTTAGGTGGGTTTTATGGTTATCCGTTCATGTTCATTGTATATTCGTTGTATCATGTACTCTCCATCTACCATTATCTTATATGACTTAGAGACTTGATGTGAGGACGATATTGTACATTATTATTTTGTGACTTGGAGGTCTTTTATGCAGTTTTAATTATATCGTCTTTTATTTCTTCGCTTCGGCGTCGTATATCTGTTGTGGTGGTTGTTTTCCGCCTTTGGGCGTGTATTTGCTCCCGTTTGGGGATGCTTTGCTTATATTTTTGTTGTACCCATTTTTGGGGTTGGTTTTTGTAGGGTTAGCTTAGCACCTTGTGAAGGTTTTGGCAAGTATCAATCATGCTACTTTAAAATTTTTGGGGTGCTAAACAAACCCTAACCAAGATCTTAACTAGAGAATTAGGAAAAACAAAGCATGTAAACAACTTTACATCTAAGAGTTAGGGATTACAACCTTTGTAGTCCGTTCCTTCACTTCTAAAGCTCCGTGTTGAGGTCCCTTCGCTGCGATCATCGAGTACCCGGACTCAAGAGTGGCTCCATGAAGAGAAAGATGCAAGCTTGCTTACAATCTTCAACAACAAAGATGATCTACCTTGAAGAAACTCAAGCCCAAGCTCTTACTTTACTAATCAAGTATTAACAAAGCAAACACCCTAATCTAAGTGGCTAGAATAGATGCGGATGATGAAGTAGGAATTTAGCTCTCATTTTTTTTCAATTTCTCACTCAAAATCATCACATAAGAAAAAGCTAGAAAGCTTTTCTCAAAGGAAGAAGAAGAAGAAATTACTTTGTGATGAATAATGAATTATTATTCTATGGTTACAATTGCAACCCATGGTTAAGAATGAAGACTTAACCCATGTAGAGAGTTAACTAGGGTAAAGGGTTTGGGTTGGGTTAATAAAATATCTATACAAAAATATTTTTGCTTAAAACAAAAATAAAGCTTCTAGAAGCTTCATGAAAAAGCTAACCCAAATCAAACCCTAACTATGTTTAATCTCCACAAAACATGTTGCATTTGTAATCATAACTTGTTACAATATTATATATCACATATATAATATATTTTGTAACAAAATAAAATAATACAATTAACATATATCACATATATATCAATGCATCATCCAAGTGAATAAAAGAATCTTTAAGTGAGCTTATATTAGTTAATGTAATATAATATATAAAATATATAATTATACATTAAATTATCGAATCAACACTTGATCCGATAATCCGGCTATTTCATAAATAACCGACTAATATAATCTGTATCAGTTCATCGAATCAACACTTGATCCGATGACCCGGCTATATCACATATACCCGGCCGATATCTCATATCACGAGAATCTAATACGGTATCGCGTACACGTATTTTCCTGGTCCCACACATATCACATATATGCTTCTACTCCGTTTTGCCTGAGCCAGGAAACCTCTGTGTAGGACTCTAAAGAATCGTCAATACGCCGGCAGTAAGTGATGATCATATCAAACACCCACAAGATGCAAGCGGTCAGCTAAACGTAATATCCACCCAGGTATTGAGCAATCAGAAGATCAACAAGCAAGCCTGTACATTCTCCTGTGTACTCCCGTACAGTTCGGTCTTTTCGTTTGATATGTCGCATATCTCGCCTAGGGGTGGTAAACGTCAGACCCCAGTAGCTTGATAAGTCGTGTTGATATGAGGTCTATAACAGTTCGAGAAACTACTGATAACACTTACCAGTAAATATCAGCAACCCTGGCCAGGGATTTCCAGTTATAGCCAATCGAACACAGCGCAACATCAACTCCTTATACCGGGAGAGACGAAACCCCTCCTATCGCTCATTGCCTCCTTGTGATTCGGGACTGTACCCAAAAGCCACCGTTTTGCACGCCCCCATGGACGTGGTGAGGTGGAAATCAAAGCATAGTGGGAATCACACAAGACTCTATGACGATCTCGGGTCTACAGACTAACCTGTACCAGTGTCACCAGAGAACTGCCATCTGACGTGAGGTATAATACCATCTAGGAGTTCTCGGCGAGTCCGTCCAGTGTACCCAGTCTCCACTAAGCACCCGTATACCTTCTCTGATGTCAAACACCAATGAATATGGGATCATCCATCGCCCATCATATGGGTCAAGAAGCGCATACGCTAGTCTACTCTGGAGTATCGATGCCCTGTCTCGGTACTCCTACGACTAGGAACATTTGAAGGATGTACTTGGCGACTACACTGTCCCCACTAGTATGATCTGCATCATAGTCCTGGTAGTTAAGTACTCGTCCTAAGGGCTTTATCAACATGTGACATAGAGACAATCAGAGTACATGTTAAGATAAAGAGTAACCAGATAGCATACTATCATGTCGAGCAAGAAAGTCCTCCCTATATATGTCCAAGCATCCACTACAATATACAACGTATGTACAGTAATGGCCTTTAGGGCATACATATAACTAACAATCTCCCACTTGCACTAGGGCCATCTGTTGTAGTATCTCATACCCAACAATCAGCTGTGGTTGAAGTATCTCATACTCAACCATTCCGTAAAAGTCTCTACTGGGAAATAGGCCTTTATGAGTGGATCCGCGCTGTTGTCCTATATGTCTACTCTCCTAACTCGATCTCCCTAGAGATCAACCATCTCCATGATCAGGCGATACTGCCTAATAATATGTCTGGATCTCTGATGGGACGGGGGTTCCTAGGCATAAGCCACAACTCCATTGTCACACAATGGCAGGAACGAAGTTCATCTCATGAACTAAAATATATCCAGACTGTCTCTTTGGTAGCATCCTTGGTAATGATGTATCTTGCCTTTAATCGTCTAGTATGTCATGGTATCTAGCTTGGAACTCTTTCAACATACCGTCCTTCCACTGAGGGTAAAAGACAATGCCTGTGACTGACATTCAGTCATCCTTATCACCCTGGAACCTTTCCAGTGATTCTCCCCAGGATCGATTGATACCATCTCACTACAACTAGTGAGAATCCTAACATCCAATTAGATCTATCTCATAGATCCATAACCCAGGATTTAGGAAGTATCACCTTGATCCTATATGGAGAATCCTTGTGATAAGAGGAGATTGACCGAGCGTAGCATAGGAAACTCCTTCCCTATCAAGAGTATGTCATCTACATACTATACGAGGATCACCACCATACTCCCTACTACCTTTTTGTATATACTTGGTTCATCTACCATTTTGATGAAGTCAAACTCTTTGACTACTACATCAAAACAGACGTTCCAACTCCGTGATGCCTGATTTATCACATAAAACATCTTGCACACGTTTTCGCTGCTCCCACTGTCTATGAAGCCCTCTGGCTGTGTACTTATAGACGCTCTCTTCCAAATCAATATTTAGAAAAGCAGTCATGACACCCAACCTCCAGATATCGTAGTCATGGTATGTACCAGTGGCAAGTAGGATTTGGATGTACTTATGCATAGCTTTGAAAGTCTCAACTTTTCCATGTACACCAAGTAATCTTCTCAAGATATACTTGCTCCTGATGGGGATTTAACCCTTCAGATAAAGCAACCAAAGTCCATACTTTGTCGGTGTATAAGGATTCCATCTCAGATCGCTAAGCATCCGGCCATTCTCACAGAGTCCCCATTCCTGATGGCCTGCTCGAAACTAGTTGGGTCATCATCTCATGATGCAATCCTCGCTCCCACTGTCATAGAAAAACCGAAGTATCTCTCAGGTGGATGAGGAACCTTACCAGATCGGCAGAGAGGCTGAGGTCCGTTGGAAACTATTGAATCCTCCGGTTCTACCAAATCATCAGTTGCAGTTTGTTTTAGCTGAAACTAATTCCAGTTCTACCTTATGACCACTAATTTCATCACAAGAAATTCCCTTTCCCAAAGGTGGTATGCTGAGAAAACATCTCTTGTTCCTCAGTTTGGTAGAAGATATTCCCTTGTGAATGCTTGGGATATCCAACAAACTTCCACAGAACTTACTTTGCCTCGAGCTTGTCCGGATTTTGCTTTTGACATAGGCCGGACAACCCCAAATCTTAATTTCCTTAAGAGATGGGCTCTTCCCATACCATATCACATATGGAGTGGTAGGCATCTGATTTGGTTGGAACCCTATTCAATAGGTATGCAACTTCTCATGTGCATAACCCCAAAATAAAATAGGCAACTCAGTAGTACTCATCATAGAGCGCACCATATCACATAGGGTGTAATTGCTCCGTCCCGATACACCGACGTGTTGTGGTGTATACGGAGGAGTAATGCTGAGAAAGAATCTCATTCTCCTTTAGAATAGTCCAGGAATTCCGTGCTCAAGTATTCTCCTCCTTGATCACATCAAAGGACATAATATTTATACCCGGTTTTTGGTTCTCTACTTCTAACTTATATTCTGTGAATATCTCAAAAGTTTCGGACATGTGTTTCAACAGGAACATATGTCTGAATCTAGAGAGATCATCAGTGAATGTAATGAAGTACAAAGAACCTATCCTTGCATTTGTAGACAGGGGACTTTTACATACATCATCATGTATCAATCCCAAGAGTTCACTAACTCTTTCTCTGTTTCTAATAAACGGAGCTGTGGTCATCTTATCTTTGTAGCATGACTGGCAAGTTTTATAAGATGTAAATCCAAACTAATTTAAATATGCATCTTTATGTAACTTCAGCTAGTCGGGTCGCATTGATATGACCTAGTCTACAATACCTCAAGAGAGATTCGTTCATTTCTGAACTCTTCCTCTTGTGTGTGTTCTGTATATAAGAACTGTAGTTTGATTTAGAACGTCCACGCTTTTAGATAACGTGCCTGAACCGATCAACTCTTGATCTAGAAAATGTTCAAAACATTATCCAACAATACAAAATTATATCCTTCTTTACTAATAAAGAGACTGATATGATGTTGTATATCAGGTTCGGTATCTAATAACATTTGTTCAGAATCAATGTATTTGGCAATACAGGGTGATAACTGCCAACTCACTTGGCTTGCAACAATTGCACCGTTTTCAACTCTTGAAACTTATCACATGTTCTCAGTTCTATACCTTTCTGTAGCCCATGTAACAGATTACATTTGCGGGATCCTGATCTGGTATCGCATACCCAGGACGTAAAGGATACTGAGAAACAATTCTCGTTAATGAACACACCCGAAGAAGATGCATCAGCATGTACTTTCTTCGTTTGGGCAGCACGGGAATTCTGGTAATCCCCTATTTCCTGCTGTCTTATAGCAATTTTAAGTTAGAGTGGGACCAACGTTCCCTAGCGTAGTATAACAAGCGGGTTCAGTCAATACATTCGTATTATTATCTTGATTAAGGCACGACATGGTCGCTACCTGGAGAGAGATAGAAGAAAACACTCAGCGTATGCTCTTGCAAGATTAGATTGGTTATTAATATATCTAATCAGGATGTCTCCCACTGTTTTAGTCAAATCTTCTTTCAAACCCTAAAAGGAAAGACTAGCCGGGATTAATTACACCCTACAAGTTCGCCAATCTTTCAGCCAGGCCAGTGCCGGTACTTTGAGGGAGGTTCCCCGTGCTTTCGCACTGACCTAATTAAAATAAACCTCGTTTTTCCAGGGACGTAACCCCGTTGACACCTTTCTAGACACCTACTTGATCGGCTAATTGTAATGTGTAAAACTCTCCCAGGAGTAACTCTTACTCGCAGTGGGTATCGGGATCCAACTATATCATAGAAGTTATGCAATCTCATTGCAAATTTCAACACTTGAAATTCCCGATAATATTTTGCCCCTAGTACTTATGACCTTAACTATGGTCAACATATCGTAAGCACTAGTCAAGTTCTTCCCGTCATTTCATGATTAATTAGATCCACCCACATGAGCCTCAACTATGGTCGACATAATCACATGACTGTCCTAATTAATCGCATTATATGCTGTGTAGGAAGACATCACTTAGCTACCGTACACTACGCCTTAACTATAGTCGACATACGCAGCATGAATACTAAGTACTCTACTTCCTAAAATGACAGAGGGCTACGACAGGTTTTTAAGAAAACCCTTTGCGTAATGAACTTGATATCGTTGTAGAATTGAGTGATTTTAAATGGAATGTTTTTGAGGCCTTTTCTAGTTTTGCCAAAGAGGTCACTCCCGGTGAAGGGATCTCGGCTCTTTCCTCATCGAATAAGGTGCAGGATATTTCACAAATATCACCATGCAAAGCAAAAACTATAAAAACGATCAAAAGACAAACCGAGTTTGTAGCATCTGCTAGTTTCGCTAAAGAGGTCACTCCCGGTGAAGGGATCTCGGCTCTTTCCTTATCGAATAAGGTGCTAGATGTTCTACAAGGAACACCGCTATACAAAGCAAGAACTAGAGCTACCGTTTTTTTTTTGAGACAAGTTTCTACAACATCTTTAGGTTTCTTTTAGTTTCATTAATCTCATTAATGAAGTCCCATTTTATTTTGCTTCACAAGCATCACATTTGAAACGAAATCAGCAATATAACATATATCTCATATATATAATATAAACATTCATCTCAGGCAGTAATATGATCTCATCACAGAACATTGCAGCAGAATATAACATATGAAATATTGGATATACTAGGATTTCCGTGTTTTATGCGAGCCTGTATAAAACGCGGATTTCACGGTCGCGATGAATAGCCATTCCCACACCCCTAGACCCATACGAGAGCGGCAAGCAACCCTACCAATTCTAGAGTTACGAAACCCGGTCTCGACTCCTCGATATGGTCTCCCACTGGACCCTAGAACTGTAGAGTTCCTAGGCACACTCATGAGGTTCCACAAGGCATCTACCATGCCAAAATCAAAAATTTTATGTGCCGAACAACCCTATGCAAGATCGTTACTAGAGATAAGGCGAAACTAAAAGCTAGTAAACTACTTTACTACTAAGTGAAAGGAATTACAACCTTTGTAGATCTGGTCCTTTACTTCTAAAGCTCCGTGTTGACGTCCCTTCGCTGCGATCATCGGGATCCCGGACCCTAGCGATGGTTTCATCGGAGAAATGAGCGGGCTAGGTCGTTGACTTCGAGGCCGAAGATGATCTACGTCGGGGAGACTAAAACTCAAGCTATTCCTTCACTTGGTCAAAAACTTTGTGAAGAGAACACCCTATACAACATGGCAAGTGGTAGAGGATGAAGAAATAGGAAGTGGGTTCACTTTGGATTTGGATTTCTCACTCTTAATCTTCACTTGAAAATTTTCAAGAAAGGTTCTTCTTCTTCTTGAAGAAGAAGAAGAAGAAGAAGAAAAGAATATGAATAATAGAATTAATAAAATGAATAATCAAGTGAAGTCTATCATAATGCAACCATGGGTGAGTAAAATAATGTAGAGACTAAACTAGAGTTTATGTTAATGGTTAGGTTAACAAAAATCTCATGCAAAACAAAAATGGTGGACTTTGTCAAAGATGCTTAAAAACTTCATGAAGCTTCAAGCACAAATCAAAGAAAGCCACTATTTTGTATTTGCCAAAATAAATAAGATAAATAAAACCCTAACCATTAACCTAAACATGGTGTAAGTCATACACACACCCAAGTTTGCATGTATCATCAATTATGATACAAACTAGTGCACAAACATATATCATATATATAACTTGTGCACATCAAGTGAGAAAATCAATCTTAAGTGAAAAAATACTAGTTAATGTAAAGTAATATATCAAATATATAATTATACATTAAATCATTAAATCAATACTTGATTTAATGATCCGGTCATATCGCATATAACCGACTAATATCAAGTGTATCAATATATCGAATCAACACTTGATTCGGTAACCCGGCTATATCTCATATAACCTTCCGATGATACAAATCGCGAGACTAGAATACAGTATCACATACTGGTATTATTCTCGGTCCCGCACATATCTCATATGCGCTCCTATTTCGCTTCGCTTGAGCCAGGAAACCCCTGTGTAGGACTCTAAAGACTCGTCAATACGCCGGCAGTAGGTGGTGATCATATCAATCACCCACAAGCCGCAAGCGGTCTGCTAAACGTAACGGCCACCCGGGTATTGAGCGATCGGAAGATCAACGAGCAAGCCTGCTCACACTCCTGTGAATCCAACCAGTAACACTTACAGCACAGTCCGGTCTGTTCGTCTGATATGTCGCATATCTCGCCCAGGGGTGGTAAACGTCAGACCCCAGTAGCTTGATAAGTCATGCCGATGTAAGGTCCATAACAAGCATGAAACTACTGATAACACTTACCAGTAAATCAGTGCAACCCTGGCCAGGGATTTCCAGTTATGGCCAGTCGAGCATAGCGCAACATCAACCCCTAATACCGGGAGAGACGAATCCCCTCCTATCGCTCATTGCCTCCATGTGAATCGGGACTGTACCCAAAAACCACCTGTTTGCATGACTCAGTAGAGCCGTGGTAGGGTGGAAATCAAAGCACAGTGGGAGACACACAAGACTCTATGACGATCTCGGGTCAACAAACTAAGCTGTACCAGTATCACCAGAGAACTGCCATCTGACGTGAAGTATAATACCATCTGGGAGTTCTCGGCGAGTCCGTTCAGTGTACCCAGTCATCACTGAGCACCCGCATACCATCTCTGATGTCAAACACCAATGGATATGGGATCATCCATCGCCCATCACATGGGTCGAGAAGATATACACTAGTCTACTCTGGAATATTGATGCCCCGTCTCGATATTCCCACGACTAGGAACATTGAAGGATGTACTCATGGACTACCCAAGCCCCACTAGTATGATCTACATCATAGTCCTGGAAGTCGAGCACACATCCTAAGGGCTTTATCAACATGTAATAGAGAGACTGCAAGTATACATGTTAAGATAAAGAGCAACCGGATAGCGTACTATCATGTCGAGCAAGAAAATCCTACCTATATATGTCCCAGCATCCACTACAATATACATCCCATGTACAGTAATGGCATCTAGGGCATACATATAACTAACAATCTCCCACTTGCACTAGGGCCATCTGTAGCAGTGGTTGTAGTATCTCATACTCAACCATCCCATAAAAGTCTCTCTCTGGGAAAAGGCCTTTGTGAGTGGATCCGCCGTGTTGTCCTCTGAGTCTACTCTCCTAACCTCGATCACCCTGGAGATCAACTATCTCCATGATTAGGTGATGCTGCCTCAGAATATGTCTGGGTCACTGATGGGACCGGGGTTCCTGGGCCAAAGCCACACTTCCATTGTCACACAATGGTAGGATCCTAGTTCATCTTATGAACCAATATACACCCAAACTGCCTCTTTGGTAGTATCTTTGATAGCGAGGCCACCAGCCTTTATCGTCTAGTTTGCCACGGTATCTCGCTTGGAACTCTTCCAACATACCATCCCTCCACTGAGGGTAAAGACAATGCCTGCGACTGACATTCAGTCGACATTATCACCCTGGAACTTTTCCAGTGATTCTCCCCAGGATCGATTGACACCATCTCACTATACCTAGTGAGAATCCTAATATCCATTTAGATCTAGCTCATAGATATAATACCTTGGATTTAGGAGGTATCACATAGATCCTATATGGAGAATCCTTATGATAAGAGGAGATTGACCGTGCGTAGCATAGGAAACTCTTTCCCTATCAAGAGTATGTCATCCACTTACTTTATGAGGATCACCACCTTACTCTCTACTACCTTTTTGTATATACAAGATTCATCTACCATTTTGATGAAGTCAAAATCTTTGACTACCACATCAAAACAGACGTTTCAACTCCGCGATGCCTGCTTTAATCTGTAAAGCAACTTGCACACGTTTCCGCTGCTCCCACTGTTTACGAAGACCTCTGGCTGTGTACTTATAGACGTTCTCTTCTAAATCAGTATTTAGAAAAATAGTCACGACACCCAACCACCAGATATTGTGGTCATGGTATGTAGCAATAGCAAGTAGGATCTGGATGGACTTAAGCATAGCCAATGGAAAAGGTTTCATCATTATCCACGCCTGGTCGATGACGAAAACCTTTAACAAGTCTAGCTTTGAAAGTCTCAACTTTTCCATCTATACCAAGTAATCTTCTCAAGATATACTTGCTCCTGATGAGGATTTAACCCTTCAGATCTTGCAACCAAAGTCCATACTTGGTTGGTGTACATGGATTCCATCTCAGATCGCTAAGCATCCAGCCATTCTTACAGAGTCCCTACTCTCGATGGCCTGCTTGAAACTAGTTGGGTCATCATCTCATGATGCATTCCTCGCTCCCACTGTCATCGAGAAACCGAAGTATCTCTCAGGAGGATGAGGAACTCTACCAGATCGGCGGAGAGGCTGAGGTTCGTTGGGGACTATAGAATCCTTTGGTTCTGTCAAATCATCAGCTGTAGTTTGTATAGCTAGAACTCCTTCCAGTTCTACAGAACCGACTTTGCCTCGATCTTGTCCGGATTTTGCTTTTGACATAGGCCGGACAACCCCAAATCATAACTTGCTTAAGAGATGGGCTCTTCCCATACCATATCTTATATGGAGTGGTAGGCAATGATCTGATTCGAACCTAATGCAATAGATATGCAGCTTCTCAAGTGCACAACCCCAAAAGGAAATAGGTAACTCAGTAGTACTCATCATAGAGCGCACCATATCATATAGGGTGTGATTGCTCTGCCCCGATACACCGTTGTGCTTTGGTGTATACAAAGGAGTAACACTGAGAGAGAATCTCATTCTCCTTTAGAATAGTCCAGGAATCCCGTGCCCAAGTATTCTCCTCCCTGATCACATCAAAGGATATAATACTTATACCCGTTTTTGGTTCTCTACTTCTAACTTATATTCGGTGATTATCTCAAAAGTTTCGGACTTGTGTTTCAACAGGAACATGTGTCCGAATCTTGAGAGATCATCAGTGAATGTAAGGAAGTACAAAGAATCAGTCCTGGCATATGTAGACTGGGGACCTTTATACATCTCTATGTATCAGTCCCAAGAGTTCACTAACTCTTTCTCTGTTTCCAGTAAACGGAGCTATGGTCATCTTATCTTTGTGACATGACTGACAAGTTTCATAAGATGTAAATTTAAATTGATTTAAATATGCATCTAAATGTAACTTAGCTAGTAGGGTCGCATTGATATGACCTAGTCTACAATGCCTCAAGAAGAATTCGTTCATTTCTGAACTCTTCCTCTCGTGTGTGTTCTGTATACTAAGAACTGTAGTTTGATTTAGAACGTCAATGCTTTTAGATAATGTGCCTGAACCGATCAACTCTTGATATAGGAAATGTTCAAAACATTATCCAACAATACAAAATTATATCCTTTCTTTACTAATAAAGAGACTGATATGATGTTGTATATCAAGTTCGGTATCTAATAATATTCGTTCAGAATCAATGTATTCTGGTAATACATGGTGATAGTGACCAATAGATTTGGCTGCAACACTTGCACCATTTCCTGTCTCATGAAACTTATCACCCGTTTTCAGTTTTCTGCCTTTCTTTAGCCCATGTAACATATTACATTTGTGGGATCCTGATCCGGTATCTAATATCCAGGACGTAGAGTATACAGAGAAACAGTTCTTTGTAATGAACAAACCCGAAGAAGATGCATCATCATGCACTTTCTTCGTTTGGGCGGCATGGGAATCCTGGTATTCCCCTATTTCCTGCTCTGTTTTATAACAATTATAAGTTGGAGCGGGACCAAAGTTCCCCAGCTCAGTATAACAAGCGGGTTCGGTCAATACATCCATATTATTATCTTGATTAAGGCGTGACATGGTCGCTACCTGGAGAGAGAGAGAAGAAAACACTCTGCGTGCGCTCTTGCAAGATTAGATTGGTTATATATTTTATCTAATCAGGATGGCTCCCACTGTTTCTATCAAATCTTCCTTCAAACCCTAAAAGGAAAGACTAGCCGGGATTAATTACACTCTACAAGTTCGCCAATCTTTCAGCTAGGCTAGTGCCGGTACTTTAAGGGAGGTTCCCCGTGCTTTCGTACGGACCTAATTAAAATAAAGCTCGTTTTCCCAGGGGCGTAACCCCGTTGACACCTTTCTAGACACCTACTTGATCGGCTAATTGTAAAGTGCAAAACTCTCCCAGGAGTAACAATTACTCGCAGTGGGTATCAGGATCCAACTATCTCATAGAAGGTATGCAATCTCATTGCAAATTTCAACACTTGAAACTCCCGATAAAGGTTTTTACCCCTAGCACTTATGACCTTAACTATGGTCAACAAATCATAAGCACTAGTCAAGCTCTACCCGTCATTTCTTGATTAATTAGACCCACCCACATGACCCTTAACTAAGGTCAACAAAGTCACGCGACTGTCCTAACTAATCGCATCATATGCGGTGTAGGAAGACACCATTTAGCTACCGTACACTGTGCCTTGACTATGGTCAACAAACACAGCACGAATACTAAGTACTCTACTTCCTAAAATGACGGAGGGTTGCGGTTGGTGATTGAAACATTTTCCGATTGTGTAAATGTAAAAGTAAAAAGTATCGATTCAAATAGTCCCCGATTTCGGTGCTATTTGATCGATCGTAAAATGCGAGACTAAGTAAGTAAATCAAATCGATAAGAGTCTCTTTGTGTCGGTAATTAGAAAATTGAATAAAGTTCACAATAAAAAAAATTATATTTGACCGCAATCAACTACGGTGTCGGATGTAGATTGTAAGTGAGTGCGGATCGTCCACAGGGATTGTGCGATTCGTTTTTATATTTTCTTTGTTTGAATCGAAAAGTTAATTGAAAAGAAAAGAAAACATGATTCAAGAATTTATCAATTGATTCAAGTGTCACGAGTTTAATCAAGAATCAAGAAACTGATAAACAATCAAGAATTGGGTTTCGATAATATTTCCAAACAAAATGTCAAGAATCTAAATGAGGCTCGTAGGAATCGATCGGATCTATAGATGTGATGTAACCTCAAGATTTCGTTTTTTTGTCCTTCGAAGGATTTATACTAGATCGATGATGATCGACGAGAGTTAGGGCTTTCTTGATGAAACTAGGGTTTCATCGTTTAATCCTTGTTCTTTCGTTGATTTCATTCACATTCTAGTCTCTAGCAATTTCAAGAAACGATCGTAACTCCCCAATCTCGAGCGATATCAATCAAGAAAGCATCGCAACGAAATGGGTCATCGGTTCTTGAATTTGCTAGGGTTTACAAAACTCGTAGGAATCAAGAATCGATTTAAGATATATTACATCATCATTCTATTGATCGTCTCGACTCCTCGACGAGCGGAGTATTACTCAAGCATCACAACAAGAATTATAACTAGAAATTTAGATTGACTCATGATGCAAGAATTTAAAGAAAACAAGATAAAAGAATTTCACCTTTTATTTATATCAACAATTTGATTACAGTCGCTCAAGAACTACAAGAGGAAGAATTAAATTGTTGACTTGGCTTCGCTCGGCTCCGTGAGTCGTGGATCGGCTTGGACCACTTGCTCCGTTGAAGACCGGCTCTGCTCCTAAAAGGTTGTAAGGCTTCTTGCTTGAATGGGTACTCGGGATCTTGGCTTTTGAATGGAATTAGGGTTAGGGTTTCACACAAGTCCTCTCACTAGACTTGTGGAAGAAGAAGATGAAGAAAGAGATAGAATGGCTCTAAATTGGCTACTAAAATCAACTAATCAAAGATCAAGTCTAAGATATTGAATAATGTTTTACAAGTGAGCCTAGGGTCTTATTTATAGAGCACCCAAACCCTAAGCCTTTGAGTTCCCTCCAAAAGTTTGTTAAAAGACTTCTAGAAGGAGTTTGTTAGGCTTAGCTTAGGGTTTAAGCTAGGGTTTAGGAAGAAGTTTCTAGAATACATGGCTTAGTTTAGTGTAGGAACAAGGGTTTGCTGATCTGGCAGAAGTCTCTGGAGTCTTCTGGAAATTGTTGTGTCTTTCTGAAGTGTGGGCCCTGAGAGAAGAGTTTTGATGCAAACATGAAGTGGTGACGTCATCAAGTAGCCGCGGAACCGCGGCGCAAGCAGGCTCCGGCCGCGGTTCCGCGGCCATGTTGGCTCCTTGGGCTTTGATATTTCTTCTGTGGTCTTTTGATGATATTTGGGCCTTTCTTTGATATGTTGATTTTTTTTTGTCCCTTTGGATTGATACCAGAACTGTAATCATTGAGTTGGCGTAACGTTTTAGCTGTACCCTGTAAATTTTAGCCTTTCTTCTGGATTTTTCCTGCACAGATCTCAAAACAAGTGTTGCGCAAATATAGGGATGATGCGATGCCATGAAATGCGGTCAATTTCCTTTATAGTGTCGGTTTTAGAGTCTAATACATGTAATCTGATATTTTGCGACAGTTTTGCTAATATCTAAAATATGAATGCCGAACACTTCTATATGGATGCAAATGATGAGGAAATTGCCGGCTAAAATATACAATATTTTCGACTAATCATATGGTTTTTAAGAAAACCTTTAACGCTTTGAACTTGATCTCGTTGCAGAATCAAATGGTTTTAAATGGAGTGTTTTTGAGGCTTTTACTAGTTTCGCTAAAGAGGTCACTCCCGGTGAAGGGATCTCGGCTCTTTCCTCGTCGAATGAGGTGCATGATATTCACAATACCACTATGCAAAGCAAGAACTAGAAAAGCAGTCAAAAGATAAACCGAAGGTTGTAGCATCTGCTAGTTATTGCTAAAGAGGTCACTCCCGGTGAAGGGATCTCGGCTCTTTCCTTATCGATTAAGGTGCTGGATGTTCTACAAGGAACACCGCTATGCAAAGCAACAACTAGAGCTACCTAATTTTTTTTTTAAATTCGATTCCACAACATCTTTTAGGTTTATTTTCTTTCATTAATCTCATTAATGAATGTCCCATCATTTATGTCCATCTAAACATCACAGATAAATACAACGTACACTTATGCCATCCGCATTCGCCTCGATGTCCCGTCTGCACCGTTAGGTTAGGTAACTAACGGCAGAGCGGGGCAGGGCTAGCGCGGGTGTAAAACATAAGCAACGTCTATATAATATATCATATATACTATATACAATATCTATCTGAACAAATCACATGATCACATCACAGATAACGTAGCAGAAAATATCATATGAAATATTGGATATACTAGGACGTCCGTGTTTTATTTTGAGCCTGTATAAAACACGGATTCCACGGTCGTGATGAATAGCAAATCCCACACCCCTAGACCCCTACGAGAGCGGCAAGTAACCCTACCAATTCTAGAGTTAGGAGACCCGGACTTGACTCCTCGAGATGGTCTCCCACTGGACCCTAGAACCCGGTTACTTGTGCTCCCCTCCTTGGGTCTATCCTAATGCAGAAAAGTAAATAATATACAATGGTGACATCATCCTCAACTCGGAAGTGCCCCAATAAAAGAATATTACATACAAGTTTTTACATGAATGAAAATGAAAAAACACTCATCTCACATAAAAAACCCCTGGCTATTCAAACACGACGATCCAATATAACATATCCAGCAACACATAACATCACATGTCATCAACGTAAGTAAATATGCGTATCCCAATTGTCGTTGATGTATAGCAACGAAACCGGCGATATCACATATTACACTTACGGTAGCAGAAAAGAAAGTGTAAAACTACAACAGTTGGAATCCGCAACCTCTTTAGACATCGCATGCCTAATCAAATGAATTCCTTAGACATCGCATGCCTAACTATTATGAACCGCGCATTTTAGTCTCATTGTCGAAAACTCTTTTCAATATCAAGTCGGGCAATTCAACAAGATTACCGACATCCTGAACGAATGCTCGTCGCAAACTTTAGTAAACAGCCGCACCCCCGGATGCCGTCAACGAAGTGCACTAAGGCGGATCACCGCTGCCGCGAGCACCCGAACAGATGCTTTTGGCGACGGGGTTCTCCTACAGTCACTTGGTCGGGGCTATGGGGCGTGGCTGTCTATTAAGTTTACCGGCGAGTATCCGCGTACGCTACGTGATTGCGACGGACTTTTGATCACATCAAAATCCCGTGGCAACCGATCAAATGAGACTAAACTGCTATGTCTATAACATTCAAATGTTGTTGATTCCAATTATTGTATCACATTCCAGATAAATAGACAATGTTAAACTTTCCGATCGAATAATCAAACACCCAAGTTTTCCCGAGTAGTTCAACACTTGAAATAAGTTTAAAAATATCCATTTCATGCCACAGTACCAACGGTCCAGCCGTAGAAGGGTCAAGCCAACGCCTCACATGTGGCACGCCGTACTGCCCCAAACCCTAAGGTTCAAAAGGCAGTTCAAGACGGTCACATAATCGAGTTAAGGTTTGTTGTCTTCTAGAGGGTCCATCGAGTTACTTGCACTACTTAGACGTTCTTAAACTACGGAAAAATCCAACACTTGGAAATTTTCCGGGTCGTGAAAAAGTGAGTTATTGATATCCGTTCGAACTTTTTAACAGTTTCTAAAAATTATCCGGACAAAACTAAACAAAGTTAAATTATCCGATCGAATCAACGAGTCCCCAATACAACCCTAGAAAACTCAACACTTGAGTGGAATAAAAAAATTCCCAGAAACAATTGACAAGAAAGGACCTAAGAATAAATATATGAAGTATGAGGGACTAAGTTATAATTTGGGCCGCGGAACCGCCGCCAAACCCTTGGTTTGGCCGCGGTTCCGTGGTCATAAAGAAGAATCAGTGGGCCGTACTTCACAGTAATTCTTAGTTTTTCCTGCTTAATTTTCTGAGCATTTTTAATTCATAAAAAATCACAGTTTTAAAAAATGTACAGAGAAGGTATAGATTAGGGTTTTGGGGTTCGATCGGATTTCTAACTTCGTCTACACTTCGCCTAAAGCTCTAGCTAGGCTCTGATGCCACTGTAGGGTTCCTAGGCACACTCATGAGGTTCCACAAGGCATCTACCTTGCCAAAATCAAAAATTTTATGTGCCGAACAACCCTATGCAAGATCGTTACTAGAGATAAGGCGAAACTAAAAGCTAGTAAACTACTTTACTACTAAGTGAAAGGAATTACAGCCTTTGTAGATCCGGTCCTTTACTTCTGAAGCTCCGTGTTGACGTCCCTTCGCTGCGATCATCGGGATCCCGGACCCTAGCGATGGTTTCATCGGAGAAATGAGCGGGCTAGGTCGTTGACTTCGAGGCCGAAGATGATCTACGTCGGGGAGAGTCAAACTCAAGCTATTCCTTCACTTGGTCAAAAACTTTGTGAAGAGAACACCCTATACAACATGGCAAGTGGTAGAGGATGAAGAAATAGGAAGTGGGTTCACTTTGGATTTGGATTTCTCACTCTTAATCTTCACTTGAAAATTTTCAAGAAAGGTTTTTATTCTTCTTGAAGAAGAAGAAGAAGAAGAAAAGAATATGAATAATAGAATTAATAAAATGAATAATCAAGCGAAGTCTGTCATAATTCAACCATGGGTGAGTAAAATAATGTAGAGACTAAACTAGAGTTTATGTTAATGGTTAGGTTAACAAAAATCTTATGCAAAACAAAAATGGTGGACTTTGTCAAAGATGCTTGAAAGCTTCATGAAGCTTCAAGCACAAAACAAAGAAAGCCACCATTTTGTATTTGCCAAAATAAATAAGATAAATAAAACCCTAACCATTAACGTAAACATGGTGTAAGTCATACACACACCCAAGTTTGCATGTATCATCAATCATGATACAAACTAGTGCACAAACATATATCATATATACTACTTGTGCACATAAAGTGAGAAAATCAATCTTAAGTGAACAAATACTAGTTAATGTAAAGTAATATATCAAATATATAATTATACATTAAATCATTAAATCAATACTTGATTTAATGATCCGGTCATATCGCATATAATCGACTAATATCAAGTGTATCAATATATCGAATCAACACTTGATTCGGTAACCCGGCTATATCTCATATAACCGTCCGATGATACAAATCGCGAGAATAGAATACAGTATCACATACTGGTATTATTCTCGGTCCCGCACATATCTCATATGTGCACCTATTTCGTTTCGATTGAGCCAGGAAACCCCTATGTAGGACTCTAAAGACTCGTCAATACGCCGGCAGTAGGTGGTGATCATATCAATCACCTGTAAGTCTACGGTAGCGCCCCGGCCGTCTACAGACGCCAAATGAGGAACAAAAACTTTTTAACTGGCGCTATCATATACTTTCACCCGGATCTGCCATTATTGCTAAACTAACAAACTGTAAAGAGAGTAGAAAGTTTATACCGAACGATCCGAGTCCTTCATTCTTTAACCATCATCTCACGCTCCGTTGCGGCTACTCCGATCTCGTCGATCTCCGATCTGCTCGTCCAGGTGGCACCACGTCAACGATTCTTTAAACGGGCTCCCTCCTCTGACTCGAGGCAACTCGGTCGTCAAGTTTGCTAAAAGAGACGACCAAGATTGATGTAGAGAATGAGTAAAAGACTTTGTCTCGTTCCGTCCAATGCTATGGACGAACGGTTAATGAAGTTTCCAATAAGTCGGGTGATGGAATGAAATGAGCTATGAAATTTCCATACACCCCAAAACTATCATATCTTTTTCAAGTGAGAGAGAGAGAGGAGGGGGCCGGCCATCTTATAGGAATGGGGGGGTGAGTGTAGGAGAGAGGAGAGTGACCACAAGAGAAAATATCTAGTGTGAACACAAATAAATATCTAGTGTGAACACACAGTGTGAACACAAAGAAAGAAACTAATGAAACAATAACACCTCACCGCTTCTAGAACCTTCTAGAAGTATCCACACTCTTCCAAAGAAAAGATAAATCCGTCTTTAACCGAATGTTAAAAGACGGCTGATAGAAAACTGGAAACTGGCAACTTCCAAAAGTGATCCCGAAACGAATTTCAGGATAACCCCATAACTGTATAAATATACCCGCATTTGTATTACGACCGAATACAAATGCAACTGAGACAAAGATATTATATCTACTCAATATAATACTCGGATCCGGCTTAAACCAAAGCCGACCAGTATCATCTGTCCGAAATCTGACATGTGCGTAAACGCACGTGCATTTTCCGAACCCTGCCATAAAAACCATACGGCCTCTACAACGTTTCGCCCGAACTTGGGAAACTGTCTGTGAGGGACTCTAATGACTCGTCAGTACCCTGGCAGTGGGTTTAACCACAAACCGTCAGCGGCACTAGCTATGCGTAACGGCTGCCCATGGACTGACCTCAAGGGAGGCCGATGAGCGAACTCATCCGGAAACCCTACTGAGCCTAACAGTGACAATGTATATACAGTCTGGTCCGTTCGTCAATGAGTATCGCATATCTGCCTAGGGGGCTAGTAACGTCAGACCCCCAATAGCAGTATAAGTCGTGTCGGAGTGTAGCCCAATAACACCCTGAGTTACTACTGGAGTACCTACCAGTAAATCTCCTGCCACGGCCGTGGGCTTTGTGTAATGGCTCTCCTAGACACAGCACGATCTCGCCCCCAATACCGAGAGAGACGAATCCCCTGCCGATCCGCTCACGTGCCTCCATGTGGCTCGGGACTGTACCCAAAAACTACCTGTTTGCACGACTCCTTTGAGCCGTGGTAGGGTAGAAATCAAAGCACAGTGGGAACTCACACGAGACAAATGACGACCTCAGGTCGATGAACTAACCTGTACACATGTCACCAGGGAACTGCTATCTGACGATATGTATAATACCAACTAGCAGATTCCCGGCGAGTCCTGTCCGGTGTACTCATAACCCAATGAGCACCTGTATACATCTTAGGTGATCCAACTGACACCAGTGGCTTGTGAGACCGGCCACCGCCCCTCGTCGGGGTCTCGACTGTAAACACTAGTTTACTCCGGAGTATCGATGCCCTGTCTCGAAACTCCCACGACTAGGGACCACAATTAAGGATATGCGTATAAACTACCCAACTCTCACGTATATGATCGCCATCATACTGTTGGTAGTAAAACAAGATCCTAAGGGCTCTATCAAACTGTAACATGTAATCAGTCACCTGAACATGTACACGACTGATAAAGGCAAACCAGATAGCATACTATCATCTCGAGTAAGACTGTCCTACCGGTATAGGTCCTCCGCAATCATTGCAATCAATTACCTGCGATCCAATAATTGACTCTGAGGGCACTATCTCCAACAATCTCCCACTTGCACTTAAGGCTAATTATTGCGATGTTGACTACTCACAGCCCGTGTGAAACCGAACATCCAACTCCTCTACTAATCAGTTTCACAAAGCCCGTTTGTAAAACTATTGTGTTCGAGAAATAGCCTCAGTGAGTGGATCCGCCTAGATGTTTCTTTCTATATCTCTCTAAATCTCAAGTTCGCAGAGAAAGCCATCTCCCGAATCGAGTAATACCTGTCTTAGAATATATCTGGATATCTGATGGGACCTAGTTCATAAATGAACTCCAAATCCAAACTTCTTAGACTGTATCGATCACTGAACCTAATCAGTATCCGGCACCATGCCACCCACAGTATCCTCTTGGACCACCTGTCCATAATACTGTCCCTCGTCAGAGGGAAAACTGTAACTCTGACAATCACTCTGTCAACTATGTCACCTTTGAAGCCTGGAATGATAATCGTCTCCCGAAGGAGGCTGCCGTCATCAAATCCGTAGAACATGTACTTATGTTCTAAAACTGCTTCCTTATGTTTCTCCAGGATTGGATTAATACAAATTTATTGCATCTAGTGCAAAAACAACATCTGGTATGGTACTTGACATCTCATGATTGACTCAGTTGCCTAAGCAAGTGATCTGCCAATCATGCACATCCCTCTCCCCTTTAGTCTGTAAGACACCTTTAGAGAGGGTGACTCCATTACCTACAGGTACACCACCATGCTAGGAGTCATCTATTCTAAAAACCACTAGAATACTGTCTAAGTACCCACATTGGGAAACTACCCAAATCCAGATCTAAAACCATAGATCTAGAAACCAGAATGTCAAATATTATATCCATATCCTGTCTGGAGAAACAACTGTGTGACGACCACAGTACAACTGATCGTAGTATAGGAATTTTACTTCCTACTCTGTGTATGTCATCCAGATACCATGACATCACACCCTACTACCTTCTTAACAGATCCATCCCCTATCCTGATTGAAGTCAAACCCATGACTGTCACATTAAAATTAGATGATCTATCTCCGCTATAACTGCCTAAGTCTATAAATAGACATAAGCATCTTGCCCACTATGCTTCTGCTGCTCCCACTGACTACGACAACCCTCCTACTGGGTCTCATAGCCTGGAACAACAGTAGTGTCAAGTCTGGGTAGATAAGAACCTCCCTGTCACCGTCCTTGAGGCTACCGAAGTACCTCTCGGGTGTCTGAGGTTACCCACCATATCTGCGGAGTGGCTATTGGAATGCCAAACCTGATTGAATGTATAAGTCCTATTAAATTTTCCGTAATCGTTCGCGGTTCTGGAATCACTTCCAGTTCTACCATACTCCCACTACTGTTTTCTGAAAAAGATCCATTTTACTAAAACTGTGGCGAGTCAAGAACAATATCACTATTGATCTTCCAAATGGTAGAATATCAACCCTCGTCATAGCCAGGGTCAACCCACAAACATCCATTACAGAAACGTGCCCTGAGTTATCCAGAGTCTGGTTTTAAGCATAAGCTGGACAACTCCCCGTTCCTTAACATCTTTTAAGGTACGAACCATTCTATATCCAATATAGAAACTTTGGCACTATTTTAATTGGAACCATATTCAAATTATGCAGCTGTCTCCAGTGCATATCAACTTAATGGAAAGAGGCTAATCAGTATTACTCAACTTAGGAATCCATCCAATTATGAGTAACCTGAAAGAGAAACAAGTTTCTCAAAACATTACTATCATGTGAATACCAATCACAAGAATCTACATCTTCGATCTCTTTGAAGAATCCCGATACTTGTGATACCTGGTTCTCTACTTTATTCTTATACCCACAACTTCTCAAAACTTAGACCTTGTATTTCTACGAAACACTTGTCTAAATACTAGAGAAGTTATAAGTAAACAGAACATAGTACGAGGACCTACCCCTTTGTCCTGATGGACACTGGACAACATACAATACTCTGTATAAGTCCACTGAGTTTAAGCAACTCAAAACCTGTGCGTCGTAGGTTGAAAACTGTACCCTGGCGATTTCCTCAAATATCACCAATTACAACGAATTCCGATATAATGAGGATAATCACCTAATTCCCAATAACTTACTCCCACTCATCATCTGTAAAACCATACAGATATGAGAATGAAACCTGGTAAATACATACCCTTGGAGTAAGTATCTAATCCGGAAAACAGTTTTCCTTTAACAATGCACTGAAACATGAAAATGTTTCGTAGGGGTATCCTGGTATTCATAGCAATGCCTCTTCCATAATCCAATTCATGACTTTAACCGTATATTTCACCGCCATCTCTCCAAGTCCCTTTATTTGTCTTTAGTCGTTACCTCCTGCACACCATCGTTAGGCTAAATGGTTTTCTTCCTTCCCTACCGTTCGGCACCAGCCTATGGTTTGGAAGAAGAATATCCAGTAAGCATAATAGGTGTACCCTCCTAAACCAAGGAGTACTCGCATCTTGAGAGAAGGTGATGATAAAAGACATCTGAATAATACCTTATTCTTTTAAAGGTGAAATAGTAGTGGCGATGAAGTACGCGGTTTTGGTCGTGAATGATATCGGTCGCAATTTACTTTGCCCTCTTTCTAATCCCTTTATTTTGTCTTTACATATTACCTTCTGCACACCCTACTTAGGCTAATTGGTTTTCTTCATTCCCTACCTTTCGGCACCTGCCTATGGTTTGGAATAAGACTATCCAATAAGCGTAATAGGTATACTCTCCTAAACCAAGGAGCCCTCGTAACCTGAGAGAAGGTGATAATAAAAGACAACTGAATAAACCAATTCTATTTCTCCTGAACCTGGATCCATCCTCGAAGAAGTCCGTTCGAGTTCGTATATAACCATACGATGGATCTATCCAATGGAAGTGGATATCCGTAGTAATACGGGTGTTCTGAGAATTTCAAAGGGTAAAAGAAGGAGTGGCAATGACTTATGCAACATAGACAATCCAAAAGCCAGTATTTTAAGAAGGTTCGGTCAACCTGGTCACTGAGTCATAGTCTAGGGTCGGTCAAAGGTCGCTGCCAAAGAGAGAGAGAAAAGAAACACTCTGCGTGCACTCTAACCTAGATCAGAATGGTTATCACTTTATCTAATCCGGAAAACTCCCACTGTACTGTCAAATTCTCCTCCAAACCTAAAAGAAGAATCAATCGGGATCACCCGAAGAGTAAACCAACTCATCAGTGGGAATCGGGATCCAACTCTCATCGCATGATAACGTGATGGAATGCATCCACGTTACTCATACTCCAGAAGGTATGCGCATACTTGGCAAGTTTCAGTTTCTTTAGAAACTGCCGATATGATTTTTTTTTGCCCCATGCTCTTATAACCTTGGCGTTAGGTCAAAATGTCATAAGTCACATGCCAAGTTCTACCCGTCACTATCTTGTTAATTTGAACCCACCCGCACATGCCCTTGGCGTTAAGTCAAAATGGCAGAACGACTGTCCCAAACCAACTCATCTATCTATGCAACAATTGAATACCCAGCAGCCACCAAACACTATGCCTTGGCGTTAGGTCAAAATACATAGCTTGAATACTACTGAATACCCAAAAGAAGTGACGGAGGGCTACGGCTGGTTTTTGGCGAAAAACCTTTAACGTAGTGAACTTGATATCGCTGAAGGAACCAGATAGCTTTTTAAAATATAGTGGCGAAAACCTTTTGCTAAAGAGGTCACTCCCGGTGAAGGGATCTCGGCTCTTTCCTCGTGGAATGAGGTGCAGGATATTCCACTGAATACCGCGATGCAAAGCAACTTGTAATCGACTATAGTGAAGTTATTACCCTGACGCAAACTTTTTCCCAAGGGGTCAGTCCCGGTGAAGGGATATCGGCCCTTGCCCCGTCGAATGAGGTGCAGGATATTCCACTGAATACCTCTATGCATAACAAAAGGAAACGTCTTTGCAATAACACTTTTTAAATTTGTTCCAACAACTGTAAACAGGTTTTCTTTACTTTACATTGATCAGAATCAACGCAGTCCCATCAATCAATCACACCAGAAAAGAACGAAAATAAAATGTACGTATATGCCATCCGCATTCGTCACTGGGTCCCGTCATCACCCATTAGGTTACTTAACTAACGACAGAGCGGGGACTGGACTAGCGCGGGTGTAAAATATATACAACATCTAATAGTATATAAACCAATAAACAATAATCGCTCCAGGCATGATAATATGCAACATTACAGAAAAGTAATAAGCATCACAGAACAATACAGATAATCTGGGATCCCCGGGTTTCACAGAGCCGCTGCTGAAACCCGACGTTTCCCTGTCGTGTGGATAGCCTGTGCAATGAAACCTAGACCCCTACGGGTGCGGCAAGTTACCCGCCAAAACCTGAAGCGAGGCAGCCCCCTACAGCAAAGTGAATGGACCACCCTGCACTTCACGGAATCCGGTAGCTTGAGCACCCCTCCTTGGGTCAACCTGTACCCCCTACGAGTGCGGCGAATAGTCTGCCAATTCTAGAGTGAGGCCCCTCTGCCTTTCAAAGCCATGGGATGCGGACCCGTTGCCCTCCAGAACCCGGCTATCCGTGCACTCCATCGTGGGGCAAAACCTAGTACAGTAATGAAAAATAGTACAACAGGTACATCGACCGCAACCTGGTCGTGCCCCAAAAGAATATTATACAACAGGCAGTGATGGCAGTCCACATGTTGGACGCTCGCCCCGCAATATCAAATGTACAAATAAATCCAAACTGCACTATCATTGCACACTGCTATCCACCACGACAAATCCACAACATCACAGCACAACACAGAACATCAACGCGAATGTCACGTTCGCAAACCCGTCTAAAAGAACTATAGCAATCAGACGCGGTTTATCGATCAAATGACATTCCCGGTCGGAGATATAATGTAAGCACTGTAATCTAACATGTTTAAATTTCGATCGACTAAATATCACGAAGTGGGCCCCACGAACAACTGGTGAACAGTAAGAAAATCTGGGCCCAAAAGATATATACCAAAAAACCCAATTTCCAGAGAAGAATATACTATGCAAATTTGGGGGCATGATCACACCAAATGGCCGCGGATGCGCGGTCAAACCCTAGGTTTGACCGCGGAATAGGTTTGACCGCGATTCCGCGGCGGTTTGGTCGTATCATGTGCCTAAATTTTTACAGTATCCTTATAAAACTCTGCACAACTTTCTGCGATATGTAGAATAATTTTAGGACATCATTTAAAATCTACAGAAACTGTGAAATTGTAAAATGCGGTTTTTGATTTCCGGTTCGATCGATGTTTTAAACACGTTAGGACAAGTTAGTATAGCAAAATGGTGAGGCTCTGATACCAGTGTAAGTCTATGGTAGCGCCCCGGCCGTCTACAGACGCCAAATGCGGAACAAAAACTTTTTAACTGGCGCTATCGTATACTTTCACCCGGATCTGCCATTATTGCTAAACTAACAAACTGTAAAGAGAGTAGAAAGGTTATACCGAACGATTCGAGTCCTTCATTCTTTAACCATCATCCCACGCTCCGTTGCGGCTACTCCGATCTCGTCGATCTCCGATCTGCTCGTCCAGGTGGCACCACGTCAACGATTCTTTAAACGGGCTCCCGCCTCTGACTCGAGGCAACTCGGTCGTCAAGTTTGCTAAAAGAGACGACCAAGATTGATGTAGAGAATGAGTTGAAGACTTTGTCTCGTTCCGTCCAATGCTATGGACGAACGGTTAATGAAGTTTCCAATAAGTCGGGTGATGGAATGAAATGAGCTATGAAATTTCCATACACCCCAAAACTATCATATCTTTTTACAACCATCTTTTTCAAGTGAGAGAGAGAGAGAGGAGGGGGCCGGCCATCTTATAGGAATGGGGGGGTGAGTGTAGGAGAGAGGAGAGTGACCACAAGAGAAAATATCTAGTGTGAACACAAATAAATATCTAGTGTGAACACAAATAAATATCTAGTGTGAACACACAGTGTGAACACAAAGAAAGCAACCAATGAAACAATAACACCTCACCGCTTCTAGAACCTTCTAGAAGCATCCATACTCTTCCAAAGAAAAGATAAATCCGTCTTTAACCGAATGTTAAAAGACGGCTGATAGAAAACTGGAAACTGGCAACTTCCAAAAGTGATCCCGAAACGAATTTCAGGATAGCCCCGTAACTGTATAAATATACCCGCATTTGTATTACGACCGAATACAAATGCAACTGAGACAAAGATATTATATCTACTCAATATAATACTCGGATCCGGCTTAAACCAAAGCCGATCAGTATCATCTGTCCGAAATCTGACACGTGCGTAAACGTACGTGCATTTTCCGAACCCTGCCATAAAAACCATACGGCCTCTACAACGTTTCGCCCGAACTTGGGAAACTGTCTGTGGGGGACTTTAATGACTCGTCAGTACCCTGGCAGTGGGTTTAACCACAAACCCTCAGCGGCACTAGCTATGCGTAACGGCTGCCCATGGACTGACCTCAAGGGAGGCCGATGAGCGAACTCATCCGGAAACCCTACTGAGCCTAACAGTGACAATGTATATACAGTCCGGTCCGTTCGTCAATGAGTATCGCATATCTGCCTAGGGGGCTAGTAACGTCAGACCCCCAATAGCAGTATAAGTCGTGTCGGAGTGTAGCCCAATAACACCCGGAGATACTACTGGAGTACCTACTAGTAAATCTCCTGCCACGGCCGTGGGCTTTGTGTAATGGCTCTCCTAGACACAGCACGATCTCGCCCCCAATACCGGGAGAGAAGAATCCCCTGCCGATCCGCTCACGTGCCTCCATGTGGCTCGGGACTGTACCCAAAAACTACCTGTTTGCACGACTCCTTTGAGCCGTGGTAGGGTAGAAATCAAAGCACAGTGGGAAATCACACGAGACAAATGATGACCTCAGGTCGATGAACTAACCTGTACACATGTCACCAGGGAACTGCTATCTGACGATATGTATAATACCAACTAGCAAATTCCCGGCGAGTCCTGTCCGGTGTACTCATAACCCTATGAGCACCTGTATACATCTTAGGTGATCCAACTGACACCAGTAGCTTGTGAGACCGGCCATCGCCCCTCGTCGGGGTCTCGACTGTATACACTAGTCTACTCCGGAGTATCGATGCCCTGTCTCGAAACTCCCACGACTAGGGACCACAATTAAGGATATGCGTATAAACTACCCAACTCTCATGTATATGATCGCCATCATACTGTTGGTAGTAAAGCAAGATCCTAAGGGCTCTATCAAAGTGTAACATGTAATCAGTCACCTGAACATGTACACGACTGATAAAGGCAAACCAGATAGCATACTATCATCTCGAGTAAGACTGTCCTACCGGTATAGGTCCTCCGCAATCATTGCAATCACGTACCTGCGATCCAATAATTGACTCTGAGGGCACTATCTCTAATATCACCCACAAGCCGCAAGCGGTCTGCTAAACGTAACAGCCACCCGGGTATTGAGCGATCAGAAGATCAACGAGCAAGCCTGCTCACACTCCTGTGAATCCAACCAGTAACACTTACCGCACAGTCCGGTCTGTTCGTCTGATATGTCGCATATCTCGCCTAGGGGTGGTAAACGTCATACCCCAGTAGCTTGATAAGTCATGCCGATGTAAGCTCCATAACAAGCATGAAACTACTGATAACACTTACCAGTAAATCAGTGCAACCCTGGCCAGGGATTTCCAGTTATGGCCAGTCGAGCATAGCGCAACATCAACCCCCAATACCGGGAGAGACGAATCCCCTCCTATCGCTCATTACCTCCATGTGAATCGGAACTGTACCCAAAAACCACCTGTTTGCACGACTCAGTAGAGCCGTGGTAGGGTGGAAATCAAAGTACAGTGGGAGACACACAAGACTCTATGACGATCTCGGGTCAACAGACTAAGCTGTACCAGTGTCACCAGAGAACTGCCATCTGACGTGAGGTATAATACCATCTGGGAGTTCTCGGCGAGTCCTTTCAGTGTACCCAGTCATCACTGAGCACCCGCATACCATCTCTGATGTCAAACACTAATGGATATGGGATCATCCATCGCCCATCACATGGGTCGAGAAGATATACGCTAGTCTACTCTGGAATATCGATGCCCCGTCTCGATATTCACACGACTAGGAACATTGAAGGATGTACTCATGGACTACCCCGGCCCCACTAGTATGATCTACATCATAGTCCTGGAAGTCGAGCACACATCCTAAGGGCTTTATCAACATGTAATAGAAAGACTGCAAGTATACATGTTAAGATAAAGAGCAACCAGATAGCGTACTATCATGTCGAGCAAGAAAGTCCTACCTATATTTGTCCCAGCATCCACTACAATATACATCCCATGTACAGTAATGGCCTCTAGGGCATACATATAACTAACAAGAACCCGGTTACTTGTGCTCCCCGCCTTGGGTCTATCCTAATGCGGAAAAGTAAATAATATACAATGGTGACATCATTCTCAACCCGGAAGTGCCCCAATAAAAGAATATTACATACAATGAATTTTACATGAATGAAAAATGAAAAACTCTCATCTCACATAAACCCCCGGCTATTCAAAATGCGACGATCCAATATAACATATCACAACAACACATAACATCACATGTCATCAGCGTAAGTAAATATGCGTATCCCAATTGTCGTTGATGTATAGCAACGAAACCGGCGATACTCCATATATTACACTTACGGTCGCAGAAAAGAAAGTGTAAAACTACAACAGTTGGAATCCGCAACCTTCTTAGACATCTCATGCCTAACCATTATAAACCCCGCATTTTAGTCTCAATATCGAAAACTCTTTTCAATATCAAGTCGGGCAATTCAACAAGATTCTCGACATCCTGATCGAATGCTCGTCGGAAACTTTAGTAGACGGCCGCACCCCCGATACCGTCGACGAAGTGCACTAAGGCGGAACACCGCTGCCGCGAGCACCCGAACGGATGCTTTTGGCGACGGGGTTCTCCTACAGTCACTTGGTCGGGGCTTTGGGGCGTGGCTATCTATTAAGTTTACTCGGCGAGTATCCGCGTACGCTACGCGATTGCGATGGACTTCTGATCACTTCAAAATCCAGTGGCAACCGATCAAATGAGACTAAACTGCTACATTTATAACATTCAAATTAGTTATCTCATAACTACTTGTGGATTCCAAATATTGTATCAGATTCCAGATAAATAGACAATGTTAAACTTTCCGATCGAACAAACAAACACCCAAGATTTCCCAAATAGTTCTCAACACTTGAAATTAATTTAAAAGCATCTATCACATGCCACAGTACCAATGGTCCAGCCGTAGAAGGGTCAAACCAACGCCTCACATGTGGCAACGCCGTACTGCCACTAATCCTAAGGTTTAGTGGCAGTTCAGACGGTCACAAAATCGAGTTAAGGTTTTAGTTCTTCTAGAGGGTCCACCGCGTTACTTGCACGACTGTGAATGTTCTTTAACTATGGAAAAATCCGACACTTGGAAATTTTCCGGCAGGGGAAAATGTGAGTTATTGATATCCGTTCGAACTTTTTAACACTTTCTAAATTACCCCGAAAATACTTAAACGAACTTAAACTTTCCGATAGAATCAACGAGTTCCCTATATGTCCCAGAAAGCTCAACACTTGAGTAGAACTAAAAATTCCCAGAAGCATGAAAAAGTACCCAAGAATAAACCCCTGAAGTATTAGCCCCCAACTCCCTAAGATGGCCGCGGAACCGCCGCCAAACGCATGGTTTAGCCTCGGTTCCGCGGTCTCTTAGATGAATTATGGCTTCGTACTTCACAGTAATTCTTATAATTCCCTACATGATTTTCTGAGTATTTTTAATATGAAATATTTCAACTTTTGAAAAAATTTCCAGAAACTAGGTTTTTACGGTGTTTCGGAGTTCGATCGGACTTCAAACTTCGTCTAGACAACGCCTAAAGCTCTAGCTTGGCTATGATACTACTGGAGGGTTATCTTAGCACCTTGTGAAGGTTTTGGCAAGTATCAATCAAGCTACTTTAAAATTTTTTGGGTGCTAAACAAACCCTAACCAAGATCTTAACTAGAGAATTAGGAATAACAAAGCATGTAAACAACTTTACATCTAAGAGTTAGGGATTACAACCTTTGTAGTTCGTTCCTTCACTTCTAAAGCTCCGGGTTGAGGTCCCTTCGCTGCGATCATCGAGTACCCAGACTCAAGAGAGGCTCCATGAAGAGAAAGATGTAAGCTTACTTCCAATCTTCAACAACAAAGATGATCTACCTTGAAGAAACTCAAGCCCAAGCTCTTGCTTTACTAATCAAGTATTAGCAAAGCAAACACCCTAATCTAAGTGGCTAGAATAGATGAGGATGATGAAGTAGGAATTTAGCTCTCATTTGTTTTCAATTTCTCACTCAAAATCATCACATAAGAAAAAGCTAAAAAGCTTTTCTCAAAGGAAGAAGAAGAAGAAATTACTTTGTGATGAATAATGAATTATTATTCTATGGTTACAATTGCAACCCATTGTTAAGAATGAAGACTTAACCCATGTAGAGAGTTAACTAGGGTAAAAGGTTTGGGTTGAGTTAATAAAATATCTACACAAAAATATCTTTGCTTAAAACAAAAATAAAGCTTCTAGAAGCTTCATGAAAAAGCTAACCCAAATCAAACCCTAACTATATTTAATCTCTACAAAACATGTTGCATTTGTAATCATAACTTGTTACAATATTATATATCACATATATAATATATTTTGTAACAAAATAAAATAATACAATTAACATATATCACATATATATCAATGTATTATCCAAGTGAGAAAAAGAATCTTTAAGTGAGCTTATATTAGTTAATGTAATATAATATATCAAATATATAATTATACATTAAATTATCGAATCAACACTTGATCCGATAATCCGGCTATTTCATAAATAACCGACTAATATAATCTGTATCAGTTCATTGAATCAACACTTGATCCGATGACCCGGCTATATCACATATACCCGGCCGATATCTCATATCGCGAGAATCTAATACGGTATCGCATACACGTATTATTCCCGGTCCCGCACATATCACATATGTGCTCCTACTCCGTTTTGCCTGAGCCAGGAAACCTCTGTGTAGGACTCTAAAGAATTGTCAATATGCCGGCAGTAGGTGATGATCATATCAAACACCCACAACCTGCAAGCGGTCAGCTAAACGTAACTGTAAGTCGATGTACAACACCCCACGACTTGCGGGGAGGCGGAAAATTGAAAAATGATCTTGTTCTTTGCATAAACATCGAATAACGGAGAATCTTTGCTAAACTATAACTAACAAGAAACATAGAAGTTATGAACTACTATGATAAGTGATTATACCTAATGAACCATGTCCTTCTCCTTTTCGTTATCCACGTCCTTCTCGGCCTCCTCCACGTAATAGATGATCCACCCGAGAGCTATACTCCAAGCTTCACCTCTAACTTGAGGTAACTAGGTTTCTTAAAGTGATAATCTAAGTAACCTAGGTGATATAGAGAAGTGTTATGGATTAAATAGTCTTTACTAATCCTTGGTCTCAACACATGAGAGGGGAGGATTAGGGTTTGAAGAGAGAGAGCTTGAGGAGAGAGAAGGTGAGAATGATAATGAATTGAAATTGTTTCTCACTTCTAATATATCATGAAGCATATAAAATATCAAATAATATAAATCAAATGATTTATCATCATGATTCATTTAATATGTGCAATGAATCATCAAGTGAGTCATTAAGCAATAAATGCTTCATTAACTCACTTGAATGATTCATCTCATGAGTCACAAAATCAATTAATGCTAATGCCACCTTAACCCTCAAGTCACCATCCTTCTAGAAGCTTGCTGCAAAATTATGAGAATGCCCCTCCTATCCGTGAAAACACGGAAAAACTTTAGACTGTATAAATCCAATAACCCGATATTAGAAACTGGCTTAAACCAAAGCCGGCTAGTAAAAACTGTCCGAATGTCGTACGTGCGTAAACACACATATGCGTCCGAACCCTTGTCGTAAAACCATACAACCTCTATATCGTTTCGCCCGGAGCAGGGAAACTCTCTGTGAGGGACTCTAAAGACTCGACTACTACGCTGGCTGTGGGTTTAACCACAGACTGCAAGCGGCACTAGCTGTACGTAACGGTCCCCTGGTAGATGTCGATAAGAAGGCCGATGAGGAAACCCATCCGAACTCCTACTGAGTCTGATGTGACAATCTCCATACAGTCCGGTTTCGTCTAAGACTATCGCATATCGGTCCTAGGGGGGCAGCAAGCGTCAGTCCCCTAATAGCAGTATAAGTCGTGTCGGAGCGTAGCCCATTACATCCTGAGAAACAACTGGAACCTACCAGTAAATCTCGCTTGCCCTGGCCAGAGACTTTGCGTAATGGCTCTCTGACACAGCGCGATATTAACTCCCAATACCGGGAGAGACGAATCCTGTCTAACCGCCACTGCTTCCAAGTGCTCGGGACTGCACCCAACTGCTACCTGTTTGCACGACTCCTTTGAGCCGTGGTAGGGTACCAATCTAAGAACAGTGGGACACACTCGAGACGAAGTAGCAGTGTCAAGTCTGCGGACTATGCTGTACTCATGTCACCTGGGAACTATTAACTGACGACGGGTATAATACCAACCAACAGTTCCCCGCGAGTCCTGTCCGGTGTACCCGTAACCCAACGAGCACCTGCATACTATCTCCAGTACGACATACTGACGGCTGTGGGACAGACCATCTCCCCAACTGGGATGAGAAGCGTACACACTAGTCTACTCTGGAGTATCGATGCCCTATCTCGATAATCCTACGACTAGGGACCTGTAAAAGGATGTGCTTGTAGATTACCCAGCCCCCATTAGTGTGACTGCTATCACAACGCTGGTAGTCAAGCAAGATCCTAAGAGCTCTATCAATACGTATACTCACATATTAAGATAGATGAAACCAAGTAGCATACTACCATGTTTAGAAATACTGTTATATAACTGTGAATATCCCAAGCTTCCATTAAGTAATATACAAGCTAGTATGATACAATAATGGCCCCTAGGGCATATACACTAACAATCTCCCACTTGCACTAGGGCCATGTACTGGCATATCGAAGACCGATGATCTCGAGTAGCCTCTCGAACTGAATCTGAGGTAGGGCCTTCGTGAATGGATCAGCAATGTTCTCTTCAGTACCAACTCTCCGGACCTCGATCTCCCGACGATCAATGATCTCCCTGATCAGGTGATACCGCCTTAAGATGTGTCTGGACTTCTGATGGGACCTTGGTTCCTTCGCTAAAGCTATAGCTCCGTTGTTGTCGCAATACAGAGGTATTGGATCAACAATGGTAGGAACCACCTGAAGTTCTGTTAGGAACTTCTTCATCCGGACCGCTTCTTTTGCGGCATCGCAAGCAACAATATACTCCGCTTCCATCGTCGAGTCAGCAACGGTGTCCTGCTTGGAACTCTTCCAGCACACCGCCCCTCCATTGAGGGTAAAGACATAACCTGACATGGACTTGGAATCGTCCTTATCACTCTGGAAGCCGGAATCAGCAAAGGCCTCCATCTTGAGGTCTTTTCCGCCGTAAACCAAGAACATCTCCTTTGTCCTTCTCAGGTACTTGAGGATGTTCTTTACTGCTATCCAGTGCTTCTCCCCTGGGTCTGACTGATACCGGCTTACCACGCTCAGTGCGTAAGCTACATCTGGTCTGGTGCACAACATCGCATACATTATAGAGCCTACCGCAGAAGCGTAAGGTATAATAGACATGCGTTCCCTTTCCAAATCAGTCTTGGGAGACATCTCTTTGGATAGGGTGATTCCGTGACAAGCCGGTAGATTACCGCGCTTAGAATCTTCCATACTAAATCTTTTCAGTATAGTGTTGATATACCTGGACTGTGAAAGTCCCAACATTCTCTTGGATCTATCATGATAGATCCGGATCCCCAGAATGTAAGAGGCATCACCCAGGTCTTTCATGGAGAACCTGTGTGACAAGAATCCTTTGACAGATTGTAGCATAGGAATGTCATTTCCTATTAATAGAATGTCATCCACGTACAAGACGAGGAATACAACAGTTCGTGCTACAACTTTACTATATATGCATGGTTCATCTGGATTTTTGATAAAGTCATATTCTTTGACCGTTTCATCAAAACAGATGTTCCAACTCCGCGATGCCTGCTTTAGTCCATAAATGGACTTAAGCAACTTACATACTTTCCCGCTGCTCCCACTCTGATTGAAACCCTCTGGCTGATCCATATAGACACACTCTTCTAAATTACCATTCAGAAAAGCCGTCTTTACGTCCATCTGCCAGATTTCATAATCATGGAAGACAGCAATAACAAGAAGGACCCGAATGGATTTGAGCATAGCCACTGGAGAAAAAGTTTCGTCATAGTCCAAACCAGGTCTTTGAAGAAAACCCTTTGCAACAAGTCTAGCCTTATAGGTTTCCACCTGTCCATCTACACCAATCTTTTTCTTGAAGATCCATTTGCATCCTATGGGTTTTACCCCATCTGGAGCAAAGTCCAAAGTCCATACTTTGTTAGTGCACATGGACTCCATTTCGGTCCGCATTGCATCTAGCCATCGTACCGAGTCGCCGCTCTGGATGGCCTGCTGGAAGCTAGTGGGTGTAAGTCCACATTACCTCTCCCGGTTCTTTCGAGCTTGCGGAAATGATGAAAAACGATTTTTTGGGTTATGGAAACATGGACTATAAAACACGGATCTTTGCTAAATTGTAGGGTTCCTAGGCACACCCATGAGGTTCTACAACTGATCAACCATGCCAAAATCTAAAATTTCCATGTGCCAAAGAACCCTTTACTAGATCGTTAACTAGAGGTAAGGCGAAAGAATGCAAGTTAACAACTTTAACTAAAAGGAAAGTGACTACAACCTTTGTAGATCCGGTCCTCCACTTCTCTAGCTCCGTGTTGACGTCCCTCCGCTGCGATCATCGGATCCCGGACTCTGGCGATGGTTTCGTCGGAGAAATGATCGGGCTAGGTCGTCGACTTCGATGCCGAAGATGATTTACGTCGAGACAACTCAAGATCAAGCTCCATCTTCACTTGGTCATAGAACTTGTGAAGATAACACACTCTGCTACATGGCAAGTGGTAGAGGATGAAGAAATAGGAAGTGGGTTCACTTTGGATTTGGATTTCTTCCTCTTTTTCTCATGGCACCATTGGAGGTAGCAAGGTTTCTTCTTCTTGAAGAAGAAGAAGAAGAAGAAGAAAGAATATGATAAGAATTATTTTAAAAAGAAAATCCAAGTGATTCTTATCATAATGCAACCATGGGTGAGGTAACTAGTGTAGAGACTAAACTAGGGTTTAGGTGAATGGTTAGGTTAAGGAAAAAACAAAATGGTAGATAAAGCTAAGAAGCTTCATGAAGCTTAAGCAAAAAACAAAGTTAGCCACCATTCTTTTTTTCCAAAAGTAAATAAAATGAATAAGTGAATAATTTAAAACCCTAACCATTAACCTAAACATGGTTTAAACAATACACACACCCAAGTTTGCATGTATCTTCAAACATGATACAAACTAGTGCACAAAACTATATCATATATACAATGTGCACATCAAGTGAGAAAATCCATCTTAAGTGAACAAATACTAGTTAATGTAAAATAATATATCAAATATATAATTATACATTAAATCATTAAATCAACACTTGATTTAATGATCCGGTCATACTGCATATAACCGACTAATATCAAGTGTATCAATGTATCGAATCAACATTTGATTCGGTAACCCGGCTATATCTTATATAACCGTCCGATGATACAAATCGCGAGAATAGAATACAGTATCACATACTGGTATTATTCTAGGTCCCGCACATATCTCATATGCGCTCCTATTTCATTTCGCTTGAGCCAGGAAACCTCTGTGCAGGACTCTAAAGACTCGTCAATACGCCGGCAGCAGGTGATGATCATATCAAACACCCACAAGCCGCAAGCGGTCTGCTGAACGTAACGGCCACCCGGGTATTGTGCGATCAGAAGATCAACGAGCAAGCCCGCTCACACTCCTGTGAATCCAACCAGCAACACTTACCGTATAGTCCGGTCTGATCGTTGATATGTCGCATATCTCGCCTAGGGGTGGTAAATGTCAGACCCCGGTAGCTTGATAAGTCATGCCGATGTAAGGTCCATAACATAGCATGAAACTACTGATAATACTTACCAGTAGATCACTGCAACCCTGGCCAGGGATTTCCAGTTATGTCCAGTCGAGCATAGCGCAACATCAACCCCCAATACCGGGAGAGACGAATCCCCTCCTATCGCTCATTGTCTCCATGTGAATCGGGACTGTACCCAAAAACCACCTGTTTGCACGACTCAGTAGAGCCGTGGTAGGGTGGAAATCAAAGCACAGTGGGAGACACACAAGACTCTATGACGATCTCGGGTCAACAGACTAAGATGTACCAGTGTCACCAGAGAACTGCCATCTGACGTGAGGTATAATACCATCTGGGAGTTCTCGGCGAGTCCGTTCAGTGTACCCAGTCACCACTGAGCACCCGCATACCATCTCTGATGTCAAACACCAATGGATATGGGATCATCCATCACCCATCACATGGGTCGAGAAGATATACGCTAGTCTATTCTGGAATATCGATACCCCGTCTCGATATTCCCATGACTAGGAACATTGAAGGATGTACTCATGGACTACCTAGGCCCCACTAGTATGATCTACATCATATTCCTGGAAGTCGAGTACACATCCTAAGGGCTTTATCAACATGTAACAGAGAGACTGAAAGTATACATGTTAAGATAAAGAGCAACCAGATAGCGTACTATTATGTCGAGCAAGAAAGTCCTACCTATATATGTCCCAGCATCCACTACAATATACATCCTATATACAGTAATGGCCTCTAGGGCATACATATAACTAAAAATCTCCCACTTGCACTAGGGCCATCTGTAGCAGTGGTTGCAGTATCTAATACTCAACCATCCCATAAAAGTCCCTCTTTGGGAAAAAGCCTTTGTGAGTGGATCCGCTGTGTTGTCCTCTAAGTCTACTCTCCTAACCTCGATCACCCTGGAGATCAACTATCTCCATGATCAGGTGATGCTGCCTCAGAATATGTCTGGGGCACTGATGGGATCGGGGTTCCTGGGCCAAAACCACACTTCCATTGTCACACAATGGTAGGAACCTAGTTCATCTCATGAACCAATATACACCCAAACTGCCTCTTTGGTAGTATCTTTAATAGCGATGTGACCAGCCTTTATCATCTAGTTTGCCACGGTATCTAGCTTGGAACTCTTCCAACATACCATCCCTTCACTGAGGGTAAAGACTGCCTGCGACTGACATTCAGTCGTCCTTATCACCCTGGGAACCTTTCCAGTGATTCTCCTTAGGATCCATTGTTACCATCTTACTACACCTAGTGAGAAACCCTAACATCCATTTAGATCTATCTCAAAGATCAAAAACCCAGGATTTAGGAGGTATCATTTTGATCTTATATGGAGGAATCTTGTGATAAGCGGAGATTGACCGAGCGTAGCATAGGAACTCCTTTCCTATCAAGAGTATGTCATCTACGTACTCTACGAGGATCATCACCATACTCCATACTACCTTTTTTGTACATACAAGGTTCATCTACCATTTTGATGAAGTCAAACTCTTTGACTACCATATCAAAACAGATGTTCCAACTCCGCGATGCCTGCTTTATCCTGTAAAGCAACTTGCACACGTTTTCGCTGTTCCCACTGTTTACGAAGCCCACTGGCTGTGTACTTATAGACGTTCTCTTCTAAATCATTATTTAGAAAAGCAGTCATGGCACCCAACCACCAGATATCGTAGGTCATGGTATGTAGCAATGTCAAGTAGGATCCAGATGGACTTAAGCATAGCCACTGGAAAAGGTTTTCATCATTTTCCATGCCTGGTCGATGACGAGAACCTTTAACAAGTCTAGCTTTGAAAGTCTCAACTTTTCCATCTACACCAAGTAATCTTCTCAAGATATACTTGCTTCTGATGGGGGATTTAACCCTTCAGATATAGAAACCAAAGTCCATACTTTGTTGGTGTACATGGGATTCCATCTCAGATCGCTAAGCATCCAGCCATTCTTACAGAGTCCCCTACTCTCGATGGGCCTACTCGAAACTAGTTGGGACATCATCTCATGATGCATTCCTCGCTCCCACTGTCATCGAGAAACCGAAGTATCTCTCAGGCAGGTGAGGAACCCCGCTAGATCGGCGGAGAGGCTGAGGTTCGTTGGGGATTATAGAATCCTTTGGTCCAGTCAAATCAGCTGCAGTTTTGTATAGCTGGAACCTTTCCAGTTCTACAGAACTGACCTTTGCCTCGATCTTGTCCGGATTTTGCTTGTTGACATAGGCCGGACAATCCCAAATCTTAACTTACTTAAGAGATAGGTTCTTCCCATTACCATATCTCATATGGAGTGGTAGGCACTGATTTGATTTGAACCCAATTTAATAGGTATGCAACTTCTCAAGTGCACAACCCCAAAAGGAAAATAGGTAACTCAGTAATACTCATCATAGAGCACACCATATCATATAGGGTGCTATTGCTCTGCCCCGATACACCGTTGTGCTGTGGTGTATTCAGAGGAATAACACCGAGAGAGAATTCTATTCCCCTTTAGAATAGCTTCAGGAATTCTATGCACAAGTATTCTCCTCCCTGATCTTATCAAAGGACATAATACTTATACCCGGTTTTTTGGTTCTCTACTTCTAACTTATATTCTGTGAATATCTCAAAAGCTTCGGACTTATGTTTCAACAGGAATATTATGACTGAAATCTTGAGAGATCATCAGAGAATGTAATGAAGTGCAAAGAACCGGTCCTGGCATGTGTAGACAGGGGACCCTTACATACATCATCATGTATCAGTCCCAAGAGTTTACTAACTCTTTCTCTGTTTCCAATAAACAGAGCTATGGTCATCTAATCTTTGTGACATGACTGGCAAGTTTCATAAGATGTAAATTCAAACTAATTTAAATATTGCATCTAAATGTAACTTCAGCCAGTCGGGGTCGCATTGATATGACCTAGTCTACAATGCCTCAAGAAAGATTCGTTCATTTTTTGAACTCTTCCTCTTGTGGTGTGTTCCCGTATATTAGGGAACTGTAGTTTGATTTAGAACGTCAATGCTTTTAGATAACGTGCCTGAACCGATCAACTTTTGAAATGTTCAAAACAATATTATCACAATACAAAATTATAACAATTTCTTTCTTTACTAATAAAGAGACTGATATGATTTTGTATATCAGGTTCGGTATCTAATAGCATTTGTTCAGAATCAATGTATTGGTAATACAGGGTGACAGTGACCAACAGACTTGGCTGCAACACTTGCACCGTTTTCTGTCTCATGAAACTTATCACCCGTTCTCAGTTCTCTGCCTTTCTGTAGCCCTATGTAACAGATTACATATCTGGGGATCCTGATCCGGTATCAGATACCCAGGACGCAGAGGATACTGAGAAACAGTTCTATGTAACGAACACAACCCGAAGAAGATGCATCATATGCACTTTCTTCGTTTTGGGCGGCATGGGAATCTTGGTATTCCCTAATTCCTGCTCGGTCCTTATAACAATTATAAAGTTGGAGCGGGGACCAACGTTCCCCGGCTCAGTATAACAAGCGGGTTTCGGTCAATACATCCATATTATTATCTTGATTAAGGCGTGATGTGGTTGCTACCTGGAGAGAGAGAGAAGAAAACACTCTGCATGCGCTCTTGCAAGATTAGAATTGGTTATATATTTTTATCTAATCAGGATGGCTCCACTGTTTTTATCAAATCTTCCTTCAAACCCTTAAAAGGAAAAGGACTAGCCGGGATTAATTACACTCTACAAGTTTGCCAATCTTTCAGCCAGGCCACAGCAGGCCAATGTCGGTACTTTGAGGGAGGTTCCCCGTGCTTTCGCACGGACCTAATTAAAGTAAACCTCGTTTTCCCAGAGGCGTAACCCCGTTGACACCTTTCTAGACACCTACTTGATCGGCTAATTGTAAAGTGTAAAACTCTCCCAGGAGTAACAATTACTCGTAGTGGGTATCGGGATCCAACTATCATATAGAAGGTATGCCAATCTCATTGCAAATTTCAACACTTGAAACTCCCGATATAGGTTTTTACCCCTAGCATCTATGACCTTAACTATGGTCAAACAAATCATAAGTACTTAGTCAAGTTCTACCCGTCATTTCGTGATTAATTAGACTCACCCACATGACCCTTAACTAAGGTCAACAAAGTCAAGCGACTGTCCTAACTAATCGCATCATATGCGGTGTAGGAAGACATCACTTAGCTACCGTACACTGTGCCTTGACTATGGTCAACAAACACAGCACGAATACTAAAGTACTCTACTTCCTAAAATGACGGAGGGTTGCGAATGGTTTTTATGAAAACCTTTAACGCTTTGAACTTGATCTCGTTGCGGAATCAAATGGTTTTTTTAAATGGAATGTTTTTGAGGTTTTTCTAGTTTTGCTAAAAGGGTCACTCCGGTGAAGGGATCGTCGGCCCTTTCCTCATCGAATAAGGTGCAGGATATATCATATATACCGCTGTGCAAAGCAAAAACTATAGAAGCAATCAAAAGACAAACCGAGGGTTGTAGCATCTGCCAGTTATTGCTAAAGGGGGTCACTCCCGGTGAAAGGGATCTCGGCCCTTTCCTTATCGAATAAGGTGCAGGATGTTCTACAAGGAACACCGCGATGCAAAGCAAGAACTGTAGCTACCTGTTTTTATTTTTGAAATTCGATTCCACAAACATATTTTAGGTTTATTTTCTTTCATTAATGAATATCCCATCATTTAAGTCCACCTAAACATCACAGATAAGTTTAACGTACGCTTATGCCATCCGCATTCGCCTCGATGTCTCGTCTGCACCGTTAGGTTAGGTAACTAACGCCAGAGCGAGGCAGGGCTAGCGCGGGTGTAAAAACATAAGCAACGTCTATATAATATATCATATATACTATAAATAATATCTATCTGTACATATCACATGATCACATCACAGATAACGCAGCAGGAAATATCATATGAAATATTGGATATACTAGGATGTCCGTATTTTTAATACGAGCCAGTATAAAACACGGATTCCATGGTCGCGATGAATAGCCAAAACCCACACCCCTAGACCCCTACGAGAGCGGCAAGCAACCCTACCAATTCTAGAGTTAGGAGACCCGCACTCGACTCCTCGAGTTGGTCTCCCACTGGACTCCAGAACCGGTTACTTGTGCTCTCCTCCTTGGGTCTATCCTAATGCGGAAAAGTAAATAATATACATCAACGGTGACCATCTTCCGCAACCTGGAAGTGCCCCAATAAAATAATATTACATACAAGTTTTTACATGAATAAAAATGAAAAACACTCGTCTCACATAAAACAAAAAACCCGGCTATTCAAACACGACGATCCAATTATAACATATCCAGCAACACATAACATCACATGTCATAAACGTAAGTAAATATGCGCATCCCAATTGTCGTTGGACATATAGCAACGAAACCGGCGATATCACATATTACACTTACGGTCGCAGAAAAGAAAGTGTAAAACTACAACAGTTGGAATCCGCAACCTGCTTAGACATCGCATGCCTAACCAAATGAATTCTTTAGACATCGCATGCCTAACAATTATAAACCCCGCATTTTAGTCCTCATTATCGAAAACACTTTTCATATGAAGTCGGGCAATTCAACAAGATTCCCGATATCCAGAACGAATGCTCGTCGCAAACTTTAGTTGACGGCCGCACCCCCGATACCGTCGACGAAGTGCACTAAGGCGGAACACCGCTGCCGCAAAGCACCCGAACGGATGCTTTCGGTGATGGGGTTCTCCTACAGTCACTTGGTCGGGGCTATGGGGCGTGGCTGTCTATTAAGTTTACCCGGCGAGTATCCGCGTATCCAACGTGATTGCGACGGACTTTTGATCACATCAAAATTCCGTGGCAACCGATCAAGTGAGACTAAAGTGCTATGTTTATAACATTCATTCAGTTATCTCATAACTACTTGTGGATTCCAAATATTGTATCACATTCCAGATAAATAGGAAAATGTTAAACTTTCCGATCGAACAATCAAACACCCATGTTTTCCCGAATGGTTTTCAACACTTGAAATAAGTTTAAAAACATCCATTTCATGCCACAGTACCAACGGTCCAGCTGTAGAAGGGTCAAGCCAACGCCTCACATGTGGCACGCCGTACTGCCCCAAACCCTAAGGTTCAAAGGGCAGTTCTAGACGGTCACATAATCGAGTTAAGGTTTGTTGTCTTCTAGAGGGTCCATCGCGTTACTTTCACTACTTAGAACATTCTTAAACTACGGAAAAATCCAACACATGGAGGAAATTTCCCGGCAGGGGAAAAAGTGGGTATTTATATCCGGTCGAACTTTTTAACGGTTTCTAAAATATCCGGAAAAACATAAACGAAGTTAAATTATCTGATCGAATCAACGAGTCCCCAATACAATCCTAGAAAACTCAACACTTGAGTGGAATTAAAAAATTCCCAGAAAAAATTAACAAGAAAGGACCTAAGAATAATTACATGAAATACCAGGGACTAAGTCACAATTTTGGCCGCGGAACCGCCGCCAAACCCTTGGTTTGGCCGCGGTTCCGCGGTCAAATATTTGATTTAGGGGTCCGTACTTCACAGTAATTCTTAGATTTTCCTGATTAATTTTCAGAGCATTTTTAATTCACAAAAATCCACAGTTTGAAAAAATGTTCAGAGAAGGGTTTTGATCGGGGTTTCGTGGTTCAATCGGATCTCTAACATCGTCTACACTTCGCCTAAAGCTCTAGCTGGGCTCTGATACCACTGTAGGGTTCCTAGGCACACCCATGAGGTTCTATAACTGATCAACCATGCCAAAATCAAAATTTTCCATGTGCCAAAGAACCCTATACTAGATCGTTAACTAAAGGTAAGGCGAAAGAATGCAAGTTAACAACTTTAACTAAAAGGAAAGTGACTACAACCATTGTAGATCCGGTCCTCCACTTCTCTAGCTCCGTGTTGACTTCCCTCCGCTGCGATCATCGGATCCCGGACTCTGGCGATGGTTTCGTCGGAGAAAAGATCGGGCTAGGTCGTCGACTTCGATGCCGAAGATGATCTACGTCGAGGCAACTCAAGATCAAGCTCCATCTTCACTTGGTCATAGAACTTGTGAAGATAACACACTCTACTACATGGTAAGTGGTAGAGGATGAAGAAATAGGAAGTGGTTTCACTTTGGATTTGGATTTCTCACTCTTTTTCTTATGGCACCATTGGAGGTAGCAAGGTTTCTTCTTCTTGAAGAAGAAGAAGAAGAAAGAATATGATAAGAATTATTTTAAAAAGAAAATCCAAGTGATTCTTATCATAATGCAACCATGGGTGAGGTAACTAGTGTAGAGACTAAACTAGGGTTTAGGTGAATGGTTAGGTTAAGGAAAAAACAAAATGGTAGATAAAGCTAAGAAGCTTCATGAAGCTTAAGCAAAAAACAAAGTTAGCCATCATTTCATTTTTTCCAAAAGTAAATAAAATGAATAAGTGAATAACTTAAAACCCTAACCATTAACCTAAACATGGTTTAAAGCATACACACACCCAAGTTTGCATGTATCATCAAACATGATACAAACTAGTGCATAAAACTATATCATATATACAATGTGCACATCAAGTGAGAAAATCCATCTTAAGTGAACAAATACTAGTTAATGTAAAATAATATATCAAATATATAATTATACATTAAATCATTAAATCAACACTTGATTTAATGATCCGGTCATACTGCATATAACCGACTAATATCAAGTGTATCAATGTATCGAATCAACATTTGATTCGGTAACCCGGCTATATCTTATATAACCGTCCGATGATACAAATCGCGTGAATAGAATACAGTATCACATACTGGTATTATTCTCGGTCCCGCACATATCTCATATGCGCTCTTATTTCGTTTCGCTTGAGCCAGGAAACCTCTGTGTAGGTCTCTAAAGACTCGTCAATACGCCGGCAGCAGGTGATGATCATATCAAACACCCACAAGCCGAAAGCGGTCTGCTAAACGTAACGGCCCCCCGGGTATTGAGCGATCAGAAGATCAATGAGCAAGCCCGCTCACACTCCTGTGAATCCAACCAGCAACACTTACCGTACAGTCCGGTCGGATCGTCTAATATGTGAGGGGTGGTAAACGTCAGACCCCAGTAGCTTGATAAGTCATGCCGATGTAAGGTCCATAACATAGCATGAAACTACTGATAACACTTACCAGTAGATCACTGCAACCCTGGCCAGGGATTTTCAGTTATGGCCAGTCGAGCATAGCGCAACATCAACCCCCAATACCGGGAGAGACGAATCCCCTCCTATCGCTCATTGCCTCCATGTGAATCGGGACTGTACCCAAAAACCACCTGTTTGCATGACTCAGTAGAGCCGTGGTAGGGTGGAAATCAAAGCACAGTGGGAGACACACAAGACTCTATAACGATCTCGGGTCAACAGACTAAGCTGTACCAGTGTCACCAGAGAACTGCCATCTGACGTGAGGTATAATACCATCTGGGAGTTCTCGGCGAGTCCGTTCAGTGTACCCAGTCACCACTGAGCACCCGCATACCATCTCTGATGTCAAACACCAATGGATATGGGATCATCCATCGCCCATCACATGGGTCGAGAAGATATACGCTAGTCTATTCTGGAATATCGATGCCCCGTCTCGATATTCCCACGACTAGGAACATTGAAGGATGTACTCATGGACTAACTAGGCCCCACTAGTATGATCTACATCATATTCCTGGAAGTCGAGTACACATCCTAAGGGCTTTATCAACATGTAACAGAGAGACTGAAAGTATACATGTTAAGATAAAGAGCAACCAGATAGCGTACTATCATGTCGAGCAAGAAAGTCCTACCTATATATGTCCCAGCATCCACTACAATATACATCCTATGTACAGTAATGGCCTCTAGGGCATACATATAACTAACATAAACTACACACTAGCAACTAACAAGAGCTATTGCTACTCGGTTAGGGGTTATACCTCAACTTGAACTCCTTCTCTTGGACTCTTGATGGTGGTCAGATGGTGCTTTCCTCGTTGCCTTCTCTTGTCGAAGATGGATCCACCTGAGGGTTTATACCTTGAGATCCTTTCTCGATCTTGAGAGAACTAAAGTGTCCGGCTTGCTAGACCTTCAACCTTAGGATGAGTAGAGAGTGGCTTTGGGTGTTTAATCTCCAAGGAAAGGTTTCTCAACTCATGAGAATGATTCTCCTTGAACTAGAGGAAGAGGAAGAGCAAAATGGAGGAGAGAGAATGGTTATGATAGAATGAGAATAGTTTTACAACCATATCAAATATATGTGAATTAATCTAATTAATAATATTAATCAAAATGAAAAATGTGATGGTTGGTTTGATAAGACCATTATCATTTCACATTAAATGTTTTTGCAAAGATCAAAGAACATCTTGAAAAGAAATGATGATGGTCAAAGTTTCAACCATGGTCAACTAGTCAACCTTGGTCAACAAGTCAACAAACCCAACCATGACACAATTTCATTTAAATAAAATTATCAATTGATATTACACATAATCATTAGGGCTTGGTAAACGACAACCGTCAACTGTGCATACACACCCGTACCAAAACCCAAATGAGAATCCTCTTCCTCTGCCTCAGTCAATTGTGCATACACACCCGCATTCGTGTTCCGAGGAGCACGAATACTATGAGATAAAACTAACCCCAAATCATATACTAGGATCTGGCTCAAAACAGAGCCCGCTAGTAATGTCTGTCCTGACGCCAAACGTGCACAAGTGCGCGGATGTGAACGAACCTTGTCGCAAAACCATGCGACCTCTACTCTGTTTTTCCCAAAAACGAATAACCCTCTGTGTGGGACTCTAAAGACTCGACACTACGCTGGCAGTGGGGTTTAACCACAGACCGCAAGCGGCACTAGCTGTACGTAACGGTCCCCAGGTAGATGCCGAAAAGAAGACGGACGAGGTGAAACCCATCTGAACTCCTACTGAGCCTGAATGTGACAATCTCCGTACAGTCCTGTCTGTTCGTCTGAGAACATTGCATGGCGGGCCTAGGGGGCGGTAAACGTCAGTCCCCTACTAGCGGTACAAGTCGTGTCGGAGTGTAGCCCAGAACACCTGAGATAACACTGGAAACCTACCAGTCTATCTCGCTTGCCCTGGCCAGGGACTTTGTGTAATGGCTCTCCTAGACACAGTGCGATATCAACCCCCAATACCGGGAGAGACGAATCCTGTCTAACCGTCACTGCCTCCAAGTGCTTTGGGACTGCACCCAAAAATTACCTGTTTGCACGACTCCTTTGAGCTGTGGTAGGTTAGTAATCAAAGTACAGTGGGAACACACTCGAGGCGAAGTGACAGTGTCAAGTCAACAGACTAAGCTATACTCATGTCACCTGGGAACTGATAACTGACGATAGGTATAGTACCAACCAACAGTTCCCGACGAGTCCTGTCCAGTGTACTCGTAACCTAACGAGCACCCGCATACTATCTCAAGTATGACGTACTGACGGCTGTGTGAGAGACCGTCTCCCAAGCTGGGATAAGAAGCGCATACGCTAGTCTACTCCGCAGTATCGATGCCCTGTCTCGATAGTCCTGCGACTAGGGACCTGCATAAGGATGTGCTTATAGATTACCCAGCCCCCACGAGTGTGACTGCCATCACAACGCTGGTAATCAAGCAAAGATCCTAAGGGTTCCACTAATGTGTAAAGGCGATATGCTAAAAGAAACACATGCACACATTAAAGCAGAAACAAACCAAGTAGCATACTACCATTTTGAGCAAGAATGTCAATACAAGGTGAATATCCCAAGCTTCCATCAAGTAATATACATGCTAGTATGATACAGTAATGGCCTCTAGGGCATATACACTAACAATCTCCCACTTGCACTAAGGCCATGTACTGGCGTATCGAGGACCTATCATCTCGACCAGTCGCTCGAATTGAGTCTGGGGTAAGGCCTTTGTGAATGGATCAGCAGTGTTATATTCCGTAGCAACTCTCCGAACCTCAATCTCCTGGCGACCCACGATCTCCCTGATCAGGTGATATCGCCTCAAGATGTGCCTGGACTTCTGATGGGACCTGGGTTCCTTCGTCAAAGCTATAGCCCCGTTGTTGTCGCAATACAAAGGTATTGGATCAACAATGGATGGAACCACCTGAAGTTCTATCAATAACTTCCTTATCCAGACGGCTTCTTTTGCGGCATCAGATGCAGCGATATATTCCGCTTCCATCGTCGAGTCAGCAACGGTTTCCTGTTTGGAACTCTTCCAACACACCGCCCCTCCATTGAGGGTAAAGACATAACCCGACATGGACTTGGAATCATCCTTGTCACTCTGGAAGCTGGAGTCAGCAAAGGCCTCGATCTGGAGGTCTTTTCCGCCATACACCAAGAACATCTCCTTAGTCCTTCTCAGGTACTTGAGAATGTTCTTTACCTGTAACACTTTGGATTTTCCGTTTGATGTCTTTCGTGATAATTAGTGATCGTACGTGTTAATTTATATATGTGTTCCTAGGATTATTATTCATATTTAGTAGTGTTTGCATATTGGGAATTTTCTTGTGCTAGTGCACACTTGCACACTTAGCCATTTTGAGACTTAGGGTTTTTGGTAGCATGTTAACCCTTCCTGTGTGCATGGTTGCTAACTTATTTCCCCACCATTTTAATCTTTTCTAAACCTTTTTCATAATTCAAAATACAATTAAACAAATGAGTATGGTGGTTAGGTGAAACTTTGACGTTTTGACCCTCTTTTTCTTCTCTCTTCTCTCTCTTTCCCTCATTCTGAAATCCAACAGAATTTCCAGCAGCAAACCGCCATTTTTCCTCCATATTTTCTTCTCTTTTCATTCCCCTTTGATCCATACAAAAACCCTATGCATATCAACACATTTTCATCACAAAACCTTAGGAAAAGTGAGCTTTTTGAGGTGTTTGAAGAAAATCTGCATACTTGAGGGAAAAAGCCGGAAATTTTGGTCTTCCTAGGGTCTTTAGAAGGTATAAACTCATGTCTTAACCTCTTTTTCCATAACTTGTAGTATTCTTTAGTAAAAATCTCTTTTTTCTGCATTTTTAGTGATATTAAAGGATATTTGTGAAGTATATGTTAGATTAGGGTTTTGTTAGTTGTGCTAGCTCTATTAAGCGTTATTAGAGCTATCTTATGCCAAGTTTTGTTTCAGTTTGCACAAAAATACCCTAAAGTTTGATTTTAGTGCAAAGTGTGGATTTTAACTAGAAATAAGGCCCTGTAGGATCTGCTGTTACCCGAGACTTTTCATTGTAAATCTAGATGTTACTGTAGCATGTATAGGGGGTATATAGTGCACACACCAAACCAGGAAGCCCAATTCCCATTTGGGGCCGCCAAAATTTGCATTCTGGCCGCAATTTGCGGCTAGATGGGGGAGCCATGGGTTGGGGTTTGGGGTGTGGGTGTCTGCTGCTATGTGGGTTGTTTTGGTATATATATATATCTTTCCAATATCTTTCCTGTATCAAAATCTGGAGGTGATTACCTATTTTTCCCGTATTTTCAATCTTTCGCGACACGTGTGATACGTGTGTGTGGGTTTAGGGTTTCTGCGTATCGCGACGCGTCGGAGTGGGTTCAGGCGCGTAACCACACGTTTTAACGTATCGCGCACACGCGCGCTTGGTTCGCGACACGAGTTACTAGTTCGGCTTTAATGTCGCGTTCGTGTGACTTCAAGCTTACGTGTGATATATTGTTTAATTCTAGGTTCGCAGGCGAGTACGGCGGACGCCGCGCGGAAGGGGAAACAAGTTGTTGGCTATACCTAGCGACGGACTACGATGAGTAGATTTTACATCTACGGGGATATCGCCCGCATGGCGTTCTACGTCAGGGCTGATAGGACCTTATAGTTTCCTTTGTATATATTGACTATTCATGGCTACTATTTAGTGCATGCTGCATTCCCTGATTTGGATATAAACTAGAATTGATAGAACACCGCACCATTACTAACGGTCCATGTTGCACGAGCACTATCCTGCATGTTACACACACACCGTTAGTAATTGCAATGACACTCACACTGTACTATATCACATCGGATCATCATATTGTAGCTCATCCATATGTGACTTGACATGCTATTCATACTTGATGCCTATATCACATCGGATCATCATATTGTAGCTCATCTATATGTGACTTGACATGCCATTCATACTTGATGCCTATATCACATCGGATGATCATATTGTAGCTCATCTATATGTGACTTGACATGCTATTCATACTTGATACCTATACACATCGGATCATCATATTGTAGCTCATCTATATGTGACTTGACATGCTATTCATACTTGATACCTATATCATATCGGATCATCATATTGTAGCTCATCTATATATGACTTGACATGCTATTCATACTTGATGCCTATATCACATTGGATCATTATATTGTAGTTTATCTATATGCGACTTGACATGATATTTATATTGGACGCACATATCATATCGGATCATCGACTTGCATTTTGGTTTGGATTACATGTGATTTCTGGATTTGGGAACCGTGGCTATTGCAAATATGTAATCATTTGAAAACCCGGTTCCCTTGATATGATATTTCGGTGCGTCCACCATGTGTTTTCTCGGTGCTAGAGTGATATATGTGAACCCGAATCGAGGAGCTGGTTGAGGCCGATTACGGGTACATGGTGGACCCGGTATGGTACCCCGGGGCGAGAACGGTTTCACTGTGCAGTAGACGGTGAGCCTGGCAGAGGGACTACTAACTACCGGTGATTGGTTAGACCTGACAGTTATCCGGAGGGTACTGATCAGAGTCTATAGATGGATGCGGAGTGATCCGTACTGCTGGGGCCGAGAGCCGATACCGCAGACGGAGCCCGTGGGCTGACCCGGACTGACGGGGCCCGATGGATGAGGATTTGCGTGTCGATACTGGACATGAGTATTTATGATATTTGGGTGCCGATGTTGGGCACTCGGGATTCTCAGAGATGTACAGGATTCGAGGGCCGATGAGGGTGCCGGCGCCTGAGCTATTTGGGGGATCTGGGTGCATTGATGGACACCGATATATATATTCCACGTTGACATTCCGTGTAGATACTATATTTCCCCTGCTCAGCATTTATTATTGTACCTCATCCTGTAGTTACATTACCTGATAGAGCATTTGCTACCTCATCATGTAGTTACATTACCTGATAGAGTATTTGCTACCTCATCATGTAGTTATATTACCTGATAGAGCACTTGCATGATTGTTGCACATACTACTTATCACATATCAATATCATCTGTTGGCATATGATAGAGTAGCACAGTACGTGCATGCTCGCGATTACCTTTATATGTTATCTCTATTCACGAGTTGGCAACTTACCCCCATTGTGCCACAGTGTTTGCAGGTTGCCCTTCGGAGTAGTTGCGGCAGGCTGCTTTGCATCTTTTGACACAGATACCCCCATAGTTGGTGTACTAGCTATTTTGCTGATAGGTGGGTTTTGTGCGGTATCTGTTTATCTTTCAGTATGTACATTGTTGTATCTTGTATTCTCCATCTACCATGTATGTATTTGACTTAGAGACAGTGTGAGGACGATGATGTATTATATTTGTTTTTTGGTGTCGAGCTCGTTGTGAGCCGGCTGTACTTACAGTTTATTCTATCTGTGATGTTCCCACTTGTGGATCTTGATCTTCGCTACGGCGTCGTATATTACTATCTTGGTGATTGTTTACTTAGATTTCTTGTCATGTTAGTAAATGCTTTCCTTTTAAAACTTATAACACTCTATACTTTCACTGGTTTGATTTCTGGGTTTTCGGTTCACTTAGTCGCGTTACGCCTGTAGACGTTACGTGGTTAAGTGCCGGTCACGGGCCAAACTTCGGGTCGTGACAAAGTTGGTATCAGAGCGTAGGTTTTACCTTTCGGAGTGTAGGATGGCCCTGGTATGATGGAGTAGGTAGCTGTAGCAGGGTAGCGTAGCGTGTGTATGTTCCGCGGCATACTCACGACACGGTACTCCGCCTACGCGACCTTAGGACTTGTTGATTTAAATTCCTTCTTGAGTATATACATTCTTGCGATTCGATTTCCGTATCCTTATCGAATTCCGTTGTTCCTTATAGCCAATATGCCGCCAAGGACTACGAGGGCACAGAGAGCGGCCGCGAGAGCCGAGGTTCGAGTTGATTCATCTGAGACGAGGACTAATCTAAGTAGTACTCCTGTTGTACCAGGACAGATTGTTTCCCCTATGACAGCTCAGATCGCTAGACTAGTGGTAGAGATGCAGGGCCTACGCCAGGCGATGAGCTCGTTGGTAGAGGTCGTGCGAGCGCAGCGACAGGTGGTTGTCACCCCTGTTACCCAGTTGTTCCTTGCGATCATCATGCAGTATTCCGTCCCCTACATAGCACCGGTGGGGGCAGCCTCAGTTTACGGGACACGTCTTCCCGAGACCGTGAGAGTTCCAGAACAGTTGAGGAATCGTACTGGTGTACCAGCCCAGAGCAGAGGCTTAGGACGGGGACAGTTGTTCGGCTCTCATCCCCAGGGAGGACGGCAGCCAGCGCGTAGATGTTTGCGATGTGGGAGCCTTCAACACCTCATCAGGCAGTTTTCCTTCACACCACGTCAGGGTTGTATTCTGAGACGTCGTGGACACGGAGGGTTCGCGCAGAGGGGTCTGGTTAGTAGATGAGGAGTTCGGTCAGTCGCCGATGAAGGACAGGCACAAGTTTTCGCTTCGACTCATCGGGACGTGAGGGCGTCCAACGCAGAGCTTTCAGGTACTCTTTCAGTTTGTCCTTTGTTGCACACGTATTGTTTGATCCAGATCCTTGTGCTCATATGTTTCCACGTACTCGTATGTATCCACACACCTTGTGCCGAGTTTGGGTAGAGAGTCCGGTTTGCTTGGTCAACCGCTAGTTGTGACTACTCCTGCGGGAGAGTCGTTTGTTGCTAGGCACGTGTTCCGATCCTTTACCGTCCGTATCGGCGAGAGAGAGTTGCCGGTCGATTTGATCCTTCATGAGATGTTGGACTTCGACGTTCTTTTGGGCATGGATTGGTTAGCCACGTGCTATGCTTCTGTTGACTGCCGCGAGAAGACAGTTCGATTTTGTTTTCCCGGCGAGTCGGTTGTTGTTGTGTTGGGGGACCGTGGTACCACCCTTCGCAGTGTGATTTCTTCTTTTCGCGACCTGAAAGAAGAATTAGTCGGGGTCACCCGAGGAGTAAACTAACTCATCAGTGGGAATCGGGATCCAACTATCATCGCATGATAACTTGACGGAATCCACTCAAGTCACCACACTCCAGAAGGTATGCGCATGCCTGGCAAGTTTCAGTTCTTTTAAAACTCCCGATGAGTGTTTTTACCCCTAGGACTCAAGTGACCTTGACGGAGTCAACAAATCAAAGAGTCCTAGTCAAGTTCAACCCGTCATTATCTGGATTGCATTAAACCCACCCGTACGTGCCCTTGACGGAGTCAACAAGGCCGCACGACTGTCCTAACCAATCCCATTTATGCAACAAACAAGCACCACTTAGCTACCGTACACTACGCCTTGACGGAGTCAACAAACGCAGCACGAATACTAAATAATACCCATAGGAAATGACGGAGGGCTACGACTGGTTTTTGGCGAAAAACCTTTAACGTAATGAACTTGATATTGTTGAAGGAACTGCATAGCCTTTTATAAAAATATAGTGACGAAAACCTTTACTAAAGAGATCACTCCCTATGAAGGGATCTCGGCTCTTTCCCCGTAGAATGAGGTGCAGGATATTCCAACTGAATACCACGATGCAAAGCAAAAGTAATCGGCTATAGTGAAGTTAATGCCCTGACGCAAACTTTTGTCCAAGGGGTCACTCCCGGTGAAGGGATCTCGGCCCTTGCCTCGTCGACTGAGGAGCAGGATATTCCAACTGAATACCACGATGCAAAACAAAAGTGAACGCCGTTGCAATAAAAGCTTTTTGAAAAATGTTCCAACAACATCAGAATAGGTTTGTTTATCTTGCATTGATCCGAATCAACGCAGTCCCATCAATTGATCACACCACAAAGAACGAAAATATACTGATGTACGTATATGCCATCCGCATTCGCCACTGGGTCCCGTCATCACCCATTAGGTTACTTAACTAACGACAGAGCGGGGACTGGACTAGCGCGGATGCAAAACATATACAACATCTACTAATATATATACCAATATATTATATTTCGCTCAAGGCGTGATAAAATGCAACATCACAGAAATGTACAGCATCACAGAACAAAACAGATATCTGGGATCCCCGGGTTTCACAGAGCCGCTGCTGAAACCCGACGTTCCCCTGGTCGTGTGGATAGCCTGTGCAATGAAATCCTAGACCCCTACGGGCGCGGCAAGTCACCCGCCAAAACCTGAAGCGAGGCAGCCCCCTTCAGCACCGTGAATGGACCACCCAGCACTTCATGGAATCTGGTAACTTGGGCACCCCTCCTGGGTCAACCTGTACCCCCTACGAGTGCGGCAAATAGCCCGCCAATCCTAGAGTGAAGCCCCTTCCATCTCAATGCCATGAGATGCGGGCCCGTTGCCCTCTAGAACCCGGCTATCCGTGCACCCCTCCGTGGGGTAATCCTAGTACAGAAAGTAAAATATACATACAACGGGTACATCGACCGCAACCAGGTCGTGCCCCAAAAGAATAATACAAACAGGCAGTGACGGCAGTCCACATGTCGGACGCTCGCCCCGCAATATCAAATGTACGTATAAAACAAAACTGTACTAACATTGCATCCAGGCTATCCCCCACGACCGATCCGCAACATCACAGCATAAACATAGAACATCAACGTGAAAGTCACGTTCGCAAATCCGTCTAACCGGGCTATAGCAGTTAGACAGGATTTACCGATCAAGTGACATTCACGGTCGCAGATATAATGTAAATACTGTGAAATAATGTGTTTAAAATATCCGATCGATCAAACAATTAACAAGTGGGCCCCCAAGCATTACTGCAGCAGTCACAGAAAATCTGGGCCCAAATTTAATATCCCAAAACCCCTAAAATTATCCCACAAGCCCACTGGAAAAATTGGACACAGTGACGACACCAGAGTGTGGCGGAACCGCGGCCTAAGGGGGGGTTTGGACGCGGTTCCGCGCTCAAGTAGTCGACTGAATGCGTCGAGTTTTTTCAGCAGTCTTACAATTTCCAGTACATTAGTTTTATACAACCTGAAAAATTTTTAGACACCAAAAATTTTCAACAGAAAACTGATGTGAACAAAATTGTAGTTTTTGGAATTTTGGTCGATCGGAAATGCAAAACACATTAGAACAAGCTAGGCAAGGTTAATGGCGTGGCTCTGATACCATGTTGCGCCACGGCAGCGCCCCGGCCGTCTATCCGAGGCCAAATTGCGGAATCAAAAATTTCTTATCTTTTAAACTGGCGCTACCGCGGACAATACACCCGGATCGTAACCATTAACCTAATGCTAGCTAACAAGAGATGGGAAGAGAAGTATACCGAATGATCCGAGTCCTCCGGTCTTCTCGTCATCGTCCCGATCTCCCGCGGAAAGTCTTGTCTCCACATCGTCGCCTCCTCGCCGGAAGGGCACCACATCGCCTGCGTCTTTTACGGGCTCCCGCCTCGATACCGAGGCAACTCGGGCATGAAGCCGGCAACTCGACATGCTCAAGATATGCTGTAGAATGTGTAGTAGATCATGCTAGTCTCATTTGGGCTTTGTAGTTGCCTTGATGGAGGAATGGGGTTAGGAAAAATGGTGCTTTCATTTTTCCAAAACAAGAAGAAGAAGGAGATGAAGAATTCCTCACATAACAAAGATGAACTCTCTCATTCTTTTTTTTTTCTCTCAAGTGAAGCTTTCTTTTTTCTAGTGAGAAGAATAATGGTGGAGGAATGAGAAAATCAACCATAACAAGAAGGGAGGTGAGTGTAGGATAAAGAGAATGGTGACTATATCCAAACCACATCATCACAATCTTTCTTATCAATTCTAATAACATAAAGCAAATGAAAAGACTTAGAAAGGATCTCATCATGAAAAACTATCATGATGCCACCAATATGCAAGATACCCCCTCCACAAATGTTATTTGCAAACTTGCAAATAACCCCCTCCATCGGAAAAGTCCGGCCGGGAAAGAACAAAGGAAAACCGGCCGGAACGGAATGCAAACTGGCAACTCCAGAAAACTGGTCCCGTAATAAATTACAGGAAAACCCCGATACTGTGCATACACACCCATATCTGTATTCCGACCGGATACAAATGCAATGAGACAAAAAACTACACTGTACAAAACTAGGACCGGCTTAAACCAAAGCCGGCTAGTAATATCCGTCCGATCCTGATCCGTGCAATACCGCACGTATCTGATCGGACCCTGCCATATCTCCATACGGCCTCTACAGCGTTTCGCCCGAAAGCTTGAGTAACTGTAAGTGTGGTGGACTCTAAAGACTCGTCAATACTATGGCTATGGATTTAACCACTAGCACGTCAGAGGTATTAGCCAATACGTGACGGGCCACCAGCTATTGACCAAAAGGGACGTCGATGAGCGAACTCATCCTGAGCCTGTCAGTGACAATATCCGTACAGTCCGGTCCGTTCGTCTATGAGCATCGCATGGCGGGCCTAGGGGGTTGGTAAAAGTCAGACCCCCAAAAGCGGTACAAGTCGTGTCGGAGTGTAGCCCAGAACGCCCTGAGATACTACTGGAATACCTACCAGTAAATCTCCTGCCTCGGCCGAGGGCTTTGCGTAATGGCTCTCCTAGACACAGCGTGACCTCACCCCCAATACCGGGAGAGACGAACCCCTGCAGATCCGCTCACTGCCTCCATGTGGCTCGGGACTGTACCCAACTAAAACCTGTTTGCACGACAGCTTTGAGCCGTGGTAGGGTAGTAATCAAAGCACAGTGGGAACTCAAACGAGACAAATGACGATCTCAGGTCGATGAACTAACCTGTACACATGTCACCAGGGAACTGCTATCTGACGTCAGGTATAAGACCAACTAGCATGTTCCCGGCGAGTCCTGTCCGGTGTACTCATAACCCAATGAGCACGTGTATACATCTTAGGTGAACCAACTGACACCAGTGGCTTATGAGACCGGCCACCGCCCCTCGTCGGGGTCTCGACTGTATACACTAGTCTACTCTGGAGAATCGATGCCCTGTCTCGAAACTCCCACGACTAGGGACCTTTTAAGGATGTGCTTATAGACCACCAGCTCTCACGTATATGATCGCCTTCATACTGCTGGTAGTCGAGTAAGAATCCCAGGGGCTCTATCAACGTGTAATAGCGACATGTCAGGTCACCTAAAGCAGTACACGATGATAAAGATAAACCAGATAGCATACTATCATCTCGAGTAAGACTGTCCTACCGGGATAGGTCCTCCCTCAATCATTGCAATCACGTGCCTGTGATCCAATAATTGACTCTGAGGGCACTATCTCCAACAACATCTCATATGCGCTCCTATTTCGTTTCGCTTGAGCCAGGAAACCTCTGTGTAGGACTCTAAAGACTCGTCAATACATCGGTAACAGATGATGATCATATCAAGCACCCACAAGCCGCAAGCGGTCTGCTAAACGTAACGGCTATCCGGGTATTGAGCGATCAGAAGATCGACGAGCTAGCCTGCTCACACTCCTGTGAATCCAACCAGTAACACTTACCGTACAGTCCGGTCTGTTCGTCTGATACGTCGCATATCAAGTCTAGGGGTGGTAAACGTCAGACCCCAATAACCGATAAGTCGTGCCGATGTGAGTCTCATAACGGGTCGAGAAACTACTGGTAACACTTACCAGCAAATCTCTGATCATCCCTGGCTAGGGACTTCCCTGTTACGGCCAATCGAGCACAGCGCAACATCAACCCCCAATACCGGGAGAGACGAAACCCCTCCTATCGCTCATTGCCTCCATGTGACTCGGGACTGTACCCAAAGACCACCGTTTTGCACGCCCTTATGGACGTGGTAAGGTGGAGATCAAAGCACAGTGGGAATCACACAAGACTCTATGACGATCTCGGGTCTACAGACTAACCTGTACAAGTGTCACCTGAGAACTGCCATCTGACGTGAGGTATAATACCATCTGGGAGTTCTCGGCGAGTCCGTCCAGTGTACCCAGTCTCTACTGAGCACCCGTACACCATCTCTGATGTCAAACACCAATGGATATGGGATCATCCATCGCCCATCACATGGGTCGAGAAGCGTATACGCTAGTCTACACTGGTATATCGATGCCCCGTCTCGATACACCCACGACTAGGGACCTTGAAGGATGTACTTATGGACTACCATGTCCCCACTAGTATGATCTGCATCATAGTCCAGGTAGTCAAGTACACATCCTAAGGGCTTTACCAACATGTAACTATAAGACAGTATAAAGAGACAAGTGTACATGTTAAGATAAAGAGCAACCAGATACCATACTATCATGTCGAGCAAGAAAGTCATCTCTATATATGTCCAAGCATCCAATATAGTATACATAATCTGTACAATACTGGCCTCTAGGGCATACATACAACTAACAAAGGTGGAAACCTATAAGGCTAGACTCGTTGCAAAAGGTTTTCGTCAAAGACCTGGTTTGGACTATGACTTAACTTTTTCTCCGGTGGCTATGCTCAAATCCATTCGGATCCTACTTTCCATTGCTGCCTTCCATTACTATGAAATCTGGCAGATGGATGTTAAAACGACTTTCCTAAACGGTTGTTTGGAAGAGTGTGTTTTCATGGATCAGCCAGAAGGTTTCGTAGACAGTGGGAGCAGCGGGAAGGTGTGCAAGTTGCTTAAATCCATTTATGGATTAAAGCAGGCATCGCGGAGCTGGAACATCTGTTTTGATGAGGAAATCAAGGAATTTTATTTCATCAAGAACGAAGATGAACCCTGTGTTTATAAGAAGATTGTAGGACGAACTGTCGTATTCCTAGTCTTGTACGTGGACGACATTCTTTTGATAGGAAATGACATTCCTATGCTACAATCGGTCAAGCTATTTTTGTCACAAAGGTTCTCCATGAAGGACCTGGGTGATGCCTCGTACATTCTGGGGATCAAGATCTATAGAGATAGATCCAAGAAACTACTGGGACTTTCGCAGTCCAGGTACATAGAGACCGTACTAAAGAGATTTAGTATGGAGGGTTCCAAGCGCGGTAACATACCCGCATTGCACGGAATTACCCTCTCCAAGAAGATGTCTCCTAAGACTGACGAGGAGAGGGTTCGCATGAGCACTATACCCTACGCTTCGGCGGTAGGATCTATAATGTATGCGATGCTATGTACAAGACCAGATGTAGCTTACGCGCTGAGCGCGGTAAGCCGGTATCAGTCAGACCCAGGTGAGGACCACTGGACAGCAGTGAAGAACATTCTCAAGTACCTGAGAAGGACTAAGGAGATGTTCCTGGTTTACGGTAATGGAGACCTTAGGGTCGAGTCCTTTACCGATTCAAGCTTCCAGAGTGACAAAGATGACAGCAAGTCTGTCTCGGGTTTTGTGTTTACCCTCAACGGAGGGGCGGTATGTTGGAGGAGTTCCAAACAGGATACCGTCGCAGACTCGACGATGGAGGCTGAATACATTGCTGCAAGCGATGCCGCAAAAGAGGCGGTCTGGATGAAGAAGTTCATTAATGAACTTCAGGTGGTTCCGTCCATTGTTGACCCAATACCTTTGTATTGCGATAACAATAGGGCTATAGCTTTAGCGAAGGAACCAAGGTCCCATCAGAAATCCAGGCACATCTTAAGGCGGTATCACCTGATCAGGGAGATCATTGATCGCCAAGAGATCGAGGTACGGAGAGTGAACACAAAGGACAGCACAGCGGACCCATTCACGAAGGCCTTACCCCAGACTCAGTTTGAGCGGCTGATCGAGATGATAGGTCTTCGATACGCCAGTACATGGCCTTAGTGCAAGTGGGAGATTGTTAGTGTATATGCCCTAGATGCCATTACTGTATCATACTAGTATGTATATTACTTGATGGAAACTTGGGATATTCACAGTTGTACAGACAATCTTGCTCGATATAGTAGTATGCTACTTGGTTTTGTTGGAGATAGTGCCCTCAGAGTCAATTATTAGGTCACAGGCACGTGATTGCAATGATTGATGGAGGACCTATCCCGATAGGACATTCTTACTCGAGATGATAGTATGCTATCTGGTTTATCTTTATCATCGTGTACTGCTTTAGGTGACCTGACAGGTCACTATTGCACGTTGATAGAGCCCCTAGGATTCTTGCTTGACCACCAGCAGTATGAGGGCGATCATATAAGTGGGAGCTGGTAGTCTATAAGCACATCCTTAAATGGTCCCTAGTCGTGTGAGTTTCGAGATAGGGCATCGATACTCCAGAGTAGACTAGTGTGTACATTCAAGACCCCGACGAGGGGCGGTGGCCGGTCTCACAAGCCACTGGTGTCAGTTCGTTCACCTAAGATGTATACAGGTGCTCATTGGGTTATGAGTACACCGGACAGGACTCGCCGGGAACATGCTAGTTGGTCATATACAAGACATCAGATGGCAGTTCCCTGGTGACATGTGTACAGGTTAGTTCTTCGACCTGGGGATCGTCATTTGTCTCGTGTGAGTTCCCTCTATACTTTGATTACTACCCTACCACGGCTCAAAGGAGTCGTGCAAACAGGTTTTAGTTGGGTACAGTCCCGAGCCACATGGAGGCAGTGAGCGCATCTTCAAGGGTTCGTCTCTCCCGGTATTGGGGGTGAGGTCGCGCTGTGTCTAGGAGAGCCATTACACGAAGCCCTCGGCCGAGGCAAGGAGATTTACTGGTAGGTACTCCAGTAGTATCTCAGGGTGTTCTGGGCTACACTCCGACACGACTTGTACCGATTTTGGGGGTCTGACTTTTACCAACCCCCTAGGCCCGCCATGCGATGCTCATAGACGAACGGACCGGACTGTACGGATATTGTCACTGACAGGCTCAGTAGGGTTGTCTGGCTGAGATCGCTCACAGACGTCCCTTTTAGTCAATACCTGGTAGCCCGTTACGTATTGTCTTATACCTCTGACGTGCTAGTGGTTAAATCCACAACCAAGGTGTTGACGAGTCTTTAGAGTCCCCCACATTCAGTTACTCAGCTTTCGGGCAAAAAGCTGTAGAGGCCATATGGAGATATGGCAGGGTCCGATCAGATACGTGCGGTATTGTACGGATCAGGATCGGACAGTTTGTACTAAAGGCCGTATGGTTATATGCCAGGGTTCGATCAGATACGTGCGGTATTGCACGGATCAGGATCGAACGGATATTACTAGCCGGCTTTGGTTTAAGCCGGATCCTAGTATAGTACAGTGTAGATTTTGTCTCATTGCATTTGTATTTCGGTCGGAATACAAATGCGGGTGTGTATGCACAGTATCGGGGTTTTCCTGTAATTTATTACGGGACCAGTTTTCTGGAGTTGCCAGCTTGCTTTCTGTTTCGGCCAATTTCCTTTGTATCGTTCATTGGCCGAAGTTTGGTGGAGGAGGGCTTATTTGCATTGTTGCAAATAAGCAATTGTGGAGGGGGTCTTTGCATTTTGTTGTATCATGATAGCTTTTCCTTGACCTTGACTTCTAGCTTCATCATGCCTTGACTTTTGTAGGACATGATGGTTGATGATGAGTGATGGTTGTTGGTTGAGTGTTGGATTTATTTTGTGATCATTGCCTTTTCATGATAACATTGTTTTTCCTCTTGCATTATTAAAAAAGCCACACACTCTCCACTCTCTCTCTCATTCCCTACAATGGCCGGCCACTTGTGAGGGTGTGGAGTTTTTGGTTTTTGGGTGATGAGAAAATGTTATTCTCATTCTTTGCATGCTACATTTTTCCCCACCTCTCTCCAAGTTCTTTTTCCTCCACCACAAAGGCAAACTCCTACAACCCCAAAATGAGACACAAGTTCTACTATACATTCTACAGCAATTCTTGGGCACGTCGACTAGCCAGCTTCGTGCCCGAGTTGCCTCGGCATTGAGGTGGTGTTAGGTCCACGTTACCTCTCCCGGTACTTTCGGGGTTGCGGAAACGGTAAAACAAAATTTTTTCTAAACTTTGTAACATGGACCGTAAAAGCCGGATCTTTGCTAAACAATACACTAGCATCCTAACATGAGATGTATCTACTCGGTTAGGGGTTATACCTCAACTTGAACTCCTTCTCTTCTTGTTGTTCTTCTCTTCTTGTTGTTCTTCTCTTTGCTTGCTCAATGGTTGATCCGGACTTCGGTCACCTCCGCGACCTCCTTGAGTCGAAGACGATCCACCCGAGAGATGTACACCGAGCTCCACCTCAAGCCGAGGTAACTAGGGCAAGGAGATTGCTAATCTAGAAGCCCTAGGATGTGTAGAGGAGATGTATGGATGTGTTTGTCAAGTGGAATCCTTTTTCTCTCAACACATGAGATCAAAGGAGAAATCAAGAGGAGGAAGAAGAAGGAGTTTTCTAGCAACCATGGAGCTTCTCATTTCAAGAGAGAGAATGAGAATAAAAATTATGATACAAAAGAAAAACAACCATGGTTGCAAATAATGTAAAACAACATCATTACTAATCCCATCAAGATAAAGTTGATGGCTACTTTGAAATGACCATTATCATAATCCAAAAGAAAAAGGAAAAGAAAAGAAGAGTGTGGAAACCTCTTGAAAGTCAATGGTCAACCCGGTCAACCGGTCAATAAAGTCAAGAGAGGTCAACGGGGTCAAATGGTCAATGCAATTAGCCATCATAAGATTATCACTAATAGGATTAGTAAATAATGTTCGCGGCTCATAATGGTTTTGACCAAACGAACTGTCAAAACCCTAATGAGCCTGCCACATAACGGTTTTGGCCGAACCAACTGCCAAAACCCTAATGAGGCACCTCCTCCTTCATCGCTCCGAAAAACTGTGCATACACACCTGCATCCGTATTCCGTAGAATGCGGATGCACAGAAGACAAAACAAATCCATCCGTGCAATACTAGGATCCGGCTTAAACCAAAGCCTACTAGTACTACCTGCCCGAACACCATACGCACACAAGTGTACGTAAGTGATCGCAGCCCTGCCGTAAAACCATACGGCCTCTACACGTTTCGCTTAGTGCAGGGAAACTCTCTGTGTGGGACTCTAAAGACTCGACACTACGCTGGCAGTGGGTTTAACCACAGACCGCAAGCGGCACTAGCTGTACGTAACGGTCCCCAGGTAGATGTCGATAAGAAGGCCGATGAGGTAAACCCATCCGAACTCCCACTGAGTCTGTATGTGACAATCTCCGTACAGTCCGGTCTGTTCGTCTGATACATCGCATGGCGGGCCTAAGCGGGCGGTAAACGTCAGTCCCCTAAAAGCGGTACAAGTCGTGTCGGAATGAAGCCCAATACACCCTGAGATAACACTGGAAACCTACCAGTATGTCTCGCTTGCCCTGGCCAGGGACTACTCGTGTAATGGCTCTCCTAGACACAGCGCGATGTCAACCCCCAATACCGGGAGAGACGAATCCTGTCTAACCGTCACTGCCTCCAAGTGCTTCGGGAATGCTCCCAACTACTACCTGTTTGCACGACTCAGTAGAGCCGTGGTAGGGTAGCAATCAAAGAACAGTGGGAACACACTCGAGGCGAAGTGACAGTGTCAAGTCAGCGGACTAAGATGTACTCATGTCACCTGGGAACTGATAACTGACGATAGGTATAATACCAACCATCAGTTCCCGACGAGTCCTGTCCAGTGTACTCGTAACCCAACGAGCACCCGCATACTATCTCAAGTACGACGTACCGACGGCTGTGGGACAGACCATCTCCCGTGCTGGGATGAGAAGCGCATACGCTAGTCTACTCCGGAGTATCGATGCCCTATCTCGGTACTCCCACGACTAGGGACGTGTATAAGGATGTGCTTGTAGATTACCCAGCCCCCACGAGTGTGATCGCCATCACAACGCCGGTAATCAAGCAAAGATCCTAAGGACTCTATTAATGCGTATAGGTGATATAATAAATAAATACACATGTACACATTAAAGCAGAGACAAACCAAGTAGCATACTACTATATTGAGCAAGATTGTCTGTACAACTGTGAATATCCCAAGCTTCCATCAAGTAATATACATACTAGTATGATACAGTAATGGCCTCTAGGGTATATACACTAATAATCTCCCACTTGCACTAAGGCCATGTACTGGCGTATCGAAGACCTATCATCTCGATCAGCCGCTCGAACTGAGTCTGGGGTAAAGCCTTCGTGAATGTGTCCGCAGTGTTGTCCTTTGTGTCCACTCTCCGCACCTCGATCTCCTGGCGATCAATGATCTCCCTGATCAGGTGATACCGCCTTAAGATGTGCCTGGATTTCTGATGGGACCTTGGTTCCTTCGCTAAAGCTATAGCCCCATTGTTATCGCAATACAAAGGTATTGGGTCAACAATGGACGGAACCACCTGAAGTTCACTAATGAACTTCTTTATCCAGACCGCCTCTTTTGCGGCATCGCTTGCAGCAATGTATTCAGCCTCCATCGTCGAGTCTGCGACGGTATCCTGCTTGGAACTCCTCCAACATACCGCCCCTCCGTTGAGGGTAAACACAAAACCCGAGACGGACTTGCTGTCATCTTTGTCACTCTGGAAGCTTGAATCGGTAAAGGACTCGACCCTGAGGTCTCCATTACCGTAAACCAGGAACATCTCCTTAGTCCTTCTCAGGTACTTGAGAATGTTCTTCACTGCTGTCCAGTGGTCCTCCCCTGGGTCTGACTGATACCGGCTTACCGCGCTCAGCGCGTAAGCTACATCTGGTCTTGTACATAGCATCGTATACATTATAGATCCTACCGCCGAAGCGTAGGGTATAGTGCTCATGCGAACCCTCTCCTCGTCAGTCTTAGGAGACATCTTCTTAGAGAGGGTAATTCCGTGCAATGCGGGTATGTTACCGCGCTTGGAATCCTCCATACTAAATCTCTTTAGTACGGCCTCTATGTACCTGGACTGCGAAAGTCCCAGTAGTCTCTTGGATCTATCTCTATAGATCTTGATCCCCAGAATGTACGAGGCATCACCCAGGTCCTTCATGGAGAACCTTTGTGACAAAAATAGCTTGACCGATTGTAGCATAGGAATATCATTTCCTATCAAAAGAATGTCGTCCACGTACAAGACTAGGAATACGACAGTTCGTCCTACAATCTTCTTATAGACACAGGGTTCATCTTCGTTCTTGATGAAATCAAATTCCTTGATTGCCTCATCAAAATAGATGTTCCAGCTCCGTGATGCCTGCTTTAATCCATAAATGGATTTAAGCAACTTGCACACCTTCCCGCTGCTCCCACTGTCTACGAAACCTTCTGGCTGATCCTTGTAAACGCACTCTTCCAAACAACCGTTTAGGAAAGCCGTTTTAACATCCATCTGCCAGATTTCATAGTCATGGAAGGCAGCAATGGCAAGTAAGATCCGAATGGATTTGAGCATAGCCACCGGAGAAAAAGTTTCGTCATAGTCCAAACCAGGTCTTTGACGAAAACCTTTTGCAACGAGTCTAGCTTTATAGGTTTCCACCTGCCCATCTACACCAAGTTTCCTTTTGTAGATCCATTTGCATCCAACGGGTTTTACCCCAGGTGGAGCAATATCCAAGGTCCACACTTTATTGGCGTACATGGACTCCATTTCGGATTGCATTGCTTCCTGCCACTTATCAGAGTCCCTACTGATAATGGCCTGCCTGAAACTGGTAGGTCATCTTCTTCCAAGATGCAATCCTCTCGATCCCCGTCAATGAGAAAACCGTAGTATCTCTCGGGCGGATGAGAAATCCTACCAGATCTGCGGAGTGGCTGAGGTTCGTTTGGGGTTATTGAATGTAGCGGTTCCACCAAATCTTTTGTTAAAGTTTGTGTTTCTGGAATTTCATCCAGTTCTACCGTGCTGCCACTCATGTTTTTAACAAGAAATTCTTTTTCTAAAAATGTGGCATTTCTTGAAACAATTATCTTCTGTTCCTCTGCATGGTAGAACAGATACCCACTTGAATCTTTTGGGTATCCCACAAACTTACACAAAACTGCCCGTGCCTCAAGTTTGTCTGGGTTCTGCTTTTTGACATAAGCTGGGCAACCCCAAATCTTAACACGTTTAAGATACAAACTCATACCACTCCATATTTCATACGGAGTCTTAGGCACGGATTTGGATGGAACTTGATTCAATAGATGTGCAGCAGTTTGAAGTGCATATCCCCAGAATGAAAGAGGTAACTCAGCACTACTCATCATGGAGCGAACCATATCCAATAGGGTACGATTCCTCCGCTCCGATACACCGTTGTGCTGTGGTGTATAAGGAGGAGTAAGCTGAGAGAGAATACCATTCTCTTTTAAGTAATCTAGGAATTCCGTGCTTAAGTACTCCCCTCCCCTGTCAGACCGGAGGATCTTGATACTTTTGCCTGTCTGGTTCTCTACTTCGTTTCTAAATTCCTTGAATTTCTCAAAAGCTTCGGATTTGTGTTTCATCAGATACACATATCCAAACCTAGAGAGATCGTCAGTGAATGTGATGAAGTACAAGAACCCAGCCCTTGCATGTATAGACATCGGACCACATACATCACTATGTACGAGTCCCAAGAGCTCTGCTGCTCTTTCTCCATGTCCGGTGAACGGAGATTTGGTCATCTTCCCTTTGAGACAAGACTGACAAGTTTCATAAGATGAAAACTCGAACGCATCCAAGAGTCCATCTTTATGCAGCTTACTCAGTCTTTTCTCTCCGATATGACCAAGTCTACAATGCCACAAGAAGGATTCATTCGTATCTGAATTCTTCCTCTTGCGTGTGTTTTGTCTATTGAGAACTGTATTCTGATTTAGAACGTAAATACCATTACACAGTGTACCCTCTGCAACCAGTACCTTATGAAGGTAAATGTTCATGATATTCTTTTCAAGAACAAAGTTATATCCATCTTTATCGAGTAAAGAAACTGATATGATGTTGCAAACCATGGAGGGTACATAGTAGCAATCGTTCAAAATCATAGTCTTGCTGTAACAATTAGGAAAAACCTAGAAATAAATAAAATTAATTAAATTATGAATAAGCTGATAAATCACAAAATGGTTAAAATCAAATATGTCAACCTTCATAAGTTATATGTAATACAATTTAAATTAGAAATTTTGAATGTAAATTAAATAAGTTATAAGGGTTTTAATGGAAAATTTAGCTTCATTTTAACAAAAGATGTGTTTTATAATAAGTAAGTTGTGAGGGGTTAAATTGTAAAAAGTTAGATTTTATGCAAATAGGTTTTTGTTAAGGGTTTAAGTGGATAAATGAAATCATTTCAGTTCTGAAAATAATTCAAGATAAAGCAAAGGAAAATAGAAGATAATGTAAGAACACCTCATGCTTGCATGATTCCAATTTCTTTCCACCTCCTTCTTGCATGAATCATGCACACCTTTGGCTTGGACACCTCCTCCTTCTCTTATCTCCTTATCCATTCATATTTATAGCTCATTTTCAGTTCATATCACAAAATCAAACTGAAAGAAAATCAAAAGAAAAAGAAAACTAAAGAAGGAAAAAGAAAAACAAGAGGAGGAAGAAGAAGAGGGAGCTTGATCATGGAGATGGCTCATCATCAAGCTAGGAGGGGCTTGTAGATCCTTGGAGGGTTATTCCTACAGCAAATTAGGAGGGTAATTTTCTTAAACTCAGTAGAGATTTAATTCTGTTGCTTAATTAGAGTAGATTTAATCAAGTCACATAATATCATAATTTAGCTAATTTAGAGTCTGTTAGGAATCTGCTGTAATCTGGAACATAATTAAATCAATTAAACAGAGTAGAAATGATGTAGGTAACAATTAGAACACACCACAAGAAAACGACAGGAGGGGGCCGGTTTTGGGCCGGCGACATAAGGATTTTGGCCGGCGTCGCCGGCCAAGTTGGGGAAATTTGGGGTTTTGGTTTTTGGGGTGTCTTCAGTATACAATTTAGGTTATTTTGGCACTGTTGAATTAACTTAGTTTCACTGTAATTAAAATCTGGAATGATATATCGGAAAAAGAATCGTAAAACGCTAAATACGACACGACGAAATCATGTCTGAAACAGTGCAGATTTTGGGATAAAATTCAGCAAGATTAAGTGTTTTATAACTTGATATAATCAGATAATAATTAACATATAAGAGGGATAGCGTGTTTATATTTCCGTTATATCGGAATAGTTAGTTGCTTATATAAGTTAATTTGCATATCTAGACGCAGATACGAGGAGTACGAAAGCCGCGAGGAAAGGGAAAGGATTAGCGATTCCGGAGTAGATTCGACTTTTCCGGTGAGTAGACTAAACATCTACCGGGGAATTTAGTAAAGATGGCGTGTTTCGCCCATGGTTTTACTTAATGTGATATTCATATCATCATGTTTAAATGTTAGCATTTCATGCATTAAAATATGTGTATATTGCTTAGTTGTTAGAACATTTCACAAGTATCGACGAGTCATGCCACGTGCACATCTTATATGCTACACACACCTCGTCGATATTGCCATGTCACATACACTTAAATATCATACTTATTAACATGGATTATATTGTCTTTCATATGTCAAGTATATTGGTAGAATTCCTTATTTACATTCTGTTGCTTTATGCGTACTTCCATGTTGGATATGAGATAGATGCAGAATTGAGGATTTATGATTTTGAGTTTTGAATACTACTACATAAATCCAGTTTTTCATGATTGATGTGACATGTCCACCCTGAGATGATTTCTGTTTTTGGTTTTATTCCGGAACGAGTGGGGGAGATATACGGTCGCGGATTTACGTTATCCATATTGAGTGGGGGAGATATACAGTTGGATACAGGGTGGACCCGGTCGAGACCGAGGGGCAGGATAGCCGTATTGAGACGGGGGAGCCTAGCGAGGTTACTCGATACCGGAGTTGGTTATAGAAATACGGCGTGTATCTAGAGGATAACGACCGATATTATGAGTATAGGATCATTCGGGGAATGATGCCTATGAGAAATGAAGTTTTTGTGTCATTGATGGACACCGAGAAATGATTTACTTGAGTTGTGATTTCAGAAGTATAATGAGATTTATTGTTGGATTTCACATATACTCATATATCATATTGATTCATATTCAGTAGCATGACTGTCATATTTACTTTATTCGCCGTTATATGTTAGTCGTATTCACTGAGTTGGCAACTCATCCCCGTTGTGCCACAGTTCCTTGCAGGGATAGAGTGGACGGGTAGCTGCGAGGCAGGATCACTTTTGCTGTTGTTTCCATCTTTTGATAGGTAGGTTACATGTGTAGTAACCTTCCATTTTGTACTTTTGTATCTAGAAAGACTCCATCAGACTTGTATTTTGACTTAGAAATGAGAGATGGTATGTATATATACAGTTGAGATCGGTGGATCAGTTTCATAGCTTCTTTCTTTATGAGATTCAGTGATGTTCTATATTTTATATTCATGTTTATTGTTAATATAGTTGATTTCAACTCGGAATGCAACTAAACTTAACCTTATTAATTGTTTACTGATTTAAATTCATAACTTGAGATTTCTACTTAAAAACTAAATTTTCATAAATAATTCTGCAATAAGGTATTTTGATCTTGGTTTTTGGCTTACTTGGATTTGTGCATATCTTTAGATATGATACAATCTGAGTGCCTGTCACATCCAAACTTGGGTCGTGACAAAGTTGGTATCAGAGCTTAGGAGTAACCTTACGGAATTCAGTAAGGGATTTCAATAGGTTGATGTAAGTCTGAGAGTTAGGATGACCTTTGGTTTGATGGAGTAGGTGAATTAGGACGAATGCAGTACCGTACGTATGTTCCGCGGCATATTTACGTTATCGTATTCAGCCTAACTAACCTTAGGATGCTTATCTTGATCTATTCTTCCGTTGATTCTCCGTTATTGAATTCTTCTGTTCCCACACCTTATCAACTCTCGTTTCTTGTTCCAGTTGCTATGGCTACGCGGGCTAGACGAGCCGCAGCCAGGAATGCAGCTAGGGCGAGTCCGCCTGTGACGACGACTGGTACACCGGACCTTCCGGCGGTGCATGAGCATGTTGATCCTCCTACAGATCGCATGACTAGGATTGAGGAGGGTATGTTGGGATTACAGCGAGTGGTAGGACAGTTAGCTGAGACCACTCGAGCTTTGAGATCAGATCCAGCACCGACCGTAGCAGAGTCCGAGGTACAGCCTACACAGACGGTAGCACCAGTAGATACGAGAGTGATGGAGGTATCACTTGCGGAGTTTATGAGATTGAGACCACCGGTATTTACAGGGACCGATGTGGCGGAAGATCCTCAGTCTTTTCTTGATATAATGGCGAGGATAGGCAGATCATTACGATGTTCTGATGCGAGGTCAGTTGAGCTGACTAGCTTTCGTTTGGAGGGACTTGCACAGGAGTGGTGTGAGTCGATGGAGAGAGGGCGAGCTACGAATCTTCCTCCGATGACGTGGACCGAGTTTTCTACAGTCTTTCTTGCCAGATTTCTTCCCGAGAGTGTGAGGGATGCTAGAGCTAGCAGTTTCGAAGCGTTGAAGAAATCAACAAGTATGTCAGTAGCAGATTATGACTTACGATTCACCCAGCTATCGCGATATGCCCCATACTTAGTACCTACAGAGGAGCTTCGGGTGAAAAGGTTCCTAAGGAGTTTGGACACACAGTTGTATCTGGCGATAGGCTCCCAGCATTTTGATACATATGCACAGGCCATGGATGCGGCGATTCGAGTAGAGGAGCGTTTGAGCCAGTCAGGAGTTGTTCCTGAGCCAAAGAGGAGTAGACCATTCGTGCCGACAAATAGACAGTTTGGCCGAGGTAGAGGGTCTTATCCAGGCAGATATACTCCAGGCCGCAGTGTTGGACGAGATTGGACACAGGGCCAGATGTTCAGTTCTTATCCTGGTGATCAGAGACCACCATCTACCTGTTATAGTTGTGGACTTCCCGGACACTTTGCACGAGATTGTAGATCTCAGGGCGGGACCGTTGCTCCACAGGCTGTTTTACCCCTTCCACCTCCTACACCGATGGCTTTACTTCCTCCCCCAGTTGGCGCTACACGCCAGGCAGTTGCACCACGAGGTCGAGGCTATGCAGGACGTGCTCAGAGAGGTAGAGGAGATAGAGGTAGAGGACGACAGGATGCGGGCAGGGGCCAGGCACGGGTTTTTGCACTGACTCCACAGGATGCCCAGGCATCAAATGCAGTCGTGACAGGTACTCTTACAGTATGCTCATTAGAGGCACATGTTTTATTTGATCCCGGTTCTACACATTCTTATGTATCGTCACGATTCGCACTTTTGTTGGGGAAGGAGTCGTCATTATTAGAGTTACCATTGGTAGTGATTACTCCAGTTGGAGATTCCTTTATAGCTCGACACGTATTTAGATCGTGTTCGGTGCGTATTGGTAATAGAGATTCGCTAGTTGATCCGATTCTCCTGGACATGTTGGATTTTGATATACTTCTTGGGATGGATTGGTTAGCCGCTTGTCATGCCTATGTAGATTGTAGAGGAAAAGCGGTTAGCTTCTGTTTTCCAGGTGAACCGGTGTTTGTTGTGCAGGGGGATTGCAAGTTAACCCCTGTCAACATGATTTCTGCTTTTTGTGCGGGGCGGCTTTTGAAGAAGGGTTGTCTTGGGTTCTTGGCTTTTATTCAGGACATAGGGGTCGCTGAAGTTCCATTGGACCAAATCCCGATCATACGAGAATTTCCTGAGGTATTTCCTGCAGAGTTACCAGGATTGCCACCTGATCGAGAGATTGAATTCTGTATCGACTTGATTCCGGGTGCAGGGCCTATTTCTATACCACCATATCGAATGGCACCGACGGAATTAAAAGAACTCAAAAGCCAGTTGCAAGAGTTGTTAGATAGAGGACTTGTTCGTCCCAGTGTTTCACCGTGGGGAGCTCCTGTGTTATTTGTAAAGAAGAAGGACGGTAGTATGAGGATGTGCATCGACTACCGACAGCTGAATCGCGTCACGGTGCGAAACAGGTATCCATTACCGCGAATAGATGACTTGTTCGATCAGTTGCAAGGAGCCGGATTCTTCTCAAAGATTGACTTGAGGTCAGGATATCATCAGTTGAGGGTTCGGAAGGACGATATTCCGAAGACAGCGTTTCGTACGAGATATGGGCATTATGAATTTCTGGTGATGTCGTTCGGACTCACCAATGCTCTAGCAGCTTTTATGGATATGATGAACCGTATCTTTAGACCATTTATCGATCGGTTTATTATAGTATTCATAGATGATATTCTTGTATATTCTCGGAGTCAGACGGAGCACGAGCAACATTTACGTATCACGTTGCAGACCTTGAAAGAGCATCAGTTGTATGCAAAGTTTTCTAAGTGTGCTTTTTGGCTCGATAGTGTGGAGTTCTTGGGTCACATAGTTACAAGACATGGTATATGCGTTGACCCAAAGAAGATTGAAGCGGTACAACACTGGCCCAGGCCTATGTCAGTTACAGAGGTTCGGAGTTTCTTAGGTCTAGCAGGTTATTACAGACGCTTCGTACAGGATTTCTCAAGGATAGCGGCACCTTTGACAGGATTGACTAGGAAGGAAGTTCCATTTCAGTGGACAGATGCGTGTGAGCAGAGTTTCCAACAACTAAAGACGCGTTTGACGACTGCACCTGTATTATCTTTACCTTTCGGGTCAGGGGGTTTCGTAGTGTATTGCGATGCTTCTAGAGTGGGCTTAGGCTGTGTGTTGATGCAACACGGCAAAGTTATAGCATATGCTTCTCGACAGTTAAAGAGGCATGAACAAAATTACCCCACTCATGATCTAGAGATGGCTGCTGTAGTTTTCGCATTGAAGATTTGGAGACATTACTTGTATGGAGAAACATGTCAAATCTTCACAGATCATAAAAGTTTAAAGTATATCTTTCAACAGAAGGATTTGAATCTCAGGCAGCGTAGATGGATGGAATTGGTGAAAGATTACGACTGTGAGATTTTGTACCATCCAGGCAAAGCAAATGTTGTAGCAGATGCCTTGAGCCGGAGGCCTGGAAGTAAATTATCTCATTTGAGTCTTTTGCAGAGACAGTCTTCTACAGACTGGCAAATCTTATGTGATAGTCGTATACAGTTTGAGTTCACATCGGCAGGAGGTCAGCTAGCGCATGTTCGCACCAGACCTCAGCTATTGGATCGTATTCGAGATGCGCAGCCTACAGATACTCGCGTGATGGAGATTATGGATCATGTTAGGCAGGGCAAGGAGACGGAGTTCGCGATTGATGATCATGGAGTACTACGTTTTAGGACTCGTCTCTGTGTGCCAGATTCTGATGGATTGAGGCGTGAGATTTTGGAGGATGCCCACAGGTCAGTATACAGTATTCATCCTGGTTCCACCAAAATGTATCGTGATTTGAAGGAAAATTATTGGTGGGAAGGAATGAAGAAGGATGTTACGGATTTTGTTTCTCGATGCTTGACTTGTCAGCAAGTTAAAGCAGAACACCAGAGGCCAGCCGGAGAGCTGCAACCCTTACCCATTCCAGAGTGGAAATGGGAACAGATTTCCATGGATTTTGTGGTGGGTCTACCCAGGACTAGCAGAGGGTATGATTCCATTTGGGTGATTGTAGACAGGCTGACGAAGGCAGCTCATTTTCTTCCAGTGAAGACGACATATGGATTTGCTCAGTATGCACAGGTTTATATCGATGAGATTGTACGTCTACATGGAGTGCCGACATGCATAGTATCAGATCGAGGTACCCAGTTCACGAGCAGGCTATGGCAGAAACTTCAGGACGCTCTTGGTACACGACTGAGTTTCAGTACAGCTTTCCACCCACAGACAGACGGTCAGTCGGAGCGGACCATTCAGATACTAGAGGATATGCTTCGGGCTTGTAGCCTAGATTTCGGTGGTAGTTGGGATCGTCACCTACCTTTGGTAGAATTCTCTTATAACAACAGTTTTCAAGAGACGATCCAGATGGCACCCTTTGAAGCTTTGTATGGAAGGAAATGTAGATCACCTGTTTGCTGGACGGAACTTAGTGAAGGTGGTATATTGGGACCGCAGATAGTACAGGAAACTACAGAGAAGATTCACTTGATAAGGGATAGAATGAAAGCGGCTCAATGCAGACAGAAGTCATATGCAGATCGAAGACGACGCAAACTCGAGTTTGATGTGGGAGATCATGTGTTCCTTCGAGTATCTCCAATGAAGGGTGTGATGCGCTTCGGGAAGAAAGGGAAGCTCAGCCCCAGATATGTTGGACCTTACGAGATTTTAGAGAGAGTGGGCGCTGTGGCTTATCGGTTAGCACTTCCACCTGGTTTTCCCGACGTACATCCAGTGTTCCATGTTTCGATGCTACGCAGATATCTTCACGATCCATCTCATGCGATCCATCATCAGACTCTACAGCTTGAGCCAGATCTATCCTTCACAGTGCAGCCCGTCGCTATCCTGGACAGGCAGGCAAAGCAACTACGATCGAGGATACTGCCATCTGTAAAGGTTCTCTGGCAAGGAAAGGATCGTGAGGAGGTTACTTGGGAGACGGAGGACGCGATGCGGAAGAAATTTCCACATCTTTTCTTAGGTATGTATAGTAATTAGTTTAAATTCGAGGACCGAATTTTCTTAAGGGGGGAATATTGTAACAATTAGGAAAAACCTAGAAATAAATAAAATTAATTAAATTATGAATAAGCTGATAAATCACAAAATGGTTAAAATCAAATATGTCAACCTTCATAAGTTATATGTAATACAATTTAAATTAGAAATTTTGAATGTAAATTAAATAAGTTATAAGGGTTTTAATGGAAAATTTAGCTTCATTTTAACAAAAGATGTGTTTTATAATAAGTAAGTTGTGAGGGGTTAAATTGTAAAAAGTTAGATTTTATGCAAATAGGTTTTTGTTAAGGGTTTAAGTGGATAAATGAAATCATTTCAGTTCTGAAAATAATTCAAGATAAAGCAAAGGAAAATAGAAGATAATGTAAGAACACCTCATGCTTGCATGATTCCAATTTCTTTCCACCTCCTTCTTGCATGAATCATGCACACCTTTGGCTTGGACACCTCCTCCTTCTCTTATCTCCTTATCCATTCATATTTATAGCTCATTTTCAGTTCATATCACAAAATCAAACTGAAAGAAAATCAAAAGAAAAAGAAAACTAAAGAAGGAAAAAGAAAAACAAGAGGAGGAAGAAGAAGAGGGAGCTTGATCATGGAGATGGCTCATCATCAAGCTAGGAGGGGCTTGTAGATCCTTGGAGGGTTATTCCTACAGCAAATTAGGAGGGTAATTTTCTTAAACTCAGTAGAGATTTAATTCTGTAGCTTAATTAGAGTAGATTTAATCAAGTCACATAATATCATAATTTAGCTAATTTAGAGTCTGTTAGGAATCTGCTGTAATCTGGAACATAATTAAATCAATTAAACAGAGTAGAAATGATGTAGGTAACAATTAGAACACACCACAAGAAAACGACAGGAGGGGGCCGGTTTTGGGCCGGCGACATAAGGATTTTGGCCGGCGTCGCCGGCCAAGTTGGGGAAATTTGGGGTTTTGGTTTTTGGGGTGTCTTCAGTATACAATTTAGGTTATTTTGGCACTGTTGAATTAACTTAGTTTCACTGTAATTAAAATCTGGAATGATATATCGGAAAAAGAATCGTAAAACGCTAAATACGACACGACGAAATCATGTCTGAAACAGTGCAGATTTTGGGATAAAATTCAGCATGATTAAGTGTTTTATAACTTGATATAATCAGATAATAATTAACATATAAGAGGGATAACGTGTTTATATTTCCGTTATATCGGAATAGTTAGTTGCTTATATAAGTTAATTTGCATATCTAGACGCGGATACGAGGAGTACGAAAGCCGCGAGGAAAGGGAAAGGATTAGCGATTCCGGAGTAGATTCGACTTTTCCGGTGAGTAGACTAAACATCTACCGGGGAATTTAGTAAAGATGGCGTGTTTCGCCCATGGTTTTACTTAATGTGATATTCATATCATCATGTTTAAATGTTAGCATTTCATGCATTAAAATATGTGTATATTGCTTAGTTGTTAGAACACTTCACAAGTATCGACGAGTCATGCCACGTGCACATCTTATATGCTACACATACCTCGTCGATATTGCCATGTCACATACACTTAAATATCATACTTATTAACATGGATTATATTGTCTTTCATATGTCAAGTATATTGGTAGAATTCCTTATTTACATTCTGTTGCTTTATGCGTACTTCCATGTTGGATATGAGATAGATGCAGAATTGAGGATTTATGATTTTGAGTTTTGAATACTACTACATAAATCCAGTTTTTCATGATTGATGTGACATGTCCACCCTGAGATGATTTCTGTTTTTGGTTTTATTCCGGACCGAGTTGAGGAGATATACGGTCGCGGATTTACGTTATCCATACTGAGTGGGGGAGATATACAGTTGGATACAGGGTGGACCCGGTCGAGACCGAGGGGCAGGATAGCCGTATTGAGACGGGGGAGCCTAGCGAGGTTACTCGATACCGGAGTTGGTTATAGAAATACGGCGTGTATCTAGAGGATAACGACCGATATTATGAGTATAGGATCATTCGGGGAATGATGCCTATGAGAAATGAAGTTTTTGTGTCATTGATGGACACCGAGAAATGATTTACTTGAGTTGTGATTTCAGAAGTATAATGAGATTTATTGTTGGATTTCACATATACTCATATATCATATTGATTCATATTCAGTAGCATGACTGTCATATTTACTTTATTCGCCGTTATATGTTAGTCGTATTCACTGAGTTGGCAATTCATCCCCGTTGTGCCACAGTTCCTTCCAGGGATAGAGTGGATGGGTAGCTGTGAGGCAGGATCACTTTTGCTGTTGTTTCCATCTTTTGATAGGTAGGTTACATGTGTAGTAACCTTCTATTTTGTACTTTTGTATCTAGAAAGACTCCATCAGACTTGTATTTTGACTTAGAAATGAGAGATGGTATGTATATATACAGTTGAGATCGGTGGATCAGTTTCATAGCTTCTTTCTTTATGAGATTCAGTGATGTTCTATATTTTATATTCATGTTTATTGTTAATATAGTTGATTTCAACTCGGAATGCAACTAAACTTAACCTTATTAATTGTTTACTGATTTAAATTCATAACTTGAGATTTCTACTTAAAAACTAAATTTTCATAAATAATTCCGCAATAAGGTATTTTGATCTTGGTTTTTGGCTTACTTGGATTTGTGCATATCTTTAGATATGATACAATCTGAGTGCCTGTCACATCCAAACTTGGGTCGTGACACTTGCCATTTGGCAATACTAGGTGATATTCACCGACGGCTGCCGCATTAACTTGTGCTCCGTTCGCTACTCTGAGCGACATATCACCCGGTGCAACTTTCCTACTTTTTCTCAGTCCCTGCAATAAATTACAGATATGAGATCCTGATCCGGTATCAAGTACCCAGGAGGTAGGGCTGACCGTAAAACAGTTCTCAATTACAAGAACACCTGAAGTAGATGCAAAACCATGCTTCTTATTCAACTGGGTATCCTGGAAATCCATACAATCCCCTTTCCCATTCTCATACTCATGACTGTTGTCACAAGTTAGAGCTGAACCAACTTTCCCCAGTCCCGAATAAGAATTCGGATCGGTCAAGCGATACATTTTATTATCTTGATTAGGGCGTGAAAAGGTTGCTGCCTGGAGAGAGAGAAAAGAAACACTCAGCGTATGCTCTTGCAAGATTAGATTGGTTTATTAATTTATCTAACCAGGATGTCTCCCACTGTTTCCTCAAATTCTTCTTAAAACCTTTTTAAAAGAAGAACTAGCCGGGTTTTAATTCACGTCACAATACTTGCTTAACCTTTCAGCCAGGCTAGTGTCGGTACTTCGAGGGAGGTTTTCCAACGCTTTCGCGAAGTTCCTTAATTAAATAACCTCTTTTCCCTGGGGGCGTAGCCCCGCTAACACCTTTCTAGACACCTACTAGGTTTATAGCATTGATCGTTTAAGTGAAATAATCTCCCGAGAGTAAACCAACTCATCAGTGGGATCGGGATCCTACTGTCATTGTGTGATAACCTAGATGGAATCCACTCTAGTCACCACACTCCAGAAGGTATGCTAAATCTGCAAGTTTCAGTTCTTTTGAAACTCCCGATGTGGTTTTTGCCCCTAGGACCCAAGTGATCTTGACACAGTCAACAAATCAAAGAGTCCTAGTCAAGTTCATCCCGTCGTTGTCTTGATTGCATTAAACCCACCTTCATAACCCTTGACACAGTCAACAAGGTTACACAAATATCCTAACCAATCACATTGTATCCAGCAAATAAGCAACACTTAGCTACCGTTCACTGCGCCTTGACACAGTCAACAAACGCAGCACGAATACTAAGTATAACTTATAAGAAATGACGGAGGGCTACGGCTGGGTTTTTGGCGAAAAACCCGTTAACGTAATGAACTTGATATCGTTGAAGGAACGTGATACACCTTTTTGAAAATATAGTGGCGAAAACTTTTGCTAAAGAGGTCACTCCCTGTGAAGGGATCTCGGCTCTTTCCTCGTTGAATGAGGTGCAGGATATTCCAAAATGAATACCTCGATGCTGTTAGAGATAGTGCCCTCAGAGTCAATTATTGGATCACAGGCACGTGATTGCAATGATTTAGGGAGGACCTATCCCGGTAGGACAGTCTTACTCGAGATGATAGTATGCTATCTGGTTTATCTTTATCATCGTGTACTGCTTTAGGTGACCTGACATGTCGCTATTACACGTTGATAGAGCCCCTAGGATTCTTGCTTGACTGTCGGCAGTGTGATGGCGATCATATACGTGAGTACTGGTAGTCTATAAGCACATCCTTAAAAGGTCCCTAGTCGTAGGAGTTTCGAGACAGGGCATCGATACTCCATTAGTAGACTAGTGTATACAGTCGAGACCCCGACGAGGGGCGGTGGCCGGTCTCACAAGCCACTGGTGTCAGTTGGTTCACCTAAGATGTATACAGGTGCTCATTGGGTTATGAGTACACCGGACAGGACTCGCCGGGAACCTACTAGTTGGTCTCATACCAGACGTCAGATAGCAGTTCCCTGGTGACATGTGTACAGATTAGTTCATCGACCTGAGATCGTCATTTGTCTCGTGTGAGTTCCCACTGTGCTTTGATTACTACCCTACCACGGCTCAAAGGAGTCGTGCAAACAGGTTTTAGTTGGGTACAGTCCCGAGCCACATGGAGGCAGTGAGCGGATCTGCAGGGGTTCGTCTCTCCCGGTATTGGGGGTGAGGTCGCGCTGTGTCTAGGAGAGCCATTACACAAAGCCCTCGGCCGAGGCAGGAGATTTACTGGTAGGTATTCCAGTAGTATCTCAGGGTGTTCTGGGCTACGCTCCGACACGACTTGTACCGCTTTTGGGGGTCTGACTTTTACCAACCCCCTAGGCCCGCCATGCGATACTCATAGACGAACGGACCGGACTGTACGGATATTGTCACTGACAGGCTCAGTAGGGTGTCGGGGTGAGCTTCCTCATCGACGTCCCTTTTAGTCAATAGCTGGTGGCCCGTCACGTATTGGCTTATACCTCTGACGTGCTAGTGGTTAAATCCACAGCCATAGTATTGACGAGTCTTTAGAGTCCACCACACTTTCAGTTACTCAAGCTTTCGGGCGAAACGCTGTTGAGGCCGTATGGAGATATGGCAGGGTCCGATCAGATACGTGCGGTATTGCACGGATCAGGATCGGACAGTTTTGTACTAGTGGCCGTATAGTTATATGGTAGGGTTCGATCAGATACGTGCGGTATTGCACGGATCAGGATCGAACGGTTTTTACTAGCCGGCTTTGGTTTAAGCCGGTACTAGTTTAGTACAGTGTAGATTTTGTCTCATTGCATTTGTATCCGGTCGGAATACAGATGCGGGTGTGTATGCACAGTATCGGGGTTTTCCTGTAATTTATTACGGGACCAGTTTTCTGGAGTTGCCAGTTTGCATTCCGTTCCGGCCAGTTTTCCTTTGTTCTTTCCCGGCCGGACTTTTCTGATGGAGGGGGTAATTTGCAGTTTTGCAAATTACATTTGAGGAGGGGGTTTCTTGCAAATGGGTTTATTATGATAACTTATTAAGATACCATTCCTTTCATTCTTCTTTTCATACTTTATGGAGATTAGAAGTGATGAGATAGGATTTGATCTTTGATTAGAGTTGTGATGATGAGGTTTGGATATGGTCACCTTTCTTTTGCTCCTACACTCACCTCCCTTTGCATTATGTTTCATTCCTCCACCACTCTTCTTCTCACTTGATGAAATGGATGATAAGTTTTTCATGAGAGGAAAAAGAAAGAGAGAAGAAGAAGAAGAGAGCTTCATCTTGAGAGTTTCATCCATGATCTCTTTTTCTTGCTAGAAAAATGCAAGCACCATTTTTCTATTCTTGATTCCTCCATCACCATGGCAACAAACCCCAAAGAGACATACCCTCTACACTACACATTCTACAGCATATCTTGAGCATGTCGAGTTGCCGGCTTCATGCGCGAGTTGCCTCGGTATTGAGGCGGGAGCCCGTAAAAGAAGAAGGCGATGTGGTGCCCTTTCCGGCGAGGAAGCGACGATGTGGAGGCAACACTTTCCGCGGGAGATCGGGACGATGGAGATGAAGACCGGAGGACTCGGATCAGTCGGTATAATTCTCACTCTATCTCTTGATTGCTAGCATTAGGTTAATGGTAAACGATCCGGGTTTTCATTGTCCGCGGTAGCGCCGGTTTCCGAGTAAGGAAAATTTTTATTCCGCATTTTGGCCTCGAGTACGAGGCCGGGGCGCTGCCGTGGCACAACATGGTATCAGAGCCACGCCATTAACCTTACCTAGCTTCATTTGATGTGTTTGCGTTTCCGATCGACCAAAATTTCCAAAAACCGTATTTTTCCTTCACATCAGTTTCTGTTGAAATTTTTTGAAGTCTAAAAATTCTTCAGGTGGTCTCAGAAAGATGTGCAGGGAGTTCTAAGAACTCTGGGAAAAAACGAGACAGTGAACCCTTACCTCGAGCGCGGAAGCGCGGCACTACCCTCCTTTCTGCCGCCCTTCCGCCGCAAGTTGGTAGGGTCAATGCTTCGTATTTTTCCAGTGGGCTTCTGGGCTTATATTAGGGGTTTTGGAATATTAAAATTGGGCCCAGGTTTTCTGTGAGTGCTACAGTTTTGATTGGGGGCCCACTTGTTAATTTTTGGTCAATCGGAAAATTTTAAACACATTTTTCACAGTATTTACATTATATCTGCGACCGTGAATGTCACTCGATCGGTAAATCCGGTCTAACTGCTATAGCCCGGTTAGACGGATTTGCGAACGTGACTTTCACTTTGATGTTCTATGTTTATGCTGTGATGTTGCGGATCGGTCGTGGGGGATAGCCTGGATGCAATGCTAGTACTGTGTTGTTGTATTATGTACATTTGATATTGCGGGGCGAGCGTCCGACATGTGGACTGCCGTCACTGCCTGTTTGTATTATTCTTTTGGGGCACGACCTGGTTGCGGTCGATGTACCCGGTGTATGTATATTTTACTTTCTGTACTAGGATTACCCCGCGGTGGGGTGCACGGATAGCCGGGTTCTAGAGGGCAACGGGCCCGCATCTCATGGCATTGAGACGGAGGGGGCTTCACTCTAGGATTGGCGGGCTATTCGCCGCACTCGTAGGGGGTACAGGTTGACCCAGGAGGGGTGCCCAAGTTACCGGATTCCGTGAAGTGCTGGGTGGTCCATTCACGGTGCTGGAGGGGGCTGCCTCGCTTCAGGTTTTGGCGGGTGACTTGCCGCGCCCGTAGGGGTCTAGGTTTTCATTGCACAGGCTATCCACACGACCAGGGGAACGTCGGGTTTCAGCAGCGGCTCTGTGAAACCCGGGGCTTCCAGATATCTGTATTGTTCTGTGATGCTGTACATTTCTGTGATGTTGCATTTTATCACGCCTTGAGCGAAATATAATATATTGGTATATATATTAGTAGATGTTGTATATGTTTTACATCCGCGCTAGTCCAGTCCCCGCTCTGTCGTTAGTTAGCTAACCTAACGAGTGATGACGGGACCCAGTGGCGAATGCGGATGGCATATACGTACATCAGTATATTTTCGTTCTTTGTGGTGTGATCAACTGATGGGACTGCGTTGATTCGGATCAACGCAAGTTATAAACAAACCTATTCTGATGTTGTTGGAACATTTTTTAAAAAGCTGTTATTGCAAGGACGTTCATTTTTGTTTTGCATAGTGGTATTCATTTGGAATATCCTGCTCCTCAGTCGACGAGGCAAGGGCCGAGATCCCTTCACCGGGAGTGACCCCTTGGACAGAAGTTTGCGTCAGGGCATTAACTTCACTATAGCCGATTACTTTTGCTTTGCATCGTGGTATTCAGTTGGAATATCCTGCACCTCATTCTACGGGGAAAGAGCCGAGATCCCTTCACCGGGAGTGACCTCTTTAGTAAAGGTTTTCGTCACTATACTTTTATAAAAGGCTATGCAGTTCCTTCAACGATATCAAGTTCATTACGTTAAAGGTTTTTCGCCAAAAACCATTCGTAGCCCTCCGTCATTTCTTATGAGTATTATTTAGTATTCGTGCTGCGTTTGTTGACTCCGTCAAGGCGTAGTGTACGGTAGCTAAGTGGTGCTTGTTTGTTGCATAAATGGGATTGGTTAGGACAGTCGTGCGGCCTTGTTGACTCCGTCAAGGGCACGTACGGGTGGGTTTAATGCAATCCAGATAATGACGGGATGAACTTGACTAGGACTCTTTGATTTGTTGACTCCGTCAAGGTCACTTGAGTCCTAGGGGTAAAAATCACATCGGGAGTTTCAAAAGAACTGAAACTTGCCAGGCATGCGCATACCTTCTGGAGTGTGGTGACTTGAGTGGATTCCGTCAAGTTATCATGCGATGATAGTTGGGTCCCGATTCCCACTGATGAGTTAGTTTACTTCTCGGGTGATCCCGACTAATTCTTCTTTCAGGTTTGGAGAAGAATTTGAGGTACAGTGGGAGGTTTCCAGATTAGACAAAGTGATAACCATTCTGATCTAGGTTAGAGTGCACGCTGAGTGTTTCTTTTCTCTCTCTCTGGCAGCGACCATTGACCCGACCCTGGACTATGACTCAGTGACCAAGTTGACCGAACCTTCTTAACACTGGCTTTTGGATTGTCAGAGTTGCTGACCTCATTGCCACTCCTACTTTTACCCTTTTCTCCAGGACACCCCGCATTACTGCGAACGTCCACTTCCACTGGACAAAACCATCGTATGGTTATATACGAACTCGAAGGACTTCGAGGATGGTTTCTGGTTCTGGAGAAAAACGAATAGGATTATTCAGTTGTCTTTTCTTTTCACCTTCTCTCATTGCGAGTACTCCTTGGTTTAGGAGATAGTACACCTATTACGCAAATTGGATAGTCTTCTTCCAAACCTTAGGCTGGTGCCGACCGGTAGGGAATGAAGAAAACCAATTAGCATAACGATGGTGTGCAGAAGGTATTAAGTTAAGACAAAGCAAGAGATCAGTAGGAGGGCAAAGTAAATTGCGACTGATATTCACGACCAAACCAAGTATTTCTTCGCCAATCCTGAATCACCTTTGTATTTCTCCAGGACACTCCGTATCACTACGAAGATCCATAGTTTATTGGATACTCCATCGTATGGTTATATACGAACTCGAAAGGAACTTGTTCCAGTTCGGGGATGGATTCTGGTTCAGGAGAAATAGGAATAAAGTACATTCGGGTGTCTTTTATCTTCACCTTCTCTCGAGTTGCGAGTGCTCCTAGGATTGGGACAGTACACCCATTATGCTTATTGGATAGTCTTCTTCCAAACCATAGGCTGGTGCCGAACGGTAGGGAAGGAAGAAAACCATTTGGCCTAATGGGGTGTACAGAAGGTAATGACTAAAGACATATAAAGGGATTTGGAGAAGTGGCAAAGAATTATACGGTTACAGTTGTGAATCTGGATAATGGAAGATGCATTACTAGGAATACCAGGATACCCCAACGAAACATTTCAATGTTTCAGTTTCACCGTGTACTGTTAATGGAAAACTGATTTCCCAGTTAGACACTTGCTCCAGGGTATGTATTTACCAGGTATGATTCTCACATCTGTATGGTTTTACAGATGATGAGTGGGAGTAAGTTATTGGGAATTAGGTGACCATCCTCATTATATCGGGATTCGTTGTAATCGGTGATATTTGAGGAGATCATCTGGGCTGTTTGCCGGTCGGCAAATATTTGGTTTTGAATATCCGCTGTTGTGCACCAATTTCAAATTGTTATATCTGTACGTCTATTTTCATAGAGTGAGATATACCTTTTGATATTATGTCGATGACATTTATCTATATCAGTGGATGGTTAGGTAAGGAGCATTAAACAGCGGTGTAATTCTTCTTAACAATAAGTACAGTTTTCAACCTACGACACACAGTGAAAGAGTTGTTAGACTCAGCGGACTTATACAGAGTATTGTATGTTGTCCAAGGTCCATTAGGATGGAGGGGTAGGTCCTCGTACTATATTCGGTTTACTTATGACTTCTCTAGTTCTTAGACATGTGTTTCGTGGAAACACAGGGTCTAAGTTTTGAGGAGTTATAGGTATTTGAATAGAGTAGAGAACCAGGTATAGCAAGTATCGGGATTCTTCAAAGTGATCGAAGATGTAGATACTTGTGTATGGTATTCAGTTGATAGTAATGATAAAGAGAAATTGCTTCTCTTTCAGGTTACTCATAATTGGAAGCATTCCTAAGTTGAGTAACGCTGATCGGCCTCCTTCCATTTAGTTTACATGCACTGGAGATAGCTGCATGATTTGAATCTGGTTCAATTGAATCAGTGCCTCTGGTTCTATATTGGATATAGAACAGTTCATATCTTAACGATGTTAAGGTACGGGGAGTTGTCCGGCTTATGCTTAAAACCAGACACTGGACAACTCAATGCACGTTTCTGTAATGGCTGTTTGTGGGTTGACCCAGGCTATGACGAGGGTTGACTTTCTACCATCTGGATGAACAATAGCAATATTGTTCTAGACTCGCCACAGTTTTTATTAAAAATGGATTTTTTCAGAAAAAGTAGTGGGAGTATGGTAGAACTGGAAGTGATTCCAGAACCACAAATGATTACTGAAGATTTGATAAGGAACCTAAAGATTCAATCTGGATTGACATTCCGTTGGCCACTCCGCAGATAAGGTGGGTAACTTTAGGCACCCGAGAGGTACTCCGGTAGCCTCAAGGACGGTGACAGGGAAGTTCTTGTTTACCCACACTTGCCATTGTTGTTGTTCCAGGCTGCGAGACCCGGCAGGAGGATGAGTATAGCGTCGTTCTAAACTAGCTTTGGAAGTGCACGTCTATATGACTCTGCCAGAGGGTTGTCGTAGTCAGTGGGAGCAGCGGAAACATTGGTGGGCATCAGGCTTATGTCTACTTATAGACTAAAGCAAATATAGCGGAGATAGATCATCTATTTCTGACCTGACAGTCATAGGTTTGACTTCATCAGAATAGGGGATGGATCTGTTGAGAAGGTAGTAGAGTATGATGTCCTGGTATTTGGATGACATACACAGAATAGGAAAAGATACTCCTATACTACGATCGGTTGTACTTTTGTCGTCACACAGTGGTTTCTCCACAAAGAACTTGGATATTATATCGTACATTCTGGTTACTAGATCTATGGTTTTAGATCTAGATTTGGGTGGTTTCCCAATCTGGGTACCTTGACAGCATTCTATGAGTATTTAGAATGGACGACTCCTGGCACGGTAGTGTACCTGCAGGTGATGGAGTCACCCTCTCTAAAGGTGTCTTACAGACTAAAGGGGAGAGGGATACGCATGATTGACAGATCACTTGCTTAGGCAATTGAGTCAATCATGAGATGTCAAGTACCACACCAGATGTTGTTCTTGCAGTAGATGCAATAAGTTGATATTAATCCAATCCTGGAGAAACAATCGGAAGCAGTTTTAGGACATAAGTGCGTGTTCTAGGGATGTGATAACGACAGCCTCTTTTAGGAGACAGTTATCATTCCAGGCTTCCAGGGTGACATGGACGACAGGGTAATCGTCAGAGTTATAGTTTTCCTTCTGACGAAGGGCAGTATTTTGGACAGGTGGTCCAAGGCAATACTGAGGGTGGCATGGCGCAAGATACTGATTAAGTTCAGTTGACGATACAGTCTAAGAAGTTTGGATTTGGAGTTCATTTGTGAGCTAGGTCCCATCAGACATCCAGACATTCTAAGACAGGTATTGCTCATTTCGGGAGATGGCTTTCTCCGCGAACTTGAGATATAGAGAGACATAGAAAGAAACTTCTCTGTGGATCCACTCACTGAGGCTATTCCTCGAACGCAATAGTTTCGCAAACGAGCTTTGTGAGACTGACTAGTAGAGGAGTTGGGTGTTCGGTATCACACGGGCTGTGAGTATGCGACATCGCAATAATTAGCCTTGAGTGCAAGTGGGAGATTGTTAGAGATAGTGCCCTGAGAGTCAATTATTGGATCACAGGCACGTGATTGCAATGATTGAGGGAGGACCTATCCCGGTAGGACAGTCTTACTCGAGATGATAGTATGCTATCTGGTTTATCTTTATCATCGTGTACTGCTTTAGGTGACCTGACATGTCGCTATTACACGTTGATAGAGCCCCTAGGATTCTTGCTTGACTGTCGGCAGTGTGATGGCGATCATATACGTGAGTGCTGGTAGTCTATAAGCACATCCTTAAAAGGTCCCTAGTCGTAGGAGTTTCGAGACAGGGCATCGATACTCCATTAGTAGACTAGTGTATACAGTCGAGACCCCGACGAGGGGCGGTGGCCGGTCTCACAAGCCACTGGTGTCAGATGGTTCACCTAAGATGTATACAGGTGCTCATTGGGTTATGAGTACACCGGACAGGACTCGCCGGGAACCTGCTAGTTGGTCTTATACCAGACGTCAGATAGCAGTTCCCTGGTGACATGTGTACAGATTAGTTCATCGACCTGAGATCGTCATTTGTCTCGTGTGAGTTCCCACTGTGCTTTGATTACTACCCTACCACGGCTCAAAGGAGTCGTGCAAACAGGTTTTAGTTGGGTACAGTCCCGAGCCACATGGAGGCAGTGAGCGGATCTGCAGGGGTTCGTCTCTCCCGGTATTGGGGGTGAGGTCGCGCTGTGTCTAGGAGAGCCATTACACAAAGCCCTCGGCCGAGGCAGGAGATTTACTGGTAGGTATTCCAGTAGTATCTCAGGGTGTTCTGGGCTACGCTCCGACACGACTTGTACCGCTTTTGGGGGTCTGACTTTTACCAACACCCTAGGCCCGCCATGCGATACTCATAGACGAACGGACCGGACTGTACGGATATTGTCACTGACAGGCTCAGTAGGGTGTCGGGGTGAGCTTCCTCATCGACGTCCCTTTTAGTCAATAGCTGGTGGCCCGTCATGTATTGGCTTATACCTCTGACGTGCTAGTGGTTAAATCCACAGCCATAGTATTGACGAGTCTTTAGAGTCCACCACACTTTCAGTTACTCAAGCTTTCGGGCGAAACGCTGTTGAGGCCGTATGGAGATATGGCAGGGTCCGATCAGATACGTGCGGTATTGCACGGATCAGGATCGGACAGTTTTGTACTAGTGGCCGTATAGTTATATGGTAGGGTTCGATCAGATACGTGCGGTATTGCACGGATCAGGATCGAACGGTTTTTACTAGCCGGCTTTGGTTTAAGCCGGTACTAGTTTAGTACAGTGTAGATTTTGTCTCATTGCATTTGTATCCGGTCGGAATACAGATGCGGGTGTGTATGCACAGTATCGGGGTTTTCCTGTAATTTATTACGGGACCAGTTTTCTGGAGTTGCCAGTTTGCATTCCGTTCCGGCCGGTTTTCCTTTGTTCTTTCCCGGCCGGACTTTTCTGATGGAGGGGGTAATTTGCAGTTTTGCAAATTACATTTGAGGAGAGGGTTTCTTGCAAATGGGTTTATTATGATAACTTATTAAGATACCATTCCTTTCATTCTTCTTTTCATACTTTATGGAGATTAGAAGTGATGAGATAGGATTTGATCTTTGATTAGAGTTGTGATGATGAGGTTTGGATATGGTCACCTTTCTTTTGCTCCTACACTCACCTCCCTTTGCATTATGTTTCATTCCTCCACCACTCTTCTTCTCACTTGATGAAATGGATGATAAGTTTTTCATGAGAGGAAAAAGAAAGAGAGAAGAAGAAGAAGAGAGCTTCATCTTGAGAGTTTCATCCATGATCTCTTTTTCTTGCTAGAAAAATGCAAGCACCATTTTTCTATTCTTGATTCCTCCATCACCATGGCAACAAACCCCAAAGAGACATACCCTCTACACTACACATTCTACAGCATATCTTGAGCATGTCGAGTTGCCGGCTTCATGCGCGAGTTGCCTCGGTATTGAGGCGGGAGCCCGTAAAAGAAGAAGGCGATGTGGTGCCCTTTCCGGCGAGGAAGCGACGATGTGGAGGCAACACTTTCCGCGGGAGATCGGGACGATGGAGATGAAGACCGGAGGACTCGGATCAGTCGGTATAATTCTCACCCTATCTCTTGATTGCTAGCATTAGGTTAATGGTAAACGATCCGGGTTTTCATTGTCCGCGGTAGCGCCGGTTTCCGAGTAAGGAAAATTTTTATTCCGCATTTTGGCCTCGAGTACGAGGCCGGGGCGCTGCCGTGGCACAACACATGCAAAGCAAGAATAATCGACTATAGTGAAGTTATTACGCTAACGCAAACTTTTGTCCAAGGGGTCACTCCCGGTGAAGGGATCTCGGCCCTTGCCCCGTCGACTGAGGTGATGGGCATTCATAACCGAATACCTCGATGCAAAACAAAAGTGAACGTCCTTGCAATAACAGCTTTTTGAAAAACTTGTTCCAACAACGTCTTTTAGGTTTATTTTCTTGCATTAGTTCTTTTAATGCGTCCCATCATTTAAATCCTACCATTGCAGAAAACAACCAAAATATGACGTACGCTTATGCCATTCGCATTCGCCACGGGGCCCCGTCATCACCCGTTAGGTTACTTAACTAACGACAGAGCGGGGGCTGGGCTAGCGCGGCTGTAAAACATAAGCAACGCCTAAATAGTTATTATATATAGCAATATAGCAATGATAGCCAATCCAGATCACAGATGAACACTTTGGATATACTAGGAACCCGCGATTCGTTCGAGCCTGCAACGAAAAGCGGATTACACGGTCGCGATGAATAGCCAAAACCCCACCCAAGACCCCTACGGGTGCGGCAAACTACCCGCCAAGTACCCGAAGCGAAGCAACCTCCCTCAATGCCATGAGTAGGCCACTCGGCACTTCGAGACACCCGGTAGTTTGTGCACCCCCTCCATGGGTCTATCCTAGGAGCAAAAACAGTAAAAAGAATTATACAATGACGGCAACAACCCCGACCCGGTTGCGCGGCCATACAAATAATATTACATCAATTTACAAATTTATTACATGAATGAAAGAAAAAGAAACTCTCATCTCACAACCATCCCGGCTATTCATCCGCGACAATCCAACGATTTCATATACACAAACCATCATCAACACAGATCACAGATATGTATAACCCCCACTGTAAGTCGATGTAGTACACCCCAGTACTTATGGGGAGGCGGAATTTTCAAAAACAATCAAGTTTAAACAACGAACATCGACTAACCGCTTGAATCGAAGCTAAACTATAAATAACCGTATTCTATGAGTTTCTTTTCATAAGAGATTAGGGATTATACCTAATGAACCGGTCCTTCTCCTTTACGTCCTCCTTTGTTCTCCTCGGCCTTCTCTAGGTAGTAGACGATCCACCCGAGAGCAAAACTCCAAGCTAAACCTCTAACTTGAGGTAACTAATCAACTTTGATTGCTAATCAAAGATGAGAGAATGATATAGAGTGAGGGTTATGGATTGTTTAGTCTAACTAATCCTTTGATCTCAACACATGAGGATTAAGGATTAGGGTTAGAAGATGAGAGCTTGAGGAGAGAGAATGTGTGATATGATAATGAGAGAAGAGAGAGAGTGTATCATAATATTATGAAGCATTCTTATTATCTAAAAATCAATAAAGGAAATGAATAAGCATGCTTCACAAAATATCTTGTGATGATTCATTAACATGAGTCATTAAGCAATAAATGTGCATTAATGAAGTGAATGAATCACCACTATGACTCACTCTCTTTCCAAAACAAACCTCCTTAGTCACATCTTCTAAAAGCTTCTCGAGTAATTACGAGAACGCCCCTCCGATCCGTAAAAAATACGGAAAAACTTTAGACTGTAAAAATCCAATAACCGGATACCAGTAACTGGCTTAAACCAAAGCCGACTGGTAAAAACTGTCCGAAAGTCGTACGCGCGTAAATGCACGTATGCGTCCGAACCCTTTGTCGCAAAACCATGCAACCTCTATATCGTTTCGCCTGGAGTAGGAAACTCTCTGTGTGGGACTCTAGAGACTCGACTACTACGCTGGCAGTGGGTTTAACCACAGACCGCAAGCGGCACTAGCTGTACGTAACGGTCCCCAGGTAGTTGTCGATAAGAAGGCCGATGAGTAAACCCATCCGAACTCCTACTGAGTCTGATGTGACAATCTCCATACAGTCCGGTCCGTTCGTCCAAGACTATCGCATATCGGGCCTAGGGGGGCGGCAAGCGTCAGTCCCCTAATAGCGGTATAAGTCGTGTCGGAGTGAAGCCCATTACACCCTGAGAAACTACTGGAACCTACCAGCAAATCTCGCTTGCCCTGGCCAGGGACTTTGCGTAATGGCTCTCTGACACAGCACGATATCTACTCCCAATACCGGGAGGGACGAATCCTGTCTAACCGCCACTGCCTCCAAGTGCTCGGGACTGCACCCAACTGCCACCTGTTTGCACGACTCCTTTGAGCCGTGGTAGGGTAGCAATCTAAGAACAGTGGGACACACTCGAGGCGAAGTAGCAGTATCAAGTCTGCGGACTACGCTGTACTCATGTCACCTGGGAACTGTTCACTGACGACTGGTATCAAACCAACCAACAGTTCCCTGTGAGTCCTGTCCGGTGTACCCGTAACCCAACGAGCACCTGTATACTATCTCCAGTACGACGTACTGACGGCTGTGGGACAGACCATCTCCCCAACTGGGATGAGAAGCGTACACACTAGTCTACTCCGGAGTATCGATGCTCTGTCTCGATAATCCAACGACCAGGGACCAAAATAAGGATGTGCTTGTAGACTACCCAGCCCCCACTAGTGTGACTGCCATCACAACGCTGGTAGACAAGCAAGATCCTAAGAGCTCTATCAATACGTACACTCACATATTAAGATAGAAAAACCAAGTAGCATACTACCATGTTTAGCAAGACTGTTATATACATGTGAATATCCCAAGCTTCCATTAAGTAATATACAAGCTAGTATGATACAGTAATGGCCTTCTAGGGCATAAACACTAACAATCTCCCACTTGCACTAGGGCCATGTACTGGCATATCGCAGACCAATGATCTCGAGCAGCCTCTCGAACTGAATCTGAGGAAGGGCCTTCGTGAATGGATCAGCAATGTTCTCTTCTGAAGCAACTCTCCGAACCTCGATCTCCTGACGATCAATGATCTCCCTGATCAGGTGATACCGCCTCAAGATGTGTCTGGACTTCTGATGGGACCTTGGTTCCTTCGCTAAAGCTATAGCTCCGTTGTTGTCGCAATACAGAGGTATTGGGTCAACTATGGTAGGAACCACCTGAAGTTATGTTAGGAACTTCTTTATCCAGACTGCTTCTTTTGCGGCATCGCAAGCAGCTATATACTCCGCTTCCATCGTCGAGTCAGCAACGGTGTCCTGCTTGGAGCTCTTCCAGCACACCGCCCCTCCATTGAGGGTAAAGACATAACCCGACATGGACTTGGAATCGTCCTTATCACTCTGGAAGCCGGAATCAGCAAAGGCCTCCAACCTGAGGTCTTTTCCGCCGTAAACCAAGAACATCTCCTTAGTCCTTCTCAGGTACTTGAGAATGTTCTTTACTGCTATCCAGTGTTTCTCCCCTGGGTCTGACTGATACCGGCTTACCACGCTTAGTGCGTAAGCTACATCTGGTCTGGTACACAACATCGCATACATTATAGAGCCTACCGCAGAAGCGTAGGGTATAATAGACATGCGTTCCCTTTCCAAATCAGTCTTGGGAGACATCTCTTTGGAGAGGGTGATTCCGTGACAAGCCGGTAGATTACCGCGCTTAGAATCTTCCATACTGAATCTTTTCAGTACAGTGTCGATATACCTGGACTGCGAAAGTCCCAACATCCTCTTGGATCTATCACGATAGATCCGGATCCCCAGTATGTAAGAGGCATCACCCAGGTCTTTCATGGAGAACCTGTGTGACAAGAATCCTTTGACAGATTGTAGTATAGGAATGTCATTTCCTATCAATAGAATGTCATCCACGTACAAGACGAGGAATACGACACTTCTGGCCACAACTTTACTATATATGCACGGTTCATCTGGATTTTTGATAAAGTCATATTCTTTGACTGTCTCATCAAAACAGATGTTCCAACTCCGCGATGCCTGCTTTAGTCCATAAATGGACTTAAGCAGCTTGCATACTTTCCCGCTGCTCCCACTCTGATTGAAACCCTCTGGCTGATCCATATAGACGCTCTCTTCTAAATTTCCATTCAGAAAAGCCGTCTTTACGTCCATCTGCCAGATTTCATAATCATGGAAGGCAGCAATAGCAAGAAGGACCCGAATGGATTTGAGCATAGCCACTGGAGAAAAAGTTTCGTCATAGTCCAAACCAGGTCTTTGACGAAAACCCTTTGCTACAAGTCTAGCCTTATAGGTTTCTACCTGTCCATCTACACCAATCTTTTTCTTGAAGATCCATTTGCATCCTATGGGTTTTACCCCATCTGGAGCAAAGTCCAAAGTCCATACTTTGTTGGTGTACATGGACTCCATTTCGGTCCGCATTGCATCTAGCCATCGTACCGAGTCGCCACTCTGGATGGCCTGCCTGAAGTCAGTAGGTTCATCATCATCTATGATGCAATCCTCTCTATCCCCGTCAATGAGAAAACCGTAGTATCTCTCAGGCGGATGAGACGGCCTACTACTTCTGCGGAGGGGTGCGGGAATGTTCTGTTCTTCTTGAACCTCTGGTTCTACCAAACTTTCAGTAGCAGCTTGTGGTTCTGGAATTTCTTCCAGTTCTATTTCGCTCCCATTTGTATCCTTTTCTAAAACTTGTTGTTCTAGAAAATGGGCATTACGAGAAACAAAAACCTTTTGTTCTTCTGCGTAATAGAAGCAATATCCCTTGGAGTTCTTTGGATATCCTACAAGCATACATTTTACTGATCGTGCCTCGAGCTTGTCCACAAACTGCTTTTTGACAAAAGCTGGACATCCCCAAATCCTTATATACTGAAGATAGGGTTTCTTCCCACTCCACATCTGATATGGTGTGGTAGGCACAGTTTTGGTAGGAACTCTGTTCAAAATATATGCCGCTGATTCTAGCGCATATCCCCAGAAAGATCGCGGTAACTCAGCATTACCCATCATGGATCGTACCATATCTAATAGGGTTCGATTCCGTCTCTCCGATACACCGTTGTGCTGTGGAGTGTATGGAGGAGTAAGCTGAGAGAGAATTCCTTTCTCTTTTAGGTAACCTAGGAACTCGGCACTTAAGTATTCTCCACCTCGATCAGATCTCAGTGTCTTAATACTTTTGCCTGTTTGGTTTTCCGCTTCATTCTTGAATTCCAGGAATTTCTCAAAGGCCTCTGATTTATGCTTCATTAAGAAAACATATCCATACCTAGAGAAATCATCTGTAAAAGTAATGAAGTAGGAATAACCACCTCTCGCATGTGTAGACATTGGACCGCATACATCACTATGTATGAGTCCTAAGAGCTCGCTCGCTCTTACTCCTTGTCCAGTGAATGGAGTCTTTGTCATCTTTCCTTTGAGACAAGATTGACAAGTGTCATAAGTTTGATATTCGAACGTGTCCAAATATCCTTCTCTATGCAACTTAGTCAACCTTCTCTCATTGATGTGACCCAGTCTACAATGCCATAAGAAAGCTTTATTTAAATCTGGAGACTTTCTTTTTAGTGTGTTCTGGACATTGAAAATTTGGAGTTGGTTTAACACATATATGCCGTTATTTAGAGTACCGGACCCAATCAAACCATGATTAAGGTGGATGTTGACAACATCTCTTACAAACGTGAAATCATAACCTTTATTTGATAACAAGGAAACTGATATGATATTACAAGTTAAGCTGGGTACAAAATAACAGTTATGTAAAACCAAAATGTGTCCACTCGTCAATCCTAGGTGATAATCCCCGACGGACGCAGCTCCCACGCTAGCTCCGTTAGCAACCCTGAGGATCATATCACCTTCCTTCAGCACTCTACGGTTTCTCAGTGCCTGCAATGAATTGCAAATATAAGATCCTGACCCGGTATCCAATACCCAGGAAGTAGAGTTGATCGACAGACAATTCTCAATTATAAACACACCTGAAGTCGAAGCCACAGCCTGCTTCGGTTCCTGGTTCTTGGCGTTCCACGCCTTGCAATCCTTCTTCCAGTGCCCTTTCCTGTGACAATGGAAGCACTCATCCAGGCCAACTACCGGTGCTGCTTTCTTTTGCTTTCCCTTCCCTCTCACCTTACTAACACCTCCTCTAGGTTTGGGTGCGGCCTTCTTCTTCCTTCCTTTGGCCCTAGCCTTGGACCCGGAAGAAGATGCACCGCCAACAAACATAGCGGGTGTTTCCCTTGCCTTCTGCAAGGTGCCCTCTGCACTCCTTAACATGTTCAGGAGTTCCGCAAGTTCAACTTCTTTTCCTTGAAGATTGAAGTTGAGGATAAACTGGGCGTAGGTGGGAGGAAGGGACTGGAGAACAAGGTCTGTATAGAGCTCATTATCCAAAGTCGTCCCAAGGTCTGCGAGCTCTTCTATATAGCCAATCATCTGTAGGACATGTTCACCTACCGATGATCCGACAGCCAACCTCGCTCGAAACAATTTCTTTGAGGTCTCGTATCTTGCTATACGAGATTGCTCTCCATAAAGTTCCTTTGTATGGAGAAATATGCCATCTAAGGACATATCCTCGTGCCTCCTCTGATGTTCATTGTTCATTGAGGCAAGCACGATGCACTTGGCTCTCGCGCAATCTAAATCCCAGGTTTTGCGGATTTCCTTATCCGCATTACTGGATTTGGGACCAGGGACAGCAGGTGCCGTAGCGGTGAGGACGTACCCCAGTTTGTCATAGGTCAAAGCCATCTTGACATTCCGCAGCCAATCTTTATAGTTTGGCCCCGTCAGTATATTTTTCTCTAAAAGTAACTTAAGTCCAGTCATTTTCAGGGTCGCTGCAATTAGGAGAGAGAGAAGAAAACTCTTTAGCATGATGCTCTTGCAAGTTTAGAGTGGTTTTTAGTTTATCTAAACTGGATGGCTCCCACTGTTTCTCGAATCCTTCCTCAAACCATAAAAGAAGAATTAGCCAAGACTATTCTCACCGTACAATACTTGCTTAACCGTTCAGCCAGGCCGGTGTCGATACTTCGAGGGAGGTTTTCCAACGCTTTCGCGAAGTTCCTTAATTAAGTAACCTCTTTTCTCTGGGGGCGTAACCCCGCTGACACTTTTCTGGACACCTACTAGGTTTATAGCATTGATCGTTAAGTGACGAATATCCTGATAAGTAGCATATACTCACAGTAGGATCGGGATCCAAATATCATCGTCTGATAATGTTGTAGGAATGCTACCAACATTCATCAAACTCAAAATGGTATGCACTTGGTTCTTTGCAAATTTCAGTTTCTTTAGAAATTCCCGATATTAGTTTTTACCCCATGCTCTTATGACCTTGGCGTTGGTCAAAATGTCATAAGTCACATGTCAAGTTCTACCCATCATTATCTTGTTAATTTGAACCCATCCGTATATATCCCTGACGTTGGCCAAATGATAATACGACTGTCCCAAACCAACTCATCTATCTATGCAACAAATGAATACCCAGCAGCTACCAAACACTATGCCATGACGTTGGCCAAAAGTGTATAGCTTGAATACTACCGAATACCCAAATGAAATGACGGAGGGCTACGACTGGTTTTGGCGAAACCGTGAACGTAGTGAACTTGATATAACCGAAGGAACCTGATAGCTTTTAAAAGGAGTGGTTAAATCTCCGCATTTAAAAATATCTGTTTTTAAAAATAACCGAGTGGTTTCTTTTAAATTGTTCCAACGATTTAAACTTTGGTTTGTTTTACTTTGCATTATAGATAATGCGTCCCATCATTAACCTATCATTGCAGAAAACAACGAAAATACAACGTCCTCTTATGCCATCCGCATTCGCCACGGGGTCCCGTCATCACCCGTTAGGTTACTTAACTAACGACAGAGCGGGGGCTGGGCTAGCGCGGGTGTAAAACATAAGTGGCGTCTAAATAGCTATCATAATATAGATATTTTACATTCGTCTGACGCAATGATATTTATTCCAGAACACAGATAAACAATATTGGATTTGCAAGCAATCTGTATTTCTTTTGAGCCTGCAAGAAAAGACAGATTACACAGTTGTGATGAATAGCCGTTACCCCACCCTCGACCCCTACGGGTACGGCAAACTACCCACCCGGCAGTCTGTGTACCCCACCTTGGGTCAGTCCTAGGAGCAAAAAACAGTAAAATGAAATAATACAACGGTGGCTACGACCGCAACCTGGAAGTGCCCCGCGAAAATAATATTACAACAAATTACATTTACAACAAATGAATTAAACGATAACCCATTGCTAACCCCGGCTATACACCACAACAGTCCAATACAGTTTATATGCACAAACAGATATAACCATTTCAGAAATGTGCAACCCCCTGCCAACCGACATACTAGCAGTTGGGGGAGGTTTACAAACACATCAAACAATCACAGATATAATCCAATACGCAAATACTGTATTTTTCGATCGAATAAACAACTTCAATATTGCTCCAAAATCTGCTCTGTTAAACAGTAACCTGAGCAATAATTAAATATTCCAGAAAACCCCAAATTACACAGAGAAGCAACAGAAGAAAAATCGGCCGCTGACTCGCCAACTCGGCGGCGGAAGCGCGGCAACTCAGTGGCTGAGGCCGCGGTTCCGCGGCGAGTTGGTCGATTCAGTCGACTGTTTTTCTTGGGTGTTCTTCTGGTGTCATGTCAAGCACTCTGAGCTCACCTGAAAAATTTTCTGACATCGTTTTAAATTCGACAGAAACTTACATTTTTTAGGGTTTTCCGGCTTCGTTTTTTCGTTCGAAATTCGTACAAATTTGCGATTAAGTTATTTAGTGTTTAGCGAGGCTCTGATACCACTGTAAGTCGATGTAGTACACCCCAGTACTTATGGGGAGGCGGAATTTTCAAAAACAATCAAGTTTAAACAACGAACATCGACTAACCGCTTGAATCGAAGCTAAACTATAAATAACCGTATTCTATGAGTTTCTTTTCATAAGAGATTAGGGATTATACCTAATGAATCGGTCCTTCTCCTTTACGTCCTCCTTTGTTCTCCTCGGCCTTCTCTAGGTAGTAGACGATCCACCCGAGAGCAAAACTCCAAGCTAAACCTCTAACTTGAGGTAACTAATCAACTTTGATTGCTAATCAAAGATGAGAGAATGATATAGAGTGAGGGTTATGGATTGTTTAGTCTAACTAATCCTTTGATCTCAACACATGAGGATTAAGGATTAGGGTTAGAAGATGAGAGCTTGAGGAGAGAGAATGTGTGATATGATAATGAGAGAAGAGAGAGAGTATCATAATATTATGAAGCATTCTTATTATCTAAAAATCAATAAAGGAAATGAATAAGCATGCTTCACAAAATATCTTGTGATGATTCATTAACATGAGTCATTAAGCAATAAATGTGCATTAATGAAGTGAATGAATCACCACTATGACTCACTCTCTTTCCAAAACAAACCTCCTTAGTCACATCTTCTAGAAGCTTCTCGAGTAATTACGAGAACGCCCCTCCGATCCGTAAAAAATACGGAAAAACTTTAGACTGTAAAAATCCAATAACCGGATACCAGTAACTGGCTTAAACCAAAGCCGACTGGTAAAAACTGTCCGAAAGTCGTACGCGCGTAAACGCACGTATGCGTCCGAACCCTTTGTCGCAAAACCATGCAACCTCTATATCGTTTCGCCTGGAGTAGGAAACTCTCTGTGTGGGACTCTAGAGACTCGACTACTACGCTGGCAGTGGGTTTAACCACAGACCGCAAGCGGCACTAGCTGTACGTAACGGTCCCCAGGTAGTTGTCGATAAGAAGGCCGATGAGTAAACCCATCCGAACTCCTACTGAGTCTGATGTGACAATCTCCATACAGTCCGGTCCGTTCGTCCAAGACTATCGCATATCGGGCCTAGGGGGGCGGCAAGCGTCAGTCCCCTAATAGCGGTATAAGTCGTGTCGGAGTGAAGCCCATTACACCCTGAGAAACTACTGGAACCTACCAGCAAATCTCGCTTGCCCTGGCCAGGGACTTTGCGTAATGGCTCTCTGACACAGCACGATATCTACTCCCAATACCGGGAGGGACGAATCCTGTCTAACCGCCACTGCCTCCAAGTGCTCGGGACTGCACCCAACTGCCACCTGTTTGCACGACTCCTTTGAGCCGTGGTAGGGTAGCAATCTAAGAACAGTGGGACACACTCGAGGCGAAGTAGCAGTATCAAGTCTGCGGACTACGCTGTACTCATGTCACCTGGGAACTGTTCACTGACGACTGGTATCAAACCAACCAACAGTTCCCTGTGAGTCCTGTCCGGTGTACCCGTAACCCAACGAGCACCTGTATACTATCTCCAGTACGACGTACTGACGGCTGTGGGACAGACCATCTCCCCAACTGGGATGAGAAGCGTACACACTAGTCTACTCCGGAGTATCGATGCTCTGTCTCGATAATCCAACGACCAGGGACCAGAATAAGGATGTGCTTGTAGACTACCCAGCCCCCACTAGTGTGACTGCCATCACAACGCTGGTAGACAAGCAAGATCCTAAGAGCTCTATCAATACGTACACTCACATATTAAGATAGAAAAACCAAGTAGCATACTACCATGTTTAGCAAGACTGTTATATACATGTGAATATCCCAAGCTTCCATTAAGTAATATACAAGCTAGTATGATACAGTAATGGCCTTCTAGGGCATAAACACTAACACCCACTAATCGACGTATAGATATTAGTAGACGTTCAATACACATATAATATTACAGAGATAACCATTAGCCAAAGTCTACAGAACATCGACCAAAAATACGGATTTATGAGCCCCAAAAACAAATTTTGCTTTCTGGAAAATCTGGGCAGAAACGTCATACACCAAAAATCTTAAAATACCCCTCTAAGAAAACTGCAAGAAAAATATTCCCCAACAGAGCCAACGCCGCCGCGGTTCCGCGGCATAAGCAAGCTTATGCCGCGGAAACGCGGCGCTTTGGACGAGTTGGGGGATGAAATTTCTCCAGTTTTCTAACAAAAGCCTGAGCTGATTTTTAGTGTATGATTTATTGCTTTTGGAACAGATCTGAAAATCGGCAGAAACAGAATTTTTTCCGGGTGATTTTGCGGTTTTTCGTCCGGTCGATATTCTTAATACTTTGCTAACATGCTAGGGTGTGTTTAGTTAGGCTCTGATACCACTGTTAGGTCCACGTTACCTCTCCCGGTACTTTCGGGGTTGCGGAAACGGTAAAACAAAATTTTTTCTAAACTTTGTAACATGGACCGTAAAAGCCGGATCTTTGCTAATCAATACACTGGCATCCTAACATGAGATGTATCTACTCGGTTAGGGGTTATACCTCAACTTGAACTCCTTCTCTTCTTGTTGTTCTTCTCTTCTTGTTGTTCTTCTCTTTGCTTGCTCAATGGTTGATCCGGACTTCGGTCACCTCCGCGGCCTCCTTGAGTCGAAGACGATCCACCCGAGAGATGTACACCGAGCTCCACCTCAAGCCGAGGTAACTAGGGCAAGGAGATTGCTAATCTAGAAGCCCTGGGATGTGTAGAGGAGATGTATGGATGTGTTTGTCAAGTGGAATCCTTTTTCTCTCAACACATGAGATCAAAGGAGAAATCAAGAGGAGGAAGAAGAAGGAGTTTTCTAGCAACCATGGAGCTTCTCATTTCAAGAGAGAGAATGAGAATAAAAATTATGATACAAAAGAAAAACAACCATGGTTGCAAATAATGCAAAACAACATCATTACTAATCCCATCAAGATAAAGTTGATGGCTACTTTGAAATGACCATTATCATAATCCAAAAGAAAAAGGAAAAGAAAAGAAGAGTGTGGAAACCTCTTGAAAGTCAATGGTCAACCCGGTCAACCGGTCAACAAAGTCAAGAGAGGTCAACGGGGTCAAATGGTCAATGCAATTAGCCATCATAAGATTATCACTAATAGGATTAGTAAATGATGTTCGCGGCTCATAATGGTTTTGACCAAACGAACTGTCAAAACCCTAATGAGCCTGCCACATAACGGTTTTGGCCGAACCAACTGCCAAAACCCTAATGAGGCACCTCCTCCTTCATCGCTCCGAAAAACTGTGCATACACACCTGCATCCGTATTCCGTAGAATGCGGATGCACAGAAGACAAAACAAATCCATCCGTGCAATACTAGGATCCGGCTTAAACCAAAGCCTACTAGTACTGCCTGCCCGAACACCATACGCACACAAGTGTACGTAAGTGATCGCAGCCCTGCCGTAAAACCATACGGCCTCTACACGTTTCGCTTAGTGCAGGGAAACTCTCTGTGTGGGACTCTAAAGACTCGACACTACGCTGGCAGTGGGTTTAACCACAGACCGCAAGCGGCACTAGCTGTACGTAACAGTCCCCAGGTAGAAGTCGATAAGAAGGCCGATGAGGTAAACCCATCCGAACTCCCACTGAGTCTGTATGTGACAATCTCCGTACAGTCCGGTCTGTTCGTCTGATACATCGCATGGCGGGCCTAGGGGGGTGGTAAACGTCAGTCCCCTAAAAGCGGTATAAGTCGTGTCGGAGTGAAGCCCAATACACCCTGAGATAACACTGGAAACCTACCAGTATGTCTCGCTTGCCCTTGCCAGGGACTACTCGTGTAATGGCTCTCCTAGACACAGCGCGATGTCAACCCCCAATACCGGGAGAGACGAATCCTGTCTAACCGTCACTGCCTCCAAGTGCTTCGGGACTGCTCCCAACTACTACCTGTTTGCACGACTCAGTAGAGCCGTGGTAGGGTAGCAATCAAAGAACAGTGGGAACACACTCGAGGCGAAGTGACAGTGTCAAGTCAGCGGACTAAGCTGTACTAATGTCACCTGGGAACTGATAACTGACGATAGGTATAATACCAACCATCAGTTCCCGACGAGTCCTGTCCAGTGTACTCGTAACCCAACGAGCACCCGCATACTATCTCAAGTACGACGTACCGACGGCTGTGGGACAGACCATCTCCCGTGCTGGTATGAGAAGCGCATACGCTAGTCTACTCCGGAATATCGATGCCCTATCTCGGTACTCCCACGACTAGGGACGTGTATAAGGATGTGCTTGTAGATTACCCAGCCCCCACGAGTGTGATCGCCATCACAACGCCGGTAATCAAGCAAAGATCCTAAGGGCTCTACTAATGCGTATAGGTGATATAATAAATAAACACACATGTACACATTAAAGCAGAGACAAACCAAGTAGCATACTACTATATTGAGCAAGATTGTCTGTACAACTGTGAATATCCCAAGCTTCCATCAAGTAATATACATACTAGTATGATACAGTAATGGCCTCTAGGGCATATACACTAACAGGTGGGAGCCCGTAAAAGAAGTAGGCGATGTGGTGCACTTCCAGCGACGAGGTGGAGACAGGACATTCCGCGAGAGATCGGGACGACGACGAGAAAAACGGAGGACTCAGATCAGTTGGTATATCTCTATTCCCTATCTTGTAGTTAGCTAGGACTAGTTAATGGTTCGATCCAGGTTTTAGTGCGCGGTAGTGCCGGTTTGCTAAGTTCGCAAAATTAAAGTTTATCACCGCTTCAGCATTTTGGCCTCGGGATGGAGGCCGGGGCGCCGCCGTGCACTTACAGTGGTATCAGAGCCTCGCCATTAACTAAGTCTAGCTTTGTGTAATGTGTTTACATTTCCGATCGACCAAAATTCCAAAATCTGCATTTTAGTTCACATCAGTTTTCTGTTGAAAATTTTTGGTGTCGAAATTTTTTTCAGGTTACAGAAAAGTGATCTACTAGAAAAAATAAGGGTTCTGTGAAAATTCGATGCACTAACTCCACTGTAGGAGCGCGGAACCGCGGCCAAACACCCCTTTGGGCCGCGGTTCCGCCGCACTATTTTGGGTTCCCTGCACCAAATTTCTACAGTATCTTTCTGGGGTGTAAATTGGGTTTTTGGAATAATAACATTGGGCCCAGAATTTCTTGATGCGCTACAGTAGTACTTGGGGGCCCACTTGGTAAATTTGATCGATCGGATATTTTAAACACATTATTTCACAGTATTTACATTATATCTGCGACCGTGAATGTCACTTGATCAGTAAATCCTGTCTAACTGCTATAGCCCGGTTAGACGGATTTGCGAACGTGACTTTCACGTTGATGTTCTGTTTTTTGCTGTGATGTTGCGAATTGGTCGTGGGGGATAGCCTGGATGCAATGCTAGTACAGTTGTGGTTGTATTATGTACATTTGATATTGCGGGGCGAGCGTCCGACATGTGGACTGCCGTCACTGCCTGTTTGTATTATTATTTTGGGGCATGACCAGGTTGCGGTCGATGTACCCTTTGTATGTTTATTTTACTTTCTGTACTAGGATTACCCCAGGAGGGGTGCACGGATAGCCGGGTTCTAGAGGGCAACAAGCCCGCATCTCATGGCATTGAGACGGAAGGGGCTTCACTCTAGGATTGGCGGGCTATTCGCCGCACTCGTAGGGGGTACAGGTTGACCCAGGAGGGGTGCCCAAGTTGCCGGATTCCGTGAAGTGTTGGGTGGTCCATTCACGGTACTGAAGGGGGCTGCCTCGCTTCAGGTTTTGGCGGGTGACTTGCCGCGCCCGTAGGGGTCTAGGTTTTCATTGCACAGGCTATCCACACGACCAGGGGAACGTCGGGTTTCAGTAGTGGCTCTGTGAAACCCGGGGATCCCAGATATCTGTATTGTTCTGTGATGCTGTACATTTCTGTGATGTTGCATTTTATCACGCCTTGAGCGAAATATAATATTTTGGTATATATATTAGTAGATGTTGTATATGTTTTACATCGGCGCTAGCCCAGTCCCCGCTCTGTCGTTAGTTAGCTAACCTAACGGGTAATGACGGGACCCAGTGGCGAATGCGGATGGCATATACGTACGTCATATTATTTTCGTTCTTTGTGGTGTGATCAATTGATGGGACTGCGTTGATTCGGATCAATGCAAGTTTAAAACAAACCTAATCTGATGTTGTTGGAACACTTTTCAAAAGGCTGTTATTGCAAGGACGTTCTCTTTTGTTTTGCATTGTGGTATTCAGTTGGAATATCCTGCTCCTCACTCGACGAGGCAAGGGCCGAGATCCCTTCACCGGGAGTGAACCCTTGGACAAAAAGTTTACGTCAGGGCAATAACTTCATTATAGCCGATTACTTTTGCTTTGCATCGTGGTATTCAGTTGGAATATCCTGCACCTCATTCTACGGGGAAAGAGCCGGGATCCCTTCACCGGGAGTGACCTCTTTAGCAACGGTTTTCATCACTATATTTATAAAAGCTATCCGTTCCTTCAACGATATCAAGTTCTTTACGTTAAAGGTTTTCGCCAGAAACCATTCGTAGCCCTCCGTCGTTTCATATGGGTGGTCAATAGTATTCAAGCTGTGTTTGTTGGCCAAAGTCAAGGCACAGTGTTTGGTAGCTGTTGGGTATTCATATGTAGCATAGATAGATGCGTTGGTTTGGGACAGTCGTACTACCTTGTTGGCCAAAGTCAAGGGTATGTACGGGTGGATTCAAATCAACCTGGAGAATGACGGGTAGAACTTGACATGTGACTTATGATTTGTTGGCCAAAGTCAAGGTCATAAGAGCATGGGGTAAAAATCACATCGGGAGTTTCTAAAGAAACTGAAACTTGCCAGATATGCGCATACCTTCTGGAGTGTGATGACGTGAGCGGATTCCGTCACGTTATCATGCGATGATAGTTGGATCCCGATTCCCACTGATGAGTTGGTATACTCCTCGGGTGATCCCGACTAATTCTTCTTTCAGGTTTGGAGGAGAATTTGACGGTACAGTGGGAGGTTTCCAGATTAGATAAATTGATAACCATTCTGGTCTAGGATAGAGTGCACGCTGAGTGTTTCTTTTCTCTCTCTCTTTGGCAGCGACCATTGACCCGACCCTAAGACTATGACTCAGTGACCAAAATTGACCGAACCTTCTATAACACTGGCTTATGGATTGTCAGAGTTGCAAACCTCATTGCCACTCCTACTTTTACCCTTTTCTCCAGGACACCCCGTATTACTACGAACGTCCACTTCCATTGGAAAAAACCATCGTATGGTTAGATACGAACTCGAAGGAATTTATTCGAGGATGGTTTCCGGTTCTGGAGAAAACGGATAGGACTATTCAGTTGTCTTTTCCTTTTACCTTCTCTCAGGTTGTGAGTACTCCTTGGTTTAGGAGATAGTACACCTATTACGCAAATTGGATAGTCTTCTTCCAAACCTTAGGCTGGTGCCGAACGGTGGGGAATGAAGAAAACCAATTAGCATAACGATGGTGTGCAGAAGGTATTAAGTTAAGACAAAGCAAGGGATTAGTAAGAGGGCAAAGTAAACTGCGACTGCTATTCACGACCAAACCAAGTATTCCTTCGCCAATCCTAAATCACCATTGTATTTCTCCAGGACACTCCGTATCACTACGAAGATCCACAGTTTATTGGATACTCCATCATATGGTTATATACGAACTCGAAAGGAACTTGTTCCAGTTTGGGGATGGATTCTGGTTCAGGAGGAATAGGAATAAGGTTTATTCGGTTGTCTTTTATCTTCACCTTCTCTCGCATTGCGAGTGCTCCTAGGATCAGGACAGCACACCCATTATGCTTATTGGATAGTCTTCTTCCAAACCATAGGCTGGTGCCGAACGGTAGGGAAGGAAGAAAACCATTTGGCCTAAAGGGGTGTGCAGAAGGTAATGACTAAAGACATATGAAGGGATTTGGAGAGGTGGCAAAGTATTATACGGTTACAGTCGTGAATCTGGAAGAGGCATTACTAGGAATACCGGGATACCCCATCGAAACATTTCAATGTTTCAGTTTCACTGTGTACTGTTAAAAGAAAATGGATTTCCCAGTTAGACACTTGCTCCAGGGTATGTATTTACCAAGTATGATTCTCACATCTGTATAGTTTTACAGATGATGAGTGGGAGTAAGTTATTAGGAATTAGTTGATCATCCTTATTATATCGGGATTCGTAGTAATCGGTGATATTTGAGGAAATCACCTGGGCTGTTTACCGGTAGGCAAATATTTGGTTTTGAATATCCGTTGTTATGCACCAATTTCAAATTGATATATCTGTATGTCTATTTTCATAGAGTGAGATTTACTTTTTTGAAATTATGTCGATGACATTTACCTATATCAGTGGATGGTTAGGTAAGGAGCATTAAACAGTGGTGTAATTCTTCATAACCAAAGATACAGTTTTCAACCTACGACACACAGTGAATGAGTTATCAGACTCAAGGGACTTATACAGAGTATTGTATGTTATCCAGGGTCCATCAGGACAGAGGGGTTGGTCCTCGTACTATATTCGGTTTACTTATGATTTCTCTAGTTTTTAGACAGGTGTTTCGTGGAAACACAGGGTCCGAATTTTGAGAAGTTATAGGTATTTGAATAAAGCAGAGAACCAAGTATTTCAAGTATCGGGATTCTTCATAGTGATAGGAGATGTAGATACTTGAGTATGGTATTCAGTTGATAGTAGTGGTTAAAGAGAACTTGCTTCTCTTTCAGGTTACTCATAATTGGAAGTATTCCTAAGTTGAGTTACGCTGATCGACCTTCTTCCATTTAGTTGACATGCACTGGAGACAGCTGCATGATTTGAATCTGGTTCAATTAAATCAGTGCCTCTGGTTCTATATTGGATATAGAACAGTTCATATCTTAACGTTGTTAAGGTACGGGGAGTTGTCCGGCTTATGATTAAAACCAGACACTGGACAACTTAAGGCACGTTTCTGTAATGGCTGTTTGTGGGTTGACCCAGGCTATGACGAGGGTTGACTTTCTACCATAGAAGATCAATAGTGATATTGTTCTAGACTCGCCATAGTTTTATTAAAAATGGATTTTTTTTCAGAAAACAGTAGTGGGAGTATGGTAGAACTGGAAGTGATTCCAGAACCACAAACGATTACTGAAGATTTCATAGGAACCTAAAGATTCAATCTTGTTTGACATTCCATTGGCCACTCCGCAGATAAGGTGGGTAACCTCAGGCACCCGAGAGGTACTCCGGTAGCCTCAAGGACGGAGACAGGGAGGTTCTTGTTTACCCACACTTGCCATTGCTGTTGTTCCAGACTATGAGACCCGGCAGGAGGATGAGTATAGCGTCGTTCTAAACTTGCTTTAGAAGTGTACGTGTATATGACTCTGCCAGAGGGTTGTCGTAGTCAGTGGGAGCAGCGGAAGCATTGGTGGACAGGTAGCTTATGTCTATTTATAGACTAAAGCAGATATAGCGGAGATAGATCATCAATTTCTGATGTGACAGTCATAGGTTTGACTTCATCAGAATAGGGGATGGATCTGTTGAGAAGGTAGTAGGGTGTGATGTCCTGGTATTTGGATGACATACACAGAGTAGGAAGTGATATTCCTATACTACAATCGGTTATACTTTGGTCGTCACACAGTAGTTTCTCCACATGGGACTTGGACATTATATCAGACATACTGGTTACTAGATCTATGGTTTTAGATCTAGATTTGGGTGGTTTCCCAATCTGGGTACTCAGACAGCATTCTAAGAGTATTTAGAATGGACGACTCCTGGCACGGTAGTATACCTGCAGGTAATGGAGTCACCCTCTCTAAAGGTGTCTTACAGACTAAAGTGGAGAGGAATGTGCATGATTGGCAGATCACTTGCTCAGGCAATTGAGTCAATCATGAGATGTCAAGTACCACACCAGATGTTGTTCTTGCACTAGATGCAATAAGTTGACATTGATCCAATCCTGGAGAAACAGTCGGAAGCAGTTTTAGAACATAAGTAGATGTTCTAGGGATATGATAACGACAGCCTCATTCGGGAGACAGTTATCATTCCAGGCTTCCATGGTGACCCGGACGACAAGGAGGTTGTCAGAGTTATAGTTTTCCTTCTGATGAGGGGCAGTATTTTGGACAGGTGGTCCAAGGCAATACTGAGGGAGGCATGGTGCAGGATACTAATTAAGTTCAGTTGACGATACAGTCTAAGAAGTTTGGATTTGGAGTTCATTTATGAGCTAGGTCCCATCAGACATCCAGACACATTCTAAGACAGGTATTACTCATTTCGGGAGATGGGTTTCTCCACGAACTTGAGATATAGAGAGACATAGAAAGAGACATCAAAGCGGATCCACTCACTAAGGCTATTCCTCGAACGCAATAGTTTCGCAAACGAGCTTTGTGAGACTGACTAGTAGAGGAGTTGGGTGTTCGGTATCACACGGGCTGTGAGTATGCGACATCGCAATAATTAGCCTTGAGTGCAAGTGGGAGATTGTTGGAGATAGTGCCCTCAGAGTCAATTATTAGGTCACAGGCACGTGATTGCAATGATTGATGGAGGACCTATCCCGATAGGACAGTCTTACTCGAGATGATAGTATGGTATCTGGTTTATCTTTATCATCGTGTACTGCTTTAGGTGACCTGACAGGTCACTATTGCACGTTGATAGAGCCCCTAGGATTCTTGCTTGACCACCAGCAGTATGAGGGCGATCATATACGTGGGAGCTGGTAGTCTATAAGCACATCCTTAAATGGTCCCTAGTCATGTGAGTTTCGAGATAGGGCATCGATACTCCAGAGTAGACTAGTGTGTACATTCGAGACCCCGACGAGGGGCGGTGGCCGGTCTCACAAGCCACTGGTGTCAGTTCGTTCACCTAAGATGTATACAGGTGCTCATTGGGTTATGAGTACACCGGACAGGACTCGCCGGGAACATGCTAGTTGGTCATATACCAGACGTCAGATGGCAGTTCCCTGGTGACATGTGTACAGGTTAGTTCTTCGACCTGGGGATCGTCATTTGTCTCGTGTGAGTTCCCACTGTACTTTGATTACTACCCTACCACGGCTCAAAGGAGTCGTGCAAACAGGTTTTAGTTGGGTACAGTCCCGAGCCACATGGAGGCAGTGAGCGCATCTTCAGGGGTTCGTCTATCCCGGTATTGGGGGTGAGGTCGCGCTGTGTCTAGGAGAGCCATTACACGAAGCCCTCGGCCGAGGCAAGGAGATTTACTGGTAGGTATTCCAGTAGTATCTCAGGGTGTTCTGGGCTACACTCCGACACGACTTGTACTGCTTTTGGGGGTCTGACTTTTACCAACCCCCTAGGCCCGCCATGCGATACTCATAGACGAACGGACCGGACTGTACGAATATTGTCACTGACAGGCTCAGTAGGGTTGTCTGGCTGAGTTCGCTCACAGACGTCCCTTTTAGTCAATACCTGGTAGCCCGTTACGTATTGGCTTATACCTCTGACGTGCTAGTGGTTAAATCCACAACCAAGGTGTTGACGAGTCTTTAGAGTCCCCCACATTCAGTTACTCAGCTTTCGGGCAAAAAGCTGTAGAGGCCGTATGGAGATATGGCAGGGTCCGATCAGATACGTGCGGTATTGTACGGATCAGGATCGGACAGTTTGTACTAAAGGCCGTATGGTTTTATGGCAGGGTTCGATCAGATACGTGCGGTATTGCACGGATCAGGATCGAATGGATATTACTAGCCGGCTTTGGTTTAAGCCGGATCCTAGTATAGTACAGTGTAGATTTTGTCTCATTGCATTTGTATTTCGGTCGGAATACAAATGCGGGTGTGTATGCACAGTATCGGGGTTTTCCTGTAATTTATTACGGGACCAGTTTTCTGGAGTTGCCAGTTTGCTTTCCGTTTCGGCCAATTTCCTTTGTATCGTTCATTGGCCGAAGTTTGGTGGAGGAGGGCTTATTTGCATTGTTGCAAATAAGCAATTGTGGAGGGGGTCTTTGCATTTTGTTGTATCATGATAGCTTTTCCTTGACCTTGACTTCTAGCTTCATCATGCCTTGACTTTTGTAGGACATGATGGTTGATGATGAGTGATGGTTGTTGGTTGAGTGTTGGATTTATTTTGTGATCATTGCCTTTTCATGATAACATTGTTTTTCCTCTTGCATTATTAAAAAAGCCACACACTCTCCACTCTCTCTCTCATTCCCTACAATGGCCGGCCACTTGTGAGGGTGTGGAGTTTTTGGTTTTTGGGTGATGAGAAAATGTTATTCTCATTCTTTGCATGCTACATTTTTCCTCACCTCTCTCCAAGTTCTTTTTCCTCCACCACAAAGGCAAACTCCTACAACCCCAAAATGAGACACAAGTTCTACTATACATTCTACAGCAATTCTTGGGCACGTCGACTAGCCAGCTTCATGCCCGAGTTGCCTCGGCATTGAGGTCGGAGCCCGTAAAAGAAGTAGGCAATATGGTGCACATCCGGCGACGAGGTGGAGACAGGACATTCCGCGAGAGATCGGGACGACGACGAGAAGACCGGAGGACTCGGATCAGTCGGTATATCTCTATTCCCTATCTTGTAGTTAGCTAGGACTAGTTAATGGTTCGATTCGGGTTTTAGTGCGCGGTAGTGCCGGTTTGCTAAGTTCGCAAAATTAAAGTTTATCACCGCTTCCGCATTTTGGCCTCGGGATGGAGGCCGGGGCGCCGCCGTGCACTTACAGGTTTGTCTCTGCTTTAATGCGTACATGTGTGTTTCTTTATTATATCACCTATACGCATTAGTAGAGCCCTTAGGATCTTTGCTTGATTACCGGCGTTGTGATGGCGATCACACTCGTGGGGGCTGGGTAATCCACAAGAACATCCTTATACACTTCCCTGGTCGTGGGATTATCGAGATAGGGCATCGATACTCCGGAGTAGACTAGCGTATGCGCTTCTCATCCCAGCATGGGAGACGGTCTGTCCCACAGCCGTCAGTACGCCGTACTTGAGATAGTATGCGGGTGCTCGTTAGGTTACGAGTACACTGGACAGGACTCGTCGGGAACTGATGGTTGGTATTATACCTATCGTCAGTTATCAGTTCCCAGGTGACATGAGTACAGCTTAGTCCGCTGACTTGACACTGTCACTTCGCCTCGAGTGTGTTCCCACTGTTCTTTGATTACTACCCTACCACGGCTCTACTGAGTCGTGCAAACAGGTAGTAGTTGGGTGCAGTCCCGAAGCACTTGGAGGCAGTGACGGTTAGACAGGATTCGTCTATCCCGGTATTGGGGGTTGACATCGCGCTGTGTCTAGGAGAGCCATTACACGAGTAGTCCCTGGCCAGGGAAAGCGAGATATACTGGTAGGTTTCCAGTGTTATCTCAGGGTATACTGGGCTTCACTCCGACACGACTTATACCGCTATTAGGGGACTGATGTTTACCGCCCCCCTAGGCCCGCCATGCGATGTATCAGACGAACAGACCGGACTGTACGGAGATTGTCACATACAGGCTCAGTAGGAGTTCGGATGGGTTTACCTCATCGGCCTTCTTATCGACATCTACCTGGGGACCGTTACGTACAGCTAGTGCCGCTTGCGGTCTGTGGTTAAACCCACTGCCAGCGTAGTGTCGAGTCTTTAGAGTCCCACACAGAGAGTTTCCCTGCACTAAGCGAAACGTGTAGAGGCCGTATGGTTTTACGGCAGGGCTGCGATCACTTACGTACACTTGTGTGCGTATGGTGTTCGAGCAGGCAGTACTAGTGGGCTTTGGTTTAAGCCGGATCCTAGTATTGCACGGATGGATTTGTTTTGTCTTCTGTGCATCCGCATTCTACGGAATGTGGATGCAGGTGTGTATGCACAGTTTTCCGGAGCGATGAAGGAGGAGGTGCCTCATCAGGGTTTTGGCAGTTGGTTCGGCCAAAACCGTTATGTGGCAGGCTCATTAGGGTTTTGACAGTTGATTCGGTCAAAACCATTTTGAGGTGGACTCATTAAGGTTTTGACAGTTCGTTTGCTCAAAGCCATTATGAGCTGCGGACATCATTTACTAATCCTTTTAGTGATAATTTTATGATGGCTAATTGCATTGACCATTTGACCCCGTTGACCTCTCTTGACTTTGTTGACCGGTTGACCGTGTTGACCATTGACTTTCAAGAGGGATCTACACTCTTCTTTTATTCTTCTTTTTCTTTTGGATTGTGATAATGGTCATTTCAATGTAGCCATCAACTTTATCTTTATAGGATTTGTAATGATGGTTTTAGTGCATTATTGGAACCATGGTTAATTTATTTAGTTCACAATTTCTTTCTCATTCTCTCTCTTGCCTTTTCAAGTGAGAAGAAAAAGAAATGAACCATGGTAGCTAGATCCTCCTTCTTCTTCCTCTTGATTCATCTTTTGATCTCATGTGTTGAGAGATAAAGATCCCACAAAGACAAAACCATTCCTTTATCACTTCTACAAAACCTAGGGCTTCTAGATTAGCAATCTCTTTGCCCTAGTTACCTCGGCTCGAGGTGGAGCTCGGTGTACATCTCTCGGGTGGATCGTCTTCGACTCAAGGAGGCTGCGGAGGTGACCAAAGTCCGGATCAACCATCGGAGCAAACAAAGAGAAGAACAACAAGAAGAGAAGGAGTTCAAGTTGAGGTATAACCCCTAACCGAGTAGATAAATCTCTAATTAGGATGCTAGTGTGTTGTTTAGTAAAGATCCGGCTTTTACGGTCCATGTTACCAAGTCCAGAAAAAATTTTGTTTTACCGTTTCCGCTACCCCGAAAGTACCGGGAGAGGTAACGTGAACCTAACACAAACAAGCGATGGCTCACCTCCGAGCCCCCTGCACGAGTGGCCTCCTCGGCCTCCCAGCTCATCTCCGGGCTACCGCAAAACCAAGATACATTGGCTCACCCGCTCGTCCGCGAGCTCTCCCGCCGAGGTCATCTTCCTCGGTCTCATCGACCGACCGACGGCACCGCTCACAGGCGCAACCGCCATCCCGTGAATCTCGCCATGCACGAGATATCCGCCAGCCACATCCTACGTTCCATGCCATCACGATCCCCCATTAACAATCCTGTCTCGCCATTAATGGGAGATCCCGCTCATCACGCGGGTGTGACGTCGGGAGCGTAACGGCCGGCGTGATTCTCGCGCCTGCCCTGCCTGCTGCCACCGCTATATAAACCCCTTCTTCAGACGGTTCAAGTAAGCCATTTTTACTCCACTAAGCCGTTACTCTGCTCGGATTTCCTCTCTAACTTGACTGTCGGAGGGTCCTCGGTGGTACAACCACCCCGGGACTTCCTTGCAGGTAGCTCGGCCCAACCAACCTCAAACCCATTGAGATCCACACGCTTCAGGAGCCTGCCTCCAGATCCAATCTCTGTCGTCTATCGCCGTCATCAGCAAATCAACGGAAGGTAACATCTTGGCGTGATCTAGGTCATGTCAACTGACACCGTCTGTAGGAAAACCTTGATTCCACAAAAAAAAGTTCATCTTTCAATCTCAATCTAATGGCGAGCGATCATCACGACGATCAAAGCACTAGTCGCCGCCTCCCCCTCAACGGAGGCGCGGACGAACCTCCTCCACCGAACGCCATCAACGCCCTTTCCCGTCAGGATAGACCTGTAACATTTCAAAAAAAAATAGAATATTATTTTTGGGAATTTTTATAATTTAATATTTATTTTAATGAATATTTTAATATTTCGGTATAATTAAATACCGATAAATTGGGGGGAAATTTTTGAAAATTATAGAAATTACTAAAAGAGGGTGTTTTATGTGAATTATGCAAATTTTAAGTTTTTATGATTAATTTGACACTAATTTAGTGCTAATCGCGATTAAAAATCGCTAATCGCGTTTAAAGCTTATTTTGTGCAAACATGCACCATATCTTTTTTTTCACTTGTTAAATTTTCTTATGGCTTTCCTATATGTTTTATTTCATGGTTGTTGGTTTATTAGAGGGGAGAAAAGAAAAGAAAAGAAAAGAAAGGAAAAGGATTAAAATATATAGGTATGGGTGAGAGAGAGAAAAGGGTTTTTTTTAGCTTTGACTTGTTTTGAACCATTCCTCCTTCAAATTTTACCTCATTTACTCTCTTCCTCTTCCTTTGTTCCTGCTGATGCCGCCTCTTCCCTCTTCCTCCATCTCCAAGCCACAAAAACACCATGGAAAGCAACTCAAAAACCCACCCTCATTTCACAAAAAGGATGCACAAGCTCAAGAGAAACACATTGGACCAAGAAAGCAAGAATTTTGGCCACTTGGGGCAACTCAAGAATTTTCTTGAGTTGCCAAATGAGGTATTTTCTGAACCACTAGCTTAGTTTTCCCATTACTTATACCCCCATGTTAGATTAGAACCGATATCGAGTGGTTTTGTGGACTTAGAAAATTCTAGTTAGGGTTTTTGGGAATTTGAAAGTTGTGATGTGAAATTGAACTTAGTAGAGGCCACACAAACCCCTAGTGCTAGAATTAAGACTCAAACCAGAAACTAGAAACCCGGAATACGGATTTAGAAACCGATATCGGAAGAATTGAGGAATCTGTGAGGGTTATATGGAATCTGCTATCACCTCGAGACTTTGAAAATTATTTTGTGAACACATAGAGATGTGCAGGCACCCAAGAAGCTAACCCCAAAACCCCAGACCCTATCTCCTCTTTCTGGCCGCAGATTTAATCTGTTTGGCCGCAATTTGCGGCCTGGGTCCCACCATTTTGGTTCGTTTTGGTTCTGTAGCTCCAACATCTATAAATTAGACCCCTGGCATATGCAAAATTGTCTAATTTGACTTAGGGTGAAATCTGGGACCCTTTTCTATAGTTGCTGTTTTGATTCGTGTTTTCGTATTGCGTATTTTAAATTCTGGATTGGTATATTTGCGTTTTACCTCGATTACTTGGCGTTTGTACGACGATATCGAGGATTGTTTGATGGTTTTGAAAGAGTAGTCTATAGGTTCTAACCTATAGGCCTTAGCGTGTCGTTTTGGTATTCCCGATGTGATTTTAATACGCATTCCGATTATGTTATCTATGTAGGTACCATCATGTGGATTCCATACGATGAAGAAGACGAAGGTGACATCGACACCGACACGCAGGATACAAGGTGAGTAGATTATATCTACGGGGGAAGTCGGGTGGATGGCATATGGCACCCCCGCGGTTCGAGGTTTAGTATACTATATTTATACTATATATGTGTTTGATAGCATTAGGTGCGATATGGATAATTGAGATGAGATTAGGTGTACTACGGATAGAATAGGGTTTAGTTGTAAACTAGTATAGTTCCTGGTTGCGAACCCTAGAATAGGTTAACACCCCCACGCACACACATGCATATTTGTTATATATATACCTAGATGACGAGGATAGTGGATGATATTTGGAGATGAGTCCATGAGATTGGGCACAGTGCCATGAGATCGGTGATATGATGTGGTTCGTATTTGGGATACAACATGTGATTTTAGCGGGCCTTTTGACGTGTGTTTCACACACGCATTCGTAATTACCTAGATGGTATCGATTTGTACTAGACTTAGATCAGTACCCCAGATCATGAGATATGATGATAAGGATACCTGATAATTGATGAGAGTAATGTGATATTGACCCGTACCTAGCTTTTGGGATGCCGTACGATGATTTACCGTACGAGCTTCATATTGATTATAGATCCGCATTCATGACTCGAGGATGTCATATGATATTGTATCGTACGCGGTACCGTTGAGGCGGGATCACCGACTATTATACTTATATATATATATATATATATATATATATATATATCGACTCAGATTTAGGTGGTTTCCATACCCCTCCTATTTGACTTGTTAGCTAGATCTGTAGTTGCTAGTAAAGGTTAGGCTAGGCTGATGTCATACCTATTTCAAAACTAACGAATCGGGAGTATTTCAAGAAAAGGCACAGGGATACTACGGATATTTTCAAAAGACGCATCTTTTCTTAAAAACACCGTAGCCCTTATTATACTAAAAACCCCGATTCGTCTTATTTCAAAAGGAAAACTGTAGGACCTTTTATATTGATGCCGATGTGTCACTGTTGCATTTATTAGTCGATTCCTGCATATTCTTGTTATTCGCATCGCATTGCATGTGCAAATGGTTATTGCTATATTAAACTCATGCTGTTAGGACACCAGCACCATTATCGATAATGCATATGTTCCACGTACACCTGCTTGCCGGCTCACACACTTCATCATCGATAATTGTCATGTCACTACACTGTTGCATTCAGGATATGATCTCTTGCATGGCATACTTTTGTACATACCCCTTGTACACCCATACTTACATGCATAAGTATTTGCACATACATAGATGATTCTGGCTTGATTAGAGATTTGGGAACCGCAAGATACTCTTTAAAACTGATTCATTTTAAAAGAGCGGTTTTCCCTCAATATGTGCATATTACTACTCCATATTGCATGATGTACTGATATGCTTACATTTCTTTTACATGTCGCATACATCATGCTTTTGATTATACGCATTGAGATATGTTGTTTCCATGATATTTCTGGATTTGGGAACCGTGGATATTTCAAAAGAGAGTATGTAATTGTTTTAAAAACCCGGTTACCCTTGATATGATATTTCAGTGCGTCCACCATGTGTTTTCTCGGTGCTGAGAGCGATATGTGAAACCCGATTCGAGGAGGCGGTGGGGCCGATTGCGGATACATGGTGGGCCCGGTATGGTATCCCGGGGCAAGAAAGGGATGCTGTGTATACAGACGGTGAGCCTGGCAGAGGGACTACTACCTACCGGTGATAGTATTTGGGCTCGGCGGATATCTGGAGGATACCGACCGGAGTCGAGAGATGATGTGGGCCGATCCGCACTGACGGAGCCCGATATATGAGGATTTACGTGCCGATGCTAGGCACAGGTTTCATGATGTTTTCGAGTGTCGATGCTTGATACTCAGGTTCCATGATTTTGATATGTCGCGAGCAACACATGTTGATTTACATCCTCATACTTCCAAGCATATGTTTATGATATTTACATGCATGATGCTTATTGTCATTGGGTGACACATGGACGGTTTCCACATACATATATTGACATTGATGATATTGATCACACGGTTGGATGATATCCACATATTCATAGACTTTATGATATGTTATTACCTGAGGCACTGGCACGAGCACTTGACACTACACTCATGTATAGATGTTATATTGCCACCTTATCATGCTTCAGACTTATTCTTTGAGGTTTATATATACTGATCGTATTGACCTAGGATTATGTCATGCATGCGATTTCTACTCTGCGATGTTCTCTATTCATGAGTTGGCAACTCACCCCCGTTGTACCACAGTTCTTGCAGGTTTTGCCGTACAGGTTCCATTGCGGCTTTTCTGGCACACTACTTCCTTTCTGGGTGATTGCATTGGTAGGTGGGTTCACTCGCATCGTGACCACCCTTATATTATTTTATTCAGTTGTATCTAGTAATTCCATCAACCAAAACTTGTATTTTGTTTCAGACTTAGAAAACCAGTTATGTATTATTTCAACCTTAGAGTCGTGCATTGTAGTATTATGGTTTTCATGTTGATTTTAAGTTTCTTTTGAGTTTTGATCCTCGCCCTTTGGCGTTGTATATTATATTGCTTGCGTGGTTGTGACCGTCGATTGACGAAGAGCTAGCTCCCGCTAGGGGATGCCTTTTATTGTGCATATATATATTATTCATGTTGTACCCCGTTCGGGGCCAGTATTTACAAAGGAAACTCTACCGAAATTTTTAGAAAACATATGGAGGATTTAAAATGCATATTCGGCTTATCTATTTTTAAACCCTTGTTTTAAAAAACCTTTTTTCTTCACTTCTTAAAACTATTTCCTTTATTTATTGCTAAAAATGGTTTTAGATTTCTGGGCTTTGGCTTACTTGAATTGGATGGGGTCCTATAGACTTCATATGATTCAAGTGCCAGTTACGGGCTATTTCGGGTCGTGACAAGACCGACTCGCGTCCATCGTGGAGGCGATCATCCGCGTCCAAACGGCAGGGAAAGATCCCCAGGTCGCCGCTCCCCCGCCTCGGGACCGGGACCCCTACAGGGGGAGAGAAGACTCCGTTCGCGTCGGCATTACCGACCACTGCCTCGCTATTTCCCACGGCCGCAGATCTCCCGGGCCAATACATTCTGCGACCCGCTAGGCGCCCAACAGTTCAACACCGAGGTCCGTCGCCAGAGTGCCTCGCCCCGAGCCTCTTCGCGATCCTTTCCCTCTTGAGGAGATATCGGTCAGCTTGCCTGTTCCCAGGCATGACCGACACCCCCTCCCTCGACGGGGTCGCGCAAACGGGACTCGCCACGGCGGCTCAAAGACTACCTCGCCGGGGGATCTAAGGAACCTCATTGAGAGGAACCGGGGCCGCAGCCAGACACAGGTCTCCAACAGCATAGGCCAGGGATCAGAATGTGCCGAATCGTCGGGGTACCACGACCGACTCGACACCCTCGAGAAGAAGATCGAAGGTATGCATCGAGAAGGTCACCATTCGAGCAACGGAGCTAAGTACGCCGCCGACTCGCTCACCAAACCATTCACCGAGAAGCTGCTCGTTGTCCACGTCTCCTCTCGCAACAAGCCCCTGAAGGTCTCCCTCTTCGACGGTAAATCTGACACGAAGGACCATTTCAATGCATTCACCGTGGGGATGAGCTTCCAAGACAACTCCGACGCCGCCCAGTGCCGAGATTTCCCGGCCACTCTCATCCGCTCCGGACGAGATTGGTTCCGAGGACTCGAGCCTCGCTCGATCTCAACTTTCGACAAGCTGGCTACCCAATTTCTCGGCCACTTCGTCGGGAACAAGCGGCAAAAACTCACAATTGACCATCTCTTCACGATCAAGAGCGGGGACAAGGAGACGTTCAAAGCATATGTCACCCGCTTCTACAACGCCCTTCTCGAGGTCCTAGAGCACCGGGACGAGACGGTCATCACAGCACTTAGGTCTGGCCTTAGACACAAGGAGTGGTTACTCTCCTTTGCATTAGCGCAACCTAAGACCATGGCCAAGGTATAGGCCTGGACCGAGCGCGAGGTCCAGCTCGAATACGAGGTGAACGCATATCTCCCCCGAGCAGAGCAAGCCGACCAAAAGAAAAGGGGAAGGGAAGAGATAAGGGGACCTGAGCGGCCAAAACCCTACTCCCCGAAATTTCAGGAGTACACCCTGTAAGTCCATGTCACGCACCCCACTAACTTGCGGGGAGGCGGAATATATGAAAAACGATTATCAAAGCTTCGTAACACGGACTTGAGCGCATGAATCGTAATCTAAACCATTGATAACGTTATACTAGAGGTTTAACTACTCGGTACCGGAGTTAAACCTTACGTTACATGTCCTTCTCGTCTTCATCGCTGTCCTCCACTCCTCGTAGGCTCCTTGGAACATCGGCAACTTCACGGCCTCCTTGAATCAAAGACGATCCACCCGAAAGCATCTACGCCAAGCTAAATCTCAAACTTGAGATAACTAGGTTGCTTAAAGTGCTAATCTAAGCTACCTAGGGGATATAGAGTGAGGTTATGGATGTTTTAGTCTAGCTAACCCTTGATCTCAACACATGAAAGGTTAGGGTTAGGGTTTCAAGAGAGAGTGAGCTTGAGGAGAGAGAAGGAGAAGATGAGAATGAAAAGAATAATGAACTCATTTTGAATATAACAACCATAACAATTTAATCAAATAAATAAATAAATGATTTAATCATTATGGTTGATGCATTCACATTGTGTGATTCATCATATGACTCATTATCTCATTAATGAGTCATTAAGTGCAAAGGATGAATCATACAAATGAGTCATTAATCAATTAATGCTCATGCCACCTTAACCCCTTAGTCACCATTCTTCTAGAAGGTTCCCGACCAATTACGAGAACGTCCCTATAATCCGTGAAAACACGGAAAAACTTTAGACTGTATAAATCCAATAACCTGATACTAGAAACTGGATTAAACCAAAGCCGGCTAGTATAAACTGTCCGAAAAGTCGTACGTGCGTAAACACACGTACGCATCCGAACCTTTGTCGTAAAACCATACGACCTCTATATCGTTTCGCCTGGAGCAGGGAAACTCTCTGTGTGGGACTCTAAAGACTCGACACTACGCTGTCAGTGGGTTTAACCACAGACCGCAAGCGGCACTAGCTGTACGTAACGGTCCCCAGGTAGATGTCGATAAGAAGGCCGATGAGGAAAACCATCTCGAACCCCTACTGAGCCTGATGTGACAATCTCCGTACAGTCCGGTCTGTTCGTCTAAGACTATCGCATATCAAGCCTAGGGGGCGGCAAGCGTCAGTCCCCTAATTGCTGTATAAATCGTGTCAGAGCGAAGCCCATTACGCCCTGAGAAGCTACTGGAACCTACCAGTATATCTCGCTTACCCTGGCTAAGGACTTTGCGTAATGGCTCTCTGACACAGCGCGATAGCATCTCCCAATACCGGGAGAGACGAATCCTATCTAACCGCCACTGCCTCCAAGTGCTCGGGACTGCACCCAACTGCCACCTGTTTGCACGACTTCTTTGAGCCGTGGTAGGGTAGCAATCTAAGAACAGTGGGACACACTAGTGGCGAAGCAGCAGTGTCAAGTCTGCGGACTATGCTGTACTCATGTCACCTGGGAACTGTTAACTGACGATGGGTATAATACCAACCAATCAGTTCCCCGGTGAGTCCTGTCCGGTGTACCCGTAACCTAACGAGCACCTGTATACTATCTCTAGTACGACGTACTGATGGCTGTGGGACAGACCATCTCCCCAACTGGGATGAGAAGCGTATACACTTAGTCTACTCTGGAATATCGATGCCCTATCTCGATAATCCAACGACCAGGGACCTGTATAGGATGTTGCTTATAGACTACCCAGCTCCCACTAGTGTGACTGCCATCACGACGCTGGTAATCAAGCAAAGATCCTATGGGCTCTACTAATATGTATAAGTGATACGTTACAAGAAACATATGCACATATTAAAGTAGACTCAAACCAAGTAGCATACTACCATGTTTAGCAAGACTGTTATATACAACTGTGAATATCCCAAGCTTCCATTAAGTAATATACATGCTAGTAGGATACAATAATGGCCCCTAGGGCATATACACTAACAATCTCCCACTTGCACTAGGTCCATGAGCTGGCATATCGTAGACCTATCATCTCGAATAGCCTCTCGAACTGCGTCTGAGGAATGGCCTTTGTGAATGGGTCAGCAATGTTATCCTCCGTCTTTACTCTCTTTACCTCGATCTCCCGGCGATCTATGATCTCCCTGATCAGGTGATACCACCTTAAGATGTGTCTGGACTTTTGATGGGACCTGGGTTCCTTCGCTAAAGCAATAGCGCCGTTGTTGTCACAATACAGAGGTATTGGACCAACACTGGAAGGAACCACCTGAAGTTCTGTGAGGAACTTCTTCATCCAGACAGCTTCTTTTGCGGCATCGCAAGCAGCTATGTACTCTGCTTCCATTGTTGAGTCAGCAACGGTCTCCTGCTTGGAACTCTTCCAACAGACCGCCCCTCCATTAAGGGTAAAGACATAACCCGACATGGATTTGGAGTCATCTTTGTCACTCTGGAAGCCGGAGTCGGCAAGGGCCTCCATCTGGAGGGCTTTTCCGCCATACACCAAGAACATCTCCTTAGTCCTTCTCAGGTACTTGAGAATGTTCTTTACTGCTATCCAGTGCTTCTCCCCTGGGTTTGCCTGATACCGGCTTACAACGCTCAATGCGTATGCTACATCTGGTCTGGTACATAACATCGCATACATTATAGAGCCTACCGCAGAAGCGTAGGGTATAATCGACATGCGATCCCTTTCCAAATCAGTCTTGGGAGACATCTCTTTGGAGAGGGTGATTCCGTGAAAAGCCGGTAGGTTACCGCGCTTAGAATCATCCATACTAAATCTTTTCACTATGGTGTCTATGTGCCTGGACTGCGAAAGTCCCAACATCCTTTTTGATCTATCACGATAGATCCGGATCCCCAGAATGTAGGTGGCATCACCCAGGTCTTTCATGGAGAATTTATGTTACAAGAATCTTTTGACTGACTGTAACATAGGAATATCATTTCCTATTAGGAGAATGTCGTCCACGTATAAGACGAGTGTTAGTGTATATGCCCTAGAGGCCATTAGTGTATCATACTAGTATGTATATTACTTGATGGAAGCTTGGGATATTCATAGTTGTACAGACAATCTTGCTCAATATAGTAGTATGCTACTTGGTTTGTCTCTGCTTTATTGTGTACTTGTGTGTTTATTTATTATATCACCTATACGCATTAGTAGAGCCCTTTGGATCTTTGCTTGATTACCGGCGTTGTGATGGCGATCACACTAGTGGGGGCTGGGTAATCTACAAGCACATCCTTATACACGTCCCTAGTCGTGGGAGTACCGAGATAGGGCATCGATACTCCGGAGTAGACTAGCGTATGCGCTTCTCATCCCAGCATGGGAGACGGTCTGTCCCACAGCCGTCGGTACGTCGAACTTGAGATAGTATGCGAGTGCTCGTTGGGTTACGAGTACACTGGACAGGACTCGTCGGGAACTGATGGTTGGTATTATACCTATCGTCAGTTATCAGTTCCCAGGTGACATGAGTACAGCTTAGTCCGCTGACTTGACACTGTCACTTCGCCTCGAGTGTGTTCCCACTGTTCTTTGATTGCTACCCTACCACGGCTCTACTGAGTCGTGCAAACAGGTAGTAGTTAGGAGCAGTCCCGAAGCATTTAGAGGCAGTGACGGATAGACAGGATTCGTCTCTCCCGGTATTGGGGGTTGACATCGTGCTGTGTCTAGGAGAGCCATTACACAAGTAGTCCCTGGCCAGGGCAAGCGAGATGTACTGGTAGGTTCCAGTGTTATCTCAGGGTGTATTGGGCTTCACTCCGACACGACTTGTACCGCTATTAGGGGACTGACGTTTACCGTCCCCCTAGGCCCGCCATGCGATGTATCAGACGAACAGACCGGACTGTACGGAGATTGTCACATACAGACTCAGTAGGAGTTCGGATGGGTTTACCTCATCGGCCTTCTTATCGACATCTACCTGGGGACCGTTACGTACAGCTAGTGCCGCTTGCGGTCTGTGGTTAAACCCACTGCCAGCGTAGTGTCGAGTCTTTAGAGTCCCACACAGAGAGTTTCCCTGCACTGAGCGAAACGTGTAGAGGCCGTATGGTTTTACGGCAGGGCTGCGATCACTTACGTACACTTGTGTGCGTGTGGTGTTCGGGCAGGCAGTACTAGTGGGCTTTGGTTTAAGCCGGATCCTAGTATTGCATGGATGGATTCGTTTTGTCTTCTGCGCATCCGCATTCTACGGAATACGGATGCAGGTGTGTATGCACAGTTTTCCGGAGCGATGAAGGAGGAGGTGCCTCATTAGGGTTTTGGCAGTTGGTTCGGCCAAAACCGCTATGTGGCAGGCTCATTAGGGTTTTGACAGTTGATTCGGTCAAAACCATTTTGAGGCCGACTCATTAGGGTTTCGACAGTTCGTTTGGTCAAAACCATTATGAGCCGGGGACATTATTTACTAATCCTTTCATTGATAATTTTGTTATGGCTAATTACATTGACCATTTGACCATCTTGACTTTGTTGACCATTTGACCAAAGTTGACTTGGATCTTCTTAGAAGATCTAAAGTATTCTTTGGTTTTCTTTTTCTTTAGTTATGATAATGGTCATGTCATTTGTAGCCATCACCTTTATCTTGATGGGATTAATAATGATAATGTTTGTGCATTATTTGCAACCATGGTTGTTTTTCTTTTGTTCATAATATTATTCTCATTCTCTCTCTTGAAATGAGAAGCTCCATGGTTGCTAGAAAACTCCTTCTTCTTCCTTCTCTTGATTTCTCCTTTGATCTCATGTGTTGAGAAAAAAAGGATTCTACTTGACAAACACATCCATACATCTTCTCTACACAACCTAGGGCTTCTAGATTAGCAATCTCCTTGCCCTAGTTACCTCGGCTTGAGGTGGAGCTCGGTGTACATCTCTCGGGTGGATCGTCTTCGACTCAAGGAGGCCGTGGAGGTGACCGAAGTCCGGATCAACCATTGAGCAAGCAATGAGAAGAACAACAAGAAGAGAAGAACATCAAAGAAGAACAACAACAAGAAGTGAAGGAGTTCAAGTTGAGGTATAACCCCTAACCGAGTAGATAACATCTCATGTTAGGTTGCTAGTGTATTGTTTAGCAAAGATCCGGCTTTTACGGTCCTTGTTGCCAAGTCCAGAAAAAATTTTGTTTTACCGTTTCCGCAACCCCGTAAGTACCGGGAGAGGTAACGTGGACCTAACAGTGGTATCAGAGCCTAACTAAACATAAACTAGCTTGGTAGTAAAGTGTATCGAAGTTCGAAACGGAAAAATCAAAAAAAACAAGTTATAAAAACCTGAGTTTCTGTTAAAAAATTTTCTGGTCAAAACAAAATTTGTTATACTCCAAAAATCATCTCAGGGTTTTTAGAAGAAAGCCACCAAAAACGAGACAGCGACTCGACCAAAGAGTCGCGTTTCCGCGGCAATAGCAAGCTTTTGCCGCGGAAACGCGGCCAACTTGGTGAGTTGCTGTGTCGTTTCTGGTGCAGAGTGTTTCTGACTTGGTTTTAGGATTTTTAAGATATATTATATGTGCCCAGATTTTCCAGAATAGAAATTTGTTTTTGGGGGCCTATAATTCCGTATTTTTCCGAACTTCACTACACTTTGACTATGTTGGTTATATCTGTGATGTTCTTATGTATTGAACGTCGGCTAATCGCTATATGTCGATTAGTCGGGGTTATACATATCTGTGATTTGTGATTGTTGTTGATGGTTTGTGTATATGAACTCGTTGGATTGTCGCGGATGAATAGCCGGGGTGGATGTGAGATGAGAGTTTCTTTTTCTTTCATTCATGTAATAAAATTGTAAATTGATGTAATATTATTTGTTTGGCCGCACAACCGGGTCGGGGTTGTAGCCGTCATTGTATAATTCTTTTTACTGTTTTTGCTCCTAGGATAGACCCATGGAGGGGGTGCACAAACTACCGGGTATCTCGAAGTGCCGAGTGGCCTACTCATGGCATTGAGGGAGGTTGCTTCGCTTCGGGTACTTGGCGGGTAGTTTGCCGCACCCGTAGGGGTCTTGGGTGGGGTTTTGGCTATTCATTGCGACCGTGTAATCCGTTTTTCGTTGCAGGCTCGAACGAATCGCGGGTTCCTAGTATATCCAAAGTGTTCATCTGTGATCTGGATTGGTTATCATTGCAGTATATCTATATATAATAACTATTTAGGCGTTGCTTATGTTTTACAGCCGCGCTAGCCCAGCCCCCGCTCTGTCGTTAGTTAAGTAACCTAACGGGTGATGACGGGGCCCCGTGGCGAATGCGAATGGCATAAGCGTACGTCATATTTTGGTTATTTTCTGCAATGGTAGGATTTAATTGATGTGACGCATTAAAAGAACTAATGCAAGAAAATAAACCTAAAAGACGTTGTTGGAACAATTTTTCAAAAAGCTGTTATTGCAAGGACGTTCATTTTTTGTTTTGCATCGCGGTATTCGGTTATGAATGCCCAGCACCTCAGTCGACGAGGCAAGGGCCGAGATCCCTTCACCGGGAGTAACCCCTTGGACAAAAGTTTGCGTCAGGGTAATAACTTCACTATAATCGATTATTCTTGCTTTGCATCGAGGTATTCAATTTGGAATATCCTGCACCTCATTCGACGAGGAAAGAGCCGAGATCCCTTCACAGGGAGTGACCTCTTTAGCAAAAGTTTTCGCCACTATATTTTCAAAAAGGGTGCAATCATGTTCCTTCAACGATATCAAGTTCATTACGTTAACGGGTTTTTCGCCAAAAACCCAGCCGTAGCCCTCCGTCATTTCGGATTAATATTAGTTAGTATTCGTGCTGCGTTTGTTGACCTAGTCAAGGCGTAGTGAACGGTAGCTAAATAATATTTTTCTGTGGATTGCAAATGTGATTGGTTAGGACAGTCGTGCGGCCTTGTTGACCTAGTCAAGGGCACGTACGGGTGGGTCTAATGCAATCAGGATTATGACGGGTAGAACTTGTCTAACAGTTTGTGGCTTGTTGACCTAGTCAAGGTCATGAACCGTTAGGGGCAAAAACCACATCGGGAGTTTCAAAAGAACTGAAACTTGCAGATTTAGCATACCTTCTGGAGTGTGGTGGCTAGAGTGGATTCCATCTAAGTTATCACACAATGACAGTTGGATCCCGATCCCACTGATGAGTTGGATTACTCTCGGGAGATTATTTCACTTAACGATCAATGCTATAAACCTAGTAGGTGTCTAGAAAGGTGTTAGCGGGGTTACGCCCCCAGGGAAAAGAGGTTCTTTAATTAAGGAACTTCGCGAAAGCGTTGGAAAACCTCCCCCGAAGTACCGACACTAGCCTGGCTGAAAGGTTAAGCAAGTATTGTGACTTGAATTAAAACCGGGCTAGTTCTTCTTTTAAAAGGTTTTAAGAAGAATTTGAGTAAACAGTGGGAGACATCCTGGTTAGATAAATTGATAAACCAATATAATCTTGCAAGAGCATACGCTGAGTGTTTCTTTTCTCTCTCTCCAGGCAGCAACCTTTTCATGCCCTAATCAAGATAATAAAATGTATCGCTTGACCGATCCGAATTCTTATTTGGGACTGGGGAAAGTTGGTTCAGCTCTAACTTGTGACAACAGTCATGAGTATGAGAAAGGGAAAGGGGATTGTATGGATTTCCAGGATACCCTGTTGAAGAAGAAGCATGGTTTTGTATCTACTTCAGGTGTTCTTGTAATTAAGAACTGTTTTACGGTCAGCCCTACCTCCTGGGTACTTGATACCGGATCAGGATCTTATATCTGTAATTTATTGCAGGGACTGAGAAAAAGTAGGAAAGTTGCACCGGGTGATATGTCGCTCAGAGTAGCGAACGGAGCACAAGTTAATGCGGCAGCCGTCGGTGAATATCACCTAGTATTGCCAAATGGCAAGACTATGATTTTGAACGATTGCTACTATGTACTCTCCATGGTTTGCAATATCATATCAGTTTCTTTACTCGATAAAGATGGATATAACTTTGTTCTTGAAAAGAATATCATGAACATTTACCTTCATAAGGTACTGGTTGCAGAGGGTACACTGTGTAATGGTATCTACATTCTAAATCAGAATACAGTTCTCAATATACAAAACACACGCAAGAGGAAGAATTCAGATACGAATGAATCCTACTTGTGGCATTGTAGACTTGGTCATATCGGAGAGAAAAGACTGAGTAAGTTGCATAAAGATGGACTCTTGAATGCGTTCGAGTTTTCATCTTATGGAACTTGTCAGTCTTGTCTCAAAAGGAAGATGACCAAATCTCCGTTCACCGGACATGGAGAAAGAGCAGCAGAGCTCTTAGGACTCGTACATAGTGATGTATGTGGTCCGATGTCTATACATGCAAGGGGTGGGTTCTCGTACTTCATCACATTCACTGACGATCTCTCTAGATTCGGATATGTGTATCTGATGAAACACAAATCTGAAGCTTTTGAGAAATTCAAGGAATTCAGAAACGAAGTAGAGAACCAGACAGGCAAAAGTATCAAGATCCTCCGGTCTGACAGGGGAGGGGAGTACTTAAGCACGGAATTCCTAGATTACTTAAAAGAGAATGGTATTCTCTCTCAGCTTACTCCTCCTTATACACCACAACACAACGGTGTATCGGAGAGGAGGAATCGTACCCTTCTGGATATGGTTCGCTCCATGATGAGTAATGCCGAGTTGCCTCTTTCATTTTGGGGACATGCGCTTTTGACAGCAGCATACCTATTGAATGATGTTCCGTCTAAATCAGTGCCTAAGACTCCGTTCGAGATATGGAATGGAAAAAGGCCATATCTTAAAAGATCTAAGATATGGGGTTGTCCGGCTTATGTCAAAACGCATAAACCGGATAAACTAGAGGCACGATCAGTTTTATGTAAGTTTGTGGGATATCCAAAGAATGGTTATGGATATCTATTCTACCACACCGAGGAACAGAAGGTGTTTGTTGCTCAGCATGCCATTTTCTTAGAAACGGAGTTTCTTGCAAAAGAAATTAGTGGGAGTACGGTAGAATTGGAAGAAATTCAGCGACCACAAACTGAAACTGAAAATTTGACAGAACCTCAGGATTCAATAACCCCAGACGAACCTCCGCCACTCCGCAGATCTGGTAGGATTTCTCATCCGCCCGAGAGATACTACGGTTTTCTCATTGACGGGGATCGAGAGGATTGCATCTTGGAAGAAGATGACCCTACCAGTTTCAGGCAGGCCATTATCAGTAGGGACTCTGATAAGTGGCAGGAAGCAATGCAATCCGAAATGGAGTCCATGTATGCCAATAAAGTGTGGACCTTGGATATTGCTCCACCTGGGGTAAAACCCGTTGGATGCAAATGGATCTACAAAAGGAAACTTGGTTTAGATGGGCAGGTGGAAACCTATAAAGCTAGACTCGTTGCAAAAGGTTTTCGTCAAAGACCTGGTTTAGACTATGATGAGACTTTTTCTCCGGTGGCTATGCTCAAATCCATTCGGATCCTACTTGCCATTGCTGCCTTCCATGACTATGAAATCTGGCAGATGGATGTTAAGACGGCTTTCCTAAACGGTTGTTTGGAAGAGTGCGTTTACATGGATCAACCAGAAGGTTTCGTAGACAGTGGGAGCAGCGGAAGGGTATGCAAGTTGCTTAAATCCATTTATGGATTAAAGCAGGCATCGCGGAGCTGGAACATCTGTTTTGATGAGGCAATCAAGGAATTTGATTTCATCAAGAACGAAGATGAACCCTGTGTATATAAGATGATTGTAGGACGAACTGTAGTATTCCTAGTCTTGTACGTGGACGACATTCTTTTGATAGGAAATGATGTTCCTATGCAACAATCGGTCAAGCTATTTTTTTCACAAAGGTTCTCCATGAAGGACCTGGGTGATGCCTCGTACATTCTGGGGATCAAGATCTATAGAGATAGATCCAAGAGACTATTGGGACTTTCGCAGTCCAGGTACATAGAGACCGTACTAAAGAGATTTAGTATGGAGGGTTCCAAGCGCGGTAACATACCCGCATTGCACGGAATTACCCTCTCCAAGAAGATGTCTCCTAAGACTGACGAGGAGAGGGTTCGCATGAGCACTATACCCTACGCTTCGGCGGTAGGATCTATAATGTATGCGATGCTATGTACAAGACCAGATGTAGCTTACGCGTTGAGCGCGGTAAGCCGGTATCAGTCAGACCCAGGGAAGGACCACTGGACAGCAGTGAAGAACATTCTCAAGTACCTAAGAAGGACTAAGGAGATGTTCCTGGTTTACGGTAATGGAGACCTCAGGGTCGAGTCCTTTACCGATTCAAGCTTCCAGAGTGACAAAGATGACAGCAAGTCCGTCTCGGGTTTTGTGTTTACCCTCAACGGAGGGGCGGTATGTTGGAGGAGTTCCAAGCAGGATACCGTCGCAGACTCGACGATGGAGGCTGAATACATTGCTGCAAGCGATGCCGCAAAAGAGGCGGTCTGGATAAAGAAGTTCATTAGTGAACTTCAGGTGGTTCCGTCCATTGTTGACCCAATACCTTTGTATTGCGATAACAATGGGGCTATAGCTTTAGCGAAGGAACCAAGGTCCCATCAGAAATCCAGGCACATCTTAAGGCGGTATCACCTGATCAGGGAGATCATTGATCGACAGGAGATCGAGGTGCGGAGAGTGGACACAAAGGACAACACTGCGGACCCATTCACAAAGGCTTTACCCCAGACTCAGTTCGAGCGGCTGATCGAGATGATAGGTCTTCGATACGCCAGTACATGGCCTTAGTGCAAGTGGGAGATTGTTAGTGTATATGCCCTAGAGGCCATTACTGTATCATACTAGTATGTATATTACTTGATGGAAGCTTGGGATATTCACAGTTGTACAGACAATCTTACTCAATATAGTAGTATGCTACTTGGTTTGTCTCTGCTTTAATGTGTACTTGTGTGTTTATTTATTATATCACCTATACGCATTAGTAGATCCCTTTGGATCTTTGCTTGATTACCGGCGTTGTGATGGCGATCACACTAGTGGGGGCTGGGTAATCTACAAGCACATCCTTCTACACATCCCTAGTCGTGGGAGTACCGAGATAGGGCATCGATACTCCGGAGTAGACTAGCGTATGCGCTTCTCATCCCAGCATGGGAGACGGTCTGTCCCACTGCCGTCGGTACGTCGTACTTGAGATAGTATGCGGGTGCTCGTTGGGTTACGAGTACACTGGACAGGACTCGTCGGGAACTGATGGTTGGTATTATACCTATCGTCAGTTATCAGTTCCCAGGTGACATGAGTACAGCTTAGTCCGCTGACTTGACACTGTCACTTCGCCTCGAGTGTGTTCCCACTGTTCTTTGATTGCTACCCTACCACGGCTCTACTGAGTCGTGCAAACAGGTAGTAGTTGGGAGCAGTCCCGAAGCACTTGGAGGCAGTGACGGTTAGACAGGATTCGTCTCTCCCGGTATTGGGGGTTGACATCGCGCTGTGTCTAGGAGAGCCATTACACAAGTAGTCCCTGGCCAGGGCAAGCGAGATGTACTGGTAGGTTCCAGTGTTATCTCAGGGTGTATTGGGCTTCACTCCGACACGACTTGTACCGCTATTAGGGAACTGACGTTTACCGCCCCCCTAGGCCCGCCATGCGATGTATCAGACGAACAGACCGGACTGTACGGAGATTGTCACATACAGACTCAGTAGGAGTTCGGATGGGTTTACCTCATCGGCTTTCTTATCGACATCTACCTGGGGACCGTTACGTACAGCTAGTGCCGCTTGCGGTCTGTGGTTAAACCCACTGCCAGCGTAGTGTCGAGTCTTTAGAGTCCCACACAGAGAGTTTCCCTGCACTGAGCGAAACGTGTAGAGGCCGTATGGTTTTACGGCAGGGCTGCGATCACTTACGTACACTTGTGTGCGTGTGGTGTTCGGGCAGGCAGTACTAGTGGGCTTTGGTTTAAGCCGGATCCTAGTATTGCATGGATGGATTCGTTTTGTCTTCTGCGCATCCGCATTCTACGGAATACGGATGCAGGTGTGTATGCACAGTTTTCCGGAGCGATGAAGGAGGAGGTGCCTCATTAGGGTTTTGGCAGTTGGTTCGGCCAAAACCGCTATGTGGCAGGCTCATTAGGGTTTTGACAGTTGATTCGGTCAAAACCATTTTGAGGCCGACTCATTAGGGTTTCGACAGTTCGTTTGGTCAAAACCATTATGAGCCGGGGACATTATTTACTAATCCTTTCATTGATAATTTTGTTATGGCTAATTACATTGACCATTTGACCATCTTGACTTTGTTGACCATTTGACCAAAGTTGACTTGGATCTTCTTAGAAGATCTAAAGTATTTTTTGGTTTTCTTTTTCTGTAGTTATGATAATAGTCATGTCATTTGTAGCCATCACCTTTATCTTGATGGGATTAGTAATGATAATGTTTGTGCATTATTTGCAACCATGGTTGTTTTTCTTTTGTTCATAATATTATTCTCATTCTCTCTCTTGAAATGAGAAGCTCCATGGTTGCTAGAAAACTCCATCTTCTTCCTCCTCTTGATTTCTCCTTTGATCTCATGTGTTGAGAGAAAAAGGATTCTACTTGACAAACACATCCATATATCTTCTCTACACAACCTAGGGCTTCTAGATTAGCAATCTCCTTGCCCTAGTTACCTCGGCTTGAGGTGGAGCTCGGTGTACATCTCTCGGGTGGATCGTCTTCGACTCAAAGAGGCCGCGGAGGTGACCAAAGTCCGGATCAACCATTGAGCAAGCAATGAGAAGAACAACAAGAAGAGAAGAACATCAAAGAAGAACAACAACAAGAAGTGAAGGAGTTCAAGTTGAGGTATAACCCCTAACCGAGTAGATAACATCTCATGTTAGGTAGCTAGTGTATTGTTTAGCAAAGATCCGGCTTTTACGGTCCTTGTTGCCAAGTCCAGAAAAATTTTTGTTTTACCGTTTACGCAACCCCGTAAGTACCGGGAGAGGTAACGTGGACCTAACAACGAGGAATACTACAGCTCTCCCTACAATCTTACTGTATATGCATGGTTCATCTGGATTTTTGATAAAGTCAAATTCTTTGACAGCATCATCAAAACAGATGTTCCAACTCCGCGATGCCTGCTTTAGTCCATAAATGGACTTAAGCAGCTTGCATACTTTACCACTGCTCCCACTCTGAATGAATCCTTCTGGCTGATCCATATAGACGCTTTCTTCCAAATTACCATTTAGAAAGGCCGTCTTCACGCCCATCTGCCAGATTTCATAATCGTGGAAGGCAGCAATAGCAAGAAGGACCCGAATAGATTTAAGCATAGCCACTGGAGAAAAGGTTTCGTCATAGTCCAAACCAGGTCTTTGACGGAAACCCTTTGCAACAAGTCTAGCCTTATAGGTTTCAACCTGTCTATCTACACCAATCTTCTTTTTGAAGATCCATTTGCATCCTACGGGTTTTACCCCATCTGGAGCAATGTCCAAAGTCCATACTTTGTTGGTGTACATGGACTCCATTTCGGTCCGCATTGCATCCAGCCATTGTACTGAGTCACCGCACTGAATGGCTTGCTGGAAGCTAGTAGGCTCATCATTATCAATAGTGCAATCCTCTCTATCCCCGTCTATGAGAAAACCGTTGTATCTCTCGGGCGGATGAGATTGCGTACTACTCCTGCGGAGTGGCATCGGGATGTCCTGTTCTCCTGAACCTTCTCGTTCTACCAAGGTTTCAGTAATAGCTTGTGGTTCTGGAATTTCTTCCAGTTCTATTGCGCTCCCACTCTTCTGATTTTCTAAAAACTCAGTTTCCAAGAAGCGGGCATGTTGAGAAACGAAGACCTTTTGTTCCTATGCGTAATAGAAACAATATCCCATGGAGTTCTTTGAATATCCCATAAACTTACACTGTACTGAGCGTGCCTCGAGCTTGTCCGCAAGCTGCTTCTTTACAAAAGCTGGACATCCCCATGTCTTAAGATACTTAAGACAGGGTTTCTTCCCACTCCACATCTGATATGGTGTGGTAGGCACAGTCTTGGTTGGAACTCGGTTTAAAAAATATGCAGCTGATTCTAGTGCATATCCCCAGAATGATCGCGGCAACTCAGCGTTACTCATCATGGAACGTACCATATCCAAAAGGGTTCGGTTCCGTCTTTCCGATACACCGTTATGTTGTGGTGTGTATGGAGGAGTAAGCTGAGAGAGAATTCCATTCTCTTTTAAGTAACCTAGGAACTCGGCACTTAAGTATTCACCACCTCGATCAGATCTCAGTGTCTTGATATTTTTGCCGGTTTGTTTTTCCACTTCATTCTTGTATTCTTGGAATTTCTCAAAGGCCTCGGATTTATGCTTCATTAAGAAGATATATCCATACCTAGAGAAATCATCCGTAAAAGTAATGAAGTAGGAATAACCACCTCGCGCATGTGTAGAAATTGGACCGCACACGTCACTGTGTACGAGTCCCAAGAGCTCGCTTGCTCTTACTCCGTGTCCAGTAAATGGAGTCTTTGTCATCTTTCCCATGAGACAAGATTCACAAGTAGCATAAGATTGATATTTGAATGGATTCAAATATCCTTCTCCATGTAACTTAGTCAACCTTCTCTCATTGATGTGACCTAGTCTACAATGCCATAAGAAAGCCTGATTTGTTTCCGGAGACTTTCTTTTAAGTGTGTTCTGGACACTGAAAATCTGAGCTTGATTTAATACGTATATTCCGTTTTCTAATGTACCTGACCCAATCAAATCTTGATTTAGGTGGATGTGAACCACATCTCTTGTAAAAGAAAAATCATATCCTTCCTTAGAAAGTAAGGGTACAGATATGATATTACATGTCGTACCTGGTACATAAAAACAGTTACGCAGAATCAATATCTGCCCAGTTGTCAGTCCAAGATGATATTCCCCTACGGATTCAGCGTTCATGCTCATTCCGTTTGCAACCGTGAGGGTCATATCACCTATCCCGATAACCCTACGGTTTCTCAGAGCCTGTAATGAATTACAGATGTGAGTTCCTGACCCGGTATCCAATACCCAGGAAGTAGGGTTAACTGACATACAGTTCTCAATAACAAACACGCTTGAGGCTAAAGCCACAACATGCTTCCCATTCTGGTTACTGGCTTCTAAAGCCCTGCAATCATTCTGCCAATGTTCATTCTTGTAACAATAGGAATGTCCCTCTTTTACTATATCCAGTCCCGAAACTATTGCCTTTCTCTTTCCTTCTCCTTCCCTGGTTTCCTTCAGGGTAGGAGACAGAGACTGTAGATTCAAGTCAGTATTTGACTCGTTTCCTAACGCGGTCTCCAGGTCCTGGAGCTCATCAATACAGCTAGTCATTGTAAGGACGCTGCCCCCTACAGATGACCCGTCAGCTAACCTCGCTTGAATTAATTCGTTCGAGGTTTCATATCTAGTGATATGAGATTGCTCTCCATATAAATCTTTATTATGGAGAAAGATGGAAACTAAGTCCATCTTCTCGTGCTGCTTTTGGTATACACCATCAACTGAAGCTAACACGAGGCACTTAGCTTTCGCTTTATCTTTTTCCCTTGTCTGACGGATATCCATATCCGCGACAGTGGAAACTGGACCTGGGACGGCGGGATCTTGAGTAGTAATAGGGTGGTCCAGCTTGTCATAGCCAATGGACATCTGGACAGACCTTTGCCAGTCATATAAGTCAGATTCAGTCAATTTGTTATCTAGATGTAACCTATGTGTGGTCACAAGGTCGCTGCAATTAAGAGAGAGAGAAGAAAACAATTTAGCATGATGCTGTTGCAAGTTTAGATTGGTTTTAAGTTTATCTAAACAGGATGGCTCCCACTGTTTCTCGAATCCTTCCTCAAACCATACAAGAAGAATTAGCCAGGACAATTCTCACCGTACAATACTTGCTTAACCGTTCAGCCAGGCTAGTGTCGATACTTCGAGGGAGGTTTTCCAACGCTTTCGCGAAGTTCCTTAATTAAATAACCTCTTTTCTCTGGGGGCTTAACCCCGCTGACACCTTTCTTGGCACCTACTTGGTTTATAGCATTGATCGTTAAGTGAGGAATCTCCTGATAAGTAGCATGTACTCACAGTAGGATCGGGATCCAAAATATCATCGTATGATAATGTTGAAGGAATCTTACCAACATTCATCAAACTCCAAAATGGTATGCTCTCTCTGCAAATTTCAGTTTCTTTAGAAATTCCCGATATGGATTTTTGCCCCATGCTCTTATGACCTTGACTTTAGTCAATAAATCATAAGTCACATGTCAAGATCTACCCGTCATTGTCCAGGTTAATTTGAACCCACCCGTACATACCCTTGACTTTAGTCAACAAGGTAATACGACTGTCCCAAACCAACGCATCTATCTATGCTGCATATAAATATCCAACAGCTACCAAACACTGTGCCTTGACTTTAGTCAACAAACACAGCTTGAATACTATTGACTATCTATATAAAATGACGGAGGGCTACGAATGTTTTTGGCAAAACCGTGAACGTAGTGAACTTGATATAATCGAAGGAACCTGATACTTTTTTAAAAGGAGTGGTTAAAGCTCCGCAATTAAAAATTCTGATCTTTAAAAATAACCGATTAGTTTCTTTTAAATTTGTTCCAATGATTCAACTTTGGTTTATTTTCTTTGCATAATAATGCGTCCCATCTTTTGTCCTATCATTGCAGAAAACAACGAAAATACCACGTCCTCTTATGCCATCCGCATTCGCCACGGGGTCCCGTCATCACCCGTTAGGTTACTTAACTAACGACAGAGCGGGGGCTGGGCTAGCGCGGGTGTAAAACATAAGTGACGTCTAATAGCTATCATATATAGATATTGTACATTCATCTGACGCAATAATAAGCATTCCAGATCACAGATGAACTTTATTGGATATTCTAGCAATCCGCATTTTGCTTTGAGCCTGCAATAAAAGACGGATTACACAGTTGTGATGAATAGCCATTACCTCACCCCAGACCCCTATGGGTACGGCAAACTACCCGCCAAGTACCAGAAGTGAAGCGGTATGCCTCAACACTTCAAAGTACCCGGTAGTTTGTGCACCCCACCTTGGGTCTATCCTAGGAGAAAAAACAGTAAAAAGAAATAATACAACGGTGGCTACAACCGCAACCTGGATGTGCTCCGCAAAAGAATATTACAACTTATTACATTTACATTGAATGAATGAATATTAAATACATCTCAAATCCCGGCTAATCATCACAACAGTCCAACACAGTTCATATACACAAGCAGTTATATATAACATCACAGATATGTGCAACCCCCTGCCAACCGACATACTAGCAGTTAGGGGAGGTTTACGAACACATAAAACATTACAGATAAAGATCCAATTAGCAAATAGTTTAGAACATCGATCGATAACCTATATCCGTGTCTACCCCAAAAGCAAATCAACACAGAGGCAACCTGGGCAGAAACAGTATATACAGGAAAACAAAACACAAAAAAATAAGAATTACTGTGAAACTCCGAGTCAACTCGGCGTTGACTCGGCGGCGGAATCGCGGCCAAAAGCATCATTTGGCCGCGGTTCCGCGGCCGTTTAGTCGAGTTGCCTCCTCGAATTTTCCCAGATTTCTTACAATTCCCTGCTGTGAATTTTAAGGTATGTCAAAAAAATTTTGCGACACTTTTAAAATTTACAGAAACTGTTAAAGATTAGGGTTTTGTTTTCCGTGTTTTCCGTCGATCGAACTGTAAGTCCATGTTGCCACCCCCGGTTCTTGCGGGGAGGCGGAAACGGTATAAAAATCAAATTTTTAGCGCATGGGGCAACATGGACTAACAAAGTCGGGATCTTTTCTAAACTAAACTAGCAAGAAAGCTAAAGAGAGTTAGCTACTTGGATAAAAGGTTATACCTAACTTGAACTCCTTCTTCTTGAAACCTTTGTAGGGTTTGATGGTGCTTTCCTCGTCGCCTTCTTCCGTCAAAGATGGATCCACCTGAGGGTTCAACCTTCGGGCTCTTTTCTCGAACTTTGAGAGAACTAGGATCTTCGGCTTCCTAAACCTCTAACCCTAGAGTGAGCAGAGAGTGGCTTTGGGGTGCTTTTATCTCAAGGAGAGGGATTCTCAACACATGAGAAGGATTCTCCTTTTACTAGAGGAGGAGGAAGAAGAAGAGAGGAGAGAGAAGTGTTATGATAGAATGAATATTATTCTTCTCATTTTGCAACCATAACCAAAATGAAAAGAATATCAAATTAACAATAATAATAAAAATGAAATAGTTGATGGATGGTTTGGAATGACTATTATCATTACATTCATTAAATGGTTTTGCTAGAATCAAAGAGCATCTTTGATATGTAATGATAAAGGTCAAACTTTCAACCATGGTCAACAAGTCAACCTTGGTCAACAAACCCATCCATAACAAAATTTCATTTAATTATTAATTGATATATCACAAATTCATTAGGGTTTGGAAAAAGACGACTGTCAACTGTGCATACACACCCGATCCGAAACCCTAATGAAAATCCTCTTCCTCTGCCTCAAACAACTGTGCATACACACCCGCATTCTTGTTCCAAGGAACATGAACACAATGAGATAAAACTAACCCCAAAACATATACTAGTATCTGGCTCAAACCAGAGTCGGCTAGTAATATCCGTCCGGACTCCAAACGTGCACAAGTGCGCGGATGAGAACGAACCCTGTCGCAAAACCATGCGACCTCTAATCTGTTTTGCCCAAAAGCGAATAGCCCTCTGTGTGGGACTCTAAAGACTCGACACTACGCTGGCAGTGGGTTTAACCACAGACCGCAAGCGGCACTAGCTGTGCGTAACGGTCCCCAGGTAGATGCCGACAAGAAGATTGACGAGGTGAACTCCCACTGAGTCTGAATGTGACAATCTCTGTACAGTCCGGTCTGTTTGTCTGATACATCGCATGGCGGGCCTAGGGGGCGGTAAACGTCAGTCCCCTAAAAGCGGTACAAGTCGTGTCGGAGTGAAGCCCAAAACACCCTGAGATAACACTGGAAACCTACCAGTATATCTCGATTGCCCTTGCCAGGGACTACTCGTGTAATGGCTCTCCTAGACACAGCGCGATGTCAACCCCCAATACCGGGAGAGACGAATCCTGTCTAACCGTCACTGCCTCCAAGTGCTTCGGGACTGCACCCAACCACTACCTGTTTGCACGACTCCTTTGAGCCGTGGTAGGGTAGTAGTCAAAGTACAGTGGGAACACACTCGAGGCGAAGTAACAGTGTCAAGTCAGCGGACTAAGCTGTACTCATGTCACCTGGGAACTGATAACTGACGATAGGTATAATACCAACCTGTCAGTTCCCGACGAGTCCTGTCCAGTGTACTCGTAACCCAACGAGCACCCGTATATTATCTCCAGTACGACGTACTGATGGCTGTGGGACAGACCATCTCCCACACTGGGATGAGAAGCGCATACGCTAGTCTACTCCGGAGTATCGATGCCCTGTCTCGATAGTCCTGCGACTAGGGACCTGTATAAGGATGTGCTTATAGATTACCCAGCCCCCACTAGTGTGACTGCCATCACAACGCTGGTAATCAAGCAAAGATCCTAAGGGCTCCACTAATGTGTATAGGTGATATACTAAAATAAACACAAGTACACATTGAAGTAAAAACAAACCAAGTAGCATACTACTATATTGAGCAAGATTGTTTATACAAGGTGAATATCCCAAGCTTCCATCAAGTAATATACAAACTAGTATGATACTGTAATGGCCTCTAGGGCATATACACTAACAGGTTTAACCACAGACCGCAAGCGGCACTAGCTGTACGTAATGGTCCCCAGGTAGATGCCGATAAGAAGACGGACGAGGTGAAACCCATCTGAACTCCTACTGAGCCTGAATGTGACAATCTCTGTACTGTCCGGTCTGTTCGTCTGAGAACATCGCATAGCAGGCCTAGGGGGCGGTAAACGTCAGTCCCCTACTAGTGGTACAAGTCGTGTAGGAGTGTAGCCCAGAACACCTGAGATAACACTGGAAACCTACCAGTCTATCTCGCTTGCCCTGGCCAGGGACTTTGTGTAATGGCTCTCCTAGACACAGCGCGATATCAACCCCCAATACCGGGAGAGACGAATCCTGTCTAACCGTCACTACCTCCAAGTGCTTCGGGACTGCACCCAAAAACTACCTGTTTGCACGACTCCTTTGAGCCGTGGTAGGGTAGTAATCAAAGTACAGTCGGAACACACTTGAGTCGAAGTGACAGTGTCAAGTCAACGGACTAAGCTGTACTCATGTCACCTGAGAACTGATAACTGACGATAGGTATAGTACCAACCAACAGTTCCCGATGAGTCCTGTCCAGTGTACTCGTAACCTAACGAGCACCCGCATACTATCTCAAGTACGGCGTACTGACGGCTGTGGGACAGACCGTCTCCCAAGCTAGGATGAGAAGCGTATACGCTAGTCTACTCCGGAGTATCGATGCCCTGTCTCGATAGTCCTACGACTAGGGACCTGCATAAGGATGTGCTTGTGGATTACCCAGCCCCCACGAGTGTGACTGCCATCACAACGCCGGTAATCAAGCAAAGATCCTAAGGGCTCCACCAGTGTGTAAAGGTGATATGCTAAAAGAAACACATGCACACATTAAAGCAGAAACAAACCAAGTAGTATACTACTATATTGAGCAAGATTGTCTATACAAGGTGAATATCCCAAGCTTCCATCAAGTAATATACAAACTAGTATGATACAGTAATGGCCTCTAGGGTATATACACTAACAATCTCCCACTTGCACTAAGGCCATGTACTGGCGTATCGAAGACTTATCATCTCGATCAGCCGCTCGAACTGAGTCTGGGTAAGGCCTTTGTGAATGGATCAGCAGTGTTATCTTCCGTAGCAACTCTCCGAACCTCGATCTCCTGGCGACCCACGATCTCCCTGATCAGGTGATACCGCCTCAAGATGTGCCTGGATTTCTGATGGGACCTGGGTTCCTTCGCTAAAGCTATAGCCCTATTGTTGTCGCAATACAGAGGATTGGATCAACAATGGACGGAACCACCTGAAGTTCTATCAAGAACTTCCTCATCCAGACGGCTTCTTTTGCGGCATCAGATGCAGCGATATATTCCGCTTCCATCGTCGAGTCAGCAACGGTTTCCTGTTTGGAACTCTTCCAACACACCGCCCCTCCATTGAGGGTGAAGACATAACCCGACATGGACTTGGAATCATCCTTGTCATTGTGGAAGATGGAGTCAGTAAAGGCCTCGATCTGGAGGTCTTTTCCGCCATAAACCAAGAACATTTTCTTAGTCCTTCTCAGGTACTTGAGAATGTTCTTTACCGCTATCCAGTGTTTCTCCCCAGGGTTTAACTGATACCGGCTTACCACACTCAGTGCATAAGCTACATCTGGTCTGGTACACAACGTCGCATACATTATAGAGCCTACCGCAGAATCGTAGGGTATAATAGACATGCGATCCCTTTCCAAATCAGTCTTGGGAGACATCTCTTTGGAGAGGGTGATCCCGTGACAAGCCGGTAGATTACCACGCTTGGAATCTTCCATACTGAATCTTTTTAGTATGGTGTCGATGTACCTGGACTGTGAAAGTCCTAATATCCTCTTGGGTCTGTCACGATAGATCCGGATCCCCAGAATGTAAGAGGCATCATCCAGGTCTTTCATGGAGAACCTGTGTGACAAGAACCCTTTGACAGATTGTAGCATAGGAATGTCATTTCCTATCAAGAGAATGTCACCCACGTATAAAATGAGGAATACTACAGTTCTCGCTACAAATCTACTATAGATGCATGGTTCATCTGGATTTTTGATAAAGCCAAAATCTTTGACCGTCTTATCAAAACAGATGTTCCAACTCCGTGATGCCTGCTTTAGTCCATAGATGGACTTAAGCAACTTGCACACCTTTCCGCTGCTCCCACTCTGAATGAAACCCTCTGGCTAGTCCATATAGACACACTCCTCTAAATTTACATTCAGAAAAGCGGTCTTTACGTCCATCTGCCAAATTTCATAATCGTGGAAGGCAGCAATGGCAAGAAGGATCCTAATGGATTTCAGCATAGCCACTGGAGAAAAGGTTTCGTCATAGTCCAAGCCAGGTCTTTGACGGAAACCCTTTGCAACAAGTCTAGCTTTATAGGTCTCAACCTGTCCATCTACACCAATCTTCCTTTTGAATATCCACTTGCATCCTACGGGTTTTACCCCTTCTAGAGCAATGTCCAACGTCCATACTTTGTTGGTGTACATGGACTCCATTTCGGTCCGCATTGCATCCAGCCATTTTACCGAGTCAACGCTCTGAATGGCCTGCTGGAAGCTAGTAGGCTCATCACTATCAATGATGCAATCCTCTCGATCCCCGTCTATGAGAAAACCGTAGTATCTCTCGGCGGATGAGCCTGCCTACTACTTCTGCGGAGCAGCGTAGGAATATCCTGATCTTTCGAACCCCCTGGTTTTACTAAGCTTTCAGTAATAGCTCGTGGTTCTGGAATTTCTTCCAGTTCTATTGCGCTCCCATTTATCCGATTTTCCAAAATCTCAGTTTCCAAGAAGTGGGCATGGCGAGAAACAAAAACCTTTTGTTCCTCTTCGCAATAGAAGAAATATCCCTTGGAGTTCTTTGGATATCCCACAAACTTGCACTGTACTGAGCGTGCCTTGAGTTTGTCCGCATGCTGCTTTTTGACAAAAGCTGGACATCCCCATGTCTTAACGTGATTAAGATAGGGTCTCTTCCCACACCACATCTGATATGGTGTGGTAGGCACAGTCTTAGTTGGAACTCGGTTCAAAAGTTATGCAGCTGATTCTAGTGCATATCCTCAGAATGATCGCGGTAACTCTGCGTTACTCATCATGGACTGTACCATATCCAATAGGGTTCGGTTCCGTCTCTCCGATACACCGTTATGTTGCGGAGTGTATGGAGGAGTAAGCTGAGAGAGAATTCCATTCTCTTTTAAGTAATCTAGGAACTCGGCACTCAAGTATTCACCACCTCTATCAGATCTTAGTGTCTTGATACTTTTGCCTGTTTGTTTTTCCACTTCATTCTTATATTCCTGGAATTTTCCAAAGGCTTCGGATTTATGTTTCATTAAGAAGACATAACCACACCTTGAAAAGTCATCCGTAAAAGTAATGAAGTAAGAATAACCGCTTCGTGCATGCGTAGACATTGGACCGCACACGTCGCTGTGTACGAGTCCCAAGAGCTCGCTCGCTCTTACTCCGTGTCCAGTGAACGGAGTCTTTGTCATCTTTCCTTTGAGACAGGATTGACAAGTTGCATATGGTTGATATTCGAACGGATCCAAATATCCTTCTGTATGTAACTTCGTCAACCTTCTCTCATTGATGTGACCCAGTCTACAATGCCATAAGAAAGCCTGATTTGATTCCGGAGACTTTCTTTTGTGTGTATTCTGGACATTGAAAATCTGTGGTTGGTTTAATACGTATATTCCATTGTTTAATATACCTGACCCAATCAGAACTTGATTAAGGCGAATGTTTACAACATTGCTTACAAATGCAAATTCATAACCTTCTTTAGATATTAAAGATACAGAAATGATATTACAAGTTGCATTGGGTACAAAATAACAATTACACAAAACCAAAATGTGTCCATCTGACAACCTCAGGTGATAGTCCCCCACGGACTCAGCATCCATGCCAGCTCCGTTTGCAACTCTGAGGGTCATATCACCTACCATCAAAACCCTACGGTTTCTCAACGCCTGCAAAGAATTACAGATATGAGATCCTGATCCGGTATCCAATACCCAGGAAGTAGAGTTTATTGATAGACAGTTTTCAATAACATACACACCTGAAGCTGAAGCCGCAACTCGCTTCAGATCCTGTGTTCTGGCCTTCCAAGCCCTGCAATCTTTCTTCCAGTGTCCACTCTTGTGACAGTAAAAGCATTCTTCCTTTCCCACAATCTTTCCCGCTTCCTTTGTTGCTTTTGCCTTTCCCTTCGTATCCATCTTACTAACACCGCCCCTTGGTTTGGCGGGGGTTTTCTTCTTCTTTCCCTTGGCTTTCGCCTAGGACCTAGAAGAGGAAGATCCTCCTACAAACAAAGTGGATGTTTTCCTACCTTTCTGTAGGGTGCCCTCTGCACTCCTCAGCATGTTGAGGAGTTCTGAAAGTTCAACTTTCTTTTCCTGTAAGTTGAAGTTCAGGATGAACTGGGCGTAAGTGGAAGGAAGGGACTGGAGAATCAAGTCCGTATAGAGCTCATTCTCCAACGTGGTCCGAAGGTCCGCGAGCTCCTCAATGAAGCCAATCATCTTAAGTACGTGTTCCGCTACCGGTGATCCGATGGCCAATCTCGCCGAAAATAGCTTTTTCGAGACTTCGTATCTGGCGATACGGGATTGCTCTCCATACAGTTCTTTTGTATGAAGAAATATGGATTCAAGGTCCATATTCTCGTGCCTCCTCTGGTGTTCATTTTCCATAGAGGCAAGCACGAGGCACTTGGCCTTCGCGCAATCAATCTCCCAAGTCTTACGGATTTCCTTATCCGCGACACTGGAGGTAGGACCAGGGGCAGGAGGAGCTTTGGTGGTAAGGAGATACCCCAACTCGTCGTAAGTGATTGCCATTTTGACATTCCTAAGCCAATCTTTGTAGTTTGGCCCTGCCAGTATGTTTTTATCCAGTAGTAACTTAAGTCCAGTCATGATGTTTGGTCGCTGCAATTAGGAGAGAGAGAAGAAACACTTTAGCATGATGCTCTTGCAAGTTTAGAGTGGTTTTTAATTTGTCTAAACAGGATGGCTCCCACTGTCTCTCGAATCCCTCCTCAAACCATAAAGGAAGAACTAGTCGGGATCAATCTCACCGTACAATACTTGCTTAACCGTTCAGCCAGGCCAGTGTCGGTACTTCGAGGGAGGTTTTCCAACGCTTTCGCGAAGTTCCTTAATTAAATAACCTCTTTTCCCTGTGGGTGTAGCCCCGCTAACACCTTTCTAGACACCTACTTGGTTTATAGCATTGATCGTTAAGTGAGAAAGTTCCGGATGTTAGTTATATGTATGCCCTAGAGGCCATTACTATACATAGGAAGTATATTGTAGTGGATGCTTGGACATATATAGGGATGACTTTCTTGCTCGATATGATAGTATGCTATCTGGTTACTCTTTACCTTAACGTGTACACTGATTATCTCTCTGTTACATGTTGGTAAAGCCCTTAGGATGTGTACTTGACTACCTGGACTATGATGCGGACCATACTAGTGGGGACGTGGTAGTCCATAAGTACATCCTTCAAAGTCCCTAGTCGTGGGTGTATCGAGACGGGGCATCGATATACCAGAGTAGACAAGCGTGTAGCTTCTCGACCCATATAGATGAGTGATGGATGATCCTATATCCATTGGTGTTTGACATCAGAGATGATATACGGGTGCTCAGTGTAGACTGGGTACACTGGACGGACTCGCCGAGAACTCCAGATGGTATTATACCTTACGTCAGATGGCAGTTCTCTGGTGACACTGGTACAGGTTAGTCTGTATATCTGAGATCGTCATAGAGTCTTGTGTGATTCCCACTGTGCTTTGATTTCCAACTTACCACGTCCAAGAGGGCGTGCAAAACGGTGGTTTTTGGGTACAGTCCCGAATCACATGGAGGCAATGAGCGATAGGAGGGGTTTCGTCTCTCCCGGTATAGGGAGTTGATGTTGCACTGTGCTCGATTGGCTATAACAAGAAGTCCTTGGCCAAGGCTATTTTAGGGATTTACTGGTAAGTGTTACCAGTAGTTTCTCGACCCGTTATGAGCCTCATATCGACAAGACTTATCGAGTTATTGGGGTCTGACGTTTACCACCCCTAGGCGAGATATGCGGCATATCAGACGAACATACCGGACTGTACGGTAGTGTTACTGATTGGATTCACAGGAGTGTGAGCGGGCTTGCTCGTTGATCTTCTGATTGCTCAATACCCGGGTGGCCGTTACGTTTAGCAGACCGCTTGTGGCTTGTGGGTGTTTGATATGATCATCACCTACTGCCGGCGTATTGACGAGTCTTTAGAGTCCTACACAGGGGTTTCCTGGCTCAAGCGAAACGAAATAGGAGCGCATATGAGATATGTGCGGGACCGAGAATAATACTAGTATTTGATACTGTATTCTATTCTCGCGATTTGTATCATCAGTCGGTTATATGTGATATAGCCGGGTTACCGAATCAAGTGTTGATTCGATACATTGATACACTTGATATTAGTCGGTTATATGCGATATGACCGGATCGTTAAATCAAGTGTTGATTTAATGATTTAATGTATAATTATATATTTGATATATTACTTTACATTAACTAGTATTGGTTCACTTAAGATTGATTTTCTCACTTGAATGTGCATATTGTTTATATGTGATATATGCAAGTGTACATGTTTGTATCATGCTTGATGATACAAACAAGTTGAGTGTATGAGACTTGAACCAAATCAAGGTTAAATTAGGGTTTACTATTTTTCTAGCATATAACAAAAGAGTGTGACTTTGGTCAAAATTATCAAGCTTCATGAAGCTTGATAAACATTGACAAAGTCAATTCTTTTGTCATTTGTATAAGATATTAGTTAACCCAACCCTTAACCTAATGCTTTGGTTAATTCTCTACATGAGTTAAGCATGATGGCTTAACTCAACCATGGTGCCATTATTTATTGGATAAGTTTCATTTGGATTCATTATCTTTTTATTCTTTCTTCTTTTTCATCTTCATCAAGCTTAAAGAAAGCTTGCTACCTCCAATGGTGCCATGAGAAAAAGAGTGAGAAATTCAATTCTAAAGTGAACCCACTTCCTATTTCTTCATCCTCTACTACTTGCTATGTAGCATGGTGTGTTCTCTTCACAAAGTTTTTGACCAAGTGAAGGAATAGCTTGAGTTTGAGTATCCCCGACGTAAATCATCTTCGGCCTCGAAGTCAACGACCTAGCCAGATTATTTCTCCGACGTAACCATCACTAGAGTCCGGGATCCCGATGATCGCAGCGGAGGGACGTCAACACGGAGCTAAAGAAGTGGAGGACCGGATCTACAAAGGTTGTAGTCCCTTTCACTTAGTAGCAAAGTAGTTTGCTTGCATAGTTTCGCCTATCTTCTAGTTAACGATCTATATTAGGGTTTCTCGGCACCTAAATTTTTGAATTTGGCATGGTTGATGCCTTGTGAAACCTCTTGAGAGTGCCTAGTAACCCTACAGTGGTATCAGAGCCTAGCTAGAGCTTTAGGCGAAGTGTAGACGAAGTTAGAAACCCGATCGAACCCCGAAACCCCATACGACACCCCTCTCTGTACAAATTTTAAAACAGTGAATTTTTCCAAATTAAAAATTCTCAAAAATATTAGCAGGCAACTACAAGGGTTACTGTGAAGCTCGTGACTGTAATACGACTAAAGCGCCACGGAACCGCGGCCTTAACATGGTATTGGCGGCGGTTCCGCGGCCGTATGTAAAGATCAGGGAATCCTTTTTGCACAGTAACCTTAGTTGGTGTTTGCTAATCTTCTGGGAATTTTTATGTTTCACTCAAGAGTTGAGTTTTCTGGGGTGTATTGGGGACTCGATAATTCGATCGGATTATTTAACTTTGTTTATTAAGTTTTTCCGGATAATTTTAGAACATGTTAAAAAGTTCGATCGGATATAAATACCCAATTTTTCCCCTGCCGGGAAATTTCCAAGTGTTGGATTTTTCCGTAGTTTGAAAACGTTCTAAGTAGTGCAAGTAACGCGATGGACCCTCTAGAAGACAACAAACCTTAACTCGATTATGTGACCGTCTTGAACTGCCCTTTGAACCTTAGGGTTTGGGGCAGTACGGCATGCCACATGTGAGGCGTTGGTTTGACCCTTCTACGGCTGGACCGTTGGTACTGTGGCATGAAGTGAATGTTTTTAAACTTATTTCATGTGTTGAGCTATTTCGGGAAAACTTGGGTGTTTGAATGTTCGATCGGAAAGTTTAACATTTTCTATTTATCTGGAATGTGATACAATATTTGGAATCCACAAGTAGTTATGAGATAACCGATTTGGATGTTATAAACATAGCACTTTAGTCTCACTTGATCGGTTGCCACGGAATTTTGATGTGATCAAAAGTCCGTCGCAATCACGTAGCGTACGCGGATACTCGCCGGTAAACTTAATAGACAGCTACACCCCATATCCCCGACCAAGTGACTGTAGGAGAACCCCGTCGCCAAAAAGCATCCGTTTGGGTGCTCGCGGCTGCGGTGTTCCGCCTTAGTACACTTCGTCGACGGTATCGGGGGTGCGACCGTCTACTAAAGTTTGCGACGAGCATTCGTTCAAGATGTCGGGAATCTTGTTGAATTGCCCGACTTGATATTGAAAAGTGTTTTCGATAATGAGACTAAAATGCGGGGTTTATAATTGTTAGGCATGCGATGTCTACGAAATTCATTTGATTAGGCATGCGATATCTAAGGAGGTTGCGGATTCCAACTGTTGTAGTTTTACACTTTCTTTTCTGCTACCGTAAGTGTAATATGTGATATCGCCGGTTTCGTTACTATATGTCAACGACAATTGGGATGCGCACATTTACTTACGTTGATGACATGTGATGTTATGTGTTGCTGGATATGTTATATTGGATCGTCGCGTTTTGAATAGCCGGGGGTTTTATGTGAGATGAGAGTTTTTCATTTTCATTCATGTAAAATTTAATTGTATGTAATATTCTTTTATTGGGACACTTCCGGGTTGAGGTTGATGTCACCATTTGTATATTATCTACTTTTCCGCACTAGGATAGACCCAAGGAGGAGAGCGCAAGTAACCGGGTTCTAAAGTCCAGTGGGAGACCAACTCGAGGAGTCGAGTCCGGGTCTCCTAACTCTAGAATTGGTAGGGTTGCTTGCCGCTCTCATAGGGGTCTAGGGGTGTGGGTTTGGCTATTCATCGCGACCGTGGAATCCGTGTTTTATATTGGCTCGTATTGAAAACACGGACATCCTGGTATATCCAATGTTTCATATGTTTCTTCTGCTGCGATATCTGTGATGTGATCATTCGATATGTTGAGATAGATTCTGTATATAGTATATATGATATATTATATAGACGTTACTTATGTTTTACACCCGCGCTAGCCCTGCCCCGCTCTGTCGTTAGTTACCTAACCTAACGGTGCACGAGGGGACATCGAGGCGAATGCGGATGGCATAAGTGTACGTCGTATTTATCTGTGATGTTTAGGTGATTTAAATGATGGGACTTCATTAATATGATTAATGAAAGAAAAGAAACCTAAAAGATGTTGTGGAATCGAATTTTCAAAAACAGGTAGCTACAGTTCTTGCTTTGCATCGTGGTGTTCCTTGTAGAACATCCTGCACCTTATTCGATAAGGAAAGGGCCGAGATCCCTTCACCGGGAGTGACCCCTTTAGCAATGACTGGCAGATGCTACAACCCTCAGTTTGTCTTTTGATTGCTTCTATAGTTTTTGCTTTGCACAGCGGTATATGTGATATATCCTGCACCTTATTCGATGAGGAAAGGGCCGACGGTCCCTTCACCGGGAGTGACCCCTTTAGCAAAACTAGAAAAGCCTCAAAAAACACTCCATTTTAAAATCATTTGATTCTACAACGATATCAAGTTCATTACGCAATAGGTTTTCAGAAAAACCTGTCGTAGCCCTCCGTCATTTCAGATAAGGACTGTTTAGTATTCGTGATGCGTTTGTTGGCCTTTGTCAAGGCGTAGTGTGCGGTAGCTGAATAGTACTTATCTGCTTATGCATATGATGCAGATTGGATTAGGGTAGTCGTGCGACCTTGTTGGCCTTTGTCAAGGGCCGTGCGGGTGGGTTTAATTCAATCAAGAAATGACGGGTTGAACTTGACTAGCAGCCTATGGTTTGTTGGCCTTTGTCAAGGTCATAGGACGCCAGGGGCAAAATATTATCGGTAATTTCAAGTGTTGAAATTTGCAATGAGATTGCATACCTTCTATGAGATAGTTGGATCCCGATACCCAATGCGAGTAATTGTTACTCCTGGGAGAGTTTTACACATTAAAATTAGCCGATCAAGTAGGTGTCTAGAAAGGGGTCAACGGGGTTACGCCTCTGGGAAAACGAGGTTTACTTTAATTAGGTCCGTGCGAAAGCACGGGGAACCTCCCTCAAAGTACCGACACTGGCCTGGCTGAAAGATTGGCGAACTTGTAGGGTGTAATTAATCCCGGCTAGTCTTTCCTTTTAGGGTTTGAAGGAAGATTTGATAAAAACAGTGGGAGCCATCCTGATTAGATAAAATAATAACCAATCTGATCTTGCAAGAGCGCACGCAGAGTGTTTTCTTCTCTCTCTCTCCAGGTAGCGACCATGTCACGCCTTAATCAAGATAATAAAATGGATGTATTGACCGAACCCGCTTGTTATACTGAGCTGGGGAACGTTGGTCCCGCTCCAACTTATAATTGTTATAAGACAGAGCAGGAAATTGGGGATTACCAGAATTCCCGTGCCGCCCAAACGAAGAAAGTGCATACCGATGCATCATCTTCGGGTGTGTTCATTACACAGAACTGTTTCTCAGTATCCTCTGCGTCCTGGGTATCTGATACCGGATCAGGATCCCAGATATGTAATATATTACATGGGCTACAGAAAGGTAGAGAACTGAGAACGGGTGATAAGTTTCATGAGACAGAAAACGGTGCAAGTGTTGCAGCCAGGTCTGTTGGTCACTGTCACCCTGTATTACCTGAATACATTGATTCTGAACAAATGTCATTAGATACCGAACCTGATATACAAAAATCATATCAGTCTCTTTATTAGTAAAGAAAGGATATAATTTTGTATTGTTGGATAATGTTTTGAACATTTCCTATATCAAGAGTTGATCGGTTCAGGCACGTTATCTAAAAGCATTAATGTTCTAAATCAAACTACAGTTCTTAGTATACAGAACACACACAAGAGGAAGAGTTCAGAAATGAACGAATCCTTCTTGAGGCATTGTAGACTAGGTCATATCAATGCGACCCGACTAGCTGAAGTTACATTAAGATGCATATTTAAATTATTTTAAATTTACATCTTGTGAAACTTGCCAGTCATGTCACAGAGATAAGATGGCCATAGCTCTGTTTATTGGAAACAGAGAAAGAGTTAGTGAACTCTTGGGATGATACATATTGATGTATAAAGGTCCCCTGTCTACAAATGCCAAGATCGGTTCTTTGTACTTCATTAAATTCTCTGATGATCTCTCGAGATTCAGACATATGTTCCTATTAAAACACAAGTCCGAAGCTTTTGAGATATTCACAGAATATAAGTTAGAAGTAGAGAACCAACAACGGGTATAAGTATTATGTCCTTTGATGTGATCAGGGAGGAGAATACTTAAGCACGGGATTCCTGGACTATTCTAAGAATAAGATTCTCTCTCAGCATTACTCCTCCGTATACACCATAGCACGCTGGTATATCGGGGTGGAGCAATAGCACCCTATGTGATATGGTGTGCTCTATGATGAGTACAACTGAGTTTCCTATTTCCTTTTAGGTAGTTATGCACTTATGAAGTTGCATACCTATTGAATAGGGTTCCGATCAAATCAGATGCCTACCATTTCATATGAGATATGGAAAGGGAAGAGCCCATCTCTTAAGTCATTTAAGATTTGGGGTTGTCCGGCCTATGTCTAAAAGCAAAATCCGGACAAGCTCGAGGCAAAATCAGTACTGTAGAAGTTTGTTGGATATCCCAAGCATACGCAAGGGAATATCTTCTACCTAACCGAGAAACAAAAGATGTTTTGTTACTCAGCATGCCACCTTTGTGAAAGGGAATTTCTTATGAAGAAATTTGTGGACATGAGGTAGAACTGGAAAGAGTTCTAGCTATACAAACTGCAGCTGATGATTTGGTAGAACCAAAGGATTCAATAGCAACCAACGAACCTCAGCCTCTCCGCCGATCTAGTAGAGTTCCTCACCCACCTGAGAGATACTTCGGTTTCTCTATGACAGTGGGAGCAAGGATTGCATCATGAGATGATGACCCAACTAGTTTCGGGCTGGCCATCAGGAGTAGGACTCTGTAAGAATGGCTCGATGCTTATCGATCTGAGATGGAATCCTTATACACCGACAAAGTATGGACTTTGGTTGCTTTATCTGAAGGGTTAAATTCCCATCAGGAGCAAGTATATCTTGAGAAGATTACTTGGTGTACATGGAAAAGTTGAGACTTTCAAAGCTAGACTTGTTAAATGTTTGCATCATTGACCAGCTATGGATTGTGATGAAACCTTTTCTAAGTACCTATGCTTAAGTCCATCCAGATCCTACTTGCCACGGCTACATACCATGACTACGATATCTGGCGGTTGGGTGTCATGACTGCTTTTCTAAATAAAGATTTAGAAGAGAGAGTCTATAAGTACACAGTCAGAGGGCTTCGTAGACAGTGGGAGCAGCGGAAACGTGTGCAAGATGTTTTATGTGATAAAACAGGCATCGCGGAGTTGGAACATCTGTTTTGATGTGGTAGTCAAAGAGTTTGACATCATCAAAATGGTAGATGAACCTTGTATATACAAAAAGGTTGTAGGGAGTATGGTGGTGATCCTCGTAGAGTACGTGGATGACATACTCTTGATAGGGAAGAAGTTTCCTATGCTACACTCGGTCAATCTGCGCTTATCACAAGGATTCTCCATATAGGATCAAAGTGATACCTACTAAATCCTGGGTTTTGGATCTATGAGATAAATCTAATTGGATGTTAGTATACTCACTAGTTGTAGTGAGATGGTATCAATTGATCCTGGAGAGAATCACTGGAAAGGTTCCAGGATGATAAGGACGACTGAATGTCAGTCGCAGGCATTGTCTTTACCCTAAGTAAAGGGACGGTATGTTGGAAGAGTTCCAAGCTAGATACCGTGGAATACTAGACGATAAAGGCTGGATGCATCGCTACAAAAGATGCTACCAAAGAGGAAGTCTGGGTGTATATTAGTTCATGAGATGAATTTCGTTCCTCCCATTGTGTGACAATGGAGTTGTGGCTTATGCCAAGGAACGCCCATCCCGTCAGTGATCCAGACATATTCTTAGGCAGTATCACCTGATCGTGGAGATGGTCGTGTTGGAGATAGTGCCCTCAGAGTAAATTATTGGATCACAGGCACGTAATTGCAATGATTGAGGGAGGACCTATCCCGGTAGGACAGTCTTACTCGAGATGATAGTATGCTATCTGGTTTACCTTTATCATCGTGTACTGCTTTAGGTGACCTGACAGGTCGCTATTGCACGTTGATAGAGCCCCTAGGATTCTTGCTTGACTGCCAGCAGTATGAGGGCGATCATATACGTGGGAGCTGGTAGTCTATAGGCACATCCTTAAAAGGTCCCTAGTCGTGGGAGTTTCGAGACAGGGCATCGATTCTCCAGAGTAGACTAGTGTATACAGTCGAGACCTCGACGAGGGGCGGTGGCCGGTCTCACAAGCCACTGGTGTCAGTCGGTTCACCTAAGATGTATACAGGTGCTCATTGGGTTATGAGTACACCGGACAGGACTCGCCGGGAACATGCTAGTTGGTCTTATACCTGACGTCAGATAGCAGTTCCCTGGTGACATGTGTACAGGTTAGTTCATTGACCTGAGGATCGTCATTTGTCTCGTGTGAGTTCCCACTGTACTTTGATTACTACCCTACCACGCTCAAAGGAGACGTGCAAACAGGTTTTAGTTAGGTACAGTCCCGAGCCACATGAAGGCAGTGAGCGGATCTTCTTGGGTTCGTCTCTCCCGGTATTGGGGGTGAGTTCGCGCTGTGTCTAGGAGAGCCATTACACGAAGTCCTTGGCCAAGGCAGGAGATTTACTGGTAGGTATTCCAGTAGTATCTCAGGGTGTTCTGGGCTACACTCCGACACGACTTGTACCGCTTTTGGGGGTCTGACTTTTACCAACCCCCTAGGCCCGCCATGCGATGCTCATAGACGAACGGACCGGACTGTACGGATATTGTCACTGACAGGCTCAGTAGGGTGTCAGGATGAGTTCGCTCATCGACGTCCCTTTTGGTCAATAGCTAGTGGCCCGTCACGTATTGGCTTATACCTCTGACGTGCTAGTGGTTAAATCCACAACCATAGTATTGACAAGTCTTTAGAGTCCACCACACTTACAGTTACTCAAGTTTCGGGCGAAACGCTGTAGAGGCCGTATGGAGATATGGCAGGGTCCGATCAGATACGTGCGGTATTGCACGGATCAGGATCGGACGGTTAGTACTAGAGGCCGTATGGATATATGGCAGGGTTCGATCAGATACGTGCGGTATTGCACGGATCAGGATCGGACGGATATTACTAGCCGGCTTTGGTTTAAGCCGGATCCTAGTATAGTACAGTGTAGATTTTGTCTCATTGCATTTGTATCCGGTCGGAATACAGATGCGGGTGTGTATGCACAGTATCGGGGTTTTCCTGTAATTTATTACGGGACCAGTTTTCTGGAGTTTCCAGTTTGCATTCCGTTCCGGCCGGTTTTCCTTTGTTCTTTCCCGGCCGGACTTTTTCGATGGAGGGTGTTATTTGCAAGTTTGCAAATAAAATTTTGTGGAGGGTTTATTTGTGAGATGAGAGATTATGAAAGCATCTTTTGATACCATTCTTTTCTATCATCATCACTTGCTTTTTGGTGATTTGAAGTGATTAGAGTTTGATGTGAATTTGTGATCATGATGTTTAGGTTATGGTCACCCTTTCACTTTTACTACCATCACCTCCCTTCTTATTATGGATTCATATTCTTTCCTCCACCATTCTAACATGATAAGGTTTCATTTGAGAAAAGAAAAGAAGAGGTTTTCATTCTTGAGAGTGTGGCATTCTTGATCTCATTTCATGCTAGAAAAATGCAAGCACCATTTTTCTTATCTTGATTCCTCCATCATCTTCAAAGGCAACAAACCCCAAATGAGACATAGCCTCAACACTACACATTCTACAGCAAATCTTGGACGCGTCGGCCAGCCAACTTCGCGCCCGAGTTGCCTCGGTATTGAGGTGGGAGCCCGTAAAAGATGCAAGCGATGTGGTGCCCTTCCGGGGAGGAGGCGACGACCGGAGTCTCCGCAGGAGATCGGGACGACGACGAGAAGACCGGAGGACTCGGATCATTCGGTATATCTCTAACCCGTCTTGTAGTTAGCTAGAACTAGTTTAATGGTCCGATCCGGGTGTTTAGTGCGCGGTGGTGCCGGTTTGCTAAGTTCGCAAAATTAAAGTTTATCACCGCTTCCGCATTTTGCCGTCGGATTGACGGCCGGGGCGCCGCCGTGCACTTCCAATGGTATCAGAGCCTCGCCATTAACTTCGTCTAGCTTTGTTTGATGTGTTTGCATTTCCGATCAACCAAAATTCCAAAAACCCGCGTTTTTCCTTACATCAGTTTTCTGTCGAAATTTTTTGAAGTCCAAAAATTTTTCAGGTTGTCTCAGAATGATGTGCAGGGAGTTCTAAGAACACTGGGAAAATTCGACAACACGATCCCTCCGTACGACGGCAGAACCGCGGCCATAACCCCTTTTTGGCCGCGGTTCCGCCGCTGGAATGTGGGATCATGTCGTCGTTTCTTTCAAGTGGGCTTGTGGGCTAAAAATAGGGGTTTTGGAATATTAAAATTGGGCCCAGAATTTCTGTGAGTGCTACAGTATTGCTTGGGGGCCCACTTGTTAATTTTTGATCGATCGGATATTTTAAACACATTTTTCACAGTATTTACATTATATCTGCGACCGTGAATGTCACTCGATCGGTAAATCCGGTCTAACTGCTATAGCCCGGTTAGACAGATTTGCGAACGTGACTTTCACGTTGATGTTCTGTGATTTTGCTGTGATGTTGCGGATCGGTCGTGGGGGATAGCCTGGATGCAATGGTAGTACAGATTTTGTTGTATTATGTACATTTGATATTGCGGGGCGAGCGTCCGACATGTGGACTGCCGTCACTGCCTGATTGTATTATTCTTTTGGGGCACGACCTGGTTGCGGTCGATGTACCCGGTGTATGTATATTTTACTTTCTGTACTAGGATTACCCCACGGAGGGGTGCACGGATAGCCGGGTTCTAGAGGGCAGCGGGCCCGCATCTCATGGCATTGAGACGGAGGGGGCTTCACTCTAGGATTGGCGGGCTATTCGCCGCACTCGTAGGGGGTACAGGTTGACCCAGGAGGGGTGCCCAAGTTACCGGATTCCGTGAAGTGCCGGGTGGTCCATTCACGTTGCTGAAGGGGGCTGCCTCGCTTCAGGTTTTGGCGGGTAACTTGCCGCGCCCGTAGGGGTCTAGGTTTTCATTGCACAGGCTATCCACACGACCAGGGGAACGTCGGGTTTCAGTAGTGGCTCTGTGAAACCCGGGGATCCCAGATATCTGTATTATTCTGTGATGCTGTACATTTCTGTGATGTTGCATTTTTATCACGCCTTGAGCGAATATAATATATTGGTATATATATTAGTAGATGTTGTATATGTTTTACATCCGCGCTAGTCCAGTCCCCGCTCTGTCGTTAGTTAGCTAACCTAACGGGTAATGACGGGACCCAGTGGCGAATGCGGATGGCATATACGTACATCAGTATATTTTCGTTCTTTGTGGTGTGATCAATTGATGGGACTGCGTTGATTCGGATCAATGCAAGTTAAAACAAACCTATTCTGATGTTGTTGGAACCCTTTTTCAAAAAGCTGTTATTGCAAGGACGTTCACTTTTGTTTTGCACAGTGATATTCGGTTATGAATATCCAGCACCTCAGTCGATGAGGCAAGGGCCGAGATCCCTTCACCGGGAGTGACCCCTTGGACAGAAGTTTGCGTCAGGGCATTAACTTCACTATAGCCGATTACTTTTGCTTTGCATCGTGGTATTCATTTGGAATATCCGGCACCCCATTCTACGGGGAAAGAGCCGAGATCCCTTCACCGGGAGTGACCTCTTTAGTAAAGGTTTTCGTCACTATATTTTCTAAAAAGCTATCCGTTCCTTCAACGATATCAAGTTCATTACGTTAAAGTTTTTCGCCAGAAACCATTCGTAGCCCTCCGTCGTTTCATATGGGTAGTCAATAGTATTCAAGCTGTGTTTGTTGGCCAAAGTCAAGGCACAGTGTTTGGTAGCTGTTGGTTATTCATATGCAGCATAGATAGATGCGTTGGTTTGGGACAGTCGTATAGCCTTGTTGGCCAAAGTCAAGGGCTTGTACGGGTGGGCTCAAATTAACCTGGAGAATGACGGGCAGAACTTGACATGTGACTTATGATTTGTTGGCCAAAGTCAAGGTCATAAGAGCATGGGGTAAAAATCCACATCGGGAGTTTCAAAAGAACTGAAACTTGCCAGATATGCGCATACCTTCTGGAGTGTGATGACGTGAGCGGATTCCGTCACGTTGTCATGCAATGATAGTTGGATCCCGATTCCCACTGATGAGTTGGTTTACTCCTCGGGTGATCCCGACTAATTCTTCTTTCAGGTTTGGAGGAGAATTTGACGGTACAGTGGGAGGTTTCCTGATTAGATAAAGTGATAACCATTCTGATCTAGGATAGAGTGCACGCTGAGTGTTTCTTTTCTCTCTCTCTTTGGCAGCGACCATTGACCCGACCCTAAGACTATGACTCAGTGACCAAGTTGACCGAACCTTCTAAAACACTGGCTTTTGGATTGTCAGAGTTGCAAACCTCATTGCCACTCCTACTTTTACCCTTTTCTCCAGGACACCCCGTATTACTACGAACGTCCACTTCCATTGGACAAAACCATCGTATGGTTATATACGAACTCGAAGGAATTTATTCGAGGATGGTTTCCGGTTCTGGAGAAAACGAATAGGACTATTCAGTTGTCTTTTCCTTTTACCTTCTCTCAGGTTGCGAGTACTCCTTGGTTTAGGAGATAGTACACCTATTACGCAAATTGGATAGTCTTCTTCCAAACCTTAGGCTGGTGTCGAACGGTGGGGAATGAAGAAAACCAATTAGCATAACGATGGTGTGCAGAAGGTATTAAGTTAAGACAAAACAAGGGATTAGTAAGAGGGCAAAGTAAATTGCGACTGATATTCACGACCAAACCAAGTATTTCTTCGCCAATCCTAAATCACCTTTGTATTTCTCCAGGACACTCCGTATCACTACGAAGATCCCAAGTTTATTGGATAATCCATCGTATGGTTATATACGAACTCGAAAGGAACTTGTTCCGGTTCGGGGATGGATCCTGGTTCAGGAGAAATAGGAATAAGGTTTATTCGGTTGTCTTTTATCTTCACCTTCTCTTGCATTGCGAGTGCTCCTAGGATTAGGACAGTACACCCATTATGCTTATTGGATAGTCTTCTTCCAAACCATAGGCTGGTGCCGAACGGTAGGGAAGGAAGAAAACCATTTGGCCTAAAGGGGTGTACAGAAGGTAATGACTAAAGACATATAAAGGGATTTGGAGAGGTGGCAAAGAATTATACGGTTACAGTTGTGAATATGGATAATGGAAGAGGCATTACTAGGAATACCAGGATACCCCATCGAAACATTTCAATGTTTCAGGTTCACTGTGTACTGTTAATAGAAAACTGATTTCCCAATTAGACACTTGCTCCAGGGTATGTATTTACCAGGTATGATTCTCACATCTGTATGGTTTTACAGATGATGAGTGGGAGTAAGTTATTGGGAATTGGGTGATCATCCTCATTATATCGGGATTCGTTGTAATCAGTGATATTTGAGGAAGTCACCTGGGTTGTTTGCCGGACGGCAATTATTTGGTTTTGAATATCCGCTATAATGCACCAATTTCAAATTGATATATCTGTACGTCTATTTTTATAGAGTGAGATATACCTTTTTGAAATTATGTCTAAGACATTTACCTATATCAGTGGATGGTTAGGTAAGGAGCATTAAATAGCGGTGTAATTCTTCTTAACCATAAGTACAGTTTTCAACCTACGACACACAGTGAATGAGTTATCAGACTCAAGGGACTTATACAGAATATTGTATGTTGTCCAGGGTCCATCAGGACAGAGGGGTTGGTCCTCGTACTATATTCGGTTTACTTATGACTTCTTTAGTTTTTTGACAGGTGTTTCGTGGAAACACAGGGTCTGAATTTTGAGAAGTTAAAGGTATTTGAATAAAGTAGAGAACCAGGTATTGCAAGTATCGGGATTCTTCAAAGTGATCGAAGATATAGATACTTGTGTATGGTATTCAGTTGATAGTGATGATTAAGAGAACTTGCTTCTCTTTCAGGTTACTCATAATTGGAAGCATTCCTAAGTTGAGTAACGCTGATCGGCCTCATTCCATTTAGTCGACATGCACTGGAGACAGCTGCATGATTTGAATCTGGTTCAATTAAATCAGTGCCTCTGGTTCTATATTGGATATAGAACAGTTCATATCTTAACGATGTTAAGGTACGGGGAGTTGTCCGGTTTATGCTTAAAACCAGACTCTGGATAACTCAAGGCACGTTTCTGTAATGGCTGTTTGTGGGTTGACCCAGGCTATGACGAGGGTTGATTTTCTACTATCTGGAAGATCAATAGTGATATTGTTCTAGACTCGCCACAGTTTTATTAAAAATGGATTTTTTCAGAAAACAGTAGTGGGAGTATGGTAGAACTGGAAGTGATTCCAGAACCACAAACGATTATTGATGATTTGATAGGAACCTAAAGATTCAATCTGGTTTGACATTCCATTGGCCACTCCGCAGATAAGGTGGGTAACCTCAGGCACCCGAGAGGTACTCCGGTAGCCTCAAGGACGGTGACAGGGAGGTTCTTGTTTATCCACACTTGCCATTGCTGTTGTTCCAGACTGTGAGACCCGGCAGGAGGATGAGTATAGCGTCGTTCTAAACTTGCTTTAGAAGTGTACGTCTATATGACTCTGCCAGAGGGTTGTCGTGGTCAGTGGGAGCAGCGGAAGCATTGGTGGACATGTAGCTTATGTCTATTTATAGACTAAAGCAGAGTAGCGGGGATAGATCATCTATTTCTGATGTGACAGTCATAGGTTTGACTTCATCAGAATAGGAGATGGATCTGTTGAGAAGGTAGTAGGGTGTGAAGTCATGATATTTGGATGACATACACAGAGTAGGATGTCATATTCCTATACTACGATCGGTTATACTTTGGTCGTCACACAGTGGTTTCTCCACATAGGACTTGGATATTATATCAGACATTCTGGTTACTAGATCTATGGTTTTAGATCTAGATTTGGGTAGTTTCCCAATCAGGGTACTTAGACAGCATTCTAAGAGTATTTAGAATGGACGACTCCTGGCACGGTAAGGTACCTGCAGGTGATGGAGTCACCCTCTCTAAAGGTGTCTTACAGACTAAAGGGGAGAGGGATGTGCATGATTGGCAGATCACTTGCTTAGGCAATTGAGTCAATCATGAGATGTCAAGTACCACACCAGATATTTTTCTTGCACTAGATGCAATAAGTTGGCATTGATCCAATCCTGGAGAAACAGTCGGAAGCAGTTTTAGAATATAAGTGGATGTTCTAGGGATATGATAACGACAGCCTCATTCGGGAGACGGTTATCATTCCAGGCTTCCAAGGTGACATGGACGACAAGGAGGTTGTCGGAGTTATAGTTTTCCTTCTGACGAGGGGCAGTATTTTGGACAGGTGGTCCAGGTGGATACTGAGGGAAGGCATGGCACAGGATACTGATTAAGTTCAGTTGACGATACAGTCTAAGAAATTTGGATTTGAAGTTCATTTATGAGCTAGGTCCCATCAGACATCCAGACATTCTAAGACAGGTACTGCTCATTTCGGGAGATGGTTTTCTCCGCAAACTTGAGATATAGAGAGACATAGAAAGAAACATCTAGGCGGATCCACTCACTGAGGCTATTCCTCGACCGCAATAGTTTCACAAACGGGATTTGTGAGACTGACTAGTAGAGGAGTTGGGTGTTCGGTATCACACGGGCTGTGAGTATGCGACATCGCAATAATTAGCCTTGAGTGCAAGTGGGAGATTGTTGGAGATAGTGCCCTCAGAGTCAATTATTGGATCACAGGCACGTGATTGCAATGATTGAGGGAGGACCTATCCCGGTAGGACAGTCTTACTCGAGATGATAGTATGCTATCTGGTTTACCTTTATCATCGTGTACTGCTTTAGGTGACCTGACAGGTCGCTATTGCACGTTGATAGAGCCCCTAGGATTCTTGCTTGACTGCCAGCAGTATGAGGGCGATCATATACGTGGGAGCTGGTAGTCTATAAGCACATCCTTAAAAGGTCCCTAGTCGTGGGAGTTTCGAGACAGGGCATCGATTCTCCAGAGTAGACTAGTGTATACAGTCGAGACCCCGACGAGGGGCGGTGGCCGGTCTCACAAGCCACTGGTGTCAGTTGGTTCACCTAAGATGTATACAGGTGCTCATTGGGTTATGAGTACACCGGACAGGACTCGCCGGGAACATGCTAGTTGGTCTTATACCTGACGTCAGATAGCAGTTCCCTGGTGACATGTGTACATGTTAGTTCATTGACCTGAGGATCGTCATTTGTCTCGTGTGAGTTCCCACTGTACTTTGATTACTACCCTACCACGCTCAAAGGAGACGTGCAAACAGGTTTTAATTGGGTACAGTCCCGAGCCACATGGAGGCAGTGAGCGGATCTTCAGGGGTTCGTCTCTCCCGGTATTGGGGGTGAGTTCGCGCTGTGTCTAGGAGAGCCATTACACGAAGTCCTTGGCCAAGGCAGGAGATTTACTGGTAGGTATTCCAGTAGTATCTCAGGGTGTTCTGGGCTACACTCCGACACGACTTGTACCGCTTTTGGGGGTCTGACTTTTACCAACCCCTAGGCCCGCCATGCGATGCTCATAGACGAATGGACCGGACTGTTCGGATATTGTCACTGACAGGCTCAGTAGGGTGTCAGGATGAGTTCGCTCATCGACGTCCCTTTTGGTCAATAGCTGGTGGCCCGTCACGTATTGGCTTATACCTCTGACGTGCTAGTGGTTAAATCCACAGCCATAGTATTGACAAGTCTTTAGAGTCCACCACACTTACAGTTACTCAAGTTTCGGGCGAAACGCTGTAGAGGCCGTATTGAGATATGGCAGGGTCCGATCAGATACGTACGGTATTGCACGGATCAGGATCGGACGGTTAGTACTAGAGGCCGTATGGATATATGGCAGGGTTTGATCAGATACGTGCGGTATTGCACGGATCAGGATCGGACGGATATTACTAGCCGGCTTTGGTTTAAGTCGGATCCTAGTATAGTACAGTGTAGATTTTGTCTCATTGCATTTGTATCCGGTCGGAATACAGATGCAGGTGTGTATGCACAGTATCGGGGTTTTCCTGTAATTTATTACGGGACCAGTTTTCTGGAGTTGCCAGTTTGCATTCCGTTCCGGCCGGTTTTCCTTTGTTCTTTCCCGGCCGGACTTTTTCGATGGAGGGTGTTATTTGCAAGTTTGCAAATAACATTTTGTGGAGGGTTTATTTGTGAGATGAGAGATTATGAAAGCATCTTTTGATACCATTCTTTTCTATCATCATCACTTGCTTTTTGGTGATTTGAAGTGATTAGAGTTTGATGTGAATTTGTGATCATGATGTTTAGGTTATGGTCACCCTTTCACTTTTACTACCATCACCTCCCTTCTTATTATGGATTCATATTCTTTCCTCCACCATTCTAACATGATAAGGTTTCATTTGAGAAAAGAAAAGAAGAGGTTTTCATTCTTGAGAGTGTGGCATTCTTGATCTCATTTCATGCTAGAAAAATGCAAGCACCATTTTTCTTATCTTGATTCCTCCATCATCTTCAAAGGCAACAAACCCCAAATGAGACATAGCCTCTACACTACACATTCTACAGCAAATCTTGGACGCGTCGGCCAGCCAACTTCGCGCCCGAGTTTCCTCGGTATTGAGATGGGAGCCCGTAAAAGATGCAGGCGATGTGGTGCCCTTCCGGCGAGGAGGCGACGACCGGAGTTTCCGCAGGAGATCGGGACGACGACGAGAAGACCGGAGGACTCGGATCATTCGGTATATCTCTAACCCGTCTTGTAGTTAGCTAGAACTAGTTTAATGGTCCGATCCGGGTGTTTAGTGCGCGGTGGTGCCGGTTTGCTAAGTTCGCAAAATTAAAGTTTATCACCGCTTCCGCATTTGGCCGTCGGATTGACGGCCGGGGCGCCGCCGTGCACTTCCAGGTCGATCTCCAAGGGATCAAGGTTAGGAGAGTAGACTCAGAGGAAAACACGGCGGATCCACTCACAAAGGCCTTTTCCTAGAGAGAGACTTTTATGGGATGGTTGAGTATGAGATACTACAACCACTGCTATCTGATGGCCCTAGTGCAAGTGGGAGATTGTTAGTTATATGTATGCCCTAGAGGCCATTACTATACATAGGATGTATATTGTAGTGGATGCTTGGACATATATAGGGATGAATTTCTTCCTCGATATGATAGTATACTATCTGGTTACTCTTTACCTTAACGTGTACACTGATTGTCTCTCTGTTACATGTTGGTAAAGCCCTTAGGATGTGTACTTGACTACCTGGACTATGATGCAGATCATACTAGTGGGGACGTGGTAGTCCATAAGTACATCCTTCAAAGTCCCTAGTCGTGGGTGTATCGAGACGGGGCATCGATATACCAGAGTAGACTAGCGTGTAGCTTCTCGACCCATATAGATGGGCGATGGATGATCCCATATACATTGGTGTTTGACATCAGAGATGATATACGGGTGCTCAGTGGAGACTGGGTACACTGGACGGACTTGCCGAGAACTCCCAGATGGTATTATACCTTACGTCAGATGGCAGTTCTCTGGTGACACTGGTACAGGTTAGTCTGTATACCCGAGATCATCATAGATTCTTGTGTGATTCCCACTGTGCTATGATTTCCACCTTACCACGTCCAAGAGGGCGTGCAAAACGGTGGTTTTTGGGTACAGTCCCGAATCACATGGAGGCAATGAGCGATAGGAGGGGTTTCGTCTCTCCCGGTATAGGGAGTTGATGTTGCACTGTGCTCGATTGGCTATAACAGGAAGTTCTTGGCCAAGGCTGTTTTAGGGATTTACTGGTAAGTGTTACCAATTGTTTCTCGACCCGTTATGAGCCTCATATCGACACGACTTATTGAGTTATTGGGGTCTGACGTTTACCATCCCTAGGCGAGATATGCGACATATCAGACGAACAGACCGGACTGTACGGTAGTGTTACTGATTGGATTCACAGGAGTGTGAGCGGGCTTGCTCGTTGATCTTCTTATCGCTCAATACCCGGGTGGCCGTTACGTTTAGCAGACCGCTTGCGGCTTGTGGGTGTTTGATATGATCATCACCTACTGCCGGCGTATTGACGAGTCTTTAGAGTCCTACACAGGGGTTTCCTGGCTCAAGCGAAACGAAATAGGAGCGCATATGAGATATGTGCGGGACCGAGAATAATACTAGTATGTGATACTGTATTCTATTCTCGCGATTTGTATCATCGGTCGGTTATATGTGATATAGCCGGGTTACCGAATCAAGTGTTGATTCGATACATTGATACACTTGATATTAGTCGGTTATATGCGATATGACCGGATCGTTAAATCAAGTGTTGATTTAATGATTTAATGTATAATTATATATTTGATATATTACTTTACATTAACTAGTATTGGTTCACTTAAGATTGATTTTCTCACTTGAATGTGCACATTGTTTATATGTGATATATGCAAGTGTACATGTTTGTATCATGCTTGATTATACAAACAAGTTGAGTGTATGAGACTTGAACCAAATCAATGTTAAATTAGGGTTTACTATTTTCCTAGCATATAACAAAAGAGTGTGACTTTGGTCAAAGTTATCAAGCTTCATGAAGCTTGATAAACATTGACAAAGTCAACTCTTTTGTCATTTGTATAAGATATTAGTTAACCCAACCCTCAACCTAATGCTTTGGTTAATTCTCTACATGAGTTAAGCATGATGGCTTAACTCAACCATGGTGCCATTATTTATTGGATAAGTTTCATTTGGATTCATTATCTTTTTATTCTTTCTTCTTCATCATCTTCATCAAGCTTCAAGAAAGCTTGCTACCTCCAATGGTGCCATGAGAAAAAGAGTGAGAAATCCAATTCTAAAGTGAACCCACTTCCTATTTCTTCATCCTCTACTACTTGCCATGTAGCATAGGGTGTTCTCTTCACAAAGTTTTTGACCAAGTGAAGGAATAGCTTGAGTTTGAGTCTCCCCGACGTAGATCATCTTCGGTCTCGAAGTCAACGACCTAGCCCGATTATTTCTCCGACGAAACCATCACTAGAGTCCGGGATCCCGATGATCGCAGCGGAGGGACGTCAACACGGAGCTAAAGAAGTAGAGGACCGGATCTACAAAGGTTGTAGTCCTTTTCACTTAGTAGCAAAGTAGTTTGCTTGCATAGTTTTGCCTATCCTCTAGTTAACGATCTATATTAGGGTTTCTCGGCACTTAAATTTTTGAATTTGGCATGGTTGATGCCTTGTGAAACCTCTTAAGAGTGCCTAGTAACCTTACATCGGAGGAGTAGCATATACTCATAGTAGGATCGGGATCCAAATATCATCGCGTGATAAAACTGAAGGAATCCTACAAGAATCATCACACTCCAAATGGTATGCAGCGCTAGCAAGTTTCAGTTCTTTTGAAACTCCCGATGTGGATTTTTGCCCCATGCTCTTATGACCTTGACTTTGGCCAACAAATCATAAGTCACATGTCAAATTGTACCCGTCATTCTCCAGGTTAATTTGAACCCACCCGCACCTATCCTTGACTTTGGCCAACAAGGAAGTACGACTGTCCCAAACCAACACATCTATCTATACTGCACATGAATAACCAATAGCTACCAATCACTATGCCTTGACTTTGGCCAACAAATATAGCTTGAATACTATTGACCATCCATGTGAAACGACGGAGGGCTACGAATGGTTTTGGCGAAACCGTGAACGTAGTGAACTTGATATAATCGATGGAACGAGATAGCTTTTAAAAGGAGTGGTTTAAGCTCCGCGTTAAAAAGTTATTTTGAAAAGAAACCTAGTGGTTTTTGAAAGTGTTCCAACGACTTTTACTTTGGTTTATTTTTCTTGCATTAATTTTAATGCGTCCCATCAATTAATCCTACCATTGCAGAAAACAACGAAAATATGACGTACGCTTATGCCATCCGCATTCGCCACGGGGTCCCGTCATCACCCGTTAGGTTACTTAACTAACGACAGAGCGGGGGCTGGACTAGCGCGGATGCAAAGCATAAGCAACGCCTAAATAGATATCTGCATATAGATATATACATTCGTCAGATGCAATGATAGCCATTCCAGATCACAGATGAATACATTGGATATACTAGGAATTCGCATTCCGTTCGAGCCTGTAACGAAGAGCGGATTACACGGTCGCGATGAATAGCCAAACCCCACCCTAGACCCCTACGGGTGCGGCAAACTACCCGCCAAGTACCCGAAGTGAAGCAACCTCCCTCAACGACGTGAGTAGGCCACTCAGCACTTCAAGGTACCCGGTAGTTTGTGCACCCCACCTTGGGTCTATCCTAGGAGCAAAAACAGTAAAAAGAAATTATACAATGACGGCTACAACCCCGACCCGGTTGTGCGGCCATACAAATAATATTACATCAATTTACATATTAGAAGAATTGAAAGATAAACAAAACTCTCATCTCACAATTCCCCCCGGCTATTCATCCGCGACAATCCAACGAATTCATATACACAATCCATCAACATCACAGATCACAGATATGTATAACCGTCACAAATCGACATATAGCGATTAGCAGACGTTCAATACATATATAACATTACAGATACAACCCATTAGCCAAAGTCTACAGAAAATCGACCAAAATACGGATTTGCAACCACCCCAAAAACAAACTTGTTCTCTGGAAATTCTGGGCAGAAACAAACCATCTGAAAAATCACAAAACACCAACAGAAGAAAACTGTAGGAGAAACGATCCACGGCCGAGTCAACTCGGCCACGGATCCTCGGCAGAAGCAAGCTTCTGCCACGGAACCGCGGTGAGTTGGTCGGTTCACTGGATTGTTTTTCTTGCCTGTTCATTAAAAAGCCTGAGCCGATTTTTAAGACATGATTTATTATTTTTTGAGCAGAAATAAAATTCGGCAGAAACTTGATATTTTTAACGTATTTTGCGGTTTTTCGTCCGATCGAAATTCTAGATACTTTACTAACATGCTAGGGTGTGTTTAGCTAGGCTATGATACCACTGTAAGTCCACGTTACCTCTCCCGGTTCTTTCGGGCTTGCGGAAATGATGAAAAACGATTTTTCGGGTCATGGCAACATGGACTATAAAACACGGATCTTTGCTAAACTATACACTAGCAACTTCCAAGAGCTAGTGCTACTCGGTTAGGGGTTATACCTCAACTTGAACTCCTTCTCTTTGACTCTTGATGGTGGTCGGATGGTGCTTTCCTCGTTGCCTTCTCTTGTCGAAGATGGATCCATCTGAGGGTTTCAACTTTGAGCTCCTTTCTCGATCTTGAGAGAACTAAAGTGTCCGGCTTGCTAGACCTTCAACCTTAGGATGAGTAGAGAGTGGCTTTGGGTGTTTAATCTCCAAGAAAAGGTTTCTCAACTCATGAGAATGATTCTCCTTGAACTAGAGGAAGAGGAAGAGCAAAATGGTTATGATAGAATGGTTATGATAGAATGAGAATAGTTTTACAACCATATCAAATATATGTGAATTAATCTAATTAATAATATTAATCAAAATGAAAAAGGTGATGGTTGGTTTGATAAGACCATTATCATTTCACATTAAATGTTTCTGCAAAGATCAAAGAGCATCTTGAAAAGAAATGATGATGGTCAAAGTTTCAACCATGGTCAACTAGTCAACCTTGGTCAACAAGTCAACAAACCCAACCATGACACAATTTCATTTAAATAACATTATCAATTGATATTACACGTAATCATTAGGGTTTGGTAAACGACAACCGTCAACTGTGCATACACACCCGTACCAAAACCCTAATGAGAATCCTCTTCCTCTGCCTCAGTCAACTGTGCATACACACCCGCATTCGTGTTCCAAGGAGCACGAATGCTATGAGATAAAACTAACCCCAAAGTATATACTAGGATCTGGCTCAAACCAGAGCCCACTAGTAATGTCTGTCCGGACGCCAAACGTGCACAAGTGCGCGGATGTGAACGAACCCTGTCGCAAAACCATGCGACCTCTACTATGTTTTGCCAAAAAGCGAATAACCCTCTGTGTGGGACTCTAAAGACTCTGTAAGTCCAAGTTGCCCATCCCGGTGCTTGCGGGGAGGCGGAAACGGTATAAAAAAATGAATTTTTTAACACACTGGGCAACATGGACTATCAAAAGGAGGATCTTTGCTAAACAAAAACTAACTACAAAGCTAAAAAGTTTAGATACTCGGAAAAGAGGTTATACCTAAGGCTTCTAGTCCTTCTCTCCTTGCTCCTTGGAGTGAATGGAAGTGATCTCCTTGTCTCCTTCTCTTGTCGAAGAAGGATCCACCCGAGAGCCTCAACCTTTGGCTTCAACTTCAAGCAAATAAATTTTGGGAATTTTCAAAACCTTTGGCTCCGCATTTAAATTTAAAAGTACTGTAACATTTCAAAAAGATAAAATATTAATTTTGGGAATTTTTATAATTTAATATTATTTTATTGAATATTTTAATATTTTGGAATTATTAAATGCAAATAAATGGGAAAAATTTTGGAAAAATTATGGAAAATTCTAAAATAGGGTATTTTATGGAATTATGCCATTTTAAAGTTTTTAAGATTAGTTATATGCTAATTTAGTGTTAATCGCGATTAAAAATCGCTAATTGGATTTTTAGCACTTTTGAGCAAAAATGTGCACATATCATTTTCCACACTTGTTACACTTGTGTTATATTTCTTTTGCCTTGGTTTTCTTTTGGGTTCACTATTCAAGTGAGAAGAGTTTTGTGAGGAAAAGAAAAGAAAAGGAAATGGAATGATGAGAGAGAGAGGGTAGGTATAGGTCAACCTTCTCTTTAGAAGCCATGCCCCCATCATTTCCTTCTCATTTCTCTCTCCCTCTCCTATGGAGCTGCTGCCCTCTTCTTCACTCTCTCACCCTCTTCACTAAAACCCTAGATCCCCAATGAAAACAAAGCCAAAACATCATTCCCACTTCACAAAAAGTGTTCCCGAGCTCACTAGCTACACATTGAACCTAGCAAGATTGGATTTGGTGGACTTTGAGCAACTCAAGAATTTTCTTGAGTTGCCAAAGGAGGTAATTTCTGCACCTATAGAGTAGTATTTCAATTCCTTGTGCATCCATACTAGTTTTGTATCGATATTGTGATGTTTGTGGATTTTAGGGAATTCAAGTTAGGGTTTAGGGAAAAAACTGAGAATCAAGATGAAATTGAGGCTTATTGTGACCTTAGAAAACCTGGTGTAATGCAAAATTGGACCCAAACCTGGAATTGGAACCAGAATACGGAATTACGGAACCGATATCGGAAAAAACTGGAAATCTGTCACTGTTTTGTGTAATCTGCTATCACCCCGAGATCCCTAAAATAAAACTGAGTTAACAGTGAGATGTGCAGGCACCAGAGAACCACCACCCCAAACCCTAGCTCCTAACTCCCTTACCAGGCCGCCAATTCTCCCATTCTGGCCGCAATTTGCGGCCAGAGCAGGGTGGATTTGTCTCGTTTTCTGTGCATGCCCCTATTTCCTCTAGTATTGACCCTGGGTACTTCTAGTTTTGACTGATTCCATCTAGGGTGAAATCTGGATTGATTTGCCTATGTTTGTGTATGATTTACGACTTGATTTAGCATGGATTTTAGTGTTTTGTGATTCATTCCTGTCGAGTGGCGTTTGGACGTCAACGACAAGTGGATTTTGATTGTGTTTACGTGCGAGTCGATAGGTTTTTACCTATGCGGGTAGCGTGTGCTATTTTGGTTTCCGATGTGATTTTCATGTGCTTTAGCATTGTGATATACTTGTAGGTACACTACGGGATGTTGAGGCAAAGAAGATGAAGATGGAGACATCGGCACCGACACATGAGAAGCAAGGTGAGTAGATTTATATCTACGGGGAGATGTCGGGTGGATGGCGTATAGCACCCCCGCAGTCCGTGGTGATGTATACGAATACGTATACACACATATATTTATTATGTGTTCTTTAGGGTAATTGGTGGTAATAATGGATTATTGGTGATAAGGATGTATTGGTTGAGTAGTGCGAACCCTAGAGTAGTGGTTGCACCCACACTCGCACATACACACATACTTGCATACATTCTTTCATATATCTGTGCGCATATGATGGTGGGTATATCTACACATGGGTATGGGACTATGTGTATATATACGGGTTTTGAGGATGATACATGGGATTGAGACGAGTCGATGAGATTCGATTGAGGCCGTGAGATTTGGCGACATGACAGAGTTCATATTGGAGATGTGATATGATGGTAGTGATGCCTGTCATGTGATGAGATATTGTGATATCGACTCAGATTTAGGTGGTTTCCATACCCCACTCTTTTGACTTGACTGTGGGTTCGTAGTTCGCATAGTAGGCGTTAGACTAGACCCGAGTCATACCTATTTCAAAAACTAACGAATCAGGGATATTTTAAAGATAAGCAAAAGGGTTCATACGGATATTTAAAAAGGCGCATCTTTTCTTAAAACACCGTAGCCCTTATTTTACCAAAAGCCCTGATTCGTCTTATTTCAAAAGGCAAGGTTGCATGATATATCTATTGAGGCAGGTTCTCTACTGTTGCGTTGATTGCTCGATTCCGCACATTCATGCTGTTTGCATCGCATTGCTTGTATTGTTGATATATTTCAGTCATGCTGCTAGGACACCAGCACCATTATCGATGATGCGTATGTTCCACGTACACTGTTGCCGGCTCACACACTTCATCATCGATAATTGCCATGTCACTACACTGTAGTACTGTTGCATTCAGGATTTGACCCTAGCATGACATATTGATATTCTTACCTTTCTGCTATATGTCGCATACATGTTGCTTTCTGATTATACGCATTGAGATATGCTGTTTCCATGATATTTCTGGTTTTTGGGAACCGTGGGTGTTTTCAAAGAGGATATGTATTTGTTTTGAAAACCGGGTTACCCTTGAGATGATATTTCAGTGTGTCCACCATGTGTTTTCTCGGTGCTGAGAGCGACATGTGTAACCCGAATCGAGGAGTGGACGAGCTGTAAGTCGATGTACTTCACCCCAGTACTTATGGGGAGGCGGAATTTTCAAAAACAATCAAGTTTAAACAACGAACATCGACTAACCGCTTGAATCGAAGCTAAACTATAAATAACCGTATCTTATGAGTTTCTTTTCACAAGTGATTAGGGATTATACCTAATGAAACCGGTCCTTCTTCTTTACGTCCTCCTTTGTTCTCCTCGACCTTCTCTAGGTAGTAGACGATCCACCCGAGAGCAAAACACCAAGCTAAACCTCTAACTTGAGGTAACTAATCAACTTTGATTGCTAATCAAAGATGAAAGGATGATAAAGAGTGTAGGTTATGGATTGTTTAGTCTAACTAATCCTTTGATCTCAACACATGAGGATTAAGGATTAGGGTTTGAAGATGAGAGCTTGAGGAGAGAGAATGTGAGATAAGATAATGAGAGAAGAGAGAGAGTGTATCATAATATTATGAAGCATTCTTATTTTAGAATAATCAATAAAGGAAATGAATAAGCATGCTTCATAAAATATCTTGTGGTGATTCATTAGCATGAGTCATTAAGCAATAAATGTGCATTAATGAAGTGAATGAATCACCACCATGACTCACTCTCTTATCCAAAAGAAACCTCCTTAGTCACATCTTCTAGAAGCTTCTCGAGTAATTACGAGAACGCCCCTCCGATCCGTAAAAATACGGAAAAACTTTAGACTGTATAAATCCAATAACCGGATACCAGTAACTGGCTTAAACCAAAGCCGACTGGTAAAAACTGTCCGAAAGTCATACGCGCGTAAACGCACGTATGCGTCCGAACCCTTTGTCGCAAAACCATGCAACCTCTATATCGTTTCGCCTGGAGTAGGAAACTCTCTGTGTGGGACTCTAGAGACTCGACTACTACGCTGGCAGTGGGTTTAACCACAGACCGCAAGCGGCACTAGCTGTACGTAACGGTCCCCAGGTAGTTGTCGATAAGAAGGCCGATGAGTAAACCCATCCGAACTCCTACTGAGTCTGATGTGACAATCTCCATACAGTCCGGTCCGTTCGTCCAAGACTATCGCATATCGGGCCTAGGGGGGCGGCAAGCGTCAGTCCCCTAATAGCGGTATAAGTCGTGTCGGAGTGAAGCCCATTACACCCTGAGAAACTACTGGAACCTACCAGCAAATCTCGCTTGCCCTGGCCAGGGACTTTGCGTAATGGCTCTCTGACACAGCACGATATCTACTCCCAATACCGGGAGGGACGAATCCTGTCTAACCGCCACTGCCTCCAAGTGCTCGGGACTGTACCCAACTGCTACCTGTTTGCACGACTCCTTTGAGCCGTGGTAGGGTAGCAATCTAAGAACAGTGGGACACACTCGAGGCGAAGTAGCAGTGTCAAGTCTGCGGACTACGCTGTACTCATGTCACCTGGGAACTGTTCACTGACGACTGGTATCAAACCAACCAACAGTTCCCTGTGAGTCCTGTCCGGTGTACCCGTAACCTAACGAGCACCTGTATACTATCTCCAGTACGACGTACTGACGGCTGTGGGACAGACCATCTCCCCAACTGGGATGAGAAGCGTACACACCAGTCTACTCCGGAGTATCGATGCTCTGTCTCGATAATCCAACGACCGGGGACCTGAACAAGGATGTGCTTGTAGACTACCCAGCCCCCACTAGTGTGACTGCCATCACAACGCTGGTAGACAAGCAAGATCCTAAGAGCTCTATCAATACGTACACTCACATATTAAGATAGAAAAACCAAGTAGCATACTACCATGTTTAGCAAGACTGTTATATACATGTGAATATCCCAAGCTTCCATTAAGTAATATACAAGCTAGTATGATACAGTAATGGCCTTCTAGGGCATAAACACTAACAATCTCCCACTTGCACTAGGGCCATGTACTGGCATATCGCAGACCAATGATCTCGAGCAGCCTCTCGAACTGAATCTGAGGAAGGGCCTTCGTGAATGGATCAGCAATGTTCTCTTCTGAAGCAACTCTCCGAACCTCGATCTCCTGACGATCAATGATCTCCCTGATCAGGTGATACCGCCTCAAGATGTGTCTGGACTTCTGATGGGACCTTGGTTCCTTCGCTAAAGCTATAGCTCCGTTGTTGTCGCAATACAGAGGTATTGGATCAACTATGGTAGGAACCACCTGAAGTTCTGTTAGGAACTTCTTCATCCAGACTGCTTCTTTTGCGGCATCGCAAGCAGCTATATACTCCGCTTCCATCGTCGAGTCAGCAACGGTGTCCTGCTTGGAGCTCTTCCAGCACACCGCCCCTCCATTGAGGGTAAAGACATAACCCGACATGGACTTGGAATCGTCCTTATCACTCTGGAAGCCGGAATCAGCAAAGGCCTCCAACCTGAGGTCTTTTCCGCCGTAAACCAAGAACATCTCCTTAGTCCTCCTCAGGTACTTGAGAATGTTCTTTACTGCTATCCAGTGTTTCTCCCCTGGGTCTGACTGATACCGGCTTACCACGCTTAGTGCGTAAGCTACATCTGGTCTGGTACACAACATCGCATACATTATAGAGCCTACCGCAGAAGCGTAGGGTATAATAGACATGCGTTCCCTTTCCAAATCAGTCTTGGGAGACATCTCTTTGGAGAGGGTGATTCCGTGACAAGCCGGTAGATTACTGCGCTTAGAATCTTCCATACTGAATCTTTTCAGTACAGTGTCGATATACCTGGACTGTGAAAGTCCCAACATCCTCTTGGATCTATCACGATAGATCCGGATCCCCAGAATGTAAGAGGCATCACCCAGGTCTTTCATGGAGAACCTGTGTGACAAGAATCCTTTGACAGATTGTAGCATAGGAATGTCATTTCCTATCAATAGAATGTCATCCACGTACAAGACGAGGAATACGACACTTCTGGCCACAACTTTACTATATATGCACGGTTCATCTGGATTTTTGATAAAGTCATATTCTTTGACTGTCTCATCAAAGCAGATGTTCCAACTCCGCGATGCCTGCTTTAGTCCGTAAATGGACTTAAGTAGCTTGCATACTTTCCCGCTGCTCCCACTCTGATTGAAACCCTCTGGCTGATCCATATAGACGCTCTCTTCTAAATTTCCATTCAGAAAAGCCGTCTTTACGTCCATCTGCCAGATTTCATAATCATGGAAGGCAGCAATAGCAAGAAGGACCCGAATGGATTTGAGCATAGCCACTGGAGAAAAAGTTTCGTCATAGTCCAAACCAGGTCTTTGACGAAAACCCTTTGCAACAAGTCTAGCCTTATAGGTTTCCACCTGTCCATCTACACCAATCTTTTTCTTGAAGATCCATTTGCATCCTATGGGTTTTACCCCATCTGGAGCAAAGTCCAAAGTCCATACTTTGTTGGTGTACATGGACTCCATCTCGGTCCGCATTGCATCTAGCCATCGTACCGAGTCGCCGCTCTGGATGGCCTGCTGGAAGTCAGTAGGTTCATCATCATCTATGATGCAATCCTCTCTATCCCCGTCTATGAGAAAACCGTAGTATCTCTCAGGCGGACGAGACGGCCTACTACTCCTGCGGAGGGGTGCGGGAATGTTCTGTTCTTCTTGAACCTCTGGTTCTACCAAACTTTCAGTAGCAGTTTGTGGTTCTGGAATTTCTTCCAGTTCTATTTCGCTCCCACTTGATTCCTTTTCTAAAAACTGATGTTCTAGAAAATGGGCATTACGAGAAACAAATACCTTCTGTTCCTCTGCGTAATAGAATAGATATCCCCTGGAGTGCTTTGGATATCCCACAAACAAACACTTTACTGATCGTGCCTCGAGCTTGTCCACATGCTGCTTTTTAACAAAAGCTGGACATCCCCAAATCTTTATATACTGTAGATGGGGTTTCTTCCCACTCCACATCTGATATGGAGTGGTAGGCACAGTCTTGGTAGGTACCATGTTCAAAAGATATGCCGCTGATTCTAGCGCATGTCCCCAGAAAGATCGCGGTAACTCAGCATTACTCATCATGGATCGTACCATATCTAATAGGGTTCGATTCCGTCTCTCCGATACACCGTTATGCTGTGGAGTGTACGGAGGAGTAAGCTGAGAGAGAATTCCTTTCTCTTTTAGGTAACCTAGGAACTCGGCACTCAAGTATTCACCACCTCGATCAGATCTAAGTGTCTTTATACTTTTGCCGGTTTGGTTTTCTACTTCATTCTTATATTCTTGGAATTTCTCAAAAGCCTCGGATTTATGTTTCATCAGATAAATGAATCCGTATCTTGAGTAATCATCCGTGAAAGTAATGAAATAGGAAAAACCACCTCTCGCATGTGTAGACATTGGACCGCATACATCACTGTGTATGAGTCCTAAGAGCTCGCTCGCTCTTACTCCTTGTCCAGTGAATGGAGTCTTTGTCATCTTTCCTTTGAGACAAGATTGACAAGTGTCATAAGTTTGATATTCGAACGTGTCCAAATATCCTTCTCTATGCAACTTAGTCAACCTTCTCTCATTGATGTGACCCAGTCTACAATGCCATAAGAAAGCTTTATTTAAATCTGGAGACTTTCTTTTTAGTGTGTTCTGGACATTGAAAATTTGGAGTTGGTTTAACACATATATGCCGTTATTTAGAGTACCTGACCCAATCAAACCATGATTAAGGTGGATGTTGACAACATCTCTTACAAACGTGAAATCATAACCTTTATTTGATAACAAGGAAACTGATATGATATTACACGTTAAGCTGGGTACAAAATAACAGTTATGTAAAACCAAAATGTGTCCACTCGTCAATCCTAGGTGATAATCCCCGACGGACGCAGCTCCCACGCTAGCTCCGTTAGCAACCCTGAGGATCATATCACCTTCCTTCAGCACTCTATGGTTTCTCAGTGCCTGCAATGAATTGCAAATATGAGATCCTGATCCGGTATCCAATACCCAGGAAGTAGAGTTGATCGACAAACAATTCTCAATTACAAACACACCTGAAGTCGAAGCCACAGCTTGCTTCGGTTCCTGGTTCTTGGCGTTCCATGCCTTGCAATCCTTCTTCCAGTGCCCTTTCCTGTGACAATGGAAGCACTCATCCTGGCCAACTATCGGTACTGCTTTCTTTTGCTTTCCCTTCCCTCTCACCTTACTAACACCTCCTCTAGGTTTGGGTGCGGCCTTCTTCTTCCTTCCTTTGGCCCTAGCCTTGGACCCGGAAGAAGATGCACCGCCAACAAACATAGCGGGTGTTTCCCTCGCCTTCTGCAAGGTGCCCTCTGCACTCCTTAACATGTTCAGGAGTTCCGCAAGTTCAACTTCTTTTCCTTGAAGATTGAAGTTGAGGATAAACTGGGCGTAGGTGGGAGGAAGGGACTGGAGAACAAGGTCTGTATAGAGCTCATTATCCAAAGTCGTCCCAAGGTCTGCGAGCTCTTCTATATAGCCAATCATCTGTAGGACATGTTCACCTACCGATGACCCGACAGCCAACCTCGCTCGAAACAATTTCTTTGAGGTCTCGTATCTTGCTATACGAGATTGCTCTCCATAAAGTTCCTTTGTATGGAGAAATATGCCATCTAGAGACATATCCTCGTGCCTCCTCTGATGTTCATTGTTCATCGAGGCAAGCACGATGCACTTGGCTCTCGCGCAATCTAAATCCCAGGTTTTGCGGATTTCCTTATCCGCATTGCTGGATTTGGGACCAGGGACAGCAGGTGCCGTAGCGGTGAGGATGCACCCCAATTTGTCGTAGGTCAAGGCCATCTTGACATTCCGCAGCCAATCTTTATAGTTTGGCCCCGTCAGTATATTTTTCTCTAAAATTAACTTAAGTCCAGTCATTTTCAGGGTCGCTGCAATTAGGAGAGAGAGAAGAAAACTCTTTAGCATGATGCTCTTGCAAGTTTAGAGTGGTTTTTAGTTTATCTAAACTGGATGGCTCCCACTGTTTCTCGAATCCTTCCTCAAACCATAAAAGAAGAATTAGCCAAGACTATTCTCACCGTACAATACTTGCTTAACCGTTCAGCCAGGCCGGTGTCGATACTTCGAGGGAGGTTTTCCAACGCTTTCGCGAAGTTCCTTAATTAAGTAACCTCTTTTCTCTGGGGGCGTAACCCCGCTGACACTTTTCTGGACACCTACTAGGTTTATAGCATTGATCGTTAAGTGACGAATATCCTGATAAGTAGCATATACTCACAGTAGGATCGGGATCCAAATATCATCGTCTGATAATGTTGTAGGAATGCTACCAACATTCATCAAACTCAAAATGGTATGCATCTCTTTGCAAATTTCAGTTTCTTTAGAAATTCCCGATATTAGTTTTTGCCCCATGCTCTTATGACCTTGGCGTTAGGTCAAAATGTCATAAGTCACATGTCAAGTTCTACCCATCATTATCTTGTCAATTTGAACCCATCCGTATATATCCTTGACGTTCGGCCAAAATGATAATACGACTGTCCCAAACTAACTCATCTATCTATGCAACAAATGAATATCCAGCAGCTACCAAACACTATGCCTTGGCGTTAGGTCAAAATACATAGCTTGAATACTACTGAATACCCAGATGAAATGACGGAGGGCTACGAATGGTTTTGGCGAAACCGTGAACGTAGTGAACTTGATATAACCGAAGGAACCTGATAGCTTTTAAAAGGAGTGGTTAAATCTCCGCATTTTAAAAATATCTGTTTTAAAAATAACCGAGTGGTTTCTTTTAAATTGTTCCAACGATTTAAACTTTGGTTTGTTTTACTTTGCATTATAGATAATGCGTCCCATCATTAACCTATCATTGCAGAAAACAACGAAAATACAACGTCCTCTTATGCCATCCGCATTCGCCACGGGGTCCCGTCATCACTCGTTAGGTTACTTAACTAACGACAGAGCGGGGGCTGGGCTAGCGCGGGTGTAAAACATAAGTGACGTCTAAATAGCTATCATAATATAGATATTTTACATTCGTCTGACGCAATGATATTCATTCCAGAACACAGATAAACAATATTGGATTTGCAAGCAATCTGTATTTCTTTTGAGCCTTCAAGAAAAGACAGATTACACAGTTGTGATGAATAGCCGTTACCCCACCCTCGACCCCTATGGGTACGGCAAACTACCCGCCCGGCAGTTTGTGTACCCCACCTTGGGTCAGTCCTAGGAGCAAAAACAGTAAAATGAAATAATACAACGGTGGCTACGACCGCAACCTGGAAGTGCCCCGCAAAAATAATATTACAACAAATTACATTTACAACAAATGAATTAAACAAATAACCCATTGCTAACCCCGGCTATACACCACAACAGTCCAATACAGTTTATATGCACAAACAGATATAACCATTTCAGAAATGTGCAACCCCCTGCCAACCGACATACTAGCAGTTAGGGGAGGTTTACGAACACATTAAACAATCACAGATATAATCCAATACGCAAATACTGTACAATTCGATCGAATAAACAATATCAATATTGCTCCAAAATCTGCTCTGTTAAACAGTAACCTGAGCAATAATTAAATATTCCAGAAAACCCCAAATGTCACAGGGGACCCACACAAGAAAGACGAGTCCATGACTCGGCCAAAGCGCCGCGGAAGGGCGGCGGATCCCACCGATCCGCCGCGCTTTCGCGGCCGAGTTGCCGATTCATGGGCTCGAATTTCTTGGGTGTTCTCCTGGACTCCTTTCTAGCTCTCTGAACACACCTGAAAAATTTTCTGACATCGTTTTAAATTCGACAGAAACTAGTATTTTTTAGGGTTTTCCGGTTTCGTTTTTCCGTTCGAAATTCGTACAAATTTGCAACTAGGTTATTTATTGTTTAGCGAGGCTCTGATACCACTGTAAGTCGATGTACTTCACCCCAGTACTTATGGGGAGGCGGAATTTTCAAAAACAATCAAGTTTAAACAACGAACATCGACTAACCGCTTGAATCGAAGCTAAACTATAAATAACCGTATCTTATGAGTTTCTTTTCACAAGTGATTAGGGATTATACCTAATGAAACCGGTCCTTCTTCTTTACGTCCTCCTTTGTTCTCCTCGACCTTCTCTAGGTAGTAGACGATCCACCCGAGAGCAAAACACCAAGCTAAACCTCTAACTTGAGGTAACTAATCAACTTTGATTGCTAATCAAAGATGAAAGGATGATAAAGAGTGTAGGTTATGGATTGTTTAGTCTAACTAATCCTTTGATCTCAACACATGAGGATTAAGGATTAGGGTTTGAAGATGAGAGCTTGAGGAGAGAGAATGTGAGATAAGATAATGAGAGAAGAGAGAGAGTGTATCATAATATTATGAAGCATTCTTATTTTAGAATAATCAATAAAGGAAATGAATAAGCATGCTTCATAAAATATCTTGTGGTGATTCATTAGCATGAGTCATTAAGCAATAAATGTGCATTAATGAAGTGAATGAATCACCACCATGACTCACTCTCTTATCCAAAAGAAACCTCCTTAGTCACATCTTCTAGAAGCTTCTCGAGTAATTACGAGAACGCCCCTCCGATCCGTAAAAATACGGAAAAACTTTAGACTGTATAAATCCAATAACCGGATACCAGTAACTGGCTTAAACCAAAGCCGACTGGTAAAAACTGTCCGAAAGTCGTACGCGCGTAAACGCACGTATGCGTCCGAACCCTTTGTCGCAAAACCATGCAACCTCTATATCGTTTCGCCTGGAGTAGGAAACTCTCTGTGTGGGACTCTAGAGACTCGACTACTACGCTGGCAGTGGGTTTAACCACAGACCGCAAGCGGCACTAGCTGTACGTAACGGTCCCCAGGTAGTTGTCGATAAGAAGGCCGATGAGTAAACCCATCCGAACTCCTACTGAGTCTGATGTGACAATCTCCATACAGTCCGGTCCGTTCGTCCAAGACTATCGCATATCGGGCCTAGGGGGGCGGCAAGCGTCAGTCCCCTAATAGCGGTATAAGTCGTGTCGGAGTGAAGCCCATTACACCCTGAGAAACTACTGGAACCTACCAGCAAATCTCGCTTGCCCTGGCCAGGGACTTTGCGTAATGGCTCTCTGACACAGCACGATATCTACTCCCAATACCGGGAGGGACGAATCCTGTCTAACCGCCACTGCCTCCAAGTGCTCGGGACTGTACCCAACTGCTACCTGTTTGCACGACTCCTTTGAGCCGTGGTAGGGTAGCAATCTAAGAACAGTGGGACACACTCGAGGCGAAGTAGCAGTGTCAAGTCTGCGGACTACGCTGTACTCATGTCACCTGGGAACTGTTCACTGACGACTGGTATCAAACCAACCAACAGTTCCCTGTGAGTCCTGTCCGGTGTACCCGTAACCTAACGAGCACCTGTATACTATCTCCAGTACGACGTACTGACGGCTGTGGGACAGACCATCTCCCCAACTGGGATGAGAAGCGTACACACCAGTCTACTCCGGAGTATCGATGCTCTGTCTCGATAATCCAACGACCGGGGACCTGAACAAGGATGTGCTTGTAGACTACCCAGCCCCCACTAGTGTGACTGCCATCACAACGCTGGTAGACAAGCAAGATCCTAAGAGCTCTATCAATACGTACACTCACATATTAAGATAGAAAAACCAAGTAGCATACTACCATGTTTAGCAAGACTGTTATATACATGTGAATATCCCAAGCTTCCATTAAGTAATATACAAGCTAGTATGATACAGTAATGGCCTTCTAGGGCATAAACACTAACAATCTCCCACTTGCACTAGGGCCATGTACTGGCATATCGCAGACCAATGATCTCGAGCAGCCTCTCGAACTGAATCTGAGGAAGGGCCTTCGTGAATGGATCAGCAATGTTCTCTTCTGAAGCAACTCTCCGAACCTCGATCTCCTGACGATCAATGATCTCCCTGATCAGGTGATACCGCCTCAAGATGTGTCTGGACTTCTGATGGGACCTTGGTTCCTTCGCTAAAGCTATAGCTCCGTTGTTGTCGCAATACAGAGGTATTGGATCAACTATGGTAGGAACCACCTGAAGTTCTGTTAGGAACTTCTTCATCCAGACTGCTTCTTTTGCGGCATCGCAAGCAGCTATATACTCCGCTTCCATCGTCGAGTCAGCAACGGTGTCCTGCTTGGAGCTCTTCCAGCACACCGCCCCTCCATTGAGGGTAAAGACATAACCCGACATGGACTTGGAATCGTCCTTATCACTCTGGAAGCCGGAATCAGCAAAGGCCTCCAACCTGAGGTCTTTTCCGCCGTAAACCAAGAACATCTCCTTAGTCCTCCTCAGGTACTTGAGAATGTTCTTTACTGCTATCCAGTGTTTCTCCCCTGGGTCTGACTGATACCGGCTTACCACGCTTAGTGCGTAAGCTACATCTGGTCTGGTACACAACATCGCATACATTATAGAGCCTACCGCAGAAGCGTAGGGTATAATAGACATGCGTTCCCTTTCCAAATCAGTCTTGGGAGACATCTCTTTGGAGAGGGTGATTCCGTGACAAGCCGGTAGATTACTGCGCTTAGAATCTTCCATACTGAATCTTTTCAGTACAGTGTCGATATACCTGGACTGTGAAAGTCCCAACATCCTCTTGGATCTATCACGATAGATCCGGATCCCCAGAATGTAAGAGGCATCACCCAGGTCTTTCATGGAGAACCTGTGTGACAAGAATCCTTTGACAGATTGTAGCATAGGAATGTCATTTCCTATCAATAGAATGTCATCCACGTACAAGACGAGGAATACGACACTTCTGGCCACAACTTTACTATATATGCACGGTTCATCTGGATTTTTGATAAAGTCATATTCTTTGACTGTCTCATCAAAGCAGATGTTCCAACTCCGCGATGCCTGCTTTAGTCCGTAAATGGACTTAAGTAGCTTGCATACTTTCCCGCTGCTCCCACTCTGATTGAAACCCTCTGGCTGATCCATATAGACGCTCTCTTCTAAATTTCCATTCAGAAAAGCCGTCTTTACGTCCATCTGCCAGATTTCATAATCATGGAAGGCAGCAATAGCAAGAAGGACCCGAATGGATTTGAGCATAGCCACTGGAGAAAAAGTTTCGTCATAGTCCAAACCAGGTCTTTGACGAAAACCCTTTGCAACAAGTCTAGCCTTATAGGTTTCCACCTGTCCATCTACACCAATCTTTTTCTTGAAGATCCATTTGCATCCTATGGGTTTTACCCCATCTGGAGCAAAGTCCAAAGTCCATACTTTGTTGGTGTACATGGACTCCATCTCGGTCCGCATTGCATCTAGCCATCGTACCGAGTCGCCGCTCTGGATGGCCTGCTGGAAGTCAGTAGGTTCATCATCATCTATGATGCAATCCTCTCTATCCCCGTCTATGAGAAAACCGTAGTATCTCTCAGGCGGACGAGACGGCCTACTACTCCTGCGGAGGGGTGCGGGAATGTTCTGTTCTTCTTGAACCTCTGGTTCTACCAAACTTTCAGTAGCAGTTTGTGGTTCTGGAATTTCTTCCAGTTCTATTTCGCTCCCACTTGATTCCTTTTCTAAAAACTGATGTTCTAGAAAATGGGCATTACGAGAAACAAATACCTTCTGTTCCTCTGCGTAATAGAATAGATATCCCCTGGAGTGCTTTGGATATCCCACAAACAAACACTTTACTGATCGTGCCTCGAGCTTGTCCACATGCTGCTTTTTAACAAAAGCTGGACATCCCCAAATCTTTATATACTGTAGATGGGGTTTCTTCCCACTCCACATCTGATATGGAGTGGTAGGCACAGTCTTGGTAGGTACCATGTTCAAAAGATATGCCGCTGATTCTAGCGCATGTCCCCAGAAAGATCGCGGTAACTCAGCATTACTCATCATGGATCGTACCATATCTAATAGGGTTCGATTCCGTCTCTCCGATACACCGTTATGCTGTGGAGTGTACGGAGGAGTAAGCTGAGAGAGAATTCCTTTCTCTTTTAGGTAACCTAGGAACTCGGCACTCAAGTATTCACCACCTCGATCAGATCTAAGTGTCTTTATACTTTTGCCGGTTTGGTTTTCTACTTCATTCTTATATTCTTGGAATTTCTCAAAAGCCTCGGATTTATGTTTCATCAGATAAATGAATCCGTATCTTGAGTAATCATCCGTGAAAGTAATGAAATAGGAAAAACCACCTCTCGCATGTGTAGACATTGGACCGCATACATCACTGTGTATGAGTCCTAAGAGCTCGCTCGCTCTTACTCCTTGTCCAGTGAATGGAGTCTTTGTCATCTTTCCTTTGAGACAAGATTGACAAGTGTCATAAGTTTGATATTCGAACGTGTCCAAATATCCTTCTCTATGCAACTTAGTCAACCTTCTCTCATTGATGTGACCCAGTCTACAATGCCATAAGAAAGCTTTATTTAAATCTGGAGACTTTCTTTTTAGTGTGTTCTGGACATTGAAAATTTGGAGTTGGTTTAACACATATATGCCGTTATTTAGAGTACCTGACCCAATCAAACCATGATTAAGGTGGATGTTGACAACATCTCTTACAAACGTGAAATCATAACCTTTATTTGATAACAAGGAAACTGATATGATATTACACGTTAAGCTGGGTACAAAATAACAGTTATGTAAAACCAAAATGTGTCCACTCGTCAATCCTAGGTGATAATCCCCGACGGACGCAGCTCCCACGCTAGCTCCGTTAGCAACCCTGAGGATCATATCACCTTCCTTCAGCACTCTACGGTTTCTCAGTGCCTGCAATGAATTGCAAATATGAGATCCTGATCCGGTATCCAATACCCAGGAAGTAGAGTTGATCGACAGACAATTCTCAATTACAAACACACCTGAAGTCGAAGCCACAGCTTGCTTCGGTTCCTGGTTCTTGGCGTTCCATGCCTTGCAATCCTTCTTCCAGTGCCCTTTCCTGTGATAATGGAAGCACTCATCCTGGCCAACTATCGGTACTGCTTTCTTTTGCTTTCCCTTCCCTCTCACCTTACTAACACCTCCTCTAGGTTTGGGTGCGGCCTTCTTCTTCCTTCCTTTGGCCCTAGCCTTGGACCCGGAAGAAGATGCACCGCCAACAAACATAGCGGGTGTTTCCCTCGCCTTCTGCAAGGTGCCCTCTGCACTCCTTAACATGTTCAGGAGTTCCGCAAGTTCAACTTCTTTTCCTTGAAGATTGAAGTTGAGGATAAACTGGGCGTAGGTGGGAGGAAGGGACTGGAGAACAAGGTCTGTATAGAGCTCATTATCCAAAGTCGTCCCAAGGTCTGCGAGCTCTTCTATATAGCCAATCATCTGTAGGACATGTTCACCTACCGATGACCCGACAGCCAACCTCGCTCGAAACAATTTCTTTGAGGTCTCGTATCTTGCTATACGAGATTGCTCTCCATAAAGTTCCTTTGTATGGAGAAATATGCCATCTAGAGACATATCCTCGTGCCTCCTCTGATGTTCATTGTTCATCGAGGCAAGCACGATGCACTTGGCTCTCGCGCAATCTAAATCCCAGGTTTTGCGGATTTCCTTATCCGTATTGCTGGATTTGGGACCAGGGACAGCAGGTGCCGTAGCGGTGAGGATGCACCCCAATTTGTCGTAGGTCAAGGCCATCTTGACATTCCGCAGCCAATCTTTATAGTTTGGCCCCGTCAGTATATTTTTCTCTAAAATTAACTTAAGTCCAGTCATTTTCAGGGTCGCTGCAATTAGGAGAGAGAGAAGAAAACTCTTTAGCATGATGCTCTTGCAAGTTTAGAGTGGTTTTTAGTTTATCTAAACTGGATGGCTCCCACTGTTTCTCGAATCCTTCCTCAAACCATAAAAGAAGAATTAGCCAAGACTATTCTCACCGTACAATACTTGCTTAACCGTTCAGCCAGGCCGGTGTCGATACTTCGAGGGAGGTTTTCCAACGCTTTCGCGAAGTTCCTTAATTAAGTAACCTCTTTTCTCTGGGGGCGTAACCCCGCTGACACTTTTCTGGACACCTACTAGGTTTATAGCATTGATCGTTAAGTGACGAATATCCTGATAAGTAGCATATACTCACAGTAGGATCGGGATCCAAATATCATCGTCTGATAATGTTGTAGGAATGCTACCAACATTCATCAAACTCAAAATGGTATGCATCTCTTTGCAAATTTCAGTTTCTTTAGAAATTCCCGATATTAGTTTTTGCCCCATGCTCTTATGACCTTGGCGTTAGGTCAAAATGTCATAAGTCACATGTCAAGTTCTACCCATCATTATCTTGTCAATTTGAACCCATCCGTATATATCCTTGACGTTCGGCCAAAATGATAATACGACTGTCCCAAACTAACTCATCTATCTATGCAACAAATGAATATCCAGCAGCTACCAAACACTATGCCTTGGCGTTAGGTCAAAATACATAGCTTGAATACTACTGAATACCCAGATGAAATGACGGAGGGCTACGAATGGTTTTGGCGAAACCGTGAACGTAGTGAACTTGATATAACCGAAGGAACCTGATAGCTTTTAAAAGGAGTGGTTAAATCTCCGCATTTTAAAAATATCTGTTTTAAAAATAACCGAGTGGTTTCTTTTAAATTGTTCCAACGATTTAAACTTTGGTTTGTTTTACTTTGCATTATAGATAATGCGTCCCATCATTAACCTATCATTGCAGAAAACAACGAAAATACAACGTCCTCTTATGCCATCCGCATTCGCCACGGGGTCCCGTCATCACTCGTTAGGTTACTTAACTAACGACAGAGCGGGGGCTGGGCTAGCGCGGGTGTAAAACATAAGTGACGTCTAAATAGCTATCATAATATAGATATTTTACATTCGTCTGACGCAATGATATTCATTCCAGAACACAGATAAACAATATTGGATTTGCAAGCAATCTGTATTTCTTTTGAGCCTTCAAGAAAAGACAGATTACACAGTTGTGATGAATAGCCGTTACCCCACCCTCGACCCCTACGGGTACGGCAAACTACCCGCCCGGCAGTTTGTGTACCCCACCTTGGGTCAGTCCTAGGAGCAAAAACAGTAAAATGAAATAATACAACGGTGGCTACGACCGCAACCTGGAAGTGCCCCGCAAAAATAATATTACAACAAATTACATTTACAACAAATGAATTAAACAAATAACCCATTGCTAACCCCGGCTATACACCACAACAGTCCAATACAGTTTATATGCACAAACAGATATAACCATTTCAGAAATGTGCAACCCCCTGCCAACCGACATACTAGCAGTTAGGGGAGGTTTACGAACACATTAAACAATCACAGATATAATCCAATACGCAAATACTGTACAATTCGATCGAATAAACAATATCAATATTGCTCCAAAATCTGCTCTGTTAAACAGTAACCTGAGCAATAATTAAATATTCCAGAAAACCCCAAATGTCACAGGGGACCCACACAAGAAAGACGAGTCCATGACTCGGCCAAAGCGCCGCGGAAGGGCGGCGGATACCACCGATCCGCCGCGCTTTCGCGGCCGAGTTGCCGATTCATGGGCTCGAATTTCTTGGGTGTTCTCCTGGACTCCTTTCTAGCTCTCTGAACACACCTGAAAAATTTTCTGACATCGTTTTAAATTCGACAGAAACTAGTATTTTTTAGGGTTTTCCGGTTTCGTTTTTCCGTTCGAAATTCGTACAAATTTGCAACTAGGTTATTTATTGTTTAGCGAGGCTCTGATACCACTGTAAGTCGATGTACTTCACCCCAGTACTTATGGGGAGGCGGAATTTTCAAAAACAATCAAGTTTAAACAACGAACATCGACTAACCGCTTGAATCGAAGCTAAACTATAAATAACCGTATCTTATGAGTTTCTTTTCACAAGTGATTAGGGATTATACCTAATGAAACCGGTCCTTCTTCTTTACGTCCTCCTTTGTTCTCCTCGACCTTCTCTAGGTAGTAGACGATCCACCCGAGAGCAAAACACCAAGCTAAACCTCTAACTTGAGGTAACTAATCAACTTTGATTGCTAATCAAAGATGAAAGGATGATAAAGAGTGTAGGTTATGGATTGTTTAGTCTAACTAATCCTTTGATCTCAACACATGAGGATTAAGGATTAGGGTTTGAAGATGAGAGCTTGAGGAGAGAGAATGTGAGATAAGATAATGAGAGAAGAGAGAGAGTGTATCATAATATTATGAAGCATTCTTATTTTAGAATAATCAATAAAGGAAATGAATAAGCATGCTTCATAAAATATCTTGTGGTGATTCATTAGCATGAGTCATTAAGCAATAAATGTGCATTAATGAAGTGAATGAATCACCACCATGACTCACTCTCTTATCCAAAAGAAACCTCCTTAGTCACATCTTCTAGAAGCTTCTCGAGTAATTACGAGAACGCCCCTCCGATCCGTAAAAATACGGAAAAACTTTAGACTGTATAAATCCAATAACCGGATACCAGTAACTGGCTTAAACCAAAGCCGACTGGTAAAAACTGTCCGAAAGTCGTACGCGCGTAAACGCACGTATGCGTCCGAACCCTTTGTCGCAAAACCATGCAACCTCTATATCGTTTCGCCTGGAGTAGGAAACTCTCTGTGTGGGACTCTAGAGACTCGACTACTACGCTGGCAGTGGGTTTAACCACAGACCGCAAGCGGCACTAGCTGTACGTAACGGTCCCCAGGTAGTTGTCGATAAGAAGGCCGATGAGTAAACCCATCCGAACTCCTACTGAGTCTGATGTGACAATCTCCATACAGTCCGGTCCGTTCGTCCAAGACTATCGCATATCGGGCCTAGGGGGGCGGCAAGCGTCAGTCCCCTAATAGCGGTATAAGTCGTGTCGGAGTGAAGCCCATTACACCCTGAGAAACTACTGGAACCTACCAGCAAATCTCGCTTGCCCTGGCCAGGGACTTTGCGTAATGGCTCTCTGACACAGCACGATATCTACTCCCAATACCGGGAGGGACGAATCCTGTCTAACCGCCACTGCCTCCAAGTGCTCGGGACTGTACCCAACTGCTACCTGTTTGCACGACTCCTTTGAGCCGTGGTAGGGTAGCAATCTAAGAACAGTGGGACACACTCGAGGCGAAGTAGCAGTGTCAAGTCTGCGGACTACGCTGTACTCATGTCACCTGGGAACTGTTCACTGACGACTGGTATCAAACCAACCAACAGTTCCCTGTGAGTCCTGTCCGGTGTACCCGTAACCTAACGAGCACCTGTATACTATCTCCAGTACGACGTACTGACGGCTGTGGGACAGACCATCTCCCCAACTGGGATGAGAAGCGTACACACCAGTCTACTCCGGAGTATCGATGCTCTGTCTCGATAATCCAACGACCGGGGACCTGAACAAGGATGTGCTTGTAGACTACCCAGCCCCCACTAGTGTGACTGCCATCACAACGCTGGTAGACAAGCAAGATCCTAAGAGCTCTATCAATACGTACACTCACATATTAAGATAGAAAAACCAAGTAGCATACTACCATGTTTAGCAAGACTGTTATATATATGTGAATATCCCAAGCTTCCATTAAGTAATATACAAGCTAGTATGATACAGTAATGGCCTTCTAGGGCATAAACACTAACACGAGCCGATTGCGGGTACATGGTGGACCCGGTATGGTTCCCCTCGGCAAGATGATCGATGAGCTTTGCCGATTGAGCCTGGAGGCGGGCGAGTACCTACCGGTGATTGGTTGGACCTGGCGGTTATCCGGAGGATACTGACCAGAGTCGATAGATGGATGTGGGTGTACTGCCGGGGCCGAGGGCCGATACCGCAGACAGAGCCCGTGGGCCGATCCGGACTGACGGAGCCCGATATATGAGGATTTACGTGCCGATGTTGGGCACAGTTTTCATGATGTTTTTTCATGATTTTGTTTATATCCTCATATTGCATACATGATGCTTATTGTCATTGGGTGACGGGTGGACGGGTTCCACATATATACAGATATGGATCATATACAGACTGGATTTACACTGATCATACTTCATTTGTATATATAACAGGGTACGAGGGCGCTGTTATATATACCCTTACACCAATATTAGTGGTATGGGATGCTAATATATGTGTATTGATACTTCTTCATATTTACTTCATGCAGACATACCCTATACTGATGACATGTTATTACCTGAGTACTTGGCACTACATACCTGTTTAGATGTTGCTTTGCCACCTTATCATGTATCAGGCTTATTCCTTGAGGCTTATTACTGATTGTTGACCTAGGATTATGTCTTGCATTCGGTTTCTGCTTGTAGATATTCTCTATTCACGAGTTGGCAACTCACCCCCGTTGTGCCACAGTTCTTGCAGGTTTTGCCGTACAGGTTCCTTTGCGGCATTTCTGGCACATTGCTTCCTTGAGGGTGAATTGCATTTGGTAGGTGGTTTCTTTTGCATCCAGAACCACCATTGTACTTATATTATTCATTGTATCTAGAATTTCCATCAACCAAATTTGTATATTGTTTCAGACTCAGACTTTAGTGTTGTATTATTCGACCTTAGAGTCGCGCTTAGTAGTATTGCGGTTTTCTTGCTTTTTGAGTTCTTTTGGTTTGACCCTCGCCGTTTGGCGTTGTATATTATTGTTGCTTGTGTGGTTGTGACCGTCGATTGACGAAGAGCTAGCTCCCGCTTGGGGATGCCTTTTATCATTGTATATGTGTTGTGCTTGTTGTACCCCGTTCGGGGCCTGTATTTACAAAAGAAACTCTGCCGAAATTTTTAGAAAAGACTTTACCTTTTAAAAATGCACATTCGGCTTAGTTATTTAAAAACCTTGACTTCAAACATGTTTTCCCTCACTTCTTTAAAAACCAGTTTTCTTTACTTACTCTTAAAATGGTTTTAGATTTCTGGGCTTTTGGCTTACTAGGATCAGATGGAGTCCTATAGACTTCATATGGTTCAAGGGCCAGTCACGTGTTCTTTCGGGTCGTGACAAAGTTGGTATCAGAGCGCTAGGTTGACCTTGGTTCGAGTCTAAGTTTGACTATGTGGAGCCTAGGGCGTTTATTTTTATATACGGAACTTAGGCTTGACCTTACGGAACTTAGACTTAGTCGAGGGGGTATTAGACCCGAACTTTCGTCGTATAGGATGACCCTTGGTTGATGGAATAGGTGACTAAAGTAGAGTGACGTACCGTTGGTATGTTCCGCGGCATACTTACGACACGCCACTCCGCTTAAGGAACCTTAGGATGTACATATTTTCGAGATCAGTGATTCTCTTTATATCCATGATTATACATCCATTTGAGATCCCCGATTCTATTAGTTTCATGATCATACCTCCATTGATGTTGTTCCTTCCTATGATCATGTATCCACTCTGGATCTGTTGTTCTCTTTCTTGCTATTTATCTGCTCTGTTCGATACTCGATTGAGGTTCCTGTCGCCATGTTTGAGCGCAGTTTGGGCTGCTGCCAGGGTTACGGTCAGGGCGAGCTCGTCTGGTACGAGGGCCGACCATTGTGTTTTCTGGTGACATGGGAACGTCTCGAGTTAGTATTGGTGATTGTGACCTCTAGTAGAGGCGAGTGCTTGGTTTTGCACCGGATGATCGGACCATTGTTAGAGCTGCCAGTTGAGAGAGGACTGTTGATGTACAGCATACCTCAGATATTATGATGTCGCCTACCGTGCAGACAGATGGACCAGCTGTTGCTGAGATTGACAGGATGTCGCTTCCGGAGCTTACGAGCTGAGATTATCGGAGCTTCCGTGCGGATATGAGACAGATGATAGCTAGTCTACTCGATTTGAGAGACGAAGGTGATTCGTCCGATTTATGCACCGGAGCGGGCCCAGTTGAGTTGAAGATTTCCGGTGTGGAGAGTCTTACTCAGATCTAGAGCAGACCGATTCAGAGATGACCGCCAAAGTGTCGCTTTCCTGGAGGATTGAGGCGCTGTTCGGCGTACAGGCGAATGAGCCAGTTGCTGCTGCAAATGACGGGATATCGTCCAGATGGTTGGAGCTACTGCAGCGTGAGCATATACTTAGAGAGATGATAGCGAGTCACTAGTCACCTGAGGATTAATGACTAGGACAGGTGGTTCGTTCGCCTACCCCGATGCGAGGTCATCAGATAGATTGATTCCAGCTAAAGGCGACTTCACGCAGGTTCGTTGAGAGTCGATTGAGACGATCGAATGTCAAGAACCCATTTTCCAAGTTTAAAGTATACGGAAAGACATGCAGGTGATTCTATGGACCCTCTAGAAGAATGAAACCCTAACTCGACTTAATGACCGTGTGAAAGCCTTTGAACCTTAGGGTTTGCGGCAGTTCCTCGGCGCCATTAGTGAGGCTTGGGTTTGCCCTTCTACGGCTGGACCACCGACGCTGTGGCATGTACTCGATACTATTAAACTGTACTCAAGATGTTGATCTCTTGGGGGATTATAAGGTTCTGGCGAGTCGATCGAATGTTTCGACATCATTCGGATATCATGTGATGGGATGCATTGCTTGGGAGACTCCAGATACGAGTATAGCCGTTGGAGCATAGTCCATGCAGCCACGATGAGACGAGTCCGGAATCAGTCGACATTGAAGCAGAGTGAAGAAAAGAGTTCACAAGAGATTTCGACGAGATGACGTTCCACTCCGCTGACATCAGAGATGTGATACGCACCCAGAGGTGTTGTATATGGATATATCTTCCAGAAAGAAGCGCGATAAGTATGCAGCCGTTCCGGAATAAGAATTTGCTTCAGCAATGGATGATGACTTCCGGGCAATTCGGCGGAATGAGAATTGAGAAAGAAATCTCGATAGGACCTTTCTGGAATACGATACGAGAAGACCTAGACCCAGGAGTGGTCATATTGCGCACACCCAGCAGGCCAGAGTTCGGCATTGTCGACGAGGTAGTTGACCAGGTTCGGATAAAGGAACTTACCAGATGCGTTGCGAATTGATCAAGGACGGACGAGTGTTGAGTATTCCTCCGATGATTGGGACGTGTTCCCGAGGACCTGTTCGGCCTGACATCTTCTACAGAATGATGAAGCTACAGAGTACGCGATTTCGAGTCCGTGCGAGAGACTTCAGATTGACCGTGGCCGAGAACAGTGCAGTGTGTAGATAGCATGGCGTGACGTCATAGTGGACGACGATAGAGACAGGTGGAACCAAAGGTTCGAGCGAGACGCTGACTAGCTGTCATTACTTTCCGTCGAGACTAGAGACCTGATATGCTTACAGAGACGTTGGGATGCGACCAATTTCCGAGAAAATTTTGTGCTGGGGACACAGATGTCTATCGAGTGAGAAGAGATTATGCAAGAGAGCCAGCCTCTGTACAGATCGGCATAGGCATGATTGGAAGATACCCTGAGCAGGATTCCTTCCGGGACATTGCTGCAATGATATTTGCACCCAGGATCAGATGTGTGACGTGCATTCAGAGAGCCAGAGGCCGACGCCAGTGATATGCTGCCTTACGAGTGGTCGTGAGGATTGACCGAGAGGTGACCAGAGAAGTGCCAGAACGGAATCGTCCCCATTAGCACACCTGACAGGGCTGATGAGCCGATTGACTGCGAGATAGGTAATCCGCAGAGAAGATAAGGACTCAGAGTCAGAGGACGCCAGACCGTGAGCAAGAGGCAAGTAGATATCCTGCGCTGCTAGCAGTGGATGCACCGACTCCTTCTTGACCTTGAAAGAGGAACTACAGACGACGGTATTATGATTTGTGATTTTGTGATTCGATTATCACGTATCCGTCATTTTGGATTTCGGTTTTTTGGGCGTTCTGTTTGCATGATTTAGTTTGATGACTGAGTTTCATGATATTTGTTTCATGCACCCACTGGATATTTATATTTTGCGCATAAGTTATTACATTCGAGGTATTGATTGTGATTTCACGCCTATCTTATACAGTGATTTGATTTACGCTTCCAGCATAGTTTCATGCACCTTTTGTGTTTTGATATACGATTTTGGTGCACGCCAGATGCACTAAATCGGGATTCTTCGTGCATGTCACATGCACCTGATTTTTTTTCTGTCAGGCACACACGTTGCCTACGACAGATGTTTCGTGCACACCAGTTGCACCTAGATGTTGTTTTGTACACCTGTTTGACACATATATGGATTTTGATTCCTTGCGCACCAGACGCACAGGATATTCTTATATATGCATTTTGGGGATTGATTTCTAGTAGAGCAGTACATTTTTATGATATTCTCTATGTATTGATGTCTTCGGAGCCCCGACAAATTAGATTATTATTGAAATTGTTTTAGTATTGGGGGTTTAAATTTAAATTCGGGGACCGAATTTCTTTAAGGGGGGTAGATTGTAACATTTCAAAAAGATAAAATATTAATTTTGGGAATTTTTATAATTTAATATTATTTTATTGAATATTTTAATATTTTGGAATTATTAAATGCAAATAAATGGGAAAAATTTTGGAAAAATTATGGAAAATTCTAAAATAGGGTATTTTATGGAATTATGCCATTTTAAAGTTTTTAAGATTAGTTATATGCTAATTTAGTGTTAATCGCGATTAAAAATCGCTAATTGGATTTTTAGCACTTTTGAGCAAAAATGTGCACATATCATTTTCCACACTTGTTACACTTGTGTTACATTTCTTTTGCCTTGGTTTTCTTTTGGGTTCACTATTCAAGTGAGAAGAGTTTTGTGAGGAAAAGAAAAGAAAAGGAAAAAGGAAATGGAATGATGAGAGAGAGAGGGTAGGTATAGGTCAACCTTCTCTTTAGAAGCCATGCCCCCATCATTTCCTTCTCATTTCTCTCTCCCTCTCCTATGGAGCTGCTGCCCTCTTCCTCACTCTCTCACCCTCTTCACTAAAACCCTAGATCCCCCATGAAAACAAAGCCAAAATCTCATTCCCACTTCACAAAAAGTGTTCCCGAGCTCACTAGCTACACATTGAACCTAGCAAGATTGGATTTGGTGGACTTTGAGCAACTCAAGAATTTTCTTGAGTTGCCAAAGGAGGTAATTTCTGCACCTATAGAGTAGTATTTCAATTCCTTGTGCATCCATACTAGTTTTGTATCGATATTGTGATGTTTGTGGATTTTAGGGAATTCAAGTTAGGGTTTAGGGAAAAACTGAGAATCAAGATAAAATTGAGGCTTATTGTGACCTTAGAAAACCTGGTGTAATGCAAAATTGGACCCAAACCTGGAATTGGAACCAGAATACGAAATTACGGAACCGATATCGGAAAAAACTGGAAATCTGTCACTGTTTTGTGTAATCTGCTATCACCCCGAGATCCCTAAAATAAAACTGAGTTAACAGTGAGATGTGCAGGCACCAGAGAACCACCACCCCAAACCCTAGCTCCTAACTCCCTTACCAGGCCGCCAATTCTCCCATTCTGGCCGCAATTTGCGGCCAGAGCAGGGTGGATTTGTCTCGTTTTCTGTGCATGCCCCTATTTCCTCTAGTATTGACCCTGGGTACTTCTAGTTTTGACTGATTCCATCTAGGGTGAAATCTGGATTGATTTGCCTATGTTTGTGTATGATTTACGACTTGATTTAGCATGGATTTTAGTGTTTTGTGATTCATTCCTGTCGAGTGGCGTTTGGACGTCAACGACAAGTGGATTTTGATTGTGTTTACGTGCGAGTCGATAGGTTTTTACCTATGCGGGTAGCGTGTGCTATTTTGGTTTCCGATGTGATTTTCATGTGCTTTAGCATTGTGATATACTTGTAGGTACACTACGGGATGTTGAGGCAAAGAAGATGAAGATGGAAACATCGGCACCGACACATGAGAAACAAGGTGAGTAGATTTATATCTACGGGGAGATGTCGGGTGGATGGCGTATAGCACCCCCGCAGTCCGTGGTGATGTATACGAATACGTATACACATATATATTTATTATGTGTTCTTTAGGGTAATTGGTGGTAATAATGGATTATTGGTGATAAGGATGTATTGGTTGAGTAGTGCGAACCCTAGAGTAGTGGTTGCACCCACACTCGCACATACACACATACTTGCATACATTCTTTCATATATCTGTGCGCATATGATGGTGGGTATATCTACACATGGGTATGGGACTATGTGTATATATACGGGTTTTGAGGATGATACATGGGATTGAGACGAGTCGATGAGATTCGATTGAGGCCGTGAGATTTGGCGACATGACAGAGTTCATATTGGAGATGTGATATGATGGTAGTGATGCCTGTCATGTGATGAGATATTGTGATATCGACTCAGATTTAGGTGGTTTCCATACCCCACTCTTTTGACTTGACTGTGGGTTCGTAGTTCGCATAGTAGGCGTTAGACTAGACCCGAGTCATACCTATTTCAAAAACTAACGAATCAGGGATATTTTAAAGATAAGCAAAAGGGTTCATACGGATATTTAAAAAGGCGCATCTTTTCTTAAAACACCGTAGCCCTTATTTTACCAAAAGCCCTGATTCGTCTTATTTCAAAAGGCAAGGTTGCATGATATATCTATTGAGGCAGGTTCTCTACTGTTGCGTTGATTGCTCGATTCCGCACATTCATGCTGTTTGCATCGCATTGCTTGTATTGTTGATATATTTCAGTCATGCTGCTAGGACACCAGCACCATTATCGATGATGCGTATGTTCCACGTACACTGTTGCCGGCTCACACACTTCATCATCGATAATTGCCATGTCACTACACTGTAGTACTGTTGCATTCAGGATTTGACCCTAGCATGACATATTGATATTCTTACCTTTCTGCTATATGTCGCATACATGTTGCTTTCTGATTATACGCATTGAGATATGCTGTTTCCATGATATTCTGGTTTTTGGGAACCGTGGGTGTTTTCAAAGAGGATATGTATTTGTTTTGAAAACCGGGTTACCCTTGAGATGATATTTCAGTGCGTCCACCATGTGTTTTCTCAGTGCTGAGAGCGACATGTGTAACCCGAATCGAGGAGTGGACGAGCCGATTGCGGGTACATGGTGGACCCGATATGGTTCCCCTCGGCAAGATGATCGATGAGCTTTGCCGATTGAGCCTGGAGGCGGGCGAGTACCTACCGGTGATTGGTTGGACCTGGCGGTTATCCGGAGGATACTGACCAGAGTCGATAGATGGATGTGGGTGTACTGCCGGGGCCGAGGGCCGATACCGCAGACAGAGCCCGTGGGCCGATCCGGACTGACGGAGCCCGATATATGAGGATTTACGTGCCGATGCTGGGCACAGTTTTCATGATGTTTTTCCATGATTTTGTTTATATCCTCATATTGCATACATGATGCTTATTGTCATTGGGTGACGGGTGGACGGGTTCAACATATATACAGATATGGATCATATACAGACTGGATTTACACTGATCATACTTCATTTGTATATATAACAGGGTACGAGGGCGCTGTTATATATACCCTTACACCAATATTAGTGGTATAGGACGCTAATATATATGTATTGATACTTCTTCATATTTACTTCATGCAGACATACCCTATACTGATGACATGTTATTACCTGAGTACTTGGCACTACATACCTGTTTAGATGTTGCTTTGCCACCTTATCATGTATCAGGCTTATTCCTTGAGGCTTATTACTGATTGTTGACCTAGGATTATGTCTTGCATTCGGTTTCTGCTTGTAGATATTCTCTATTCACGAGTTGGCAACTCACCCCCGTTGTGCCACAGTTCTTGCAGGTTTTGCCGTACAGGTTCCTTTGCGGCATTTCTGGCACATTGCTTCCTTGAGGGTGAATTGCATTTGGTAGGTGGTTTCTTTTGCATCAAGAACCACCATTGTACTTATATTATTCATTGTATCTAGAATTTCCATCAACCAAATTTGTATATTGTTTCAGACTCAGACTTTAGTGTTGTATTATTCGACCTTAGAGTCGCGCTTAGTAGTATTGCGGTTTTCTTGCTTTTTGAGTTCTTTTGGTTTGACCCTCACCGTTTGGCGTTGTATATTATTGTTGCTTGTGTGGTTGTGACCGTCGATTGACGAAGAGCTAGCTCCCGCTTGGAGATGCCTTTTATCATTGTATATGTGTTGTGCTTGTTGTACCCCGTTCGGGGCCTGTATTTACAAAAGAAACTCTGCCGAAATTTTTAGAAAAGACTTTACCTTTTAAAAATGCACATTCGGCTTAGTTATTTAAAAACCTTGACTTCAAACATGTTTTCCCTCACTTCTTTAAAAACCAGTTTTCTTTACTTACTTTTAAAATGGTTTTAGATTTTTGGGCTTTTGGCTTACTTGGATCAGATGGAGTCCTATAGACTTCATATGGTTCAAGGGCCAGTCACGTGCTCTTTCGGGTCATGACAAGTACGCTATTTGGTTTGTCTTTATCTTAACATATGATATATTTTGCATAGTATTCATATATATATACATGTTGATAAAGCACATAGGGTGTTTACCTGACTACCGGCGTTGTGATGGCAGTCATACTAGTGGGAGATGGATAGTCAATAGGCACATCCTTAGATGTCCCTGGTCGTAGGAGTATCGAGACTGGGCATCAATACTCCGGAGTAGACTGGTGTATACATATCTAGACCCTGAGGAGGGGCGATGGATTGGTCCCGCAGCCATTTATGGAGTGCACCTAAGATTGTATACAGATGCTCACTGGGTGTGAGTACACCGGACAGTACTCGCCGAGAACTGACTGGATGGTATTTATACCTAACGTCAGATAGCAGTTCTCAGGTGACATGTGTGCAGATAGTCCGTTGACTTAAAGTCGTCATTTGTCTCGTATGAGTTCCCACTGTGCTTTGATTACTACCCTACCACGGTTCAAAGGAGTCGTGCAAACAGGTTTTAGTTGGGCACAGTCCCGAGCCACGTAGAGGCAGTGAGTGACTGTTAGGGATTCGTCTCTCCCGGTATAGGGAGTTGATATCGCACAGTGATCGGTTGGTCATTACCATAAGTCCCTGGCCAGGGCTGACTGAGAATTACTGATAGATTGATCAGTAGATTCTCCGATGGTGATAGAGCCATGCCGACACGACTTGTACGGTTATTAGGGGTCTGACGTTTACCACCTCCCTAGACCATACATGCGATACTCTTAGACGAACAGACCGGACTGCACGGATATTGTCACGCACATGCTCGGTAGGAGTTCGGATGGGTATCCTCATCGACATTCTTATCGACATCTACCTGGGGACCGTTACGTACAGCTAGTGCCGCTTGCGGTCTGTGGTTAAACCCACTGCCAGCGTAGTAGTCGAGTCTTTAGAGTCCCACACAGAGTTTTCCCAACTCCAGGCGAAACCATATAGAGGTCGTACGGTTTTACGACAAGGGTTCGGACGAATACGTGTTTAAACGCACGTACGACATTCGGACAGTTTTTACTAGACGGCTTTGGTTTAAGCCAGATTCTAGTATCAGGTTATTGGATTTATAGAGTCTAAATTTTTTTCGTGTTTTCACGGATGAGAAGGGCGTTCTCGTAATTTCCGGGAAGCTTCTAGAAGCATGGTGACTTGAGGGGTTTAGGTGGCATTGTCATTAATGTAATTGTGACTCATTATGTATGATTCACTATGTCATTAATGCATTATTAAATGCTTAATGACTCACATAGTGAATCGCTCATATATATTTATGAAGCATCATGAATAATCTTTTAGTATTCATATTATTGATATTTCATTATGCTTGATATAATAAGTGAGAAGCAATTTCATTTCATTATGCTAGTTCACCTTCTCTCTCCTTAAGCTCTCTCTTTCTTCAAGCTCTAATCCTACCACTCATGAGTTGAGTACAAGGGTTAGAAAAGACTAAACATCCCATAACCTAATTCTATATGACCTAAGTCCCTTCGGTTAGCAACTAGAGAAACTTAGTTACCTCAAGTCTTGAGGTGAAGCTTGGATTAGGGTTCTCGGGTGGATCATCTATCACTTGGAGGAGGCCGAGGAGGACGAAGAGATCGCAAAGACGAAGGACACGTATCACTAGGTATAATCTCTTTACATAGTAGTTTAGAACTTCTATGGTAATTGTTAATTATCGTTTAGCAAAGATCTTCGGTTAGTCGATGTATGCTTCAAGAACAAGATCGTTTTTCTTATTTCCGCCTCCCCGCAACTCGTGGGGTGTTGCACATCGACTTACACCACGGCCCCTCCAGCGCTAAGGATCGAAGCCCTCACCAAGAGGCAGCCGAGCGGCTATCCCTGGCTGGTAGTTCCCTACCCCCACAATGCTAGGGATCAAAGCCCTCGCCAAAAGGCAGCCGAGCGGCTACCCTTCTCGGCTATCCCTGGCTGGTAGCTCCCTACCCCACAACGCCAAGGATCAAAGCTCTCGCCAAGAGGCACCGGGCAGCAACCCTGCTCGACCATCCTTAAGGATCAAAGCCCTCGCCAAGAGGCACCGGACAGCAACCCTGCTCGGCCCGTCCTTATTAGGCCTCTTACGGCCCCTCCTGCGCTAAGGATCAAAAGCCCTCATAAGAGGCAACCGGGCCCGCCCTTGCTAGTTTATCGCTGGCTGATAGCTCCCTACCCCACAAATCCAGGGATCAAATCCCTCGCCAAGAGGCACCGGGCAGCAACCCTGCCCGGCCCGTCCTTAAAGATCAAAAGCCCTCGAAAGAGGCAACCGGGCCCGCCCTTGCTCGGTTATCCCTGACTGGTAGCTCCCTACCCCAACACACCAGGGATCAAAACCTTCGCCAAGAGGCACCGGGCAGTAAACCTGCTTGGCCAGTCCTTCGTAGGCCTCTTATGGCCCCTTTCACGCTAAGGATCTAAGCCCTCGACAAGAGGCAGCCGAGCGGCTACCCTGCTCGGTCATCCCTGGCTGGTAGTTCCCTACCCCAACACACCAGGGATCAAAGCCCTCGCCAAGTGTCACTGGGCAGCAAACTTGCTCGGCCAGTCCTTAGTAGGCCTCTTACGGCCCCTCCCGAGCTAAGGATCAGAAGCCCTCAAAAAGAGGCAGCCGAGCAGCTACCCTGCTCGGTCATCCCTGGCTGGTAGTTCCCTACCTCGCGACGCAAGGGATCCAAGCCCTCGCCAAGAGACAGACGAGCGGCTACCCCGCTCGGCTATCCCTGGCCAGTAGCTCCCCACCTCGCAGCGCCAGGGATCCAAGCCCTCGCCAGGAGGCAACCGAGCAGCTACCCTGCTCGGCCCGTCCTTGGCCTCCCTCTCCGTGCCTTCCACGCTAAGGAATATGACCTTACCAAGCGGCATCCGATCTATCTACGTCTGAGCGATCTCCACCTCGACTTCGGGGCCATGGAGATACCGTCTTCCCGCCGGTCTTTGCAAACTTGGAAAATGAACGGATTCAACTCGATGCGTAATCGGTAGACGAAGAACCGACCTGACAGGAAGGCAGTACCGTGCAAATACAAAGTGTTTACCGACAAAGGAAAATACGCGCACAAATACTACGGAAAAAAGGATTTATTCCTAAAATCAGAAGTCTTTACAAGGGTATTGGAGGCTCCCCAGCCTTACAAAATGCCCGGATGCTTACAAAATTCCCGATGCAACAAATGAAAAAGAGACGAGAAGACGAGGGGCTTCAGGCCTCAGAGCCAGGCGTGACCCCGAGGAGCTCAATATCTACCAACACTCGGGCCGCGTCTGGAGGATCAGCGCCCGTCATAGGAGCCTCGGCGTCGCCCTCAGCCGGGAGTCCCTTCCTCGGCCTCGCCCCCGGGGCCTCTCGTCATCCGTGCGGGGATATTCGGCTCGGAGCTCTGCGTCAGAGAACTCCGGCATCCGAGCCTTGACGGCGTTGAGGGCATCATGCCAGATGGAGGTAGTGGTAGCGGCTAGGTCGATGTAAAAAGGTTCCGACTTCTTGTAGTTCTCCACCGCCTTCGCCGCTGTGAGCTCGGCTCGCTTCTTCCCCCTCTACCGTCTCCTCCAGCTCCATCCATAGGATGCCCGTCGACTTCCTCAGGGTGCCGACGAGCACCTTGGAGTCCTGAAGCTTGGCCTGGGCGGCCTCGCGGTACCTGGAGATCTCCTGCTTCCCGGCCGCCGCCTCGCCCTCGAGGGCGGCGACCCTCGCCATTGCCGCCTCCAGCTCTAACTTCGATCTCTCCTCCAGCGAGGAGAGCTCGCCCGCGGATCGTATCGCCGGGGTAATCTCCTCGTCCTCCATATTGACGACGAGGGCATCGTGCTGGAGGATCTGGAGAAATCAGAGGGGGGTCAGCAAGAAAGGGAGGCACCAAATCTCACGAATGATGGGATGCTAAGTGAAAAAGACAAGTAGGGGGCGAGCACTAACCTGCACGGCCTCTTGGGCGATGGCCGCCATCTGCGCCCTGAGGGTCCCCCGAGGGATCTTGCCCCCGGCCGACTTCTCCATGTCCGCCAGCAAGCTGTCAGCAACAGAAAGTCCCGAGGGCACCTCAAAGCGGAGGTTCCCCTCGTCCACCAAGATCGAGGAGGCCGGGGTCCGCGGAATTGCCCGAGGGAACCTCTTGAGAGACGACCCCGGGGAGTCGATCTCTACGTCCGAAGCCTGGGCCTCCGGTTCCTAATCCCGCTTTCGGCTCGACGCCTGGATGGGCTCCGGGGCCCGGCCCCCACTCGAACGCCTGGGTAGGCCTGCTGCCGAGGGAGCTGGGGCCGACATCAGACGGGAGGAGCTGGCACCTCCAGCCTTTGATCCCTTCTTCGTCTTGCGCATGGCCGCTCGAAGTTCGCTCAGGTCCATGGGTTCTGCACAAGACTAGGTACACTGAGTCAGCAACACAAGTAAAATGAAAATAAACACAAGTCCAACAGATCTCCTGCAAGCTCCTAACTTACCGGCGAACTGGGCGGTGCTGAGCCCAGCCCAACTAAGGGCCTGCTCAGAAAGCAGCACGTCGGCCCGGGGAATGGGCACCCAATCCGCCATCTTTGCCACGTCGGGATCGTTGGACTGACCTCCCCGCCGACACCTACACCTAGACCACTGGGTGGGCACGGGCCAGTCCTCACCCTCCGGCGGCCTAACAAAGAAAAACTTCTTCTTCCAATCATGGATGGAAGAAGGCACGACGACGACTCTCGAACAGGGAGCACTCCCCTGTTGTTTCCTGAAGGAGATGTAAACCCACCACGGGTCCCCCGCGCGAGTGCCGGGGTGACGTTTGTAGAGGAGAGAAGAGGCAAGGGTGGACAGCCTGAAAGGGATCAGCTGCAACTTCAAACGGACCAGGAACCCGAGGAGAATCCTCCAGGAGTTCGGCACTAGCTGGCCCGGGGCTAACACGAAGTAATTCAGCGCTCTAACAACCTCGGGGGAGACGGGCAGGCGCATTCCGGCCCAAAAGGATTCCAAGTACAGGGCAATCTCCTTGTCTCGTACCTGATCTGCCCTCTCCCCTTTCCCGGCCAAACGCAACATGTAGCCTGGAGGAATATGGAAACGAGTCCGAGCGTTGGCGAGCTCTTCCTCGTACCTCACCGAAGACGACACACCAGGCGCATCCACGACCTCCACTCCGGGAACCGCCCCCGCAGCGCGACCCTGGGAAGAAGACCTAACCCTAACTCCCTGAGAGGACTCCGATCCAGAAGAAGAAGAAGAAGAAGAGGAAGACTCTACAAAGGGCTCCCCAGACTCGACCCCAACTATGTCTACAGACTCCTCAGAAGAAGACATCTAATCTGATGAAGAGGGGTCCTCGGAAAAGCCAACACGGAAATCCGACCTAAAGAGGAGAACGCCGAGCTAACAAGACCAAAGACGAGGAGATTATGAAGAGGAATGGGCCCTCATGTGGACCCCACCTCTATTCATAGCCACCGGCGTATCCATCCAACGGTGGCAATCATCTACCGCCGAAACGACACTTCGCACTCAACGGCCACCAACGCTCCACCCGTCACGCGCACATTGGCCACGCCCCATCGGGCATAGGAAACCTGCAACCCGTCGTATCAGCCAATCAGCGCCCGACACGTGGGCAGTCGCTTCGGTGACCGTACGCACGATTCGGCGCACCCTTTTTAATGCAAAGATCTCACCCTGATTAGTTGGCATCATCCAGAAAATACAACAGATTGTCCAGGGGTACGCCTGACGATATCTTCGAAAAGGAGCTCACCTCGGATGACCCATCAGACCACTCTCGATCCGACCCGTCACCTGATCGGGACGAGAGTGGGGGGCTAATGATGATGCTCGATATCGGTGATCTCCCAGATCATGACACGTGGCCGATGATGTGTCCCAGAGCATGCAAGAAATGACCCACAGTGGCCGACCATGCCACTCCTGTGCCCGTCCTACAAACAAGCACTGGCTCACCTCCGAGCCCCCTGCACGAGTGGCCTCCTCGGCCTCTCAACTCGTCTCTGGGCTACCGCAGAACCAAGATACAATGGCTCACCCGCTCGTCCGCGAGCTCTCCCGCCGAGGTCATCTTCTCCGGTCTCATCGACCGACCAACGGCACCGCTCACAGGCGCAACCGTCATCCCGCGAATCTCACCATGCACGAGATATCCGCCGGCCACATCCCACGTTCCATGCCATCACGATCCCCCATTAACGAGCATGTCTCGCCATTAATGGGAGATCCCGCTCATCACGCGGACGTGACGTCAGGAGCATAACGGCCGGCGTGATTCTCGCACCTGCTTTGCCTGCTGCCACCGCTATATAAACCCCTTCTTCAGACGGTTCAAGTAAGCCATTTTTACTCCACTAAGCCGTTACTCTACTCGGATTTCCTCTCTAACTTGACCGTCGGAGGGTCCTCGGTGGTACAACAACCCCGAGACTTCCTTACAGGTAGCTCGGCCCAACCAACCTCAAACCCATTGAGATCCACACGCTTCAGGAGCCTGCCTCCAGATCCAATATCAGCCGTCTATCGCCGTCATCAGCAGATCAATAGAAGGTAATATCTTGGCGTAATCCAGGTCACGTCAATAGGCAATCTCATTTAAAAGGAGAGTGGTTCTTTTAGTCGCGCTAAATCCTAATTTTCGACTAAGCAAGAATGTAGCTTCTTTTTATGAGAATGACCTATATAAAATACCAATTGAACATCTCAAACATAAGTTCCGGCTCCATCTTCTTAACAGAACACTAACTTTTAATGAAAAACTAGTGAGGAGATTTTTTAGTGCAATTTAAATGTATGTAAATCTTTTAAGTAATACGAAGTATGGAAGGGTTTTTTAAGTAAGTAGCGAAATATGAGAGAGGTTTTTTAGTAAAAAGAGCTTTACAAATATTTATCAGGCACCAAATGGTTTACTTCACCAGAAATCATTGCAAGAACACTGCCCATTCCAGAAATGATGAAACCGGCTCCGATCTCTAACAATGATTTCCCGACTCCAAATCCTCGAAATCATCTTGATCACATCATGGCAATCATCACAAACCCTCAGATTCTTCACAACATTTATGCTAAGATTATTTTCTAACTTCATAATCCCAAAGGCAATCGCCATTCTCTCACTATGACCAAACAAAGCCTGTTCTTTATCTTCCTCATCCATCTCCAACTTCACCTTCGAAAGCCTTGGCGAATACCCTTCTGCTTTCAGTCTCTTCACCATCTCTCGCATAAAATCCGCAATCTCTTTAGTCTCTAAGTGTGATCGGTCGCCTGCAACGAATTTATGAGTTTTTCCTTTTATTGTTATCGAGCTAAACCCTGCAGTTTTCTTGATTCCTTTCGCTTCCATCGATCTTCTTATTCTTGAAGCCTCGAATTGCCTGCCAGAATCCATGTATACATTGTATAATTGCACATACCCTGCATCTAACTCTGGTTCTAATTCAAGAACTCTCTCTGCGACTCTTTCGGCTAATTCTATGTTTTTATGAACCCGGCATGAATTTAGTAAAGATCCCCATATAACTGCATTTGGCTTCATTGGCATTTTTGTAATAACTCGCTCAGCCTCTTCTAAATGCCCGCAGCGCCCCAAGAGGTCAACAATGCATCCGTAATGCTCAATCTCTGGCTCGATTTTGTACAAGGATTGCATTTCTTGAAAATGCCTTCGGCCTTCTTTAATTAAGCCAGAGTGGCTACAAGAATTCAATACGCCAATATATGCAACAGAATTGGGTTTAATCCCATGCTTAACCATTGAAGAGAAGTGTTCAAGCGCGAGCTTTCCCTTTCCGTTCATAGCGAATCCTGAGATGACCGCTGTCCATGCTTGCACATCTTTTCGGCTCATTCTATTAAAAACGAGAACAGCTTGATCCATTTTCCCACATTTTGAGTACATGTCGACTAACGCGGTGCCAAGGAAAATGTCAGGTTCAATGGCGCCTAACTCGATGTAAGCATGCAAGGCCTTACCATGGATTAGCAAGCCAGAGCCTGCACAAGCTGTGAGCAAGCCAACGGTCGTGAATTTATCAGGACGAAGCCCTGAAGATCTAAGCTTTGCGAATAGGAACAATGCCTCGTTGAGCTGGCTGCTATGGATGTAGCCCGTGATCATCGAATTGAACGTGATGAGATCACGGGTCTCCATTTGATCAAACAGAGATCGAGCAACATCAACATTGCCTATTTTGCAATACCCATCGATCAAGGCGTTCCACGCAGGCAAAACCCTGCTGCCCATCAAATCGAACGACCGATGAGCTGATTTGATATCTCCGCACTTGGCATACATATCGATTATAGCGGATGCGAGGTTCTCATTTATCAAAATCTTTTTGTGTCCAATCAACCGATGAATATATCTTCCGAAATCCAAATCTTTTAGCTGCACACACGCAGACAGTGCTGACACCATCGCCGCGGCATCAGGCACAATGCCATCAATTATCATAGCTTTGAACAGCTCACGGGCTTCAGAAGCTCGCCCGGCCTTAGAATACCCAACAATCATGCAAGTCCAAGAAACCACGTTTCTTTCGGGCATTTGATCGAACATCTTCCTGGCCTCGTCGACCAAGATCCCATATTTCACCAACCCATTGATCATGGTAGTCCAAGAGACCACATCCTTTCCCTCAATCCCAACCAAAACCTTCCTCGCCTCATCGACGAACCCGAGCTCAACATACATCTGAATCAAAGGGTTTGCGTTCTTGGAATCCGACCCCGAAAGGAGTTTGGCAGACAAGCCATGAGCCGATTTCCCTTGAAGAACCAAAGAGGTTTGCCCGCAAGACTTGAAGAAGAACTTGAAGGTGTAGGGATCGAAGGGAACGGATCTGCGATGCATTTGGCGGAGCAGATGGATGGATTTGAGAGGGGTGCGATGTTGATTGAAGGCGCGGATAAGGGTGTTGTAATGGAAAGTTGAGAGAGAGCCTGAGGTGAGGATTTGGGTGAGGAGTTGGAGAGATTGTTTGAGAGAGGAAGGAGTTGGCCATTGGTAGCGATGTTTGGAGAGCATTCAAATGGAGGAGCAGAGATGATTTTTTCCTCTTTTTTTTGGGTTTGATTGATTTTGGTTGCTCTCCGTCTAGGTGACGAAATTTGAATTTAAATACGACTCTGTAAGTTTTGGGTTCTGGCGGGAGCTTTAAAGTGCACGAAATCCTTTTATTTTTGCCACTCTGTATAATAACTAGCAGATCCTACTAGCTCATTTGAAAGCTCACTGCAGTTTGGAGCCGCAGGTCCCGTTTCCCCTTATGTATCCTAGTCTTTTTTTTGTGCACGTGCGATACGATAGGATGATGCATGTGGGATGGAATTAGTTTGCATTCCTTATTTAAATAAACAATTGAATGTATTTTGGGCTTTTTATCTCATAAGTCCTCTCATACCTTGCTAATTACTAAAAGTCTCTCAATATTTCATATTTACTTAAAAGCCTCCCGATACATTTAAATTGCACTAAAAATGCCCCCACTAGATTTCCATAAAAAGTTAGCTTCTCGATAGAAAGATGGAGCCAAAACTTGTGGTTTGAGTTGTTCTCTTAACTTCTAGGTATTTAGGTTGGTCTTTCTCTCTCAAAAAAAAGCCACGTCCTTGCTTATTTGAAAATTGGGATTTAGTGCAAATAAAGAATACCGCTCTCCTTTTAAATGAGGTTATCCAAGAACTCCAAACTTGCAATTGAAGAGACAGCAGTACTCGACAACCTCGTTGCTAGAGAAGGTTGAGAAAGACAAGCTGATTTCCACGATCAATTTGAGAGATCTTTGATTGAAACCTTAATCCTAAAATCAATTTGACGGAAATTTTAGGAATTTTTAGAAAAGGAGAGGGGTTGTGAAGTTCTTAAAACCCTAACCGATACTTCCCATTAGCCTCCTAACAAATTAATAGAGGGTACCAAAAAGATTCTCTTTTTAGCCTGTTAGGTTTTTTTTAGAGCAATTTAAATGTATAGGGTTTTTTTTAAGTAAATGTGAAGTATGAAGTGGCTTTTTAGTAATTAGCGCAATATGAGGATTTTTTAGTAAAAAAACTTTGTATGAAATACACGTCAGTGAACATACGCTCGGTAAGTCTTTAAAAGAATGTGAATTATATAATTGAAGTAATATGATAATATGAGATATAGCGTGGGTAGAAATCATGATCATGTGAACAAGTATGGAATAATATTGTGCATGCCAACTAATATAAGCATGGCAGGATAACATGAAAATGGCAATAAAGTATAACATGTGTTGGTCAAATAAGCATGTAATAAGTGTGTGTGTGTGTGTATTGGTGAACATGAAGTAAGTAGTAATGTGTCATGAAGGTCTCTACAAGGATAAGACTGATCTAACGTAATCTTAAGTGAGAATATCAACCAATCTCAAGAATGTTCTCAAACCCAAAAAGCTGTAATCTGAAAGTTCTTAGCGCCCATGCCGCTACAACTGCGGCCAGTGCGGAATCGAAAAACAAAAATTTTACGGGAGCACTTGAAACTAATTCCTAGTGATCGTTCCAAACACTAAACTAAAAAACTAAGCATCCAAGTTTAAGGATTACAACCTTTGTCACGTGTCTACCCAATCGTGAAAAACCCCTCCAAGCTCCTCATAGGCCATCAGGAATAAAGTTGAGAGACGACCACCCTTACCGAAGATGATCCATCCGAAAGAACCGATCCAATCTCTAACTTCACCTAGTGAAGCAACCAACGCTCCAAACTTGCTAGAAATGGAGTGGAAGGATGTAGGATTTTTCCACTATCATTTTCACTCTAAAACAAAACCTTAAGAGAGCATCCTCACTCAAGAGGAAGAAGGAGGATAAGAGAAGAAAGAATGCGGTTGTATGTTTGAATGAATGAGAGAAGAATGGCTTCATTCTATTTTTCAACCATAAAATAAAAATATCATAACAATTTTGCAATAAACAAATGAAACCCATCCTTCTCTACATGCCCTCAATCATACCCAAAGCCACCTCACCCTCCACCTCATTTCCAATTGATTTTCTAAAAAGAAAATCAATAATGAGGTGTCATCCTTCTAGAAGTATTCCGTATAAATACTGAATACAACCCGGTATATATTTTAAGATGTGCTTATGGACTACCCAGTCTCACGTATATGATTGCCATCATAATGCTGGTAGTCCTACGGGTTTCATTATTATGTATTAGCGACAAGTAATAACAAGTAAAACGTATACACATCAATGATTAAGATAAACCAAATAATATACTATTATTTCGAGTTAGACTATTCTACTTGTATAGATTCTCCTTCAATTATGATAATCGTCTACCTGCAATTACAATAATTGCCTTGAGGGCACCATATCCAACAATCTCCCACTTGCACTTAAGGCCAATTATTGGGGTTTCGCATACCCGCAGCTCGTGTGTGTAAGTCTACGGTTGCGCCCCGGCCGTCTATCCGAACCAAGTGCGGAACAAAAAACTTTTCGAACTGGCGCTAATGCAAACTTAAAACCTGGATCGTTCTATTAACCGTAAACTAGTATTCTGTAAAATGGGGTTTAGAGATTATACCGATCAATCCGTGTCCTTCGGTCTTTAACCTCTACCCCTAGCTTGTTGCGGCTGCGCCGACGATGTTCGCTCTCCGATCTCGATCGATCTACGGTCTCCTCCTCGCCAAAGGATGCGCTACTGTTCATATCAGATTTTTGCATTTTTATACCGCCCAATTTTTATCACATTGCATAACGGTAGGTACTCTTGAGCCGTGTTTGCTAGTCAATTGCAGGATACAAGTTCTCGGCTCTAAACGGTGAAATTCATGGAAAAACACGACAAAACCCGGGTTCCTGCCAACCACAGATAAAACACGGGTCTCTGCTCTCTATCCGTATGTTGCCGCACACCAGTTAAAAAGACAAAATGGCAAATCAATGTCATTTTCATGCACAAGGCTCAATGGCAACACAAGATCCAAGAAATCTACGCGGAGCTCATGAAAATCATGACAAAAAGATCCATATCCAATCACCTTTTGATCAACAGAAATTCTGGAAAAATCGTGAAGAAATTCTGAGAAAAATCATATACCAGACTAAAGGGCACTGCAAAAGAGGAAAAGCCACCAAAAATGAAGAGCCAACTCTTCTAAAGTGCCGCGGTTCCGCGGCATTAGCACGGTTAGGCCGCGGAACCGCGGCCGTACGGCCTCCTCAGTCGACAATATTTTAGGGGTATTTTGGTCTTTTCATGTAGAGGCAGAATTTTGCCATAGATTTCCAGTTCCCTGCCTATAAATAGCCCAGAACCTTGTGAAGCAAAGGGGGTCATAATCTTGTATTTTAGGTTTTAGAATACTTGTTGTTCTTCTTCCTTTTCTCATCTCTTGTCCATTGAAAAACTTGTAGTGAGCTTTTGTGAGTGAAGAATGATGAATAAAGAAGTTCATTTTGTTATTATACTTGTTTTTCTCTTGTTATGTTAATTGCTTGTAATCTTTGATTGATAATTTAGTTGTTGTTATTTATTGTTGTTTCTTTCTTTTCTCTTTTCCTTTATCCTTAAACAACCATGATGCTTACGTTTGATCCTTGCCAAGGTGAGGTCGCAAATAGCTAGTTGTTATCTTCTAATCTCTTTCTTTCTATCTTCCTCCTTTGTTTTATTTTTCGTTCTTCTTGTAATGGGTGAGTAATTTCCATACTTGTTAGGGTAGGATAAGGGAAGTTTGAGAGAAGGAAATCTCTCTCACTCTTTCCTTGCCCAACATCTTAAATCGACTCCCGTTAATTGAACCACAATCCGCTCCCTACGGCACCCTATCCTACATGATAGCGGTGATTCCGTAGTGAGACCGGTTGTGGTTGAATTAACCGGAGGGTATGGCTAAGAGCCAAGAACGGATGGACAAGCACCGAAAGGAAGAACTTAAGCGTTGGAAAGCTTAGCTTATACTCGCAAGTTCCTTCCTAGTCGTGCTAATCCCCGTTGTTGTCGATTACCGTAACACCGATATTAAGAGTGTCAACGAAAGAAGTGAGCGACTCCTAACTCAAACTAACCTAATCCTAACCCTAACAAGCTCTCTTTACATATCATTTTAACACTTTGTTAATCACAAACAAATCTGGAAAATTGGACTTAACTCGTTAAAGCACATAAAAAAAGATTCTCATCTCCCTGCGGACGACCCGTACTCAACCGGCTAGCTACAAGCGAAACCGTCTTGATTGCGGTAACAAACTTAGCACGCACAATATCTAACAATCAGCTACGTCAACGAATCTTTATACGGGCTCCCGCCTCTGAACCGAGGCAACTCGGACACGAAGTTTGCTAGCCGACGTGTCCAAGGTTGAAGTAGAGTAAGTATATAATACTTTGTCTTGAGTCACCTGATTGGTAGGGATTCTGCGTGTTCAAGTTTAGTTAATTACCGCAATCAAAACGGTTTCTCTTGTAGCTAGCCGGTTGAGTACGGGTCGTCCGCAGGGAGATGGGAATCTTTTTCTATGTGCTTTAACGAGTTAAGTCCAATTTTCCAGATTTGTTTGTGATTAACTAAGTGTTAAACTGATATGTAAAGAGAGCTTGTTTGGGTTAGGATTAGGTTAGTTTGAGTTAGGAGTCGCTCACTTCATTCGTTGCCACTCTTAATATCGGTGTTACGGTAATCGGCAACAACGGGGATTAGCACGACTAGGAAGGAACTTGCGAGTATAAACTAGGCTTTCCAACGCTTAAGTTCTTCCTTTTGGTGCTTGTCCGTCCGTTCTTGGCTCTTAGCCATAACCTCCGGTTAATTCAACCACAACCGGTCTCACTACGGAATCACCGCTATCATGTAGCATAGGGTGCCGTAAGGAGCGGATTGTGGTTCAATTAATGGGAGTCGATTTAAGATGTTGGGCAAGAAAAAAGTGAGAGAGATTTCCTTCTCTCAAACCTCCCTTATCCTACCCTAACAAGTATGGAAATTACTCACCCATTACAAGAAGAACGAAAAATAAAACAAAGGAGGAAGATAGAAAGAAAGAGATTAGAAGATAACAACTAGCTATTTGCGACCTCACCTTGGCAAGGATTAAGCGTAAGCATCATGGTTGTTTAAGGATAAAGGAAAAGAGAAAAGAAAGAAACAACAATAAATAACAACAACTAAATTATCAATTAAAGATTACAAGCAATTAATATAACAAGGGCAAGACAAGTATAATAACAAAAAGAACTTCTTTATTCATCATTCTTCACTCACAAAAGCTCACTACAAGTTTTTCAATAGAGAAGAGATGAGAAGAGGAAGAAGAACAACAAGTATTCTAAAACCTAAAATATAAGATTAAGCACCCTTTGGCTTTGGCACTTCTGGACTATTTATAGGCAGAGAAATGGAAACCTAGGGCAACAATCTGCCTTCTTACAAAATTACCCAACTGCCCTTGAAAAATGACAGCCTGAAGAGGCCGTACGGCCGCGGTTCCGCGGCCTATACCCCCTATTGGCCGCGGAACCGCGGCCATATAGAGGAGCTGGGCCCTCCAATTTTCTGTGCTTCCCTGGTCTTCTCTGTACTTTATTCTGGTATATGTTTTTTTTTCCAGATTTTCTTCACGATTTTTCTAGAATTTCTGTTGAGCAAAAGGTGATTTGATGTGGATCTTTTTGTCATGATTTCCTCGAGCTCCGCGTAGATTTCTTGGATCTTGTGTTGCCATTGAGCCTTGTGCATGAAAATGACATTGATTTGCCATTTTGTCTTTTAAACTGGTGTGCGGCAACATACGGATAGAGAGCGGAGACCCGTGTTTTATCTGTGGTTGGTAGGAACCCGGGTTTTGTCGTGTTTTTCCATGAATTTCACCGTTTAGAGCCGAGAACCTGTATCCTGCAATTGACTAGCAAACACGGCTCAAGAGTACCTACCGATATGCAAAGTGATAAAAATTGGGCGGTATGAAAATGCAAAAATCTGATATGAACAAATACCCCCAAACTTATCATTTGCTCGTCCCGAGCAAAGCCAATTTATTCACAAAAATTTTCCTAACCTCACTTTCGCAGGGAACGCGATTGCACTGAGCATGTGCAACAAGCCGTTAAACCTCTAGGTGTCCCTAGTAGGAGGAGTGTTGTCTCCTGAGGGTTTTCAGCGGATACCACCCACAAAATCCGGTCAAGCTAGTTTTGCGAAATTACTATGATTCAAGCTCCTAAAGTTTTGTTTCAGAAAATAAAAATTCTATTATCCTAAGTCTAGACTATCGAACCTTTATTTTTCACACCTCGCTTCTAATTTAACTACAGTTTTTATATGTCTTTACGTGCAGTGCAAATAGTGTCGTTAAGTTTCCAGAAGGATCGATTTAAGTCATCATGTCACACAATAAAGCCCAGATAAAAATTTTAAAAGGATCACATAAATTTTATAAAGAGTTAAGCATTTTTCAAGTTTCGTTTTCCAGTAAAGTTTCAACTTCAGAATTTCTATCTTCCCTAACAGGAAACTAGGTCTTATTTTTCACTCCACCTTCTTCTTGTTTTTCATTTCATATACACCTCTGTGAACGTGCAATAGTCTTTATCATAGAATAAAACCTTCATATCTCCGCTAAATTTTTTTTTATAAAAGCCTGTCTTTTATCAAGATTATTCTCACACAAAGAACCGTTAGGAATTTTAACTCGAAGAGAACACTTGCTTGACTTTGTTTTAATCTGGACTTTCTAGGCTTCTTAGCGAGCTTTGGGCCAATGTACCCAAACCAGTTGGCTTTAGGGCATTAGGTGTAGAAACACCCCAGCGGACTTAATTACTCAAGTTACCTAGGTCCAAAAACAAAAGACAGTTTGGCGTGAAAATCATGATGATTTAATACGAACGGAGATATAACCGGCAGTTCAATTATTATTTTTAGATAAAAGACGTTTAGTGGGTTCGGTGTGTATTCATTCCAATCAAGTTCCAGATGGGTTATTTTTCAGACTTAGTTCCAATTAAGGCATCAATAACATTGCTTCATATTCACTCACTTCATAAACTATTCTTGATATTACTTATTTCAGAACAAATCTATTTGATCCTCAGAAAATCATTGATCCATTTAAAAGTTTTTAGACATAAAAGACTTGTCATCTAATTTCCAAAACTCACGACACGTGTAGTGTGATGTAAAGACGTATATCAGCTATAGTTAATTTCAAAGGAGAGTTATCTTTCAGGTTTTCAAAATCTAAACATAAGATTTAGTTATTCTTATTTTATCAAACAAAACCGTCGAAATGTTGAATCAGAGTCCTCCCACTAGCTAACTTGACAGAAAAGTTTTTATGTTTTTAGAAAATTTTCAGATTTTTATGGATTTTAATATGCAGATGCAAAATATACATATGAATGCGAAGGTTATAAATGCGTACCGAGCGTACCCCCAAACTTAAACTGGACAGTGTCATCACTGTCATCGCATGAAGAGATCATTTGGAGGGTCAAAATTGTTGGTTAGATATACACAATTTTTTTTAAATGTTTTTAAAGAGTAAAGAAAAAGGAAAAGAATATCCACAAATAAATACAAAAAGGTATATACATCCCCCAAACTTATTTGGAACAGTGTCCACTGTTCTTGGCTGGATAACCGAAGTTTGGTGGTAGGCAGAGGAAGATTATGCAGGGTAAACCGGCTCCTGTAAGACCAGGAGCTCCTCTGTTGGTTCGGCGCTCAGGTACGGTTTTAGTAGGTGTCCGTTCACTTTGAAAAATGAACCGTCCTTTGGATTCTCCAAATCCACAGCGCCATGCGGATACACATTCCGCACAAAATACGGCCCTTTCCAGCGAGATCTGAGCTTTCCTGGATGGAAGTGTAGCCGGGTGTCGTAAAGCAATACCTGTTGACCAGGTACGAATGTCTTGCGCAAAAGGTGTTTATCGTGAAACACCTTCGTTCGGTTCTTAATGACAACCGCGTTATCGTAAGCCTCATCCCTTAGCTCGCTCAATTCGTTCAACTGCAGCTTCCGATGGTTGCCCGCATCTTCGAGAGACAGATTCAGCTCCTTTATCGCCGAAAATGCGCGATGCTCTATTTCGACAGGTAGGTGGCAAGCCTTTCCATACACAAGCCGATAGGGAGACATGCCAAGATCGGTCTTATAAGCGGTTCGAAATGCCCAAAGGGCATCAGTGAGTTTCAGCGACCAATCTTTTCGGTTCTTAGAAACCGTCTTCTCCAGTATCTGCTTGATTTGCCGATTTGAAACTTCGGCCTGCCCGCAGGTTTGGGGGTGGTAGGGCGTAGAGAGCTTATGATTAATGAAATATTTCCGCATCAAGGCCTCGAAAGTTTTATTGTAGAAATGAGTTCCATTGTCGCTAATGATCGCTCGGGGGTGCCCAAAACGGGAGAAAATGTTTTCTTTAAGAAACCTAACGACAACCTTGTTGTCGTTAGTCCGGCTGGGCACAGCCTCGACCCACTTAGAGACGTAATCAACAGCGAGAAGGATGTACAAGTTCCCGAAAGAGCTGGGAAACGGCCCCATGAAATCTATCCCCCAAACGTCGAAAATCTCCACAACCAAGATTGGTTGGAGCGGCATCTCGTTCCTCCGGGATATCCGGCCCAAGTGTTGGCACCGGGAGCAAGTCTTGCAATAGTCATGAGCGTCTTTGAAGAGTTGTGGCCAGTAGAAACCACATTGCAAGATCTTCTTAGCTGTCTTTCTGGGGCCAAAATGCCCGCCACATGCTTGATCCTGGCAAAATGACAGCACACTCTTGAATTCATCGTCAGGGATACACCGACGAATAATCTGGTCGGGACAGTACTTGAACAGATAGGGTTCGTCCCAGTAAAATTGTTTTACTTGGGATAAGAATCGAAGTCTGTCCTGACTTGACCATTCAGTCGGTAATAACCCTGTAGCCAAATAGTTCACAATATCTGCGAACCAGGGTTCGCAAGACACTGTCAAGAGTTATTCATCCGGGAAAACGTCGTTGATCGGAATTTGAAGCGAAGGCAAAGAAGGAAGTCGTGAGAGATGGTCGGCGACTACGTTTTCACATCCTCTTTTGTCCTTAATGACAAGGTCAAACTCTTGAAGCAAGAGGATCCAACGTATTAGCCGAAATTTTGCATCTTTCTTCGCAAAAAGATGGCGCAGAGCAGAATGGTCTGTGTAGACAATGACTGGAGAGCAGATGAGGTAGGGCCTGAACTTTTCTAAAGCAAATACAACAGCCAAGAATTCCTTCTCAGTTGTTGTATAATTGAGTTGGGCGTCGTTCAGGGTTCGGCTCGCATAATAGATTACGTGCGGCATCTTGTTGATGTGTTGTCCAAGGACAGCACCAATGGCAAAGTCGGATGCATCGCACATAATCTCAAATGGGTGCGTCCAGTCAGGTGAAGAAAGAACGGGAGCAGAAGTGAGTGAGCTTTTCAATGACTCGAACGCAGTCACACAGCTCGAGTTGAAGTCAAATGGCGTGTCCTTGGCCAGTAGAAGAGTCAAGGGCCTAGCAATCTTGCTAAAGTCCTTGATGAACCGTCTATAGAAACCGGCATGGCCAAGGAAGGCTCGGATGTCTCTGACGCATCTGGGAGGAGGGAGATTGGAAATGACCTCAATCTTCGCTTTGTCAACCTCTATGCCATTTTGCGAGATGATATGTCCTAAGACAATACCTTCGCGCACCATGAAGTGGCACTTCTCCCAATTCAAAGTGAGGTTCTTGTCCTTACATCGGGTAAGGACAGCGTCAAGATGCAGCAAACACTCGTTGAAGGAATCGCCGAAGATGGAGAAATCATCCATGAAGATCTCCAGAAATTTTTCCACCATGTCTGAGAAGATTCCCATCATACACCGCTGGAAGGTAGTGGGCGCATTGCATAACCCAAAGGGCATGCGACGATATGCGAACGTGCCGAAAGGACAAGTGAATGTGGTCTTGTCCTGGTCTTTTTCGGCGATGGGAATTTGATTATAGCCGGAGTAGCCATCAAGAAAGCAGTAGTACTTATGTCCGGCCAATCGTTCAAGCATTTGGTCAATGAAAGTTAGCGGAAAGTGGTCTTTCCGCGTTGCGGCGTTGAGTTTTCTGTAATCAATGCATACTCGCCACCCAGTTTGGGTGCGAGTAGGGATTAACTCGTTCGCCTCGTTAGTGATGACCGTTATACCTGATTTCTTGGGACAACGTGAATGGGGCTAACCCACTGGCTATCAGAGATAGGGTAAATGATACCACTATCCAGACATTTTACGATCTCCTTCTTCACAGCCTCTTTCATGACTGGGTTGAGACGTCTTTGCGGATCCCTGGCTGGTTTGGCATCATCCATCAGATGAATGTGATGTTCAATGATCAGGGGACTAATCCCCTTGATGTCCGCCATGGACCAGCCAAAAGCTTGCTTATTGTTGTGCAAGACCGCAAGAAGGGCTTTCTTTTGCTCGGGAGCTAGAGAAGCCGAGATGATAACCGGGAGGGTCTCGTTCTCACCCAAGTAAGCGTACTTAAGGTGAGACGGCAAAGGCTTGAGTTCGAGCGTTGGAGGTGAAACGATGGAAAGCAAGATTGGTGAAGAGGTCTCGAACTCAAAGGACTCCAGCAAAGGTTCAAAACGAGTGTAAGCGACCGAGTTGGATGGTTCAGGTAACACATCCGGAAATTCGAAGGATTCAAACTCGGGTGGAGAGTGGCTAAGATTGTTCGAGAAAGTGAAACACTCATAGTCGTTGTCGGGCGCAGAATCAGCAGCAGGTTCGAGGAGGAACGCACTAGTGGTATTAAGGTTATCGTGATCGAACAGAAACTCCTCGAATTCACACTCTTCTGGGGTGATCTCCTGGATTGAGCAAACGTCCAGTATATGAGCATTAGGTTCGGAGGGCTGATTCCCTAACCTAAAAATGTTGAGTTCAATCGTCATGTTTCCAAAAGAGAGGTTCATCGAACCATTGCGACAATTGATCACAACATTTGAGGTTGCAAGGAACGGGCGACCGAGTATCACCGGAATTTGATTCCGGGGGTTAGCTACAGGCTGTGTGTCTAATACGATGAAGTCAACGGGGAATATGAAGTCCCTGACTTTGATTAACACATCCTCTAGCTCACCCCTAGGATGGGTGATCGATCGGTCGGCCATTTGGAGAGTACAGTGTGTGGGTTTCAGCTCTCCTACGCCTAATTGCTCATATACTGAGTACGGAAGCAGGTTAACACTGGCACCAAGATCTAATAGTGCGCGGTTTATGTTCTTATCCCCAATGGTAATATAAATCGTAGGACAGCCAGGGTCCTTCCGTTTTTGTGGTAAAGATTGGGTAAGAGCATCACTCACAGCACTAGCCAAGAAAACTTTCTTTGGTACCTGAGACTTCCTCTTTTTCGTGCACAAGTCCTTTAAGATTTTCGCGTAGGACGGGACTTGTTGGACGGCATCTAAAAGAGGAATGTTAATGTTAACCTGCTTAAATAACTCCAGAATCTTCTCCATTTGTGGATTTTGTTTATTAGACCTCAACCGGTTTGGAAATGGGACGTTTTTAAAATTGGTTGAGTCTAATGCTTGTGGAGGAGATTGTGGAGCTGGAGCGGATCCCAGAACTTGTGTTTTCGTGGAGTGAGAATTGGGTCCGTTTAGAGCAGAAGAAGAGGAAGAGCCTTTTGAAGAATGGAGAATAGGCTCAGAAGACGAAGAAGCAGTAGAGGAAGAAGAACAAGAAGAAGCGGCCGGGGTGTCATCGTTGATCCGTGTGCCGATGTTGTTTTGCAGCATCCTTCCTGATCTCAATGTGGTCACGGCACTCACATTATGGTTCTGTTGTTCAAGAGCAACATGTACATTATGTGGGTGACCGGGATTTGGGAGTGGCTGGGACGGGAGCTTCCCCTTCTCTCGCTCGCTTAAGGCCGCATTCAGTTGTGCTATCTGGGCTTTGATGGTTTTGATGCTTTGCCCGTGAGAGGCAGTGTGTTGCACCAAGGACTGAATGGAAGACTGGATGTTGGCAGTGGATTGTGTCGATTGTTTAACGAACTCCTCCAGACTTTGTTCGAGCGAGGGAACCTTATCGTTGTTTGACGGAACAAAGTTGTTTTGGGGAAAAGAATTGTTGGGTGCAAAGTTGTTCGTCTGATTTTGAAAATGTTGGAGTTGGAAGGGCTGCTGAAACTGATGTTGAGTTTGTTGTTGCGCTTGTTGTTGTGGAGGAGGTGGCCTCTGGAAATTATTGCCTTGGAATTGATTCTGATTCTGATTCCAGGCGAAATTGGGGTGGTTCCTCCAACCGGGATTGTAGGTGGAAGAGTATGGATCATTCCTCGGTCTTTGCTGAAATGCAGCATTAACCTGATCCTGTCCTTGCGATGGTGGATTGTAAGGACACTCTTCGGTTAAGTGAGAAGGATCGGAACAACAAGCGCAAATGGTACGAAGGGGAAGAACAGGGGCAGGAGCAGGAGAAGAAAATTTGCTCTCTATTGCTTCAAGTTTTCTTGTTATTACAGCCATTTCAGCTTTCATTGCAATAGAGACATCAAGTTGGTAAATTCCTACCCTAGACTGACCGGTAGAAGTGGAGGTAGAAGAAGAAGAAGTCGGTCTGGTGCTCTCCCATTGTAGTGTTTGCTCCGCAAGGTCGTCGAAGAATTGCCACGCTTCCTCGTCAGATTTCGATAGGAAATGGCCCTGACAAATGGTTTCCAACAACTGCTTGGTTGCTGGGTTCAGGTCCTCATATAAGGTTTGGCAAAGTTACCATCTCTCGATACCATGGTGAGGACACTGAACAAGAAGGTCTTTATACCAGTCAAAGCACTTCCAGAAGGGTTCAGAAGGAAGCTGAGAGAATTGGTTGATTTCGTTGCGGATCCTTGCGGTTTTATGATTCGGATAAAATTTCTTGAGAAACGCTTTAACAAACTCGTCCCAACTGGTTATGGAGTGGGAAGTGGTGCTATGCAGCCATTTTTCAGCAAGATCGCATAAAGTGAACGGAATGACCCGTAGCCGTATAGCATCGTCCGACAGTTGGGTAGTTTTCATCATGGCACAAACGTTTTGAAATTTATTGATGAAGATATAGGCATCTTCAGATTCAAGCCCATGAAATCGAGGAAGCATGTTGATGAAGTGGGGCTTAATTTCAAAGTTATCCCTATTGGCCGGTAGAAGAGAAAGGCAGGTGGGAAGTGCAGAACGGGTGGGATAGAAGCGATCCTGGAGCGCGATTCGCTGCGGCGCTACAACAGGCGGTGGTGGTGGGTTATTTGTCTCCATAGGAGGTGGAGTCAATCCCGGGAGAGTAAAAGAGATGTTTGGATTAAATCCTGACATCGTGGAAGAAGAGGTTGGTGAAGGTGAAGGTGAAGATGTATGAACAGAATTCCGGTCAACGTCGGAGTTGGCCGGCAAAGGTAAGGCTGAAAGAGGCGTGGATGGAGTTTCGACGTCTGAGTCGATCGCGTAGTCGGTAGCGACTAACGTAACGCGGACTAGGCGGGCGCTAGTGTCCCGAGTCCAAGCGGACATACACTAAACGAGTATAGTATAGTCAAAGCGGAGAAGGTGAGGGTAAGAAAACGTCAATGGAGAAATACGATGGGTGGTGGGTGAAAAATGGATTTTTGGCGACAAAGGGCAAGTTTTTATAAAAGTTTTTGATTTTTTCCTTTTTTTTCTTTTTAGAAAGAGCTTTACAGAAATATGTACGGACTTACGGCTTCAAGCAATCACAAACAAGATATGCACAATCACACCTAGATCTAGGGTCACCTAGGTCAGCTAGACAGCTCCTAACTGTTCCAAAGGGCTAGAAACAGGACCTCAAACCGCCTCTTCTCCAACGATTGCGGCCAGGTAAGTGCCAGGTAAGTGGGAGGCTCCCTACTACGTAAGTAGTGGTCCTAATTAAGTAACCACTTGCCTTCGACGCACTTGCCTAGACACCGCAAAAGTCAGGATAGGATAAACGGCCGATGCCTGTAATTAGTCCTCTGTCCTATTGAGCGCGATGTCCTTAGGGCTGAGTCTAGTATTTTTTAATTTAACAATGGTCAATGCATATGCTTTTTGTGATTTCTGGGGTCCTGGGAAGGGTGATGAAATCCCAACCCAATCTGAATTGGTTTCAAGCCCCTTAAAGTCCGTATTAATAAATGCAAAGCAGTAACAAATCAACTGCAAACAATTTTTATTTTAGCGCGGCGCAAAGAATCCTGCACAAGAACAGTTTATTGGAAGGGGGAGAGAATTTGCGCTAAGAATGCTGCAGAAAACACAGTTCAGTGGAGTCCAGAGGAGTGGGGAGAGGGAAAGAAACACTCACAGAAGTTTTGGAACCCTGAAGGGCACAAATGGCAGCGATTCCGCGGCAATAGGGCTCTAATGCCACGGTTCCGCGGCTAAGTTGTGGGATTGGAGCTCCAGTTTTCTGGCCTGTGCTTCTTTGGGTGTCCTCTGCTTGTCTAGATTTCCTGAATTTGGATTTGCTTACAGGAACTGCTCCAGAATCTTACAGTAGACCGTTTGCTTCGTTTTGATCCGTCGCGGTGTAGCCGCGAGATGTGGGTCTAACTTCCCATGTCTTTGGCACTGAACTCGACCGTCTTTTGTTCCTGCACATTTGCACAAAAACTAATCAAAAATAACAAGATGGTTTTTTTTACAATGAATATTTTTTTTGTTTTGTTTTTCGGTTAGATTTATATTCACAAGTTAACCCGAAATTACACAAAGAAATAAACTACCGTCTCCCCGGCAATGGCGCCATTTGATTGGAAGGGATTCTGCGTGTTCAAGTTTAGGTAATTACCGCAATCAAAACGGTTTCGCTTGTAGCTAGCCGGTTGAGTACGGGTCGTCCGCAGGGAGATGGGAATCTTTTTCTATGTGCTTTAACAAGTTAAGTCCAATTTTCCAGATTTGTTTGTGATTAACTAAGTGTTAAACTGATATGTAAAGAGAGCTTGTTAGGGTTAGGATTAGGTTAGTTTGAGTTAGGAGTCGCTCACTTCTTTCGTTGCCACTCTTAATATCGGTGTTACGGTAATCGGGAACAACGGGGATTAGCATGACTAGGAAGGAACTTGCGAGTATAAGCTAGGCTTTCCAACGCTTAAGTTCTCCCTTTTGGTGCTTGTCCGTCCGTTCTTGGCTCTTATCCATAACCTTCGGTTAATTCAACCACAACCGGTCTCACTACAGAATCACCGCTATCATGTAGGATAGGGTGCCGTAAGGAGCGGATTGTGGTTCAATTAACGGGAGTCGATTTAAGATGTTGGGCAAGGAAAAAGTGAGAGAGATTTCCTTCTCTCAAACTTCCCTTATCCTACCCTAACAAGTATGGAAATTACCCACCCATTACAAGAAGAACGAAAAATAAAACAAAGGAGGAAGATAGAAAGAAAGAGATTAGAAGATAACAACTAGCTATTTGCGACCTCATCTTGGCAAGGATCAAGCGTAAGAATCATGGTTGTTTAAGGATAAAGGAAAAGAGAAAAGAAAGAAACAACAATAAATAACAACAACTAAATTATCAATTAAAAATTACAAGAAATTAACATAACAAGGGCAAGACAAGTATAATAACAAAAAGAACTTCTTTATTCATCATTCTTCACTCACAAAAGCTCACTACAAGTTTTTCAATGGAGAAGAGATGAGAAGAGGAAGAAGAACAACAAGTATTCTAAAACCTAAAATACAAGATTAAGCACCCTTTGGCTTTGGCACTTCTGGACTATTTATAGGCAGAGAAATGGAAACCTAGGGCAACAATCTGCCTTCTTACAAAATTACCCAACTGCCCTTGAAAAACGACAGCCTGAAGAGGCCGTGCGGCCGCGGTTCCGAGGCCGTGCGGCCGCGGTTCCGCGGCCTATACCCCCTATTGGCCGCGGAACCGCGGCCATATAAAGGAGTTGGGCCCTCCAATTTTCTGTGCTTCCCTGTACTTTATTCTGGTATATGTTTTTTTTCAGATTTTCTTTTCGATTTTTCCAGAATTTCTGTTGAGCAAAAGGTGATTTGATGTGAATCTTTTTGTCATGATTTCCTCGAGCTCCGCGTAGATTTCTTGGATCTTGTGTTGCCATTAAGCCTTGTGCATGAAAATGACATTGATTTGCCATTTTGTCTTTTAAACTGGTGTGCGGCAACATACGGATAGAGAGCGGAGACCCGTGTTTTATCTGTGGTTGGTAGGAACCCGGGTTTTGTCGTGTTTTTCCATGAATTTCACCGTTTAGAGCCGAGAACCTGTATCCTGCAATTGACTAGCAAACACGGCTCAAGAGTACCTACCGATATGCAAAGTGATAAAAATTGGGCGGTATGAAAATGCAAAAATCTGATATGAACATCACCCAACGAATCGGTTGAGGGTTAATCGAAATTGCCAAACTTGGAAGTGAGATGGAAAATGAGCTTAGGATTTCTTTTGTTGCAAAATGAATGAATCATTCTCTCACAAAAATTAGGGCTGCCAAAAATGAGGGCTCGGTCATAGCTAGATGAGGGTGAGCACAAGAAAGAGTAAGTGGGTGATCATAAGGAAAAATCTCACAAAATATCACAACAGAAATCCTAGCCTTTTCCAAAAACAATCAATGCTTCAAAATGAGTCATGCCCATTCAAGAAACATCCACAGGCCGCTGGGCCCCCCCACCACAAAAAAACCCCCTCATTTACAAATTTCACATTTGCAAATAAACCCCCTTCGACACTGCAATTCAGCAAAGAAGGAAAAAAGGATGAATGGCCAAAATGGAATGCAAACTGGCAACTTTAAAAAGCGATCCCGTAATAAATTATAGGATAACCTCGCAACTGTATATACATACCCGCATTTGTATTCCGACCGAATACAAATGCAACGAGACAAAAAAATATCCTTACAAGATATAATACTGGGATCCGGCTTAAACCAAACTGTAAGTCCATGCTACCTCTCCCGGTACTTTCGGGCATGCGGAATTTGATAAAAAGCGATTTTCTTAGAGGTGGTAACATGGACTTAAAACCCGGATCTTTGTTAAACATCTAACTAACAACCTAACTATGAGTTGCTAACTACTCGGTTAGGGGGTTATACCTTTCTATTTCTCGAACTCCTTCGTCTTCAAGCTTTGATGGTCATCCGAATCGGCTTCTCCCCGTCGTCTCCTTGCGCCGAAGATAGATCCACCTGAAAGCCTCAACCTTTGGCTCCTTCTTCGAACTTTGAAGAAACTAGTTCACTCGGTTTGCTAAATCTTGTGAACTAGAGTGAGTAGAGAAGAGTTTGTATGGGATTTTATCTATGGTTCTTGGTTCTCAACTCATGAGACAAGTGAACCATAGAGTCAAGAGAGGGAGAGCAAGAGGAAGGAGATGAGAGCTCAAGAACAAGAGAGAGAATGAGCATGAAAGAATGAGAGAAGACTTTTCTCATTTGGCTCTCATAATCCAAAACAATCATAACACATCATATCAATCAAGTATTATGTGATGGTTTAAGCAACCATAGCCATATCATTTCATGCACTCATTTTGCACAAAAGAGCAAGCAAGCAAAAGTCTTTGCCATGAAATGATAGCTATAGTTATCATGATGGTCAACTAGTCAAGCCTAGTCAACCGGTCAACAAAGTCAACAAGTCAACAACCCAACAACCATGTCACCATAATACCTAATTAATATAATTGTTAATCACATATCATATTCTCATTAGGGTTGAGCAAAAAGTCAATAGTCAACTGTCAACGGTCAACAACCCTAATGAGAATCCTCCGCCTTTGTCTCTCCGTCAACTGTGCATACACACCCGCATCCGCGTTCCGAGGAACACGAATACAAACTGGATAAATCCAATCCCAATACATACACTAGGATCTGGCTTAAACCAAAGCCCGCTAGTGTTTACTGTCCGGACACTGTACGTGCACAAGTGCACGTATGTGACCGAACCCTGTCGCAAAACCATGCGACCTGTCGCAAAACCATGCGACCTCTACTCATTTGCCTAAAGGCGAATGAGTTTCTGTGTGGGACTCTAAAGACTCGACACTACGCTGGCAGTGGGTTTAACCACAGACCGCAAGCGGCACTAGCTGTGCGTAACGGTCCCCAGGTATATGCCGACAAGAAGACTGACGAGGTGAAACCCATCTGAACTCCTACTGAGCCTGATGTGACAATCTCGGTACAGTCCGGTCTGTTCGTCTGATACATCGCATGGCGGGCCTAGGGGGCGGTAAACGTCAGTCCCCCAATAGCGGTACAAGTCGTGTGGGAGTGAAGCCCAAACCACCCTGAGATAACACTGGAAGCCTACCAGTATATCTCGTTTGCCCTGGCCAGGGACTACTCGTGTAATGGCTCTCCTAGACACAGCGCGATGTCAACCCCCAATACCGGGAGAGACGAATCCTGTCTAACCGTCACTGCCTCCAAGTGCTTCGGGACTGCACCCAACTACCACCTGTTTGCACGACTCCTTTGAGCCGTGGTAGGGTAGTAATCAAAGTACAGTGGGAACACATTCGAGGCGAAGTGACAGTGTCAAGTCAGCGGACTAAGCTGTACTCATGTCACCTGGGAACTGATAACTGACGATAGGCATAATACCAACTAGTCAGTTCCCGACGAGTCCTGTCCAGTGTACTCGTAACCCAACGAGCACCCGCATACTCTCTCAAGTACGACGTACTGATGGCTGTGGGACAGACCATCTCCCACACTGGGATGAGAAGCGCACACGCTAGTCCACTCCGGAGTATCGATGCCCTGTCTCGATAGTCCTGCGACCAGGGACCTGCATAAAGATGTGCTTATAGATTACCCAGCTCCACTAGTGTGACTGCCATCACAACGCTGGTAATCAAGCAAAGATCCTAAGAGCTCCACTAATGTGTTTAGGCGATATAAAATAAACACATGTACACATTGAAGTAGAAACAAACCAAGTAGCATACTACTATTTCGAGCAAGATTGTATATACAAGGTGAATATCCCAAGCTTCCATTAAGTAATATACAAACTAGTATGATACAGTAATGGCCTCTAGGGCATATACACTAACACAAACCCCATCAGTATTATCCGTCCGAAACACGACACGTGCACAAGTGCACGTGTATGTTCGAACCCTGCCATAAAACCATACGGCCTCTACAACGTTTCGCCCGAACTGGGAAACTATCTGTGGGGGACTCTAAAGACTCGTGAATACTCTGGCAGTGGGTTTGACCACAAGCACGTCAGTGGTACTAGCTTTACGTAACGGCTGCCCATGTACTGAGTGAAAGGGAGTCCGATGAGCGAACTCATCCTAGAACCCTACTGAGCCTATGTGTGGCAATATCCGTACATTCCGGTTCGTTCGTCTATGAGTATCACATATCGGGCCTAGAGAGCTGGTAAACGTCAGACCCCCAATAGCGGTATAAGTCGTGTCGGAGTGTAGCCCAGAACACCCTGAGATACTACTGGAATACCTACCAGTAAATCTCGCTTACCATGGCCATGGATTTTGTGTAATGGCTCTCCAGACACAGCACGATCTCACCCCTAATGTTGGGAGAGACGAAACCCCTGCCGATCCGCTCATTGCCTCCATGTGGCTCGGGACTGTACCCAACTAAAACCTGTTTGCACGACTCCTTTGATCCGTGGTAGGGTAATAATCAAAGCACAGTTGGAACTCACACGAGACAAATGACGATCTCAGGTCGATAGACTAACCTGTACACATTGTTAGTTATATGTATGCCCTAGAGGCCATTACTGTACATGAGATGTATATTGTAGTGGATGCTGGGATATATATAGGTAGGACTTTCTTGCTCGACATGATAGTACGCTATATGGTTGCTCTTTATCTTAACATGTATACTTTCTGTCTCTTTGTTACATGTTGATAAAGCCCTTAGGATGTGTACTCGACTTGCAGGACTATGATGCAGATCATACTAGTGGGGCCTGGGTAGTCTATGAGTACATATTTCAATGTTCCTAGTCGTAGGAATATCGAGACGGGGCATCGATATTCCAGAGTAGACTAGCGTATATCTTCTCGACCCATGAGATGGGCGATGGATGATCCCATATCCATTGGTGTTTGACATCAGAGACGGTATGCGGGTGCTCGGTGGAGACTGAGTACACTGAACGGACTCGCCGAGAACTCCCAGATGGTATTATACCTCACGTCAGATGGCAGTTCTCTGGTGACACTGGTACAGCTTAGTTTGTTGACCCGAGATCGGCATAGAGTCTTGTGTATCTCCCATAGTGCTTTGATTTCCACCCTACCACGGCTCTACTGAGTCGTGCAAACAGGTGGTTTTTTGGTACAGTCCCGATTCACATGGAGGCAATGAGCGATAGGAGGGGATTCGTCTCTCCCGGTATTGGGGGTTGATGTTGCGCTATGCTCGACTGGCCATAACTGGAAATCCCTGGCCAGGGTTGCAGTGATTTACTGGTAAGTGTTATCAGTAGTTTCACGCTTGTTGTGGAACTTACATCGGCATGACTTATCAAGCTACTGGGGTCTGACGTTTACCACCCCTACGAGAGATATGCGACATATCAGACGAACAGACCGGACTGTGCGGTAAGTGTTACTGATTGGATTCGCAGGAGTGTCAGCAGGCGTGCTCGTTGATCTTCTGATCGCTCAATACCCAGGTGGCCGTTACGTTTAGCAGACTTCTTGCGGCTTGTGGGTGATTGATATGATCACCACATACTGCCGGCGTATTGACGAGTCTTTAGAGTCCTACACAGAGGTTTCCTGGCTCAAGTGAAACGAAATAGGAGCGCATATGAGATATGTGCGGGACCGAGAATAATACCAGTATGTGATACTGTATTCTATTCTCGCAATTTGTATCATCGGATGGTTATATGAGATATAGCCGGGTTACCGAATCAAGTGTTGATTCGATACATTTATACACTAGATATTAGTCGGTTATATGCGATTTGACCGGATCGTTAAATCAAGTGTTGATTTAATGATTTAATGTTTAATTATATATATTTGATATATTACTTTACATTAACTAGTATTGGTTCACTTAAGATTGATTTTCTCACTTGATGTGCACAAGTTGTATATGTGATATATGTTTGTACACTAGTTTGTGTTGTGCCACGGCAGCGCCCCGGCCTCGTACTCGAGGCCAAAATGCGGAATAAAAATTTTCCTTACTCGGAAACCGGCGCTACCGCGGACAATGAAAACCCGGATCGTTTACCATTAACCTAATGCTAGCAATCAAGAGATAGGGTGAGAATTATACCGACTGATCCGAGTCCTCCGGTCTTCATCTCCATCGTCCCGATCTCCCGCGGAAAGTGTTGCCTCCACATCGTCGCTTCCTCGCCGGAAAGGGCACCACATCGCCTTCTTCTTTTACGGGCTCCCGCCTCAATACCGAGGCAACTCGCGCATGAAGCCGGCAACTCGACATGCTCAAGATATGCTGTAGAATGTGTAGTGTAGAGGGTATGTCTCTTTGGGGTTTGTTGCCATGGTGATGGAGGAATCAAGAATAGAAAAATGGTGCTTGCATTTTTCTAGCAAGAAAAAGAGATCATGGATGAAACTCTCAAGATGAAGCTCTCTTCTTCTTCTTCTCTCTTTCTTTTTCCTCTCATGAAAAACTTATCATCCATTTCATCAAGTGAGAAGAAGAGTGGTGGAGGAATGAAACATAATGCAAAGGGAGGTGAGTGTAGGAGCAAAAGAAAGGTGACCATTTCCAAACCTCATCATCACAACTCTAATCAAAGATCAAATCCTATCTCATCACTTCTAATCTCCATAAAGTATGAAAAGAAGAATGAAAGGAATGGTATCTTAATAAGTTATCATAATAAACCCATTTGCAAGAAACCCCCTCCTCAAATGTAATTTGCAAAACTGCAAATTACCCCCTCCATCAGAAAAATCCGGCCGGGAAAGAACAAAGGAAAACCGGCCGGAACGGAATGCAAACTGGCAACTCCAGAAAACTGGTCCCGTAATAAATTACAGGAAAACCCCGATACTGTGCATACACACCCGCATCTGTATTCCGACCGGATACAAATGCAATGAGACAAAATCTAGACTGTACTAAACTAGTACCGGCTTAAACCAAAGCCGGCTAGTAAAAACCGTTCGATCCTGATCCGTGCAATACCGCACGTATCTGATCGAACCCTACCATATAACTATACGGCCACTAGTACAAAACTGTCCGATCCTGATCCGTGCAATACCGCACGTATCTGATCGGACCCTGCCATATCTCCATACGGCCTCAACAGCGTTTCGCCCGAAAGCTTGAGTAACTGAAAGTGTGGTGGACTCTAAAGACTCGTCAATACTATGGCTGTGGATTTAACCACTAGCACGTCAGAGGTATAAGCCAATACGTGACGGGCCACCAGCTATTGACTAAAAGGGACGTCGATGAGGAAGCTCACCCCGACACCCTACTGAGCCTGTCAGTGACAATATCCGTACAGTCCGGTCCGTTCGTCTATGAGTATCGCATGGCGGGCCTAGGGGGTTGGTAAAAGTCAGACCCCCAAAAGCGGTACAAGTCGTGTCGGAGCGTAGCCCAGAACACCCTGAGATACTACTGGAATACCTACCAGTAAATCTCCTGCCTCGGCCGAGGGCTTTGTGTAATGGCTCTCCTAGACACAGCGCGACCTCACCCCCAATACCGGGAGAGACGAACCCCTGCAGATCCGCTCACTGCCTCCATGTGGCTCGGGACTGTACCCAACTAAAACCTGTTTGCACGACTCCTTTGAGCCGTGGTAGGGTAGTAATCAAAGCACAGTGGGAACTCACACGAGACAAATGACGATCTCAGGTCGATGAACTAATCTGTACACATGTCACCAGGGAACTGCTATCTGACGTCTGGTATGAGACCAACTAGCAGGTTCCCGGCGAGTCCTGTCCGGTGTACTCATAACCCAATGAGCACCTGTATACATCTTAGGTGAACCAACTGACACCAGTGGCTTGTGAGACCGGCCACCGCCCCTCGTCGGGGTCTCGACTGTATACACTAGTCTACTAATGGAGTATCGATGCCCTGTCTCGAAACTCCTACGACTAGGGACCTTTTAAGGATGTGCTTATAGACTACCAGCACTCACGTATATGATCGCCATCACACTGCCGACAGTCAAGCAAGAATCCTAGGGGCTCTATCAACGTGTAATAGCGACATGTCAGGTCACCTAAAGCAGTACACGATGATAAAGATAAACCAGATAGCATACTATCATCTCGAGTAAGACTGTCCTACCGGGATAGGTCCTCCCTCAATCATTGCAATCACGTGCCTGTGATCCAATAATTGACTCTGAGGGCACTATCTCTAACAATCTCCCACTTGCACTCAAGGCTAATTATTGCGATGTCGCATACTCACAGCCCGTGTGATACCGAACACCCAACTCCTCTACTAGTCAGTCTCACAAAGCTCGTTTGCGAAACTATTGCGTTCGAGGAATAGCCTCAGTGAGTGGATCCGCAGAGAAGTTTCTTTCTATGTCTCTCTATATCTCAAGTTCGCGGAGAAAGCCATCTCCCGAAATGAGCAATACCTGTCTTAGAATGTCTGGATGTCTGATGGGACCTAGCTCACAAATGAACTCCAAATCCAAACTTCTTAGACTGTATCGTCAACTGAACTTAATCAGTATCTTGCGCCATGCCACCCTCAGTATTGCCTTGGACCACCTGTCCAAAATACTGCCCTTCGTCAGAAGGAAAACTATAACTCTGACGATCACCCTGTCGTCCATGTCACCCTGGAAGCCTGGAATGATAACTGTCTCCTAAAAGAGGCTGTCGTTATCACATCCCTAGAACACGCACTTATGTCCTAAAACTGCTTCCGATTGTTTCTCCAGGATTGGATTAATATCAACTTATTGCATCTACTGTAAGAACAACATCTGGTGTGGTACTTGACATCTCATGATTGACTCAATTGCCTAAGCAAGTGATCTGTCAATCATGCGTATCCCTCTCCCCTTTAGTCTGTAAGACACCTTTAGAGAGGGTGACTCCATCACCTGCAGGTACACTACCGTGCCAGGAGTCGTCCATTCTAAATACTCATAGAATGCTGTCAAGGTACCCAGATTGGGAAACCACCCAAATCTAGATCTAAAACCATAGATCTAGTAACCAGAATGTACGATATAATATCCAAGTTCTTTGTGGAGAAACCACTGTGTGACGACCAAAGTACAACCGATCGTAGTATAGGAGTATCTTTTCCTATTATGTGTATGTCATCCAAATACCAGGACATCATACTCTACTACCTTCTCAACAGATCCATCCCCTATTCTGATGAAGTCAAACCTATGACTGTCAGGTCAGAAATAGATGATCTATCTCCGCTATATTTGCTTTAGTCTATAAGTAGACATAAGCCTGATGCCCACCAATGTTTCCGCTGCTCCCACTGACTACGACAACCCTCTGGCAGAGTCATATAGACGTGCACTTCCAAAGCTAGTTTAGAACGACGCTATACTCATCCTCCTGCCGGGTCTCGCAGCCTGGAACAACAACAATGGCAAGTGTGGGTAAACAAGAACTTCCCTGTCACCGTCCTTGAGGCTACCGGAGTACCTCTCGGGTGCCTGAAGTTACCCACCTTATCTGCGGAGTGGCCAACGGAATGTCAATCCAGATTGAATCTTTAGGTTCCTTATCAAATCTTCAGTAATCATTTGTGGTTCTGGAATCACTTCCAGTTCTACCATACTCCCACTACTTTTTCTGAAAAAATCCATTTTTAATAAAAACTGTGGCGAGTCTAGAACAATATTGCTATTGTTCATCCAGATGGTAGAAAGTCAACCCTCGTCATAGCCTGGGTCAACCCACAAACAGCCATTACAGAAACGTGCCTTGAGTTGTCCAGTGTCTGGTTTTAAGCATAAGCCGGACAACTCCCCGTACCTTAACATCGTTAAGATATGAACTGTTCTATATCCAATATAGAACCAGAGGCACTGATTCAATTGAACCAGATTCAAATCATGCAGCTATCTCCAGTGCATGTAAACTAAATGGAAGGAGGCCGATCAGCGTTACTAAACTTAGGAATGCTTCCAATTATGAGTAACCTGAAAGAGAAGCAATTTCTCTTTATCATTACTATCAACTGAATACCATACACAAGTATCTACATCTTCGATCACTTTGAAGAATCCCGATACTTGCTATACCTGGTTCTCTACTCTATTCAAATACCTATAACTCCTCAAAACTTAGACCCTGTGTTTCCACGAAACACATGTCTAAGAACTAGAGAAGTCATAAGTAAACCGAATATAGTACGAGGACCTACCCCTCCGTCCTAATGGACCTTGGACAACATACAATACTCTGTATAAGTCCGCTGAGTCTAACAACACTTTCACTGTGTGTCGTAGGTTGAAAACTGTACTTATGGTTAAGAAGAATTACACCGCTGTTTAATGCTCCTTACCTAACCATCCACTGATATAGATAAATGTCATCGACATAATATCAAAAGGTATATCTCACTCTATGAAAATAGACGTACAGATATAACAATTTGAAATTGGTGCACAACAGCGGATATTCAAAACCAAATATTTGCCGACCGGCAAACAGCCCAGATGATCTCCTCAAATATCACCGATTACAACGAATCCCGATATAATGAGGATGGTCACCTAATTCCCAATAACTTACTCCCACTCATCATCTGTAAAACCATACAGATGTGAGAATCATACCTGGTAAATACATACTCTGGAGCAAGTGTCTAACTGGGAAATCAGTTTTCCATTAACAGTACACGGTGAAACTGAAACATTGAAATGTTTCGTTGGGGTATCCTGGTATTCCTAGTAATGCATCTTCCATTATCCAGATTCACAACTGTAACCGTATAATTCTTTGCCACTTCTCCAAATCCCTTTATATGTCTTTAGTCATTACCTTCTGTACACCCCATTAGGCCAAATGGTTTTCTTCCTTCCCTACCGTTCGGCACCAGCCTATGGTTTGGAAGAAGACTATCCAATAAGCATAATGGGTGTACTGTCCCAATCCTAGGAGCACTCGCAACTCGAGAGAAGGTGAAGATAAAAGACACCCGAATGTACTTTATTCCTATTTCTCCTGAACCAGAATCCATCCCCGAACTGGAACAAGTTCCTTTCGAGTTCGTATATAACCATACGATGGAGTATCCAATAAACTATGGATCTTCGTAGTGATACGGAGTGTCCTGGAGAAATACAAAGGTGATTCAGGATTGGCGAAGAAATACTTGGTTTGGTCGTGAATATCAGTCGCAATTTACTTTGCCCTCCTACTGATCCCTTGCTTTGTCTTAACTTAATACCTTCTGCACACCATCGTTATGCTAATTGGTTTTCTTCATTCCCTACCGGTCGGCACCAGCCTAAGGTTTGGAAGAAGACTATCCAATTTGCGTAATAGGTGTACTATCTCCTAAACCAAGGAGTACTCGCAATGAGAGAAGGTGAAAAGAAAAGACAACTGAATAATCCTATTCGTTTTTCTCCAGAACCAGAAACCATCCTCGAAGTCCTTCGAGTTCGTATATAACCATACGATGGTTTTGTCCAATGGAAGTGGACGTTCGCAGTAATGCGGGGTGTCCTGGAGAAAAAGGTAAAAGTAGGAGTGGCAATGAGGTCAGCAACTCTGACAATCCAAAAGCCAGTGTTAAGAAGGTTCGGTCAACTTGGTCACTGAGTCATAGTCCAGGGTCGGGTCAATGGTCGCTGCCAGAGAGAGAGAAAAGAAACACTCAGCGTGCACTCTAACCTAGATCAGAATGGTTATCACTTTGTCTAATCTGGAAACCTCCCACTGTACCTCAAATTCTCCTCCAAACCTGAAAGAAGAATTAGTCGGGGTCACCCGAGAAGTAAACTAACTCATCAGTGGGAATCGGGACCCAACTATCATCGCATGATAACTTGACGGAATCCACTCAAGTCACCACACTCTAGAAGGTATGCGCATGCCTGGCAAGTTTCAGTTCTTTTGAAACTCCCGATGTGATTTTTACCCCTAGGACTCAAGTGACCTTGACGGAGTCAACAAATCAAAGAGTCCTAGTCAAGTTCATCCCGTCATTATCTGGATTGCATTAAACCCACCCGTACGTGCCCTTGACGGAGTCAACAAGGCCGCACGACTGTCCTAACCAATCCCATTTATGCAACAAACAAGCACCACTTAGCTACCGTACACTACGCCTTGACGGAGTCAACAAACGCAGCACGAATACTAAATAATACTCATAAGAAATGATGGAGGGCTACGAATGGTTTTTGGCGAAAAACCTTTAACGTAATGAACTTGATATCGTTGAAGGAACTGCATAGCCTTTTATAAAAGTATAGTGACGAAAACCTTTACTAAAGAGGTCACTCCCGGTGAAGGGATCTCGGCTCTTTCCCCGTAGAATGAGGTGCAGGATATTCCAACTGAATACCACGATGCAAAGCAAAAGTAATCGGCTATAGTGAAGTTAATGCCCTGACGCAAACTTCTGTCCAAGGGGTCACTCCCGGTGAAGGGATCTCGGCCCTTGCCTCGTCGACTGAGGAGCAGGATATTCCAAATGAATACCACTATGCAAAACAAAAATGAACGTCCTTGCAATAACAACTTTTTAAAAAATGTTCCAACAACATCAGAATAGGTTTGTTTATAACTTGCGTTGATCCGAATCAACGCAGTCCCATCAGTTGATCACACCACAAAGAACGAAAATATACTGATGTACGTATATGCCATCCGCATTCGCCACTGGGTCCCGTCATCACTCGTTAGGTTAGCTAACTAACGACAGAGCGGGGACTGGACTAGCGCGGATGTAAAACATATACAACATCTACTAATATATATACCAATATATTATATTTCGCTCAAGGCGTGATAAAATGCAACATCACAGAAATGTACAGCATCACAGAACAATACAGATATCTGGAAGCCCCGGGTTTCACAGAGCCGCTGCTGAAACCCGACGTTCCCCTGGTCGTGTGGATAGCCTGTGCAATGAAAACCTAGACCCCTACGGGCGCGGCAAGTCACCCGCCAAAACCTGAAGCGAGGCAGCCCCCTCCAGCACCGTGAATGGACCACCCAGCACTTCACGGAATCCGGTAACTTGGGCACCCCTCCTGGGTCAACCTGTACCCCCTACGAGTGCGGCGAATAGCCCGCCAATCCTAGAGTGAAGCCCCCTCCGTCTCAATGCCATGAGATGTGGGCCCGTTGCCCTCTAGAACCCGGCTATCCGTGCACCCCACCGCGGGGTAATCCTAGTACAGAAAGTAAAATATACATACACCGGGTACATCGACCGCAACCAGGTCGTGCCCCAAAAGAATAATACAAACAGGCAGTGACGGCAGTCCACATGTCGGACGCTCGCCCCGCAATATCAAATGTACATAATACAACAACACAGTACTAGCATTGCATCCAGGCTATCCCCCACGACCGATCCGCAATATCACAGCATAAACATAGAACATCAACGTGAAAGTCACGTTCGCAAATCCGTCTAACCGGGCTATAGCAGTTAGACCGGATTTACCGATCGAGTGACATTCACGGTCGCAGATATAATGTAAATACTGTGAAAAATGTGTTTAAAATTTTCCGATTGACCAAAAATTAACAAGTGGGCCCCCAATCAAAACTGTAGCACTCACAGAAAACCTGGGCCCAATTTTAATATTCCAAAACCCCTAATATAAGCCCAGAAGCCCACTGGAAAAATACGAAGCATTGACCCCACCAACTTGCGGCGGAAGGGCGGCAGAAAGGAGGGTAGTGCCGCGCTTCCGCGCTCGAGGTAAGGGTTCACTGTCTCGTTTTTTCCCAGAGTTCTTAGAACTCCCTGCACATCTTTCTGAGACCACCTGAAGAATTTTTAGACTTCAAAAAATTTCAACAGAAACTGATGTGAAGGAAAAATACGGTTTTTGGAAATTTTCGTCGATCGGAAACGCAAACACATCAAACGAAGCTAGGTAAGGTTAATAACCTGGCTCTGATACCATGTTGTGCCACGGCAGCGCCCCGGCCTCGTACTCGAGGCCAAAATGCGGAATAAAAATTTTCCTTACTCGGAAACCGGCGCTACCGCGGACAATGAAAACCCGGATCGTTTACCATTAACCTAATGCTAGCAATCAAGAGATAGGGTGAGAATTATACCGACTGATCCGAGTCCTCCGGTCTTCATCTCCATCGTCCCGATCTCCCGCGGAAAGTGTTGCCTCCACATCGTCGCTTCCTCGCCGGAAAGGGCACCACATCGCCTTCTTCTTTTACGGGCTCCCGCCTCAATACCGAGGCAACTCGCGCATGAAGCCGGCAACTCGACATGCTCAAGATATGCTGTAGAATGTGTAGTGTAGAGGGTATGTCTCTTTGGGGTTTGTTGCCATGGTGATGGAGGAATCAAGAATAGAAAAATGGTGCTTGCATTTTTCTAGCAAGAAAAAGAGATCATGGATGAAACTCTCAAGATGAAGCTCTCTTCTTCTTCTTCTCTCTTTCTTTTTCCTCTCATGAAAAACTTATCATCCATTTCATCAAGTGAGAAGAAGAGTGGTGGAGGAATGAAACATAATGCAAAGGGAGGTGAGTGTAGGAGCAAAAGAAAGGTGACCATATCCAAACCTCATCATCACAACTCTAATCAAAGATCAAATCCTATCTCATCACTTCTAATCTCCATAAAGTATGAAAAGAAGAATGAAAGGAATGGTATCTTAATAAGTTATCATAATAAACCCATTTGCAAGAAACCCCCTCCTCAAATGTAATTTGCAAAACTGCAAATTACCCTCTCCATCAGAAAAGTCCGGCCGGGAAAGAACAAAGGAAAACCGGCCGGAACGGAATGCAAACTGGCAACTCCAGAAAACTGGTCCCGTAATAAATTACAGGAAAACCCCGATACTGTGCATACACACCCGCATCTGTATTCCGACCGGATACAAATGCAATGAGACAAAATCTAGACTGTACTAAACTAGTACCGGCTTAAACCAAAGCCGGCTAGTAAAAACCGTTCGATCCTGATCCGTGCAATACCGCACGTATCTGATCGAACCCTACCATATAACTATACGGCCACTAGTACAAAACTGTCCGATCCTGATCCGTGCAATACCGCACGTATCTGATCGGACCCTGCCATATCTCCATACGGCCTCAACAGCGTTTCGCCCGAAAGCTTGAGTAACTGAAAGTGTGGTGGACTCTAAAGACTCGTCAATACTATGGCTGTGGATTTAACCACTAGCACGTCAGAGGTATAAGCCAATACGTGACGGGCCACCAGCTATTGACTAAAAGGGACGTCGATGAGGAAGCTCACCCCGACACCCTACTGAGCCTGTCAGTGACAATATCCGTACAGTCCGGTCCGTTCGTCTATGAGTATCGCATGGCGGGCCTAGGGGGTTGGTAAAAGTCAGACCCCCAAAAGCGGTACAAGTCGTGTCGGAGCGTAGCCCAGAACACCCTGAGATACTACTGGAATACCTACCAGTAAATCTCCTGCCTCGGCCGAGGGCTTTATGTAATGGCTCTCCTAGACACAGCGCGACCTCACCCCCAATACCGGGAGAGACGAACCCCTGCAGATCCGCTCACTGCCTCCATGTGGCTCGGGACTGTACCCAACTAAAACCTGTTTGCACGACTCCTTTGAGCCGTGGTAGGGTAGTAATCAAAGCACAGTGGGAACTCACACGAGACAAATGACGATCTCAGGTCGATGAACTAATCTGTACACATGTCACCAGGGAACTGCTATCTGACGTCTGGTATGAGACCAACTAGCAGGTTCCCGGCGAGTCCTGTCCGGTGTACTCATAACCCAATGAGCACCTGTATACATCTTAGGTGAACCAACTGACACCAGTGGCTTGTGAGACCGGCCACCGCCCCTCGTCGGGGTCTCGACTGTATACACTAGTCTACTAATGGAGTATCGATGCCCTGTCTCGAAACTCCTACGACTAGGGACCTTTTAAGGATGTGCTTATAGACTACCAGCACTCACGTATATGATCGCCATCACACTGCCGACAGTCAAGCAAGAATCCTAGGGGCTCTATCAACGTGTAATAGCGACATGTCAGGTCACCTAAAGCAGTACACGATGATAAAGATAAACCAGATAGCATACTATCATCTCGAGTAAGACTGTCCTACCGGGATAGGTCCTCCCTCAATCATTGCAATCACGTGCCTGTGATCCAATAATTGACTCTGAGGGCACTATCTCTAACAGTTTGTATCATGATTGATGATACATACAAACTTGGGTGTGTGTATGACTTACATCATATTTAAGATAATGGTTTAGGTTTTTATTTATTTTCGTAAAACAAAATGGTGGCTTTATTTGTCTTTGCTTGAAGCTTCATGAAGCTTTCAAGCATCTATGACAAAGTCCACTAATTTTGTTTTGCATAAGATTTTCATTAACCTAACCATTACCTCAAACTATGGTTTAGTCTCTACAAAGGTAAACTCACCCATGGTTGTATTATGATAGACATCACTTGATTATTCTTTTGTGATTATTCATTATTCATTCTTATTCTTTTCTTCTTCTTCTTCTTCTTGAAGAAGAATAAAGCTTCCTAGAAAAAATTTCAAGTGAAGAAACAAAGTGAGAAATCCAAATCCAAAGTGAACCCACTTCCTATTTTATCATCCTCTACTACTTGCCATTTAGTTTAGGGTGTTCTCTTCACAAAGTTCTTGACCTAGTGAATATGGAGCTTGAGTTTGAGTCTCCTCGACATAGATCATCTTCGGCCTCGAAGTCAACGACCTAGCCCGCTCATTCCTCCGAAGAAACCATCGCTAGAGTCCGGGATCCCGATGATCGCAGCGAAGGGACGTCAACACGGAGCTTTAGAAGTGAAGGACCGGATCTACAAAGGTTGTAATCCCTTTCACTTGTACTTAAAATGTTCAACTTGCTAGTTTTCACATAATCTCTAGTGTACGATCTTGGTTAGGGTTGTTCGGCACGGCTATTTTTTTGAATCGGGCATGGTAGATGCCTTGTAGAACCTTGTTAGAGTGCCTAGGAACCCTACAGTGGTATCAGAGCCAAGCTAGAGCTTTACGCGATGTCTAGACGAAGTTTAAAGTCCGATCGAACCCGGAAACCCCGACGAATACCCTTCTCTGGATATTTTTTAAAAATGTGATTTTTTATGAATTAAAAATGCTCAGAAAATTAAGCAGGAAAAACTAAGAATTACTGTGAAGTACGGCCCACTGATTCGTCTATATGACCGCGGAACCGCGTCCAAACCAAGGGTTTGGCGGCGATTCCGCGGCCCAAATTATGACTTAGTCCCTCATACTTCATATATTTATTCTTAGGTCCTTTCTTGTCAATTTTTTCTGGGAATTTTTTAATTCCACTCAAGTGTTGAGTTTTTTTAGGGTTGTATTGGGGATTCGTTGATTCGATCGGATAATTTAACTTTGTTTAGTTTTTCCGGGTAATTTTAGAACGTGTTAAAAAGTTCGAACGGATATCAATAACTCACTTTTTCCCCTACCGGAAAATTTCCAAGTGTTGTATTTTTCCGAAGTTTAAGAACGTTCTAAGTCGTGCAAGTAACGTGATGGGCCCTCTAGAAGACAACAAACCTTAACTCGATTATGTGACCGTCTTGAACTGCCTTTTGAACCTTAGGGTTTGGGGCAGTACGGCGTGCCACATGTGAGGCGTTGGCTTGACCCTTCTACGGCTGGACCGTTGGTACTGTGGCATGTGATGGATGTTTTTAAACTCCCCTCAAGTGTTGAGCTTTTTGGGAAAACTTGGGTGTTTGATTATTCGATCGGAATGTTTAACATTGTCTATTTCTCTGGAATGTGATACAATATTTGGAATCCATAAATAGTTATGAGATAACTGATTTGAATGTTATAAATCTAGCACTTTAGTCTCATTTGATCGGTTACCACGGATTTTTGATGTGATCAAAAGTCCGTCGCAATCACGTAGCGTACGCAGATACTCGCCGGGTAAACTTAATAGATAGCCACGCTCCAAAGCCCCGACCAAGTGACTGTAGGAGAACCCCGTCACCTAGAGCATCCGTTCGGGTGCTCGCGGCAGCGGTGTTCCGCCTTAGTGCACTTCGTCGATGGCATCCGGGGGTGCGGCCGTCTACTAAAGTTTGCGACGAGCATTCAATCAGGATGTCGGGAATCTTGTTGAATTGCCCGACTTGATATTGAAAAGTGTTTTCGATAATGAGACTAAAATGCGGGGTTTATAATTGTTAGGCATGCGATGTCTAAGGAATTCATTTGTTTAGGCATGCGATGTCTGAGGAGGTTGCGGATTCCAACTGTTGTAGTTTTACACTTTCTTTTCTGCGACTGTAAGTGTAATATGTGATATCACCGGTTTCGTTGCTATATGTCAACGACAATTAGGATGGGCATATTTACTTACGTTGATGACACATGATGTTATGTGTTGCTGGATATGTTATATTGGATCATCGTGTTTGAATAGCCGGGTTTTTTTTATGTGAGATGAGAATTTTTCATTTTCATTCATGTAAAAACTTGTATGTAATATTCTTTTATTGGGGCACTTCCGGGCTGAGGATGATGTCACCATTGTATATTATTTACTTTTCCGCATTAGGATAGACCCAAGGAGGGGAGTACAAGTAACCGGGTTCTAGGGTCCAGTGGGAGAACATCTCGAGGAGTCGAGTTCGGGTCTCCTAACTCTAAAATTGGTAGGGTTTCTTGCCGCTCTCGTAGGGGTCTAGGGGTGTGGGATTGGCTAGTCATCACGACCGTGGAATCTGTGTTATATATAGGCTCAAAATAAAACACGGACGTCCTAGTATATCCAATATTTTCATATGATATTTTCTGCTGCGTTATCTGTGATGTGATCATGTGATATGTTCAGATAGATACTGTATATAGTATATATGATATATTGTATAGACGTTGCTTATGTTTTACACCCACGCTAGCCCTTCCCCGTTCTGCCGTTAGTTACCTAACCTAATGGTGCAGACGGGACATCGGGGCGAATGCTGATGGCATAAGTGTACGTTGTATTTATCTGTGATGTTTAGGTGGAATTAAATGATGGTACATTCATTAATGAGATTAATGAAAGAAAATAAACCTAAAAGATGTTGTGGAATCGAATTTCAAAAATTAGGTAGCTCTAGTTGTTGCTTTGCATAGCGGTGTTCCTTGTAGAACATCCAGCACCTTATTCGATAAGGAAAGAGCCGAGATCCCTTCACCGGGAGTGACCTCTTTAGCAATAACTAGCAGATGCTACAACCTTCGGTTTGTCTTTTGACTGCTTTTCTAGTTTTTGCTTTGCATAGTGGTATTGTGTATATCCTGCACCTCATTCGACGAGGAAAGAGCCGAGACCCCTTCACCGGGAGTGACCTCTTTAGCGAAACTAGCGAAAGCCTAAAAAACACTCCATTTTAAACCGTTTGATTCCGCAACGAGATCAAGTTCAAAGCCTTAAAGGTTTTCTTAAAAACCATCCGCAACCCTCCGTCATTTTAAGAAGTAGAGTACTTAGTATTCGTGCTGTATTTGTTGACCATAGTCAAGGCACAGTGTACGGTAGCTAAGTGATGTCTTCCTACATAGCATATGATGCGATTAGTTAGGACAGTCGCGTGACTTTGTTGACCTTAGTTAAGGGTCATGTGGGTGGGTCTAATTAATCACAAAATGACAGATAGAACTTGACTAGTGCTTATGATTTGTTGACCATAGTTAAGGTCATAAGTGCTAGGGGTAAAAACCTTTATCGGGAGTTTCAAGTGTTGAAATTTGCAATGAGATTGCATACCTTCTATGAGATAGTTGGATCCCGATACCCACTGAGAGTAATTGTTACTCCTAGGAGAGTTTTACACTTTACAATTAGCCGATCAAATAGATGTCTAGAAACGTGTCAACGGGGTTACGCCCCTGGGAAAACGTGGTTTATTTTAATTAGGTCCGTGCGAAAGCACGGGGAACCTCCCTCAAAGTACCGGCACTGGCCTGGCTGAAAAATTGGCGAACTTGTAGAGTGTAATTAATCCCGGCTAGTCTTTCCTTTTAGAGTTTGAAGGAAGATTTGATAAAAACAGTGGGAGCCATCCTGATTAGATAAAATATATATAACCAATCTAATCTTGCAAGAGCGCACGCAGAGTGTTTTCTTCTCTCTCTCTCCAGGTAGCGACCATGTCACGCCTTAATCAAGATAATAATATAGATGTATTGACCGAACCCGCTTGTTATACTGAGGTAGGGAACGTTGGTCCCGCTCCAACTTATAATTGTTATAAGACCGAGCAAGAATTAAAGGAATACCAGGATTCCCATGCCGCCCAAACGAAGAAAGTGTATGATGATGCATCTTCTTCGGGTGTGTTTATTACAAAGAACTGTTTCTCAGTATCCTCTACGTCCTGCGTATTAGATACCGGATCAGGATCCCGCATATGTAATCTGTTACATGGGCTACAGAAAGGTAGAGAACTGAGAACGAGTGATAAGTTTCATGAGACAGAAAAGGTGCAACTGTTGCAGCCAAGATGTTGGTCACTATCACCCTGTATTACCAGAATACATTGATTCTGAACGAATGTTATTAGATACCGAACCTGATATACAACATCATATCAGTCTCTTTACTAGTAAAGAAAGGATATAATTTTGTATTGTTGGATAATGTTTTGAACATTTCCTATATCAAGAGTTGATCGGTTCAAGCACATTATCTAAAAGTATTGACGTTCTAAATCAAACTACAGTTCTTAGTATACAGAACACACACGAGAGGAAGAGTTAAAAAATGAACGAATTCTTCTTGAGGCATTGTAGACTAGGTCATATCAATGCGACCCGACTAGCTAAGTTACATTTAGATGCATATTTAAATCAGTTTAAATTTACATCTTATGAAACTTGCCAGTCATGTCACAAAGATATGATGACCATAGCTCCGTTTACTGGAAACAGAGAAAGAGTTAGTGAACTCTTGGGATTGATACATGCTGATGTATGAAGGTCCCCTGTCTGCAGATGCCAGGACTGGTTCCTTATACTTCCTTACATTCAATGAGAATTTCTTAAGATTCGGACACATGTTCCTGTTGAAACAAATGTCTGAAACTTTTGAGAAATTCAGAGAATGTAAGAAGAAGTAGAGAACCAAAACCGGGTAGAAGTATTATGTCCTTTGATGTGATCAGGGAGGAGAATACTTGAGTACGGGATTCCTGGACTATTCTAAAGGAGAATGAGATTCTCTCTCAGCATTACTTCTCCGTATACACCACAACACGTCTGTGTATCGGGGTGGAGCAATCACACCCTATGTGATATAGTGCGCTCTATGATGAGTACTACTGAGTTTCCTATTTCCTTTTGGGAGTTATTCACTTGAGAAGCTGCATATCTATTGAATAGGGTTCCAATAAAATCCATTGCCTACCACTTCATATGTGATATGGAATGGGAAGAGCCCATATCTTAAGTTTTTTAAGATTTGGGGTTGTCCGGCCTATGTCTAAAACCAAAATCCGGACAAGCTCGAGGCAAAGTCAGTTCTGCAGAAGTTTGTTGGATATCCCAAGCATTCGCAAGGGAATATCTTATACCTAACAGAGGAACAAAATATGTTTTGTTTCTCAACATACCACCTTTGTGAAAGGGAATTTCTTGTGAAGAAATTAGTGGTCATGAGGTAGAACTGGAAAGAGTTCCAGCTATACAAACTACAGCAGATGATTTGGTAGAACCAAAGGATTCAATATATACCAACGAACCTCAGCCTCTCCGCCGATCTAGTAGGGTTCCTCATCCACCTGAGAGATACTTCGAGTTTCTCTATGACAGTGGGAGCGAGGAATGCATCATGAGATGATGACCCAACTAGTTTCGAGCTGGCCATCAGGAGTGGGACTCTGTAAGAATGGCTGGATGCTTAGCGATCTGAGATGGAATCCATGTACACCAACAAAGTATGGACTTTGGTTGCCTTATCTGAAGGGTTAAATCCCCATCAGGAGCAAGTATATCTTGAGAAGATTACTTGGTGTAGATGGAAAAGTTGAGACTTTCAAAGCTAGACTTGTTAATGGTTTTCGTCATCGACCAGGCATGGATAATGATGAAACCTTTTTCCAGTGGCTATGCTTAAGTCCATCCGGATCCTACTTAACATTGCTACATACCATGACTACGATATCTGGTGATTGGGTGTCATGACTATTTTTCTAAATACTGATTTAGAAGAGAGCGTCTATAAGTACACAACCAGAGGGCTTCGTAGACAGTGGGAGCAGCGGAAACGTGAGCAAGATGTTTTATGTGATAAAACAGGCATCACGAAGTTGGAACATCTGTTTTGATGTGGTAGTCAAAGAGTTTGACTTCATCAAAGTGGTAGATGAACCTTGTATATACAAAAAGGTAGTAGAGAGTAAGGTGGTGATCCTCGTAGAGTACGTGGATGACATACTCTTGATAGGAAAAGAGTTTCCTATGCTACGCACGGTCAATCTCCTCTTATCACAAGGATTCTCCAAATAGGATAAAGGTGATACCTCCTAAATCCTGGGTTTTTGGATCTATGAGATAGATCTAAATGGATATTAGGATTCTCACTAGGTGTAGTAAGATGGTATCAATGGATCCTGGGGAGAATCACTGGAAAAGTTCCAGGGTGATAAGGTCGACTGAATGTCAGTCGCAGGCATTGTCTTTACCCTCAGTGGAGGGACGGTATGTTGGAAGAGTTCCAAGCTAAGATACCGTAGCAAACTAGATGATAAAGGCTGGTGACATCGCTATCAAAGATACTACCAAAGAGGCAGTTTGGGTGTATATTAGTTCATGAGATGAACTAGGTTCCTACCATTGTATGACAATAGAGGTGAGGCTTTGGCCCAGGAACCACGGTCCCATCAGTGATCCAGACATATTCCAAGGTAGTATCACCTGATCATGGAGATAGTTGATCTCCAGGGTAATCGAGGTTAGGAGAGTAGACTCAGAGGACAACACGGCGGATCCACTCACAAAGGCTTTTTCATAAAAAGAGACTTATATGGGATGGTTGAGTATAAGATACTGCAACCACTGCTACAGATGGCCCTAGTGCAAGTGGGAGATTGTTAGTTATATGTATGCCCTAGAGGCCATTACTGTACATGAGATGTATATTGTAGTGGATGCTGGGACATATATAGGTAGGACTTTCTTGCTCGACATGATAGTACGCTTTCTGGTTGCTCTTTATCTTAACATGTATACTTTCTGTCTCTCTGTTACATGTTGATAAAGCCCTTAGGATGTGTACTCGACTTGCAGGACTATGATGCAGATCATACTAGTGGGGCCTGGGTAGTCCATGAGTATATCCTTCAATGTTCCTAGTCGTAGGAATATCGAGACGGGGCATCGATATTCCAGAGTATACTAGCGTATATCTTCTCGACCCATGAGATGGGCGATGGATGATCCCATATCCATTGGTGTTTGACATCAGAGACGGTATGCAGGTGCTCAGTGGAGACTGGGTACACTGAACGAACTCGCTGAGAACTCCCAGATGGTATTATACCTCACGTCAGATGGCAGTTCTCTGGTGACACTGGTACAGCTTAGTCTGTTGACCCGAGATCGTCATAGAGTCTTGTGTGTCTCCCACTGTGCTTTGATTTCTACCCTACCACGGCTCTACTGAGTCGTGCAAACAGGTGGTTTTTGGGTACAGTCCCGATTCACATGGAGGCAATGAGCGATATGAGGGGATTCGTCTCTCCCGGTATTGGGGGTTGATGTTGCGCTATGCTCGACTGGCCATAACTGGAAATCCCTGGCCAGGGTTATAGTGATTTACTGGTAAGTGTTATCAGTAGTTTCACGCTTGTTGTGGACCTTACATCAGCATGACTTAACAAGCTACTGGGGTCTGACGTTTACCACCCCTAGGCGAGATATGCGACATATCAGACGAACAGACCGGACTGTGCGGTAAGTGTTACTGATTGGATTCGCAGGAGTGTGAGCAGGCTTGCTCGTTGATCTTCTGATCGCTCAATACCCGGGTGGCCGTTACGTTTAGCAGACCGCTTGCGGCTTGTGGGTGATTGATATGATCACCACCTACTGCCGGCGTATTGACGAGTCTTTAGAGTCCTACACAGAGGTTTCCTGGCTCAAGCGAAACGAAATAGGAGCGCATATGAGATATGTCCGGGACCGAGAATAATACCAGTATGTGATACTGTATTTTATTCTCGCGATTAGTATCATCGGACGGTTATATGAGATATAGCCGGGTTACTGAATCAAGTGTTGATTCGATACATTGATACACTAGATATTAATCGGTTATATGCTATATGACCGGATCGTTAAATCAAGTGTTGATTTAATAATTTAATGTATAATTATATATATTTGATATTTTACTTTACATTAACTAGTATTGGTTCACTTAAGATTGATTTTCTCACTTGATGTGCACAAGTTGTATATGTGATATATGTTTGTGCACTAGTTTGTATCATGATTGATGATACATGCAAACTTGGGTGTGTGTATGACTTACACCATATTTAAGATAATGGTTTAGGTTTTTATTTATTTTGGTAAAACAAAATGGTGGCTTTCTTTGTCTTTATTTGAAGCTTCATGAAGCTTTCAAGTATCTTTGACAAAGTCCACTAATTTTGTTTTGCATAAGATTTTCATTAACCTAACCATTACCTCAAACTATGGTTTAGTCTCTACAAAGGTAGACTCACCCATGGTTGCATTATGATAGACATCACTTGATTATTATTTTGTGATTATTCATTATTCATTCTTATTCTTTTCTTCTTCTTCTTCTTCAAGAAGAATAAAGCTTGCTAGAAAAATTTTCAAGTGAAGAAACAAAGTGAGAAATCCAAATCCAAAGTGAACCCACTTCCTATTACATCATCCTCTACTACTTGCCATTTAGTTTAGGGTGTTCTCTTCACAAAGTTCTTGACCTAGTGAACATGGAGCTTGAGTTTGAGTCTCCTCGACGTAGATCATCTTCGGCCTCGAAGTCAATGACCTAGCCCGCTCATTCCTCCGAAGAAACCTTCGCTAGAGTCCGGGATCCCGATGATCGCAGCGAAGGGACGTCAACACGGATCGTTAGAAGTGAAGGACCGGATCTACAAAGTTTGTAATCCCTTTCACTTGTAGTTAAAATGTTCAACTTGCTAGTTTTCGCATAATCTCTAGTGTACGATCTTGGTTGGGGTTGTTCGGCACGGCTATTTTTTTGAATCGGGCATGGTAGATGGCTTGTAGAACCTTGTTAGAGTGCCTAGGAACCCTACACACATGTCACCTGGGAATTGCTATCTGACGACAGGTTTTAATAACCAGCTAGCATGTTCCCGACGAGTCCTGTCCGGTGTACTCATTACCCAATGAGCACCTGTATACATCTTAGGTGAACCAACATACACCAATGGCTTGTGAGACCGGCCACCGCCCCTCGTCGGGGTCTCGACTGTATACACTAGTCTACTCCGGAGCATCGATGCCCTGTCTCGAAACTCCCACAACTAGAGACCACTTTTAAGGATGTGCTTATAGACTACCCAACTCTGACATATATTATTGCCATCATACTGGTGGTAGTCATGTAAGAATCCTATGGGCTCTATCAACGTGCAATAGTGATATATCAAGTCACCTAAAGCAGTATACGTTTGATAAAGATAAACCAGATAGCATACTATCATCTCGAGTAAGACTGTCCTACCGGTATAGGTCCTCCCTCAATCATTGCAATCACGCGCTTGCGATCCAATAATTGACTTTGAAGGCACTATATCCAACAATCTCCCACTTGCACTTAAGGCTAATTATTGCGATGTAGCATACTCACAGCCCGTGTGATACCGAACACCCAACTCCTCTACTAATTAGTGTCACAAAGCTCGTTTGTAAAACTATTGTGTTCGAGAAATAGCCTCAGTGAGTGGATCCGCTCTGATGTTTCTTTCTATGTCTCTTTATATCTCAAGTTCGCGGAGAAACCCTGTTCATATCATAATTTGCATTATTATATTCCCCATTCTTATTCATTTTACAAATAAACATGTGCTTTTGATCCATGTCTGCTACATAGTTGAAGGTTACAGGTTCCCGGAACAAAACAGTGAAAATGATGAAAAGACGATACAAAAGTGAGACTACGACCAACAAATAGAAGAATCTCGATCATGCCTACAGTTTGAGGGACAAATGAAGATCAATGAACAATTTCACAAAGTACAAAGGCAGCGCAAGGTTCAAGACTTCAACACGAAACAAACAGTAAAAGTCCACAACATTCTACACTGTGGAAATCTGGAAGAAACTAGAAGACAATCTGAAAAACCAAGTGAAGAAACCAGAAGCCAAATGCAACAGGAAGCAGCTCAGAAAATCCAGCCAAAGACCCCACCATATGGCCGCGGATCCGCGGCCATATGGAGCGTATGGCCGCGGATCCGCGGCCATGGTGAGCACATGTCGGTGCATTTTTTGACGGTGGGTGGCGGTGCGTTGACTAGGCTTCTCAGGGTAGTTTTGTAAATGCAGATAGGGATAAGAATGTAACCCAGGGTTTCTATAATCTATAAATAGGAACCCTACAGCTCTTTTTGGAGCATGCCTCTTCTTGTGCCTCATTTTATTCATCTAAATTCAGAATTTTAATTGCTGTAAATATTTGAAGAGTGCATCAAATAAAGTAAGTCCTTTTCTATGCCCTAGTTAATTTTCCTTTCTGCCCTAGTTAATTTTATTTATCTGCTGTAGTTTAGCAATTTTATTTATCCGCCGTAGATTAGATAATTAAGTTATTACAAACAAAAAAATTGAAATCTTTTATCAATTCCCTAATGAGTGAGTAGTTCATCACTTGTCAGGGTTAGGAATAGGAAAGGTTTGAGAGATGAAAATCTTTCACCCCTTTCTTGCCCATCATACATTTTAATAGGACTCTATGCATACATACACACACCGCTCACTACGGCACCCTATCCCACGAGCTAGCGGTGATACCGTAGTTTAAAAGACTGGTTGCGTATGTTTTCCATGGAGGTTAGGGTAAGAGTTAAGAAAGGACAGACAAGGACCTAGAGGAAGAAACCTAGTTTCTTCTCGATGGTACTAATCCACTTTGTTAACTATTACCTTAACACCTAAATAGTTCTTAATTAGGGCATAGAAAGCGGTGAGAAATATTGAATTTCCAAACTTAACCTAAACCTAACCCTAGCAAGATTTTAATCCTAATCAAACTCATTTCAGGTTTTAATGATAATCAATCCTACCACAATTGGAATTAACTCGTTAGAACAACTAGAAAATACACAAAATCCCTGTGGACCGACCCGTACTCAACCGACGCTACCAAGCGACGTCGTTCTTGATTACGGTAAAATATTCTTTGATTTCAAAAACCATACCAATCAAACCCATCTCCCAAAATGAGTAATACCTGTCTTAGAATATGTCTGGATATCTGATGGGACCTAGCTCATGAATGAACTCCAAATCCAAACTTCTTAGACTGTATCGTCAACTGAACTTAATCAGTATCCTGCGCCATGCCTCCCTCAGTATCTTCTTGGACCACCTCTCCAAACTACTGCCCCTCGTCGGAGGGAAAACTAAAACTCTGACAGCCACTCTGTCATCCATGTCACCTTGGAAGACTGGAATGATAACTATCTCCCGAAGGAGGCTACCGTTATCAAATCCTTAGAACATTCACTTATGTTCTAAAACTGCCTCCGAACGTTCCTCCAGGATTGGATCAATATCAACTTATTGCATCTACTGCAAAAACAACATCTGGTGTGGTACTTGACATCTCATGATCAACTCATTTGCCTAAGCAAGTGATCTGCCAATCATGCACATCCCTCTCCCCTTTAGTCTGTAAGACACCTTTAGAGAGGGTGACTCCATCATCTGCTGGTACACCACCATGCCAGGAGTCGTCTATTCTAAATACCTTTAGAATGCTGTCTAGGTACCCGGATTGGGAAACTACCTAAATCTAGATCTAAAACCATAGATCTAGTAACCAGAATGTCTGATATAATATCCATATCCTATATGGAGAAACCACTGTGTGACAACCACAGTATGACCGATTGTAGTATAGGAATTTTACTTCCTACTCTGTGTATGTCATCCAAATACCAGGATATCACACCCTACTACTTTCTTAACAGATCCATTCCCTATTCTGATGAAGTCAAAGCCCATGACTATAACATCAAAAATAGATGATCTATTTCCGCTATATCTGCTTTAGTCTATAAATAGACACAAGCTTCTTGTCCACTCTTCTTCCGCTGCTCCCACTGACCACAACAACCCTCTGGCAGAATAATTTATACGTGCACTTCTAAAACTAGTTTAGAACGACGCTATACTCATCCTCCTGCCGGGTCTCATAGTCTGGAACAGCAGTAATGGCAAGTCTGGGTAAACAAGAACCTCCTTGTCACCGTCTTTGAGGCTACCGGAGTACCTCTCGGGTGTCTGAGGTTACCCACCATATCTGCTGAGTGGCTAATAGAATGTCAAACCTGATTGAATTTTTAGGTCCCATTAAATTTTCCGTAATCGTTTGCGGTTCTGGAATCTCTTCCAGTTCTACCATACTCCCACTACTGTTTTCTGAAAAAATCAATTTTACTAAAGCTGTGGCGAGTTAAGAACAATATCACTATTGATCTTTCAGATGGTAGAAAGTCAACTCTCGTCAAAGGTAGGGTCAACCTACAAACTGCCATTACAAAAACGTGCCTTGAGTTATCCAGAGTCTGGTTTTAAGCATAAGACGGACAACTCCATAGACCTTAACATCGTTAAGATATGATCCATTCTATATACAATATAGAAACAAATGCACTGATTTAATTAGAACCAGATTCAAATCATGCAGCTGTCTCTAGTGCATGTCAACTAAATGGAGAGAGATCGATCAGCATTACTCAATTTAGGAGTGCATCCAATTATGAGTATCCCGAAAGAGAAGCAAGTTCTCTAAACCATTACTATCAACTGAATACCATATACAAGTATCTACATCTTCGATCACCTTAAAGAATCCCGATACTTGCTACACCTGGTTCTCTACTTTATTCTTGTACCTATAACTTCTCAAGACTTGGACCTTGTATTTCTACGAAACACATGTTTAAAACTAGAGAAGTCATAAGTAAACAGAATATAGTACGAGGACCTACCCCTTTGTCCTAAAAGACTCTGGACAACATACAAACTTTTTATAAGTCCCCTGAGTTAAATAACTCAAACCCTGCGCGTCGTAGGTTGAAAACTGTACCCAGGCGATTTCCTCAAATATCATCAATTGCAAGGAATTCCGATATAATGAGGATGATCACTTAATTCCAAATAACTTACTCCCACTCATCATCTGTAAAACTATACAGATGTGAGAATCATACCTGGTAAATACATACCCTGGAGCAAGGACTGATTGGGAAATCATTTTTTTATTAACAATACACAGTGAAACTGAAACATGAATATGTTTCGAAGGGGTATCCGGGTATTCCTAGTAATGCCTCTTCCATTATCCAGATTCATGATGGTAACCGTATATTTCCTTGCTTTAATGACATGGATGAATCACTCAAATGACTCATTAATCTCATTTAATGCATATGCCACCTTAACCCCCAAGTCACCAACCTTCTAGAAGCTTCTCGCGTAATTACGAGAACGCCCCTCCTATCCGTGAAAACACGGAAAAACTTTAGACTGTATAAATCCAATAACCGGATACTAGAAACCGGCTTAAACCAAAGCCGGGTAGTAAAAACTGTCCGGATGTCGTACGTACGTAAACACACGTATGCGTCCGAACCCTTGTCGTAAAACCATACGACCTCTATATCGTTTCGCTTGGAGTAGGGAAACTCTCTGTGTGGGACTCTAGAGACTCGACTACTACGCTGGCAGTGGGTTTAACCACAGACCGCAAGCGGCACTAGCTGTACGTAACGGTCCCCAAGTAGATGTCGATAAGAAGGCCGATGAGGAAACCCATCCGAACTCCTACTGAGTCTGATGTGACAATCTCCGTACAGTTCGGTCTGTTCGTCTAAGACTATCGCATATCGGGCCTAGGGGGCGGCAAGCGTCAGTCCCCTAATAGCGGTATAAGTCGTGTCGGAGTGAAGCCCATTACACCCTGAGAAACTGCTGGAACCTACCAGCAAATCTCGCTTGCCCTAGCCAGGGACTTTGCATAATGGTTCTCTGACACAGCGTGATATCAACTCCCAATACCGGGAGAGACGAATCCTGTCTAACCGCCACTGCCTCCAAGTGTTCGGGACTGCACCCAGCTGATGGATTCTGGTTCGGGAGAAATAGAATAAGGTTTATCCAGTTGTCCTTTATCATCACTTTCTCTCAGGTTGCGAGTACTCCTATAGGATTAGGAGAGTACACCTATTATGTTTATTGGATAGTCTTCTTCCAAACCATAGGCTGGTGTCGAACGGTAGGGAAGGAAGAAAACCTTTAAGCCTAACGATGATGTACAGAAGCTAATGACTAAAGACAAAATAAAGGGATTTGGAGAGATATAGAGAACAAACCTTAACTCGATTATGTGACCATCTTGAACTGCCTTTTGAACCTTAGGGTTTGGGGCAGTACGACGTGCCACATGTGAGGCGTTGGCTTGACCCTTCTACGGCTGGACCGTTGGTACTGTGACGTATTCTGGAATTTTTGAACTCCGCTCAAGTGTTGAGCTATTAAGGAAATCTTGGGTATTTGATTATTCGATCGGAAAGTTTAATACTGTCTATTTATCTGGAATGTGATACAATATGTGGAATTCATATAGTTAGGCATGAAATGCGAAGTATGTGATATTTCGGATTTACGATGTCTAAAAGGATTATGAATTCCAAATGTTGTAGTTTTACACTTTCTTTTCTGTGACCGTAAGTGTATGTAAGTCGATGTACAACACCCCACGACTTGCGGGGAGGCGGAATAATGAAAAACGATCTTGTTTTAGGCGTAAGCATCGACTAATCGAGAATCTTTGCTAAACTATAACTAACAAGAATCATAGAAGTTAACAACTACTATGAAAAGTGATTATACCTGTTGAACCGAGTCCTTCGTCTTGTCGTTCTCCACGTCCTCTCCGGCCTTCTCTATGTAGTAGATGATCCACCCGAGAGCTTTACTACAAGCTTCACCTCTAACTTGAGGTAACTAGGTTTCTTAAATCGCTAATCTAAGTAACCTAGGTGATATAGAGAACAAACCTTAACTAGTATCCGGTTATTGGATTTATACAGTCTAAAGTTTTTCCTTGTTTTCACGGATAGGAGGGGCGTTCTCGTAATTACGCGAGAAGCTTCTAGAAGACAACCTCTATAAGACAACAAACCTTAACTCGATTATGTGACCATCTTGAACTGCCTTTTGAACCTTAGGGTTTATGCTTAATGACTCATGGAGATGAATCACCCATTTATATTTATGGAGCATGGTTGTTAAATCATTTATTTGATTTATCTTGATATTGTTTATGCTTCATATATATTATGATAGATCATTATCTCATCTCATTCTCTTGCTCACTTTCTCTCTCCTCAAGCTCTCTCTCTCTTCAAACCCTAATCCTCCCCTCTCACGTGTTGAGACCAAGGATTAGAATAGACTACTTAATTCTTAACCATTCTCTATATCACCTAGGTTACTTAGATTAGCGATTTAAGAAACCTAGTTACCTCAAGTTAGAGGTGAAGCTTGTAGTAAAGCTCTCGGGTGGATCATCTAATACATAGAGAAGGCCGGAGAGGACGTGGAGAACGACAAGACGAAGGACTCGGTTCAACAGGTATAATCACTTTTCATAGTAGTTGTTAACTTCTATGATTCTTGTTAGTTATAGTTTAGCAAAGATTCTCGATTAGTCGATGCTTACACCTAAAACAAGATCGTTTTTCATTATTCCGCCTCTCCGCAAGTCGTGGGGTGTTGTACATCGACTTACATATACTTACGGTCACAGAAAAGAAAGTGTAAAACTACAACATTTGGAATTCATAATCCTTTTAGACATCGTAAATCCGAAATATCACATACTTCGCATTTCATGCCTAACTATATGAATTCCACATATTGTATCACATTCCAGATAAATAGACAGTATTAAACTTTCCGATCGAATAATCAAATATCCAAGATTTCCTTAATAGCTCAACACTTGAGCGGAGTTCAAAAATTCCAGAATACGTCACAGTACCAACGGTCCAGCCGTAGAAGGGTCAAGCCAACGCCTCACATGTGGCACGTCGTACTGCCCCAAACCCTAAGGTTCAAAAGGCAGTTCAAGATGGTCACATAATCGAGTTAAGGTTTGTTGTCTTCTAGAGGGTCCATCGCGTTACATGCACATTTTTCCGAAAGATTTAAACTCAAGAAAAAATTCAACACTTGAAAGTTTTCGTGCCGGGAAATAATGAGTTAATGATATCTGTTTGAACATTTTAACAGTTTCTAAATATCCGGAAAACAAAACGAAATTAAATATTCCGATCGAATCAATGATTACAAAATAAACCCCAGAACACTCAACACTTGAGTCAGATTAAAAATACCCAGAAAATACAAATTACAGAAATATAAATTATAGTGCAAAAATTAGGGCATAACTCCTCTGTGCTGCCGCGGATCCGCGGCCCAAGCGCGGTATGGCCGCGGTTCCGCGGCGGTTTGTACAGTGTATGCTCTCGTTTTTCACTACAATTCTTATATTTCCCTGCTGATTTTTTAAGACGTTTTTAATACAGAAAAATCACATTTTTGAAAAAATGTACAGAGAGGGGGTTAACTTTGACATATCGGGGTTCGTTCGGAGTTTTAACTTCGTAAACACGTCGCCTAATGCTCTAACCTGGCTCTGATACCACTGTAGGGTTACTAGGCACTCTAACAATGTTCTACAAAGCATCAAACATGCCCGATTAAAATTTTAGCCGTGCCTAACAACCTTAAACAAGATCTTTGCTAGAAAATTAGGGTTTCACATGCAAGTAAATAGCATTTATGACTAAGTGAATACGAAATAAAACTTTTGTAGATCGGCCCTTCACTTCATTAGCTCCTTGTTGAAGTCCCTTCGCTGCGATCGTGGTTCTCCCGGACTCTTGCATGGCTTCACGAGGCAAAGGAAGCGTCCTTGCTTGAAGTCTTCGAAGTCGAAGATGATCTACGTCGAGGGAATACCAACTCAAGCTACTACTTCACTAACTAGATAATTAGTGAAGCAAAAACCCTAAACTAAAGTGCTAGTCTAGTAGAGGATGGAGAAATAGGAAGGGAGTTCTCTTTAGAATTTTATTTCTCACAATCTTTCACTCTCTTTCTAAAACCCTAGCAAGCTTTTTCTTTTGCTCAATGAAGAAGATGAACAAAAGAAAAGGATGAGGATAATGATCAAGTGAGAGAGCTAACCATGGTGAGTGAGTATCATATACTAACTCATGTAGAGACATAACCATGGCTAATCCTTATGGTTGGGTTAACAAATATCCATAGTAAAAACAAACTTAGTGGACTTAGTCAATGCATCCACAAGCTTCCACAAGCTTCATGCATTTTGCTAATCCTCCACTAATTTTGTAATTACTTTAAATATTAAAACCCAACATAATAAATAGCATGGTGTAAGTCTCATACACCCAAGTCAAGTGTATCATCAACCATGATACAAAAAGAAAACACATTTTAAAATATATCACATATTTATTAAAGTTGTGCTCATGTGAGAAAAATCCATAAGCGAACAAGTGTTACTTAATGTAAACCAGTATATCTAATATAAAATTATACATTAAATTATTAAATCAACACTTGACTTAATAATCCGGTCATATCTCATATAACCGACTAACATCCATTGTATCGACTTATCGAATCAACACTTGATTCGATAACCCAGCTATATCATATATAACCGACCGATACAAAAAGTCGCGAGAATAGAATACGGTATCACATACACGCATTATTCTCGGTCCCGCTCATATCACATATGCGCTCCTATTTCGTTTTGCCTGAGCCAGTAAAACCTCTATGTAGGACTCTAAAGACTCGTCAATACGCCGGCAGTAGGTGATGATCACATCAAGCACCCACAAGCCGTTTGCGGTACTAGCTGGACGTAACGGCTACCCGGGTATTGAGCGATCAGAAGTTCAGCGAGCAAGCCCGCTCCAACTCCTGTAAAAGCCTACCGGTAGCACTTCCCGTACAGTCCGGTCTCCTCGTCTGATATGTCGCATATCAAGTCTAGGGGTGGTAATCGTCAGACCCCAATAACCGATAAGTCGTGCCGATGTGAGGTATACTACCATCTAGGAGTTCTCGGCGATTCCGTCCAGTGTACCCAGTCTCCACTGAGCACCCGTATACCATCTCTGATGTCAAACACCAATGGATATGGGATCATCCATCACCCATCTCATGGGTCGAGAAGCGTATACGCTAGTCTACTCTGGTATATCGATGCCCTGTCTCGATACACCAACGACTAGGAACATTAAAGGATGTACTTATGGACTACCATGGCCCCACTAGTATGATCTGCATCATAGTCCAGGTAGTCAAGTACACATCCTAAGGGCTTTACCAACATGTTACTATAAGACAGTATCAAGAGACAAGTATACATGTTAAGATAAAGAGCAACCAGATAGCATACTATCATATCGAGCAAGAAAGTCCTCTCTATATATGTCCAAGCATCCAATATAATATACATCATCTGTACAATACTGGCCTCTAGGGCATACATACAACTAACAACAAATGCACGAAACACGAATCTGGTGCAATAATGCACAAAATACAAATCGGGTGCAACAAGTGCACGGAAACGCATCAATAACTCAAATGCGTATAAAAACAACACCGAACGTACCAATGTGTATAAAATTAAAAACGTGTGCAACTACGTGCACAAAACACGTATCAATGCACTACAAGCATATGTGAGCTATACCGAGTGCAAAAATCAAATCGAGTGCGTAGCACATGCACAAAAATCAAATCAACTGTATGAAATCCACGAAATCATAAACACGTGCAGCCCAGGCACAAAATGAATATCAAGTGCAATAGATATGCACAAATCGCAACTCAACACGGCGGTGTATAAAATATATATCAAATGCAATAACTATGCACAAAATGTAAATACCTAGTAGGTGCAGCCATGGTACACGAAATCAATATCATGAAACTCATCATCAAAACTCAAATCCAAGCGATATAAGCGTGATACTCGAATCACAAATGCAAATCGCAACAAATGGCATTGAGGTACACCTCCTTCAATGTCGAAAATATGTCGGTGCGCCCAAAACTGGCAGAGCAAGAACATCCGCTTGCCTCCTGCTCACGGTCTGGAGTCCTCTGTCTTTGGGTCCTCATTTTCTCTGTGGATTACCAATCTCACAATCCATCGGCTCCTCGGCCCGGTCCGGTGTACTAATGGAAACGATTCCGCTCTGACACTCCTCTGGTCATTTCTCGGCCAATTAGCATGACCACTCATAAAGCAGCACGTCACTGGCGTCGGCCTCTGGCCCTCTGAATACACGCGACACAAATGATCCTGGGTGCAAATCTTATCGCGGCAGTGTCCTGGAAGGAACCTGCTCAAGGTCTCTTCCGATCTCGCCTATGCCGAACTATACGGAGGCTGGTACTCTTGCATAATCTTTTATCGCTCTCTGGACATCTGCGTTCTCAGCAGAGCATTTCCTCGGGAACTGGTTGTATCTTACGCCTCTGTATACATATTAGATCTCCAATCTCAATGGAGAGTAACAACAGCTCGTTAATCTCCCGCACGAACCTCTTATTCCACTCGTCTTTATTATCGTCCGCTTCGACGTCACGTCATGCTATCAGCGTACTGCAATTGTTCTCGGCTACAGTCAATCCGGAGTCTCTCACATGGACTCGAAATCACGAACTCGGTATCTTCATCACTCTGTAGAAGATATCTGGCCGAACACGTTCTCGAAAACTCGTCCCAACCATCGGAGGAATACTCAATACTCATCCGTTCTCGATCAACTCACAACGCATTGAGGTGAGGTCCTCTATCCGAAGCTTGTCAACATACTGATCTCACGTCGGGTCATCCAATGAACAACGTCAGATCTGGATCGGTCTAATCTAGATTTGAATAAGATTCTCCACACTGGAAATCTTCAACTCAACTGGGCCTGCGTCGGGGCATCAAATCTGACGAATCAGCTTCGTCTCTCAACTCAAGATAGATTAGCTATCGTCTGTCGCATCTCTTTCTGAAAGCTCCAGCGATCTCAGCTCATAAGCTCTGGAAGCGACATCCCATCAATCTCAGCAACATCTGGGTCATCTGTCTGCACGGTAGACAACATCTCAACTCTGAGGTAGGCTGTACATCAACAATTCTCTCACAACAGGCAGCCTCTAACAAGAAGTCACAACACAAATACAAAATCGAGACGTTCCCATGTCACCAGAAAACACGATTGTCAGTCCTCGTCCATGACGAGCTCGCCTTGACCACATCACTAGCCGCAGCTCAATCTGTGCTCAAACCATGGTGATAGGAACCCCAAATATGTATCCATGAAAATAGATCAACGGAATGAAAGGAATCAACAGATCCAGAATGGATACATGATCATAAGGAGGAACGGGATTAGTGAGGGTATGATCATGGAAACAAATAGAATTAAGAATCTCAAATGGATGTATAATCATGGGTACGAAGAGAATCACGGATCTAAAAATATGTAAATCCTAAGGTTTTTTAATTAGAGTATCGTATCGTAAATATGCCGCGGAACATACGTACGGTACGTCACTCTACTCAAGCTATCTACTCTATCAATCAGGGTCAGCCTATGAAATGAAAGTTCGGGTCTAATACCCCCTGTTCAAGTCTAAGTTCCGTAAGGTCAAGCCTAGGTTCCAAAATAAATTACGCCCCAGACTCCACATAGTTAAACCTAGACTCGAACCAAGGTTAAACCTAGCGCTCTGATACCAACTTTGTCACGACCCGAAAATATTAGCTCGTGACCGGCACTTAAATCACGCTACGTCTAAAGGCATAACGAAACTCAAGTAAACCGAAACCCAGAAATCTAAACGTTTTTAAGAAAATAAGGGAGGTGAAGTTTTGAAAATAAAGGTGTGATGAAATCAAACGTTTTCTTAAATGTATAAGTAATGGAACATGAAAATTCAAGTGGATTTAGTAATTTGAAAACATGTTTCGTCTTTTTAAAAATTTGGGCAACACCTCATTTGTATAGTTTGATCCAAAACCGCATATACATAATAATAATAAAGGCATTCCCATGCGGGAGCTAGCTCTTCGCCAACCGGCGGATTCACAACCACGCAAGTCACAAAGTAAGTATATGACGCCTAACGGCGAAGATCAACACAAAGAATAATGTAAAGCAAGACATCCAACTCACCAAGCGAACATATAACCCATCGCTCAAGCCTCGCAACTACAAGTCTTTCTAAGTCTTACTATTTATACAAATACTAATTTGGATTGATGGAGTTGACTAGATATAATATGAATAATAAATACAATAGTGGTATGATCCAACATGTACCACCTACCAAAGCAAGTCACCCGATGCAAGCTGTGTGCCAACGATGCCGCTACCGATCCATGCGGTCAACCTGTAAGAACTGTGGCATAACGGGGGTGAGTTGCCAACTCGTGAGTAGAAAACATCATCAGGTAGAAATTGAATAAACAACGATTCCTAGGGTGACCATATCTGCATAAGTGCCAACACTATGCTCAATGCCTATATGCATGTGGATATCATCCAACTATATAATCAAAGCATGTATGCATGTGGATCTCATCACATGTCAGCCAATGACACAACAATATCATGCATGTAAATATCATGAAAGCATATGCATGTAAATATGAGGATATAAATCAATATGTGTCTATCAGTGACACATCAAGATTATGGAACCTGAGTGTCCAACATCGACACTCGAAATATCATGAAACCCGTGTCCAGCATCGACACGTAAATCCACATATATCTCATGCGCCGTATCCTCAGATTGGCCTTCATATCCATCTCACTACTCCGGTCGGTATCCTCCGGATAACCGCCGAGTCTAAATACTATCATCGGTCGGCAATACTCCCTCTGCCAGGCTCATCGTCTACACCACGAAAATCACATCTTGCCCAGAGGAACCATAACGGGTCCATCATGTACCCGCAGACAGTGCGTCCCGCTCCTCGATTTGGGTCTCACAAGCCACTCTCAGAACCGAGAAAACACATGGTGGACGTCTCAAAATATCATATCAAGAGAAACCGGGTTTTTAAAGCAATACATAATTTCCTTTGAAATTTGACCACGGTTCTCAAATCCAGAATCTTATGAAATCAACAAATCTCAATGCGTATAATCATAAAGCATGATGTATGTAACATATAACAGAATGTAAGTATATCCGTATATCATGCAATATGGAACAGTGATGTGAACATGGGCGTATCATCATAATGCGAGCATAGCAATATAATAGCATGATGTAGAAATTCTACAGTTTGAGTGACATAGCAATTATTGATGATGAAGTGTGTGAGCCGGCCAATCCGTGTAAGTGTAACATACGCATCATCGATAATGGTGTAGGTGTACTAGCACAGGTATATGTAATGCAATGAAAATGACATGAATGAGGCATAAGGTACATCGTCAGCTAAATGCTATATGGTATACATATCTAACATGACCGAGTCGGTGAATCTATCAATCGGCATCCAGCCTCACACATCACATACGATATAATCCATCATACGATATCCTCTAGTCAAGGGTATGGATCAGTCATCATAAAACTCATCACGTACGGTAAATCATCGTACGGCGGCATTAAACCATTATGGATCCTATAAACCTATATGACGCTGAGGGTACGGACCTAACATCTCGTACGGCATATCACTCATGATTCACAACAATATATATATATATATATATATATATATATATATATATATATATATATATATATATATATATATCCCAGGTCGCATCCATAACAACCTCATATAAGGGGACCGACAAAGGTATCAATCAAGTCATCATATCACATCAAATACTCTTTTCATCACATTAAGTCATCTTACATCAAGTCAATTTTATATACACATTCTACATTATTAATCTCGTTTCATGCTACTCTAAATCTCCTATTTATTCTCGTGCACTACTTATCTATATATCGTGATTCACATTCACTTATCATATCCTTATATACCAATTCGAGACATTATTTCTAACTATATTCTTAACCCTATCCATAGTTTCCTAATCTAGGTTTCGTTAACTATATTCTATATATCGGTTTCCATCAAAAACTTGCGGGGGTGCTATACGCCATCCACCCGACTTCCCCCATAGATATAGATCTACTCACCTTGATCCTTGCTTGCCGAAGTCGATGACGCCATGCCCCGTCGTCTCGGAATCCACGCGAAGGTACCTACAATAATACACAATCGCAATCGCTATTAACATCAAGCCCGGAAAACCGATCCGACACACGGTTCGCTCATAGGTTAGAACCTATAGCCTACGCATGCAAAACAATCAAACAACCCTTGTTGTTGACGTATAAATGCTTAACAACCAAATACCAATCCAAACATCAAAACCAATCATTCCAAAATACGGAAAACATAACCAAAAACACTCCAAGGTGCTCCCAGATTTTGGTTCAGGTCCATTGGAACAAAACTAGCAAGTATATGGTGTTGTATACGGAGTGTGTGAGCTACTGAAACAACCTAGACCCAAAATACCAAGCTTTGGCTGGCCACACTGCCTAAAAATCCGGCCATCTCGGTCTACAGTGATCTGTTGGGGTTCTTCTTCTCAGGGTGGTCTCCTAGTGTCTTAAATAGGTCTCTGGTATTGTTTGTTTTTCTCAGAAACATCCCGATTTGCTCCAGATTCCTTGTACGTACACAATACCTCACAAAACCGACACAGAACTATATCTAAGTTCGTATTTTGGTTTCTATTCTCATCTTCCAGGTTAGGGAATCGATCTCTAAGGCCTTAGAACAACCACTAAATAACCCAAGTCCACACAATCACCTAAACCTTTCTCTAGAATTTTCCATACATCACATACCCTAACCAAAACAACTTCTAGCTAAACTAGGATATAAGGAAACTTAAACTAACCTAAATGAAAGAAGATATACCTTATCTGGGCAACTCAAGAAAAACCGTAGCTTCCCAAAGTCTTCAAAATTCAACTTTGATTGGTTTAATGTGTTGAGGAGGAGGAGGGGATCATCTTTAATGAAAAGAGTTTATGGTTTTGATGAAAATTTTGAGATGGTTTCATGGGGTAGAGGTGGAGGGAGATGAGGAGGAAGAGGATGAAGGAAAATAATGGGGAGGGAATGAAATGGCAGCCCCCCCTCTCTTATTCTCACCCTTACTCTCACTTAAGCTATGCCCCACTCCCCCTCTCTCTAATAATTCACTTTTTCTTTCCTTTTCTCTTTTCTTCTCACAATAACAAAACCAAATATCACAAATGCAAATGAAATAACATGTAACATGTCATGGTGCACTAGCCATGGAAAACTGTAGAAACACGGATTTGGCTTAATCGCGATTAGTAGTGCACTAATCGGTTTAATTTTAAACTTGCGTACAATTAATTATAAAAATGCCAAATCCAATAAATATATTTTTAAATGAGTAAATCATTTTAAATCCCCAATTATTTCACAATTATTGGTATATATATTTATAACATTTTACGAAAACCCCAATTTCGCAAATCGGGTAGTTTTCGCGAAATATATTATTTTAATATTAAATTCCAAAAATAATATTTTATATTTTCTGAAATGTTACAACCCCAAGAATATCTCTTTAGTGCTTCTCAAGTATTAAGAATGTCCTTCATAGCTGTCTAGTGATTCTCCCAAGATCCGATTGATTCCTGATCACTACGGCTAGTGAGTTAGCTACATCTGGTGTGGTACATAACATCACATACATGATGGAGCCTACCGCCAAAGCATAGGGTATCCCTTGCACGCGAGCTCTCTCCAAATCAGTCTCGGGAGACATCTTTTTGGAGAGAGAGATTCCTGAGTAAGTGGGCGAACCACCACGCTTAGAATCTTCCATACTAAACCTCTTTAGTACGGTGTTAATGTACCTGGATTTGGGACACTCCCAACATCCACTTAGATTTATCACCATAGATCATAATCCAGAAGTTGTAGTGGGTATCATCCAGATCTTCCATGGAGAATCCTCGTGATAAGAGGAGTTTGACCGAGTGTGGCATAGGAAACCATTTCCTATCAAGAGTATGTCATCTACGTACAATACGTGGAAGACAACTTTACTCTCTACAACCTTCTTGTAGATACATGGTTCATCTACTTTTTTGATGAAGTCAAACTCTTTGACTGCCACATCAAAACAGATGTTCCAACTCTGCGATGCATGCTTTAATCCTGATGGACTTAAGCATAGCTACTGGAGAAAAATGCTTCATCATAAACCACATCTGGTTATTGACGATAGCCTTTTATTACAAGTCTACCTTTGAAAGTCTCAACTTTTCCATTTACACCAAGAATCTTCTCAAGATCCATTTGCTCCCAATGGGTTTTACCCCTTCAGGTGCAATATTCAAAGTCATTCTTTGTTGGTGTACATGGATTCCATCTCTGATTGCATAGCATCCAGCCATTCCACAAAGTCTCCACTTGTGATGGCATGCCTGAACCTAGTTGGGCCATCATCTACCATGATGCAATCCTCGCTGCCACTGTCACCGAGAAGACCGTAGTATCTCTCAAGTGGATGAGGAACCCTACCAGATTCGCAGAGAGGCTGGGGTTCGTTGGAGACTATTGAATCCTTTGGATTCAACAAATCATCAATTGTTAGTTTGTCCAGCTGGAACTTCTTCCAGTTCTACCTCATGACAACTAGTTTCTTCATAAGAAATTCCTTTTCTAAGAAGGTGGCATGCTGAGAAACAAAACACCTTTTGTTCCTCAGTTGGGTAGAAGATATACCCTCGCAAATGTTTGAGATATCCAACAAACTTATACAGAACTGACCATGCCTCGAGCTTGTCCGGATTTTGCTTTTCAACATAGGCCGGACAACCCCAAATTTTAACTCGTTGAAGACATGGTCTCTTCCCATTCCGTATCTCATATGGAGTGGTAGGCACTGATTTGGATGGAACCTCATTCAACAGGTATGCAGCTTCTCAAGTGCATAACACCAAAAGGAAACAGGTAACTCAGCAGTACTCATCATAGAGCGTGCCATATCTCATAGGGTACGATACCTCCGTCCCGATACACCGTTGTTCTGTGGTGTATACGAAGGAGTAAGCTGAGAGAGAATCCCTGTTAGTGTATATGCCCTAGAGGCCATTACTGTATCATACTAGTTTGTATATTACTTGATGGAAGCTTGGGATATTCATAGTTGTATAGACAATCTTGCTCGAAATGGTAGTATGCTACTTAGTTTGTTTCTACTTTAATGTGTACATGTGTTTCTTTTAGCATATCGCGTATACACATTAGTGGAGCCCTTAGGATCTTTGCTTGATTACCAGCGTTGTGATGGCAGTCACACTTGTGGGGGCAGCGTAATCTATAAGCACATCCTTATACAGGTCCTTAGTCGTAGGACTATCGAGACAGGGCATCGATACTCCGGAGTAGACTAGCGTATACGCTTCTCATCCCAGCAGGGGAGATGGTCTGTCCCACAGCCGTCAGTACGTCGTACTTGAGATAGTATGCGGGTGCTCGTTAGGTTACGAGTACACTGGACAGGACTCGTCGGGAACTGTTGGTTGGTATTATACCTATCGTCAGTTATCAGTTCCAAGGTGACATGAGTACAGCTTAGTCCGCTGACTTGACACTGTCACTTCGCCTCGAGTGTGTTCCCACTGTACTTTGATTACTACCCTACCACGGCTCAAAGGAGTCATGCAAACAGGTAGTAGTTGGGTGCAGTCCCGAAGCACTTGGAGGCAGTGACGGTTAGATAGGATTCGTCTTTCCCGGTTTGGGGGTTAATATCGCGCTGTGTCTAGGAGAGCCATTACACAAAGTCCCTGTCCAGGGCAAGCGAGATATACTGGTAGCGTTTCCAGTGTTATCTCAGGGTGTTCTGGGCTACACTCTTACACGACTTGTACCGCTATTAGGGGACTGACGTTTACCGCCCCCTAGGCCCGCCAGGAGATATTCTCAGATGAACAGACCAGACTGTATGGAGATTGTCACATACAGGCTCAGTAGGAGTTCGGAAGGGTTCACCTCATCGGTCTTCTTATCGGCATCTACCTGGGGACCGTTACGTACAGCTAGTGCCGCTTGCGGTCTGTGGTTAAACCCACTGCCAGCGTAGTGTCGAGTCTTTAGAGTCCCACACAGAGGGTTATTCGCCTTTAGGCAAAACAGAGTAGAGGTCGCATGGTTTTGCGACGGGGTTCGTTCACATCCGCGCACTTGTGCACGTTTGGTGTCCGGACAGTTATTACTAGCGGGCTTAGGTTTAAGCTAGATCCTAGTATATGTTTTGGGGTTAGTTTTATCTCATTGTATTCGTGTTCCTCGGAACACGGATGCGGGTGTGTATGCACAGTTGACTGAGGCAGAGGCAGAGGATTCTCATTAGGGTTATGGTACGGGTGTGTATGCACAGTTGACTGTTGTCTTTTTCCAAACCCTAATGAGAATAGGAAATATGATTAATAATATTAGTTAACAATTATTGTGCCATGGTTAAGTTGAATCCTTGACTTTTGTTGACTTATTGACCTAGTTGACCGGTTGACCAAAGTGGACTTGTTGACCATCATCATTTGTTTTCAAAGATGCTTCTTATTTTTTGCACAAGCATTTAATGAATGAAATGATAATGGTCATTCATCAACTCACCATCACAAATTGTTAATTATTATTATTGTTATCATTTTCTAAAATATGAGAGCATGGTTGTAAAACTTATTCATTCTCACTTGCATCTTCTCTATCATCCTTTGCTCTCCCTCTTCCTCTAGCTCAACGCAAAATCTCTCATGAGTTGAGAACCATTTGCCTTGGAGATAAAACACTAAAACTCATCTCTACTCATCCTAAGGTTGAAGATTTAGCAAACCTAATACTTTAGTTACCTCAAGATCGAGGAAGGAGCTCAAGGTAGAGGCCCTCGGGTGGATCTTTCTTCGGCAAGAGAAGGCGACGAGGAGAACCATCCAACCCACTCCAAGGAGAAGAAGAGGAAGGAGTTCAAGACTAGGAATAACCCCCTTAACCGAGTAGGTAAAGCTCGTAGTTGTTGCTAGTGTGTTGTTTAGCAAAGATCCGGGTTTTCTAGTCTATGTTACCATAAACCCTAAAATCGTTTTCACCGTTTCCGCAACCCCGAAAGAACCGGGAGAGGTAACGTGGACTTACAGTGGTATCGGAGCTTAGCTAAACACACACTAGCATGTTAGCAAAGTATATAGAATTTCGATCGGAAAAAAAACCGCAAAACACGTCAAAAATATAAACTTTCTGCCGATTTTTATTTCTGTTCAAAAAATAATAAATCATGTACTAAAAATCGGCTCAGGGCTTTTAAAGAACACCCAAGAAAAACGATCCAGCGAGTCGACCAACTCACCGCGGAACCGCGGCAAGAGCATGCTCCTGCCACGGATCCGCGGCCGAGTTGACTCGGCCGTGGGTCTTTTCTCCTGCAGTGTTCTTATATTGGTGTTTTGGGATTTTTACGATGGTTTGTTTCTGCCCAGATTTTCCAGAGAATAAATTTGTTTTTGGGGTGGTTACAAATCCGTATTTTGATCGATCTTCTCTAGACTTTGGGTAATGGGTTATATCTGTGATGTGATATAAGTATTGAACGTCTGCTAATCGCTATACATCGATTAGTGGGGGTTACACATATCTGTGATCTGTAATGTTGATAGTTTGCGTATATGAATTCGTTGGATTGTAGCGGATGAATAGCCGGGGGGTTGTGAGGTGAGAGTTTTCTTTATCTTTCATTTGATGTAATTTGTAAATTGATGTAATATTATTTGTATGGCCGCACATCCGGGATGAGGTTGTAGCCGCCATTGTATAATTTCTTTTTCCAGTTTTTGCTCCTAGGATAGACCCAAGGTGGGGTGCACAAACTACCGGGTACCTCAAAGTGCCGAGTGGCCTACTCACGTTGTTGAGGGAGGTTGCTTCGCTTCGGGTACTTGGCGGGTAGTTTGTCGCACCCGTAGGGGTCTAGGGTGGGGTATTGGCTATTCATCGCGTCCGTGTAATCCGTTTTTCGTTGCAGTCTCGAACAAAACGCGGATTCCTAGTATATCCAATGTGTTCATCTGTGATCTAGAATGGCTATCATTGCATCTGACAAATTTAAATATCTATATATGATATCTATTTAGGCGTTGCTTATGTTTTGCATCCGCGCTAGTCCAGCCCCCGCTCTGTCGTTAGTTAAGTAACCTAACGGGTGATGACGAGACCCCGTGGCGAATGCGGATGGCATAAGCGTACGTCATATTTTTCCGTTGTTTTCTGCAATGGTAGGATTAATTGATGGGACACATTAAATTAATGCAAGAAAATAAACCAATGTTAAAGTCGTTGGAACAATTTCAAAACCACTTGGTTTCTTTTCAAAATAACTTTTAAACGCGGAGCTTAAACCACTCCTTTTAAAAGCTATCTCGTTCCTTCGATTATATCAAGTTCACTACGTTCACGGTTTCGCCAAAACCATTCGTAGCCCTCCGTCATTTCATATGGATAGTCAATAGTATTCAAGCTGTGTTTGTTGGCCAAAGTCAAGGCACAGTGATTGGTAGCTATTGGGTGTTCATATGCAGCATAGATAGATGCGTTGGTTTGGGATAGTCGTACTGCCTTGTTGGCCAAAGACAAGGGTAGGTACGGGTGGGTTCAAATTAACCTGGAGAATGACGGGTAGAACTTGACATATGACTTATGATTTGTTGGCCAAAGTCTAGGTCATAAGAGCATGGGGCAAAAATCCACATCGGGAGTTTCTAAAGAAACTGAAACTTGCTAGCGCTGCATACCATTTGGAGTTTGATGATTTTGGTAGGATTCCTTCAGTTTTGTCACACGATTATATTTGGATCCAGATCCTACTGTGAGTATATGCTACTCCTCCGGAACTTTCTCACTTAACGATCAATGCTATAAACCAAGTAGGTGTCTAGAAAGGTGTTAGCGGGGCTACGCCCACTGGGAAAAGAGGTTATTTAATTAAGGAACTTCGCGAAAGCGTTGGAAAACCTCCCTCGAAGTACCAACACTAGACTGGCTAAACGGTTAAGCAAGTATTGTACGGTGAGATTGATCCCGACTAATTCTTCCTTTTTGGTTTGAGGAGGGATTCGAGAGACAGTGGGAGCCATCCTGTTTAGACAAACTAAAAACCACTCTAAACTTGCAAGAGCATCATGCTAAAAGTGTTTCTTCTCTCTCTCCTAATTGCAACGACCAAGTATCATGACCGAACTTATGTTACTACTAGATAAAAACATACTGACAGGGCCAAACTATAAGGATTGGCTCAGGAATGTCAAAATGGCAATCGCTTATGACAAGTTGGGGTATCTCCTTACCACCAAAGCTCTCCCTGTCCTAGGTCCCAAAACCAGCGTCGCAGATAAGGAAATCCGTAAGACCTGGGAGATCGACTGCGCGAATGCCAAGTGCCTCGTACTAGCCTCTATGGACAATGAACATCAGAGGAGGCACGAGAATATGGACCTTGAATCCATATTTCTCCATACAAAAGAATTGTATGGAGAGCAATCCCGTATCGCCAGATACGAAGTCTCGAAAAAGCTGTTTTCGGAGAGATTGGCCGTCGGATCATCGGTAGTGGAACACGTGCTTAAGATGATTGGCTTCATTGAGGAGCTCGCGGACCTTGGGACCACGTTAGAGAACGAGCTCTACACGGACTTGATTCTCCAGTCCCTTCCTTCCACTTACGCCCAGTTTATCCTGAACTTCAACTTGCAAGAAAAGGAAGTTGAACTTTCAGAACTCCTCAACATGCTGAGGAGTGCAGAGGGCAACCTACAGAAAGGTAGGGAAACATCCACCTTGTTTGTTGGAGGACCATCCTCTTCTAAGTCCAAGGCGAAAGCCAAGGGAAAGAAGAAGAAAACCCCGACCAAACCAAGGGGCGGTGTTAGTAAAGTGGAAACGAAGGGAAAGGAAAAAGCAACAAAGGTAGCGGGAAAGCTTGTTAGAAAGGAAGAGTGCTTTTACTGTCACAAGAGTGGACACTGGAAGAAAGATTGCAGGGCTTGGAAGGCCAGAAAGCAGGACCCGAAGCAAGTTGTGGCTTCGGCTTCAGGAGTGTATGTTATTGAAAACTGTCTATCAATAAACTCTACTTCCTGGGTATTGGATACCGGATCAGGATCTCATATCTGTAATTCTTTGCAGGCAATGAGAAAGCGTAGGGTTTTGAAGGCAGGTGATATGACCCTCAGAGTTGCAAACGGAGCTGGCATGGATGCTGAGTCCGTGGGGGACTATCACTTGGGATTGTCAGATGGACATGTTTTGGTTTTACGGGATTGTTATTTTGTACCCAATGCAACTTGTAATATCATATCTGTATCTTTATTTTCTAAAGAAGGTTATGAATTTGCATTTGTAAGCAATGTTGTAAACATTCACCTTAATCAAGTTCTGATTGGGTCAGGTACATTAAGCAATGGTATATACGTATTAAACCAACCATATATTTTCAATGTCCAGAATACACACAAAAGAAAGTCTCCAGAAATAAATCATGCTTTCTTATGGCATTGTAGACTGGGTCACATCAATGAGAGAAGGTTGACTAAGTTACATTCAGAAGGATATTTGGATCCGTTCGAATATCATTCATATGCAACTTGTCAATCCTGTCTCAAAGGAAAGATGACAAAGACTCCGTTCACTGGACACGGAGTAAGAGCGAGCTCGCTCTTGGGGCTCGTACACAGTGATGTGTGCGGTCCAATGTCTACACATGCGCGAAGCGGTTATTCTTACTTCATTACTTTTACGGATGATTTTTCGAGGTACGGATATGTCTTCTTAATGAAACATAAATCTGAAGCCTTCGGAAAATTCCAGGAATACAAGAATGAAGTAGAAAAACAAACATGCAAAAGTATCAAGACACTGAGATCTGATCGAGGTGGTGAATACTTGAGTGCCGAGTTCCTGGATTACCTAAAAGAGAATTGAATTCTCTCTCAGCTTACTCCTCCATACACTCTACAACATAACGGTGTATCAGAGAGACGGAACAGAACCCTATTGGATATGGTACGTTCCATGATGAGTAACGCTGAGTTACCGCGATCATTCTGGGGATATGCGCTAGAATCAGCTGCATACCTTTTGAACCGAGTTCCAACTAAGACTGTGCCTACTACACCTTATCAGATGTGGTGTGGGAAGAAACTCTATCTTAAGCACATTAGGACATGGGGATGTCCAGCTTTTGTAAAAAAGCAGCATGCGGACAAACTCGAGTACAGTGCAAGTTTGTGGGATATCCAAAGAACTCCAAGGGATATTTCTTCTATTACGAAGAGGAACAAAAGGTTTTTGTTTCTCGTCATGCCCACTTCTTGGAAACTGAATTTTTGGAAAATCAGATAAATGGGAGCGCAATATAGCTGGAAGAAATTCCAGAACCACGAGCTATTACCGAAAGTTTAGTAGAACCAGAGGGTTCGAAAGAATACGACATTCCTGCGCCGCTCCGCAGGAGTAGTAGGCAGTCTCATCCGCCCGAGAGATACTATGGTTTTCTCATAGACGGGGATAGAGAGGATTGCATCATTGATAATAATGAGCCGACAAGCTTCCAGTAGGCCATTCAGAGCGTTGACTCGGTAAAATGGATGGATGCAATGCGTACCAAAATGGAGTCCATGTACACCAACAAAGTATGGACTTTGGACGTTGCTCCAGAAGGGGTAAAACCCATGGGATGCAAATGGATCTTCAAGAGGAAGATTGCTGTAGATGGGAAGGTTGAGACCTATAAGGCTAAACTTGTTGCAAAGGGTTTTCGTCAAAGACCTGGTTTGGACTATGACGAAACCTTTTCTCTAGTGGCTATGCTTAAATCCATTCGGATCCTTCTTGCCATTGCTGCCTTCCACGATTATGAGATTTGGCAGATGGACGTAAAGACCGCTTTTCTAAATGGAAATTTAGAGGAGTGTGTCTATATGGACCAGCCAGAGGGTTTCATTCAGAGTGGGAGCAGCAGAAAGGTGTGCAAGTTGCTTAAGTCCATTTATGGACTAAAGCAGGCATCGCGGAGTTGGAACATCTGTTTTGATGAGACGGTCAAAGATTTTGGCTTTATCAAAAATCCAGATGAACCATGCATCTATAGTAAATTTGTAGCAAGAACTGTCGTATTCCTCGTTTTATACGTGGATGACATTCTCTTGATAGGAAATGACATTCCTATGCTACAATCTGTCAAAGGGTTCTTGTCACACAGGTTCTCCGTGAAAGACCTGGGTGATGCCTCTTACATTCTGGGGATCCGGATCCATCGTGATAGATCCAAGAGGATATTAGGACTTTCAAAGTCTAGGTACATCGACACCATACTGAAAAGATTCAGTATGGAAGATTCCAAGCGCGGTAATCTACTGGCTTGTCATGGGATCACCCTCTCCAAAGAGATGTCTCCCAAGACTGATTTGGAAAGGTATCACATGTCTATTATACCCTACGCTTTTGCGGTAGGCTCTATAATGTATGCGATGCTGTGTACCAGACCAGATGTAGCTTATGCATTGAGTGTGGTAAGCCGGTATCAGTCAAACCCTGGGGAGAAGCACTGGATAGCGGTAAAGAACATTCTCAAGTACCTGAGAAGGACTAAGGAGATGTTCTTGGTGTATGGCGGAAAAGACCTCCAGATCGAGGCCTTTGCTGACTCCAGCTTCTAGAGTGATAAGGATGATTCCAAGTCCATGTCGGGATATGTCTTTAACCTCAATGGAGGGGCGGTGTGTTGGAAGAGTTCCAAACAGGAAACCGTTGCTGACTCGACGATGGAAGCGGAATATAACGCTGCATCTGATGCCGCAAAAGAATCCGTATGGATGAGGAATTTCTTGATAGAACTTCAGGTGGTTCCGTCCATTGTTGATCCAATACCTCTGTATTGCGATAACAACGGGGCTATAGCTTTAGCGAAGGAACCTAGGTCCCATCAGAAGTCCAGGCACATCTTGAGGCGGTATCACCTGATCAGGGAGATCGTAGATCGTCGGGAGATCGAGGTTCGGAGGGTTACTACAGGAGATAACACTGCAGATCCATTCATAAAGGCCTTACCCCAGACTCAGTTCGAGCGGCTGATCGAGATGATAGGTCTTCGATAGGCCAGTACATGGCCTTAGTGCAAATGGGAGATTGTCAGTGTATATATCCTAGAGGCCATTACTGTATCATACTAGTTTGTATATTACTTGATGGAAGCTAGGGATATTCACAGTTGTATAGACAATCTTGCTCGAAATGGTAGTATGCTACTTGGTTTGTTTCTACTTTAATGTGTACATGTGTTTCTTTTAGCATATCGCCTATACACATTAGTGGAGCCCTTAGGATCTTTGCTTGATTACCAGCGTTGTGATGGCAGTCACACTTGTAGGGGCTGGGTAATCTATAACCAAATCCTTATACAGGTCCCTAGTCGTAGGACTATCGAGACAGGGCATCGATACTCCGGAGTAGACTAGCGTATACGCTTCTCATCCCAGCAGGGGAGATGGTCTGTCCCACAGCCGTCAGTACGTCGTACTTGAGATAGTATGCGGGTGGTCGTTAGGTTACGAGTACACTGGACATGACTCGTTGGGAATTGTTGGTTGGTACTATACCTATCGTCAGTTATCAGTTCCAAGGTGATATGAGTACAACTTAGTCCTCTGACTTGACACTGTCACTTCGCCTCGAGTGTGTTCCCACTGTACTTTGATTACTACCCTACCACAGCTCAAAGGAGTCATGCAAACAGGTAGTAGTTGGGTGCAGTCCCGAAGCACTTGGAGGCAGTGACGGTTAGATAGGATTCGTCTCTCCCGGTATTGGGGGTTAATATCGCGCTGTGTCTAGGGGAGCCATTACACAAAGTCCCTGGCCAGGGCAAGCGAGATATACTGGTAGTGTTTCCAGTGTTATCTCAGGGTGTTCTGGGCTACACTCCGACACGACTTGTACCGCTATTAGGGGACTGACGTTTACCGCCCCCGGTTGGAGATAGTGCCCTCAGAGTCAATTATTGGATCACAGGCACGTGATTGCAATGATTGAGGGAGGACCTATCCCGGTAGGACAGTCTTACTCAAGATGATAGTATGCTATCTGGTTTACCTTTATCATCGTGTACTGTTTTAGGTGACCTTATAGGTCACTATTGCACGTTGATAGAGCCCCTAGGATTCTTGCTTGACTGCCAGCAGTATGAGGGCGATCATATACGTGGGAGCTGGTAGTCTATAAGCCCATCCTTAAAAGGTCCCTAGTCGTGGGAGTTTCGAGACAGGGCATCGATACTCCAGAGTAGACTAGTGTATACAGTCGAGACCCCGACGAGGGGCGGTGGCCGGTCTCACAAGCCACTGGTGTTAGTTGGTTCACCTAAGATGTATACAGGTGCTTATTGGGTTATGAGTACACCGGACAGGACTCGCCGGGAACATGCTAGTTGGTCTTATACCTGACATCAGATAGCAGTTCCCTGGTGACATGTGTACAGGTTAGTTCATCGACCTGAGGATCGTCATTTGTATCGTGTGAGTTCCCACTGTACTTTGATTACTACCCTACCACGCTCAAAGGAGACGTGCAAACAGGTTTTATTTGGGTACAGTCCCGAGCCACATGGAGGCAGTGAGCGGATCTGCAGGGGTTCGTCTCTCCCGGTATTGGGGGTGAGGTCGCGCTGTGTCTAGGAGAGCCATTACATGAAGCCCTCGGCCGAGGCAGGAGAATTACTGGTAGGTATTCCAGTAGTATCTCAGGGTGTTCTGGGCTACACTCCGACACGACTTGTACCGCTTTTGGGGGTCTGACTTTTACCAACCCCCTAGACCCGCCATGCGATGCTCATAGAAGAACAGACCGGACTGTACGGATATTGTCACTGACAGGCTCAGTAGGGTGTCAGGATGAGTTCGCTCATCGATGTCCCTTTTGGTCAATACCTGGTAGCCCGTTACGTATAGGCTAATACCTCTGACGTGCTAGTGGTTAAATCCACAACCAAAGTATTGACGAGTCTTTAGAGTCCCCCACAGACCGTTTTCTCAAGTTTCGGGCGACGTGGTGCCCTTCCGGCGAGGAGATGAAGACCGGAGATTCCGCGGGGAGATCGGGACGACGATGAGAAGACCGAAGGACACGTATCGCTCAGTATATCTCTCTACCCCTTCTCTTGTTAGCTAGGACTAGATTAATGACCCGATCCGGGATTTTTGTGCGTGGTGGTGCCGGTTTACAAGTTCGTAAAGAGTTTCGTTTCCGCATTCCGGCGTCGGATTGACGGCCGGGACGACGAAAAGGCAGTTCAAGACGGTCACATAATCGAGTTAAGGTTTTTTGTCTTCTAGAGGGTCCACCGCTTAACTTGTACAATTTTTTTCTCGAAAGATTTAAACCCGAATAAATTTCAACACTTGAAAGTTTGCCGTACCGGGAAACAGTAAGTTAATGATATCCGTTCAAATAGTTTAACAGTTTCTAAATATCCGGAAAGAAATACGAATTTAAAATTTCCGATCGAGTCTACTATTACAAAACAAACCCCAGAATTTTAAACACCTGAAACAGATTAAAAATACCCAGAATAGTCAGCATGTACCTACGGTTATTACCAAGAAGCCACGTGTCGCCAATCGACCAATCCGCCGCGGAACCGCCGCGCAAGCAAGCTTGCGCCGCGCTTCCGCGGCCGTTTGATCGACTTGGGGGCTCGGGCTTCTTGGTAATTCTTACAATACCCTGCTGATTTTTTACATATTTTTAATTCAGAAAAGTCCCAAAATTTAAAAAATTTCCAGAGAGGTGTCAAGTTTCGTCGTTTCGGGTTCGATCGGAGTTTTAACTTCGTAAACACATCGCCTAATGCTCTAGCTAGGTTCTGATACCACTGTAGGGTTCCTAGGCACTCTTGTGAAGGTTCATGAGGCATCAAACATGCACTGATTAAATTTTAGACGTGCCGAACAACCCAAAGCCGGGATCTTTGCTAGATTATTAGGGTTTAACATGCAAGAAGATAACTTTTATCTAAGTGTGAGGGATTACAACCTTTGTAGTCCGCTCCTTCACTTCACAAGCTCCGAGTAGAAGTCCCTTTGCCGCGATCCACGATCTCCCGGACTCATGAGAGGCTCCACGACTCGAACGATCCATTCTAGCTTGTCGTATTCCAAATCTCCGATGATCTACCTTGAAGTTGCTACGGCACAAGCTTTCTCACTCAAAAGAGAAGAACACACTAATCTCATGGGCTAGATGAGATGAGGATGAGAGAGTAGTAATTTTGCTTTCTTTTTATATCATTTTCTCATATTTTATCATCACTTAAGGATTTTCTAGCAAGCTTTTCTCAAGAGAGAAGAAGAAGATGATAATGGAAAAACTAATAAGAATAATAATAATCCTTTTGTGATGAATAGAATATAAACCATATGATTGAATTATAAACCATGGTCAAGGATGATTGGATAAGAATTTGTAGAGAAATAACTAGAGTTAGGGTTTGGTTAGGTTTAGTAAAGTGTCATCCATAAATATCTTTACAATGACAAAACAAATAGCTTCTAGAAGGTGCATGAAGCAACTAACCCTAATTAAACCCTAACCTCAATTAATCATCCTTAAACATGTTTAACAATTAATCATATCATGTCACAATAATATATATCACATATATATTATATATTTGCAACAAAAGAAAATAATACAATTAACACATATCGCATATATATCAATGTATCATCCACTGAGAAAATGAAATAATAAAGCGAGCCATTATTAGATAATGTAATACAATATATCATATATATTATTATACATTAAATCATCGAATCAACACTTGATTCGACGATCCGGCTATATCGAATATTACCGACTAATATATCATGTACCGATTCATCGAATCAACACTTGATCCGATGTCCCGGTTCATATCTAAATATCGCGAGAATATAATACGGTATCCCATATCGCATTATTCTCGGTCCTGCACATATCACATATGTGCCTCTATTCCGTTTCTCCTGAGCCAAGAAACCTCTGTGTAGGACTCTAAAGAATCGTCAATACGCCGGTAGCAGGTGATGATCATATCAAACACCCACAAGCTGCAAGCGGTCAGCTAAACGTAACAGCCACCCAGGTATTGAGTGATCATAAGATCAACAGGCTAGCCTGTGCGTTCTCCTGTGAATCCGATCAGTAACACTCCTGTACAGTCCGGTCTGTTCGTCTGATATGTCGCATATCAAGTCTAGGGGTGGTATACGTCAGACCCCAGTAACCGATAAGTCGTGTCGATGTGTGGCTCATAACGGGTCGAGAAACTACTAGTAACACTTACCAGTAAATCTCTATATCAGCCCTGGCCAGGGACTTCCAGTTATAGCCAATCGAACACAGCACAACATCAACTCCCTATACCGGGAGAGACGAATCTCCTCCTATCGCTCATTGCCTCCATGTGATTCGGGACTGTACCCAAAAGCCACCGTTTTGCACGCCCTCTTGGACGTGGTAAGGTGGAAATCAAAGCACAGTGGGAATCACACAAGACTCTATGACGATCTCGGGTCTTCAGACTACCCTGTACCTGTGTCACCGGAGAACTGCCATCTGACGTGTGGTATATCACCATCTGGGAGTTCTCGGCGAGACCGTCTAGTGTACCCAGTCTCCATTGAGCACCCGTACACCATCTCTGATGTCAAACACCGATGGATTTGGGATCATCCATCGCCCATCATATGGGTCAAGATGCGTATACGCTAGTCTACTCTGGTGTATCGATGCCCTGTCTCGATATACCCTCGACTAGGAACAGTTATAGGATGTACTCATCGACTACCGTGGCTCCACTAGTATGATCTCATAATAGTCCCATTAGTCGAGTACAAGTCCTAAGGGCTTTATCAACATGTGAGAGTAAAACAGTAAACCAATACAAGTCAACATGTTAAGATAAAGTGAAACCAAATAGCATACTATCATGACGATCAAGAAAGTCATCTCTATATATAACCAAGCATCCATTATAATATACATCATATGTACAACAATGGCCTCTAGGGCATATACATAACTAACATTATGTATATGCCCTAGAGGCCATTGTTGTACATATGATGTATATTATGATTGATGCTTGGATATATACAGAGACGACTTTCTTGCTTGTCATGATAGTATGCTATTTCGTTTCACTTTATCTTAACATGTTGACTAGTATTGGTTTACTGTCTTTCTCTCACATGTTGATAAAGCCCTTAGGATCTGTACTTGACTACTGGGACTATGATGAGATCATACTAGTGGGGCCACGGTAGTCGATGAGTACATCCTATAACAGTTCCTAGTCGAGGGTATATCGAGACAGGGCATCGATACACCAGAGTAGACTAGCGTATACGCATCTTGACCCATATGATGGGCGATGGATGATCCCATATCCATCGGTGTTTAACATCAAGGATGGTGTATGGGTGCTCAGTGGAGACTGGGTACACTGGACGGACTCGCCGAGAACTCCCAGATGGTGATATACCACACATCAGATGGCAGTCCTCCGGTGACACTGGTACAGGGTAGTCTGTAGACCCGAGATCGTCATAGAGTCTTGTGTGATTCCCACTGTGCTTTGATTTCCACCTTACCACGTCCAAGAGGGCATGCAAAACGGTGGCTTTTGGGTACAGTCCCGAATCACATGGAGGCAATGAGCGATAGGAGGGGATTCGTCTCTCCCGGTATAGGGAGTTGATGTTGCGCTGTGTTCGATTGGCTATAACTGGAAGTCCCTGGCCAAGGCTGATATAGAGATATACTGGTAAGTGTTACCAGTAGTTTCTCGACCTGTTATGAGCCTCACATCGACACGACTTATCGGTTACTGTGGTCTGACGTATACCACGCCTAGACTTGATATGCGACATATCAGACGAACATACCGGACTGTACGGGAGTGTTACTGATTGGATTAACAGGAGAACGGACAGGCTAGCTTGTTGATCTTCTGATCGCTCAATACCTGGGTGGCTTTTACGTTTAGCTGACCGCTTGCAGCTTGTGGGTGTTTGATATGATCATCACCTGCTACCGGCATATTGACGATTCTTTAGAGTCCTACACAAAGGTTTCTTGGCTCAGGCAAAACGGAGTAGAGGCACATATGTGATATGTGCAGGACCGAGGATAATGCGATATATGATACCGTACTATATTCTCGCGATATTTAGATATGAACCGGGTCATCAGATCAAGTGTTGATTCGATGAATCGGTACATGATATATTAGTCGGTTATATTCGATATAGCCGGATTGTCGGATCAAGTGTTGATTCGATGATTTAATGTATAATAATATATATGATATATTGTATTACATTATCTAATATTGGATCGCTTTATTATTTCATTTTCTCACCGATATAATACATTAATATATATGCGATATATATTAATTGTATTATTTTCTTTTGTTACAAATATAATATATATGTGATATATATTATAGTAACATGATATGATTTATTATGAAACATGTTTAGTGATGATAAAAAGAGATTAGGGTTTGATTAGGGTTAGATTCTTCTTGCTCATTCTAGAAGGATTTCCTTTTGTCTTGGTTAAGATATTATGGTTGCTATTTATCCATGACACATTCATTAACCTAACCAAAGCCTAGGTCTAGTTTATTCTCTACAAAGGTTAAGCTCCTCATCCTTGACCATGGTTCAATAATCAATCATATATTCTTTACTACTATTCAACACAAAAGGATTATCTTATTCATTCATCATCTTCTTCTCTCTTTAGCTTGGAGAAAGCTTACTAGAAATTCCTTTTGTGATGATTTCATGTGAGATTATGATATAAAAAGAAAGCATAAATACTACTCCATCATCCTCATCTAATCTAGCCCATTAGATTAGGGTGTTCACCTCTTTAGAGTGAGAGAGCTTGAGTTATAACAACTTCGACGTAGATCATCGGAGAAGCGGAACACCACAAGCTAGCATGGATCGTTCGAGTCGTGGAGCCTGTCTTGAGTCCGGGAGATCGTGGATCGCGGTGAAGGGACTTCTACTCAGAGCTTATGAAGCGAAGGAGCGGACTACAAAGGTTGTAATCCCTCACACTTAGTAGTAAAGATGTTTACTTGCATGTTAAAACCCTAATTATCTAGCAAAGATCCCGGCTTTGGGTTGTTCGGCATATCTAAAATTTTATTCGGGCATGTTTGATGCCTTATGAACCTTCACAAGAGTGCCTAGGAACCCTACAGTGGTATCAGAGCCAAGCTAGAGCATTAGGCGACGTGTATACGAAGTTAAAACTCCGATCGAACCCGATACGACGAAAATGAACCCCTCTCTGGATATTTTTCAAAAATGCGATTTTTTCTGAATTATAAATACCTAAAAAAATCAGCAGGCAATTTTAAGAATAACGGTGAAAAACGATGACGTCATCCTTACATACAGCCGCGGAACCGCGGCCGTACCTTGCTTGGGCCGTGGATCCACGGCAGTATTGTTTGATTTGACCCTTCTGTTTTCACAGTAATTCCCTATGCTGCTTATATACTTTCTGGGTATTTTTCATTCTGACTCAAGTGTTGAGTGTTCTGGGGTTTATTTTGTAATCGTTGATTCGATCGGAAAATTTAAATTCGTTATTATTTCCGGATATTTAGAAACTGTTAAAATGTTCGAACAGATATCATTAACTCGTTTTTTCCTGGCACGAAAAACTTTCAAGTGTTGAATTTTTATCGGGTTTAAATCTTTCAGAATAATGTGCAAGTAACACGGTGGACCCTCTAGAAGACAACAAACCTTAACTCGATTATGTGACCGTCTTGAACTGCCTCTAAACCTTAGGGTTTGCGGCAGTACGGCGTACCATATGTGAGGCGTTGGCTTGACACTTCTACGGCTGGATCACCGGTACTGTGACATATTCTGGGATTATTTGAACTCCGCTCAAGTGTTGAGCAATTTAGAAAATTTTGGGTATTTGATTATCTGTTCGGAAAGTTTAATACTGTCTATTTATATGGAATGTGATACAATATGTGGAATTCATAGAGTTAGGCATGAAATGCGAAGTATGTGATATTTCGGATTTAAGATGTCTAAAGTGATTATGGATTCCAAATATTATAGTTTTACAATTTCTTTTCTGTGACCGTAAGTGTAGTATGTAGTTGTATTGCCGGTTTTCGTTGCTATACAACAACGAGGATCGGTGTATGCATACTTACTTACGCTGATGATATGTGATATTATGTGTTGTTGTGATATGTTATATTGGATCGTCGTGTTCTGAATAGCCGGGGGTTTCATGTGAGATGAGGGTTTTTATTTTCATTCATGTAAAATTCATTTGTATGTAATATTCTTTTATTGGGGCACTTCCGGGATGAGGTTGATGTCACCAGTGTATATTATTTACTTTTCCGCATTAGGTAGACCCAAGGAGGGGAGCACAAGTAACCGGGTTCTAGGGTCCAGTAGGAGGCCATCTCGAGGAGTCGAGACCGGGTATCCTAACCCTAGAATTGACAGTGTTACTTGCCGCTCTCGTAGGGGTCTAGGGATGTGGGTTTGGCTATTCATCGCGACCGTGGAATCCGTGTTTTATACAGGCTCGTATTGAAAACACGAACGTCCTAGTATATCCAATATTTCATATATGTTCTTCTGCTGCAATGTTCTGTGATGAGATCATATTACTGCCTGATACGAATGCTTATACTATATATATATATTCTGATATATAAATATTACTTCTTTCGTTTCTTCTGTGATGCTTAGGAAGCATAAGCTGATGGGATTTTTTTAATGAGATTAATAAAAAGAAAAGAAACCTAAAAGATGTTGTAGAATCAAAACTTTATAAAAAGGGTAGCTACAGTTTTGCTTTGCATAGCGGTATATATGATATACCCTGCACCTTATTCGATGAGGAAAGAGCCGAGATCCCTTCACCGGGAGTGACCTCTTTAGCAAAACTGGCAGATGCTACAAAACTCGGTTTGTCTTTTGATTGCTTTTACAGTTTTGCTTTGCACAGTGATATATATGATATGTCCTGCACCTTATTCGATGAGGAAAGAGCCGAGATCTCTTCACCGGGAGTGACCTCTTTAGCAAAACTAATGAAAGCCTAAAAAACACTCCATTTTCAAAACACTCGATTCTACGACGATATCAAGTTCATTACGCAATAGGTTTTCTGAAAAACCTGCGTAGCCCTCCGTCATTTCAAATAAAGACTAGTTAGTATTCGTGCTACGTTTGTTGACTATGTTAAGGCGTAGTGTGCGGTAGCTAATTAGTACTTATCTGCTAAAACATGAGATGTGATTGGATTAGGGTAGTTGTACGACTTTGTTGACTATGTTAAGGGTTGTGCAGGTGGGTTTAATTCAATCGGGAAATGACGGGTTGAACTTGGCTAGCAATTTTGATTTGTTGACTATGTTAAGGTCATAAGTTGCTAGGGGCAAAATATTATCGGGAATTTCAAGTGTTGAAATTTGCAATGAGATTGCATACCTCCTATGAGATAGTTGGATCCCGATACCCACTGCGAGTAAGAGTTACTCCTGGGAGAGTTTTACACAGGACAATTAGCCGATCAAGTAGGTGTCTAGAAAAGTGTTAACGGGGTTACGCCTCTGGGAAAACGAGGTTTACTTTAATTAGGTCCGTGAGAAAGCACGGGGAACCTCCCTCAAGAACCGATACTGATCTGACTGAAAGATTGACGAAATTGTAGAGTGTAATTAATCTCGGCTAATCTTAACTTTTTGGGTTTGAAGGAAGATTTCATAAAAACAGTGGGAGACATCCTGATTAGATAAGATAATAACCAATCTAATCTTGCAAAAGCATACGCTAAAGTGTTTTCTTCTCTCTCTCTCCAGGTAGCGACCATGTCAGGCCATAATCAAGATAATAATATGGATGTATTGACTGAACCCGCTTATTATACTGAGCAGGGGAACGTTGGACCCGTTCTTTCTTATAAGAGTTATAAGACTGAACAGGAAACAGGAGAATATCTGTTTTCTCACGCCGCCCAAAAGAACATGCATGTTGATGCATCTTCTTCAGGTGTGCTAGTTATTGAGAACTGTTTCTCAGTTCACCCTACGTCCTGGGTATTAGATACCGGATCAGGATCCCACATATGTAAATTGTTACATGGGCTACGAAAAGGTAGAGAACTGGGAAAAGGTGATCATTCCGTTCAAGTAGGGAATGGTGCAAGTATTGCAGCCAAAGCAGTTGGCGAATATCACCTAGTATTGCCAAATCGTAATACACTGATTCTAAATGAGTGCTATTATATACCGAACATGATTTGCAACATTATATCAGTTTCTTTATTAAGTAAAGAAGGATATAATTTTGTAGTAAAGGATAATGTTATGAACATATTCCTAGATCAAAAATTGATTGCATCAGGCTCGTTACATAATGGCATATTCATTCTCAATCAAAATACAGTCCTCAATATACAAAACACACACAAGAGGAAAAGTTCAGAAATGAACGAATCCTTCTTGTGGCATTGTAGACTAGGTCATATCAATGTGACACGACCGGCTAAGTTACATATGGATGGATATTTGAATCCGTTCGAATTATCATCTTATGATACTTGCCATTCATGTCTCAAAGGAAAAATGACCAAAGCTCCGTTTAGTGGACATGGAGAAAGAGTTACGGAACTCTTAGGACTGGTACATAGTGATGTATGCGGTCCCATGTCTACACATGCCAGGAACGGTTCTTCCTACTTCATTACATTCACTGACGATCTCTCAAGATTCGGACATGTGTTCCTGATGAAACAAAAGTCTGAAGCTTTTGTGAAATTCAGAGAATATAAGGACGAAGTAGAGAATCAAACGGGCAAAAGTATTAAGATTCTTCGATCTGATCGAGGAGGTGAATACTTAAGCAATGAGTTCCTAGATTATCTAAAAGAGAATGGGATTCTCTCTCAGTTTACTCCTCCTTATACACCACAGCACAACGGTGTATCGGAACGGAGGAATCGCATCCTATTAGATATGGTGTGCTCGATGATGAGTACAGCTGAGTTACCTATTTCCTTCTGGGGTTATGCGCTTGAGACAGCAGCATACCTATTGAATGAAGTTCCGTCTAAATCTGTACCTACCAAACCATATGAGATATGGAGTGGGAAGAGACCATATCTTAAACGAGTTAAGATATGGGGTTGCCCGGCCTATGTCAAAAGGCAAAATCCAGACAAACTCGAGGCACGGTCAGTTCTTTGCAAGTTTGTGGGATATCCTAAGAATTCCCAAGGATACTTTTTCTACAACGCTGAAGAACAAAAAGTGTTTGTTTCTTAATATGCCACCTTTTTGGAAAAGGAATTTCTTGCAAAAGAAATTAGTGGCAAAGAGGTAGAGCTGGAAGAGGTTCCAGCAACACAAACTGCAACTGGGGATTTAGTAGAACCAGATGATTCAGTAGTACCCGACGAACCCCAGCCTCTCCGCCGATCTAGTAGGGTTTCTCGTCCACCTGAGAGATACTACGGTTTCCTCATTGATGGTCGAAGCGAGGATTGCATCATGGAAGATGATGACCCAACTAGTTTCGAGCAGGCCATCACGAGTGGTGACTCTGTGAAATGGCTGGATGCAATGCGATCTGAGATGGAATCCATGTACACCAACAAAGTATGGACTTTGGAAAATGCTCCTGAAGGGGTAAAACCCATTGGGAGCAAGTGGATCTTTAAAAAGAAATTTGGTGTAGATGGAAAAGTTGAGACTTTCAAAGCTAGACTTGTAGCAAAGGGTTTTCATCAACGACCGGGTGTGGATTAGGACGAAACCTTTTCTCCAGTGGCTATGCTTAAGTCCATCCGGATCTTACTTGCCATTGCTGCATACCATGACTACGAAATCTGGAAAATGGATGTTAAGACCGCTTTTCTAAACGGTGATTTAGAAGAGTGCGTGTACATAACTCAGCCAGAGGGCTTCGTAGATAGTGGGAGCAGCGGAAAGGTGTGCAAGCTGCTTAAATCCATTTATGGGTTGAAGCAAGCATCGCGGAGTTGGAACATCTGTTTTGATGTTGTAGTCAAAGAGTTTGACTTCATCAAAAATATAGATGAACCTTGTATCTATAAGAAGGTAGCAGAGAGTAAGGTTGTCTTCCTCGTATTGTACGTGGACGACATACTCTTGATAGGAAATGATATTCCTATGCTGCAATCAGTCAAGCTCTTCTTATCACAAAGATTCTCAATGAAAGATCTAGGTGATGTCTCCTGCATATTGGGAATCATGATCTATAGAGATAGATCTAAACGGATATTGGGATTGTCCCCATCCAGGTACATTGACACCATACTAAAGAGGTTTAGTATGGAAGAATCCAAGCGTGGGAACCAACCCACGATCTCTGGACTCACTCCCTCCAAAGAGATGTCTCCCAAGACTGATTTGGAGAGAGCTCGCATGCAAGGGATACCCTATGCTTCGGTAGTAGGCTCTATCATGTATGCGATGCTATGTACCAGACCCGATGTAGCATACTCACTAAGTGTAGCAAGTAGGTATCAACCAGATCCTGGCGAGAGTCACTGGACAGCTGTAAAGAACATTCTCAAGTACTTGCCAAGGACTAGAGACATGTTCTTGGTGTATGGTAACAGAGAACTCCGGGTGGAGCCCTTTACCGATTCCAGCTTCCAAAGTGATAAGGACGACTCTAAGTCGCACTCGGGATTTATCTTTACCCTCAATGGAGGGGCGATATGTTGGAAGAGTTCCAAACAGGATACCGTTGCAGATTCGACGATGGAGGCTGAATATATCGCTGCAAACTATGCTGCCAAAGAGGCTGTCTGGATAAAGAAGTTCATTAGTGAACTTGGTGTAGTTCCATCCTTTGAGTATCCAATACCTCTGTATTGCGATAACAATGGAGCTGTGGCTTTGGCCAAGGAACCCAGATCCCATCAGAAGTCCAGACATATTCTGAGGCGGTATCACCTGATCAGGGAGATAGTTGATCGCCGGGAGATCGAGGTCAGGAGAGTAGATACGAAGGACAACACTGCGGATCCACTCACGAAGGCCATTCCCTATATACAGTTTGAGAGATTATTCAGGATGCTGGGTATGAGATACTACAGCAGCTGGCCTTAGTGCAAGTGGGAGATTGTTAGTTATGTATATGCCCTAGAGGCCATTGTTGTACATATGATGTATATTATGATGGATGCTTGGATATATACAGAGAGGACTTTCTTGCTCGTCATGATAGTATGCTATTTGGTTTCACTTTTTCTTAATATGTTGACTAGTATTGGTTTACTGTCTTTCTCTCACATGTTGATAAAGCCCTTAGGATCTGTACTCGACTACTGGGACTATGATGAGATCATACTAGTGGGGCCATGGTAGTCGATGAGTACATCCTATAACTGTTCCTAGTCGAGGGTATATCGAGACAGGGCATCGATACACAAGAGTAGACTAGCGTATACGCATCTTGACCCATATGATGGGCGATGGATGATCCCATATCCATAGGTGTTTGACATCAAGGATGGTGTATGGGTGCTCAGTGGAGACTGGGTACACTGGACAGACTCGCCGAGTACTCCCAGATGGTGATATACCACACGTCAGATGGCAGTTATCCGGTGACACTGGTACAGGGTAGTCTGTAGACCCGAGATCGTCACAGAGTCTTGTGTGATTCCCACCGTGCTTTGATTTCCACCTTACCACGTCCAAGAGGGCGTGCAAAACGGTGGCTTTTGGGTACAGTCCCGAATCACATGGAGGCAATGAGCGATAGGAGGGGATTCGTCTCTCCCGGTATAGGGAGTTGATGTTGTGCTGTGTTCGATTGGCTATAACTGGAAGTCCCTGGCCAGGGCTGATATAGAGATATACTGGTAAGTGTTACTAGTAGTTTCTCGACCTGTTATGAGCCTCACATCGACACGACTTATCGGTTACTGGGGTCTGACGTATACCACCCCTAGACTTGATATGCGACATATCAGACGAACAGTCCGGACTGTACGGGAGTGTTACTGATTGGATTAACAGGAGAACGGACAGGCTAGCTTGTTGATCTTCTGATCGCTCAATACCTGGTTGGCTTTTACGTTTAGCTGACCGCTTGCAGCTTGTGGGTGTTTGATATGATCATCACCTGCTACCGGCGTATTGACGATTCTTTAGAGTCCTACACAAAGGTTTCTTGGCTCAGGCAAAACGGAGTAGAGGCACATATGTGATATGTGCAGGACCGAGGATAATGCGATATGTGATACCGTACTATATTCTCACGATATTTAGATATGAACCGGGTCATCAGATCAAGTGTTGATTCGATGAATCGGTACATGATATATTAGTCGGTTATATTCGATATAGCCGGATTGTCGGATCAAGTGTTGATTCGATGATTTAATGTATAATAATATATATGATATATTGTATTGCATTATCTAATATTGGCTCGCTTTATTATTTCATTTTCTCACCGATATAATACATTAATATATATGCGATATATATTAATTGTATTATTTTCTTTTGTTACAAATATAATATATATGTGATATATATTAAAGTAACATGATATGATTTATTATGAAACATGTTTAGTGATGATAAAAAGAGATTAGGGTTTGATTAGGGTTATATCCTTCTTGCTCATTCTAGAAGGATTTCCTTGTCTTGGTTAAGATATTATGGTTGATATTTATCCATGCCACATTCCTTAACCTAACCAAACCCTAGCTCTAGTTTATTCTCTACAAAGGTTAAGCTTCTCATCCTTGACCATGGTTCAATAATCAATCATATATTCTTTACTACTATTCATCACAAAAGGATTATCTTATTCATTCATCATCTTCTTCTCTCTTTAGCTTGGAGAAAGCTTACTAGAAATTCCTTTTGTGATGATTTCATGTGAGATTATGATATAAAAAGAAAGCATAAATACTACTCCATCATCCTCATCTAATCTAGCCCATTAGATTAGGGTGTTCACCTCTTTAGAGTGAGAGAGCTTGAGTTATAGCAACTTCGACGTAGATCATCGGAGAAGCGGAACACCACAAGCTAGCATGGATCGTTCGAGTCGTGGAGCCTGTCTTGAGTCTGGGAGATCATGGATCGCGGCGTAGGGACTTCTACTCAGAGCTTATGAAGCGAAGGAGCGGACTACAATGGTTGTAATCCCTCACACTTAGTAGTAAAGATGTTTACTTGCATGTTAAAACCCTAATTATCTAGCAAAGATCCCGACTTTGGGTTGTTCGGCATATCTAAAATTTTATTCGGGCATGTTTGATGCCTTATAAACCTTCACAAGAGTGCCTAGGAACCCTACATGAACAAATCAGCCTTCACTATAAAAGGGACCTAAGACTTCAAATCTCAGATATAGAGAAACAGATAGAGGAACCCCTTATAAACTTTGAGAAATCTCAGAAAGAAGAGCAAAGCTCTCGGTAGAAGAAGAACTTTTCTTCAAGGTAAAAAAAAACAGAGATAAGAAAAATCTCATAAAAGAAGAAGAACATAATTCTTCTCACAAATCATAGATCTATAAGACTAAGGTCTTTTACAAAAAGAGATCATAAACATCTCATTATAAAAAGGAGGGAGAATAATTCAATTCTCTTAAGATCACAGATCCATAAAGGCAAAGCCTTTCACCAGAATAAGAGATTGAAACATCTCCTATAAAATTAGAACTTTGTTCTTAGAACCTTGAGACAAAATCTCTTATAAACGATAATTTATTTCTCAGATCATAAAACCGATCAGATGCGCTTCTGCGCTCTTTGACTGGCGCACAGCGCCAAGCGCACCACGTGCTCCTCACGTGTGCGCCACTTAACAAATAGCGCTTTGCGCTCATGGACTGGCGCTCAGCGCCAAGCGCACCACATGCTCCTCATGTGTGCGCCGCTCATAAACTGGCGCTGTGCGCTCATGGACTGGCGCTAGCGCCAAGCACGCCACGTGCTCCTCACGTGTGCGCTATATCACAAAAGCTCTTTGTGCTCATTAACTGGCGCTAGCACCAAGCGCGCCACGTGTTCCTCACGTGTGCACTGATAGAACATAAACTGTTCTTGAAATAAAGCCTAGAGCTATGATGAATGCTCATCATTCAATAAAAGACAGAAAGGCTGTCAGAACCCAAATCAATGCCCAGCATTATCAAATGTTTAACATTTTAACTGAGTGGGCCGAGCCCAAGTTGGCCATAAACCCCTCATTCAGATTAATTGAGCCTATATTCTCATGAATCTCAGATCTTAGTCCCAATTGGACTATAGATCTCCCAACCAACATTGGTTCAAGGGTACATATCTTCACTCTTTTGATATTTGTCGTTGTAATCCTTCAACGTCTTCAGAGAGGTGACGAGTCCCGATAACCAAACATTCCATAGACTGTGGGGTCCTTAAACTCATGGACTATGATGTCCTTAAACTTTATGGACTGCAGGGTCCTTAAACTCATGGACTATGATGTCCTTAAACTTTACGGACTGTGGGGTCCTTAAACTCATGGACTATGATGTACTTAAACTTTATAGACTATGACGTCTTTAAACTATGGACTGTGGTGTTCTTAAGCCCATGAACTATAATGTCCTTAACCTTGGACTGTGGGGTCCTTAAACCCATGGACTATGATGTCCTTAACCTTGGACATGGGGTCCTTAAGCCCATAGACTATGATGTCCTTAACCTTGGACCGTAATGTCCTTAAACTAATGGACCGCAAAGTCCTTAAACTAAAACAATAGAGTCCAAATGCTCTTTTATTAGATCTAAATGATCCTGTTAAGTAGATCTTAGTCTAAAATTAGACTAACTTATCCTTAACAAATGTTTAAGTTGATCTTAGTCTCAAATGTGATTAACGAATCCTTAAACCCAACCCCAAACCCAAATCTAAGAAAATACGGATTTGGACTAATCCACGCCCTACGGGTGACAACATAAATTAGTCTCCATATACAATCCATGGGCATCCAAAAACAAAACAAACACATACGACACGAAGTGACCATCTGGAGAAGGAGAAATTAGTTACCGCGATGCGGTAGCATAATTAACTGCAGGGGCTTACGCCTGCAGGGAAGAGCGTCCCCACAATAAAAAACCCCTCAAATGAGGGGGAATTTGACGAAATCTGCTACATCGTCCGCATCCGTTTAAGCTTTCGATACATGGTGTCATAAATCAACTTGGCATCTTCGAAGAGGTGGACGGATAACACCAAATAGCATCTGCCCTTGAAATTCAGGCCTGGCGTCCCAACGTCCCGGTCGCTTCTTTCGGCAGAGAACCGAATTCTGGCACGCCCGGTGGGACCTTTTCCTCTTTCCACTCCACACTTCGTGTATCGTGTTCGCGAACAAATCGTGGTTTAATATGGTTGCCCTTGGGTTCAAGGTACTAAGATTTTGTTTTGCTCCCGTGCAGAAAAAGGAACCTCAATGGCCTCTAACTGCTCCAACTGCAACTGCAACTCCCGTACCGCCTCATTTAGAGGAGTAACCTACGGGCCCCAAGCGGCTTCCCTTTTCACAATGCCGATGGAACAAGTGACCCAAGCCACCATTGGGCTATTCTTCGGGACCATGATCCCGCCAACGTCTTTCAGCGCTCCTTTACCATCGCAAGAAGCTCCGAAGAAGTCGGTCTTTGATCGGCTCACAACTACTGCGGCCCCTCTTAACGGGTCGCCCAAACCAAGCGCCTCGGTCTTTAACAGATTGGGCCGAAGCTCCAACCGGCCTATGAAGAAGCCCGTGATACCGGAAGGGGTTATCCTGAAGAGGATAGCCATTCCAGCTCCTGAAGTCGCTAAAGCGGCTTCCCTTGCTAAGGAGTCGGTCTTTGCAAGACTGACTATTTCGGCTCCCGCTCCAAATGAAGTCACCAAGACTGATCCTCCTGCTCGAAAGTCTGCCTTCGACAGGTTGGCTATCCCCGCTCACCGGACGTCCATTTTCAATAGGCTGGCGCTAATAACAGCACCTGACCAGAACAGGAGGCATGATCAAGCCACCCCTATGGCTGATCCAGTACCGTCGGCTCGCCACGCTCGACATCGCCACTGGCGTCGAGTAAGGAAGGATGGGGGCAATTCCCCTTCTGGATTGACTCCGCCGGCTCCAACGGTGGAAATTGATGCTGCTGTTCCAACTGGAAACAACTTTGAACTACTTAGGTGGGTCCGCAAGAACTCTCCGACTGCTGTACTGAAAAGATCTCCTCCACCTATGGAAAACGCTACAAAGGTGAAACTAGAGCAGCCCCCTCAGCGGCTGTCCTCTAAAATTTATAAAGTTTGGCGACAGGTCCAGGACTCCATGATAGATCAAGACTATCTCCGCCGACAGAAAAATATGAAGGTTCGGTAAGAAGAGGACCACCCTGTCAAGCCACAGAAGGTGACAGCTACTTGGGTGCCCACTGCAACGGTCCCCTCAACTTCGACCGCTCACAAGAGGAGAAGGCTGGAGAAAATCCCGGTGTCTGCGACGAATCGCAAGAACACTGAATCTAAACGCCCCAAGTCTGAGGGCATGATGGTACATACTGTCTATATGGCATCCGGGAAAGAGGATAGCCGTATCTCTACGGGCCATCGACCGCTCACCAGATCCGTAACAAAGGCCCAGGAGCAACAACAGATAGTCCAGGAAATATTGACGCAAATGGCCGTACTCACAGGGCCAAAAGAAAGCCCAGAAACGTCGTCGGAGCAACGTCAAGAACAAGAAACTGATACTGAGTTCCTCCGTAGAATCCTCGAAAAGAAGGACAAAGAGGCAGCAGAACAAGACGCCAACATAAAACGAACGGCTTTCTTATTCCAAGATATGGTCGGGATGATGTTACAGCCGGATCCTCCAGCTGAAGATCCTCCGATTATCCTCGAAGACGACCAAGCGAAGACGTCAAACCCTTTTGCGGCTTGTTAAACAGCCAAAAAGGAGACCGTCTCAAAATCCTCCCTGGATGATTACATCACTCAGCAGATACGAGTTCATCAGGCGAATGAAGCGGCTGGGCAAATTGTTAAGACTGGTCGACCTTATCCGGGTTGGTACGACCAAATAAAGTACCGCTGGGATACACGATCCCTAAATTTCACGTATATAAGGGGACAGGAATCCACACCAGCACGTTGCTGAATTCAGGGCTCTGCGTGGCAACACTAGAGGGGATGACAAACTATTGCTTCGCCAGTTTGTTGGCAGTTTGTCGGAGACAACGTTTGAATAGTACTCCGAACTTCCGAACGACTCCGTTAAGACATTTGCAGAAATGGAGTTACTGTTCATACAGAGGTTCGCAAGCGCTAGCGAGCGAACCCCGATCACCACATTAATTAACGCCAGAGTAAAGCCAGGCGAAACATGGGTGCAGTACACGATATGGTGGTGGAATCGATGGTCGAAGTACGAGCAGCGCATTGAAGAAGCACCTGCGGTAGGCATGTTCGTGGGTACTCTAGACCCTCAGGCGACCATTTCCCAATTCATGATGTTCTTCAAGCCAACTACTTTCCAGGCCTTGATTGACAAGCAAGCCCAAATGGATCAGATGGGTCATAGACCATCTTCTTTGAAGTTAGAGCCTTGAAAAGAAAAGGGGAAAGGAAAAGCAACCTTCATCGCCAATGCTCAACAGCAGCCCAGTGGTCCAAAACTAACTGATCGCCAAGACGAGAGATGGCGAATCTTGAATGAGAAAATGAAGCACCCTTATTCGTTTCCCCGGGAAAAAATGAGGAGATTGTTCGAGCTGGCGGTGCGCAATAGGCTCATCAACTTGCCGGATCCAAAACGCCCATTGCAACCCGGTGAGGCTAATAATCCTAATTATTGCCCCTATCACCAGCGATAGGCCATCCAATCGAAGATTGCTTCGTCTTCAAAGGGTGGATTGAGAACCAATACTAACAGGGAAAATTCGCACTGTCCAAGAATTGGAAAGTAAACCCGCCACAGCCGCACGCTTTCAAAAAGGCGGACACACCGGGGGCATCATGCTCTTTTATAGAAGAAGCTCGATGGGAGGTCGTTCTTTCAGCTAAAACGAAGTGAATGCTGAAGGATCTCCAAACATGCCCGGTGATAAAATGGAAAAGTCCGTTGGAACCCAAATTCATCAAGGGAATGCTGAAGCGACGCCTAACTCCAAAAATTGGTGGTGATAGTCAAATCGCCCATACCCAGCCGTCAAAGTATTCAGAGAAGAAGAAGAAGACCAAAAAGCTCGTGAAGCCTGGTGACAAGCGCATGGACCTGCAAAAACATATCGACGCGCTGGAAGAATATAACCAGAAGGCGCGAACCCCGGTCACACTTCAAGAGTTTCTCAGCCACGTCCTTGAGGACGGAGATGATGACAATGGAGAAGACTCGTCAGATGAACTTGAGGATTATGTGGCAAGCTGCCATGTGATCTCTCACTCGTCGATAGATGGCGATGAAGCTCCTGACGCATAGAAACTGGGGGCAGATTCTGAATCGCAGCTCCTAGGACCGTCAGAAGAGATGATTGATGCATTCCTGAATGAAGCTCTTCTGAAAAGTAAGGTTGATCGAGAGCGCAAAACGATCATATTTGGAAAAGCCAAACGTCGGCAACTGAACAGAAAGATTGAAACACCCCAACCAGATGGGAGCACTTCGGCCGTCAGCAAAAGCAGGTTCAAGACAAGGAAAAGGTTCGCTAAAGCCATATCGATGGGAATGAAGCTTCCACCCTCCGAAGGAAACACTTCTGATGTGATACACCTTAATGAAGAGGATGTGCATCCTAATTATTGTTTATATCATCGAAGGATTGCGCACCCTACTGAAGAATGCAATGCCTTTAAAAATTGGTGGTAAGGGTATGTCTCTCAAAGGCAGCACTTCAAGAAGATGAAGCGTGAAGCTCGTCGACAGCGGAAAAATGTGACAGACGAACGTGGAAGAGCTGCCGGCAATTGTCACATGGTTGGTGGCAGGGGATCGCAAGTTCTAACCTTCGAGAGTGATTCGGAAGAAGAAATGACTCTTGGCCCTCTCTTCAAAGAATCCACCTCAGGAAAAGAGGAAGGAATGAAGACCTGTGAGAACATTCAGCTGCACAATCGTACGCTTCCCGAAAAGAACCTCGGACCTGCGAACTATGGATCAAATAGAAAAGATTAGGCGAAAGAAAAAGTCCCTGAAGATATCGCCCTCGATGACCAAGCCGTCAAAGAGTTGACAGCCAAGGACCCGCCAAAGAAAAGTAAGGTGGATTACTACGTTCTGGCACACCTGAGGAAGATACCCTCGCAGCTAAGCATTCTCGACGCCCTTCTGCTATCTAAAGAGGCGAGAGATTCCCCAATCAAGGAACTATAAGAGCCTGAACAGTTCCAGGGTTTCCTCGCCGAAGAAAAGATGAACGATGAGCTGGAAGAAGTGTATAAAGCCGATATCACCTTCGACGATGAAGATCTCCTCCTTGGGACGTGCGAGCATAACTGTCCCCTTTATGTCTCCGGATACTGTCATGATATTAAGATAGGTAAGATCCTGGTTGACAATGGGTCCTCCGTCAATCTCCTTAATGTAAGAGTGGTGAAGGAAATCTGCATGAGCGTTCAGCATCTCGCTCGTGATAAAATCACCATCTCCGAGTTTGACTCCCAGTCATCACGGACGCTTGGGTCTGTGATACTGACGTTACGCTTTGGGCTTCTCGTCACTGACATCAAGTTTCATGTCATTGACGCCAAGACTTGTTATAACGCTTTGCTCGGCAGGCCTTGGTTACACGAGTACAACATCATCCCTTCTACACAGCATCAGTGTATGAAGTACTTCAAAGATGGTATTGAGTATACCGTGACAGGGGAACTGAACCCATTTTCCATAAATGAAGTCCGAAAGTACGAGGATGCAAAGTATTTCCTGCCGGACTTTGAAGACACGGAAAGATGCCATAAACTGAAAAACAAAGCTATCACCACTATTCCGGTCTTCGGGAGTGATATCGAGGAGGAAGAAGAAATAGTTTATTCAGGGCCGCCCTAATACACCAAGCGAGGACCGTCTACCCCTATTCTGGTATTTGGCAGCGACTCAGAAGATGAGTTCAATGCCATATTTTCTGTACGACCATCGACACAAGCCTTCGCTGGCGATGATCGGGGTTTGCAAATCACCATGGTTCCGCGAGAAAATTACAAATAGCTCGACGCGCTTGGTACCTATAGTGTGCAAGAAATGCAAACATTCTATGTCCCTCCCAGGCGAAGAGATGAAAAGGCGATCCTCTTTTATCGATCAACGGAAACCAAAGTGGAGAAAGAAATTTGGCATGGTGCCGATTCTACACTTGACAGGCTCCAGCCCATCCGTCTGCCCAGATACTACACAGAAGGATTAAAAAGGATGTTGAGGCGCTAAGGCGTTCCCTTCAAACAGACTGCTCGATAAACTCAGTTCTACTACAGGATCTGGGACGTCCCCGGAACTCAGGAAAAATTGCCCAACGGGAGAATGGAAACGATCTGGCTTGGATATGTTCAATCCAAGAAACGAGAACGATTCCATGGCTGCTACGTTATACATGACTTTGATGAAGAAGGAGATGTTCTGTTAAAAGATGCTAACCCTGAACCAAAACGAGGTCCCGCCATGAAAATGCCAAGTCCGTCGTTTGAAGAACAGATGGACAAGCTAATAAAGGAAGCGGGTCAGAAGGTCCGGGATGACCATAGCAGCGAAATGGCCATTTACGAGAAAGCCAGGACGCATCGCCTCCTTCAGCGGGCCATGGAGAATGACAATACTCTTCGTCGCTAGCCCGTCATACAAAAGAACTGGTGTAGAGGCAAAAATAAACCAAAGAACGGAAAAAACGTTCGACAGCGGCAAAGCGGGTCTAAGAAGCCACACGATCGAGAATCGAGCAGCCGGGATCCGTCTCTTATAAAGAAGATGGGTCGGGCATATTCTTTTCCCCAAGATAAGATAAGGAAGATATTCGACCTCGTCATGAAACATCGGATGATTACGCTCCCGGAGTCCAGGCACCCCGAGCAAACAGACGAGGTCTCTCATCATCCGGCCTATTGCTCCTATCACCGAGCTATAGGACATCCTCTCGAAGACTGCTTCACCTTCAAGAACTGGGTTGAAGACCAATATCAACAAGGATGGTTCGCTCTATCCAGCAGTTGGAGGATAACCCCGCCACAGAAGCATGAACCGAAAGCGACGTGTATAGCGAGAATAGAACCAGATCAACATCTGTCTTGGAAACGATCTCGTACCTGTCACGCGATAACACTGTCAGAAGAAGGAATAGGCGAAGATATGGATGATCTCCCATGGTTCTTCGAAAACGATGATGACGAAGTGATATCAGAGTTTCCACCTACGTCAAAAGAGCTGGAAGATGGGATACATACTACTGCAGATAACCTCAAGAAAATCGACTTGGGGACGGCAAATGACCCACGGCCGACGTTCGTCAGTGAACTATTGTCTGAAGAAAAGGTGGCTATGCTTAAAGACGTGCTCATTCAATATAAAGATTGCTTCGCATGGAACTATTCCGAGATGCCGGGACTAGATCCAGAAATAGCCGTGCACAGATTGGCGATATCTCTGGACGTCAAGCCAGTCAAACAAGCACCGAGAAGAATCTGGCTCGAACTTGAAATGAGAATCAATGCTAAGGTCAAGGAGCTAATTGTTACGACCCAAGGTCTGGATGTGACCGGCACTTAGATTGCATAATATCTCAAGATATTTACACTACCCGAGTAAGCCAAAAATCAAGATCAAAACCCTTTTTGCGGAAATTTTATGAAAATTTAGTTTTTATGTAAAAATCACAGTTTTAAGTAATTTAGATCTTAACAGTAACTCACAATTGAATTTATAATAAAACAATTATAAAGTGTTAAGTTTGGTTACATCCCTAGTTGGGATCAAAAATGTTAACAACGGAAATAAGTATACAAATTATATGACATCAAAAGAATTTCATACATAAGTAAAAGAAATACCATTTAACATAACTAAGCGATCTCATCTGTCAAATAATATAAATACAACCACCAGTCTCGTTCTAAGTCATAATACAGGGTGTGATGGAGATATTCTAGATTCAATATACAATACCAAAAAGGAGATTTCTACATAGATAATCCACCTAGAAAAAGATGCGATAAAAGCTAATAAGTGACTCTGCACTGCTGCTAACCGTCCACACTACCCCTGCAAAGAACTGTGGCACAACGGGCGTGAGTTGGCAACTCAGTGAATAATACTAACATATAACGACTGATAATGTAAACATGACAACTATAACTAATTGCAATAAGGATAAGTATGATGCATGATAGCATGTGAAAACATGAATTTATACTAATAATCATATAAATCAAGAATGGAATCTCATCATTTATTTCCAAATCAAGTTCATCTTTCCGTGTCCAACATTGACACAAATCTTCTGTTTCCCTCTGGCCTCATTCCTCGAACGATCCTGTAATCAATAACACCGGTCGGTATCATCTAGATATCCGCCGTGTTTCAATACTATTTCCGGTATCGAGTATTCTCGCTAGGCTCCCCGCCTCAAATGCGGTTTTCCTGCCCCTCGGTCTCGACCGGGTCCACCATGTATCCAACTGTATAGCTCCCCCACTCAGTCTGGATAACGTAAAAATCCACGACCGTATAGCTCCCCCACTCGGCTCGGAATAAAACCAAATCAAAAAAACAACATCTCATGGTGGACATGTTACATCAATAATAAAAGTTCACTGAATTTAAGCAATAGTATAGAAAAACTCAAAACCATAAATCCTCAATAATACAAATACCTCTTATATCAACTTAGAATACTCGGATACTAAACATGATGTCATTGATGCATGTTACTACTATTATTAATAATTAAGGTATGATAGGAATCATATTTAACAGGATTATTATTTAGTGTAAAAGTGACATGTTAATATCGACGAGGTGCAGTGTAACATGTAAAGATGTGCACGTGCGGCATAACTCGTCGATAATTGTACAGTGTTCTAACATCTATTAACATAGTGATGTATAGGTATATATGAATGCATATTATTAACTTCGCATATAAAGTTAAATCTTTCAATTTAACAAAATACGGGCGTATCACGCCATCTTTACACAATCCCCCAATAGATGTTTAGTCTACTCACCAGAATACGTCGTAACTACTTAGGAATCGCCAATCCTTTTCCTTTCCTTGCGGCCTCCAAAGTTCCCGCACTCAAATCTAATATTTAATTAACTTGTATAAGAAAACGACTACATTCCGATAGGGCAAAATCATGAAAACACAAGTTGTACGTACTAATTATACTACATACGACTATTGCAAACGATCTAACACTTAACTTTACTGGAATTTAACCCAACGCTGTTTCGCAACAGAAAACAGAACGCGTTACGTTTTATCCGTGTCGTATTTGGGAATTTTGATCCATTTTTCCAATATTTTCTCCCAGATTTTATATACAGTTAGACTAACTTAATTAAACAATACCAAATTATCCTAACATCTATATAGAGACCTACTCCAAACCCCAAAACACCAAACCTCCCAACAAATACGGCGATGCCGGAATTTGCCTATACCTCGCCGACCAAAATTCGAGCACCTGGGTTGGTGCTCCTATGGTTTGTTCTAGGTCCAATATACAACATTAAGTCACTGTTTGGTTAAGTTAACTTTTATCTAAATAATAGCAGATTAAAACAGAGCCCAGTTTTACCTAAAATACGATATTATAGACATTTTGATTTCTAATTTAAACTAGTTACAGAACTAAATTTCTACAGTGATTAAGGATTTTACCTACAAGGGATTGCTAGAAGAACTCCCTCCAAGATGCACAAGCTCCTAGTTCGTAGCTTGATGGTGGAAATCCTAGACTTAGCTCTTCCCTACTCCTTTCTTTTGTTCTTCCTTTCTTGTTCTAGTTTTCTTTTTCATTCTTTTAATTTTTCAGATTTTAAATTAGCTAAATGATCTGAACACATGCTATATATGACAAAGGTAAGAGTGATGTGTAGTAGGAGGTGTCAAAGATCAAGGTGTGCCATCCCCATGCATGGAGGAGGTGTTGTGTGTGTGTTGTGCATGCAAGAAGGATGTGTCAAGGTATTATCATTTCCAAATTGATTTATCTTGTGATAAATTCTGAACTAAAGCTTATTTAACCTCTTTTCTACTTACACCCTTAAAAATTCCAATTCGCACAATTTCCTAAATTTTTACACAAAGACCCCTCACTAACTATGTTATTATATAACACTATTTTAATTAAAATAAAGCTAAATTTTGCATTAAAATCCTTATAATTTATTTATGTTACATATTAAAATTTTAATTTAATTTTTTTTACATACTATTTATGAAAATGTCTTATTTGGTTTTAATAACTTTTTAATTTAACATTTTATTATTTAATTATTTAATTTTATTTATTTCTAAATTTTCCAAATGCTACCCTAATCGACTCCGGCTTCATCCAAGAAGTTGAGTATCCTGAATGGATCGCCAACATCGTCCCAGTGATGAAGAAAAATGGGACGGTGTGCATATGCGTGGACTTTCGGGTTCTCAACAAAGCTTGCCCGAAGGACGACTTTCCAGTATCGGTCACCGAGCTGATGATAGATAATACGTCCACTCACGAAGGTTTATCCTTCATGGACGGCTCATCAGGATACAATCAGATAAAGATGTACCCCGAAGACCAGAAGCATACCGCTTTCCGGACCCCTTTGGGCATATTCTACTACAAGGTGATGCCCTTCGGTCTAAAGAACGCCGGTGCCACCTATCAGAGAGCCATGACGAAGATTTTCGATGACCTCATACATGAAATCGTCGAATTCTATATTGACGACGTCGAAGTTAAAAGAAAATCATACGAGGAACATTTAGAGCATCTGAAGATCGTGTTTCATCGCCTTCGGAAATACAACTTGAAGATGAACCCTCTCAAATGCGCGTTCAGAGTTTTCTCGGGAAAGTTTCTTGGATTCATCGTCCGACACCGAGGCATCGAGATAGACCCGTCAAAGATCAAGGCGATCTTGGAAATGCCTCCGCCAAGAACTCTCAAGCAGCTGCGGTCTTTCCAAGGGAAGCTTGCATATATCCGGCGATTCATAGCCAGTCTCTCCGGCAAATGCCGTCCCTATAGTCACCTGGTGAAAAAAGGGACCCCGTTAGTCTGGGATCATAAATGCCAAAGCGCACTGGATGAAATTAAGCAATACCTTCAGAATCCGCCAGTACTGGCCGCTCCCGTTAACGGAAAACCTCTCGTCCTGTACACAACGGCCCTTGAAGGTTCTTTAGGCATGCTATGGGCATAAGAAAACGACCAAGGGAAAGAGAGTGCCCTCTATTATTTGAGTCGAGTTCTCCTGGGGGCAGAAAACAACTACTCCCCTTTCAAAAAACACTGCCTGGCGTTGATCTTCGCGATAACAAAGCTCAGACACTATGCGTTGGCACATGAGGTCTATCTCATATCAAAGGTGGATCTTCTCAAGTATTTGATGTCAAGAGCTATACTAACAGGACGACTCGCTAAATGGGCCCTCCTCTTAATGGAATTCTCGGTGACATACCGACCCATCAAGGTAGTGAAAGGCCAGGCCATCACCGACTTCCTCGCTGAACATCCGATACCTGCCGATTCTCCTTTGAACTGTGAATTTCCCGACGAGCATGCGTTTGACAAGATCGGCGGGGAGAGAAGAGAGAATGATACCCGGTGGGAACTCTATTTCGATGGAGCATCTTCCATGAAGAAGTGCAAACAAGGAACCCCCATAATCAAATCCGGGGTGGGCCTCATCTTCGTGACTCCACAAGGAGGGATAATGCGCTTTGCCTTCTCCTTAACAGAGCCGAGGACGAACAATGAAGCCGAATATGAAGTTTTAATAGCAGGTCTTGAGATCCCTATCGACATAGGAGTCGAAGGCATCCTCATATATGGAGACACCCAACTGATCGTTAGTCAAGTAAACGGCGACTATCAAACGTGCAAGCCAGAGTTGGTGAAGTACGGCGAGAGAGTGCGGCAACTGCTGACTCAAATTCATTCCTACACCCTGGAAATCATACCGCGTGCAGAAAATAGCAAAGTGGATGCATTGGCTAAACTCGCTAAAGAGCTGGCTGACGAAAACCTCGATGACGTGAGGATCGTTGTGCAAAGCTGTCGGGTTCTTGCACCGGTGGAAATATCTCCAGAGTCGTCTGAAGAAAAGGGGGCGACCGAGCAAATGGACCTACAAAGTCAAGACCAGGAAAAGGCTAAGGATTGGAGAGAAGTCTTTATAGACTACTTCAAATCCCGTCGAACACCTGAAGACGCATCCTCAAGACATCAGCTCATGAAACGAGCTCTATCCTTCGCCTTCGTCAATGACACTTTTTATAAGAGATCATTTGATTCTCTATGTCTAAGATTCCTGGGACCTGAAGAGGCAAGGAGAGTTGTCCAAAAAACTCACAACAGACTCTGCGGTTCTCACCAAGCCGGGCCGAAGATGAAACTAAAGATCAAAAAGATGGGATACTATGTTAGTGTATATGCCCTAGAGGCCATTACTGTATAATACTAGTTTGTATATTACTTAATGGAAGCTTGGGATATTCACAGTTGTATAAACAATCTTGCTCAATATAATAGTATGCTACTTGGTTTGTTTCTACTTCAATGTGTACATGTGTTTATTTTAGTATATCACCTATACACATTAGTGGAGCCCTTAGGATCTTTGCTTGATTACCAGCGTTGTGATGGCAGTCACACTAGTGGGGGCTGGGTAATCTATAAGCACATCCTTATACAGGTCCCTAGTCGCAGGACTATCGAGACAGGGCATCGATACTCCGGAGTAGACTAGCGTATGCGCTTCTCATCCCAGTGTGGGAGATGGTCTGTCCCACAGCCATCAGTACGTCGTACTGGAGATAGTATACGGGTGCTCGTTAGGTTACGAGTACACTGGACATGACTCGTCGGGAACTGACCGGTTGGTATTATACCTATCGTCAGTTATCAGTTCCCAGGTGACATGAGTACAGCTTAGTCCGCTGACTTGACACTGTCACTTCGCCTCGAGTGTGTTCCCACTGTACTTTGATTGCTACCCTACCACGGCTCAAAGGAGTCGTGCAAACAGGTAGTAGTTGGGTGCAGTCCCGAAGCACTTGGAGGCAGTGACCCTGGCCAGGGCAATCGAGATATACTGGTAGGCTTCCAGTGTTATCTCAGGTTGTTTTGGGCTTCACTCTGACACGACTTTGTTGGAGATAGTGCCCTCAGAGTCAATTATTGGATCACAGGCACGTGATTGCAATGATTGAGGGAGGACCTATTCCAGGAGGACAGTCTTACTCGAGATGATAGTATGCTATCTGGTTTATCTTTATCATCGTGTACTGCATTTGGTGACCTGACAGGTCGCTATTACACGTTGGTAGAGCCCCTAGGATTCCTGCTTGACTGCCAGCAGTATGAGGGCGATCATATACGTGAGAGCTGGTGGTCTATAAGCGCATCTTTAAAAGGTCCCTAGTCATGGGAGTTTCGAGACAGGGCATCGATTCTCTAGAGTAGACTAGTGTATACAGTCGAGACCCCGACGAGGGGCGGTGGCCGGTCTCACAAGCCACAGGTGTCAGTTGGTTCACCTAAGATGTATATAGGTGCTCATTGGGTTATGAGTACACCGGACAGGACTCGCCGGGAACATGCTAGTTGGTCTTATACCTGACGTCAGATGGCAGTTCCCTGGAGACATGTATACAGGTTAGTTCATCGACCTGGGGATCGTCATTTGTCTCGTGTGAGTTCCCACTGTACTTTGATTACTACCCTACCACGCTCAAAGGAGACGTGCAAACAGGTTTTAGTTGGATACAGTCCCGAGCCACATGGAGGCAGTGAGCGGATCTTCGGGGGTTCGTCTCTCCCGGTATTGGGGGTGAGGTCGCGCTGTGTCTAGGAGAGCCATTACACGAAGCCCTCGGTCGAGGCAGGAGATTTACTGGTAGGTATTCCAGTAGTATCTCAGGGTGTTCTGGGCTACACTCCGACACGACTTGTACCGCTTTTGGGGGTCTGACTTTTACCAACCCCCTAGGCCCGCCATGCGATGCTCATAGATGAACGGACCGGACTGTACGGATATTTTCACTGACAGGCTCAGTAGGGTGTCAGGATGAGTTCGCTCATCGACGTCCCTTTTGGTCAATACCTGGTAGCCCGTTACGTATTGGCTTATACCTCTGACATGCTAGTGGTTAAATCCACAACCAAGGTGTTGACGAGTCTTTAGAGTCCCCCACATTCAGTTACTCAAGTTTCGGGCGAAACGCTGTAGAGGCCGTATGGAAATATGGCAAGGTCCGATCAGATACGTGCGGTATTGCACGGATCAGGATCGGACAGTTAGTACTAGAGGCCGTATGGATATATGGCAGGGTTTGATCAGATACGTGCGGTATTGCACGGATCAGGATCGAACGGATTATACTAGCCGGCTTTGGTTTAAGCCGGACCCTAGTATAGTACAGTGTAGATTTTGTCTCATTGCATTTGTATTTCGGTCGGAATACAAATGCGGGTGTGTATACACAGTATCGGGGTTTTCCTGTAATTTATTACGGGACCAGTTTTCTGGAGTTGCCAGTTTGCTTTCCGTTTCGGCCATTTTCATTTGTATCTTTCAATGGCCGAAGATTGGTGGAGGAGGGCTTATTTGCATTTGTGCAAATAAGCATTTGTGGAGGGTGTTCTTTGCATTATTCTTATGTCATGATGGTTGCACCATCCCTTGACCATTTGACTTATTCTTGTCATCATAGCTTGACTTGTGGAGAGATGATTGAGTTTTGGAGTGTTGGACTTTGTTTATGATAATTTCTTTTCATGATCACACATCATTCCTTTTTGCATTATTGGCTCACTCACCTCATTCATTCTCTCTCCTCTCTCATTCTCTCTTTGATGAAAATGCATGGGCCGGCCACTTGAGGGGTGGGGTGGATTCATTTTGGTGTGGGATTTTTCACTCTCTTCATGCTTGCAAAAATCCCCACAACTCCATCTCCATAAAACATAGTTTCTTTCCTCCACCAAAGGCAACATCCTCTACCCCAAAATGAGACATGAGTTCTACACACATTCTACAGCAAATCTTGGGCACGTCGGCTCGCCAACTTCGTGCCCGAGTTTCCTCGGTATAGAGGTGGGAGCCCGTAAAAGAAGCAGGCGACGTGGTGCCCTTCCGGCGAGGAGGTGGAGACTCGACATTCCGCGGGAGATCGGGACGACGATGAGAAGACCGGAGGACACGGATCGCTCGGTATGTCTCTCTTCCCTATCTAGTAGTTAGCTAGGACTAGTTAATGGTACGATCCGGGTTTTAGTGTGCGGTGGTGTCGGTTCAAGAAAATTAAAGTTAAGCATCGCTTCCGCATTTGGCCTCGGGATGGAGGCCGGGGTGCCGCCGTGCACTTACAGTGGTATCAGAGCCTCGCCATTAATATAGTCTAGCTTTTTCTAATGTGTTTTACACTTCCGATCGAACAAATGTTCCGAAAACCCAATAACACATGCATCAGTTTTCTGTTGATTTTCTTCTGGCTTGAAAATTTTTTCAGGTTGTTGAATATTGATGTACTGGAAGTTCTAAGCATTCTGTAGAAATTCGATACAGTAAGTCGACAATGAGAGCGCGGAACCGCGGCCAAACCCCCCTTGAGCCGCGGTTCCGCCGCACATTGATGTCCTTGCCGTATCAAATTTCTGCAGTTGCTTTCTGGGTTGAAAATAGGGTTTTTGGAATATTAATTTTGGGCCCAGAATTTCTTGATGTGCTACAGTAGTACTTGGGGCCCACTTGTTAAAATTTGATCGATCGGATATTTTAAACACATTAGTTCACAGTATTTACATTATATCTGCGACCGTGAATATCACTTGATCGGTAAATCCAGTCTGACTGCTATAGCCCGGTTAGACGGATTTGCGAACGTGACTTTCACATTGATGTTCTGTGTTATGCTGTGATGTTGCGGATTGGTCGTGGGGGATAGCCTGGATGCAATGCTAGTACAAAGTTTGTTGTATTATGTACATTTGATATTGTGGGGCGAGCGTCCGACATGTGGACTGCCGTCACTGCCTGTTTGTATTATTATTTTGGGGCACGACCAGGTTGCGGTCGATGTACCCGTTGTATGTATATTTTACTTTCTGTACTAGGATTACCCCAAGGAGGGGTGCACGGATAGCCGGGTTCTAGAAGGCAACAAGCCCGCATCTCATGGCATTGAGACGGAGGGTGATTCACTCTAGAATTGGCGGGCTATTCGCCGCACTCGTAGGGGGTACAGGTTGACCCAGGAGGGGTGCCCAAGTTACCGGATTCCGTGAAGTGCTGGGTGGTCCATTCACGGTGCTGAAGGGGGCTGCCTCGCTTCAGGTTTTGGCGGGTAACTTGCCGCGCCCGTAGGGGTCTAGGATTTCATTGCACAGGCTATCCACACGACCAGGGGAACGTCGGGTTTCAGTAGTGGCTCTGTGAAACCCGGGGATCCCAGATATCTGTATTGTTCTGTGATGCTGTACATTTCTGTGATGTTGCATTTTTTTTCACGCCTTGAGCGAAAATTATATATTGGTATATATATTAGTAGATGTTGTATATGTTTTGCATCCGCGCTAGTCCAGTCCCCGCTCTGTCGTTAGTTAGCTAACCTAACGGGTAATGACAGGACCCAGTGCCGAATGCAGATGGCATATACGTACATCAGTATATTTACGTTCTTTGTGGTGTGATCAATTGATGGGACTGCGTTGATTCGGATCAATGCAAGTTAAAAACAAACCTAATCTGATGTTGTTGGAACACTTTTCAAAAAGCTTTTATTGCAAGGACGTTCTTTTTTGTTTTGCACCGTGGTATTCAGTTGGAATATCCTGCTCCTCAGTCGATGAGGCAAGGGCCGAGATCCCTTCACCGGGAGTGACCCCTTGGACAAAAAGTTTGCGTCAGGGCAATAACTTCACTATAGCCGATTACTTTTGCTTTGCACCGTGGTATTCAGTTGGAATATCCTGCACCTCATTCTACGGGGAAAGAGCCGTGATCCCTTCACCGGGAGTGACCTCTTTAGCAAAGGTTTTCGTCACTATATTTTTAAAAGCTATCCAGTTCATTCAACGATATCAAGTTCATTACGTTAAAGGTTTTCGTCAGAAACCATTCGTAGCCCTCCGTCGTTTCATATGGGTGGTCAATAGTATTCAAGCTGTGTATGTTGGCCAAAGTCAAGGCACAGTGTTTGGTAGCTATTGGGTATTCATATGCAGCATAGATAGATGCGTTAGTTTGGGGCAATCGTACTACTATTTTGACCAAAGTCAAGGGTATGTACGGGTGGGCTCGAATTAACCTGGAAAATGCTGGGTAGAACTTGACATGTGACTTATGATATGTTGGCCAAAGTCAAGGTCATAAGAGCATGGGGCAAAAATCCACATCGGGAGTTTCAATAGAACTGAAACTTGCCAGATATGCGCATACCTTCGGGAGTGTGATAGCGTGAGCGGATTCCGTCACGTTATCATGCGATGATAGTTGGATCCCGATTCCCACTGAGCGGTATACTCCTCGGGTGTTCCCGACTAATTCTTCTTTTAGGTTTGGAGGAGAATTTGAGGTTACAGTGGGAGGTTTCCAGATTAGATAAATTGGTAACCATTCTGATCTAGGTTAGAGTGCACGCTGAGTGTTTCTTTTCTCTCTCTCTTCGGCAACGACCATTGACCCGACCCTAAGATTATGACTCAGTGACCAAGTTGACCGAACCTTCTTAACACTGGCTCTTGGATTGTCAGAGTTGCAAACCTCATTGCCACTCCTACTTTTACCCTTTTCTCCAGGACACCCCGTATTACTACGAACATCCACTTCCATTGGACAAAACCATCGTATGGTTAGATACGAACTCGAAGGAATTTATTCGAGGATGGTTTCCGGTTCTGGAGAAAACGGATAGAACTATTCAGTTGTCTTTTCCTTTTACCTTCTCTCAGGTTGTGAGTACTCCTTGGTTTAGGAGATAGTACACCTATAACGCAAATTGAATAGTCTTCTTCCAAACCATAGGCTGGTGCCGACCGGTGGGGAATGAAGAAAACCAATTAGCATAACGATGGTGTACAGAAGGTATTAAGTTAAGACAAAGCAAGGGATTAGTAAGAGGGCAAAGTAAATTGCGACTGCTATTCACGACCAAACCAAGTATTCCTTCGCCAATCCTAAATCACCTTTGTATTTCTCCAGAACACTCCGTATCATTACGAAGATCCACAGTTTATTGGATACTCCATCGTATGGTTATATACGAACTCGAAAGGAACTTGTTCCAGTTCGGGGATGGATTCTGGTTCAGGAGAAATAGGAATAAGGTTTATTCGGTTGTCTTTTGTCTTCACCTTCTCTCATTGCGAGTGCTCCTAGGATTAGGACAGTACACCCATTATGCTTATTGGATAGTCTTCTTCCAAACCGTAGGCTGGTGCCGAACTGTAGGGAAGGAAGAAAACTATTTGGCCTAAAGGGGTGTTCAGAAGGTAATGACTAAAGACATATAAAGGGATTTGGAGAGGTGGCAAAGAATTATACGGTTACAGTCGTGAATCTGGATAATGGAAGTGGCATTACTAGGAATACCGGGATACCCCATCGAAACATTTCAATGTTTCAGTTTCACCGTGTACTGTTAAAGGAAAATTGATTTCCCAATTAGTCCTTACTCCAGGGTATGTATTTACCAGGTATGATTCTCACATCTGTATGGTTTTACAGATGATGAGTTGGAGTAAGTTATTGGGAATTGGGTGATCATCCTCATTATATCGGGATTCCTTGTAATCGGTGATATTTGAGGAAGTCACCCGGGTTGTTTGCCGGACGGCAAATATTTGGTTTTGAATATCCGCTGTTATGCACCAATTTCAAATTGATATATCTATACGTCTATTTTCATAGAGTGAGATATACCTTTTTGAAATTATGTCTACAACATTTACCTATATCAGTGGATGGTTAGGTAAGGAGTATTAAACATCGGTGTAATTCTTCTTAACCATAAGTACAGTTTTCAACCTACGACACACAAGGAATGAGTTATTAGACTCAAGGGACTTATACAGAATATTGTATGTTGTCCAGGGTCCATCAGGACAGAGGGGTTGGTCCTCGTACTATATTCGGTTTACTTATGACTTCTCTAGTTTTTAGACAGGTGTTTCGTGGAAACACAGGGTCCGAATTTTGAGAAGTTATAGGTATTTGATTAAAGTAGAGAAGCAGATATTGCAAGTATCGGGATTCATCAAAGTGATCGAAGATGTAGATACTTGAGTATGGTATTCAGATGATAGTAATGATTAAGTGAACTTGTTTCTCTTTCAGGTTACTCATAATTGGAAGCATTCCTAAGTTGAGTAACGCTGATCGGCCTCTTTCCATTTAGTTGACATGCACTTGAGACAGCTGCATGATTTGAATCTGGTTCAATTAAATCAGTGCCTCTGGTTCTATATTGGATATAGAACAGTTCATGTCTTAACGATGTTAAGGCACGGGAAGTTGTCCGGCTTATGATTAAAACCAGACACTGGACAACTCAAGGCACGTTTCTGTAATGGCTGTTTATGGGTTGACCCAGGCTATGACGAGGGTTGACTTTCTACCATCTGAAAGATCAATAGTGATATTGTTCTGGACTCGCCACAATTTTATTAAAAATGGATTTTTCAGAAAACAGTAGTGGAAGTATGGTAGAACTGGAAGTGATTCCAGAACCACAAACGATTACTGAAGATTTCATAGGAACCTAAAGATTCAATCTGGATTGACATTCCATTGGCCACTCCGCAGATAAGGTGGGTAACTTCAGGCACCCGAGAGGTACTCCGTGTAAGACCACGTTGCCACCTTCGGTTCTTGCGGGGAGCCGGAAACGGTATAAAAATCAAATTTTTAGCGCATGGGGCAACATGGACTAACAAAGTCGGGATCTTTTCTAAACTAAACTAGCAAGAAAGCTAAAAAGAGTTAGCTACTCGGATAAAAGGTTATACCTAACTTGAACTCCTTCTTCTTGAAACCTTTGTAGGGTTTGATGGTGCTTTCCTCGTCGCCTTCTTCCGTCAAAGATGGATCCACCTGAGGGTTCAACCTTCGGGCTCTTTTCTCGAACTTTGAGAGAATTAGGATCTTCGGCTTGCTAAACCTATAACCCTAGAGTGAGTAGAGAGTGGCTTTGGGGTGCTTTTATCTCAAGGAGAGGGATTCTCAACACATGAGAAGGATTCTCCTTTTACTAGAGGAGGAGGAAGAAGAAGAGAGGAGAGAGAAGTGTTATGATAGAATGAATATTATTCTTCTCATTTTGCAACCATAACCAAAATGAAAAGAATATCAAATTAACAATAATAATAAAAATGAAATAGTTGATGGATGGTTTGGAATGACTATTATCATTACATTCATTAAATGGTTTTGCTAGAATCAAAGAGCATCTTTGATATGTAATGATAAAGGTCAAACTTTCAACCATGGTCAACAAGTCAACCTTGGTCAACAAGTCAACAAACCCATCCATAACAAAATTTCATTTAATTAATATTATTAATTGATATATCACAAATTCATTAGGGTTTGGAAAAAGACGACTGTCAACTGTGCATACACACCCGATCCGAAACCCTAATGAAAATTCTCTTCCTCTGCCTCAAACAACTGTGCATACACACCCACATTCTTGTTCCGAGGAACATGAACACAATGAGATAAAACTAACCCCAAAACATATACTAGTATCTGGCTCAAACCAGAGCCGGCTAGTAATATCCGTCCGGACTCCAAACGTGCAAAAGTGCGCGGATGAGAACGAACCCTGTCGCAAAACCATGCGACCTCTACTCTATTTTGCCCAAAAGCGAATAGCCCTCTGTGTGGGACTCTAAAGACTCGACACTACGCTGGCAGTGGGTTTAACCACAGACCGCAAGCGGCACTAGCTGTGCATAACGGTCCCCAGGTAGATGCCGACAAGAAGACTGACGAGGTGAACCCCATCTGAACTCCTACTGAGTCTGAATGTGACAATCTCCGTACAGTCCGGTCTGTTCGTCTGATACATCGCATGGCGGGCCTAGGGGAGGTAAACGTCAGTCCCCTAATAGCGGTACAAGTCGTGTCGGAGTGAAGCCCAAAACACCCTGAGATAACACTGGAAACCTACCAGTATATCTCGATTGCCCTGGCCAGGGACTACTCGTGTAATGGCTCTCCTAGACACAGCGCGATGTCAACCCCCAATACCGGGAGAGACGAATCCTGTCTAACCGTCACTGCCTCCAAGTGCTTCGGGACTGCACCCAACCACTACCTGTTTGCACGACTCCTTTGAGCCGTGGTAGGGTAGTAGTCAAAGTACAGTGGGAACACACTCGAGGCGAAGTGACAGTGTCAAGTCAGCGGACTAAGCTGTACTCATGTCACCTGGGAACTGATAACTGACGATAGGTATAATACCAACCTGTCAGTTCCCGACGAGTCCTGTCCAGTGTACTCGTAACCCAACGAGCACCCGTATACTATCTCCAGTACGACGTACTGATGGCTGTGGGACAGACCATCTCCCACACTGGGATAAGAAGCGCATACGCTAGTCTACTCCGGAGTATCGATGCCCTGTCTCGATAGTCCTGCGACTAGGGACCTGTATAAGGATGTGCTTATAGATTACCCAGCCCCTACTAGTGTGACTGCCATCACAACGCTGGTAATCAAGCAAAGATCCTAAGAGCTCCACTAATGTGTATAGGTGATATACTAAAATAAACACAAGTACACATTGAAGTAGAAACAAACCAAGTAGCATACTACTATATTGAGCAAGATTGTTTATACAAGGTGAATATCCCAAGCTTCCATCAAGTAATATACAAACTAGTATGATACAGTAATGGCCTCTAGGGCATATACACTAACACTCCGGTAGCCTCAAGGACGGTGACAGGGAAGTTCTTGTTTACCCACACTTGCCATTGCTGTTGTTCCAAGTTGCGAGACCCGGCGGGAGGATGAGTATAGCGTCGTTCTAAACTAGGTTTAGAAGTGTACGTGTATATGACTCTGCCAGAGGGTTGTCGTAGTCAGTGGGAGCAGCGGAAGCATTGGTGGACAGGTGGCTTATGTCTATTTATAGACTAAAGCAGATGTAGCGGAGATAGATCATCTATTTCTGACGTGACAGTCATAGATTTGACTTCATCAGAATAAAGGATGGATCTGTTGAGAAGGTAGTAGGGTATGATGTCATGGCATTTGTATGACATACACAGAGTAGGAAGTGATATTCCTATACTACAATCGGTTATACTTTGGTCGTCACACAGTGGTTTCTCCACATGGGACTTGGACATTATATCCGACATACTGGTTACTAGATCTATGATTTTAGATCTAGATTTGGGCGGTTTCCCAATCAGGGTACTTAGACAGCATTCTAAGAGTATTTAGAATGGACGACTCCTGGCACAGTAGTGTACCTGCAGGTAATGGAGCCCTCTCTAAAGGTGTCTTACAGACCAAAGGAGAGAGGGATGTGCATGATTGACAGATCACTTGCTCAGGCAATTGAGTCAATCATGAGATGTCAAGTACCACACCAGATGTTGTTCTTGCACTAGATGCAATAAGTTGACATTGATCCGATCCTGGAGAAACAGTCGGAAGCAGTTTTAGAACATAAGTGAATGTTCTAGGGATATGATAACGACAGCCTCATTCGGGAGACAGTTATCATTCCAGGCTTCCAAGGTGACCCGGACGACAAGGAGGTTGTCAGGGTTATAGTTTTTCCTTCCGACGAGGGGCAGTATTTTGGACACGTGATCCAAGGCAATACTGAGGGAGGCATGGCGCAAGATACTGATTAAGTTCAGTTGACGATACAGTCTAAGAAGTTTGGATTTGGAGTTCATTTATAAGCTAGGTCCCATCAGACATCCAGACACATTCTAAGACAGGTATTGCTCATTTCGGGAGATGGCTTTCTCCGCGAACTTGAGATATAGAGAGACATAGAAAGAAACATCAAAGCGGATCCACTCACTGAGGCTATTCCTCGAACGCAATAGTTTCGTAAGTGAGCTTTGTGAGACTGACTAGTAGAGGAGTTGGGTGTTCGGTATCACACGGGCTGAGAGTATATGCGACATCGCAATAATTTGCCTTGAGTGCAAGTGGGAGATTGTTGGAGATAGTGCCCTCAGAGTCAATTATTGGATCACAGGTATGTGATTGCAATGATTGAGGGAGGACCTATCCCAGGAGGACAGTCTTACTCGAGATGATAGTATGCTATCTGGTTTATCTTTATCATCGTGTACTGCATTAGGTGACCTGACAGGTCGCTATTACACGTTGGTAGAGCCCCTAGGATTCTTGCTTGACTGCCAGCAGTATGAGGGCGATCATATACGTGAGAGCTGGTGGTCTATAAGCGCATCTTTAAAAGGTCCCTAGTCGTGGGAGTTTCGAGACAGGGCATCGATTCTCCAGCGTAGACTAGTGTATACAGTCGAGACCCCGACGAGGGGCGGTGGCCGGTCTCACAAGTCACTGGTGTCAGTTGGTTCACCTAAGATGTATACAGGTGCTCATTGGGTTATGAGTACACCGGACAGGACTCGCTGGGAACATGCTAGTTGGTCTTATACCTGACGTCAGATGGCAGTTCCCTGGTGACATGTGTACAGGTTAGTTCATCGACCTGGGGATCGTCATTTGTCTCGTGTGAGTTCCCACTGTACTTTGATTACTACCCTACCATGCTCAAAGGAGACGTGCAAACAAGTTTTAGTTGGGTACAGTCCCGAGCCACATGGAGGCAGTGAGCGGATCTTCGGGGGTTCGTCTCTCCAGGTATTGGGGGTGAGGTCGCGCTGTGTCTAGGAGAGCCATTACACGAAGCCCTCGGCCGAGGCAGGAGATTTACTGGTAGGTATTCCAGTAGTATCTCAGGGTGTTCTGGGCTACACTCCGACACGACTTGTACCGCTTTTGGGGGTCTGACTTTTACCAACCCCCTAGGCCCGCCATGCGATGCTCATAGACGAACGAACCGGACTGTACGGATATTGTCACTGACAGGCTCAGTAGGGTGTCAGGATGAGTTCGCTCATCGACGTCCCTTTTGGTCAATACCTGGTAGCCCGTTACGTATTGTCTTATACCTCTGACTTGTGGTTAAATCCACAACCAAGGTGTTGACGAGTCTTTAGAGTCCCCCACATTCAGTTACTTAAGTTTCGGGCGAAACACTGTAGAGGCCGTATGGAGATATGGCAAGGTCCGATCAGATACGTGCGGTATTGCACGGATCAGGATCAGACAGTTAGTACTAGAGGCTGTATGGATATATGGCAGGTTTCGATCAGATACGTGCAGTATTGCACGGATCAGGATCAAATGGATTATACTAGCCGGCTTTGGTTTAAGCCGGACCCTAGTATAGTACGGTGTAGATTTTGTCTCATTGAATTTGTATTTCGGTCGGAATACAAATGCGGGTGTGTATACACAGTATCGGGGTTTTCCTGTAATTTATTACGGGACCAGTTTTCTGGAGTTGCCAGTTTGCTTTCCGTTTCGGCCATTTTCATTTGTATCTTTCAATGGCCGAAGATTGGTGGAGGAGGGCTTATTTGCATTTGTGCAAATAAGCATTTGTGGAGGGTGTTCTTTGCATTATTCTTATGTCATGATGGTTGCACAATCCCTTGACCATTTGATTTATTCTTGTCATCATGGCTTGACTTGTGGAGAGATGATTGGGTTTTGGAGTGTTGGACTTTGTTTATGATAATTTATTTTCATGATCACACATCATTCCTTTTTGCATTATTGGCTCACTCACCTCATTCATTCTCTCTCCTCTCTCATTCTCTCTTTGATGAAAATGCATGGGCAGGCCACTTGAGGGGTGGGGTGGATTCATTTTGGTGTGGGATTTTTCACTATCTTCATGCTTGCAAAATTCCCCACAACTCCATCTCCATAAAACATAGTTTCTTTCCTCTACAAAGGCAACATCCTCTACCCCAAAATGAGACATGAGTTCTACACACATTCTACAGCAAATCTTGGGCACGTCGGCTCGCCAACTTCGTGCCCGAGTTGCCTCGGTATAGAGGTGGGAGCCCGTAAAAGAAGCAGGCGACGTGGTGCCCTTCCGGCGAGGAGGTGGAGACTGGACATTCCGCGGGAGATCGGGACGACGGCGAGAAGACCGGAGGACACGGATCGCTCGGTATATCTCTCTTCCCCATCTAGTAGTTAGCTAGGACTAGTTAATGGTACGATCCGGGTTTTAGTGTGCGGTGGTGCCGGTTCAAGAAAATTAAAGTTAACCATCGCTTCCGCATTTGGCCTCGGGATGGAGGCCGGGGCGCCGCCGTGCACTTACAGACTTGTACCGCTATTAGGGGACTGACGTTTACCGCCCCCTAGGCCCGCCATGCGATGTATCAGACGAACAGACCGGACTGTACGGAGATTGTCACAGTCATACTCAGTAGGAGTTCAGATGGGTTTCACCTCGTCAGTCTTCTTGTCGGCATCTACCTGGGGACCGTTACGCACAGCTAGTGCCGCTTGCGGTCTGTGGTTAAACCCACTGCCACCGTAGTTTCGAGTCTTTAGAGTCCCACACAGATAGCTATTCGCCTTTAGGCAAAAGAGCATAGGTCGCATGGTTTTGCGACAGGTCGCATGGTTTTGCGACAGGGTTCGGTCACATCCGTGCACTTATGCACGCACAGTGTCTGGACAGTTAACACTAGCGGGCTTTGGTTTAAGCCAGATCCTAGTGTACGTTTTGGGATTGGATTTATCCATTATGTATTCGTGTTCCTCGGAACGCGGATGCGGGTGTGTATGCACAGTTGACGGAGAGACAGAGGCAGAGGATTCTCATTAGGGTTGTTGACTGTTGACCGTTGACTATTGACTTTTTGCTCAACCCTAATGAGAATATGATATGTAATTAACAATAATGTTAATTAAGTATTATGGTGACATGGTTGTTGAGGGGTTGACTCTGTTGACTTGTTGACTTTGTTGACCGGTTGACTAGGTTGGACTAGTTGACCATCATGATGACAATGGCTATCATTTCATGGCAAAGACTTTTTACTTGCTTGTTTCTCTTGTGAAAAATGAGTGCATGAAATGATATGGCTATTGTAGCTTAAACCATCACATAATACTTGATTGCTATGATTTGTGATGATGGCTTTGGATTATGAGAGCCAAGAGAGAAAAGTCTTTCTCATTCTATCATTTTCATTCTCTCTCTTGTGTTCTTGAGCTCTCATCTTCCTCCTCTTGCTCTCCCTCTCTTTAGTCTATGGTTCACTTGTCTCATGTGTTGAGAACCAAGAACCATAGAGAAAAATCCCAACACACTCTCCTCTACTCACTCTAGTTCACAAGGTTTAGCAATCCGAGTGAACTAGTTTCTTCAAAGCTCGAAGAAGAAGCCAAAGGTAGAAGCTTTCAGGTGGATCGATCTTCGGCGCAAGTTGACGACGGGGTGAAGCCGATCCGGACAACCATCGAGGCTTGAAGACGAAGGAGTTCAAGAAAAGAAGGTATAACCCCCTAACCGAGTAGTTAACAACTCCTAGTTAGGTTGTTAGTTAGATGTTTAAAAAAGATCCGGTTTTGAGTCCATGTTACCGCCTCTAGAAAAAATTTTTTCACCAAATTCCGCATGCCCGAAAGCACCGGGAGAGGTAGCATGGACTTACAGTGGTATCAGAGCCTAGTTAAACTCTATCTAACATGTTAGCAAAGTAACTAGAAGATCGATCAAAGAAAAAGTCACGAAACGAACCCGATATGTCAAGTTTCTGCCGATTTTTTTTCTGTTCACAAATTGATAAATTTCATCTTAAAAATCGGCTCAGGCTTTTTATAGAATAACCATAAAATTTGGTCCCACGAACCGATCAAAGCGCCCCGGAAACGCGGCGGGAGCACGCTCCCGCCGCGGCTCCGCGGCCGAGTTGACTCGGCCGAGGTCCAAATTTAGTGTAGTGTATTTCTGGGGTTGTTTTGGGATTTTTGGAATATGTCTTTTCAGCCCAGATTTTCCAGAACGAAAATTTTGTGTTTGGGGCCTAAAAATCCGTATTTTTTGATCGAACTTCTAAAGACTTAAGCTGACGGGTTTTTCTGTGATGTGATATTTGTATTGAACGTCTGCTAATCGCTATATGTCGATTAGTGGGGGTTATACAAATCTGTGATCTGTAATGTTATTGGTTTGTGCATATGAATTCATTGGATTGTCGCGGGTGAATAGCCGGGGGTGTGAGACAAGAGTTTTCTTTTCTTTCAATTCATGTAAATTTGTAAATTGATGTAATAATTATTTGTATGGCCGCACAACCAGGTCAGGGTTGTAGCCGTCATTGTATAATTTCTTTTTACTATTTTTGCTCCTAGGATAGACCCATGGAGGGGGTGCACAAACTACCGGGTATGCCGAAGTGCCGAGTGGCCTACTCACGGGGTTGAGGGAGGTTGCTTCGCTTCGGGTACTTGGCGGGTAGTTTGCCGCACCCGTAGGGGTCTTGGGTGGGGTTTTGGCTATTCACCGCGACCATATAATATGCTTTTCGTTACAGGCTCGTACGAATTGCGGGTTCCTAGTATATCCAATGTGTTCATCTGTGATCTGAAATGGCTATCATTGCAATGTATATCTATATATGATATTATTTAGGCGTTGCTTATGTTTTACAGCAGCGCTAGCCCAGCCTCCGCTCTGTCGTTAGTTAAGTAACCTAACGGGTAATGACGGGGCCGCGTAGCGAATGCGAATGGCATAAGCGTACGTCATATTTCGGTTGTTTTCTGCAATGGTAGGATTAAATAATGGGAAACATTAAAAGAACTAATGCAAGAATATCACGCATTAAAAGAACTAATGCAAGAAAATAAACCAAGTAAAAGTCGTTGGAACACTTTCGAAAAACCACTCGGTTCTTTTCAAAACAAATTTTAAAATGCGGAGTTTGAGCCACTCCTTTTAAAAGCTATCTCGTTCCATCGATTATATCAAGTTCTCTACGTTCACGGTTTCGCCAAAACCATTCGTAGCCCTCCATCGTTTCACATGAATAGTCAATAGTATTCAAGCTATGTTTGTTGGCCAAAGTCAAGGCATAGTGATTGGTAGCTATTGGGTATTCATGTGCAGCATAGATAGATGCGTTGGTTTGAAACAGTCGTACTGCCTTGTTGGCCAAAGTCAAGGGTAGGTACGGGTGGATTCAAATTAACCTGGAGAACGACGGGTAGAACTTGACATGTGACTTATGATTTGTTGGCCAAAGTCAAGGTCATAAGAGCATGGGGAAAAAAATACACATCGGGAGTTTCAAAAGAACTGAAACTTGCTAGTGTTGCATACCATTTGGAGTGTGATGATTCTGGTAAGATTCCTTCAGTTTCGTCACGCGATGATATTTGGATCCCGATCCTACTGTGAGTATATGCTACTCCTCGGGAATTTTTTCACTTAACGATCAATGCTATAAACCTAGTAGGTGTCTAGAAAGGTGTTAGCGGGGCTAGGCCCCCAGGGAAAAGAGGTTCTTAAATTAAGGAACTTCGCGAAAGCGTTGGAAAACCTCCCTCGAAGTACCGACACAAGCCTGGACGAACGGTTAAGCAAGTATTGTACGGTGAGACTGATCCTGACTAATTCTTCCTTTTTGGTTTGAGGAGGGATTTGAGAAACAGTTGGAGCCATCCTGTTTAGACAAACTAAAAACCACTCTAAACTTGCAAGAGCATCATGCTGAGTGTTTCTTCTTCTCTCTCCTAATTGCAGCGACCAATCGACATGACTGGACTTAAGTTACTTCTAGATAAAAACATACTGACAGGGCCAAACTACAAAGATTGGCTCAGGAATGTCAAAATGGCAATCACTTACGACAAGCTGGGGTATCTTCTTACTACCAAAGCTCCCCATGTCCCAGGTCCCACCTCCAGCGTCGCGGATAAGGAAATCCGTAAGACTTGGGAGATTGATAGCGCGAAGGCCAAGTGCCTCGTACTTGCCTCTATGGACAACGAACATCAGAGGAGGCACGAGAATATGGACCTCGAATCCATATTTCTCCATACAAAAGAACTGTATGGAGAGCAATCTCGTATCGCAAGATACGAAGTGTCGAAGAAGTTATTTTCGGCAAGGTTGGCCATCGGATCATCGGTAGCGGAACACGTGCTTAAGATGATTGGCTTCATTGAGGAGCTCGCGGAACTTGGGACCACGTTAGAGAACGAGCTCTATACGGACTTGATTCTCCAGTCCCTTCCTTCCACTTACGCCCAGTTTATCCTGAACTTCAACTTACAAGAAAAAGAAGTTGAACTTTCAGAACTCCTCAACATGCTGAGGAGTGCAGAGGGCACCCTACAGAAAGGTAGGGAAACATCCACTTTGTTTGTAGGAGGATCTTCCTCTTCTAGGTCCAAGGCGAAAGACAAGGGAAAGAAGAAGAAAGCCCCCGCCAAACCAAGGGGCGGTGTTGGTAAAGTGGATATGAAGGGAAAGGCAAAGGCAACAAAGAAAGCGGGGCAGCTTGTGGATAAAGAAGAATGCTTCTATTGTCATAAGAAGGGACACTGGAAGAATGATTGCAGGGCTTGGAAAGCCAGGACACAGGAATTGAAGCAGGTTGCGGCTTCAGCTTCAGGTGTGTATGTTATTGAAAACCGTCTTTCAATAAACTCTACTTCCTAGGTATTGGATACCGGATCAGGATCTCATATCTGTAATTCTTTGCAGGCGTTGAGAAACCGTAGGGTTTTGAAGGCAGGTGACATGACCCTCAAAGTTGCAAACGGAGCTAGCATGGATGCTAAGGCCGTGGGGGACTATCACCTGGGAATGTCAGATGGACATGTTTTGGTTTTACGTAATTGCTTTTTTGTACCCAACGCAACTTGTAATATCATTTCTGTATCTTTGGTTTCTAAAGAAGGTTATGAATTTGCGTTTGTAAGCAATGTTGTAAACATTCACCTTAATCAAGTTCTGATTGGGTCAGGTACATTAAGCAATGGTATATACGTATTAAACCAACCACAGATTTTCAATGTCCAGAATACACACAAAAGAAAGTCTCCGGAAATAAATCAGACTTTCTTATGGCATTGTAGACTGGGTCACATCAATGAGAGAAGGTTGACGAAGTTGCATACAGAAGGATATTTGAATCCGTTCGAATATCAATCATATGCCACTTGTCAATCTTGTCTCAAAGGAAAGATGACAAAGACTCCGTTCACTGGACACGGTGTAAGAGCGAGCGAGCTCTTGGGACTCGTACACAGCGACGTGTGCGGTCCAATGTCTACACATGCGCGAAGCGGTTATTCTTATTTCATTACTTTTACGGATGACTTTTCAAGGTACGGTTATGTCTTCTTAATGAAACATAAGTCCGAAGCCTTTGGAAAATTCCAGGAATATAAGAATGAAGTAGAAAAACAAACCTGCAAAAATATCAAGATTCTAAGATCGGATCGAGGTGGTGAATACTTGAGTGCCGAGTTCTTGGACTATTTAAAAGAGAACGAAATTCTCTCTCAGCTTACTCCTCCATACACTCCGCAACATAATGGTGTATCGGAGAGACGGAACCGAACCCTATTGGATATGGTACGGTCCATGATGAGTAACGCTGAGTTACCGCGATCATTCTGGGGGTATGCACTAGAATCAGCTGCATACCTTTTGAACCGAGTTCCAAGTAAGACTGTGCCTACTACACCATATGAGATGTGGTGTGGGAAGACCTTATCTTAAGCATATTAAGACATGGGGATGTCCAGCTTTTGTTAAAAAGCAGCATGCGGACAAGCTCGAGGCACGCTTAGTACAGTGTAAGTTCGTGGGATATCCAAAGAACTCCAAGGGATATTTCTTCTACCGCGAAGAGGAACAAAAGGTTTTTGTTTCTCGTCATTCCTACTTCTTAGAAACTGAGTTTTTGGAAACCCAGATAAGTGGGAGCACAGTAGAACTGGAAGAAATTCCAGAACCACGAGCTATTACTGAAAGCTTAGTGGAACCAGAGGGTTCAAAAGAACAGGACATTCCTACGCCGCTCCGCAGAAGTAGTAGGCAGTCTCATCCGCCCGAGAGATACTACGGTTTTCTCATAGACGGGGATAGAGAGGATTGCATCATAGATTATGATGAGCCTACTAGCTTCAAGCTAGCCGTTCAGAGCGTCGACTCGGTAAAATGGCTGGATGCAATGCGGACCGAAATGGAGTCCATGTACACCAACAAAGTATGGACGTCGGACATTGCTCCAGACGGGGTAAAACCCGTAGGATGCAAGTGGATCTTCAAAAGGAAAATTGGTGTAGATGGACAGGTTGAGACCTATAAAGCTAGACTGGTTGCAAAGGGTTTTCGTCAAAGACCTGGTTTGGACTATGACGAGACTTTTTCTCCAGTAGCTATGCTGAAATCCATTCGGATCCTTCTTGCCATTGCTGCCTTCCACGATTATGAGATTTGGCAGATGGACGTAAAGAACGCTTTTCTAAATGGAAATTTAGAGGAGTGTGTCTATATGGACCAGCCAGAGGGTTTCATTAAGAGTGGGAGCAGCGGAAATGTGTGCAAGTTGCTTAAGTCCATTTACGGACTAAAGCAGGCATCGCGGAGTTGGAACATCTGTTTTGATGAGACGGTCAAGGAATTTGGCTTTATCAAAAATCCAGATGAACCATGCATGTATATGCCCTAGAGGCCATTACTGTATCATACTAGTTTGTATATTACTTAATGGAAGCTTGGGATATTCACAGTTGTATAAACAATCTTGCTCAATATAGTAGTATGCTACTTGGTTTGTTTCTACTTCAATGTGTACATGTGTTTATTTTAGTATATCACCTATACACATTAGTGGAGCCCTTAGGATCTTTGCTTGATTACCCGCGTTGTGATGGCAGTCACACTAGTGGGGGCTGGGTAATCTATAAGAACATCCTTATACAGGTCCCTAGTCGCAGGACTATCGAGACTGGGCATCGATACTCCGGAGTAGACTAGCATATGCGCTTCTCATCCCAGTGTGGGAGATGGTCTGTCCCACAGCCATCAGTATGTCGTACTGGAGATAGTATACGGGTGATCGTTAGGTTGCGAGTACACTGCACAGGACTCGTCGGGAACTGACCGGTTGGTATTATACCTATCGTCAGTTATCAGTTCCCAGGTGACATAAGTACAGCTTAGTCCGCTAACTTGACACTGTCACTTCGCCTCGAGTGTGTTCCCACTGTACTTTGATTACTACCCTACCACGGCTCAAAGGAGTCGTGCAAACAGGTAGTAGTTGGGTGCAGTCCCGAAGCACTTGGAGGCAGTGACGGTTAGACAGGATTCGTCTCTCCCGGTATTGGGGGTTGACATCGCGCTGTGTCTAGGAGAGCCATTACTCGAGTAGTCCCTGGCCATGGCAATCGAGATATACTGGTAGGCTTCCAGTGTTATTGTAGCGTCTTGAAAAGTCGTTTTGGTGTTTTCCTGAAATTCGGTGAAAATTCGGTATTTTTCCGAAAACCGTCTTTCTTGTTATTTTGCAGTTTAGGGCTAATTATACCTTAAATGGATAGGTAATTACTTGTTTTTAGTAGCTAATGAGTTAATTATGAAATTTTGGTCATTTAAAAAATTTTCCTATTTTTTCAATTTTTTAATATTATTTTAAGCCGGTAAGAAAATACATTAAATAAGCGATAAATACAAATTTTTCCGGGCTAATTTTAATCTCTAAAATTATTATAATTAAAATCTAGTGGTAACATAAATTTTTAGTAATTTATTTTGATTTTTAACAAATTTTTATGATTTGAAACGAATTTATTGAATTTTGAGCTAAAACTTGCAATTTTTGAGTTGTAGGGGGCCTTTTTGCATAAAAATTCTTTTGTAAAACCCCTCTCTCTTTCCCCTCAGCCCTAGGACAGCCCAACCCTGACCAAGTCCAGAAATTTCTGGCCTCTTTTCTTTGGTTGCTTTCTTGAGTTGATTTAAGGGTTTTTTTTGATTTATTTTAAATATTGTTAATAAGGTATGGTGCATTTGACTTTTGGACTTGACCATTGACTTTCCCCACTTGCCCACACCCTCCCCCTCACCTCTTGCTGGCCGAAACTGCACCTCCCCCTTCTTCATCTATTTTCTTCTCATTTCTTCACAATTCTTCAAGTTTAATTCATAAAAAATTCAAATTAAAGCTTGCAAATTAAAACCCTCCTTCATCCTTCTTTTCCTTCACCTCCCTAGCTTGGATCTTGGTGCTTGAGGCCATCATTTGGAGCAAAATCCATTCTTTCTAGATCTCAAGTGAGGTATAATTCTCATCAAGTTACCTTTCTTTTGCTAAAATTCCTTAATTGTATGGTTTAGTGTTAAAAGTTAACTAATTTCTATTCTAGTTTAAAAAAAAAAGAGTAGTTTGTTTAACTAGGGTTTTGAAGCCATGTTAGTTAATTAGATTGTATTTTAGTTAATCTAGTTGTTAATTAACTAATCTATATGATCACCTTGTTTATGTAGTTTTCAATTATACTAATTTAGTTAAATTTAGAAGTGTGAAATTGTTGTTTTAGGATTTTCAAGAGAGGGTTTTTGTATGGAATTGGATTGTGAAACATGTTAATGAGTTGATTAGGGTTTAGAAATCCATTATTTAGTTGATTAAACCTAATTTTCTATCTAGTATTTTTCTAACCTAATCTAAGAAATTAATTTTCTTATGTGGGCTTTTGTTGTGCTAAATTAAGTTTTCAAGTGTGGAAATTGATTTGGAATTTGCTAGGTTATAAATCCAAGAATGGTTGTTTATGGAAAAATAGGATTGGAATCATTGTTATTGTGTTGTAATTAGTGTTTGTAGATTGCTTGTAATGTGGTTGGGTGTTCAAGCTTGATTGTAGTCGTTTTGTCGCAAATCGGCGATTTTCGCACCGATTTTGGAATGCAAATGCTTACTAGTTTTGTATAAAAATTATGTGATGAATTATTTTCGACATCTTGATGTTTGTAATGGCTTGTCCTACGACTTTTAGGATGCGTGAGTGCGGTTTTTTGGGTTGTCGGGTTTTAGTTTTGCCGGGCGACCAAATCGGCGTTTTTTGGCAGTTTTTGCGATTTTCGCGTGTGTTCCGCGCACTTTGTGCACGTTGTACCTAGCTAGCGAACTTTAGTAGTTTCGTTGGGGTTTTGCGTCTTTCTTGATATGTAACCTTATATTTGGTATTGATGTAAATTCCAGGTTCGGTCGCGGAGACGTCAGACGCGGCGCGAAAGGGAAAGGCGGTGATTGGACACAGCTAGCCAGGGATCCCGGTGAGTAGATGTAACATCTACGGGGGACTATCGTTGGATGGCGCAAGCCGCCCGATAGTTTTAGTAACTTACAAGACCCTTAGTGATGTTAGTAATTAGGGGTGAAATACCTATTCGGCTATTTGCTGCATCCATGCATTATATTGACATATTTATACGAAACCACTTTATAGGACACCTGCACCATTGCCAGGGTTTTTATATGCAGCACGAGCACTATTCATGCTTACAAACACACCCTGGTAATTGCCATGCCACCACACTAGATAACTTTTAAATTGAAACCTTTTACTAATTGATACTTAAACTGGTACTATTGCCTTTAATTCCTTAAAAATGAAACCGTAGTATTGCTATTCATGTGCATGTACTTCATCATATTAATTGTTCATGCTTAATATATTAATCACACATCGCAACTTGATTATTGATATCATACGCATTCATTATCATTGATATATGCACTTATGAGGATTTCTTGAGATTTTATGATATTGCTGGATTTCGGGGGAAATCCGCAAAATTTCTAAACTTATTATATTTTTAAAATATGTAAATTGCGGTTTTCTAGTGATGTAAGTGTCGTCCACCATGAGTTTGCTGTGGATTTGGAAATCCGTGTCGAGGAGTGGAGGAACCGGCACGGGTACATGGTGGGCCCGGTAAGGTACCCCGGGGCAAGAGGAATGTGGTGATGACGTTGAGCCTGGCAGGGGACGGATTACCTACCGGTGACTGTTTGGGACGGCGGATATCCAGAGGATACCGACCGTGGCCGCTAGATGATGAGATATTGATATTTGAGATGGGTCAGCCGGACGGCTGAGGCCAGAGATATATTTATGAGGTTTGAGACAGCTTTTGGGTGTCGTTGCTGGACACCGATTTTCGTCGATTCATTGACATTATGCTGGCATTCTAAAAGAGTTTCAAAAACAAAAAGAGATAAAATATTTCTTATATATACCTATTGAGACATCAGATATTCATGTTGCATACATATTACTACACTGATGTTATATACACACCTGCTAGTGCATCCAGTCATACCTGTATTATAGATGCTAGGATGCTTGTGTGCATGCATACGATAGCCTTTGTAGATGTTATTTATTACTCATGAGTTGGCAACTCACCCCCGTTGTGCCACAGTCTTTTGCAGGTTCGCTCCGTCAGTTCAGTAGCGGCGGGCGCACTTGTTCTTTTGCCTCTTTTGCCTGAGCTCGAGATTTGCTCATAGGTGGGTTATGTTATCATTTTTGTACCACCTTATATATTCTTTGTATCTAGTGTACTCCATCTACTGTTTCTACCAGATTATTGTATATTGACCTAGAGATGAGATTGTGAGGTTTGCGGATTTTATTCTGTATTTTGTGGTCGAGCTCACTTGAGCCGACATGCTACTTTTTCATGCTTCCTTATGATTATTATGCTTGTTGTCATTTATATTGCGTGGGATTTGTGACCGCCTTATGGCGAAGAGCTAGCTCCCGCTTGGGGATGCCTTATTTGTTGGTTTTACATATATTCTCGTTGTACCCATTTTTGGGGGCCAGTATTTACAAAGGAGACTCTGCCGAAATTTTCGGAAAAATTAGTATTGTTTTTAAAAGGGGTTTTGTATGACTTATTTGATAAACTTGCTTTCAAATGTTTGGGTTTTCTTCACTCTTTTGCTTAATTGGTTTTGTTTTCTGGGCTTTTGGCTTACTTATTTTACGGACGCCTTTAGACGTTTCGTAAACTTAAGTGCCAGTCAAGTTCCGTACCCTGCGGGTCGTGACAAAGTTGGTATCAGAGCGATAGGTTTTACCTTTTTGAGTGTAGGATGACCCTTGGTAGATGGAGTAAGTGACTTAAGCAGGGTAACGTAGCGTGCGTATGTCCGCGGCATACTTACGATACGGTACTCCGCCTAAGTGACTTTAGGATACTTGCTTGAAAAAAATTCCTTCTTCAATTCCGTGTATCCTCTGATCCTATTGCACTGTCCTTACTATCCGTTTTCCTGTAACAGCCACTATGCCGCCGAAGGCTACGAGGGCCCAGAGGGCTGCCGCCAGAGACGAGATTCGAGCTGGCTCGTCCGAGACTAGGACTGAGCAGGGTGGTATGCCTACGCCGCAGGGACAGACCGATCCACCTTCCCCAGGCCGTATGGATAGGCTCGAGACCGGTATGGAGGAGTTGCGACAGATGATGGGAGGCATGCAGGAGCTGCGTCAGATGGTAGGATCCCTAGTTGCAGCCAGTCGTACACCGAGGCTGGATGACGTACCTACTACATCACAGACGACCATGATACCTGCTCCTACTACTACCACCGTGGCCATTCCGGTTTCACTACAGGATTTCATGAGGCTGAGACCTCCAGTATTCACCGGCACCGAGGCAGCGGAGGACCCACAGACGTTCCTTGACAGTTTAGCCAGGATCTGCCGTTCGCTGAGATGTTCGGATGATCGATGGGTAGAGCTTGCGAGTTTCCGACTAGAGGGTCTCGCGCAGACATGGTGGGAGTCAGTCTTGAGAGGTCGAGCTGCAGATCTACCGCCTATGACTTTGGTCGAGTTTACAGCGATCTTTCTGGCCCGTTTCCTTCCAGAGAGCGTTCGTGACGCCAGAGCTCATAGCTTCGAGGCCTTAGTCAAGACACCTGGGATGACGGTGTCTGAGTATGACATCCAGTTTACACAGTTATCCCGATATGCTCAGTATTTGGTGGATACCGGGGAGAAGATGGTGAAGAGGTTCGTACAGGGACTTGATGCCCAGCTATATCTTGCCATTGGCGCCCAGCACTACGACACTTATTCAGCTGCTATGGATACGGCATTGCGGATGGAGGCACGCATATCGCGGACTTCGGCCGTTTCTGGGCCGAAGAGGATTCGCACCGATGTACCGTCTCAGAGACAGCGCGCCAGATTCTTTCCGAGAGATAGGCCTGGGAGAGGATTTGGACGGGGACAGTTATATGGTTCTTATCCCTAGGGACAGCAGCCGTCGCCAGGGTGTTTTGGGTGCGGGAGTTTGCACCATCTTGTCAGAGACTGTCCGGTGAGACGACAGGGAGCAGCGACAGTTCCGCACGTGACCCTACCACCATCACCACCCCCTCCTCAGAGAGCCCTACTTCCTACCCCAGGCGATGCTCCACGCCAGCTAGGTGCACCGAGAGGCCGTGGATGCGGCGGTCCTGTTCAGAGAGGACGAGGAGGCAGAGGCCGAGGTCGAGGTCAGCCCGCTATCGGTGGAGGACAGGCCCGAGTATTTGCTTTGACACCGCAGGATGCGCAGGCATCCAATGCCGTTGTGACAGGTACTTTGCCAGTTTGTTCTTTCGACGCATGGGTATTATTCGACCCAGGTTCCACACATTCGTACGTATCTACACACTTTGCACCGATGTTGGGCCGTAAGTCGTCGTCGTTAGATCAGCCGCTTGTTGTTGTTACTCCGGTAGGCGAGTCGTTTGTCGCTCGGTTTGTATTTCGTTTGTGTTCCGTTCGTATCGGGGAGAGGGATTCATCAGTTGATTTGATACTCCTCGATATGTTGGACTTTGATGTGCTTCTGGGCATGGATTGGCTAGCCACTTGTTATGCTTCGGTGGACTGCCGTGAGAAGGCAGTCAGATTTAGCTTTCCGGGAGAGCCAGTCCTTGTTATTCAGGGAGACCGCAGTGTCACCCTTCCCAGCTTAATTTCGTCTCTTCGCGCTGGTCAGCTCTTGCGGAAGGGATGTCAGGGATTCTTAGCGTCTATTTGTGATACTCGAGCTGCAGAGGTTCCGTTGGACCGGGTCCCGGTAGTTTGTGAGTTCCCTGATGTTTTCCCTGATGAGCTACCTGGGCTACCGCCTGAGCGCGATGTTGAGTTCTGCATTGATTTGATTCCCGGTTCGGGGCCTATTTCTATACCGCCTTATCGGATGGCCCCGGCAGAGCTTCGAGAGCTGAAGGATCAGTTGCAGGATTTGTTAGATAAGGGGCTTATTCGACCTAGTGTTTCTCCGTGGGGTGCTCCGGTCCTGTTTGTCAAGAAGATGGATGGAAGTTTGCGCTTATGTATCGACTACCGCCAGCTGAACAAAGTTACCGTTCGGAACAGATATCCGTTGCCGCGCATTGATGATTTGTTCGACCAGCTTCAGGGTGCGGGGTATTTTTCGAGGATCGACTTGCGATCAGGATACCATCAGCTGCGAGTTCGACAGGAGGATATACCGAGGACAGCTCTCCGTACACGCTATGGCCACTACGAGTTTTTGGTGATGTCGTTCGGACTCACCAACGCCCCAGCAGCATTTATGGATTTGATGAACCGTACATTCAGGCCGTATCTTGACTTGTTCATCACGTGTTTATCGACGATATCTTGGTGTACTCCCGGAGCAGGGAGGAGCACGAGCAGCACTTGCGGATTACGTTACAGACTCTGAGGGAGCATCAGCTGTTCGCGAAGTTCTCCAAGTGTGCTTTCTGGCTGGACAGCGTCGGATTCTTGGGTCACGTGGTTACGAGAGACGGCATTTGTGTGGACCCAAAGAAGATTGAGGCTGTTCAGCAGTGGCCCCGACCTACATCGGTTACTGAGATCCGTAGTTTTCTAGGCCTGGCGGGCTACTACAGGCGTTTTGTTCAGGACTTCTCCCGTATAGCTACACCGTTGACCGGTTTGACCCGGAAGGGAGTTCCTTTCGTTTGGACAGAGGAGTGCGAGCGCAATTTTCAGCAGCTACGGACTTGTTTGACTACGGCGCCGGTATTATCTTTGCCTTCGGGATCAGGCCGATTTGTTGTCTACTGTGATGCTTCGCGAGTGGGATTAGGATGCGTATTGATGCAGCATGGCCGGGTGATCGCTTATGCTTCTCGGCAGTTGAAGAAGCATGAACAGAACTACCCCACTCATGATTTGGAGATGGCTGCAGTGGTCTTTGCACTGAAGATTTGGCGACATTACCTTTACGGCGAGTCGTGTCAGCTATTCACCGATCACAAGAGCTTAAAGTACATATTTCAGCAGCGAGACCTGAACCTCAGACAGTGTCGTTGGATGGAGTTGGTGAAAGACTATGACTGCGAGATCTTATATCACCCAGGCAAGGCGAATGTGGTGGCAGATGCGTTGAGTAGGAGGCCCGGGGGTAGTCTATCCTTTTTCCGCGCAGTGCAGAGGCAGTCGTCAGCAGATTGGCAGATGTTATGCGACAGCCGAGTTGAGTTCGAGTTCACTCAGACAGGGGGACAGCTCGCGCATGTTCGTGCACGCCCACAGTTGCTTGATCGTATATATGAGGCACAGCGCAGTGACGACCGTTGCTCAGAGATCATGGCACAGATGGGACAGGGCAGATTTTCCGAGTTCGTGGTTGACGATCAGGGGATTTTACGATATGGATCTAGACTGTGCGTACCAGATGCTGATGGATTGCGGCGCGACATTCTTGAGGAGGCACACCGATCAGTGTATAGTGTCCACCCCGGTTCCACCAAGATGTACCATGATATGAGAGAGACCTACTGGTGGGACGGGATGAAGAGGGACATTCCGGAGTTCGTTTCGAGATGCCTGACTTGTCAGCAAGTCAAGGCCGAGCACCAGAGGCCCGCAGGAGAGCTACAGCCGTTACCTATTCCAGAGTGGAAATGGGAGCAGATTTCGATGGACTTCGTTGTGGGTCTACCCAGGACCAGTCGAGGGTACGACTCCATCTGGGTGATCGTGGATAGATTGACGAAAGCGGCTCACTTCCTTCCAGTGAAGACGACTTTCAGCTTCGCTCAGTATGCTCAGCTCTATATTGACGAGATCGTGCGACTACATGGCGTACCGACTTGTATCGTGTCAGATCGAGGCTCTCAGTTCACCAGCCGACTTTGGCAGAGACTTCAGGAGGCTTTGGGCACTCGTTTGAGCTTCAGCACAGCGTTTCATCCGCAGACAGACGGACAGTCAGAGCGGACCATTCAGACTCTCGAGGACATGCTCAGAGCGTGCGTTTTAGACTTTGGTAGTAGCTGGGATCGTCATTTGCCTCTAGTGGAGTTCTCCTACAACAACAGCTTCCAGGATACTATTCAGATGGTACCTTTCGAGGCATTGTATGGGAGGAGATGCAGATCGCCCGTTTGTTGGACAGAGCTCAGCGAGAGCAGCATTTTGGGGCCGCAGCTTGCTGAGGAGACGACATCGAAGATCCAGTTGATCCGAGACCGGATGAGAGCGGCTCAGAGCAGGCAGAAATCCTATGCAGACAGGCGCCGTCGCAGATTAGAGTTCGCAGTTGGCGACCATGTTTTTCTGAGGGTCTCTCCGATGAAGGGCGTGATGCGTTTTGGGCGAAAGGGGAAGCTTAGCCCTAGATTCGTAGGTCCCTTCGAGATCCTCGAGCGTGTTGGCGCTGTTGCTTATCGTTTGGCTCTTCCTCCCAGCTTTCCCGATGTTCACCCCGTCTTCCATATTTCGATGCTCCGCAAGTACCTTCACGACCCTTCGCATGCGATTCAGCACCCGACAGTCCAGCTAGAGCGTGACCTTTCTTTTGCAGAGTAGCCGGTGGCCATCCTGGATCGGCAGGTGAAGAAGTTGAGGTCGATGATTATACCAACCGTCAAGGTCCTTTGGCGTAGCCCGAGCAGCGAGGAGGTTACCTGGGAGACCGAGGGCGAGATGAGGAAGAAATATCCCCATCTCTTCGAAGGTACGCGTAGCTATATTATTTTAAATTCGGGGACCGAATTTCTTTAAGGGGAGAAGATTGTAGCGTCTTGAAAAGTCGTTCTGGTGTTTTCCTGAAATTCGGTGAAAATTCGGTATTTTTCCGAAAACCGTCTTTCTTGTTATTTTGCAGTTTAGGGCTAATTATACCTTAAATGGATAGGTAATTACTTGTTTTTAGTAGCTAATGAGTTAATTATGAAATTTTGGTCATTTAAAAATTTTTCCTATTTTTTCAATTTTTTAATATTATTTTAAGCCGGTAAGAAAATATATTAAATAAGCGATAAATACAAATTTTTCCGGGCTAATTTTAATCTCTAAAATTATTATAATTAAAATCTAGTGGTAACATAAATTTTTAGTAATTTATTTTGATTTTTAACAAATTTTTATGATTTGAAACGAATTTATTGAATTTTGAGCTAAAACTTGCAATTTTTGAGTTGTAGGGGGCCTTTTTGCATAAAATTTCTTTTGTAAAACCCCTCTCTCTTTCCCCTCAGCCCTAGGACAGCCCAACCCTGACCAAGTCCAGAAATTTCTGGCCTCTTTTCTTTGGTTGCTTTCTTGAGTTGATTTAAGGGTTTTTTTGATTTATTTTAAATATTGTTAATAAGGTATGGTGCATTTGACTTTTGGACTTGACCATTGACTTTCCCCACTTGCCCACACCCTCCCCCTCACCTCTTGCTGGCCGAAACTGCACCTCCCCCTTCTTCATCTATTTTCTTCTCATTTCTTCACAATTCTTCAAGTTTAATTCATCAAAAATTCAAATTAAAGCTTGCAAATTAAAACCCTCCTTCATCCTTCTTTTACTTTACCTCCCTAGCTTGGATCTTGGTGCTTGAGGCCATCATTTGGAGAAAAATCCATTCTTTCTAAATCTCAAGTGAGGTATAATTCTCATCAAGTTACCTTTCTTTTGCTAAAATTCCTTAATTGTATGGTTTAGTGTTACAAGTTAACTAATTTCTATTCTAGTTTTTAAAAAAAAAGAGTAGTTTGTTTAACTAGGGTTTTGAAGCCATGTTAGTTAATTAGATTGTCTTTTAGTTAATCTAGTTGTTAATTAACTAATCTATATGATCACCTTGTTTATGTAGTTTTCAATTATGCTAATTTAGTTAAATTTAGAAGTGTGAAATTGTTGTTTTAGGATTTTCAAGAGAGGGTTTTTGTATGGAATTGGATTGTGAAACATGTTAATGAGTTGATTAGGGTTTAGAAATCCATTATTTAGTTGATTAAACCTAATTTGCTATCTAGTATTTTGCTAACCTAATCTAAGAAATTAATTTTCTTATGTGGGCTTTTGTTGTGCTAAATTAAGTTTTCAAGTGTGAAAATTGATTTGGAATTTGCTAGGTTATAAATCCAAGAATGGTTGTTTATGGAAAAATAGGATTGGAATCATTGTTATTGTGTTGTAATTAGTGTTTGTAGATTGCTTGTAATGTGGTTGGGTGTTCAAGCTTGATTGTAGTCGTTTTGTCGCAAATCGGCGATTTTCGCACCGATTTTGGAATGCAAATGCTTACTAGTTTTGTATAAAAATTATGTGATGAATTATTTTCGACATCTTGATGTTTGTAATGGCTTGTCCTACGACTTTTAGGATGCGTGAGTGCGGTTTTTTGGGTAGTCGGGTTTTAGTTTTGCCGGGCGACCAAATCGGCGTTTTTTTGGCAGTTTTTGCGATTTTCGCGTGTGTTCCGCGCACTTTGTGCACGTTGTACCTAGCTAGCGAACTTTAGTAGTTTCGTTGGGGTTTTGCGTCGTTCTTGATATGTAACCTTATATTTGGTATTGATGTAAATTCCAGGTTCGGTCGCGGAGACGTCAGACGCGGCGCGAAAGGGAAAGGCGGTGATTGGACACAGCTAGCCAGGGATCCCGGTGAGTAGATGTAACATCTACGGGGGACTATCGTTGGATGGCGCAAGCCGCCCGATAGTTTTAGTAACTTACAAGACCCTTAGTGATGTTAGTAATTAGGGGTGAAATACCTATTCGACTATTTGCTGCATCCATGCATTATATTGACATATCTATACGAAACCACTTTATAGGACACCTGCACCATTGCCAGGGTTTTTATATGCAGCACGAGCACTATTCATGCTTACACACACACAATGGTAATTGCCATGCCACCACACTAGATAACTTTTAAATTGAAACCTTTTACTAATTGATACTTAAACTGGTACTATTGCCTTTAATTCCTTAAAAATGAAACCGTAGTATTGCTATTCATGTGCATGTACTTCATCATATTAATTGTTCATGCTTAATACATTAATCACACATCGCAACTTGATTATTGATATCATACGCATTCATTATCATTGATATATGAACTTATGAGGATTTCTTGAGATTTTATGATATTGCTGGATTTCGGGGGAAAGCCGCAAAATTTCTAAACTTATTATATTTTTAAAATATGTAAATTGCGGTTTTCTAGTGATGTAAGTGTCGTCCACCATGAGTTTGCTGTGGATTTGGAAATCCGTGTCGAGGAGTGGAGGAACCGGTACGGGTACATGGTGGGCCCGGTAAGGTACCCCGGGGCAAGAGGAATGTGGTGATGACGTTGAGCCTGGCAGGGGACGGATTACCTACCGGTGACTGTTTGGGACGGCGGATATCCAGAGGATACCGACCGTGGCCGCTAGATGATGAGATATTGATATTTGAGATGGGTCAGCCGGACGGCTGAGGCCAGAGATACATTTATGAGGTTTGAGACAGCTTTTGGGTGTCGTTGCTGGACACCGATTTTCGTCGATTCATTGACATTATGCTGGCATTCTAAAAGAGTTTCAAAAACAAAAAGAGATAAAATATTTCTTATATATACCTATTGAGACCTCAGATATTCATGTTGCATACATATTAGTACACTGATGTTATATACACACCTGCTAGTGCATCCAGTCATACCTGTATTATAGATGCTAGGATGCTTGTGTGCATGCATACGATAGCCTTTGTAGATGTTATTTATTACTCACGAGTTGGCAACTCACCCCCGTTGTGCCACAGTCTTTTGCAGGTCTGCTCCGTCAGTTCAGTAGCGGCGGGCGCACTTGTTCTTTTGCCTCTTTTTCCTGAGCTCGAGATTTGCTCATAGGTGGGTTATGTTATCATTTTTTTACCACCTTGTATATTCTTTGTATCTAGTGTACTCCATCTACTGTTTCTACCAGATTATTGTATATTGACGTAGAGATGAGACTGTGAGGTTTGTGGATTTTATGCTGTATTTTGGGGTCGAGCTCACTTGAGCCGACATGCTACTTTTTCATGCTTCCTTATGATTATTATGCTTGTTGTCATTTATATTGCGTGGGATTTGTGACCGCATTATGGCGAAGAGCTAGCTCCCGCTTGGGGATGCCTTATTTGTTGGTTTTACATATATTCTCGTTGTACCCATTTTTGGGGGCCAGTATTTACAAAGGAGACTCTGCCGGAATTTTCGGAAAAATTAGTATTGTTTTTAAAAGGGGTTTTGTATGACTTATTTGATAAACTTGCTTTCAAATGTTTGGGTTTTCTTCACTCTTTTGCTTAATTGGTTTTGTTTTCTGGGCTTTTGGCTTACTTATTTTACGGACGCCTTTAGACGTTTCATAAACTTAAGTGCCAGTCACGTTCCGTACCCTGCGGGTCGTGACAGTTATCTCAGGGTGTTTTGGGCTTCACTCCGACATGACTTGTACCGCTATTAGGGGACTGACGTTTACCGCCCCCCTAGGCCCGCCATGCGATGTATCAGACGAACAGACCGGACTGTACGGAGATTGTCACAGTCAGACTCAGTAGGAGTTCAGATGGGTTTCATCTCGTCAGTCTTCTTGTCGGCATCTACCTGGGGACCGTTACTAACAGCTAGTGCCGCTTGCGGTCTGTGGTTAAACCCACTGCCAGCGTAGTGTCGAGTCTTTAGAGTCCCACACAGAAAGCTATTCGCCTTTAGGCAAAAGAGTAGAGGTCGCATGGTTTTGCGACAGGTCGCATGGTTTTGCGACAGGGTTCGGTCACATCCGTGCACTTATGCACGTACAGTGTCCGGACAGTTAACATTAGCGGGCTTTGGTTTAAGCCAGATGCTAGTGTACGTTTTGGGATTGGATTTATCCAGTATGTATTCGTGTTCCTCGGAACGCGGATACGGGTGTGTATGCACAGTTGACGGAGAGACAGAGGCAGAGGATTCTCATTAGGGTTGTTGACTGTTGACTATTGACTTTTTGCTCAACCCTAATGAGAATATGATATGTAATTAAAAATAATGTTAATTAAGTATTATGGTGACATGGTTGTTGAGGGGTTGACTTGTTGACTTTGTTGACCGGTTGACTAGGTTGGACTAGTTGACCATCATGATGACAATGGCTATCATTTCATGGCAAAGACTTTTTACTTGCTTGTTTCTCTTGTGAAAAATGAGTGCATGAAATGATATGGCTATTGTAGCTTAAACCATCACATAATACTTGATTGCAATTTGTGATGATGGCTTTGGATTATGAGAGCCAAGAGAGAAAAGTCTTTCTCATTCTATCATTTTCATTCTCTCTCTTGTGTTCTTGAGCTCTCATCTCCTCCTCTTGCTCTCCCTCTCTTTGGTCTATGGTTCACTTGTCTCATGTGTTGAGAACCAAGAACCATAGAGAAAAATCCCAACACACTCTCCTCTACTCACTCTAGTTCACAAGGTTTAGCAAACCGAGTGAACTAGTTTCTTCAAAGCTCGAAGAAGAAGCCAAAGGTAGAAGCTTTCAGGTGGATCGATCTTCGGCGCAAGGAGAAGACGGGGTGAAGCCGATCCGAACAACCATCGAGGCTTGAAGACGAAGGAGTTCAAGAAAGAAAGGTATAAACCCCTAACCAAGTAGTTAACAACTCCTAGTTAGGTTGTTAGTTAGATGTTTAACAAAGATCCGGTTTTGAGTCCATGTTACCGCCTCTAGAAAATTGTTTTTCACCAAATTCCGCATGCCCGAAAGCACCGGGAGAGGTAGCATGGACTTACATACTATTGGCCCACGATGATCTAAGACTGCCTCGAATACGCGAAGCCGTGCTACTCATGCCAGATTCATGGGGACTTCATCCACCAGCATCCAAATCCGCTACATCCAACGGTGGCGAGCTGGCCATTCGAAATGTAGGGAACTGATATAATCGGGCCCATTGAACCAGCATCGTCCAGAGGGCATGGCAAAAATCGATTACTTCTCTAAGTGGGCAGAAGCAGTACCTCTAAGAGAAGTGAAGACGGAGAATATTCTCCATTTCTTCAAGACGCACTTTATCTATCGGTTCGGCACTCCGCGACGGATTATCTCCGATAATAGGCCAGCCTACAGAAGCCACAAGATCAGCCGCTTCTCACAACAGCATAACATAGACTGGAGATACTCTTCGGTCTATAATCCCCGAGCTAACGGTCTAGCTGAGGTCTTCAACAAGACCTTGACGAAGATCGTGAAAAAGACGGTGTCCAAAAATAAGAAGGACTGGCATGAGAGACTACATGAAGCTCTCTGGGCGTATCAAACTACATTCAAAACGACCACAAACACAATGCTGTATGCATTGGTATTCGACACAGAAGCGGTACTCCCCCTCGAGATAGAGTTACCCTCTCTACGAGTGGCGGTTCACTATGAACTAACAGACGAAGAAAATGCTCACCTTCGGCTTGAGGAGCTCGACTGTCATGACCCAAAATGGCACGTGACTGGCACTTGAATCATATGAAGTCTAAAGGACCCCATCTAATTCAAGTAAGCTAAGAAATCCCAGAAATCTAAACCATTTTAAAAAAAGAAGTGAAGAAAACATGTTTTAAAACAAGGGGTTTTTAAATAACATAAGAAGAATATGCATTTTAAAATCTCAAGTCTTTTCATAAAATTTTGGCAGAGTTTCCTTTGTAAATACTGGCCCCAAAAGGGGTACAACATGCTTAATATGAATAAAGGCATCCCCAAGCGGGAGCTAGCTCTTCGTCAATTGACGGTCACAACCACGCAAGCAATATAATATACAACGCCGAAAGGCGAGGATCAAAAATCAAAAAGGAAACTAAAAATATCAAGAAAACCATAATAATACAACGCGCGACTCTAAGGTCGAAAGAATATACAATTGGTTTTCTAAGTCTGAAAAATATACAAGTCTGGTTGATGGAATTTTACTAGATGCAACTGATAATAAATGAGTACAATGGTGGTCACGATGCAAGTGAACCCACCTACCAAAGCAAATCACCCGGAATGGAAGCAGTGTACCAGCAAAGCCGCAATGAAACCTGTACGGCAAAACCTGCAAGAAGTTGTGGCACAACGGTGGTGAGTTGCCAACTCGTGATTAGAAAACATCACAGAGCAGAAATTGCATGTATGACTCAATCCTAGGTCAATACGATTGGTAGTATATATCCTCAATATGATAAAGTCTGAAGCATGATAAGGTGGCAAGGGTAAACATCTATACATAAGTGTAGTACCAAGTGCTCGTGTTAGTGCCTCAGGTAGCAACATATCATAAATATGAGGTATAATCATGAAATCAGTGTCAACTATATCATAACATCAATAAGTATGTGGACATCATCCAACTATGTAATCAATGCCTGCATGCGTGGGGATCTCGTCCACGGGTCAACCAATGACACAAAACATCATGCATGTAAATATCATAAAGCATATGCATGAAAGTATGAGGATATAAATCAACGTGTGTCCCTCGCGACACATAAAAATCATAGAACCTGAGTGTCTAGCATCGACACTCAAAAACATCATGAAACCCGTGCCCAGCATCGGCACGTAAATCCTCATATATCGGGCTTCGTCAGTCCGGATCGGCCCACAGGCTCCATCAGTCCGGATCGGCCTGTATCATCTCTCGACTCCGGTCGGTATCCTCCGGATATCCGCTGAGCCCAAATACTTTCACTGGTAGGTAATGGTCCCTCTGCCAGGATCATCGCCTACTGCACGACAGATCCGTTCTCGTCCCGGGGAACCATACCGAGTCCCCCATATACCCGCAATCGGCCTCATCCAACTCCTCGAATCGGGTTTCACATGTCATACGTCTCAGAACCGAGAAAATACATGGTGGACGCACTGAAATATCATATCAAGGGAAACCGGGTTTTTAAAACAATACATACTCTCTTTTGAAATAACCACGGTTCCCAAATCCAGAAATCTCATGAAAACAAATATCTCAATGCGTATAATCATAAAGCATGATGTATGCGACATATAACAGAAATATAAGCATATCTGTATATCATGCAACATGGAATAGTAATATGCACATATCGAGAGAAAAACCGCACTATTAAAATGAATCCAGTTTTAAAATATATCTTGTGGTTCCCAAATCTCCAAAATCAAGCCAGAAGCATCTATGTATGTGTAAACACGTATGTATGCACGTATGGGTGTACAATATGTGTGTACGCAAGTATGAGTGTACAATATGTATGTACACAAGTATGTCATGCAAGGGGTCATATCCTGATGCAACAATCCTACTGTGTAGTGACATGGCAATTATCGATGATGAAGTGTGCGAGCCGGCAAGCAGGTGTACGTGGGGCATATGCATCATCGATAATGGTGCTGGTGTCCTGACAGCATGGGTTTAATATAATATAACTCACAAGTATATAAGCATGCAATGCACTAATAATTACATGAATATATAGAAATGGAAAATAAATGCAACAGTAAGGAATCTACATTAATTATACGAGTCATACAGTTTGTCATTTAAAATCACACAAATCGTGGTGCTTTGGAAAAATAGGGGCTACGGTGTTTTTAAGAAAAGAGGTACGTCTTTTGAAATATCCGTAGAATCCCTTCGCCTTTCTTTAAAAATACTCATGATTCGTTAGTTTTGAAATAGGTATGACTCGAGTCTATTCTAACATCTATAAGTAAACTACAGGACTAATTGCAAGGTAATGAAGCCACCTAAATCTGAGTCGATACATATAAGTATAATAGTCGGTGATCCCGCCTCAATAGTATCACATACGACACAATAGATATTATGACGTTCTCGAGTCAAGAGTGCAGATCTCTCATCAATATATAGCTCGTACATGAATCCGTCGTACGGCATCCCTGTTGGATATAGTGCCCTCAGAGTCAATTATTGGATCACATGCACGTGATTGCAATGATTGAGGGAGAACCTATACCGGTAGGACAGTCTTACTCAAGATGACAGTATGCTATCTGGTTTATCTTTATCATCGTATACTGCTTTAGGTTGTTGGAGATAGTGCCCTCAGAGTCAATTATTGGATCACAGGCACGTGATTGCAATGATTGAGGGAAGGACCTATCCCGGTAGGACAGTCTTACTCAAGATGATAGTATGCTATCTGGTTTACCTTTATCATCGTGTACTGCTTTAGGTGACCTGACAGGTCGCTATTGCACGTTGATAGAGCCCCTAGGATTCTTGGTTGACTGCCAGCAGTATGGGGCGATCATATAAGTGAGAGCTGTAGTCTATAAGCATATCCTTAAAAGGTCCCTAGTCGTGGGAGTTTCGAGACAGGGCATCAATTCTACAGAGTAGACTAGTGTATACAGTTGAGACCCCGACGAGGGGCGGTGTCCGGTCTCACAAGCCACTGGTGTCAGTTGGATCACCTAAGATGTATACAGGTGCTCATTGGGTTATGAGTACACCGGACAGGACTCGCCGGGAACATGCTAGTTGGTCTTATACCTGACGTCAGATAGCAGTTCCCAGGTGATATGTGTACAGGTTAGTTCATCGACCTGGGGATCGTCATTTGTCTCGTGTGAGTTCCCACTGTGCTTTGATTACTACCCTACCACGGCTCAAAGGAGTCGTGCAAACAGGTTTTAGTTGGGTACAGTCCCGAGCCACATGGAGGCAGTGAGCGGATCTTCAGGGGTTCGTCTCTCCCGGTATTGGGGGTGAGGTCACGCTGTGTCTAGGAGAGCCATTACACGAAGTCCTTGGCCAAGGCAGGAGATTTACTGGTAGGTATTCCAGTAGTATCTCAGGGTGTTCTGGGCTACACTCCGACACGACTTGTACCGCTTTTGGGGGTCTGACTTTTACCAACCCCCTAAGCCCGCCATGCGATGCTCATAGACGAACGGACCGGACTGTACTGATATTGTCACTGATAGGCTCAGTAGGGTGTCAGGATGAGTTCGCTCATCGACGTCCCTTTTGGTCAATAGCTGGTGGCCCGTCACGTATTGGCTTATACCTCTGACGTGCTAGTGGTTAAATCCACAGCCATAGTATTGACGAGTCTTTAGAGTCCACCACACTTACAGTTACTCAAGTTTCGGGCGAAACGCTGTAGAGGCCGTATGGAGATATGGCAGGGTTCGATCAGATACGTGCGGTATTGCACGGATCTGGATCGGACGGATATTACTAGCCGGCTTTGGTTTAAGTCGGATCCTAGTTTAGTACAGTGTAGATTTTGTCTCATAGCATTTGTATCCGGTCGGAATACAGATGCGGGTGTGTATGCACAGTATCGGGGTTTTCCTGTAATTTATTACGGGACCAGTTTTCTGGAGTTGCCAGTTTGCATTCCGTTCCGGCCGGTTTTCCTTTGTTCTTTCCCGGCCGGACTTTTCCGATGGAGGGGGTTATTTGCAAGTTTGCAAATAACATTTGTGGAGGGGGTATCTTGCATATTAGTGGCATCATGATAGTTTTTCATGATGAGATTCTTTTTCCTTCTTATCACTTGCTTTATGGTGATTAGAGTGGATTTGATATTGATTTGAGATGGTTATCATTTCTTTAGGGTTGTGGTCACCCCCTTGCTTTTACTACACTCACCTCCCTTCTTGTTATGGTTTAATATTCATTCCTCCACCATTCTCACTTGATGAGAGAGGATACACTTGAGAGAAGAGAAGGAGAGAGTTTCATTTTTGAGCTTGTGGCATTTTTCTTGATCTCATTTCATGCTAGGAAAAATGCAAGCACCATTTTTCCTTATCTTGATTCCTCCATCATCTTCAAAGGCAACAAAAACCCCAAATGAGACATAGCCTCTACACTACATTCTACAGCAAATCTTGGGCATGTCGACTCACCAGCTTCATGCCCGAGTTGCCTCGGTATTGAGGCGGGAGCCCGTAAAAGACGCAGGCGATGTGGCGCCCTTCCGGCTAGGAGGCGGCGACCGGAGTTTCCACGAGAGATCGGGACGATGACGAGAAGACCGGAGGACTCGGATCACTCGGTATATCTCTTCCCCATCTTGTAGTTAGCTAGGACTAGTTTAATGGCCCGATCCGGGTGTAAAGTGCGCGGTGGTGCCGGTTTGCTAAGTTCGCAAAATTAAAGTTTATCACTGCTTCCGCATTTCGACGTCGGTTTGACGGCCGGGGCGCCGCCGTGCACTTACATAGGTGACCTTACAGGTCGCTATTACACGTTGATAGAGCCCTTCGGATTCTTGCTTGACGGCTAGCAGTATGATGGCGATCATATACGTGGGAGTTGGGGTCTATAAGCACATCCTTAAAGTGGTCCCTAGTCGTAGGAGTTTCGAGACTGGGCATCGATACTCCATTAGTAGACTAGTGTATACAGTAGAGATCCCGACGAGGGGCGGTGGCCGGTCTCACAAGCCATTGGTGTCAGTTGGTTCACCTAAGATGTATATAGGTGCTCATTGGATTATGAGTACACCGGACAGGACTCGCCGGGAACATGCTAGTTGGTATTATACCTGACGTCAGATAGCAGTTCCCTGGTGACATGTGTACAGGTTAGTTCATCGACCTGAGATCATCATTTGTCTCGTGTGAGTTCCCACTGTGCTTTGATTACTGCCCAACCATGGCTCAAAAGAGTCGTGCAAACAGGTTTTAGTTCGTTACAGTCCCGAGCCACATGGAGGCAGTGAGCGGATCGGCAGGGGTTTCGTCTCTCCCGGTATTGGGGGTGAGATCGCGGTGTGTCTAGGAGAGCCATTACACGAAGTCCTTGTCTAAGGCAGAAGATTTACTGGTAGGTATTCCAGTAGTATCTTAGGGTGTTCTGGGCTACACTCCGACACGACTTGTACCGCTTTTGGGGGTCTGACTTTTACCAACCCCCTAGGCCCGACATGCGATGCTCATAGATGAACGGACCGGACTGTACGGATATTGTCACTGACAGGCTCAGTAGGGTGTCAGGATGAGTTCGCTCATCGACCTCCCTTTTGGTCAATACCTGGTAGCCCGTTACGTACGGCTAGTACCTCTGACGTGCTAGTGGTTAAATCCACAGCCAAAGTATTGACGAGTCTTTAGAGTCCCCCACAGACAGTTTTCAAGTTTCGGGCGAAACGTTGTAGAGGCCGTATGGTATTATGGCAGGGTTCGATCATATACGTGCGGTATTGCACGGATCATGATCGGGCGGATCATACTAGTGGGCTTTGGTTTATGCCGGATCCTAGTATTAGATTTGTTGGATTACTTTAGTCTCATTGCATTCGCATTCGGTCGGAATGCGGATGCAGGTATGTCTATACAGGTGAGGGGTATCCTTGTGATCCGTCACGAGTTTACTTTAGATGTTGCCGTATCTTTTTACTGTTGTAAACATTTGGATTAATGTTTACAAATGGAAATTGTGAGCTAGAAATCATCATTTTGTGCATTTAATGTGACATAGACTTCATTAGTGACTCATGGTCTCTTTTCTTGTGCTAATGTCACATTATTTGATTGATTTTGTGTTGATATGATGAGAAGAGAGAGAGAGGGAAGCCAAGAGGGAAGTTTGGTCTTGTATTTTTTCACTTCTCACTCTCTCATTTCATCATAAGAAACACATAAGAAAAAAAGGGCTCTTCTTCTTTTTGCTCTAGCTCACAACCTCCATTAATGGCATCATCTCTAACCTCCATTCATACACTCTCATGTGATGAGAATCAATGGATGCTTGAGACAAAGTTATCACACACATTCTCTACATCGCCTTGGACACGTCGGCTAGCGAACTTCATGCCCGAGTTGCTTCGGATGAAGCGGGAGCCCGTAAAAAGACTCGAAGATGTGGTGCCCTTTCCGACGAGAAGACCGGAGATCGGAGATGCCGCGAGGAGCTTGGGATGGTGGCTAAAGACCGAAGGACACAGATCGATCGGTATAGCTTTTCTATCCCTTCTCTAGTTGCTAGTTATAGGTTAATAGTTCGATCCAGGATTAAAGTCTGCGATAGCGCCGGTTTCTAGTTTAGAAAAAGTTTTCGTTTCCGCATTTTGGCCTCGGACAGACGGCCAGGGTGCTACCGTAGACTTACATGGTATCAGAGACACGCCATTAACCTTTACTAGCTTGCTCTAACGTATTTAAAACATCGATCGAACGAAATTTCCAAAACCGCGATTCCAATCTAACAGTTTCTGTCGAATTTTTTTTTTGGTCAAAAATTATTTTGAGTATTGCAGAAAATCAGGTAGGATTTTCTTAGAACACTGCAGAAATTTCGTAGCCTGAGCCCACTGTTGCGCCGCGGAACCATGGCATGACCCTTGTTTTAGCCGCGGTTCCGTCGCACTACTGTAGCATTAGGACACCAAAATTTCTACAGTGGTCTCTGAGTTGGAATTGGGGTTTTTGGTATTTTTTGTTTGGGCCCAGATTTGTTTGAGTACTGGGAATTGTGCTTGGGGCCCACTTCGAGAAATTTTGTCGATCGAAAATTTTAAATATGTTAGTTCACAGTGCTTACTTTATATCGACGACCGTGAATGTCATTTGATCGGTAAATCTTGTCTAATTGCTATAGCTCTTTTAGACGGATTTGCGAACGTGACATTCACGTTGATGTTCTGTGTTGTGCTGTGATGTTGCGGATTTGTCGTGGTGGATAGCCTGGATGCAATGGTAGTAGAGTTTGGTTGTATTTGTACATTTGATATTGCGGGGCAAGCGTCCGACATGTGTGAAGGGGTTCCTACAGCACCACTACAAGGGTTTGGAGGCATCACACATGCCATATTTAAAATTTATATGGTGCTAGAGAAATAAACATAAGGATCATGCTAGAAAAGCTAGGGTAACAAAACTTTAACATAAACACAAGTAGTAAAAGCTAAGGTTTTGAGAGTACAACCTTTGTAGCTCCCTACGCTAGACTCCTTGGCTACTTGAGAGTTGGAAAAAGGTTCGCTTGAGATCCTCTAGGTCTACGACGATTCACCAGGAGTCCACTTTGTCCAAGCTTGAAGCTCCACTAGATCAAGAGAAGAAGTAGAAGTTAACACTCTAGACTAATGGGAAAGACTACTATAAAATGGTGATGTGGTTTGTTTTCTCACTTCAAAACCCAAACTTGATGACTCTTTTGCTCACTTGAGAAAACTAGAGAGCAAGAGAGAAAGGAGGAAGAAGATGATGGCTTGTAAAGAGCTCAAGATAATGATAAGCATATGAATAAAAATGAAAAATGAAAATATATATATTTTCTCTTTCTCATTCTTAACCATAGTTATAAAATATCTAGATTTTTAGTTTGGATAAAAAATGGCTATAGAAGTTAAATCATGGTTAAACCAAAGGGTTAGTGCAAGAATAAAATATTAAACAATGATAACAATTTCCATTTCCATTTTTCTTTTTCCAAAAATAATATCCATATATTTAAAAATGGTGTGAGTCTTATATTGCCACCATCCACTATATCAACAACCATGATAGAATTATCTATGCATGTATGTGTGCATGCACATCAATATGTGCATGAATGAGAATAAATGCATACATGCATGCATACAACAAAAAGACAAGAAAGGGTTTAAAGTGAGAAACTAATGGTCAATGATAAATCAACACTTGATTTAGCAAACCGGTCATATCACATACGACCCGACCAAAAGCAAACCGCCCGATTAATATACGGTATCTCATACGCGCATTTTAACCGGGTCCACGCGCATATCTCATATGCGCACCACATCGTTTCTCCTGGACTAGGCAACTCCATTGTGGGACTCTCAGACTCGTCAATACGGCGACAGAGGGTGATGATCATATCAAGCACCCCCAAGCCGCAAGCGGTCAGCTAAAAGTAACGGCTACCCGGGTATTGAGCGATCAGAAGAAAACAAGCGAACCTGTCATAACTCCCGTCGAGCCAACCGGCAACACTACCGTACAGTCCGGTCTCTTCGTCAGATATGCTGCATATCGAGTCTAGGGATGGTAATGTCGACCCCAATAACTCAATAAGTCGTGCCGATGAATGGTCTATAACAGATCGAGAAACTACTGATAACACTTATCAGTAAATCTCAACAGCCCTGGCCAGGGACTTACTGATATAGCCAATTGAGCACAACACAGCATCAACTCCCAATACTGGGAGAGACGAAACCCCTCCTATCGCTCATCGCCTTCGTGTGCCTCGGGACTGTACCCAACGGCCACCTGTTTGCACGACTCAGTAGAGCCGTGGCAGGGTGGTAATCAAAGTACAGTGGGAGAACACACAAGACTCCATGACGATCTCGGGTCTACAGACTAACCTGTACCAGTGTCACCTGAGAACTGCTATCCGACGATAGATATAATTCCATATAGGAGTTCTCGACGAGTCCGTCCAGTGTACCCAGTCACCACTGAGCACCCGTATACGATCTCGATGTCAAACATCGATGAATGTGGGAACATCCATCGCCCATCATATGGGTCTAGTATCATATACGCTAGTCTACTCTGGTATATCGATGCCCCGTCTCGATACACCTACGACTAGGGACTTTCCAGGATATGATTATAAACTACAGATGTCCCACTAGTATGATCTCCATCATAATCACAGTAGTTAAGCCTATATCCTCAGGGCTTTATCAACATGTATGAATGAATAAAAACATGATCAAGTCAACATGTCAGATAAAGAAGAACCAGATAGCATACTATCATGTCAAGCATGAATGTACACTGAATGTATATATATATACATGTATAAATACATCCACTATCATATAATGGCCTCTAGGGCATACATATATCCAACAATCTCCCACTTGCACTAAGGCTAGTTATTGGCGTATCTCATACCCAACATCTCAAAAAGTCACTCATGCTGCGGCTGAGGGAGGGCCTTGGTGAGTGGATCCGTGACATTATTCTTTGTGTCTACTCTCCTAATCTCGATCTCGCGGCGATCTACAATCTCCCGGATCAAATGAAAGCGCCTCAGGATGTGCCTGGACCGCTGATGGGACCTGGGCTCCTTGGCTAACGCCATAGCCCCATTATTATCACAATACAATGGTATTGGATCAATAATGGTTGGAACTACTCCTAGCTCCGAGACGAACTTCTTCATCCAAACGGCTTCCTTGGCGGCATCATTTGCAGCAATGTACTCAGCCTCCATCGTAGAGACTGCAACAGTATCCTGTTTGGAACTCTTCCAACTTACCGCCCCTCCATTGAGGGTAAATACAAACCCGGAGATAGATTTGCTGTCGTCCTTATCGTTCTGGAAGCTCGAATCGGTAAAGGCCTCCATTTGGAGATCTCCATTACCATACACCAAGAACAATTCTTTAGTCCTTCACAAGTACTTAAGAATGTTCTTCACAGCTATCCAGTGATTCTCCCCTGGGTTGGATTGATACCTGCTTACAACACTAAGTGCATAAGCTACATCTGGGCGTGTACATAACATCACATACATTATAGATCCTACTACCGCAGCATAGGCTATAATGCTCATGTGAGCTCTCTCTTCATCAGTCATTGGGCAAGAGTCCTTATGGAGAGTGACCCCATGGCAAGCGGGTAAGGCACCCCGCTTGGAGTCTTCCATACTAAACCTTTTTAGGATGGTGTTGATGTACCTGGTTTGGGATAACCCAATAACCTCTTGGATCTATCCCTATAAATCCTAATGCCCAGAATGTATGTGGCATCACCCAGGTCCTTCATAGAGAACCTCAGTGATAAAAAAGATTTGACCGACTGTAGCATAGGAATATCAATTCCTATCAGAAGAATGTCATCCATGTATAATACGAGGAATGTGACAGCTCTCCCTACAACCTTCTTATAAACACAAGGTTCTTCTGGATTTTTGATGAAATCAAACTCTTTGATAACATCATCGAAACAGATGTTCCAACTCTGTGATACCTGCTTTAACCCATAAATGGATTTAAGCAATCTACATGCTTTCCCACTGCTCCCACTGTCAATGAAGCCCTCTGGCTGATCCATATAAACGCATTCATCTAAATCTCCATTTAGAAATTCCGTTTTAACGTCCATCTGCCAGATTTCATAGTCATAGTGAGCAGCAATAGAAAGTAGGATCCTAATGGATTTAAGCATGGCTACGGGAGAAAAAGTCTCGTCATAGTCCAAACCTGGTCTTTGACGAAAACCCTTCGCCACAAGTCTTGCCTTATAGGTCTCTACCTATCCATCTACACCAATCTTTCTTTTAAAGATCCATTTGCACCCCACAGGTTTTACCCCACGGGGTACAACGTCCAAAGTCCATACTTTGTTGGTGTACATAGACTCCATTTCGGATCTCATGGCATCCAGCCACTTCACAGAGTCTCCACTCATGATAGCTTGCTGAAAATTGGTAGGATCATCATCCTCTATGATGCAGACTTCTCTGTCACCATCAATGAGGAAACCGTAGTACCTCTCCGGTAAGCGAGAAGTCCTACCAGACCTACGGAGTGGTCGAGGTTCCTCAGTTTCTATTGCAACAGCCGGTTCAACCAAGTCGTCATTTGTAGTTTGTGTCTCTTGAACCTCTTCTAGATCAACCACATTGCCATCAGTTTCATTTGTGAAAAACTCATTTTCCAAGAATGTGGCATACTGAGAAACAAACACCTTTTGTTCCTCCTTGTGGTAGAAAAGATATCCATAAGAATTCCTTGGATATCCCACAAAGTTACACATGACCAACCGTGTCTCAAGTTTTTCCGAATTCTGCTTTTTAACATAGGCCGGGAAACCCTAAATCTTAATTCTCTTAAGAGATGGTCTCTTCCCATGCCATATCTCAATGGCGTGGTAGACACGGTTTTGGTTGAGACCCTGTTTAGTAGAAACACTGTAGTCTCCAATGCATGCCCCCAAAATGAGACGGGTAACTCAGCATCACTCATCATGGAACGAACCATATCTAATAGGGCCCGATTCCTTCGTTCTGACACACCGTTGTACTGTGGTGTGTAAGGAGGAGTGAACTGAGAGAGAATCCCATTCTCTTTTAGGAAGTTTGCAAACTCTGTACTGAGGTACTTCCCACCTCGATCTGATCGAAGCATTTTGATGCTCAAGCCGGTTTGTTTTTCTACTTCATGTTTATATTCAGTGAATATCTCGAAAGCTTCGGATTTGTGCTTTAATAAAAATACATGACCGAATCTTGATAAATCATCAGTGAATGTAATGAAGTATGAAAAACCGCCTCTAGCCTGTGTAGACATTGGCCCGCATACATCACTATGTATGAGCCCTAAGAGCTCAGTAGCTCTTTCTCCGTGTCCTGTAAACGGAGTTTTGGTCATTTTACCCTTGATACATGACTGGTAAGTCGCATAAGATTTATATTCAAAAGAATTTAAATATCCATCTTTGTGTAACTTGTTTAGTCTTGTTTCGTTAATATGACCAAGTCTACAGTGCCAAAGAAAAGCTTCATTTATTTCTGAAAGTTTTCTTTTTATTAGTGTGTTGTATGCTAAAACCTGTATGTTGATTTAGGACGTATATCCCGTTATTAAGCGTACCATACCCAACCAACATTTGATTCAGGTGAATGTTCATAACATTGATCTGCAATACAAAATTATATCCTTCATTGTCTAACAAGGAAATGGATATTATATTACAAAGCATACTAGGTACATAATAACATGGGTTCAAAACCAATATACACCCAGATGGAAACCCCAAGTGATACTCTCCTACTGCAACTGTATGTACATTGGAACCATTTCCAACGCGGATAGTATGGTCACCTGTCTTCAAAACCTTGCTATTTCTCAGCGCCTGCATAGAATTGCAAATGTGAGAACCTGAACCGGTATCTAATACCTAGGAAGCAGAGTTTATTGAAAAACAGTTTTCTGTCACAAACACACCTGAAGCGGAAGCATCCCCATGCCTCTTCTTTAGATTTAAGTACTCCGTGCAGTTGCGCTTCCAATGTCCTGTTTTGTGGCAGTGATAACATTCCCCTTTCCCCGATTCTCCAGCTTTGGACTTGTCCTTCCCCTTAACCTTTTTAACTCCACCCCTAGGATTGGTGGGCTTCTTCTTTATCTTTCCCTTGGCCTTAGCCTTTGGGCGAGAAGAGGAAGATTGCCCAACACTCAAAACGGGACTTTTCACTGATTTCAGTGTGCTCTCTGCACTCCTTAACATATTAAGGAGTTCAGGTAGTTCCTTCTCCATGTTGTGCATGTTGAAGTTAACTATAAATTGAGCAAAGGTGGAGGGGAGGGACTGAAGAATATTATCCTTATATTGTTCATTGTCCATTGTCCATCCAAGGTCCTCAAGCTCTTCTATGAGAGCTATCATCTTCAGAACATGGTCTCCTACTGGTGTGCCAGGGGCCATTCGCATCTGAAACAGTTTTCTTGATGCTTCGTATCGTAATACGCGGGATTGCTCTCCATACAACTCTTTTGTATGGAGGAATATGGCGTGAACGTCCATATTCTCATGCTGCTTTTGATGTGTGTTATCCATCGATGCAAGCGCGAGGCATTTGGCCGTGGCATAGTAAGCGTCCCATGTCTTGCGGACTTCAATATCCGCAACTGAGGATTTAGGACCTGGGACGGGCGGGGATGGAGCCGTGAGGACATATGATACCTTATCATAAGTCAAGGCAATGTTAAGATTCCTCAGCCAGTCTTTATAATTGGTCCCATTCAGTTTATTTTTATCTAGTAGAAGCTTGAGTCCTGTTATTGGTATCTGCCATTAAGAGAGAGAAAAGAATACACTCAGCGAAAGATCTTGCAAAGATCAGATTGGTTATTATATTATCTAATCGATGTCTCCCACTGTATAATCAAGTTTTTCTTTCAAACCTTAAAAAGAAAAATAGCCAGGATTAATTACAGTCTACAACTTCACTAACCGTTCAGCCAGGCCAGTGTCGGTACTTGAGGGAGGTTCCCCGTGCTTTCGCACGGACCTAATTAATATAAACCTCGTCTTCCCAGAGGCGTATCCCCATTTAAAACCTTTCTAGACACCTAATGGGTTAAATAATTGTAAACTGCAAAACTCTCTTGGGAGCAACTATTGCCTACAGTGGGATCGGGATCCAACCATCCTATGGAAGGTATGCAATCTCTTTGCAAATTTCAACTATTGAAATTCCCGATGTGGTTTTTACCCCTAGTTTTCATGACCTTAACTATGGTTAACAAATCATAAGTACCAGTCAAGTTCTACCTATCATTTCTTGATTAATTAGACCCACTCACATGACCCTTAACTATGGTCAACAAAGTCACATGAATGTCCTAATTAATCTGCATCATTTGCAGTGTAGGAAGACATCACTTAGCTACTGTACACTACGCCTTAACTATAGTCAACAAACGTAGCACGAATACTAAGTACTCTACTTCCTAAAATGACGGAGGGTTGCAGATGATTTTTAAGAAAATCTTTAACGCTTTGAACTTGATATCGTCGTAGAATCAAATGGTTTTCAAAAGGAGTGGCTTGAGCTCCGCAGTTTTGAAATGTAGCTTTTTCATAAAGAGTCGAGTGGTTTTCAAATCCGATTCTACAACATCTTTTTAGGTTTATGTTCTTTACATTAATCATATTAATGTAGCCCCATCATTTAAGTCCTTAAGCCAATCACAGAAAAGAAACAAAAATACAACGTACGCTTATGCCATCCGCATTCGCCGCAATGTTCCGTTATGCACCGTTAGGTTACTTAACCAACGGCATACCGGGACGGGACTAGCGCGGGTGTAAAACATAAGCAACGTCTACTATATATCTTATATATAATATATCATTCATCTCAGATATCACATCACAGTATACAGGCAGCAGAAACACAGATATGATAATATAGGATATACTAGGACGTCCGTATTTAGTATTTAGCCAACAATAGAAAATATGGATTCCACATTCGCGATGAATAGCCAAGCCCACACCCCTAGACCCCTACGAGAGCGGCAAGCGATCCTACCAATTCTGGAGTTTAGGAGACCCGGTCTAGACTCCTCGAGATGGCCCCCTCTGAACCCCAGAACCCGGTCACTTGTGCTCCCTTCCTTGGGTCTATCCTAATGCGTAAAAGTAAATAATATACAACACTGGTGACATCAACCTCAACCCGGAAGTGCCCCAAATAAAAGAATATTACATTACATTTGAATTTTACATGAATGAAAAGAAAACTCTCATCTCAAATGAACCCTCCCGGCTATTCAATCATGACAATCCTATATGTCAAATCTCAGCAACACATAATATCACATATCATCAACAGAAGTAAGTATGCGTACCCCGATTGTCGTTGATGTATAGCAACGAAACCGGCGATATGCCACATACTACACTTACGGTCACAGAGAAATAAAATGAAAAACTACAACAATTAGAATCGTAACCGCTTTTAGACAACACAAACCCGGAATATCGCATATACAAGATTTCATGCCTAACAATGTAAAGCTCGCATTTCGGTCTCATCCATGAAAACACCTTTTCAAAACAAGACGAATAATTCAACAAGATTTCCGATTGTTGTCGAGACCGAACTGCTAGATTTACACGCAACAAATAAATTTGTAGATTCCAATTATTGTATCAAATATTAATAAACTAGGCAACGTTAAAACATTCGATCGAACGATTGAACACCCAAAGACTTCTCAGAAAGCTCAACACCAGAGCAGTTTAAAAAAATACCAGTAACAGAACTGTAGGGTTCCTAGGCACTCTTGTGAGGGTTCATAAGGCATCAACCATGCCCGAATAAAATTTTAGACATGCCGAACAACCCAAAGCTGGGATCTTTGCTAGATTATTAGGGTTTAACATGCAAGTAAACATCTTTACTACTAAGTATGAGGGATTACAACCTTTGTAGTCCGCTACTTCGCTTCATAAGCTCCGAGTAGAAGTCCCTTCGCAGCGATCCACGATCTCCCGGACTCAAGAGAGACTCCACGACTCGAACGATCCATGCTAGCTTGTAGTGTTCCGTTTCTCCGATGATCTACGTCGAAGTTGCAATAACTCAAGCTATCTCACTCTAATGAGGTGAACACCCTAATCTAAATTGGCTATTTTAGATGAGGATGATGGAGTAGTATTTATGCTATCTTTTTATATCAAATTCTCACATGAATTCATCACAAAATGAAAAACTAGCAAGCTTTCTCAAAGCTCAAGAGAGAAGAAGATGATGAATAATGAGTTAATCCTTTTGCGATGAATAGTAGAAATGAATATATGAATAATCATGGAACAATGGTCAAAGGAAGACAAGGATAACCATTGTAGAGAATTAACTAGGGCTAGGGTTTGGTTAGGTTAAAGAATGAGTCATGGATAAATATCAACTATAATATCTTAACCATGACAAAAAGAATTCCTTCTAGAAGGTGGAAGAAGGAGCTAACCCTAATCAAACCCTAAACTTGTTTAATCTCTACTAAACATGTTCCATTATTAATCATATCATGTTGCAATAATATATATCACATATATATTATATATTTGTAACAAAAGAAAATAATACAATTAACATATATCGCATATATATCAATGTATTAACCGGTGAGAAAATGAAATAATAAAGCGAGCCAATATTATATAATGTAATACAATATATCATATATATTATTATACATTAAATCATCGAATCAACACTTGATCCGACAATCCGGCTATATCGAATATAACCGACTAATATATCATGTACCGATTCATCGAATCAACACTTAATCCAATGTCCCAGTTCATATCTAAATATCGCGAGAATAAAATACGGTATCTCATATCGCATTATCCTCGGTCATGCGCATATCACATATGTGCCTCTACTCCGTTTTGCCTGAGCCAAGAAACCTCTGTGTAGGACTCTAAAGAATCGTCAATACGCCCGTATCAGGTGATGATCATATCAAACACCCACAAGCTGCAAGCGGTCAGCTAAATGTAACAGCCACCCAGGTATTGAGCGATCATAAGATCAACAAGCTAGCCTGTACGTTCTCCTGTGAATCCAATCAGTAACACTCCCGTACAGTCCGGTCTCTTCGTCTGATATGTCGCATATCTAGTCTAGGGGTGGTATACGTCAGACCCCAGTAACCGATAAGTCGTGTCGACGTGAGGCTCATAACGGGTCGAGAAACTACTGGTAACACATACCAGTAAATCTTTATATCAGCCCTGGCCAGGGACTTCCAGTTATAGCCAATCGAACATAGCACAACATCAACTCCCAATACCGGGAGAGACGAATCCCCTCCTATCGCTCATTGCTTCCATGTGATTCAGGACTGCACCCAAAAGCCACCGTTTTGCACGCCCTCTTGGACGTGGTAAGGTGGAAATCAAAGTACAGTGGGAATCACACAAAACTCTATGACGATCTCGGGTCTACAGACTACCCTGTACCAGTCTCACCGGAGAACTGCCATCTGACGTGTGGTATATCTCCATCTGGGAGTTCTCGGAGATTCCGTCCAGTGTACCTAGTCTCCATTGAGCACCCGTACACCATCCTTGATGTCAAACACCGATGGATATGGGATCATCCATCGCCCATCATATGGGTCAAGATGCGTTTACGCTAGTCTACTCTGGTGTATCGATGCCCTATATCGATATACCCTCGACTAGGAACAGTTATAGGATGTACTCATCGACTACTGTGGCCCCACTAGTGTGATCTCATCATAGTTCCAGTAGTCGAATACAGATCCTAAGGGTTTTATCAACATGTGAGAGAAAGACAGTAAACCAATACAAGTCAACATGTTAAGATAATGTGAAACCAAATAGCATACTATCATGACGAGCAAGAAAGTCCTCTCTATATATATCCAAGCATCCATTATAATATACATCATATGTACAACAATAGCCTCTAGGGCATATACATAACTAACAATCTCCCACTTGCACTAAGGCCAACTGCTGTAGTATCTCATACCTAGCATCCCGAATAATCTCTCAAACTGTATCTGGGGAATGGCATTCGTGAGTGGATCCGCAATGTTGTCCTTTGTATCTACTCTCCTGACCTCGATCTCCCGACGATCAACTATCTCCCTGATCAGGTGTTACCGCCTCAGAATATGTCTGGACTTTTGATGGGACCTGGGTTCCTTGGCTAAAGCCACAGCTCCATTGTTATCGCAATACAGAGGTATTGGATGTTCAATGGATGGAACCACACCGAGTTCACTAATGAACTTCTTTATCCAGACAACCTCTTTGGCAGCATCGTTGGCAGCGATGTATTCAGCCTCCATCGTCGAGTCTACAACGATATCCTGTTTGGAACTCTTCTAACATAACGCCCCTCCATTGAGGGTAAAGACAAATCCCGAGTGCGACTTAGAGTCGTCCTTATCACTTTGGAAGCTGGAATCGGTAAAGGACTCCACCCGGAGTTCTCCGTTACCATACACCAAGAATATCTCTTTAGTCCTTCGCAAGTACTTGAGAATGTTCTACACAGCTGTCCAGTGACTCTCTCCAGGATCTGCTTGATACCGACTCACTACACTTAGTGAGTTTGCTACATCGGGTCTGGTACATAGCATCGCATACATGATAGAGCCTACTGCCGAAGCATAGGGTATCCCTTGCATGCGAGCTCTCTCTTTGGAGACATCTCTTTGGAGAGAGTGAGTCCAGAGATCGTGGGTTGGTTCCCACGCTTGGATTCTTCCATACTAAACCTCTTTAGTATGGTGTCAATGTACCTGGATAGGGACAATCCCAATATCCGTTTAGATCTATCTCTATAGATCATGATTTCCAATATGCAGGAGGCATCACCTAGATCTTTCATTGAGAATCTTTGTGATAAGAAGAGCTTGACTGATTGCAGCATAGGAATATCATTTCCTATCAAGAGTATGTCATCCGCGTACAATACGAGGAAGACAACCTTACTCTCTGCTACATTTTTATAGATACAAGGTTCATCTATATTTTTGATGAAGTCAAACTCTTAGACTACAACATCAAAATAGATGTTCCAACTCCGTGATGCTTGCTTTAACCCATAAATGGATTTAAGCAGCTTGCACACCTTTTTGCTGCTCCTACTATCTACGAAGCCCTCTGGCTGAGTCATGTACACGCACTCTTCTAAATCACCGTTTAGAAAGGCGGTCTTAACATCCATTTGCCAGATTTCGTAGTCATGGTATGCAACAATGGCAAGTAAGATCCGGATGGACTTAAGCATAGCCACTGGAGAAAAGGTTTCGTCATAATCCACACCTGGTCGTTGACGAAGACCCTTTGCAACAAGTCTAGCTTTGAAAGTCTCAACTTTTCCATCTACACCACATTTCTTTTTAAAGATCCACTTGCTCCCAATGGGTTTTACCCCTTCAGGAGCATTTTTCAAAGTCCATACTTTGTTGGTGCACATGGATTCCATCTCAGATCGCATTGCATCCAGCCATTTCACAGAGTCACCACTCGTGATGGCCTGCTCGAAACTAGTCGGGTCATCATCTTCCATGATGCAATCCTCGCTTCCACCATCAATGAGAAAACTGAAGTATCTCTCAGGTGGATGAGAAACCCTGCTAGATCGGCGGAGAGGCTGGGGTTCGTCGGGTACTACCGAATCCTCTGGTTCCACTAAATCTTCAGTTACAGTTTGTGTTAATGGAACCTCCTCCATCTCTACCTCTTTGCCACTAATTTATTTTGCAAGAAATTCCTTTTCCAAAAAGGTGGCATATTGAGAAACAAACACTTTTTGTTCTTCAGCGCGGTAGAAAAAATATCCTTGGGAATTCTTAGGATATCCCACAAACTTGCAAAGAACTGATCATGCCTCGAGTTTGTCCGGATTTTGCCTTTTGACATAGGCTGGACAACTCCATATCTTAACTCGTTTAAAATATGGTCTCTTCCCCGTCCATATCTCATATGGTGTGGTAGGTACAGATTTAGACGGAACTTGATTCAATAGGTATGCTGCTGTCTCAAGCGTATAACCCAGAAGGAAATAGGTAACTCAGCATTGCTCATCATCGAGCGCACCATATCTAATAGGGTGCGATTCCTCCGTTCCGATACACCGTTGTGCTGTGGTGTATAAGGAGGAGTAAGCTGAGAGAGAATCCCATTCTCTTTTAGATAATCTAGGAACTCATTGCTTAAGTATTCTCCTCCTCGATCAGATCGAAGAATCTTAATACTTTTGCCCGTTTGGTTCTCTACTTCGTGCTTATATTCACTGAATTTCTCAAAAGCTTCAGACTTGTGTTTCATCAGGAATACATGTCCGAATCTTGAGAGATCGTCAGTGAATGTAATGAAGTAGGAAGAACCGTTCCTGGCATGCGTAGACATGGGACCGCATACATCACTATGTACCAGTCCTAACAGTTCTGTAACTCTTTCTCCGTGTCCACTAAACGGAGCTTTGGTCATTTTGCCTGAGACATGAATGACAAGTATCATAAGATGATAATTCGAACGGGTTCAAATATCCATCCTTATGTAACTTAGCTAGTCGTGTCGCATTGATATGACCAAGTCTGCAATGCCACAAGAAGGATTCGTTCATTTCTGAACTCTTCCTCTTATGTGTGTTTTGTATATTAAGGACTGTATTTTGATTGAGAATGTATATGCCATTATGTAACGAGCCTGATGCAATCAACTTTTGATCTAGGAACATGTTCATAATATTATCATGTACTACAAAATTATATCCTTCTTTACTTAATAAAGAAACTGATATAATGTTGCACATCATGTTCGGTATATAATAGCACACATTCAGAATCAGTGTATTACTACTTGGTAATACTAGGTGATATTCGCCAACTGCTTTGGCTGTAATACTTGCACCATTCCCTACTTGAACGGAATGCTCACCTTTTCCCAGTTCTCTACCTTTCCGTAGCCCATGTAACAATTTACATATGTGGGATCCTGATCCGGTATCTAATACCCAGGACATAGGGTGAACTGAGAAACAGTTCCTAATAACTAACACACCCGAAGAAGGTGCATCAACATTCATGTTCTCCATTTGGGCGGCGTGAGAATCCAGATATTCTCCTATTCCCTGTTCAGTCTGTTAGTGTTTATGCCCTAGAAGGCCATTACTGTATCATACTAGCTTGTATATTACTTAATGGAAGCTTGGGATATTCACATGTATATAACAGTCTTGCTAAACATGGTAGTATGCTACTTGGTTTTTCTATCTTAATATGTGAGTATACGTATTGATAGAGCTCTTAGGATCTTGCTTGGCTACCAGCGTTGTGATGGCAGTCACACTAGTGGGGGCTGGGTAGTCTACAAGCACATCCTTATTCAAGTCCCCGGTCGTTGGATTATCGAGACAGAGCATCGATACTCCGGAGTAGACTGGTGTGTACGCTTCTCATCCCAGTTGGGGAGATGGTCTGTCCCACAGCCGTCAGTACGTCGTACTGGAGATAGTATACAGGTGCTCGTTAGGTTACGGGTACACCGGACAGGACTCACAGGGAACTGTTGGTTGGTTTGATACCAGTCGTCAGTGAACAGTTCCCAGGTGACATGAGTACAGCGTAGTCCGCAGACTTGACACTGCTACTTCGCCTCGAGTGTGTCCCACTGTTCTTAGATTGCTACCCTACCACGGCTCAAAGGAGTCGTGCAAACAGGTAGCAGTTGGGTGCAGTCCCGAGCACTTGGAGGCAGTGGCGGTTAGACAGGATTCGTCCCTCCCGGTATTGGGAGTAGATATCGTGCTGTGTCAGAGAGCCATTACGCAAAGTCCCTGGCCAGGGCAAGCGAGATTTGCTGGTAGGTTCCAGCAGTTTCTCAGGGTGTAATGGGTTTCACTCCGACACGACTTATACCGCTATTAGGGGACTGACGCTTGCCGCCCCCCTAGGCCCGATATGCGATAGTCTTGGACGAACGGACCGGACTGTATGGAGATTGTCACATCAGACTCAGTAGGAGTTCGGATGGGTTTACTCATCGGCCTTCTTATCGACAACTACCTGGGGACCGTTACGTACAGCTAGTGCCGCTTGCGGTCTGTGGTTAAACCCACTGCCAGCGTAGTAGTCGAGTCTCTAGAGTCCCACACAGAGAGTTTCCTACTCCAGGCGAAACGATATAGAGGTTGCATGGTTTTGCGACAAAGGGTTCGGACACATACGTGCGTTTACGCGCGTACGACTTTCGGACAGATTTTACCAGTCGGCTTTGGTTTAAGCCAGTTACTGGTATCCGGTTATTGGATTTTTACAGTCTAAAGTTTTTCCGTATTTTTACGGATCGGAGGGGCGTTCTCGTAATTACTCGAGAAGCTTCTAGAAGATGTGACTAAGGAGGTTTGTTTTGGAAAGAGAGTGAGTCATAGTGGTGATTCATTCACTTCATTAATGCACATTTATTGCTTAATGACTCATGTTAATGAATCATCACAAGATATTTTGTGAAGCATGCTTATTCATTTCCTTTATTGATTTATTGAAAATAAGAATGCTTCATAATATTATGATACACTCTCTCTCTTCTCTCACAATCATTCTCACCTTCTCTCTCCTCAAGCTCTCTCTCTTCAAAAGACTAATCCTCACCCTCATGTGTTGAGATCTAGGATTAGTAAGACTAATCAATCCATAACCATCTCTATATTACACCTAGCTTCTTTGATTAGCAATCAAAGTTGGTTAGTTACCTCAAGTTAGAGGTTTAGCTTGGAGTTTCGCTCTCGGGTGGATCGTCTACTACCTAGAGAAGGCCGAGGAGAACCAAGGAGGACATAAAGAAGAAGGACCGGTTCATTAGGTATAATCCCTAATCTCTTATGTAAAGAAACTCATAAGAATACGGTTTTTTAGGGTTTAGCTTCGATTCATGCGGTTAGTCGATGTTTGTTGTTTGAACTTGATAGTTTTTTGTAATTTCCGCCTCCCCATAAGTACTGGGGTGTACTACATCGACTTACAGTGGTATCAGAGCCTCGCTAAACACTAAATAACTTAATCGCAAATTTGTACGAATTTCGAACGAAAAAACGATCCCGGAAAACCCTAGTTCTGTTAAGTTTCTGTCGAAGTGAAAATGAAGTCCTAAAATTTTTCTGGAGTGTTCAGAGAGCTAGAAATGGGTCCAGGAGAACACCCAAGAAATTCGAGCCCATGAATCGGCAACTCGGCCGCGGAAGCGCGGCGGATCGGTGGGATCTGCCGCGCATCCGCGGCGCTTTGGCCGAGTCATGGACTCGTTTTTCTTGTGTGGGTCCCCTGTGACATTTGGGGTTTTCTGGGATATTTAATTATTGCTCAGGTTACTGTTTAACAGAGCAGATTTTGGAGCAATTTTGAAGTTGTTTATTCGATCGAAAAATACAGTATTTGCGTATTGGATTATATCTGTGATTGTTTGATGTGTTCGTAAACCTCCCCCAACTGCTAGTATGTCGGTTGGCAGGGGGTTGCACATTTCTGAAATGGTTATAACTGTTTGTGCATATAAACTGTATTGGACTGTTGTGGTGTATAGCCGGGGTTAGCAATGGGTTATTGGATAATTCATTTGTTGTAAATGTAATTTGTTGTAATATTATTTTCGCGGGGCACTTCCAGGTTGCGGTTGTAGCCACCGTTGTATTATTTCATTTTACTGTTTTTGCTCCTAGGACTGACCCAAGGTGGGGTACACAGACTGCCGGGTGGGTAGTTTGCCGTACCCGTAGGGGTCGAGGGTGGGGTAAACGGCTATTCATCACAACTGTGTAATCTGTCTTTTCTTGCAGGCTCAAAAGAAATACAGATTGCTTGCAAATCCAATATTGTTTATCTGTGTTCTGGAATGAATATCATTGCGTCAGACGAATGTAAAATATCTATATTATGATAGCTATTTAGACGTCACTTATGTTTTACACCCGCGCTAGCCCAGCCCCCGCTCTGTCGTTAGTTAAGTAACCTAACGGGTGATGACGGGACCCCGTGGCGAATGCGGATGGCATAAGAGGACGTTATATTTTCGTTGTTTTCTGCAATGATAGGTTAATGATGGGACGCATTATCTGTAATGCAAAGTAAAACAAACCAAAGTTTAAATCGTTGGAACAATTTAAAAGAAACCACTCGGTTATTTTTAAAACAGATAATTTTAAATGCGGAGAGTTAACCACTCCTTTTAAAAAGCTATCAGGTTCCTTCGGTTATATCAAGTTCACTACGTTCACGGTTTCGCCAAAACCAGTCGTAGCCCTCCGTCATTTCTTATGGATAGTCAGTAGTATTCAAGCTATGTTTGTTGGCTTTCGTCAAGACATAGTGTTTGGTAGCTGCTGGGGTATTCATTTGTTACATAGATAGATGTGTTGGTTTGGGACAGTCGCATTACCTTGTTGGCTTTCGTCAAGGGTATATACGGGTGGGTTCAAATTAACAAGATAATGATGGGCAGAACTTGACATGTGACTTATGATTTGTTGGCTTTCGTCAAGGTCATAAGAGCATGGGGTAAAAACTTATATCGGGAATTTCTAAAGAAACTGAAATTTGCAAAGAGATGCATACCATTTGGAGTTTGATGAATGTTGGTAGGATTCCTTCAACATTATCATACGATGATATTTGGATCCCGATCCTACTGTGAGTATATGCTACTTATCAGGATATTCGTCGCTTAACGATCAATGCTATAAACCTAGTAGGTGTCCAGAAAAGTGTCAGCGGGGTTACGCCCCCAGAGAAAAGAGGTTCTTTAATTAAGGAACTTCGCGAAAGCGTTGGAAAACCTCCCTCGAAGTATCGACACCGGCCTGGCTGAACGGTTAAGCAAGTATTGTACGGTGAGAATAGTCTTGGCTAATTCTTCTTTTATGGTTTGAGGAAGGATTCGAGAAACAGTGGGAGCCATCCAGTTTAGATAAACTAAAAACCACTCTAAACTTGCAAGAGCATCATGCTAAAGAGTTTTCTTCTCTCTCTCCTAATTGCAGCGACCCTGAAAATGACTGGACTTAAGTTACTTTTAGAGAAAAATATACTGACGGGGCCAAACTATAAAGATTGGCTGCGGAATGTCAAGATGGCTTTGACCTATGACAAACTGGGGTACGTCCTCACCGCTACGGCACCTGCTGTCCCTGGTCCCAAATCCAGCAATGCGGATAAGGAAATCCGCAAAACCTGGGATTTAGATTGCGCGAGAGCCAAGTGCATCGTGCTTGCCTCGATGAATAATGAACATCAGAGGAGGCACGAGGATATGTCCTTAGATGGCATATTTCTCCATACAAAGGAACTTTATGGAGAGCAATCTCGTATAGCAAGATACGAGACCTCAAAGAAATTATTTCGAGCGAGGTTGGCTGTCGGATCATCGGTAGGTGAACATGTCCTACAGATGATTGGCTATATAGAAGAGCTCGCAGACCTTGGGACGACTTTGGATAATGAGCTCTATACAGACCTTGTTCTCCAGTCCCTTCCTCCCACCTACGCCCAGTTTATCCTCAACTTCAATCTTCAAGGAAAAGAAGTTGAACTTGCGGAACTCCTGAACATGTTAAAGAGTGCAGAGGGCACCTTGCAGAAGGCAAGGGAAACACCCGCTATGTTTGTTGGCGGAGCATCTTCTTCCGGGTCCAAGGCTAGGGCCAAAGGAAGGAAGAAGAAGGCCGCACCCAGACCTAGAGGAGGTGTTAGTAAGGTGGGAAAGAAGGGAAAGAAAAAGATTGCAGCACCGGTAGTTGGCCTGGATGAGTGCTTCCATTGTCACAGGAAAGGGCACTGGAAGAAGGATTGCAAGGCGTGGAACGCCAAGAACCAGGAACCGAAGCAAGCTGTGGCTTCGACTTCAGGTGTGTTTGTAATTGAGAATTGTCTGTCAATCAACTCTACTTCCTGGGTATTGGATACCGGATCAGGATCTCATATTTGCAATTCATTGCAGGCACTGAGAAACCGTAGAGTGCTGAAGGAAGGTGATATGATCCTCAGGGTTGCTAACGGAGCTAGCGTGGGAGCTGCGTCCGTCGGGGATTATCACCTAGGATTGACGAGTGGACACATTTTGGTTTTACATAACTGTTATTTTGTACCCAGCTTAACGTGTAATATCATATCAGTTTCCTTGTTATCAAATAAAGGTTATGATTTCACGTTTGTAAGAGATGTTGTCAACATCCACCTTAATCATGGTTTGATTGGGTTCGGTACTCTAAATAACGGCATATATGTGTTAAACCAACTCCAAATTTTCAATGTCCAGAACACACTAAAAAGAAAGTCTCCAGATTTAAATAAAGCTTTCTTATGGCATTGTAGACTGGGTCACATCAATGAGAGAAGGTTGACTAAGTTGCATAGAGAAGGATATTTGGACACGTTCGAATATCAAACTTATGACACTTGTCAATCTTGTCTCAAAGGAAAGATGACAAAGACTCCATTCACTGGACAAGGAGTAAGAGCGAGCGAGCTCTTAGGACTCATACACAGTGATGTATGCGGTCCAATGTCTACACATGCAAGAGGTGGTTTTTCCTATTTCATTACTTTCACGGATGATTACTCAAGATACGGATTCATTTATCTGATGAAACATAAATCCGAGGCTTTTGAGAAATTCCAAGAGTATAAGAATGAAGTAGAAAACCAAACCGGCAAAAGTATAAAGACACTTAGATCTGATCGAGGTGGTGAATACTTGAGTGCCGAGTTCCTAGGTTACCTAAAAGAGAAAGGAATTCTCTCTCAGCTTACTCCTCCATACACTCCACAGCATAATGGTGTATCGGAGAGACGGAATCGAACCCTATTGGATATGGTACGATCCATGATGAGTAATGCTGAGTTACCGCGATCTTTCTGGGGTTATGCGCTAGAATCGGCGGCATATCTTTTGAACAAAGTTCCAACCAAGACTGTGCCTACCACACCATATCAGATATGGAGTGGGAAGAAACCCTGTCTTCAGTACCTGAAAACATGGGGATGTCCAGCTTTTGTTAAAAAGCAGCATGTGGACAAGCTCGAGGCACGCTCAGTAGAGTGTAAGTTTGTGGGATATCCAAAGAACTCTATGGGATATTATTTCTATTACGCAGAGGAACAAAAGGTTTTTGTTTCTCGTCATGCCCGCTTCTTAGAAACTGAATTTTTGGAAAATCAGAAGAGTGGGAGCGTAGTAGAACTGGAAGAAATTCCAGAACCACAAACTACTGCTGAAAGTTTGGTAGAACCAGAGGTTCAAGAAGAACAGAACATTCCCGCACCCCTCCGCAGGAGTAGTAGGCCGTCTCGTCCGCCTGAGAGATACTACGGTTTTCTCATAGATGGGGATAGAGAGGATTGCATCATAGATGATGATGAACCTACTGACTTCAGGCAGGCCATCCAGAGCGGCGACTCGGTACGATGGCTAGATGCAATGCGGACCGAAATGGAGTCCATGTACACCAACAAAGTATGGACTTTGGACTTTGCTCCAGATGGGGTAAAACCCATAGGATGCAAATGGATCTTCAAGAAAAAGATTGGTGTAGATGGACAGGTGGAAACCTATAAGGCTAGACTTGTTGCAAAGGGTTTTCGTCAAAGACCTGGTTTGGACTATGACGAAACCTTTTCTCCAGTGGCTATGCTCAAATCCATTCGGGTCCTTCTTGCTATTGCTGCCTTCCATGATTACGAGATCTGGCAGATGGACGTAAAGACGGCTTTTCTGAATGGAAATTTAGAAGAGAGCGTCTATATGGATCAGCCAGAGGGTTTCAATCAGAGTGGGAGCAGCGGGAAAGTATGCAAGCTGCTTAAGTCCATTTATGGACTAAAGCAGGCATCGCGGAGTTGGAACATCTGTTTTGATGAGACAGTCAAAGAATATGACTTTATCAAAAATCCAGATGAACCGTGCATATATAGTAAAGTTGTGGCCAGAAGTGTCGTATTCCTCGTCTTGTACGTGGATGACATTCTATTGATAGGAAATGACATTCCTATGCTACAATCTGTCAAAGGATTCTTGTCACACAGGTTCTCCATGAAAGACCTGGGTGATGCCTCTTACATTCTGGGGATCCGGATCTATCGTGATAGATCCAAGAGGATGTTGGGACTTTCGCAGTCCAGGTATATCGACACTGTACTGAAAAGATTCAGTATGGAAGATTCTAAGCGCGGTAATCTACCGGCTTGTCACGGAATCACCCTCTCCAAAGAGATGTCTCCCAAGACTGATTTGGAAAGGGAACGCATGTCTATTATACCCTACGCTTCTGCGGTAGGCTCTATAATGTATGCGATGTTGTGTACCAGACCAGATGTAGCTTATGCACTGAGCGTGGTAAGCCGGTATCAGTCAGACCCAGGGGAGAAACACTGGATAGCAGTAAAGAACATTCTCAAGTACCTGAGGAGGACTAAGGAGATGTTCTTGGTTTACGGCGGAAAAGACCTCAGGTTGGAGGCCTTTGCTGATTCCGGCTTCCAGAGTGATAAGGACGATTCCAAGTCCATGTCGGGTTATGTCTTTACCCTCAATGGAGGGGCGGTGTGCTGGAAGAGCTCCAAGCAGGACACCGTTGCTGACTCGACGATGGAAGCGGAGTATATAGCTGCTTGCGATGCCGCAAAAGAAGCAGTCTGGATGAAGAAGTTCTTAACAGAACTTCAGGTGGTTCCTACCATAGTTGATCCAATACCTCTGTATTGCGACAACAACGGAGCTATAGCTTTAGCGAAGGAACCAAGGTCCCATCAGAAGTCCAGACACATCTTGAGGCGGTATCACCTGATCAGGGAGATCATTGATCGTCAGGAGATCGAGGTTCGGAGAGTTGCTTCAGAAGAGAACATTGCTGATCCATTCACAAAGGCCCTTCCTCAGATTCAGTTCGAGAGGCTGCTCGAGATCATTGGTCTGCGATATGCCAGTTCATGGCCCTAGTGCAAGTGGGAGATTGTTAGTGTTTATGCCCTAGAAGGCCATTACTGTATCATACTAGCTTGTATATTACTTAATGGAAGCTTGGGATATTCACATGTATATAACAGTCTTGCTAAACATGGTAGTATGCTACTTGGTTTTTCTATCTTAATATGTGAGTATACGTATTGATAGAGCTCTTAGGATCTTGCTTGGCTACCAGCGTTGTGATGGCAGTCACACTAGTGGGGGCTGGGTAGTCTACAAGCACATCCTTATTCAAGTCCCCGGTCGTTGGATTATCGAGACAGAGCATCGATACTCCGGAGTAGACTGGTGTGTACGCTTCTCATCCCAGTTGGGGAGATGGTCTGTCCCACAGCCGTCAGTACGTCGTACTGGAGATAGTATACAGGTGCTCGTTAGGTTACGGGTACACCGGACAGGACTCACAGGGAACTGTTGGTTGGTTTGATACCAGTCGTCAGTGAACAGTTCCCAGGTGACATGAGTACAGCGTAGTCCGCAGACTTGACACTGCTACTTCGCCTCGAGTGTGTCCCACTGTTCTTAGATTGCTACCCTACCACGGCTCAAAGGAGTCGTGCAAACAGGTAGCAGTTGGGTGCAGTCCCGAGCACTTGGAGGCAGTGGCGGTTAGACAGGATTCGTCCCTCCCGGTATTGGGAGTAGATATCGTGCTGTGTCAGAGAGCCATTACGCAAAGTCCCTGGCCAGGGCAAGCGAGATTTGCTGGTAGGTTCCAGCAGTTTCTCAGGGTGTAATGGGTTTCACTCCGACACGACTTATACCGCTATTAGGGGACTGACGCTTGCCGCCCCCCTAGGCCCGATATGCGATAGTCTTGGACGAACGGACCGGACTGTATGGAGATTGTCACATCAGACTCAGTAGGAGTTCGGATGGGTTTACTCATCGGCCTTCTTATCGACAACTACCTGGGGACCGTTACGTACAGCTAGTGCCGCTTGCGGTCTGTGGTTAAACCCACTGCCAGCGTAGTAGTCGAGTCTCTAGAGTCCCACACAGAGAGTTTCCTACTCCAGGCGAAACGATATAGAGGTTGCATGGTTTTGCGACAAAGGGTTCGGACACATACGTGCGTTTACGCGCGTACGACTTTCGGACAGATTTTACCAGTCGGCTTTGGTTTAAGCCAGTTACTGGTATCCGGTTATTGGATTTTTACAGTCTAAAGTTTTTCCGTATTTTTACGGATCGGAGGGGCGTTCTCGTAATTACTCGAGAAGCTTCTAGAAGATGTGACTAAGGAGGTTTGTTTTGGAAAGAGAGTGAGTCATAGTGGTGATTCATTCACTTCATTAATGCACATTTATTGCTTAATGACTCATGTTAATGAATCATCACAAGATATTTTGTGAAGCATGCTTATTCATTTCCTTTATTGATTTATTGAAAATAAGAATGCTTCATAATATTATGATACACTCTCTCTCTTCTCTCACAATCATTCTCACCTTCTCTCTCCTCAAGCTCTCTCTCTTCAAAAGACTAATCCTCACCCTCATGTGTTGAGATCTAGGATTAGTAAGACTAATCAATCCATAACCATCTCTATATTACACCTAGCTTCTTTGATTAGCAATCAAAGTTGGTTAGTTACCTCAAGTTAGAGGTTTAGCTTGGAGTTTCGCTCTCGGGTGGATCGTCTACTACCTAGAGAAGGCCGAGGAGAACCAAGGAGGACATAAAGAAGAAGGACCGGTTCATTAGGTATAATCCCTAATCTCTTATGTAAAGAAACTCATAAGAATACGGTTTTTTTAGGGTTTAGCTTCGATTCATGCGGTTAGTCGATGTTTGTTGTTTGAACTTGATAGTTTTTTGTAATTTCCGCCTCCCCATAAGTACTGGGGTGTACTACATCGACTTACACAGTCTTATAACTCTTATAAGAAAGAACGGGACCAACGTTCCCCTGCTCAGTATAATAATCGGGTTCAGTCAATACATCCATATTATTATCTTGATTATGGCCTGACATGGTCGCTACCTAGAGAGAGAGAGAAGAAAACACTTTAGCGTATACTCTTGCAAGATTAGATTGGTTATTATCTTATCTAATCAGGATGTCTCTCACTGTTTTTATCAAATCTTCCTCCAAACCCTAAAAGGTAAGATTAGCCGGGATTAATTACATTCTAAAATTTCGTCAATCTTTCAGCCAGATCAGTGTCGGTACTTGAGGGAGGTTCCCCGTGCTTTCGCACGGACCTAATTAAAGTAAATCTCGTTTTCCCAGAGGCGTAACCCCGTTAACACTTTTCTAGACACCTACTTGATCGGCTAATTGTCCTGTGTAAAACTCTCCCAGGAGTAACTCTTACTCGCAGTGGGTATCGGGATCCAACTATATCATAGGGGGTATGCAATCTCATTGCAAATTTCAACTCTGAAATTCCCGATAATATTTTGCCCCTAGCAACTTATGACCTTAACATAGTCAACAAATCATAATTGCTAGCCAAGTTCAACCCGTCATTTCCCGATTGAATTAAACCCACCTGTACGACCCTTAACATAGTCAACAAAGTCGTACAACTACCCTAATCCAATCACATCTCATGTTTTAGCAGATAAGTACTAATTAGCTACCGCACACTACGCCTTAACATAGTCAACAAACGTAGCACGAATACTAACTAGTCTTTATCTGAAATGATGGAGTGCTACGCAGGTTTTTCAGAAAACCTTGAGCGTAATGAACTTGATATCGTCGTAGAATCTAGTAGTTTTTTTAAAAAGGAGTGTTTTTGAGGCTTTTCTAGTTTCGCTAAAGAGGTCACTCCCGGTGAAGGGATCTCGGCTTTTTCCCCATCGAATAAGGTGCAAGGTATATCATATATACCGCTATGCAAAGCAAGAACTATATAAGCTGTCAAAAACTAAACCGTGAGTTTGTAGCATCTGCCAGTTTCGCTAAAGAGGTCACTCCCGGTGAAGGGATCTCGGCTCTTTCCTCATCGAATAAGGTGCATGGTATATCATATATACCGCTATGCAAAGTAAAACTGTAGCTACCCTTTTTTATAAAGTTTTGATTCTACAACATCTTTTAGGTTTCTTTTCTTTTATTAATCTCATTAATAAATCCCATAAGCTTATGCTTCCTAAGCATCACAGAAGAAACGAAAGCAGTAATATTTATATATCAACATATATATATATATAGTATAAGCATTCGTCTCAGGCAGTAATATGATCTCATCACAGAACATTGCAGCAGAAGAACATATATGAAATATTGGATATACTAGGATGTCCGTGTTTTCAATACGAGCCAGTATAAAACACGGATTCCACGGTCGCGATGAATAGCCAAACCCACATCCCTAGACCCCTACGAGAGCGGCAAGTAACACTGCCAATTCTAGGGTTAGGAGACCCGGTCTCGACTCCTCGAGATGGCCTCCCACTGGATCCTAGAACCCGGTTACTTGTGCTCCCCTCCTTGGGTCTACCTAATGCGGAAAAGTAAATAATATACACTGGTGACATCAACCTCATCCCGGAAGTGCCCCAATAAAAGAATATTACATACAAATGAATTTTACATGAATGAAAATAAAAACCATCATCTCACATAAAACCCCCGGCTATTCAAAACACGACGATCCAATATAACATATCACAGCAACACATAATATCACATATCATCAACGTAAGTAAGTATGCATACACCGATCGTCGTTGATGTATAGCAACGAAGACCGGCAATACAACTACATACTACACTTACGGTCACAGAAAAGAAATCGTAAAACTACAATATTTGGAATCCACAATCACTTTAGACATCGAAAATCGGAAATATCACATACTTCGCATTTCATGCCTAACTATATGAATTCCACATATTGTATCACATTCCAGATAAATATACAGTATTAAACTTTCCGAACAGATAATCAAATATCCAAAATTTCCTAAATAGCTCAACACTTGAGCGGAGTTCAAATAATCCCAGAATATGTCACAGTACCGATGATCCAGCCGTAGAAGGGTCAAGCCAACGCCTCACATGTGGCACGCCGTACTGCCCCAAACCCTACGGTTCAGAGGCGGTTCAGACGGTTACATAATCGAGTTAAGGTTTGTGTTCTTCTAGAGGGACCGCCGCGTTACTTGTACGTTTATCCGAAAGATTTAAACCCGATAAAAATTCAACACTTGAAAATTTTACGTGCCGGGAAAAAGCGAGTTAATGATATCCGTTCGAACATTTTAACAGTTTCTAAATATCCAGAAAACATAACAAAATTAAATATTCCGATCGAATCTACGATTACAAAATAAACCCCAGAATACTCAACACTTGAGTCAGATTAAAAATACCCAAAAAATAGCACTTACAGAAATTGATATTACAGTGCAAAAACGAGTGCATAACTCCTCTGTACTGCCGCGGATCCGCGGCCTTTGTCAAGGTCATAGGAGTTAATCGATCGGAGTTTTAACTTCGTATACACGTCGCCTAATGCTCTAGCCTGGCTCTGATACCACTGTAGGGTTCCTAGGCACTCTTGTGAGGGTTCATAAGGCATCAATCATGCCCGAATAAAATTTTAGACGGGCCGAACAACCCAAAGCTGGGATCTTTGCTAGATTAATAGGGTTTAACATGCAAGTAAACATCTTTACTACTAAGTGTGAGAGATTACAACCTTTGAAGTCCGCTCCTTCGCTTCATAAGCTCCGAGTTGAAGTCCCTTCTCCGTGATCCACAATCTCCCGGACTCAAGAGAGGCTCCACGACTCGAACGATCCATGCTTGCTTGTAGTGTTCCATTTCTCCGATGATCTACGTCGAATTTGCAATAACTCAAGCTATCTCACTCTAATGAGGTGAACACCCTAATCTAAATGGGCCAGATTAGAGGAGGATGATGGAGTAGTATTTATGCTATCTTTTTATATCAAATTCTCACATGAATTCATCACAAAATGAAAAACTAGCAAGCTTTCTCAAAGCTCAAGAGAGAAGAAGATGATGAATAATGAGTTAATCCTTTTGTGATAAATAATAGAAATGAATATATGAATAATCATGGAACCATGGTCAAGGGATGACAAGGATAACTCTTGAAGAGAATTAACTAGGGCTAGGGTTTGGTTAGGTTAAAGAATGAGTCATGGATAAATATCAACCATAATATCTTAACAGTGACAAAAGGAATTCCTTCTAGAAGGTGCAAGAAGGAGCTAACCCTAATCAAACCCTAACCTTGTTTAATCTCTACTAAACATGTTCCATTATTAATCATATCATGTTGCAATAATATATATCACATATATATTATATATTTGTAACAAAAGAAAATAATACAATTAACATATATCGCATATATATCAATGTATTACCCGGTGAGAAAATGAAATAATAAAGCGAGCCAATATTAGATAATGTAATACAATATATCATATATATTATTATACATAAATCATCGAATCAACACTTGATCCGACAATCCGGCTATATCGAATATAACCGACTAATATATCATGTACCGATTCATCGAATCAACACTTAATCCGATGTCCCAGTTCATATCTAAATATCGCGAGAATATAATACGGTATCTCATATCGCATTATCCTCGGTCCTGCGCATATCACATATGTGCCTCTACTCCGTTTTGCCTGAGCCAAGAAACCTCTGTGTAGGACTCTAAAGAATCGCCAATACGCCGGTATCAGGTGATGATCATATCAAACACCCACAAGCTGCAAGCGGTCAGCTAAACGTAACAGCCATCCAGGTATTGAGCGATCAGAAGATCAACAAGCTAGCCTGTTCGTTCTCCTGTGAATCCAATCAGTAACACTCCCGTACAGTCCGGTCTCTTCGTCTGATATGTCGCATATCTAGTCTAGGGGTGGTATACGCCACACCCCAGTAACCGATAAGTCGTGTCGACGTGAGGCTCATAACGGGTCGAGAAACTACTGGTAACACTTACCAGTAAATCTCCATATCAGCCCTGGCCAGGGACTTCCAGTTATAACCAATCGAACACAGCACAACATCAAAACCCTATACCGGGAGAGACGAATCCCCTCCTATCGCTCATTGCCTCCATGTGGTTCGGGACTGAACCCAAAAGCCACCGTTTTGCATGCCCTCTTGGACGTGGTAAGGTGGAAATCTAAGCACAGTGGGAATCACACAAGACTCTATGACGATCTCGGGTCTACTGACTACCCTGTATAAGTGTCACCGGAGAACTGCTATCTGACGTATGGTATATCACCATCTGGGAGTTCTCGGCGAGTCCGTCCAGTGTACCCAGTCTCCACTGAGCACCCATACACCATCCTTGATGTCAAACACCGATGGATATGGGATCATCCATCGCCAATCATATGGGTCAAGATGCGTATACGCTAGTCTACTCTGGTGTATCGATGCCCTGTCTCGATATACCCTCGACTAGGAACAGTTATAGGATGTACTCATCGACTACCGTGGCCACACTAGTATGATCTCATCATAGTCCCAGTAGTCGAGTACAGATCCTAAAGGCTTTATCAACATGTGAGAGAAAGACAGTAAACCAATACAAGTCAACATGTTAAGATAAAGTGAAACCAAATAACATACTATCATGACGAGCAGGAAAGTCCTCTATATATATATCCAAGCATCCATTATAATATACATCATATGTACAAAATGGCCTCTAGGGCATATACATAACTAACAAGAACAAAATACATACGGGCCTGCATAAGAAACCACGGCCCATAACTCCCCTACTGCGTCGCGGAACCGCCGCATAAAGGCCATTATGGCCGCGGATCCGTGATCGTACGGATGAGTCAGGGCTTCGTATTGCTGGTGGGCCCATAGAATACCCTGCTGAATTTTTAAGTATTTTTAATTTGAAAAAATCCAGGTTTTAGAAAAATTTCCAGAGAGCATCCCCCAGGCGTCGTGTTTCGTTCGTTAGAGGTTTTTAACGTCGGCTTGGTTACCCTAAGGCTCTAGCTTTGCTCTGATACCATGAAGTGGTTCCTACAGTACCACTACAAGGGTTTGGAGGCATCACACATGCCATATTTAAAATTTCTATGGTGCTAGAGAAACAAACATAAGGATCATGCTAGAAAAGCTAGGGTAACAAAACTTTAACATAAACACAAGTAGTAAAAGCTAGGGTTTTGAGAGTACAACCTTTGTAGCTCCCTACTCTAGACTCCTTGGCTACTTGAGAGTTGGAAAAAGGCTCGCTTGAGATCCTCTAGGTCCACGACGATCCACCCGGAGTCCTCTTTGTCCAAGCTTGAAGCTCCATTAGATCAAGAGAAGAAGTAGAAGTTAACACTCAAGACTAATGGGCAAGACTAGTGTAGAATGGTGATGCGGTTTGTTTTCTCACTTCAAAACCCTAACTTGATGACTCTTTTGCTCACTTGAGAAAACTAGAGATCAAGGGAGAAAGGTGGAAGAAGATGATGGCTTGTAAAGAGCTCAAGATAATGATAAGCATATGAATAAAAATGAGAAATGAGAAATATATATATTTTCCCTTTCTCATTCTTAACCATAGTTATAAAATATCTAGATATTTAGTTTGGATCAAAAATGGCCATAGAAATTAAATCATGGTTAAACCAAAGGGTCAGTGCAACAATAAAATATTAAACCATGATAACAATTTCCATTTCCATTTTTCTTTTTCCAAAAATAATATCCATATATTTATAAATGGTGTGAGTCTTATATTACCACCATCCACTATATCAACAACCATGATAGAATTATGTATGCATGTATGTGTGCATGCACATCAATATGTGCATGAATGAGAATAAATGCATACATGCATGCATACAACAAAAAGACAAGAAAGGGTTTAAAGTGAGAAACTAATGGTCAATGATAAATCAACACTTGATTTAGCAAACCGGTCATATCACATACGACCCGACCAAAAGCAAAAAGCCCGATTAATATACGGTATCTCATACGCACATTTTAACCGGGTCCACGCGCATATCTCATATGCGCACCACATCGTTTCTCCTGGACTAGGCTACTCCATTGTGGGACTCTAAGACTCGTCAATACGCCGGCAGTGGGTGATGATCATATCAAGCACCCCCAAGCTGCAAGCGGTCAGCTAAACGTAACGGCCACCCGGGTATTGAGCGACCAGAAGAAAACAAGTGAACCTGTCACAACTCCCGTCGAGCCAACCGGCAACACTACCGTACAGTCCGGTCTCTTCGTCAGATATGCTGCATATCGAGTCTAGGGATGGTAATGTCGACCCCAATAACTCAATAAGTCGTGCCGATGAATGGTCTATAACAGATCGAGAAACTACTGATAACACTTATCAGTAAATCTCAACAGCCCTGGCCAGGGACTTACTGATATAGCCAATCGAGCACAACACAGCATCAACTCCCAATACCGAGAGAGACGAAACCCCTTCTATCGCTCACCGCCTTCGTGTGTCTCGGGACTGTAACCAACAGCCACCTGGTTGCACGACTCAGTAGAGCCGTGGTAGGGTGGTAATCAAAGTATAGTGGGAGAACACACAAGACTTGTAGGGTTCCTAGGCACTCTAATGAGGTCTCACAAGGCATCAACCATGCCAATTTCAAAATTTACGGGTGCCGAGAAACCCTAATACGGATCGTTAACTAGATATATAGGCGATAACAATAACTAGTAAACAACTTTACTAATAAAGAACGGAAATACAACCTTTGTAGATCCGGTTCTCCACCTCCATAGCTCCGCAATGAAGTCCCCTTGCTGTCCAAATCCAATCCCGGGCTCTTGCGTCGGCTTCATCGGAAAATGGACGGGCTAGGTCATCGACTTCGATGCCGAAGATGATCTACGTCGAGGCATCACAAGATCAAGCTCCCACTTCACCAAGTCATGAAACTTATGAAGAAAACACACTCTACTACTTGGTAAGAGGTAGAGGATGAAGAAATAGGAAGTGGGTTCACTTTAGAATTGGATTTCTCACTCATTTTCATCAAGTTGCCATTGATGGAGGCAAGCTTCTTCTTGAAGAAGAAGAAGAAGAAGATGAAAAATGTTATGATAAGTTATTAGAAAATAGAAAATAAAAGAATACTTATCATAAGAAAACCATGGTCAAGTGTAGAGAATTGACTAAGGTTAGATGAATGGTTAGGGTTAAACATGAAGACAAAATGGTCACTTGGTCAAAGCTTCATGAAGCTTCAACAAGCTTCATGAAAGAAAGAAAGAAAGAAAACCATTTTGTTTTCTTATGCCATTTCTTTTTAATCTAAATTAAAAAGATAAATAAATGATAAAATAAAAACTCTAACCATTTACTTAACCAAGGTTTAATTCTTTACACAAAAACCCTAGCAAACATGTATCAACAAACATGATACAATCAAGTGCACAAAAGTATATCACATATACAATGTGCACATCCGAGTGAGAAAATCCATTTAAAGTGAACCGATACTAGTTAATGCAAAGTAATATATCAAATATATAATTATACATTAAATCATTAAATTAACACTTGATTTAACGATCCGGTTATATCGCATATATCCGACTAGTATCCAATGTATCGGCTTATCGAATCAATCCTTGATTCGTAACTAGGTTATATCGCATACAACCATATCGATACATTCATCGTGAGAATAGAATATGGTATCACATACACGCATTATTCTCGGTCCCGCACATATCTCATATGCGCTCCTATTTCGTTTCGCTTGAGCCAGGAAACCTCTGTGTAGGACTCTAAAGACTCGTCAATACGCCGGCAGCAGGTGATGATCATATCAAACACCCACAAGCCGCAAGAGGTCTGCTAAACGTAACGGCCACCCGGGTATTGAGCGATCAGAAGATCAACGAGCAAGCCCGCTCACACTCCTGTGAATCCAACCAGTAACACTTACCGTACAGTCCGGTCTGATCGCCTGATATGTCGCATATCTCGCCTAGGGGTGGTAAACGTCAGACCCCAATAGCTCGATAAGTCGTGTCGATATGAGGTCTATAACAGTTCGAGAAACTACTAGTAACACTTACAGTAAATCTCAGCAAACCTGGCCAGGGATTTCCGGTTATAGCCAATCGAACACAGCGCAACATCAACTCCCTATACCGGGAGAGACGAATCCCCTCCTATCGCTCATTGCCTCCATGTGATTCGGGACTGTACCCAAAAACCACCGTTTTGCACGCCATCTTGGACATGGTAAGGTGGAAATCAAAGCAGCGTGGGAACCATACAAGACTCTATGACGATCTCGGGTCAACAGACTACTCTGTACCAGTGTCACCAGAGAACTGCCATCTGACGTAAGGTATAATACCATCTGGGAGTTCTTGGCGAGTCCGTCCAGTGTACCCAGTCTCTATTGAGCACCCGCATATCATCTCCGATGTCAAACACCAATGGATATGGGATCATCCATCGCCCATCTGTATGGGTCGAGAAGGTATACGCTAGTCTACTCTGTTATATCGATGCCCCGTCTCGATACACCCACGACTAGGGACCTTGAAGGATTTACTTATGGACTACCATGTCCCCACTAGTATGATCCGCATCATAGTCCAGGTAGTCAAGTACACATCCTAAGGGCTTTACCAACATGTAACAGAGAGACATCCAGTATACACGTTAAGGTAAAGAGCAACCAGATAGTATACTATCATGTCGAGCAAGAAAGTCCTTCCTATATATATCCCAGCATCCACTACAATATACATCCTATGTACAGTAATGGCCTCTAGGGCATACATATAACTAACAATCTCCCACTTGCACTAGGGCCATCTGTAGCAGTGGTTGAAGTATCTCATACTCAACTATCCCATAAAAGTCTCTCTCTGGGAATAGGCCTTTGTGAGTGGATCCGCTGTGTTGTCCTCGGAGTCTACTCTCCTAACCTCGATCAGCCTGGAGATCAGTTATCTCCATGATCAGGTGATACTGCCTTAGAATATGTCTGGATCACTGATGGGACGGACGTTCCTTGTGTTAGTTATATGTATGCCCTAGAGGCCATTACTGTACATAGGATGCATATTGTAGTGGATGCTGGGACATATATAGGGAGGAATTTCTTGCTCGACATGATAGTATGCTATCTGGTTACTCTTTACCTTAACGTGTACACTGATTATCTCTCTGTTACATGTTGGTAAAGCCCATAGGATGTGTACTTGACTACCTGGACTATGATGCGGATCATACTATTGGGGACATGGTAGTCCATAAGTACATCCTTGAAAGTCCCTAGTCGTGGGTGTATCGAGATGGGGCATCGATATACCAGAGTAGACTAGCGTATACCTTCTCGACCGATACAGATGGGCGATGGATGATCCCATATCCATTGGTGTTTGACATCAGAGATGATATACGGGTGCTCAGTAGAGACTGGGTACACTGAACGGACTCGCCGAGAACTCCCAGATGGTATTATACCTTACGTCAGATGGCAGTTCTCTGGTGACACTGGTACAGAGTAGTCTGTTGACCCGAGATCGTCATAGAGTCTTGTGTGGTTCCCACTGTGCTTTGATTTCCATCTTACGACGTCCAAGAGGGCGTGCAAAACGGTGGTTTTTGGGTACAGTCCCGAGTCACATGGAGGCAATGAGCGATAGGAGGGGATTCGTCTCTCCCGGTATAGGGGGTTGATGTTGCGCTGTGTTCGATTTGCTATAACAGGAAATCCCTGGCCAGGGCTGCTGAGATTTACTAGTAAGTATTACCAGTAGTTTCTCGAATTGTTATAGACCTCATATCGACATGACTTATCGAGCTATTGGGGTCTGACGTTTACCACCCCTAGGCAAGATATGTGACATATCAGACGACGAGACCGGACTGTACGGTAGTGTTACTGGTTGGATTCACTGGAGTGTGAGCGGGCTTGCTCGTCGATCTTCTGATCGCTCAATACCCGGGTGGCCGTTACGTTTAGCAGACCGCTTGCGGCTTGTGGGTGTTTGATATGATCATCATCTGCTGCCGGCGTATTGACGAGTCTTTAGAGTCCTACACAGAGGTTTCCTGGCTCAAGCAAAACGAAATAGGAGCGCATATAAGATATGTGCGGGACCGAGAATAATACCAGTATGTGATACTGTATTCGATTCTCGCGATTTGTAACATTGATCAGTTATATGCGTTATAGCCGGGTTATCGGATCAAGTGTTGATTCGATAAGTTGTTACTATTGATATTAGTCGGTTATATGCGATATGACCGGGTCGTTAAATCAAATGTTGATTTAGTGATTTAATGTATAATTATATATTTGATATATCACTTTACATTAACTAATATAGGTTCACTTAAATGGATTTTCTCACTTGAAGTTCACAAGTTGTATATGTGATATACTTTTGTGCACTTGATTGTATCATGTTTGATGATACATGTTAACTTGGTTAAGTGTAAAGATTAAACCATGGTTAAGTTAATGATTAGGGTTTTGATTATCTTATTTATTTATTTATTTATTTGTTTTGGAAAAGATAAAGAAAGAATGGTGGCTTTGTTTGTTTGTTTGTTGAAGATTCATGAAGCTTTGACTTAGTCACCATTCTTGTCTTCATACTTAACCCTAATCATTTAAACAAACCATAGTCTATTCTCTACACTTAACTAGGGTTAGGTTATGATAAGTATTCATATCATTTATCCTTTTTCTAATAACTTATCATAATATTATCTTCTTCTTCTTCTTCTTCATCTTCAAAGAAGAAAAGCTTGCCTCATCAATGGCAAGTGATGAAATCATGTGAGAAATCCAATTCTAAAGTGAACCCACTTCCTATTTCTTCATCCTCTACCTCTTGCCAAGTAGTAGAGTGTGTTTCCTTCACAAGTTTTCTTGACTTGGTGAAATTGGAGCTTGATCTAGCGATGCCTCGACGTAGATCATCTTCGGCATCGTCGTCGATGACCTAGCCCGCTTTTTCTCCGATGAAGCCGACGCAAGAGCCCAAGATTCGATTTGGACAGCGGATAGGACTTCATCATGGAGCTATGGAGGTGGAGAAACGGATCTACAAAGGTTGTATTTCCGTTCTTATAGTTTAGTTGTAAACTAGTTTCTTTTTCCGCCTAAAATTCTAGTTAACGATCTAGTCTAGGGTTTCTCGGCACCTAAAATTTAAAATTGGCATGGTTGATGCCTTCTGAGACCTCTTGAGAGTGCCTAGGAACCCTACAGTGGTATCAGAGCCTAGGTAGAGCCTTAGGCGAAGCCTAGACGAAGTTTGAAACCCGAACGAACCGAAACCCTAACACAAACCATGCTCTCTGGACTTTTTCTAAAAACTGGGTTTTTTCCAGATTAAAAATGCTTAAAAAATTCAGCAGGGAATTATAAGAATTACGGTGCAAATTTTTTCCCATGAACAGTTCAAACCACGGCGGAACCGCGGCAGAAGCCTTGCTTCTGCGGCGGTTCCGCGGCAAGTTGATGACGTCATCCTCACCTGTTTGCACAGTAACTTCTATTATATAATGCTGGAGTTTCTGGGTATTTTTAAACTTTATTCAAGAGTTGAATTTTCTGGGGTTGTTTTGGGGATTCGGTGTTTCGATCGGAGTATCAGATTTTGTCTATGTGGCTTTCCGGATAAATTTTAGAATATGTTAAAAAGTTCGACCGGATATAAATACCCACTTTTTCCCCTGCCGGGAAATTTCCAATTGTTGGACTTTTCCGTAGTTTAATGACGTTCTAAGTAGTGCAAGTAACGCGATGGTCCCTCTAGAAGACAACAAACCTTAACTCGATTATGTGACCGTCTTGAACTGCCCTTTGAACCTTAGGGTTTGGGGCAGTACGGCGTGCCACATGTGAGGCGTTGGCTTGATCCTTCTACGGCTGGACCGTTGGTACTGAGGCATGAACTGGATGTTTTTAAACTTGTTTCATGTGTTGAGCTGTTTCGGGAAAACTTGGGTGTTTGACTGTTCGATCGGAAAGTTTAACATTTTCTATTTATCTGGAATGGGATACAATAATTGGAATTCACAAGTAGTTATGTGATAACTGAATGAATGTTATAAACACAGCACTTTAGTCTCATTTGATCGGTTGCCACGGAATTTTGATGTGATCAAAAGTCCGTCGCAATCACGTAGCGTACGCGGATACTCGCCGGGTAAACTTAATAGACAGCTACACCCCATAGCCCCGACCAAGTGACTGTAGGAGAAACCCGTCACCGAAAGCATCCGTTCGGGTGCTCGCGGCAGCGGTGTTCCGCCTTGGTGCACTTCGTCGACGGTATCGGGGGTGCGGCTGCCTACTAAAGTTTGCGACGAGCATTCGATCAGTTTGTCGGGAATCTTGTTGAATTCCCCAACTTGATATTGAAAAGAGTTTTCGATAATGAGACTGAAATGCGGGGTTTATAATTGTTAGGCATACGATGTCTAAGGAATTCATTGATTAGGCATGCGATGTCTAGGGAGGTTGCGGATTCCAACTGTTGTAGTTTTACACTTTTTTTTCTGTGACCGTAAGTGTAATATGTGATATCGCCGGTTTCGTTGCTATATGTCAATGACAATTGGGATGCGCATATTTACTTACGTTGATGACATGTAATGTTATGTGTTGCTGGATATGTTATATTGGATCGTCGTGTTTGAATAACCGGGGGTTTTTATGTGAGATGAGTGTTTTTCATTTTCATTCATGTAAAAACAGTATGTAATATTCTTTTATTGGGGCACTTCCAGGTTGTGGAAGTTGTCACCCTTTTGTATATTATTTACTTTTCCGCACTGTTGGGATAAAAATTTACACCCCGGTTGACCGAGTCAAAGTCAAGGTCAACCCCAAGCCAGGTGGGCCCATGCCCAGGTCGAGTCCGAAACATGAAGCGGCCGACCCTTCCCACGCCAAAAATGAAATCATGTAATAAATAATTTTTATGTAATTTTTTATACATGAATGTATGCAAAATGGGCATAAAGCCAATATTTTGTAAGCCCATGGCTTATGTGCAAAAATGAAATGGCACATGAGTCATGGGATGGCTAAAATGCCATTTTTGTAAAGCCCAAGGGGCTATATGTAAATATGTAAGCCAATAAAAGGTAACATGATGAATAAAAAAGTAATACTTTTCATCCTCTCCAAAAAAAAATTAGATCTGAGATCTTTCTCCTTCTTCAAGGTTCCAAAACCTTCTTCTTTCTCTTGAATTAAATCAAGAGTTTTACTCTTCCTTTTTCAAAACTAAATAGTTTTCCACCACAAAACCCACAAAGGGGAACTTGGATCTGTCATCAGATCTTAAAAAGGAGAGATTTTGAAATTTCACATCTTTTGATCTTCAAGATCCAGCAAGCAACAGGAGGAAGAAGAAGAACCCCTTCCATTAACCCCAAAAACACACTCAGGAGTCCAACTCCTCTCTGATTTCTCTTCAGAGAAATCTTTTTCAGGCTAAAAGCCTCTTGTCCTCTCCAGTGCGCAGTGCAAGTGCGCAAGGCGCCCGCGTGCCGACACGTGGCGCGCGCGCTTGCGCACCTGCGCGCTTGCGCAAGTGCGCAACGCGCCCGCGTGCCGACACGTGGCGCGCGCGCGCTTGCGCAAGTGCGCAACGCGCCCGCGTGCCGACACGTGGCGCGCGCGCTTGCGCACCTGCGCGCAGCGCTCATGCGCAAGTTGCCCACGTGTTGACACGTGGCGCGCGCGCGCCTGAGCGCACAGCACCTTAGCGCACTGCGCTCTAGGCGCTGGCCCTACGCATCCCTTGGATGCCTTTCCCCCCTCCTTTTGTGTACATACATACATATATACATATGTATACAAATTTATACACACACATACTCCGCAACATTCTCCCCCTCAAAAGATTTTCGGGCCGGGGCGCTGCCCCGAACCCCGCAAGGGGGCTGCTAGTCCCCTTGACCCCCAGCCCGCTATCCGGGTAGCGGGACCCCCGTAAAAACTCTGCGTGGCTCCCGATATATCCAAAACCCCCTTTCAAAACACATGCACACTGCACATTGAGTTCGCATGACCAGTTTAACCCGTTAATCGGAGGTTCCCTCGCCCCAAAGGCGATGGGTAATTAACGGCAGCTTAGTCCGCGGCTGCCGGAGATTCGGATCCCCACAATCATTAAACCCCGGCCTACCCTAGGCAGGGAGAATCTGTAGTACGCCTGACAAGCGTGCGCGTATTCCCATCTCACTGGGGTGACGAAAAACACCCTACACGCACTAGGATAGACCCAAAGAGGGGAGCACAAGTAACCGGGTTCTGGAGTCCAGTGGGAGACCAACTCGAGGAGTCGAGTCCGGGTATCCTAACTCTAGAATTGGTAGGGTTGCTTGCCGCTCTCGTAAGGGTCTAGGGGTATGGGTTTGGCTATTCATCACGACCGTGGATTCCGTGTTTTATACTGGCTCGTATTGAAAACACGGACGTCCTAGTATATCCAATATTTCATATGATTCTTCTGCTGCGATATCTGTGATGTGATCATGTGATGTTCTGTGATAAATACAGTATATAGTATATATGATATATTATATAGGCGTTACTTATGTTTTACACCCGCGCTAGCCCTGCCCCGCTCTGCCGTTAGTTACCTAACCTAAAGGTGCACGAGGGAACATCGAGGCGAATGCGGATGGCATAAGTGTACGTCGTATTTATCTGTGATGTTTAGGTAACTTAAATGATGGGACTTCATTAAATGAGATTACTGAAATAAAAGAAACCTAAGATGTTGTAGAATCGAATTTCAAAATAAAACAGGTAGCTACAGTTCTTGCTTTGCACAGTGATATATATGATATATCCTGCACCTTATTCAATGAGGAAAGGACCGAGATCCCTTCACCGGGAGTGACTCCTTTAGCAATAACTGGCAGATGCTGCACACTCGATATGTCTTTTGATAGCTTTTAAGTGTTTTTGCTTTGCACAGTGATATATATGATATATCCCGCACCTCATTCGACGAGGAAAGGACCGACGATCCCTTCACCGGGAGTGACTCCTTTAGCAAAACTAGAAAAGCCTCAAAAGCACTCCATTTCAAAATCATTTGATTCTACAACGATATCAAGTTCATTACGCAATAGGTTTTCAGAAAAACCTGTCGTAGCCCTCCGTCATTTCAGATAAGTCCTGTTTAGTATTCGTGCTGCGTTTGTTGACCTTGTCAAGGCGCAGTGTGCGGTAGCTAACCTGTATTTATCTACTTATGCATATGATGCAGATTGGGTTAGGGTAGTCGTGCGGCCTTGTTGACCTTGTCAAGGGTCGTGCGGGTGGGTTTGATTCAATCAAGAAATGACGGGTTGAACTTGACTTGCGGTTTATGGTTTGTTGACCTTGTCAAGGTCATAGATCGTTCGGGGCAAAATATTATCGGGAATTTCAAGTGTTGAAATTTGCAATGAGATTGCATACCTTCTATGAGATAGTCGGATCCCGATACCCGCTGCGAGTAAGAGTTACTCCTGGGAGAGTTTTACACATTACAATTAGCCGATCAAGTAGGTGTCTAGAAAGGTGTCAACGGGGTTTCGCCTCTGGGAAAACGAGGTTTACATTAATTAGGTTCGTGCGAAAGCACGGGGGACCTCCCTCAAAGTACCGACGCTGGCCTGGCTGAAAGATTGGCGAACTTGTAGCGTGTAATTAATCCCGGCTAGTCTTTCCTTTTAGGATTTGAAGGAAGATTTGATAAAAAGCAGTGGGAGCCATCCTGATTAGATAAAATAATAACCAATCTATTCTTGAAAGAGCGCACGCGGAGTATTTTCTTCTCTCTCTCTCCTGGTAGCGACCATATCACGCCTTAATCAAGATAATAATACGGATTATTGACCGAACCCGCTTGTTATACTGAGCTGGGGAACATTGGTCCCGCTCCAACTTATAATTGTTATAAGACAGAGCAGGAAATTGGGGAATACCAGAATTCCCGTGCCGCCCAAACGAAGAAAGTGCATATGATGCATCTCCTTCGGGTGTGTTCGTTACACAGAACTGTTTCTCAATATCCTCTATGTCCTGGGTATATGATACCGGATCAGGATCCCAGATATGTAATCTGTTACATAGGGCTACTGATAGGTAGAGAACTGAGAACGGGTGATAAGTTTCATGAGGCAGAAAACGGGGCAAGTGTTGCAGCCAAGTCTGTTGGTCACTGTCGCCCAGTATTACCAATACATAGATTCTGAACGAATGTTATTAGATACCGAACCTGATATACAAAATCATATCAGTCTCTTTATTAGTAAAGAAATGATAAAATTTTGTATTGTTGGATAATGTTTTGAACATTTTCTATATCAAAAGTTGATCGGTTCAGGCACGTTATCTAAAAGCATTGATGTTCTAAATCAAACTACAGTTCTTAGTATACGGAACACACACAAGAGGAAGAGTTCAGAAATGAACAGATTCTTCTTGAGGTATTGTAGACTAGGTCAGATCAATATGACCCGATAAGCTAGAGTTACATAAAGATGCATATTTAAATTAGTTTGAATTTACATCTTGTGAAACTCGCCAGTCATGTCACAAAGATAAGATGACCATAGCTCCGTTTACTGGAAACAGAGAAAGAGTTAGTGAACTCTTGGGATTGATGCATGTTGATGTATGAAAGGTCCCCTGTCTACACAGGCCAGGACCGGTTCTTTGTACTTCATTACATTCTCTGATAATCTCTCAAGATTCAGTCATATGTTCCTGTTGAAACATGAGTCCGAACCTTTTGAGATATTCACAGAATATAAGCGAGAAGTAGAGAACCAAAATACGGGTATAAGTATTATGTCCTATGATGAGATCAGGGAGGAGAATACTTATGCACGGAAATCCTGGTCTATTCTAAAGGAGAATGAGATTCTCTCTCAGCATTACTCCTCCGAATACACCACAGCACAATGGTATATCGGGGCGGAGCAATAACACCCTATATGATATCGTGTGCTCTATGATGAGTACTACTGAGTTACCTATTTCCTTTTGGGAGTTATGCACTTGAGAAGCTGCATATTTATTGAATAGGGTCACGATCAAATCAGTTGCCTACCACTTCATATGAGATATGGAAAGAAAAGAGCCCATATCTTAAGTTAGTTAAGATTTGGGGTTGTCCAGCCTATGTCTAAAAAGCAAAACCTGGACAAGCTCGAGGCAAGGTCAGTTATGTAGAACTGGAAAGGTTCCAGCTATACAAACTACAACAGATGATTTGGTAGAACCAAAGGATTCAGTAGATTCCAACGAACCTCAGCCTCTCCGCCGATCTAGTAGGGTTCCTCACCCACCTGAGAGATACTTCGGTTTCTCTATGACAGAGGGAGCGAGGATTGCGTCATGAGATGATAACCCAACTAGTTTCGAGCTGGCCATCAGGAGTGAGACTCTGTAAGAATGGCTGGATGTTTATCGATCTGAGATGGAATCCATCTACACCAACAAAGTATGGACTTTGGTTGCTATATCTGAAGGGTTAAATCCCCATCAGGAGCAAGTATATCTTGAGAAGATTACTTGGTGTAGATGGAAAAGTTGAGACTTTCAAAGCTAGACTTGTTAAAGGTTTTCGTCATCAACCAGGCGTGGATAATGATGATACCTTTTCCAGTACCTATGCTTAAGTCCATCCAAATCCTACTTGTCACGGCTACATACCATGACTACGATATCTGGTGGTTGGGTGTCATGACTGCTTTTCTAAATGATGTTTTAGAAGAGTGCGTCTATAAGTACACAGCCAGAGGGCCTCGTAGACAGTGGGAGCAGCGGAAACGTGTGCAAGATGCTTTATAGGATAAAGCAGGTATCGCGGAGTTGGAACATCTGTTTTGATGGATTAGTCAAAGAAGTTGACATCATCAAAGTGGTAGATGAACCTTGTATAAACAAAAAGGTAGTAGGGAGTATGGTGATGATCCTCGTAGAGTACGTGGATGACATACTCTTGATAGGGAAAGAGTTTCCTATGCTACGCTCGATCAATCTCCGCTTATCACAATGATTCTCCACATAGGATCAAAGTGATACCTACTAAATCCTGGATTTTTGATCTATGAGATAGATCTAAATGGATGTTAGTCTTCTCACTAGCTGTAGTGAGATGGTATCAATTGGTCCTGGGGAGAATCACTGGAAGTGTTCCAAGGTGATAAAGACGACTGAATGTCAGTCACAGGCATTGTCTTTACCCTCAGTAAAGGGACGGTATGTTGGAAGAGTTCCAAGCTAAATACCGTGGCATACTAGACGATAAAGACTAGATACATCGCTACTTAAGATGCTACCAAAGAGGCAGTTTGGGTGTATATAGGTTCATGAGATGAACTTGGTTCCTCCCATTGTGTGACAATGGAGTTGTGGCTTATGCCAGGAACCCCGGTCCCATCAGTGACCCAGACGTATTCTGAGGCAGTATCACCTGATCATGGAGATAGTTGATCTCCAGGGTGATCGAGGTTAGGAGAGCAGACTCAGAGGACAACACGGCGGATCCATTCACGAAGGCGTATTCCCAGAGAGAGACTTTTATGGGATGGTTGAGTATGAGATACTACAACCACTGCTATCAGATGGCCCTAGTGCAAGTGGGAGATTGTTAGTTATATGTTTGCCCTAGAGGCCATTACTGTACATAGGATGTATATTGTAGTGGATGCTGGGACATATATAGGGAGGACTTTTTTGCTTGACATGATAGTATGCTATCTGGTTACTCTTTACCTTAACGTGTACACTGATTGTCTCTCTGTTACATGTTGGTAAAGCCCTTAGGATGTGTACTTGACTACCTGGACTATGATGCGGATCATACTAGTGGGGACATTGTAGTCCATAAGTACATCCTTGAAAGTCCTTAGTCGTGGGTGTATCTAGATAGGGCATCGATATACCAGAGTAGACTAGCGTATACCTTCTCGACCCATACAGATGGGCGATGGATGATCCCATATCCATTAGTGTTTGACATCAGAGATGATATACGGGTGCTCAGTAGAGACTGGGTATACTGGACGGACTCGCCGAGAACTCCCAGATGGTATTATACCTTACGTCAGATGGCAGTTCTCTGGTGACACTGGTACAGAGTAGTCTGTTGTCCCGAGATCGTCATAGAGTCTTGTGTGGTTCCCACTGTGCTTTGATTTCCATCTTACCATGTCCAAGAGGGCGTGCAAAACGGTGGTTTTTGGGTACAGCCCCGAGTCACATGGAGGCAATGAGCGATAGGAGGGGATTCGTCTCTCCCGGTATAGGGGGTTGATGTTGCGCTGTGTTCGATTGGCTATAACAGGAAATCCCTGGCCAGGGTTGCTGAGATTTACTGGTAAGTGTTACCAGTAGTTTCTCGAATTGTTATAGACCTCATATCGACACGACTTATCGAGCTATTGGGGTCTGACGTTTACCACCCCTAGGCAAGATATGCGACATATCAGACGACGAGACCGGACTGTACGGTAGTGTTACTGGTTGGATTCACTGGAGTGTGAGCGGGCTTGCTCGTCGATCTTCTGATAGCTCAATACCCGGGTGGCCGTTACGTTTAGCAGACCGCTTGCGGCTTGTGGGTGTTTGATATGATCATCATCTGCTGCCGGCGTATTGACGAGTCTTTAGAGTCCTACACAGAGGTTTCCTGGCTCAAGCAAAACGAAATAGGAGCGCATATGAGCTATGTGCGGGACCGAGAATAATACCAGTATGTGATACTGTATTCGATTCTCGCGATTTGTAACATTGATCGGTTATATGCGTTATAGCCGGGTTATCGGATCAAGTGTTGATTCGATAAGTTGTTACTATTGATATTAGTCGGTTATATGCGATATGACCGGGTCGTTAAATCAAATGTTGATTTAGTGATTTAATGTATAATTATATATTTGATATATCTCTTTACATTAACTAATATAGGTTCACTTAAATGGATTTTCTCACTTGAAGTTCACAAGTTGTATATGTGATATACTTTTGTGCACTTGATTGTATCATGTTTGATGATACATGTTAACTTGGTTAAGTGTAAAGATTAAACCATGGTTAAGTTAATGATTAGGGTTTTGATTATCTTATTTATTTATTTATTTATTTATTTGTTTTGGAAAAGATAAAGAAAGAATGGTGGCTTTGTTTGTTTGTTTGTTGAAGATTCATGAAGCTTTGACTTAGTCACCATTCTTGTCTTCATACTTAACCCTAACCATTTAAACAAACCATGGTCTATTCTCTACACTTAACTAGGATTAGGTTATGATAAGTATTCATATCATTTATCCTTTTTCTAATAACTTATCATAATATTATCTTCTTCTTCTTCTTCATCTTCAAAGAAGAAAAGCTTGCCTCATCAATGGAAAGTGATGAAATCATGTGAGAAATCCAATTCTAAAGTGAACCCACTTCCTATTTCTTCATCCTCTACCTCTTGTCAAGTAGTAGAGTGTGTTTCCTTCACAAGTTTTCTTGACTTGGTGAAGTTGGAGTTTGATCTAGCGATGCCTCGACGTAGATCATCTTCGGCATCGTCGTCGATGACCTAGCCCGCTTTTTCTCCGATGAAGCCGACGCAAGAGCCCAAGATTCGATTTGGACAGCGGATAGGACTTCATAATGGAGCTATGGAGGTGGAGAAATGGATCTACAAAGGTTGTATTTCCGTTCTTATAGTTTAGTTGTAAACTAGTTTCTTTTTCCGCCTAAAATTCTAGTTAACGATCTAGTCTAGGGTTTCTTGGCACCTAAAATTTGAAATTGGCATGGTTGATGCCTTCTGAGACCTCTTGAGAGTGCCTAGGAACCCTACACCTGGCGTAATCCACAACTCCATTGTCACACAATGGGAGGAACTAAGTTCATCTCATGAACAAATATACATCCAGACTGCCTCTTTGGTACCATCTTAAGTAGCGATGTATCCAGCCTTTATCGTCTAGTATGTCACGGTATCTAGCTTGGAACTCTTCCAACATACCGTCCCTCTACTGAGGGTAAAGACAATCCCTGCGACTGACATTCAGTCGTCCTTATCACCCTGGAACACTTCCAGTGATTCTCCCCAGGACCACTTGATACCATCTCACTACAACTAGTGAGTATCCTAACACCCAAATAACATCTATCTCATAGATGAAGACTCAGGATTTAGAAGGTATCACTTTGATCCTATTTGGAGAATCCATGTGATAAGCGGAGATTAACCGAGCGTAGCATAGGAAACTCCTTTCTTATCAAGAGTATGTCATCCACGTACACTACGAGGATTACTACCATACTCCCTACTACCTTTTTGTATATACAAGGTTCATCTACCATTTTGATGATGTCAAACTGTTTGACTAGTACATCAAAACAGATGTTCCAACTCCGCGATGCCTTTTTTATCACATAAAACATCTTGCACGCGTTTCCGCTGCTCCCACTGTCTACGAAGCCCTCTGACTGTGTACTTACAGACTCTCTCTTCTAAAACAACATTTAGAAAAGCAGTCATGACACCCAACCGCCAGATATCGTAGTTATGGTATGTAGCCGTGGCAAGTAGGATCTGGATGGACTTAAGCGTAGCTACTTAGAAAAGGTTTCATTATAATCCATACCTGGTCAATGATGCAAACCTTTAACAAGTCTAGCTTTGAAAGTCTTAACTTTTCCATGTACACCAAGTAATCTGCTCAAGATATACTTGCTTCTGATGGGGATTTAACCCTTCAGATATAGCAACTAAAGTCCATACTTTGTTGGTGTCTATGGATTCCATCTCAGATAGCTAAGCATCCAGCCATTCTTACAGAGTCCCTACTTTTGATGGCCTGCTCGAAACTAGTTGGGTCATCATCTCATGATTCAATCCTCGCTCCCACTGTCATAGAGAAACAGAAGTATCTCTCAGGTGGGTGAGGAACCCTACTAGATCGGCGGAGAGGCTGAGGTTCGTTGGTAACTATTGAATCCTTTGGTTCTACCAAATCATCTGCTGTAGTTTGTATAGCTGGAACCTTTCCAGTTCTACAAAACTGACCTTACCTCGAGCTTGTCCAGATTATGCTTTTAGACATAGCCCGGACAACCCCAAATCTTAACAAACTTAAGATATGGGCTCTTCCCATTCCATATCTCATATGAAGTGGTAGGTAACTGATTTGATCTGAACCTAATTCAATAGGTATGCAGCTTCTCAAGTGCATAACCCCCAAAAGGAAATAGGTAACTCAGTAATACTCATCATAGAGCACACCATATCATATAGGGTGCTATTGCTCCGTCCCGATATACCAACGTATTATGGTGTATTCGGAGGAGTAATGCTGAGAGAGAATCTCATTCTCCTTTAGAATAGTCTAAGAATTCTATGCACAAGTATTCTCCTCCTTGATCTCATCAAAGGACATAATACTTTTACCCGTATTTTGGTTCTCTACTTCTAACTTATATTCTGTGAATATCTCAAAAGGTTCGGATTTATGTTTCAACAGGAACATATGTCTGAATCTTGAGTGATTATCAGAGAATGTAATGAAATACAAAGAATCGGTCTTGGCATGTGTAGACAGGGGACCTACATGCATCAATATGTATCAATCCCAAGAGTTCACTAACTCTTTCTCTGTTTCCAGTAAACAGAGCTATGGTCATCTTATCTCTGTGACATGATTGGCGAGTTTCACAAGATGTAAATTCAAACTAATTTAAATACGCATCTTTATGTAACTCAAGCTAGTCGGGTCGCATTGATATGACCTAGTCTACAATATCTCAAGAAGGATCCGTTCATTTCTGAACTCTTCCTCTTGTGTGTGTTCTATATACTAAGAACTGTAGTTTGATTTAGAACATTAATGCTTTTAGATAACGTGCCTGAACCGATCAACTTTTGATATAGGAAATGTTCAAAACATTATCCAACAATACAAAATTTTATCATTTCTTTACTAATAAAGAAAATGATATGATTTTGTATATCAGGTTCGGTATCTAATAGCATTTGTTCAGAATCAATGTACTGATAATACAGGGTGACAGTGACCGACAGACTTGGCTGCAACTCTTGCCCCGTTTTCTGCCTCATGAAACTTATCACCCGTTCTCAGTTCTCTACCTATCTGTAGCCCTATGTAACAGATTACATATCTGGGATCCTGATCCGGTATCATATACCCAGGACGTAAAGGACATTGAGAAACAGTTCTGTATAATGAACACACCCGAAGATGATGCATCAGCATGCACTCTCTTCGTTTGGGCGGCATGGGAATCTTGGTATTCCCCTATTTCCTGCTCTGTCTTATAACTATTATAAGTTGGAGCGGGACCAACGTTCCCCAGCTCAGTATAACAAGCGGGTTCGGTCAATATATCCGTTTTATTATCTTGATTAAGGCGTGATATGGTCGCTACCTGGAGAGAGAGAGAAGAAAACACTCAGCGTGCGCTCTTGCAAGAATAGATTGGTTATTGTTTTATCTAATCAGGATGGCTCCCACTGTTTTTATCAAATCTTCCTTCAAACCCTAAAAGGAAAGACTAGCCGGGATTAATTACACGCTACAAGTTCGTCAATCATTCAGCCAGGCCAGTGTCGGTACTTTGAGGGAGGTGCCCCGTGCTTTCGCACGGACCTAATTAATGTAAACCTCGTTTTCCCAGAGGCGTAACCTCGTTAACACCATTCTAGACACCCACTTGATCGGCTAATTGTAATTTGTAAAACTCTCCCAGGAGTAACAATTACTCGCAGCGGGTATCGGGATCCAACTATCTCATAGAAGGTCTGCAATCTCATTGCAAATTTCAACACTTGAAATTCCCGATAATATTTTGCCCCTAGTGTTCTATGACCTTGACGAATGCCAAACAACCCACAGTCCACTAGTCAAGTTCAACCCGTACATTTCTTGATCGAATTAAACCCACCCGCACGACCCTTGACGAATGCCAAACAACGCCGTACGAATACCCTAATCCAATCTGCATCATATGCATAAGCAGATAAATACTAGTTAGCTACCGTACACTACGCCTTGACGAATGCCAAACTACCGCAGCACGAATACTAACTAGTACTTATCTGAAATGACGGAGGGCTACGACAGGTTTTTCATGAAAACATATTGCGTAATGAACTTGATATCATTGTAGAATCAAATGATTTTTGAAATGGAGTGTTTTTGAGGCTTTTCTAGTTTTGCTAAAGGAGTCACTCCCGGTGAAGGGATCGTCGGTCCTTTCCTCATCGAATGAGGTGCGGGATATATCATATATATCACTTTGCAAAGCAAAAACTCTTAAAAGCAATCAAAAGACAAACCGAGGGTGTAGCATCTGCCAGTTATTGCTAAAGGAGTCACTCCCGGTGAAGGGATCTCGGTCCTTTCCTTATCGAATAAGGTGCAGGATATATCATATATACCGCTGTGCAAAGCAAGAACTGTAGCTACCTGTTTTATTTTGAAATTCGATTCTACAACATCTTAGGTTTCTTTTATTTCATTAATCTCATTAATGAAGTCCCATCATTTAAGTTACCTAAACATCACAGATAAATACGACGTACACTTATGCCATCCGCATTCGCCTCGATGTCCCCTCATGCACCGTTAGGTTAGGTAACTAACGGCAGAGCAGGGCAGGGCTAGCGCGGGTGTAAAACATAAGTAACGTCTATATAATATATCATATATACTATATACAGTATCTAACACAGAACATCACATGATCACATCACAGATATCGCAGCAGAAGAATCATATGAAATATTGGATATACTAGGACGTTAGTGTTTTCAATACGAGCCAGTATAAAACACGGATTCCACGGTCGCGATGAATAGCCAAACCCACACCCCTAGACCCCTACGAGAGCGGCAAGCAACCCTATTAATTCTGGAGTTAGAAGACCCGGACTCGACTCCTCGAGTTGGTCTCCCACTGGACCCCAGAACCTGGTTACTTATGCCCTCCTCCTTGGGTCTATCCTAGTGCAGAAAAGTAAACAATATACAAAAGGTGACAACTTCCGTAACCTGGAAGTGCCCCAATAAAATAATATTGCATACAAGTTTTTAAATGAATGAATATGAAAAACACTCATCTCACATAAAAACCCCCGGCTATTCATACACGACGATCCAATATAACATATCCAGCAACACATAACATCACATGTCATCAACGTAAGTAAATATGCGCATCCCAATTGTCGTTGACATATAGCAACGAAACCGGCGATATCACATATTACACTTAAGGTCACAGAGAAGAAAGTGTAAAACTACAACAGTTGGAATCCGCAACCTCCCTAGACATCGCATGCCTAATCAAATGAATTACTTAGAAATCACATGCCTAACAATTATAAACCCCGCATTTTAGTCTCAATTATCGAAAACTCTTTTCAATATAATGTCGGGCAATTCAACAAGATTCCCGAAAATTTGATCGAATGCTCGTCGCAAACTTTAGTAGACGGCTGCACCCCCGATGCTGCCGACGAAGTGCACCAAGGCGGAACACCGCTGCCGCGAGCACCCAGACAGATGCTTTCGGCGACGGGGTTCTCCTACAGTCACTTGGTCGGGGCTATGGAGTGAGGCTGTCTATTAAGTTTACCCGGCGAGTATCCGCGTACGCTACGTGATTGCGACGGAGTTTTGATCACATCAAAATTCCGTGGCAACCGATCAAGTGAGACTAAACTGCTATGTTTATAACATTCATTCAGTTATCTCATAACAACATGTGGATTCCAATTATTGTATCACATTCCAGATAAACAGAAAATGTTAAATTTTCCGATCGAACAGTCAAACACCCAAGTTTTCCCGAAACAGCTCAACGCATGAAATAAGTTTAACAGCATTCAGTTCGTGCCTCAGTACTAACGGTCCAGCCGTAGAAGGGTCAAGCCAACGCCTCACATGTGGCACGCCGTACTGCCCCAAACCCGAAGGTTCAAAGGGCAGTTCAAGACGGTCACATAATCGAGTTAAGGTTTGTTGTCTTCTAGAGGGTCCATCGAGTTACTTGCACTACTTAGAACGTCGTTAAACTACGGAAAAATCCAACACTTGGAAATTTCCCGACACGGGAAAATTTGGGTTTTTATATCCGGTCAAACTTTTTAACATATTCTAAAATTATCCGGAAAGCCACATAGACAAAGTTTGCCAATCCGATCCAATAATCGAATCCCCAAAACAACCCCAGAAAATTCAACTCTTGAATAAATATTAAAAATTCCAAGAAAATCCAGCATAATAAAATACGAGTTACTGTGCAACAGGGGATGATGATGTCATCATATTGCCGCGGAACCGCCGCAGAAGCCAGGCTTCTACCGCGGTTCCGCCGCGGGTTGGACTATTCATTAGTTAAAATTTGCACCGTAATTCTTATAATTCCCTGCTGAATTTTTTAAGCATTTTTAATGTGGAAAAATCCCAGTTTTTAGAAAAATTCCAGAGAGCAAGTTTGGGATTAGGGTTTCGATTCGTTCGGATTTCAAACGTCGTCTACACTTCGCCTAAGGCTCTAGCTTGGCTCTGATACCACTGTAGGGTTCCTAGGCACTCTAATGAGGTCTCACAAGGCATCAACCATGCCAATTTCAAAATTTACGGGTGCCGAGAAACCCTAATACGGATCGTTAACTAGATATATAGGCGATAACAATAACTAGTAAACAACTTTACTAATAAAGAACGGAAATACAACCTTTGTAGATCCGGTTCTCCACCTCCATAGCTCCGAAATGAAGTCCCCTTGCTGTCCAAATCCAATCCCGGGCTCTTGCGTCGGCTTCATCGGAAAATGGAAGGGCTAGGTCATCGACTACGATGCCGAAGATGATCTACGTCGAGGCATCACAAGATCAAGCTCCTACTTCACCAAGTCATGAAACTTGTGAAGAAAACACACTCTACTACTTGGCAAGAGGTAGAGGATGAAGAAATAGGAAGTGGGTTCACTTTAGAATTGGATTTCTCACTCATTTTCATCAAGTTGCCATTGATGGAGGCAAGCTTCTTCTTGAAGAAGAAGAAGAAGAAGATGAAAAATGTTATGATAAGTTATTAGAAAATAGAAAATAAAAGAATACTTATCATAAGCAAACCATGGTCAAGTGTAGAGAATTGACTAAGGTTAGATGAATGGTTAGGGTTAAACATGAAGACAAAATGGTCACTTGGTCAAAGCTTCATGAAGCTTCCACAAGCTTCATGAAAGAAAGAAAGAAAGAAAGAAAACCATTTTGTTTTCTTATGCCATTTGTTTTTAATCTAAATTAAAAAGATAAATAAATGATAAAATAAAAACCCTAACCATTTACTTAACCAAGGTTTAATTCTTTACACAAAAACCCTAGCAAACATGTATCATCAAACATGATACAATCAAGTGCACAAAAGTATATCGCATACACAATGTGCACATCCGAGTGAGAAAATCCATTTAAAGTGAACCGATACTAGTTAATGCAAAGTAATATATCTAATATATAATTATACATTAAATCATTAAATTAACACTTGATTTAACGATCCGGTCATATCGCATATATCCGACTAGTATCCAATGTATCGGCTTATCGAATCAATCCTTGATTCGATAACTAGGTTATATCGCATACAACCATATCGATACATTCATCGCGAGAATAGAATACGGTATCACATACACGCATTATTCTCGGTCCCGCACATATCTCATATCCGCTCCTATTTCGTTTCGCTTGAGCCAGGAAACCTCTGTGTAGGACTCTAAAGACTCGTCAATACGCCGGCAGTAGGTGATGATCATATCAAACACCCACAAGCCGCAAGCGGTCTGCTAAACGTAACGGCCACCCGGGTATTCAGCGATGAGAAGATCGACGAGCAAGCCCGCTCACACTCCAGTGAATCCAACCAGTAACACTTACCGTACAGTCCGGTCTGATTGTCCGATATGTCGCATATCTCGCCTAGGGGTGGTAAACGTCAGACCCCAATAGCTCGATAATTCGTGTCGATATGAGGTCTATAACAGTTCGAGAAACTACTGGTAACACTTACCAGTAAATCTCAGCAACCCTGGCCAGGGATTTCCGGTTATAGCCAATCGAACACAGCGCAACATCAACTCCCTATACCGGGAGAGACGAATCCCCTCCTATCGCTCATTGCCTCCATGTGATTCGGGACTGTACCCAAAAACCACCGTTTTGCACGCCCTCTTGGACGTGGTAAGGTGGAAATCAAAGCAGCGTGGGAACCACACAAGACTCTATGACGATCTCGGGTCAACAGACTACTCTGTACCAGTGTCACCAGAGAACTGCCATCTGGCGTAAGGTATAATACCATCTGGGAGTTCTCGGCGAGTCCGTCCAGTGTACCCAGTCTCTACTGAGCACCCGCATATCATCTCCGATGTCAAACACCAATGGATATGGGATCATCCATCGCCCATCTGTATGGTTCGAGATGGTATACGCTAGTCTACTCTGGTATATCGATGCCCCGTCTCGATACGCCCACGACTAGGGACCTTGAAGGATGTACTTATGGACTACCATGTCCCTACTAGTATGATCCGCATCATAGTCCAGGTAGTCAAGTACACATCCTAAGGGATTTACCAACATGTAACAGAGAGACATCCAGTATACACGTTAAGGTAAAGAGCAACCAGATAGCATACTATCATGTCGAGCAAGAAAGTCCTCCCTATATATGTCCCAGCATCCACTACAATATACATCCTATGTACAGTAATGGCCTCTAGGGCATACATATAACTAACAAGACTCCATGACGATCTCGGGTCTACAGACTAACCTGTACCAGTATCACCTGAGAACTACTATCCGACGATAGATATAATTCCATATAGGAGTTCTCGGCGAGTCCGTCCAGTGTACCCAGTCACCACCGAGCTCCCCTATACGATCTCGATGTCAAACATCGATGAATGTGGGAACATCCATCGCCCATCATATGGGTCTAGTATCATATACGCTAGTCTACTCTGGTATATCGATGCCCCGTCTCGATACACCTACGATTAGGGACTTTCCAGGATATTCTTATAAACTACAGATGTCCCACTAGTATGATCTCCATCATAATCACAGTAGTCAAGCCTATATCCTCAGGGCTTTATCAACATGTATGAATGAATAAAAACATGATCAAGTCAACATGTCGGATAAAGAAGAACCAGATAGCATACTATCATGTCGATCAAGAATGTACACTGAATATATATATATATATATATATATACATGTATAAATACATCCACTATCATATAATGGCCTCTAGGGCATACATATATCCAACAATGTGGACTAACGTCACTGCCTGTTTGTATATTATTCTTTTGGGGCACGACCGGGCTGAGGTCGATGTACCCATTGTATATATTTTACTTTCTGTACTAGGATTACCCCGCGATGGGGTGCATGGATAGCCGGGTTGTAGAGGGCAACGAGCCCGCATCTCATGGCTTTGAGACGGAGGGGGCTTTACTCTAGAATTGGCGGGCTATTTGCCGCACTCGTAGGGGGTATAGGTTGACCCAAGGAGGGGTGCTCAAGTTACCGGATTCCGTGAAGTGCTGGGTGGTTTATTCACTTTGCTGTAGGGGGCCGCCTCGCTTCAGGTTTTGGCGGGTAACTTGCCGCACCCGTAGGGGTCTAGGATTTCATTGCACAGGCTATCCACACGACCAGGGGAACGTCGGGTTTCAGTAGAGGCTCTATGAAACCCGGGGATCCCAGATTAACTGTATTGTTCTGTGATGCTTATTACATTTCTGTAATGATGCATTTTTTCACGCCTGGAGCGATTATTATATATTGCTATATATATACTAGTAGATGTTGTATATGTTTAATACCCGCGCTAGTCCAGTCCCGCTCTGTCGTTAGTTAAGTAACCTAACGGGTGATGACGGGACCCAGTGGCGAATGCGGATGGCATATACGTACATCGTATTTTCATTCTTTTGTTGTGTGATTAATTGATGGGACTGCATTGATTCGGATCAATGCAAGATAAACAAACCTGTTTGATGTTGTTGGAACTTTTTTCAAAAAGCTGTTATTGCAAGGACGTTTTCTTTTGTTTTGCACAGTGGTATTCGGTTATGAATATCCAGCACCTCAGTCGACGAGGCAAGGGCCGAGATCCCTTCACCGGGAGTGACCCCTTGGGCAGAAGTTTGCGTCAGGGTAATAACTTCACTATAGTCGATTACTTTTTGCTTTGCATCGTGGTATTCAGTTGGAATACCCTGCACCTCATTCTACGGGGAAAGAGCCGAGATCCCTTCTCCGGGAGTGACCTCTTTAGCAATGGTTTTCGCCACTATATTCTTATAAAAAGCTATCCGGTTCCTTCAATGATATGAAGTTCATTACGTTAAAGGTTTTTCGCCGAAAACCAGCCGTAGCCCTCCGTCATTTCTTATGGGTATTATTTAGTATTCGTGCTGCGTTTGTTGACCTAGTCAAGACGTAGTGTTCAGTAGCTAAGTTGTGCTTGTTTGTTGCATAAATGGGATTGGTTAGGACAGTCGTGCGGCCTTGTTGACCTAGTCAAGGGCACGTACGGGTCGGTTTAATGCAATCCAGAATAATGACGGGTTGAACTTGACTAGCGGTTTATGTTTTGTTGACCTAGTCAAGGTCATAAGCCACTTGGGGTAAAAATCACATCGGGAGTTTCTAAAGAAACTGAAACTTGCCAGATATGCGCATACCTTCTGGAGTGTGATAACGTGAGTGGATTCCATCACGTTATCATGCGATGATAGTTGGATCCCGATTCCCATTGATGAGTTGGTTTTCTCCTCGGTTGATCCCGACTAATTCTTCTTTCAGGTTTGGAGGAGAATTTGACGATACAGTGAGAGGTTTCCTTCTGATCTAGGTTAGAGTGACGCTGAGTGTTTCTTTTCTCTCTCCCTCTGGCAGCGACTATTACCCGACCCTTGACTATGACTCAGTGACCAAGTTAACCGAACCTTCTTAAACACTGGCTTTTGGATTGTCACAGTTGCATACCTCATTGCCACTCCTACTTTTACCCTTTTTCTCCAGAACACCCCGTATTACTATGAACATCCAATTCCATTAGATAAAACCATCGTATGGTTATATACGAACTCGAAGGAACTTATTCGAGGATGGTTTCCGGTTCTGGAGAAAACGAATAGGACTATTCAGTTGTCTTTTATTTTTACCTTCTCTTAGGTTGCGAGTGCTCCTTGGATTAGGATGGTACACCTGTTACGCTAATTTGATAGTCTTCATCCAAACCATAGGCAGGTTCCGAACGGTAGGGAATGAAGAAAACCATTTAGCCTAAAAGGTGTACATAAGGTATTAAGTAAAGACAAATAAAGGGATTAGTAAGAGGGCAAAGTAAATTGCGACTGCTATTCACGACCAAACCAAGTATTTCATCGCCATTCCTACTTCACCTTTGTATTTCTCCAGGACACTCCGTATCACTACGAAGATCCACAGTTACTTGGATACTCCATCGTATGGTTATATACGAACTCGAAGGAACTTGTTCCAGTTCGGGGATGGAATCTGGTTCAGGAGAAATAGGAATAAGGTTTTATTCAGTTGTCTTTTGTCTTTATCTTCTCTCGGGTTGTGAGTGCTCCTAGCATTAGGACAATACACCTATTACGCTTATTGGATAGTCTTCTTCCAAACCATAGGCTGGTGCCGAACGGTAGGGAAGGAAGAAAACCATTTAGCCTAAAGGGGTATACAGAAGGTAACGACTAAAGACAAATAAAGGGTTTTGGAGAGATGGCAAACAAATATACGGTTATAGTTGTGAATCTGATAATGGAAGAGGCATTACTAAGAATACCCGGATACCCCTTCGAAACATTTACATGTTTCAGTTTCACTGTGTATTGTTAAAAAAAAACTGATTTCCCAATTAGCCCTTGTCCAGGGTATGTATTTACCAGGTTTGATTCTCACATCTGTATGGTTTTACAGATGATGAGTGGGAGTAAATTATTAGGAATTAGGTGATCATCCTCGTTATATCGGGATTCGTTGTAATTGGTGATTTTTGAGGAAATTGCCTGGGTTGTTTGCTGGACGGCAAATATTTGGTTTTGAATATCCGTTGTTAAGCACCAATTTCAAATTGATATATCTGTACGTTTATTTTTATAAAGTGAGATATAACTTTTTGAAATTATGTCTATAACATTTACCTATATCAGTGGATGGTTAGGTAAGGAGCATTAGACAGCGGTGTAATTCTTCTTAACCATAAGTACAGTTTTCAACCTACGACACACGGAGAATGAGTTATTAGACTCATGGGACTTATACAGAGTATTGTATGTTGTCCAGTGTCCAATAGGACAGAGGGGTTGGTACTCGTACTATATTCTTTTTACTTGTGACTTCTCTAGTTCTTAGACATGTGTTTCATAGAAATACAAGATCTATGTTTTGAGAAGTTATAGGTATATGAATAAAGTAGAGGACCAGGTATTGCAAGTATCAGGATTCTTCAAGGTGATCGAAGATGTAGATACTTGTGTATGGTATTCAGTTGATAGTAATGGTTTTGAGAAACTTGTTTCTCTTTCAGGTTACTCATATCTGGATGCACTCCTAAGTTGAGTAATGCTGATTAGCCTCTCTCCATTTAGTTGACATGCATTGGAGAAAGCTACATGATTTGAATCTGGTTCCAATTAAATCAGTACCTCTGTTTATATATTGGATATAGAACGGTTCATATCTTGACATTGTTAAGGTACGGGGAGTTGTCCGGCTTATGCTTAAAACCAGACTCTGGATAACTCAAGGCACGTTTCTTTAATGGCTGTTTGTGGGTTGACCCGGGCTATGACGAGGGTTGACTTTCTACCATCTGGAAGATCAATAGTGATATTGTTCTTGACTCGCCACAGTTTTGATAAAAATGGATTTTTTCAGAAAACAGTATTGGGAGCATGGTAGAACTGGAAGTGATTCCAGAACCGCAAACGATTACTGAAAATTTAATAGGACATAAAGATTCAATCATGTTTGACATTCCATTGGCCACTCCGCAGATATGGTGGGTAACCTCAGGCACCCGAGAGGTATTCCGGTAGCCTCAAGGACGGTGACTGGGAGGTTCTTGTTTACCCAGACTCGCTATTACTGTTGTTCTAGACTGTGAGACCCGACAGGAGGATGAGTATAGCGTCGTTCTAAACTGGCTTTAGAAGTGTACGTGTATATGACTCTGTCAGAGGGTTGTCGTAGTTAGTGGGAGCAACGGAAGCATAGTGGACAAGTAGCTTATGTCTATTTATGGACTAAAGCAGATATAGCGGAAATAGATTATCTATTTCTGATTTAACAGTCATAGGTTTGACTTCATCAGAATAGGAGATGGATCTGTTAAGAAGGTTATAGGGTGTGATGTCCTGGTATTTGGATGACATACACAGGGTAGGAAGTGAAATTCCTATACTACGATCAGTTATACTTTGGTTGTCACACAGTGGTTTCTCCACAAAGGACTTAGATATTATATCAGACATTTTGGTTACTAGATCTATGGTTTTAGATATAGATTTGGGTAGTTTCCCAAATTGGGTACTTAGACAGTATTCTAAAAGTATTTAGAATGGACGACTCCTGGCACGGTAGTATACCTGCAATTGATGGAGTCACCCTCTCTGAAGGTGTCTTACAGACTAAAGGGGAGAGGGATGTGCATGATTGGCAGATCACTTGCTTAGGCAATTGAGTCAAACATGAGATGTCAAGTACCACACCAGATGTTGTTTTTGCACTAGATGCAATAAGTTGATATTGATCCAATCCTGGAGAAACGTTCTGAAGCAGTTTTAGAACATAAGTGGATGTTCTAGCGATTTGATAACGGCAGCCTCTTTCGGGAGACGGTTATCATTCCAGGCTTCAAAGGTGACCTGAATGACAGAGTGACTGTCAGAGTTATAGTTTTCCCTCTGACGAGGGGCAGTTGTTTGGACAGGAGGCCCAAGAGGATACTGAGGGAGGCATGGCGCAGGATACTGATTAAGTTCGGTTGACGATACGGTCTAAGAAGTTTGGATTTGGAGTTCAGTTATGAACTAGGTCCCATCAGATATCCAGACATATTCTAAGACAGGTATTGCTCATTTCGGGAGATGGCTTTCTCCGCGAACTTGAGATAAAGAGAGACATAGAAAGAAACATCAGGGCGGATCCACTGACCGAGGCTATTCCTAGAAAGCAATAGTTTCGCAAACGGGCTTTGTGAGACTGATTAGTAGAGGAGCTGGGTGTTCGGTATCAAACGGGCTGTGAGTATGTGACATCGCAATAATTAGCCTTGAGTGCAAGTGGGAGATTGTTGGATATAGTGCCCTCTGAGTCAATTATTGGATCACAAGCACGTGATTGTAATGATTGAAGGAGGACCTATACCGGTAGGACAGTCTTACTCAAGATGATAGTATGCTATCTGGTTTATCTTTATCATCGTATACTGCTTTAGGTGACCTTACAGGTCGCTATTACACGTTGATAGAGCCCTTAGGATTCTTGCTTGACGGCCAGCAGTGTGATGGAGATCATATACGTGGGAGCTGGGGTCTATAAGCACATCCTTAAAGTGGTCCCTAGTCGTGGGAGTTTCGAGACTGGGCATCGATACTCCATTAGTAGACTAGTGTATACAGTCGAGACCCCGACGAGGGGCGGTGGCCGGTCTCACAAGCCATTGGTGTCAGTTAGTTTACCTAAGATGTATACAGGTGCTCATTGGGTTATGAGTACACCAGACAAGACTCGCCGGGAACATGCTAGTTGGTAATATACCTGACGTCAGATAGCAGTTCCCTGGTGACATGTATACAGGTTAATTCATCGACCTGAGATCGTCATTTGTCTCGTGTGATTTCTCACTGTGCTTTGATTACTACCCTACCACGGCTCAAAGGAGTCGTGCAAACAGGTTTTAGTTGGGTACAGTACCGAGCCACATGAAGGCAGTGAGCGGATCGGCAGGGGTTTCGTCTCTCCCGGTATTGGGGGTGAGATCGCGCTGTGTCTAGGAGAGACATTACACGAAGTCCTTGGCCAAGGCAGGAGATTTACAGGTAGGTATTCCAGTAGTATCTCAGGATGTTCTGGGCTACACTCCGACACGATTTGTACTGCTTTTGAGGGTCTGACTTTTACCAACCCCCTAGGCCCGACATGCGATGCTCATAGACGAACGAACCGGACTGTACGGATATTTTCACTGACATGCTCAGTAGGGTGTCAGGATGAGTTCGCTCATCGATCTCCCTTTTGGTTAATACCTGGTAGCCCGTTACGTACGGCTAGTACCTCTGACGTGCTAGTGGTTAAATCCACAGCCAAAGTATTAACGAGTCTTTAGAGTCCCCCCCAGAAAGTTTTCATGTTTCGGGCGAAACGTTGTAGAGGACGTATGGTATTATGGCAGGGTTCGATCACATACGTGCAGTAATGCACGGATCATGATCGGGCGGATCATACTAGTGGGCTTTGGTTTAAGCCGGATCCTAGTATTAGATTTGTTGGATTGCTTTAGTCTCATAGCATTCGCATTCGGTCGGAATGCGGATGCAGGTATATATACACAGGTGAGGGGTATCCTTATGATCCGTCACGAGTTTACTTTAGATGTTGCCGTATCTTTTTACTGTTGTAAATATTTGAATTAATGTTTACAAATGGAAATTGTGAGCTAGAAATCATCATTTTGTGCATTTAATGTGACATAGACTTCATTAGTGACTCATGGTCTCTTTTCTTGTGCTAATGTCACATTATTTGATTGATTTTGTGTTGATATGATGAGAAGAGAGAGAGAGGGCAGCCAAGAGTGAAGTTTGGTCTTGTATTTTTTCACTTCTCACTCTCTCATTTCATCATAAGAAACACATATGAAAAAATGGCTCTTCTTCTTCTTCTTGCTCTAGCTCACAACCTCCATTAATGGCATCATCTCTAACCTCCATCCATACACTCTCATGTGATGAGAATCAATGGATGCTTGAGACAAAGTTATCACACACATTCTCTACATCCCCTTGGACACGTCGGCTAGCGAACTTCGTGCCCGAGTTGCTTCGGATGAAACAGGAGCCCGTAAAAAGAATCGAAGATGTGGTGCCCTTTCCGACGAGAAGACCGGAGATGCCGCGAGGAGCTTGGGATGGTGGCCAAAGACCGAAGGACACGGATCGATCGGTATAGCTTTTCTATCCCTTCTCTAGTTGCTAGTTATAGGTTAATGGTTCAATCCGGGATTAAAGTCTGCGATAGCGCCGGTTTCTAGTTTAGAAAAAGTTTTCGTTTCCGCATTTTGGCCTCGTACAGACGGCCGAGGCGCTACCGTAAACTTACAATCCTAAATCTAGGTACGGGTCAAATATCACATTCATCTCATTATTCGTCTGGTATCCATTATCATTATACCCTGTATTAGGGGTACTGATCTAAGTCTAGTACATACTGATACCATATATATATATATATATATATATATATGCGTGTATTAAAACACACGCCTCAAGGCCCGCTAAATTCTCATGTCGTATCTCACCATACGAAACAAAACATATCACCGATCTCATACCATCATGCCCAATCTCATCGACTCATCTCCAAATACCATATACAATCCTCATCATCCATGTATATATATATATACACACACACATCTCCCTATAACCGCACAAGTAAAACGAAGCAAACAAGTGTGTATGTGCGCGTGTGGGTGTAAACCTTATTATAAGGTCCGCGACTAAACTAACTAATGACGCTATCATCCAATTATCCATGACTCCCAAAGTCAATCTAGATAGTCATAAACTCACAATAACCATATAATTATATATCCATCTCATATATACTATACACTACGCTATGAACAACGGGGGTGCTATACGCCATCCACCCGACTTTCCCCGTAGATGTGTACCTACTCATCTTGCTCTTTCTTGCCGATGTCGATGTCGCCATCCTCTTATTCATCGTCTCGAAATACTCGTGGGGTACCTACATATCATAATACATCACAAATGCATATTAAAATGAATTCGGAAACCAAAACGACACGCTAATAGCCTATATGTTAGAACCTGCGGACTATGCCTTTCAAACCACCAAACTGTTGCGCCACGGCAGCGCCCCGGCCGTCTATCCGAGGCCAAAATGCGGAATCAAAATTTTCTTAACTTTTAAACTGGAGCTACCACGGACAATATACCCGGATCGTAACCATTAACCGATACTAGCTAACAAGAGAAAGGGTGAGAGATATACCGAGTGATCCGAGTCCTCCGGTCTTCTCGTCGTCATCCCGATCTCCCGCGGAAGCTCCGGTCGTCGCATCCTTGCCGGAAGGGCACCACATCGTCTGCATCTTTTACGGGCTCCGACCTCAATACCGAGGCAACTCGGGCGTGAAGTTGGCTGGCCGACGCGCCCAAGATTTGCTGTAGAAGTAGTGTAGAATCATAGTCTCTTTTGGGGTGGTGAAGTTGCCTTGATGGAGGAATCAACAAGATGTGAACTTGGGGATTTTTGGTAGCAATGTAAAAATGAGATGGATGATAAATTTCCCACACCAAATGAAACTCTCTCATTTTTCCTCCTCTCTCCAAATGTGGCCGGCCATGCTATGGTAGGAATGGTGGAGGGCAAAAACAAATACAAAAGGGAGGTGAGTGTAGGAGAACAAGGTGGTGACCACAACATAAAGCAAGTCTCACATCAACTCTCATCTCATTTCTAATCACGTTTATGCAAGAAATGATGATAGAAAAGAAAGGAATAAAAAGATGCTTTCATAATCAAACCATTTGCATGAAAACCCTCCACAATGTGTTATTTGCAAACATGCAAATAACCCCCTCCATCGGAAAAGTCCAGCCGGGAAAGAACAAAGGAAAACCGGCCGGAACGGAATGCAAACTGGCAACTCCAGAAAACTGGTCCTGTAATAAATTACAGGAAAACCCCGATACTGTGCATACACACCCGCATCCGTATTCCTACCGGATACAAATGCAAAGAGACAAAATCTACACTGTAATAAACTAGGATCCGGCTTAAACCAAAGCCGGCTAGTAATATCCGTTCGATCCTGATCCGTGCAATACCGCACGTATCTGATCGAACCCTGCCATATATCCATACGGCCACTAGTACAAACCGTCCGATCTTGATCCGTGCAATACCGTACGTATCTGATCGGACCCTGCCATATCTCCATACGGCCTCTACAGCGTTTCGCCCGAAAGCTTGAGTAACTGTAAGTGTGGTGGACTCTAAAGACTCGTTAATACTATGGTTGTGGATTTAACCACTAGCACGTCAGAGGTATAAGCCAATACGTGACGGGCCACCAGCTATTGACCAAAAGGGACGTCGATGAGCGAACTCATCCTGACACCCTACTGAGCCTGTCAGTGACAATATCCGTACAGTCCGGTCCGTTCGTCTATGAGCATCGCATGGCGGGCCTAGGGGGTTGGTAAAAGTCAGACCCCCAAAAGCGGTACAAGTCGTGTCGGAGCGTAGCCAAGAACACCCTGAGATACTACTGGAATACCTACCAGTAAATCTCCTGCCTCGGCCGAGGGCTTTGTGTAATGGCTCTCCTAGACACAGCGTGACCTCACCCCCAATACCGGGAGAGACGAACCCCTGCAGATCCGCTCACTGCCTCCATGTGGCTCGGGACTGTACCCAACTAAAACCTGTTTGCACGACTCCTTTGAGCCGTGGTAGGGTAGTAATCAAAGCACAGTGGGAACTCACACGAGACAAATGACGATCTCAGGTCGATGAACTAACCTGTACACATGTCACCAGGGAACTGCTATCTGACATCTGGTATAAGACCAACTAGCATGTTCCCCGGCGAGTCCTGTCCGGTGTACTCATAACCCAATGAGCACCAGTATACATCTTAGGTGAACCAACTGACACCAGTGACTTGTGAGACCGGCCACCGCCCCTCGTCGGGGTCTCGACTGTATACACTAGTCTACTAATGGAGTATCGATGCCCTGTCTCGAAACTCCTACGACTAGGGACCTTTTAAGGATGTGCTTATAAACTACCAGCTCCCACGTATATGATCGCCCTCATACTGCTGGCTGTCAAGCAAGAATCCTAGGGGCTCTATCAACGTGTAATAGCGACCTGTCAGGTCACTTAAAGCAGTACACGATGATAAAGATAAACCAGATAGAATACTATCATCTCGAGTAAGACTGTCCTCCTGGGATAGGTCCTCCCTCAATCATTGCAATCACGTGCCTATGATCCAATAATTGACTCTGAGGGCACTATCTCCAACAATCTCCCACTTGCACTCAAGGCTAATTATTGCGATGTCGCATACTCACAGCCCGTGTGATACCGAACACCCAACTCCTCTACTAGTCCGTCTCACAAAACCCGTTTGCGAAACTATTGCGTTCGAGGAATAGCCTCAGTGAGTGGATCCGCCTTGATGTTCCTTTCTATGTCTCTCTATATCTCAAGTTCGCAGAGAATGCCATCTCCCGAAATGAGCAATACCTGTCTTAGAATGTCTGGATGTCTGATGGGACCTAGCTCATAAATGAACTCCAAATCCAAACTTCTTAGACTGTATCGTCAACCGAACTTAATCAGTATCCTGCGCCAAGCCTCCCTCAGTATTGCCTTGGACCACCTGTCCAAAATACTGCCCCTCATCAGAAGGAAAAACTATAACTCTGACAACCTCCTTGTCGTCCAGGTCACCTTGGAAGCCTGGAATGATAACTGTCTCCCGAAGGAGAAAGCCGCTATCATATCCCTAGAACACGCACTTATGTCCTAAAACTGCTTCCGATTGTTTCTCCAGGATTGGATTAATATCAACTTATTGCATCTACTGCAAGAACAACATCTGGTGTGGTACTTGACATCTCATGATTGACTCAATTGCCTAAGCAAGTGATCTGCCAATCATGCACATCCCTCTCTACATTAGTCTGTAAGACACCTTTAGAGAGGGTGACTCCATTACCTGCAGGTATACTACCGTGCCAGGAGTCGTCCATTCTAAATACTCATAGAATGCTGTCAAAGTACCCTGATTGGGAAACCACCCAAATCTAGATCTAAAACCATAGATCTAGTACCCAATATGTTTGATACAATGTCCAAGTCCCATGTGGAGAAACCACTGTGTGACGACCAAAGCATAACCGATCGTAGTATAGGAATATCACTTCCTACTCTGTGTATGTCATCCAAATACCAGGACATCACACCCTACTACCTTCTCAACTGATCCATCCCCTATTCTGATGAAGTCAAACCTATGACTGTCAGGTCAGAAATAGATGATCTATCTCCGCTGTAACTGCTTTAGTCTATGAATAGACATAAGCCTGATGACCACCAATGCTTCCGCTGCTCCCATTGACTATGACAACCCTCTTCCAGAGTCATATAGACGTGCACTTCTAAAGCTAGTTTAGAACGACGTTATACTCATTCTCCTGCCGGGTCTCACAGTCTGGAACAACAGTAATGGTAAGTCTGGGTAAACAAGAACCTCCCTGCCACCGTCCTTGAGCATACCGAATTACCTCTCGAGTGCCTGAGGTTACCCATCATATCTGCGGAGTGGCCAATGAATGTCAAATCAGATTGAATCTTTAGGTTCCTTATCAAATCTTCAGTAATCGTTTGCGGTTCTGGAATGACTTCCAGTTCTACCATACTCCCACTGCTGTTTTCTGAAAAATCCATTTCTTTTAAAATTGTGGCGAGTGAAGAACAATATCACTATTGATCTTCCAGATGGTAGAAAATCAACCCTCGTCATAGCCTGGGTCAACCCACAAACAGCCATTACAGAAACGTGCCTTGAGTTATCCAGTGTCTGGTTTTAAGCATAAGCCGGACAACTCCCCGTATCTTAACAACGTTAAGATATGAATTGTTCTATATCCAATATAGAACAAGAGGCACTGATTTAATTGAACCAGATTCAAATCATGCAGCTGTCTCCAGTTCATGTCAACTAAATGGAAGGAGGCCGATCAGCGTTACTCAACTTAGGAATGCTTCCAATTATGAGTAACCTGAAAGAGAAGCAAGTTCTCTTAACCATTACTATCAACTGAATACCATACACAAGTATCTACATCTTCGATCACTTTGAAGAATCCCGATACTTTCAATACCTGGTTCTCTACTTTATTCAAATACCTATAACTTCTCAAAATTCAGACCCTGTGTTTCCACGAAACACCTGTCTAAAAACTAGAGAAGTCATAAGTAAACTGAATATAGTACGAGGACCAACCCCTCTGTCCTGATGGATGCTGGACAACATACAATACTCTGTATAAGTCCCTTAAGTCTGATGACTCATTCACTGTGTGTCGTAGGCTGAAAACTGTACTTATGGTTAAGAAGAATTACACCGCTGTTTAATGCTCCTTACCTAACCATCCACTGATATAGGTAAATGTCATCGACATAACTTCAAAAGGTATATCTCACTCTATAAAAATAGACGTACAGATATATCAATTTGAAGTTGGTGCATAACCGCGGATATTCAAAACCAAATATTTGCCGTCCGGCAAACAACCCAGGTGACTTCCTCAAATATCACCGATTACAACGAATCCCGATATAATGAGGATAATCACCCAATTCCCAATAACTTACTCCCACTCATCATCTGTAAAACCATACAGATGTGAGAATCATACCTGGTAAATACATACCCTGGAGTAAGTGTCTAATCGGGAAATCAGTTTTCCATCAACAGTACACAGTGAAACTGAAACATTGAAATGTTTCGATGGGGTATCCTGGCGTTCCTAGTAATGCCTCTTCCATTATCCAGATTCACAACTGTAACCGTATAATTCTTTGCCACCTCTCCAAATCCCTTTATATGTCTTTAGTCATTACCTTCTACACACCCCTTTAAGCCAAATGGTTTTCTTCCTTCCCTACCGTTCAGCACCAGCCTATGGTTTGGAAGAAGACTATCCAATAAGCATAAAGGGTGTACTGTCCTAATCCTAGGAGCGCTCGCAACGCGAGAGAAGGTGAAGATAAAAGACACCTGAATGTACTTTATTCCTATTTCTCCTGAACTAGGATCCATCCCCAAACTGGAACAAGTTCCTTTCGAGTTCGTATATAACCATACGATGGATTATCCAATAAACTGGGGTCTTCATAGTAATACGGAGTGTCCTGGAGAAATACAAAGGTGATTTAGGATTGGCAAAGAAATACTTGGTTTGGTCGTGAATATCAGTCGCAATTTACTTTGCCCTCCTACTAATCACTTGCTTTGTCTTAACTTAATACCTTCTGCACACCATCGTTATGCTAATTGGTTTTCTTCATTCCCCACCATTCGGCACCAGCCTAAGGTTTGGAAGAAAACTATCCAATCTGCGTAATAGGTGTACTATCTCCTAAACCAAGGAGTACTCGCAACCTGAGAGAAGGTGAAAAGAAAAGACAACTGAATAGTCCTATTCGTTTTCTCCAGAACCGGAAACCATCCTCGAATTCCTTCGAGTTCGTATATAACCATACGATGGTTTTGTCCAATGGAAGTGGACGTTCGTAGTAATACGGGGTGTCCCGGAGAAAAGGGTAAAAGCAGGAGTGGCAAAGAGGTTTGCAACTCTAACAATTCAAAAGCCAGTGTTAAGAAGGTTCGGTCAACTTGGTCACTGAGTCATAGTCCAGGGTCGGGTCAATGGTCGCTGCCAAAGAGAGAGAGAAAAGAAATACTCAGCGTGCACTCTAACCTAGATCAGAATGGTTATCACTTTATCTAATCAGGAAGCCTCCCACTGTCACCTCAAATTCTCCTCCAAACCTGAAAGAAGAATTAGTCGGGATCACCCGAGGAGTAAACCAACTCATCAGTGGGAATCGGGATCCAACTATCATCGCATGACAACGTGACGGAATCCACTCACATTATCACACTCCATAAGGTATGCGCATGTCTGGCAAGTTTCAGTTCTTTTGAAACTCCCGATTTGATTTTTACCCCAAGCGGCTTATGACCTTGACTAGGTCAACAAACCATAAACCGCCAGTCAAGTTCAACCCGTCATTATTCTGGATTGCATTAAACCCACCCGTACGTGCCCTTGACTAGGTCAACAAGGCCGCACGGCTGTCCTAACCAATCCCATTTATGCAACAAACAAGTACCACTTAGCTACCGAACACTACGTCTTGACTAGGTCAACAAACGCAGCACGAATACTAAATAATACCCGTAGGAAATGACGGAGGGCTACGGCTAGTTTTTGGCGAAAAACTTTTAACGTAATGAACTTGATATCGTTGAAGGAACTGCATAGCCTTTTATAAAAATATAGTGACGAAAACTTTTGCTAAAGAGGTCACTCCCGGTGAAGGGATCTCGGCTCTTTCCCCGTAGAATGAGGAGCAGGATATTCCAACTGAATACCACGATGCAAAGCAAAAGTAATCGGCTATAGTGAAGTTATTGCCCTGACGCAAACATTTGTCCAAGGGGTCACTCCCGGTGAAGGGATCTCGGCCCTTGCCTCGTCGACTGAGGAGCAGGATATTCCAACTGAATACCACTATGCAAAACAAAAGAGAACGCCCTTGCAAAAACAGCTTTTTTGAAAAATTGTTCCAACAACATCAGAATAGGTTTGTTTATAACTTGCGTTGATCCGAATCAACGCGGTCCGATCAATTAATCACACCACAAAGAACGAAAATAATGATGTACATATATGCCATCCGCATTCGCCACTGGGTCCCGTCATCACCCGTTAGGTTACTTAACTAACGACAGAGCGGGGACTGGACTAGCGCGGATGCAAAACATATACAACATCTACTAATACATATACCAATATATTATATTCGCTCAAGGCGTGATAAGAATGCAACATCACAGAAATGTACAGCATCACAGAACAATACAGATATCTGGGATCCCCGGGTTTCACAGAGCCGCTGCTGAAATCCGACGTTCCCCTGGTCGTGTGGATAGCCTGTGCAATGAAAACCTAGACCCCTACGGGCGCGGCAAGTCACCCGCCAAGACCTGAAGCGAGGCAGCCCCTTTCAGCCCCATGAAAGGACCACCCAGCACTTCATGGAATCCGGTAACTTGGGCACCCCTCCTGGGTCAACCTGTACCCCCTATGAGTGCGGCGAATAGCCCGCCAATCCTAGAGTGAAGCCCCCTCCGTCTCAATGCCATGAGATGCGGGCCCGTTGCCCTCTAGAACCCGGCTATCCGTGCACCCCTCCGCGGGGTAATCCTAGTACAGAAAGTAAAATATACATACAATGGGTACATCGACCGCAACCAGGTCGTGCCCGAAAAGAATAATACAAACAGGCAGTGACGGCAGTCCACATGTCGGACGCTCGCCCCGCAATATCAAATGTACATATAAAACAAAACTGTACTAACATTGCATCCAGGCTATCCCCACGACCGATCCGCAACATCACAGCATAAACACAGAACATCAACGTGAAAGTCACGTTCGCAAATCCGTCTAACCGGGCTATAGCAGTTAGACAGGATTTGCCGATCGAGTGACATTCACGGTCACAGATATAATGTAAATACTGTGAAATAATGTGTTTAAAATATCCAATCGATCAAAAATTAACAAGTGGGCCCCCAAGTAATACTGTAGCACTCATAGAAATTCTGGGCCCAATTTTAATATTCCAAAACCCCTATCTTAAGCCCAAAAGCCTACTGCAAAACATTGGTGGAATGATACACTATTCCTGCGGCGGAACCGCGGCCAAATAGGGGTTACGGCCGCGGTTCCGCGGTCCTATGGAGGGATCATTCTACTAAATTTTCATAGTGTTCTTATAATTCCATGTACATCACTTTTCTACAACCTGAAAAATTTTTCGAGCCCGAAAAAAATCGACAGAAAACTGATGCATGCAAAACGCGGATTTTGGAATTTTGGTCGATCGGATAAGTAAAACGCATTAGAACAAGCTAGGCAAGGTTAATGGCGTGGCTCTGATACCATGTTGCGCCACGGCAGCGCCCCGGCCGTCTTTCCGAGGCCAAAATGCGGAATCCAAATTTTCTTAACTTTTAAACTGGCGCTACCGCGGACAATATACCCGGATCGTAATCATTAACCGATACTAGCTAACAAGAGAAAGGGTGAGAGATATACCGAGTGATCCGAGTCCTCCGGTCTTCTCGTCGTCATCCCGATCTCCCGCGGAAGCTCCGGTCGTCGCATCCTTGCCGGAAGGGCACCACATCGTCTGCATCTTTTACGGGCTCCCACCTCAATACCGAGGCAACTCGGGCGCGAAGTTGGCTGGACGACGCGCCCAAGATTTGCTGTAGAAGTAGTGTAGAATCATAGTCTCTTTTGGGGTGGTGAAGTTGCCTTGATGGAGGAATCAACAAGATGTGAACTTGGGGATTTTTGGTAGCAATGTAAAAATGAGATGGATGATAAATTTCCCACACCAAATGAAACTCTCTCATTTTTCCTCCTCTCTCCAAATGTGGCCGGCCATGCTATGGTAGGAATGGTGGAGGGCAAAAACAAATACAAAAGGGAGGTGAGTGTAGGAGAACAAGGTGGTGACCACAACATAAAGCAAGTCTCACATCAACTCTCATCTCATTTCTAATCACCTTTATGCAAGAAATGATGATAGAAAAGAAAGGAATAAAAAGATGCTTTCATAATCAAACCATTTGCATGAAAACCCTCCACAATGTGTTATTTGCAAACATGCAAATAACCCCCTCCATCGGAAAAGTCCAGCCGGGAAAGAACAAAGGAAAACCGGCCGGAACGGAATGCAAACTGGCAACTCCAGAAAACTGGTCCTGTAATAAATTACAGGAAAACCCCGATACTGTGCATACACACCCGCATCCGTATTCCTACCGGATACAAATGCAAAGAGACAAAATCTACACTGTACTAAACTAGGATCCGGCTTAAACCAAAGCCGGCTAGTAATATCCGTTCGATCCTGATCCGTGCAATACCGCACGTATCTGATCGAACCCTGCCATATATCCATACGGCCACTAGTACAAACCGTCCGATCTTGATCCGTGCAATACCGCACGTATCTGATCGGACCCTGCCATATCTCCATACGGCCTCTACAGCGTTTCGCCCGAAATCTTGAGTAACTGTAAGTGTGGTGGACTCTAAAGACTCGTCAATACTATGGCTGTGGATTTAACCACTAGCACGTCAGAGGTATAAGCCAATACGTGACGGGCCACCAGCTATTGACCAAAAGGGACGTCGATGAGCGAACTCATCCTGACACCCTACTGAGCCTGTCAGTGACAATATCCGTACAGTCCGGTCCGTTCGTCTATGAGCATCACATGGCAGGTCTAGGGGGTTGGTAAAAGTCAGACCCCCAAAAGCGGTACAAGTCGTGTCGGAGCGTAGCCCAAAACACCCTGAGATACTACAGGAATACCTACCAGTAAATCTCCTGCCTCGGCCGAGGGCTTTGTGTAATGGCTCTCCTAGACACAGCGCGACCCCACCCCCAATACCGGGAGAGACGAATCTCTGCAGATCCGCTCACTGCCTCCATGTGGCTCGGGACTGTACCCAACTAAAACCTGTTTGCACGACTCCTTTGAGCCGTGGTAGGGTAATAATCAAAGCACAGTGGGAACTCACACGAGACAAATGACGATCTCAGGTCGATGAACTAACCTGTACACATGTCACCAGGGAACTGCTATCTGACATCTGGTATAAGACCAACTAGCATATTCCCGGCGAGTCCTGTCCGGTGTACTCATAACCCAATGAGCACCTGTATCAATCTTAGGTGAACCAACTGACACCAGTGGCTTGTGAGACCGGCCACCGCCCCTCGTCGGGGTCTCGACTGTATACACTAGTCTACTAATGGAGTATCGATGCCCTGTCTCGAAACTCCTACGACTAGGGACCTTTTAAGGATGTGCTTATAGACTACCAGCTCGCACGTATATGATCGCCCTCATACTGCTGGCAGTCAAGCAAGAATCCTAGGGGCTCTATCAACGTGTAATAGCGACCTGTCAGGTCACCTAAAGCAGTACACGATGATAAAGATAAACCTGATAGCATACTATCATCTCGAGTAAGACTGTCCTCCTGGGATAGGTCCTCCCTCAATCATTGCAATCACGTGCCTGTGATCCAATAATTGACTCTGAGGGCACTATCTCCAACACAAACAACCCTCGATATCGTCGTACAGACGTCAAGTGATCGATACCAAACACAAATATCAAAACTTCATTTCAAAAACATCGCAAAACATAAAGCAGCAACTCATGAAAATGGTCCCAGATTTTACCGTAGCTGAAATTAGCCAATTTTGCACATATGGGGGGGGTCTAATTTACTGAAGATAAAGCCCTGGACCAAGCACGAACTAATTTGGAAGTACCAAGGCCATAAATTGCGGCAAAAATGAGAAAAATGGCGGCGTAAACATGAGCATATGGTCTCGGATTTCTACGGTAGCTTCTTGGTTGCCTGCATATCTCTCAGGCTTCGCTAAATAATTTTCTGGTCACCCGGGTGTTAGCAGATTTTATTTTACCCTCGCAGAATCCACAATTCTCCGATATCGGGTTTTCTAAGTTCATAATCTGGGGTTTATGTCTCAGGTTCAGTCCACTAAATCATCACAACAGGGGTTGTATAGCCTCTACTAAGCTCAATTACCCTTCACTACTCAAGATTTCATCACAACCCTAACTAGGAATTTCAATGTTCACTAAACCGCACTAAATCACAACTAAACACATATGTATACCAAAGTGAATGAAATACAAAGCTAATGGCAATGAAAGTACCTCATTTGGCAACTCAAGAAAATTCTTGAGTTGCCCCAAGTGTCCAAAATCCGATTTTTCTTTGTCCAAAGTGTAGCTAGTGAGCTTGTTCATGTATTTTGTGAAGTGGAGATGATGTTTTGGGGTTGTTTTGATGATGTTTTGAGGGTTTAGAGGAGGTGGGAGAGATGAGGCAGCCATTGGAGAAAGAAGAGGTGAGAATGATGAGAAAAGAGTGAGGAGATGAAGAGAATGGCCCAAGGTTTGACCCCTCACCCTCTCTCTCTCTCTTGCCCATGCATAATATTCTAATCCCTTATCTTTTTCTTTTCTTTTCCCTTCTCTTTTTAAAATTAAAACCATGCATATAAATCCCAAATGAAACCATGGTTATAAAATGTAACACAATTGTAAAATACGACAGGGTGCATGTCATGTGCACAAAACAAGCTTAATGCGCGATTAGTGATATTTAATCGCGATTAACATTAAAATATCGTATAATGAATCATAAAATTTTATAATTTGCATAAATCACATAAAGCACCCTCTTTTTAGTAATTTCAATAATTTTCCAAATTTTCCCCAATTTATCGGTATTTAATTATACCGCCTTATTAAAATATTCAATATAATATTATTTAATTATAAAAATCTCCAAAAATAATATTTTATTTTTCTGAAATGTTACATCGACGCCCTTGTTGAAACCCGGCTTATGGCGCAACAAAACCTGGAGGCTTATAAAGCAAAGATGACACGCTCATACGAGAGATTGACTAGGCAGAGGACATTCCACCAAGGCAAACTCGTGCTAGTGGTCAGGAGTCCTATGATCCCTAATAGTGCTAAGCGGGGGAAATTTGAGCCGAAATATGAAGGCCCATATATCATAGACAAGGTCTACCAAGGTGGAGCCTACCTATTCATGGGCATGCATGGCGAAAGGCATTTCAAGACAATAAACGGTCGCTTCGTGAAAAAATACTACGCCTGACGAGTCACGGCCTAGGTCAACGATAGATGACGATGCCTATGTCCACTCGCTATCATCCTAAGCCCAAACTCTATAAGTAGTAGCCGGCAAACGGACCGAAACGTCCTTAAAATAACGATGGACCACTATGTCCTAAAACTGGCTATTGACCGAGACGTCTATAAACTAGTACGGACCGCAGCATCCCAAGGATGACGTAAAAAAAGGTACGTCCACAAGAAAGATGGGCATGGATGAAAACCCGAAAGGGCTCCGTGAGTAAATTCAGCAGGACTACCGGCGAGTTTTGTGAAAACCCGAAAGGGCGCAATCCCATTAAAAGACACTTGCAAGGTCCTCTCGACCCTGTAAGGAGAAACCACCTGTGTGAGATCCTTACGACTCACAAAGGAGCAACACACTTAGGGATCCCCACGATTCCGAAGGAGAAAATACACTTACGAGATCCTCACGACTCGTAAGGAGAAACCCTCTTATGAGACCCCCACGGCTCATAAGATTCAAAAGCCTTAAGCTACAGGGATCTAAACCTGTTCTTAAGCCATCACAATCCCCAGGTTGCCCTACAAGCGGTTTACTATTGACCCTTGTATACAATCCACGGGCACGAATAAACATTTCCTTAATAGAGTTCCTCCAGCGACTAGGGATATGCTTACACGACGAACGATCCTTGTAAGTCCTTTCGACTTATTAGGAGAAAACACTTTTGTAAGATCCTTGCGACTTATAAGAGACCATACACTTAAGACACCTCACGATTCTTAAGGAGAAAATGCACCTACGAGATCATCACGACTCGTAGGGAAAAATACCTTTATGAGACCCTTACGGCTCATGAAGTCAAAAGTCTTAGTCGACAGGATCTTAACCCTGTTTGCTAAGCTACCTTTGTTCGACATCGACGGAGGCAAATTATGATTCGCTCCAGGCAATATCCCAGTTGTAGCGATGCTGATGCCTAAGTCGGTATCAAATCCTAAACTCGCAGCGAAAAGTCAGCGAGCCACAAATGCATATGAAATAGCCGAAATGATGGGGCAACTTGCAACAAAATCAGTAAGTAAAAACATATGCATATAAAATAACCGAAATGGTTGGGCAACTTGCAATAAAAACAACGAGTAAAAAGAAAACAGCCGAAATGATTGGGCACTGTGAAAAAATAGCCGAAATGATTGGGCAATCGCGACTTTCACGATACGGAAAGCTGAAATGATAGAGCATCACGGAAAGAAATAAAAAAAAAGAAATGAAACGTTTCGCCCTGCAGGTGAGATTGCATCAATTCCTGTATACCATCCAGCGGAATAAACAAAAAAGGGGACCACATTTCCCCACAAGTCCTTGTCAAAGGAACAATCAGATTTTGACGACAACATCTGCATCCTAGAAGAACCACAACAGCGTTCCTCCTCATTCCAGCAGGATTCATACGCGACAATCAACCTTGGAGCCAGGGCAGAGTCCCTGTTCCAAATCTTGACAGTTCACAGACACCCTAGAGATCACCAACAGCGTTCCTCCTCATTCCAGCAGGATTCGGACGTGACAATCAACCTTGGAGCCATGGCAAAGTCCCTGTTCCAAATCTCGACGGTTCACAGATAGCCTAGGGATCACCAAGAACGTTCCTCCTCATTCCAGCAGGATTCGGACGCGAAAATTAACCTTGGAGCCATGGCAAATCCCTGTTCCAAATCTCGACAGTTCACAGACAGCCTAGAGAGCACCAACAACGTTCCTCCTCATTTCAGCAGGATTTGGACGCGACAATCAACCTTGGAGCCATGGCAAAGCCCCTGTTCCAAATGTCGACGGATCACAGACAGCCTAGAGATCACCAACATCATTCTTCCTCATTCTAGCAGGATTCAGACGCGACAATCAACCTTGGAGCCATGGCAAAGTCCCTGTTCCAAACCTCAACGGTTCACAGACAACAGAGAGCAAATCCTGGTCCCGTAGAACACGGCTAAAGTCAATCCTGACCCCGTGGGAAACGGCCAGAGCACCTCCTGGTCCCGTAGAACACGGCTAATGTCAATCCTGACCCCGTGGGAAACGCCTAGAGCAAATCCTGGTCTCGTAGAACACGGCTAATGTCAATCCTGACCACGTGGGAAACGCCCAGAGAAAATCCTGGTCCCGTAGAATACGGCTAATGTCAATCTTGACCCCGTGGGAAACGCCCAGAGAAAATTTTGGTCCCGTAGAACACGACTAATGTCAATCCTGACCCCATGGGAAACGGCCAGAGCACCTCCTGGTCCCGTAGAACACGTCTAAAGTCAATCCTGACCCCGTGCGAAAAGCCCAGAGCACCTCCTGGTCCGGGTAGAACACGGCTAAAGTCAATCCTGACCCCGTGGGAAACGCACAGAGCACCTCCTGGTCCCGTAAAACACGGCTAATGTCAATCCTGACCCCGTGGGAAACGCCCAGAGCACCTCTTGGTCCCGTAGAACACGACTAAAGTCAATTCTGACCCCGTGGGAAACACCCATAGCACCTCTTTGTCCCGTAGAACACGGCTAAAGTCAATCCTGACCCCGTGGGAAACGCCCAGAACACCTCCTGGTGCCGTAGAACACGGCTAAAGTGAATCCTGACCTCGTAGGAAATGACCAGAGCAAATCCTGGTCCCGTAGAACACGGCTAAAGTCAATCCTGACCCCGTGGGAAATGGCCAGAGCAACTCCTAACCCCGTACGGCTAAAGTCAATCCTAACTCTGTATGGCCAATGTCAACCCCTCCTGGCCCCGTAGAACATGGCTAAAGTCAATTCTGACTCCGTGGGAAACAGCCATAGTAAACCTTTGAAACTCTCAGTCAAAGCAATGCTTTGACTCGGGAGAAGGTCGACTCATCAATCACTTACGAGTCCTCTCGACTTGTAAGGAGAAAATTCTCTTGTGAGATCCTTACGACTCTCAAGAGAAAATGCACTTAGGAATCCTTACGATTCCTAAGGAGAAACCACACCTGCGAGATCCTCTCGACTCGTAGGGAGAAAAGTCTTTATGAGACCCCCACGGCTCATAAAGTTGAAAAGTCTTAGGTGGCAGATCCTAACCCAGTCTCCCAAGCCATCATTGCCTCACAGAGAGGTCAATGTAGATTTTCTACAGGCCACACTCTCCTAAGTCAAAAATCGACAAGAAAGGAAACAACCACTTACAAGTCCTCTTGACTCGTAAGCAAGAAAAATTCTCTTATAAGATCCTTACGACTCTTAAGAGAAAACACACAAAGGAATCCTTACGATTCCTAGGGATAAAATACACCTACGGGATCCTGTCGACCGGTAGGGAGAAAATTCTTTATGAGACCCTCACGGCTCATAAAATTGAAAAGTCTTAGGCAGCAGACCTGAACCGGTTTCCTAGGCCATCATTACCCTGCAAAGAGTCCAAGATGGTCCGTCACTTACTATCTATAGGCTACAATTGCTAAAATCACATGGCAACGACACAACAAAGAGAAGAAAGCAACAGTAGAACAAAATAATGTGTATCTTTTATTCATGAATTAAATGAAGTACAAGTTGAATCATATGAAAGAATTAAAAAAATGGATACATGTTATTCAAAGATTACAAGTGTTGAATCTATGCAAAACAGTTACCGAGAAAGAAGCATTTTCAATAGGTCAGTAAGTTGCTCGCGCACTCCTTTCAATTCCTTTTCATGGTCAGCCGCTGCGGCCAGCTCCGCTTCAATTCGAGCCCGTTGCTGCAAGCACGATGAAACCTTCTCTTCGATTTCTTGTTGTGCAGCTTCATGACTCTGCGTAACCCGCTCAATAGAGTCGAGCTTCTGCCTCAATGCCGGCCCGTCCGAAATACATAGCTGCAAATTGTCAAAGACGACTCTCAGTTGCGCGGCATTCGCTTCAACTTGGGTGCGCAGCCGGGAAGATTCACCCGAAGCCTCCTCGCGTTCCTTTCTCCTCAAGATCGCTTCTTGTTCAAAATGGTGGAGGAAGGACACGCTCTGCTCAACCCATGTAGCCCGCTGGGAGTTCAAAGCTAACATCTCAAGAGCAGGACGCCCAAGCTCAAGCTCGTGCAGGCAGGCCTCAATCTTCCTGCAGTGGTTAACCCAAGACTCAACGACGCCTTCGTTATGGAAGTTCACAAGCTTCGCCAATATTGGATTAACCTCGGCAGCAAAATCTGCAGCGAATGTAGAGGCCTCCGCGTCAAGCTCCTCGATGTATTCACTCAACATACGCAGACTGGTCATAGCGCCTTTTGAAGATGGACGTCTAGAAAAGGGCCCTACTGGCATTATGATGCGAGACTCGAACGGAGCTGGAGTCGGTACGACCGCAGCAAAACAAATCATATTCAGATGTCGGCTCAAGAAATAAAGAAAAATACACGAATAATAGAGTCTTCTATACCGACTGCAACAGGGGGCAGAGTTGGGAGTACCAGTGGTGCGACGACACCCTCGTCCCCTCCTTCAATCTGTAAGGCTACAAGTAATGCAAAGAAGAATTAGCAATGACATGGCTGCCCGTTAAAGAAAAGAAAAGACGTCGGTTAGAAAAGATACTCACCGGCACCAGCAGGCAGACTAATCTCCAACTGGAAGGAGAAGTGCGGGTACAACACTTGATACAGATGATCAAAAAGAACTCCTGCAAGATTACTATAATACATAGTCAGTACACGAAAGATGTTTTCCCCGAGTTAAATCAATCGCAAACCCATACCTTCCAGCATTTGAGAGGATATAAGAGGAGACGAAGGGGCAGCGACCGTCAGAGCGGCAACTGGTGGTGCTTCTTCAGATGGCACAACCTCAATGCTCACCACACCTACATTCGAAAGGAACAAAAAAGTCATGAGAAGGGATTGCAAAAAACGAAAGGAATGCAGTGACCAGAGATCTACCAGACAGGTCATCAGCTAGAACTGTGACGGAAGCATCACCAAGCATCACGACTTCTTCGATCTCATTCGGGGGGATTGTTTCGCCGCCCATAGCTTCGTCCCCTGATTCCACGAGAGCCATCGTGACACTCGCAATGCCAGGCGATGGCAGGGAACCGCAGGCGGAAAGAGCGGCAATTGGAGCAGTCCCGGACTCCTGGGAAAGCGTAGCCGCTTCGGGCTCAGTGGTTGCCGTCATCTCACCTGCCACCTCCTCATCAGAACTTGGCCCTGCAGGGTAGGATATATGAGAATCTGAAGATTAAACACTAATAAAAGGACCTAGTGTTAGGCTACCTTGGTACGGCTTTTCAATCGCTTCCCGAGCAGCGCGTATCGCCTGTCTATGAGCGGTAGATGTTCAGTTGAAAATATTGCACTTTGGTATAAGTATTTTCCTTACATTTCTTAAATAAAAAAGGTGTTTATTATAAATATTAATCATATTTAGATTTATCTTCAAAATACTATTTACCATATGTTTATATATTATAATTAACATTATGAAGGAAAATATAGGCATTTTATAGTTATATAATATTTTGGTAATTGAAAATATGCATATCATATCAAATATTCTAATCACAATTCTTAAAAGATATAATATCATACAAATGGTTAGAATAATATTTCAAAATATATGCATAATATTTTTGTAATTAAAAGATGCATAGCTTATCAAATATTCTTAATCATGTTTCTTAAAGATTTATTACCATATAAAGTGCATAGTATATTAAATATTCTTAATCAAGTTTCTTGAAGATTTATTACCATATATAGTGATTAAAATACTCTCTCTAATTTAATAAATAGTACTAACATTATTCATAGAGATATTGTGCAAGATTTAGCTCAGGTCAAGAGATCAAGATGTTCAAGATGTCAGGATCCAAAATCTGCCAAAATCATAAAATCAATACTGACAGGGACTCAGAATCCATATATGGAAAGTCACCATATTAGGAAGTCACCATATATGGTAACTAATTTTTCTTCTTTGAGGTCTATATAAAGGACCAAGGGCTAAATTTAGAAGGCATCAAGCCAAAGAGATCACGAAGTCCAAGACGGCTCACGCATCCAGGCTGATCATCAACTGTTCATCTACCTCCTTCGGAAGAATTCGAGAAGCAAACTAAGTTTTTGTAATCATTTTCTAAGGAATAAAGTGTAGATTGTTCAAGTTGATTAATAAAGGTAGTTGTTTTATTTAATTCTTTTGCATTTTACATTATGTTTTCCCTCTCTGTCTTTTGATCTTCTTTTCCCAACATGCGCGAGTAATTCTCCGCTTGTTAGGGTTCATAGGATTAGGGTAGATTAATGGATGATGAAGATCCTTAAACTCTTTTTACATCCTATAAAGTTTATAAACTTTACTAAAAGAATCATTAACATCCTAATCGGGCGCGCTACCAATTTATTGTTAGTCTCGACCGCGATTAGAGATTGGATTAATGCTTGTTTTGGTAAAGGCTAGATATGAACGGAGTTCCATGTCGAGATAAGGGTTAAGAGTGCGAACCATTTTCCTTCCAGAAACCCTAATCTACATGCATCTCTGTCGTTCTGGTTTTAAATCTATTAAAGGATAAAAAGAGTAATCTTTAATTAACCATACATAACTACTAAATCCTAATGAACCCTACAAGCCCTCTTTTAATATTGAACTTACATCAATAATTAATCTAGATCTATATTTTGCATCCGTGTTTAACGTAGATCTAGAACCTACAACAATTCTTATTTCTTCCTCATTTCTTTCTCAAAACGCCTAAAGTAAGAATAAAATATTCCACGTTTCCCTGCGGACGACCCGTACTCATCTCGGCTAGCTACAAGCGACACCGTTATTGATTGCGGTTATTCCACAAACACTTTTTCACAACAATCAAATGCCACCGTTGCCGGGGATACGTGCGTAATTTTTTTTCTTACTATTCGTGTTGAATTCTTATTCGATCCATATCATAAATAAACAAAACTGCAAATTGTATATTTAACGATTATTGTGTGAATTTTGCGAGGGAATCTGGAGTCATTTGAGTGAGGTGATAAAGATTCAGAGACATTCATCAAGAGACAGAGGAGGAAGGGAGGCCACGTAGTAAAAATCTTCATCAGATCTTTCTAGTCGGCGGCGGAACCACGGCATAAATAGCCTATTGGCGGCGGAACCGCGGCATAAATAGCCTATTGTCGGCGGACCCGCGGCTCATTAAGGGATTTAGGGTTTCCAATTTCTCTGGTATCTTCTTTACATCTTTATCTCTCCTCTGAAATCCAATAAAATATTTTTTCTGCAGGATTCTTTGCAAAATATCGCCGCTCAAAAATCTTTTTGCAAAGTTTTGTTATTGGTTTGTTGTTGCATATTTTAATACGGACTTTAAGGGGCAAGACCACAATTCAGATTAGGTGGGGATTTCATCACCCTTCCTAGGCCCTACAAATCACAAAACGAGCATCCGCATCAACCCTACATTAATTAAAAAAATATCTAGACAAGACTCTAAAGACTGTCGCGCTCAATAAGGACAAAGGAAGGTCGTGGGTAATCTATCGCTTATCCGCATTACTTTTGTGGTGTCTAAGGCAAGTGGTTAATTAATTAGGTACACTACTTACGTAGTGGAGAACCTCCCACTTACCTGGCCACAAGAGTAGTAAATAGGTGGTAGAGAATTAATCCTGCGGCTTGTCCTTTGGAAGTCTAGGAGAGGTCTAGAGACTTGACCTAGGTAACCTTAGTTCTAGGGTTGGTTGTGCATTTCTATGTGATTTGTCTAAGTCCGACACACTTTTCAAAATAAACCATGTTTAAAAGTACAACGCTGCCACTTGTGCTAAACCCTTTAGTGCATGCTCGGCTAGACACGGGATTCTAGTGCCCGTCTTGTCCGCGTTCCACCTATCGACTCCGAAGTCGGTATTTCTACGTCTACTTCTTCTTTACCCACCACAACACCCACTTCGATGGACGGTTCTCCATCGAACTTCTTTAACACTACTCTGCCGCCGTCCGCAGGTGCGCAGAATCCACCCCGAATCTCTCTCCAAGAGAGATGTTATCCTATGCGAGGTCCTCTTCCGACCTGTCTCTCCATTCCACCAGCCAATGGGGACAACTTTGAAATAAAACCCCAATACATCAATCTTCTACCAAAATATCACGGTCTCGAGTCTGAAGACGCATATGTCTTTATTACCAAATTTGAAAATGTATGTGCTATGATGGGTACTTCACAGCTTTCAGTGGATGCTATGCGTCTACGTCTTCTCCCATTTACCCTGTGCGATATAGCCGAGAAGTGGCTTTATAACACAACCGCACATTCAATTTCAAACTGGGAAGAATTCGCCGCAGCATTCCTAAAGAAATTCTACCCCAATCATAAAACAGCTCGAGTCCGTAGCGAAATAAATCAATTCACCTAGCTTCCAAATGAACCATTCTCGAAGTGTTTTGAACGCTTCAAGGATCTGTTAGTTCAATGTCCACATCACGGAATTCCTAGATGGGATCTGTGTAGAATCATATATGAGGGCATTAATCCTACCCCAAAACAGACCCTTGAATCCATGTGTCAAGGCAGTTTCATGACTAAAGATGATAGTGAAGCCTGGAGATTTTTAGAAGATTTCGCTGAAAGATCCTTACAGTGGGAGAGTGTAAGTCAGTCATCATCTAGGGGTGGCAATAACCAATCTGATGTTTCCATAGGAGTTAGAGCTGAAATGTCAGCAATGCAAAAGAAACTCGAAACTATGGAAAATAAATTTTTAGCTGCCGCCCTAAATCAGATGTCACTCTCCAAAACTGTCTGTGGATGTTGTTCTGATCCATCACATCTTACGGAAGAATGTCCATTGAATTCTCCGTTTCAAGGTCAGGAGCATATCAATGCTTCTTTCCAACAAAGTCCTAGAAACGATCCGTTTTCTTCCACTTATAATCAGGGTTGGAGGAACCACCCTAACTTTGCTTGGAACCAATCACAAAATCAAAACACGGTTCCAAACTAAAACAATTTCCAAAGGGCTCCTCCACCACAACAGCAACCACTTCAACTGAGTCAGCACCCCTACCAATCACAAAACTTCCAAAATCCGGCCAACACTTTTGCACCACATGAAAATTCTTTGCAAATGGCCGGTACTGATAATTCTTCTGCACTCGAACGAACCTTGGATACTTTCATGAAACAATCCATCCAAGGGACAACAAATATTCAATCTTCCTTCGATAATATGATGAAGATCATTGTCTCTCAAAATGAAAATATTAAATCGATGGAAGCACAAATTGCACGAATAAATGCCGAATTGAGTGTTAGAGAAAAAGGGAAACTTCCAGCTCAACCTTTACCCAATCCTGGCTATTCACATCATGTGAGTGCTATTACCATGTTGAGATCTGGAAGAGTGCTTGACAATCATGTTGGTGAGGAGATTGATAATAATGAAGAATCAATCGATGATACCCCGGCTGAGACCTTTCCTTCCACTTCTGCATCTAATTCTGACCCCAGTTCGTCTACCCCACCATCTTCTTCCGAGCCTATTCTCCGTTTTCCCCATGGCTCGACACTTCAGCAAACCTCTTCTAGTCCACCAAAGACGATCCCCACTCCTATTCTTAGATCATTCCTACCCACACGATCTTCTCCAGTGTTGGATCCTGACCTTATTGCTCAAGCTCCTTATCCGAATCGGTTAAGGGGAAACAGACCAAGTCCGCAAATGGAGAAGATCACGGAAATCTTTAAACAGGTTAACATCAACATCCCTCTCCTAGATGCTATCCAACAAGTCCCCGCTTATGTGAAAATTCTCAAAGACTTGTGCACTAGGAAGAGGAAGACTCAAGTGCCAAAGAAGGTATTCATGTCAAAGACTATAGACACAGCTTTTCCCCAACAATTACCGAGGAAACGTAAGGATCCTAGCTATCCTATTATTTCTATTTCTATTGGGGAAAACACATTAACCGTGCTCTACTTGACCTTGGCGCAAGTGTTAACCTGCTTCCATACTAAGTTTATGAGCAGTTAGGGATCAGAGAGTTGAACCCAGCTCACTGTATTCTCCAGATAGCCGACCGATCAATCACCAAACCTAGGGGTGAACTAGAGGATGTGTTAATAAAATCGGGGAATTTGTATTCCCTGTGGACTTTATTGTACTTGATACACAGCCTGTAGAAAACCTACGGAATCAAATTCCGATGATTCTTGGTCTCCCCTTTTTGGCCACTTCCAATGCTATAATCAACTGTCGTAATGGCTCTATGACACTATCCTTTGGAAAGATGTCAATTGAGCTGAACATTTACAAGTTAGGAAGTGTACCCTCCAAACCTACTGCTCAGGTCTGTTCTGTCGAATTAATGGATGTCGACAACAGCGAATTTGACGATCCTCATGATACTGATCTAGACTCTTTTCATATGTTATTGTTTGACCCAATTATGTATCTTACACATACGGACTCTTCCACCGAGTTGTCCGGGTCAACAACTAACACTGATTATGAACCATTCTTAGAGTCTGAAGATAACCCCGCACTTTATGATGACATTATTCTCCGGGGTATAGATGAGAGTTTTGAAGAAATTTTCGCTGAAGAACTCGCATTTTTGAAAGACACGAGTGTTGAGATGAATCCACCTCAATACAACGAAATTGAACCTCCACCCCTTCTTCTGGACTATAAAGAGAATGCAAGTAATCTATCACAATCACTGTGTCGTATCTCCAAAACGAGACGTAAACACATTCTATCCCACCACTTACCTTTTCCCCACTTCTTCTTGGCTCTTTTCAACTTGTTCTTTCACCAACTGGAGCATTACATTGATAAAATCTTCGAATGGTTGGTGTTGACCTTCGGTCTTTGCAAAGCTTGGCATCGAACACTAATCTTGACCCCCTCTTATGATTTTCAAAGATTAATATTCTTTAACTCAAGTTTGGGGGGAGGTATAATATGGCTCTTGAAAGAAATTTTTTTTACTCAAAATGGTGAGCCAAAGAATAAGTTTGGGGGATGATTTCCACTTTAATATATTTTTCCCCATTAATAAATTTCCTTCGAGGCTTACAGGTTTTTGTGATTTAGCGGTTGACAACAGTGAGGACACTGTTGAAAACAAGTTTGGGGGAGGTCTGTGCTTATTTACGCATTATTTGCATCATACTTTGCATAGGCACAAAACATTTAATAAAACATATAAAAAAATTTTAAAAAAATTCAAAAGATAAAAAAATTATTTTGTACATAAATAAGATAATAAAAGATTAGATAGTGAAAAATTACATGCAAAAGATTGGAAAAATTTAAGAAAACCTAGAAAATTAGAAGTTTTCTTAAACGAACTAGTAATAAGTAGTTATGAGCCGTTGTCCCAAGGGTTAGTAAGATGAAAGAAGTCACTAATCTGAGGATAAAAATAACTCTGAAAAATAGTTCCTATTCTGGAAGCCAAACATTTGAACGTTGATACCCTACTATACGCACTTACACACGTCTTGAAACTCGGGATAGTAGAGGATACCTTGAAATGCTCTTGTCTAAAAGCCAAAGTATGAAGAAAATAAAAAATTGAATAAAATATAAAATGTGAGAAAAATGAACACTGGTTTTGTTATCGCCAAGGCAGCAATAAAAAAATATAGCGAGGGTGTTTCATCACCTAGTGCCTTAGACCAACTGGTCTGGGAGTCACTGCTAAGTCTTAGGTGGTGCAAGACGAGGAATACACCTAATAAGCAAGCACATGAGTAATCGGTCTGTTAGTACCTCAAGAAGTATTAACGTTCGCATGAAAGTGTGTGAGCAAATCCATCTAAATATTCATCAAATTAAAAAGTACCGAGGCAGATGGACAAGAGTAGGATAGCTTGAATTGAATTCTCCGAGTGTAAGGATGTCTATTACACACACGTAGGGTTATATGATCGATGTTTGGAAGAAAGATAGGAATGAAGAATAAATACGATGTTTTATTGAGGGATGGTGTGATTTCTAACATCTTTTCATGACTATTAAGATAGGGCTCATGACAACCGAAAAACTGGTGTAGTTGAAAATTCTTATTTTCAACTTCTTTCTTTTATAGTTCTTATCTTTATATGTAACTTTCACCATCTCTCTTTTATTATAGGATTTTTTGGGTGTAATCCGCTGAAAACCCTCAGGAGACAACACTCCTCCTACTAGGGACACATAGAGGTTTAACGACTTGTTGCACGTACTCAGTGCAATCGTGTTGCCTACAAAAGTGTACTTAGCTTTCTCCTTTCTTTTTCTCCTTTTCTTGAAATAACTAGTTTGCTCGGGACGATCAAAGTTAAGTTTGGAGTATTTGTTCAGTTGAAAATATTGCACTTTGGTATAAGTATTTTCCTTACATTTCTTAAATAAAAAAGATGTTTATTATAAATATTAAACATATTTGGATTTATCTGCAAAATAATATTTACCATATGTTTATATATTATAATTAACATAATGAAGGAAAATATAGGCATTTTATATTTATATAATATTTTGGTAATTGAAAATATGCATATCATATCAAATATTCTAATCACAATTCTTAAAAGATATAATAACATACAAATGGTTAGAATAATATTTCAAAATATATGCATAATATTTTAGTAATTAAAAGATGCATAGCATATCAAATATTATTAATCATGTTTCTTAAAGATTTATTACCATAAAAAGTGCATAGCATATTAAATATTCTTAATCAAGTTTCTTAAAGATTTATTACCATATATAGTGATTAAAATACTCTCTCTAATTTAATAAATAGTACTAACATTATTCATAGAGATATTGTGCAAGATTTAGCTCAGGTCAAGAGATCAAGATGTTCAAGATGTCAGGATAAAAAATCTGCCAAAATCATAAAATCAATACTGATAGGGACTCGGAATCCATATATGGAAAGTCACCATATTAGGAAGTTACCATATATGGTAACTAGTTTTTCTTCTTTGAGGGCTATATAAAGGACCAAGGGCTAAAGTTAGAAGGCATCAAGCCAAAGAAATCACGAAGTCCAAGACGGCTCACGCATCCAGGCTGGTCATCAATTGTTCATCTACCTCCTTCGGAAGAGTTCGAGAAGCAAACCAAGTTTTTGTAATCATTTTCTAAGGAATAAAGTGTAGATTGTTCAAGTTGATTAAAAAAGGTAGTTTTTTTATTTAATTCTTTTGCATTTTACATTATGTTTTCCCTCTCTGTCTTTTGATCTTCTTTTCCCAACATGCGCGAGTAATTCTCCGCTTGTTAGGGTTCATAGGATTAGGGTAGATTAATAGATGATGAAGATCCTTAAACTCTTTTTACGTCCTATAAAGTTTATAAACTTTACTAAAAGAATCATTAACATCCTAATCAGGCACGCTACTAATTTATTGTTAGTCTCGACCGCGATTAGAGATTGGATTAATGATTGTTTTGGTAAAGGCTAGATATGAACGAAGTTCCATGTCGAGATACGGGTTAAGAGTGGGAACCCTTTTCCCTCCAGAAACCCTAATCTACATGCATCTTTGTCGTTCTAGTTTTAAATCTATTAAAGGATAAAAAGAGTAATCTTTAATTAACCATCCATAACTACTAAATCCTAATGAACCCTATAAGCCCCCTTTTAATATTGAACTTACATCCATAACTAATCTAGATCTATATTTTGCATCCGTGTTTAACGTAGATCTAGAACCTACAACCATTCTTATTTCTTCCTCCTTTCTTTCTCAACACGCCTAAAGTAAGAATAAAATATTCCACGTTTCCCTGCGGACGACCCGTACTCATCTCGGCTAGCTACAAGCGACACCGTTATTGATTGCGATTATTCTACAAACACTTTTTCACATCAATTAGTAGACAAGGCGGCCGGAGCACTCTCTGAAGAAGAAGGGACAGGGGAAGCAGCGCTCGAGCCTGCACCTACAGCCAAGGAAGCGTTAAGTTCTCTTGTTGCACGCCTCCTGCGCTTCCTTTCTGCCTGGGCAGTGAGAGCTGATCTTTTTAAAACACCCGTCAAGGACACGTCCTCATCCGAGCCAGGAGCTACCTCTTGAGCCGTTATGGCATCCGTCATCGGTTGCTTAAGAGAAGCCTCTTTTGGCAATACTGGGGAAGATGGGACTTAGGTAGCTGGCCTTGGAAGCATCTCCACACCACCCTACGAAATCGGCACGGCATTCGGGATAACTTGGGTTGAAGTAGTCCCTGCGATAAGATGAAAAAGGGGTCAGAATACCCATGAAGAAAAAGGGAACGAAAGCACAATGAGCCGAAATAGACCAACACCCAACGAAGCGCGAAGCCTCTCTTCCTCCTCAAAAGTCTTGAGAGAAGCCGCGAGAACCTCTTCAGTGGAAACGCCTGTTGAAGAAAAAGTGTCAGTCAAAACACGATAATAAAAATGTAATGCAACGACAAAAAGATACGACTGAAGACTACCTGACTCAGCGAGGATGATCAGTCCTGCTTTGTGGCTAGCTAGTCGCTCAGAAGCTGCGATGGCAGCCTCCAGATCAGTATCATCTGGCGCCATAAATAAACCCTCGTTGGTCCCATATTCGCTTAGGCCCTCGCTATAAGGGGCATGAGGCTCCTGGCCGAGTACAACGTCTGCAGCAAGAATCGACTTCTTCTTCTTCTACGAGCGAGTGCCCGTAGCCGCTAGCACAAGCTTACGCTTGGTAGGCACCTTTGGACGACGAGTCCAGATATCTGAACCCACGCCAGACTCGGGAGACACCACAGTCACCGCTTTCATGGGAGAACAGGGTAGCGGCAGCTCAGTCATCACATGCGGGACCACAACCGCAGCAACCTCTCTCAAAGGAGGACGAACGACGGTCCGTTGCTTCAAAAGAATAGCTGGATTACCAGCAGAGGCTGCACCCTTACGATCAAGCAACAACTTCTTTTCCTCCCTGATGACAGCACCCATCGCATGCTGGTACCACGCCACGTACACGTTCAACACCTTTGGGACGCAGCTTGGCTCACTGATAAAAAAGTTAGAACCGGTGTTGAGCCTCATGAAATGGTGTAACGCGTTGCGGATGCCTTCTTCTATGGCGGGCGGCTCAGCTAGAAAGGCCTCAAGTGGAACACCCTAATTGTAGTTAGATTGTTGGGCGAAACAATGCGGGTTGTATCTCATAAGCAACGCCGCATTATTCTTCCTAAACACCAGAAAGCCCGTCCTGAACGAATATAGGTGGAGAATCTCCCGAACTTTCAAGGTAGAGGCGCTATCTTTAAAGGTGTCCCGCAGCGGCTGCACCGCCTTCGCGGATTCTTTACCGATATTGAAGACCTTGTCAGCAAAGTTCATGCCATCCCCGACGGTACGCGGGCGAAGGAGTAAGCCCCGAGCCTCTCGTGGAGTCGGTTCCAAAATAGAAGCGTCAACCAGCCCTAGCAGTCGAGGAAAGTTATATCTTTCATAAAAAAAAGGGACTTTTGTGAATTCCAAAGGCTCCAAGCACATGCAACTCGAGCAACGAGGTGAAGTAATGCATTGAGAAGTTCACAGGCTGCACCCCCGGTTGAGTAGTATCTGCCGCTAGGCTAAGGCCGTGATACAAATGGGCTAACCCGGTGACCTCGACGGCCACTTTCACCCCAATAACCATTCGATGCGCTGGGTAGAAGACGGATGGCCTCATACGGCGAGGGTGCATCGGAAGCGCAAACCAGCTCAGCCATAGCCCGAGAAACCCCAAAAAGAACGTTTTCTCGTCGATCCCAGGAGCTGCATGCTCTGCAAAAGGGACGACCGGGGTGTCGGGGAGAAAGAAACTCTTCTGATCTGCCTCAGCCGTCGGCAGTTTGCCCAAACCTAGGCCAAAAAGACCGTCAAGTTTGGCGAACTTCGCGGCTTCCTTCGACAGTACTTCCAAGCGGAGAAAACGAGCGATAAAATCCATAAAATCGACCCCACGGCTCCCAGACTCGAGAAATAGGCCATCGTATATATTCAACACATTAATCAAACTTGGTGATTGATTTTGAATGGCGTTGTCCGGGGTAAGGCCCATCATCACCGACTTGGCAGCAAAGACATACTCATCATGAGGAAGTAGTTCCTCATAATGCTCCCCTCTAACAGGAAAGTGAGAGATCTCCGCGAACTCCTCTAAAGAGATGGAGACTTCCCGATCCAACAAAAGGAAGGTGTGAGTTGGAACGTTCCATTGTTCAAAAAAGGCTTTTACCCACCATGTAGGAGGCGTGGAGTACTGAAAAAGAGAGACGTAAACCGCGGGATACAACCCGAGCCTCAACAACTGCAACCTCTTGGCGGACAGAATGTACCGGGCCCACTGCAAATATCCGGCTGGGTGACGGGGAGTCAAGCCTATGTTGTATGGCTGTCCCTAAGGGCGCGACACACCCTGGCATATACGCCGCCCTAGGATATCCAACGCCATTGGAGGCTGTACGTGTATCGCAGCTAAAGAAGGTTGAAGGAGACCATCTGAAGTCCAATTAACCTCCTCTATGTCATAGTTCACCGGGGGTGGGTCGGCGTAAGAGGTCGTCGAAATGGGCTCCGAGGGTGCCGCGCAAGAAATGCTCCGCTGACCCCTGATGATTTGGTTGTACCATGTTCCCCATAGATGAAGATTCTTGTGCTCTAGATCATGGTCTTTGATTAGTGCAAAAACTTCTTGGTCTACGGGCGCTTCGGGGAATCCGCCTTCCGAACGGACAAAAGGAAACGAGGTATCGGAAGACATGGTACCTACGCGAAAGAGAACAATGTTAGCCGTCAATGCTACAAGTCAAGTTCGGTACCTGGTACTTTAAATCCATACCACACTGCAATGCAGTAAGAAGGGGCCAAAGGGGACCCACATAATCTAGATGACAGTTCATCATTAATAAAACAGTCTCATCATTTGATGAGACTGTCATTAAATGAGAAAATCCTCAAAAGATTCTCATTCAATGAGGGCCCCTCGGACCAAGGAGTAATTCTCCCCTTGAGAGCAGCGCTTTGTGACAGAGTGACATCTGTCAACTCTGATGATGATAGGAATAAAAATTCCTCAAGAGCCTTGCTCTATAAAAGTGATGGAATAACCCATCAGAAAACTTAAAATAATAATTTTTAATGAATTAAAATTCTGAGATCTTCAAGATCCATGAACAAACTCTAAGAGTTTTCATGAAAGATTAACAAATCTATATGATTTGAAAAGAGCAAAGCTCTATTAATGGGTTAAGAAACCCCAAGAAAGATCTCTTTAGATCTATGATTTCAAGAGAGCAAAGCTCTGTTAATAAAACCCTAAAAAAGGGTTTTCTTTAGATCGAAGATCTATGAAGAGAAAAGCTCTGTTAATAGGTGAAACCCTATATTATTAAATAATCTTTTAAAAGATTTAATTTTTACCTAAATTTTGACTGAGTTCTGTCCTTAAGAAAGTTCCTAAAATAGAGGGCTATGCTCTAAAAGTGAATTAATTCTAAAAAAAAATAAGGAAGATGATGAACAGAAATCATCTCAAGGGCCAAGGGTCCTATTTATAGGCACTGAGATGTCGTTTCAACTTCTGAGTTGATCCAAGAGCGCAGATGCTGTCACCGCTGCACTCACATGCAGGCCACGTGAGCGCAACGGTGGGAGGGCATTTGTTTCCCCCAATCAGAGCAAGGCTCTATTCAAATTTCAAATTTTGAAATGAAGCAACGCTTCATAGCAGCGCCAAGAGCGTTGCGCCCTAAGTAGCGTACCACGTGCAAAGCACGTGTGCGCTAGCGCTAAGAGCACTGCACTCTAAGCAACGCACCACATGCAAATCACGAGTGCGCTAGCGCTAAGTGCGCTGCACTCTAAGCAGCGCACCATGTGCAAAGCACGAGTGAGATAGCGCTAGAACTAAATGTTCTCCACCGAACATGATTAAAAATCATCAATTAACCAGAATAAAATTCTGTTAAGGAGAGATTCCTCAAAATCTTTCCAAACAAAAAGATTGTGCTCTGTAAATCAGAGCACCGTTGGATCAATGATCCAAAGGTGATTAAAAATCACCAAAATACAAAATAAATTCTGTGTGGGAAAAGATTTCCCAATCTTGTTAAAAACAAGAAGACCGCATTCTGTAAAACAGAAGCCTTTGGATCAAAGATCCAACGGGGGAGACATCCTCAAATCAATTAGAGACAAGATCTCTTTAACTGATTGAACAAATCAGCCATCACTATGAAAGGGACCTAAGACTTCAAGTCTCAGATATAGAGAAACTGATAGAGGAACCCCCTATAAACTTTGAGAAATCTTAGAAAGAAGGGCAAAGCTCTCGGTAGAAGAAGAACTTTTCTTCAAGGTAAAAAAAACAGAGATAAGAAAAATCTCATAAAAGTAGAAGAACATAATTCTTCTCACAGATCATAGATCTATAAGACTAAGGTGTTTTACAAAAAGAGATCATGAACATCTCATTATAAAAATGGGGGGGGGGAGAATAATTCAATTTTCTTAAGATCACAGATCCATAAAGGAAAAAGATTTTCACCAGAATAAGAGATTGAAACATCTCCTATAAAATAAGAACTTTATTCTTAGAACCTTGAGACAAAGTCTCTTATAAACGAGAATATATTTCTGAGATCATAAAACTGATCAGATGCGCTTCCGCGCTCTTTGACTGGCGCACAGCGCAAAGCGCACCACGTGCTCCTCACGTGTGCGCCACTTAACAAATAGCGCTCAACGCTCATGGACTGGCGCTCAGCGCCAAGCGCACCACGTGCTCCTCACGTGTGTGCCACTGAACAAATAGCGCTTTGCGCTCATAAACTGGTGCTTGCGCTCATGGACTGGCGCTAGCGCCAAGCGCGCCACGTGCTCCTCACGTGTGAGTTATATCACAGAAGCACTTTGCGCTCATTAACTGGTGCTAGCGCCAAGCGCGCCACGTGTTCCTCACGTGTGCGCTTATAGAACATAAACTGTTCTTTAAATAAAGCCTAGAGCTATGATGAATGCCCAGCATTCAATAAAAGACAGAATGGCTATCAGAACCCAAATCAATGCTCAGCATTTTCAAATGTTTAACATTTTAACTGAGTGGGCCGAGCCCAAGTTGGCCATAAACCCCTCATTCAGATTAATTGAGCCCATATGCTCATGAATCTCAGATCTTAGTCCCAATTGGACTACAGATCTCCCAACCAACATTGGTTCAAGGGTACATCTCTTCACTCCTTTGATATTTGTCGTTGTAATCCTTCAACGTCTTCAGAGATGTGACGGGTCCCGATAACCAAACATATGGACTGTGGGATCCTTAAACTCATGGACTATGATGTCCTTAAACTTTATGCACTATGGGGTCCTTAAACTCATAGACTATGATGTCCTTAAACTTTACGAACTGTGGGGTCCTTAAACTCATGGACTATGATGTCCTTAAACTTTATAGACTATGACGTCTTTAAACTATAGACTGTGGGGTCCTTAAGCCCATGGACTATAATGTCCTTAACCCTGCACTGTGGGGTATTTAAACCTATGGACTATGATGTCCTTAACCTTGGACTGTGAGGTCTTTGTAAGTCGATGTGCAACACCCCACGAGTTGCGGGGAGGCGGAAATTTGAAAAACAATCTTGTTTAAAAGGCGAACATCAACTAACCGAAGATCGTTTCTAAACAATACTTAACAATAACATAGATCTCTAAGCTACTATGTTAAGAGATAATACCAAACGGTTCTAGTCCTTCTTCTTTACGTTATCTACGGCCTCTTTGGATCTCTACGTCCTCCTCGGCTTCCTTCCGTGATAGACGATCCACCCGAGAACCCTAATCCAAGCTATAACCTCTAAACTTGAGGTTACTTAGTTTCTCTAGTTGCTAAATAGAGTAGCTAAGGTGATGTAGAGATAGGTTATGGAGTAATTATTCTTTCCTAATCCTTGTTCTCAACTCATGAGTGGTAGGATTAGGGTTTGGTGAAGGAGAGAGCTTGAAGAGAGAGAATGAGAAGATGATAATGATAATAATAATAATAATGAAATAGCTTCTCACTTGATATATGAAACATAATGAATTAAAAAGAAATGAATAATATGAGATTATTCATCATGTTTCATAAATGCAAGTGGGTGATTCATTATGTGAGTCATTAAGCATTTAATAATGCATTAATGACATGATGAATCACTCACAATGAGTCACTAAATCATTAAATGATAATGCCACCTCTCCCTCCAAATCACATCCCTCTAGAAGCTTCTCGGAAAATTACGAGAACGCCCCTCTCATCCGTGAAAACACGGAAAAACTTTAGACTGTATAAATCCAATAACCTGATACTAGAATCTGGCTTAAACCAAAGCCGGCTAGTAAAAACTGCCCGAATGTCGTACGTGCGTTCAAACACGTTTGCGTCCGAACCTTTGTCGTAAAACCATATGACCTCTATATCTTTTCGCCTGGGTTTGGGAAATCTCTGTGTCGGACTCTAAAGACTCAACTACTATGCTGGCAGTGGGTTTAACCACAGACCGCAAGCGGCACTAGCTGTACGTAACGGTCCCCAGGTAGTCGTCGATAAGAAAGCCGATGAGGTAACCTATCTGAAATCCTACTGAGCCTGTCCGTGACAATATCCGCACAGTCCGGTCTGTTCGTCTAAGAGTATCGCATGTATGGTCTAGGGAGGTGGTGGACGTCAGACCCCTAATAACCGTACAAGTCGTGTCGGTATGGCTTAAGACCATCCGAGAATCTACTGATCAGTCCATCAGTAATTCTCAATCAGCCCTGGCCAGGGACTTATGGTAATGACCAACCGACCACAGTGCGATATCAACTCCCAATACTGGGAGAGACGAATCCCTAACAGTCGCTCACTGCCTCCACGTGGCTCGGGATTGTGCCCAACTAAAACCTGTTTGCACGACTCCTTTGAGCCGTGGTAGGGTAATAATCAAAGCACAGTGGGAACTCACACGAGACAAATGATGTCTTTAAGTCAACAGACTATCTGCACACATGTTACCTGAGAACTGCTATCTGACGTTAGGTATAATACCATCCAGTCAGTTCTCGGCGAGTCCTGTCCGATGTACTCACACCCAATGAGCATCTGTATACAATCTTAGGTGCACACCACCAATGGCTGCGGGACCAATCCATCGCCCCTCGTCAGGGTCTAGATATGTATATACTAGTCTATTCCGGAGTATCGATGCCCAGTCTCGATACTCCTGCGACTAGGGACATCTAAGGATGTGCCTATTGACTATCCAGCTCCCACTAGTATGACTGCCATCACAACGCCGGTAGTCAGGCAAACACCCTATGGGCTTTATCAACATGAATATAAATGAATACAACATAAAATATATCATATGTTAAGATAAAGACAAACCAAATAGCGCACTATCATATCAAGCAAGACTGTCTTGTACATACATATCCCAAGCTTCCTATACAATGTAGGCCTCTAGGGCATATATATCCAACAGTCCTTAAGCCCATGGACTATGATGTCCTTAACCTTGGACCGTAATGTCCTTAAACTAATGGACCGCAAAGTCCTTAAACTAAAACAATAGAGTCCAAATTCTCTTTTGTTGGATCCAAATGACCCTGTTATGTAGATCTTAGTCTAAAATTAGACTAACGTATCCTTAACAAATGTTTAAGTTGATGTTAGTCTCAAATGAGATTAACGATTCCTTAAACCCAACCCCAAACCCAAATCTAAGAAAATACGGATTTGGATTAATCCACGCCCTACTGGCGACAACATAAATTAGTCTCCGTATACAATCCACGGGCAATCAAAAACAAAACAAACACACACGACACGAAGTGACCATCTGGTGAAGGAGAAAGTGGTTACCGCGATGTGGTAGCGTAATTAACTGCAGGGGCTTGCGCCTGCAGTGAAGAGCGTCCCAACAATCAAAACCCCCTCAAATGAGGGGTAATCTGACGAAGTCTGCTACATCGGCCGCATCCGTTTAAACCTTCGATACATGGTGTCATAAATCAACTTGGCATCTTCGGAGAGGTGGACGAATAGCACCAAATAGCATCTGCCCTCGAAATTCAGGCCTGACGTCCTAATGTCCCGGTCGCGTCTTTCGGCGGAGAACAATCACATCACAGAATATCAGCAGCAGAAGATAACATATGAAATATTGGATATACTAGGAATTCCATGTTTTAAATTAAGCCAGTAAAAAACACGGATTCCACGGTCGCGATGAATAGCCAAACCCACATCCCTAGACCCGTACGAGAGCGGCAAGCAACCCTACCAATTCTAGAGTTAGGAGACCCGGTCTCGACTCCTCGAGATGGTCTCCTACTGGACCCTAGAACCCGGTTACTTGTGCTCCCCTCTTTGGGTCTATCCTAATGCGGAAAAGTAAATAATATACATCAATGGAAACATCATCCTCAACCCAGAAGTGCCCCAACAAAAGAATATTACATACAAGCTTTTACATGACCCCCCGCCTATTCAAAATATGACGAACCAATATAACATATCACAGCAACACATAACATCATATGTCATCAATGTAAGTAAATATGTGTATCCCAATTGTCGTTGATATATAGCAACGAAACCGGTGATACACCACATATTACACTTACGGTCGCAGAAAAGAAGGTGAAAAACTACAACAATTGGAATCCACAACCACCTTAGACATCATAAACCCAATGTATCTCATACTTTGGATTTCATGCCTAACCAAATGAATTCCTTAGACATCATAAACCCGGAATATCTCATATTCCAATTTCATGCCTAACAATTATAAACCCCGCATTTTAGTCTCGATATTGAAAACACTTTTCAATAACTAGTCGGGTAATTCAACAAGATTCCGGACAACCTGATCGAATGCTTGTTGGAAACTTTAGTAGACGGTCGCACCCCCGATGCCGTCGACGAAGTGCACTTAGGCGGAACACCACGGCTGCGAGCACCCAAACGGATAATTTTGGAGACGGGGTTCTCCTACAGTCACTTGGTCGGGGCTATGGGGAGAGGCTATCTAGTAAGGTTACCCTGCGAGTATCCGCGTGTGCTACGTGATTGCAACGGACTTTTGATCCACATCAAAATTCTGCGGACCGATCAATTGAGACTAAACTACTAGATTTATAAAATTCAAATTAGTTTTCACAAAACTAATTATTATGGATTCCAAATATTGTATCACAATCACGGATATCTAGACGATGTTAAACTTTTCGATCGAATAAACAAACACCCAAAATTTCCCAAAGAGCTCAACACTTGAGCGGAGTTCAAAAAGTACCCAGAACATGACAAAACACCTATGGACCAACTGTAGAAGGGTCAACCCTTGCCTCACCTATGGCGCCGTGAAACCACGACAAACCCTAGGGTTTGCTGGCGGTTCCGATGGTCACGGAATTGAGTTAGGGTTTCATTCTTTTAGAGGCTCCATAGAAAACACCTGCACGATTTTCTGAAGATTTAAAACTTGGAAAAATCCAACTCCTGGAAAATTTCCAGCGAGGAAAAAATGGGTTATTGATATCCTTTCGAACTTTTTAACGTCGTCTAAATAACCTGAAATTATGTTAGAATTATGATTACGAAACACTCTAAATTGCCTTTGCACAAAGATGACATAACATGCAATTTTAGCAAAAACAAGCAACACCTGAAACACCAAAACCCAGAGACCGGAACACGATAAAAATTTGATGCCCAGAAGAGCCTACAGAACCGGCCAGGCCGGAAATACATCATATGTGGCCGGCCATTTTACGGCGAGGAGGGCTCAAATTTCTATGGTGTTCATGTTACATCTCATGCAACATTCTGCAACCGCTTAAAAAAAATTTGACACTGAAAATTTCGACAGAAACTGGGTCTTTGTTTCGGGTGTTTCGGTTTCTTAATTCTACAACATCGTCTAATTCTCTAGCAAGGATCTGATACCACTGCTGGGTTCCCTAGGCAGCCGCTGGGTTTCGGGAGTCATCGACCATGCCGTTTTCAAAAAAATGGCGCGCTAAAGAACCCAAACGCTATAATCTAAATTAGAGAATTAGACGAACAAGCATGTAAACATATTTACATCTAACTGAACAAGTAATATAACCTTTGTAGACCAGTCCTTCACTTCAATAGCTCCGTGTAGTAGTCCCTTCGCTCCAAGTAGTGATCTCCCGGACTCCAGTGAGGCTCCACAAGGTTAAATGAACAAGCTTGCTTGATGTGTTCGAGGCTGAAGATGATCTACGTCGACGAGACACTAACTCAAGCTACCTCTTCACTAAGTGATGAACTTGGTGAAGAAATAACCCAATCTAAATGGCTAGTAAAGAAGAGGTTGATGAAGTAGGAATTTTGCTCACTTTAGAAATAATTTTCTCACTATTTTTCTTTACCTCTCATGAAGCTAGAAAGCTTTTTGGAGATGAGGAAGAAGATGAAGTGTGAATGGAATAATGAGTGAGAATAGAAACTATGGGTGAGTTAGTGTCATACACTAACTTATGTAGAGAATAAACCATGGCTAAACAATAATGGTTGGGTTAATAAATATCTTCAAGTAAAACAAAATGAGTGGACTTGGTCAATGGTTCCACAAGCTTCTACAAGCTTCAACCATGTGACAATTTACAACTAATTTGATTCACTTTAAATAAATAAAACCTTACATTATTAGAAGCATGGTGTGAGTCTCATACACCCATGTAGTATGTGGCATCAAGCATGACAAAAAATAATGTACATTAATAGATATCACATATATACTAAGTGTACACAAGTGAGAAAAAGAAATCTTAATTGGCTAATATTAGTTAATGTAAGATAATATATCAAATATATAATTATACATTAAATTATTAAATCAACACTTGATTTAATTATCCGGCTATATCACATACAACCGACTAATATCAAATGTATCAACTTGTCGAATCAACACTTGATTTGACAGCCCGGTTATATCACATATAACCGACCGATATCACATATCGCGAGAATAGAATACAGTATCACATACGCGTATTAATCTCGGTCCCACACATATCACATATGTGCTCCTACTTCGTTTCGCTTGATCCAGGAAACCTCAGTGTAGGACTCTAAAGACTCGTCAATACGCCGGCAGTAGGTGGAGATCATATCAGTCACCCACAAGCCGCAAGCGGTCTGCTAAACGTGACGGCCACCCGGGTATTGAGCGATCATAAGATCAACAAGAAAGCCTGCTCATACTCCTGCGAATCCAATCAGTAACACTACCATACAGTCCGGTCTCTTCGTCTGATTTTTCGCATATCACAGCCTGGGCGTGGTGTAACGTCAGACCCCAATAGCCTGATAAGTCATGCCGATATGAGACTCATAACGATTCGAGAAACTACAGATAACACTTACCAGTATATCTCAGCAACCCTGGCCAGGGATTTCCTGTAAAGGCCAATTGAGCATAGCGCAACATCAACCCCCAATACCGGGAGAGACGAATCCCCTCCCATCCCTCATTGCCCCCATGTGACTCGGGAATGTACCCAAAAACCACCATTTTGCACGATCTCTTGAACATGGTAAGGTAGAAATCAAAGCACAGTGGGAATCACATAAGACTCTAAGACGATCTCGAATCGACAGACTAACCTGTACCAGTTTCACCAGAGAACTGCTATCTGAAGATAGGTATAATACCATCTAGGAGTTCTCGGCGAATCTATCCAGTGTACCCAGTCTCCACTGAGCACCCGTATACCTTCTCTGATGTCAAACACCAATGGATGTGGGATCATCCATTGCCCATCACATGGGTCGAGAAGCGTATATGCTAGTCTGATCTGAAATATCGATGCCCCGTCTCGATACTCCCATGACTAGGAACATTTGAAGGATGTACTTACCGACTACCCTTGCCCCACTAGCATGATCCGCAACATAATCCTGGTAGTCTAGTACTCATCCTAAGGGTTTTATCAACATGTAATAGAGAGACAATAAGTGTACATGTTAAGATAAAGAGCAACCAGATAGCAACTATCATGTCGAGCAAGAAAGTCTTCCCTACATATGTCCAAGCATCCGCTACAATATACTTCGCATGTACAATAATGGCCTCTACGGCATATATATCTAACATATATGAGAATGAAATATGATATGATGTACGAGACCATAGATCTATATGTAACATTTTCAAAAAAATATAAAATATTAATTTTGGGAATTTTATAATTTAATATTATTTTATTGATTATTTTAATATTAAATGCAAATAAATAGGAAAAATGTTAGAAAAATTATGAAAAATTATGGAAAATTCTAAAATAGGGTAAATTAGTGAATTATGACATTTTTAAGTTTTTGTGATTAGTTTGACACTAATTTAGTGCTAATCGCGATTAAAATCGCTAATCGGGTTTTTTGGTAATTTTGTGCAAAACTTGCACATATCACTTTTTCTACACTTGTGCATTTTTCTAGCCATGGATTTCTTTTGGGGTTACTATTGATGTGAGAAGGTTTGGTTTTTTTAAAAGAAAAGGAAAAGAAAAGAAAAAGTAATGATGAGGGTAGGTGAAAAAGAGAGGTGGACTTTTGACTAGCACCCTTAGCCATTCTCCCATCATTTTCTTCCCTTTCCCTTCTCCTCTTGCTGCTGCTGCTTCCCCTCCATCATCCTCCCCTCTTCAACTCCTCACTTCATCTCTAAAACAATCCCAAAACCCCAATCTCCTTTCATTAAAAATGTGCAAAATCCCTAGATCTACACATGGAGCTAAAGAAGCATGGATTTGGCCACTAGAGGGCAACTCAAGAATTTTCTTGAGTTGCTAATGGAGGTAAATTCTGAACCATTATCTTTGTTTTAGCTTTTCCTATACCCCTATGCAAGTTTTGAATCGATATTGTGTGATATTATGGACTTGGTGAAAACCTAGTTAGGGTTTGAGGGAAATTGGTGTTATATTATGAAATTGAGCTCAGTAGAGGTCTTACCAACACACTAGTGTTTGAATTGAAACCCAAAACCTGAAGCTAACACCAGAATACGGATTTTAGAAACCAATATCGGGGAAAAACTGGAATCTGTCACTGTTAATTAGAATCTGCTAACACCCCGAGAACCCTAAAATAATATTGTGTGGAAATTGAGATGTGCAGGCACCATAGAGGCAACACCCAAAACCCTAGCTCCCCATTCTAAACTGAGGCCGCCAAAACCTCCATTCTGGCCGCAAATTGCGGCCAGACCAGTGAGGAATTTCCTCGTTTTGCGTGCATGCCCCCAATTCCTCAATTCTTGGCCCTGGGTACTTCTAGTTTTGACAGATTCTTTCTAGGGTGAAATCTGGGACATATATCCTAAGTTGTTGTTTTGGATTCGTATTTCCGTATTCCGTATTTTCATTTCTGAAATGGTGGATTGTGTTTTGCCTCGACTATTTGTCGTTTATACGACGATATAGAGGAGTTATTGATGGTTTTGAAGGCGTGCCATAGGTTTTCACCTATAGGCCCCTTATCGTATCGTTTTGGATTTTATGCGCCGTTTTAGATTGGATTTGATTTTAATGCGCATATACGATATTTTGATGTGTAGGTACCCATGAAGACCTTGGGACGACAAGCAAATACGTGGTGACGTCCGCAAATGATGATGCAAGGTGAGTAGATTATATCTACAGGGGGAAGTCGGGTGGATGGCGTATAGCACCCCCGCAGTCCGTAGATAGATTATTTTGTAGTTATTGTGATGATAGGTGTATTATGGATAGTATAGGGTTAGAAGTGACTAGTGCAGTTCATAGTCGCGAACCCTAGGATAGAATTGCACCTACACACACACCCTTGCCTATCACTTGTGCTTACACTGTGATTGATGATATGCGATGACTTTGGAGATGTGTCGATGATGTGGGCTTGGTGCCCTGAGATCGGTGATTTGACACGATTCATATGTGGGATATGACTTGTGTTTTCTTGCGGGCTTGGGATATGTGTTTACCCCCGCATGCATACATACTGATGTTACCGTTTGTACTAGACATAGAGTAGTACTCTAGACTATATGATCTGATGATGGTGATATCTGTTATGTGATGAGACAGTGAGATGTTGACCCCTACCCAGCTATGGGGATGCCGTACGATGATATACTGTACGTGCCGATATTGATGATAGATCCACACTCATAACCCGAGGATATCTTATGATATGACATTGAGGCGAGATCACCGACTATATATCTTTATATATATATATACCGACTCAGATTTAGGTGGTTTCCACACCTACCCCTCCTGATAGACCTGATACTTAGATGTAGTTTGCATTGTAGATACTTCACTGTGGTGTTGACTACTAGATTTCTGCAGTCTCATGCTATTCGCATTGCTGGCATACATTCATTGCTATATTATTATTATGCTGTTAGGACACCAGCACCATTATCGATGATGCGTATGCTTCACGTACACTATTTGCCGGCTCACACACTTCATCATCGATAATTGCCATGCCACTACACTGTAGTACTATTGCATTCATGAGATGATTCTTCTTTCGACATATGCACATTACTATTCCATGTTGCATGATTTCCCATATGATTACTTTTCTTTACATGTCGCATACATCATGGATTGATTGCATAGCACATCGCATTGGATGTACTTCTTGATGTTGGATTTTCATGGGATTTCTGGATTTGGGAACCGTGTCCTTTTCAATAGCAATCATTTAAAAACCCGGTTCCCTTGATATGATGTTTGGGGCGTCGCCCCGTGTTTTCTCGGTGCTAGAGGATGTACTGAGAGAGGGCTGACCCGGACTGACGGAAGCCCGATGGATTGATAGAGGGCTGACCCGGACTGACGGAAGCCCGATGTACTGATAGAGGGCTGACCCGGACTGACGGAAGCCCGATGTATTGAGAGAGGGATGACCCGGACTGACGGATTCCCGATATATACTTTGAGATAGGGCATGATCCGGAATGACGGATGCCCGATGGATTGATATAGGGCATGATCCGGAATGACGGATGCCCGATGCATTAAGAGAGGGATGACCCGGACTGACGGATTCCCGATATGTACTTTAATATAGGGCATGATCCGGAATGACGGATGCCCGATACAGGAGGATTTACGTGTCGATGCTAGGCACGGGTTTCATGATGTTTTTCTATGATTTTGTTTATATCCTCACATTGCATACATGATGCTTATTGTCATTGGGTGACGGGTGGACGGGTTCCACATACATACAGACTTGGATCATAGACAGACTGGTTTTACATTGATCATACTTTATTTGTATATATAACAGGGTATGAGGGCGCTGTTATATATACCCTTACACCAATATTAGTGGTATGGGACGCTAATATATGTGTATTGATATCATTGATATTTCATCATATTTACTTCATGCAGACATACCTTATACTGATGACATGTTACTACCTGAGTACCTGGCACTACATACGTGATTAGATGTTACCTTGCCACCTTGTTACACTCAGATGTGCTCTTGTGGATTATGTTACTGATCGTTGACTTAGGTTTATGTCTTGCATTCGGTTTCTGCTTGTAGATGTTTCTATTCACGAGTTGGCAAATCACCCCCGTTGTGCCACAGTTCTTGCAGGTTCTGCCGTACAGGTCCTATTGCGGCATTTCTAGCACACTACCTTCTTGCGGGTGATTTGCTTTGGTAGGTGGATTCTTTCGTATCAGGAATCACCTTTGTATTTATTTATTTCATTGTATCTAGAAATTGTCCATCAACCAAAACTTGTATATTCTTTCAGACTTAGAGACATTATTGTATTATTTCGACCTTAGAGTCGCGCTTAGTAGTATTGCGGTTTTCTTGTTGCTTTTGAACTTTCTTTGGTTTTGATCCTCGCCACTTGGCGTTGTATATTATCATATCATTGCGTGGTTATGACCGTCGATTGACGAAGAGCTAGCTCCCGCTTGGGGATGCCTTTATCATTGCATATATATCGTTATTCTTGTTTTACCCCATTTGGGGCCATTTTTACAAAAGAAACTCTGCCGAAATTTCTGGAAACGATTGTACTGTTTTAAAATGCACATTCGGCTTAGTTATTTAAAAACCTTGATTTCAAACATGTTTTCTTCACTTCTTTATACCAGTTTCTTTACTTATTCTTCAAAATGGTTTTAGATTTCTGGGCTTTTGGCTTACTTGAATCAGATGGAGTCCTATAGGCTTCATATGGTTCAAGGGCCAGTCACGTGCTCTTTCGGGTCGTGACAAAGTTGGTATCAGAGTGCTAGGTTGACCCTTGGTTGATGGATTAGGTGACTAAAGTAGAGTGACGTACCGTTGGTATGTTCCGCGGCATACTTACGACACGCCACTCCGCTTAAGGAACCTTAGGATGTACATACTTTCGAGATTAGTGATTCTCTTCATATCCTGGATTATACATCCATTTGAGATCCCTGATTCTATTAGTTCATGGTCATACCTTTATTGATGCTGTTCCTTCCTATGATCATGTATCCACTTTGGATCTGTTGTTTCCCTTCTTGCCACTGATGTGCTCTCTTTGATACTCGATTGAGATTCCTGTCACCATGTTTGAGCGCAGTTTGGGCTGCTGCTAGGGTTACGGCCGGTGTGAGCTCGTTTGGTACGAGGGCCGACCTTTGTGTTTTCTGGTGACATGGGAACGTCTTGGGTTAGTATTGGTGATTCTGACCTCTAGTGGAGGCGAGTGCTTGGTCTTGCACCGGATGATCGGGCCTTTGTTAGAGCTGCCAGTTGAGAGAGGACTGTTGATGTACAGCATACCTCAGAGATGTGATGTCGCCTATCGTGCAGACAGATGGACCAGCTGTTGCTGAGATTGACAGGATGTTGCTTTCGGAGCTTACGAGCTGAGATTGCCGGAGCTTTCAGGCAGATATGAGACAGATGATAGCTAGTCTACCCGATTTGAGAGACGAAGGTGATTCGTCCGATTTTGCGCCAGAGCGGGCCCAGTTGAGTTGAAGATTTCCAGTGTGGAGAGTCTTACTCAGATCTAGAGCAGACCGACTCAGAGATGACCGCTTATGTATTGCCTTTCCTGGAGGATTGAGGCGTTGTTCGGCGTACAGGCGTATGAGCCAGTTGCTGCTGCAAATGACGAGATATCGCCCAGATGATTGGAGCTACTGCAGCATGAGCATGTTCTTAGAGAGATGATAGCGAGTTGCTAGTCACCGAGGATGGATGACTAGGACGTGTGGTGAGTTCGCTTACCCCGATGCGAGGTCATCAGGCGGATTGATTCCAGCTAGAGACGACTTCACGCAGGTTCGTTGAGAGTCGATAGAGACGATCGAATGTCAGGAGCCTATTTTCCAAGTTTAAAGTATACGGAAAGACATGCAGGTGATTCTATGGACCCTCTAGAAGAATGAAACCCTAACTCGACTTAATGACCGTGTGACAGCCTTTGAACCTTAGGGTTTACGGCGGTTCCGCGGCGCCATTAGTGAGGCTTGGGTTTGCCCTTCTACGGCTGGACCACCGACGCTGTGGCATGTACTCGATACTATTAAACTGTACCCGAGATGTGATCTCTTGGGGGATTATGAGGATCTGACGAGTCGATCGGATGGTTCGACATCTTTCGGATATCGTGATGGGACACTGCTTGGGAGACTCCAAATGCGAGCATAGCCGTTGGAGCACCGTACATGCAGCCGTGATGAGACGAGTCCGAATCAGTCGACTTTGACGCAGAGTGAAGAAAAGAGTTCGCGAGATATTTCGACGAGATGACGTCCCACTCCGCTGACATCAGAGATGTGATACGCACCCAGAGGTGTTGTATATGGATATATCTTCCAGAAAGAAGCGCGATAAGTATGCAGCCGTTCCGGAATAAGCTTTAGCTTCAGTATTGGATGACGACTTCCGGGCATTTCGGCAAGATTGAGAAAAGAACCCCGACAGGACCTTTCTGGAGTACGTTACGAAAAGACCTGGACCCAGGAGTGGTCATTTTGCGCACACCCAGCAGGCCAGAGTTCGGCATTGTCGACAAGGTAGTTGACCAAGTTCGGATAAAGGAACTTAACCAGATGCGTTGCGAATTGATCAAGGACGGGCGAGTGATGAGTATTCCTCCGATGGTTAGGACGTATTCCCGAGGACCAGTTCGGCCTGACATCTGCTACAGAATGATGAAGCTACAGAATACGCGACTTCGAGTCCGTGTGAGAGACTTCAGATTGACCGTGGCCGAGAACAGTGCAGTGCATAGTAGCTTGGCGTGACGTCATAGTGGACGACGATAGAGACAGTTGGAACAAGAGGTTCGTGTGAGACACTGACGAGCTGTCATTGCTTCCCGTCGAGACTAGAGACCTGATTTGCTTACAGAGACGTTGGGATGTGACCAGTTTCTGAGAAGATATTGTGCTGAGGACACCGGTATCTTTTGAGCGAGAAGAGGTTGTGCAGGAGAGCCAGCCTCTGTACAGATCGGCATAGGCATGATTGGAGGAGACCTTGAGCAGGATTCCTTCCAGGACATCGCTGCAATGATGTTTGCACCCAGGATCAGATGTGAGACGTGCTTCCAGAGAGCCAGAGGCCGACGCCAGTGATTTGCTGCCTTACGAGTGGTCGTGAGGATTGACCGAGAGGTGACCAGAGAAGTGCCAGGACGGAATCGTCCCCGTTAGCACATCTGACAGGGCCGATGAGCCGATTGACTGTGAGATTGGTAACCCACAGAGAAGATAAGGACCCAGAGAGTCATAGGACGCCAGACCGTGAGCAAGAGGCACGTAGATCTCCTGCGCTACTAGCAGTGGATTACGCCGACTCCTTCTCGACCTTGAAGGAGGATCTACCGAAGACGGTATTTATGATTTGTGATTTTGTGATTCGATTATCACGTATCCGTCATTTTGGATTTCGGTATTTTGGGCGTTCTGTTTGCATGATTTAGTTTTGGCGATTGAGTTTCATGATATTGATTTCATGCACCCACTGGATATTTATATATTTTGCGTAGAGTTATTACATTTGAGATATTGATTGAGATTTCATGCCTACAGTATACAGTGATTTGATTTACACTTCCAGCAAAGTTTTCATGTACCTGTAGTGTTTTGATATGCGATTTTGGTGCACGCCAGATGCACTAAATCGGAATTCTTCGTGCATGTCACATGCACCTGATATTTCTTCTGTCAGGCACACACGTTGCCTACGACAGATGTTTCGTGCACACCCGTTGCACCTAGATGCTGTTTTCTATACCTGTTTGACACATATATGGATTTTGATTCCTTGCGCACCAGACGCATAGGATATTCTTATATATGCATTTTGGGGATTGATTTCTAGTAGAGCAGTATATTTTTGTGATATTCTTATGTGTTGATGTTTTCGGAGCCCCGACAAAATGGATTATTACTGAAATTGTTTTAGTAGTGGGGGTTTAAATTTAAATTCGGGGACCGAATTTCTTTAAGGGGGGTAGATTGTAACATTTTCAAAAAAATATAAAATATTAATTTTGGGAATTTTATAATTTAATATTATTTTATTGATTATTTTAATATTAAATGCAAATAAATAGGAAAAATGTTAGAAAAATTATGGAAAATTCTAAAATAGGGTAAATTAGTGAATTATGACATTTTTAAGTTTTTGTGATTAGTTTGACACTAATTTAGTGCTAATCGCGATTAAAATCGCTAATCGGGTTTTTTGGTAATTTTGTGCAAAACTTGCACATATCACTTTTTCTACACTTGTGCATTTTTCTAGCCATGGATTTCTTTTGGGGTTACTATTGATGTGAGAAGGTTTGGTTTTTTTAAAAGAAAAGGAAAAGAAAAGAAAAAGTAATGATGAGGGTAGGTGAAAAAGAGAGGTGGACTTTTGACTAGCACCCTTAGCCATTCTCCCATCATTTTCTTCCCTTTCCCTTCTCCTCTTGCTGCTGCTGCTTCCCCTCCATCATCCTCCCCTCTTCAACTCCTCACTTCATCTCTAAAACAATCCCAAAACCCCAATCTCCTTTCATTAAAAATGTGCAAAATCCCTAGATCTACACATGGAGCTAAAGAAGCATGGATTTGGCCACTAGAGGGCAACTCAAGAATTTTCTTGATTTGCTAATGGAGGTAAATTCTGAACCATTATCATAGTTTTAGCTTTTCCTATACCCCTATGCAAGTTTTGAATCGATATTGTGTGATATTATGGACTTGGTGAAAACCTAGTTAGGGTTTGAGGGAAATTGGTGTTATATTATGAAATTGAGCTCAGTAGAGGTCTTACCAACACCCTAGTGTTTGAATTGAAACCCAAAACCTGAAGCTAACACCAGAATACGGATTTTAGAAACCAATATCGGGGAAAAACTGGAATCTGTCACTGTTAATTAGAATCTGCTAACACCCCGAGAACCCTAAAATAATATTGTGTGGAAATTGAGATGTGCAGGCACCATAGAGGCAACACCCAAAACCCTAGCTCCCCATTCTAAACTGAGGCCGCCAAAACCTCCATTCTGGCCGCAAATTGCGGCCAGACCAGTGAGGAATTTCCTCGTTTTGCGTGCATGCCCCCAATTCCTCAATTCTTGGCCCTGGGTACTTCTAGTTTTGACAGATTCTTTCTAGGGTGAAATCTGGGACATATATCCTAAGTTGTTGTTTTGGATTCGTATTTCCGTATTCCGTATTTTCATTTCTGAAATGGTGGATTGTGTTTTGCCTCGACTATTTGTCGTTTATACGACGATATAGAGGAGTTATTGATGGTTTTGAAGGCGTGCCATAGGTTTTCACCTATAGGCCCCTTATCGTATCGTTTTGGATTTTATGCGCCGTTTTAGATTGGATTTGATTTTAATGCGCATATACGATATTTTGATGTGTAGGTACCCATGAAGACTTTGGGACGACAAGCAAATGCGGGGTGACGTCCGCAAATGATGATGCAAGGTGAGTAGATTATATCTACAGGGGGAAGTCGGGTGGATGGCGTATAGCACCCCCGCAGTCCGTAGATAGATTATTTTGTAGTTATTGTGATGATAGGTGTATTATGGATAGTATAGGGTTAGAAGTGACTAGTGCAGTTCATAGTCGCGAACCCTAGGATAGAATTGCACCTATACACACACCCTTGCCTATCACTTGTGCTTACACTGTGATTGATGATATGCGATGACTTTGGAGATGAGTCGATGATGTGGGCTTGGTGCCCTGAGATCGGTGATTTGACACGATTCATATGTGGGATATGACTTGTGTTTTCTTGCGGGCTTGGGATATGTGTTTACCCCCGCATGCATACTTACTGATGTTACCGTTTGTACTAGACATAGAGTAGTACTCTAGACTATATGATCTGATGATGGTGATATCTGTTATGTGATGAGACAGTGAGATGTTGACCCCTACCCAGCTATGGGGATGCCGTACGATGATATACTGTACGTGCCGATATTGATGATAGATCCGCACTCATAACCCGAGGATATCTTATGATATGACATTGAGGCGAGATCACCGACTATATATCTTTATATATATATATACCGACTCAGATTTAGGTGGTTTCCACACCTACCCCTCCTGATAGACCTGATACTTAGATGTAGTTTGCATTGTAGATACTTCACTGTGGTGTTGACTACTAGATTTCTGCAGTCTCATGCTATTCGCATTGCTGGCATACATTCATTGCTATATTATTATTATGCTGTTAGGACACCAGCACCATTATCGATGATGCGTATGCTTCACGTACACTATTTGCCGGCTCACACACTTCATCATCGATAATTGCTATGCCACTACACTGTAGTACTATTGCATTCATGAGATGATTTTTCCTTCGACATATGCACATTACTATTCCATGTTGCATGATTTCCGATATGATTACTTTTCTTTACATGTCGCATACATCATGGATTGATTGCATAGCACATCGCATTGGATGTACTTCTTGATGTTGGATTTTCATGGGATTTCTGGATTTGGGAACCGTGTCCTTTTCAATAGCAATCATTTAAAAACCTGGTTCCCTTGATATGATATTTGGGGCGTCGCCCCGTGTTTTCTCGGTGCTAGAGGATGTACTGAGAGAGGGCTGACCCGGACTGACGGAAGCCCGATGGATTGATAGAGGGCTGACCCAGACTGACGGAAGCCCGATGTACTGATAGAGGGCTGACCCGGACTGACGGAAGCCCGATGTATTGAGAGAGGGATGACCCGGACTGACGGATTCCCGATATATACTTTGAGATAGGGCATGATCCGGAATGATGGATGCCCGATGGATTGATATAGGGCATGATCCGGAATGACGGATGCCCGATGCATTGAGAGAGGGATGACCCGGACTGACGGATTCCCGATATGTACTTTGATATAGGGCATGATCCGGAATGACGGATGCCCGATACAGGAGGATTTACGTGTCGATGCTAGGCACGGGTTTCATGATGTTTTTCCATGATTTTGTTTATATCCTCACATTGCATACATGATGCTTATTGTCATTGGGTGACGGGTGGACGGGTTCCACATACATACAGACTTGGATCATAGACAGACTGGTTTTACATTGATCATACTTTATTTGTATATATAACAGGGTATGAGGGCGCTGTTATATATACCCTTACACCAATATTAGTGGTATGGGACGCTAATATATGTGTATTGATATCATTGATATTTCATCATATTTACTTCATGCAGACATACCTTATACTGATGACATGTTACTACCTGAGTACCTGGCACTACATACGTGATTAGATGTTACCTTGCCACCTTGTTACACTCAGATGTGCTCTTGTGGATTATGTTACCGATCGTTGACTTAGGTTTATGTCTTGCATTCGGTTTCTGCTTGTAGATGTTTCTATTCACGAGTTGGCAACTCACCCCCGTTGTGCCACAGTTCTTGCAGGTTCTGCCGTACAGGTCCTATTGCGGCATTTCTGGCACACTACCTTCTTGCGGGTGATTTGCTTTGGTAGGTGGATTCTTTCGTATCAGGAATCACCTTTGTATTTATTTATTTCATTGTATCTAGAAATTGTCCATCAACCAAAACTTGTATATTCTTTCAGACTTAGAGACAGTATTGTATTATTTCGACCTTAGAGTCGCGCTTAGTAGTATTGCGGTTTTCTTGTTGCTTTTGAACTTTCTTTGGTTTTGATCCTCGCCACTTGGCGTTGCATATTATCATATCATTGCGTGGTTATGACCGTCGATTGACGAAGAGCTAGCTCCCGCTTGGGGATGCCTTTATCATTGCATATATATCGTTATTCTTGTTTTACCCCATTTGGGGCCATTTTTACAAAAGAAACTCTGCCGAAATTTCTGGAAACGATTGTACTGTTTTAAAATGCACATTCGGCTTAGTTATTTAAAAACCTTGATTTCAAACATGTTTTCTTCACTTCTTTAAACCAGTTTCTTTACTTATTCTTCAAAATGGTTTTAGATTTCTGGGCTTTTGGCTTACTTGAATCAGATGGAGTCCTATAGGCTTCATATGGTTCAAGGGCCAGTCACGTGCTCTTTCGGGTCGTGACACTATACCCTTGTTTATGTATAGGACGATAGATCCTTAAGCTATTTGATGACACCGTACGATGGATTATACCGTACGTGATATGATACTTGATGATTGATTCACACTCTCGACTCGATGATGATGTTTGAGGATTACATCACATCTATACTATGGGTCTAGATCGCCGACTTATGGATTTGTCTTGATTCGGAGAATCATTGCTTTTAAACACCTTAGTAGATAATGGGTTATATTTGATGTATCCAGGGGTAGTTACATATCTTATTACTGTTCAAGTTATGCTGTATTATTCTATGTGACATACGTACTATGTTCCCAGCACTTACCTGTATATGGATTTGTCTACTAGTACACCTGCACTATTACCGATGATGCGCATGTTACACTTACATAGATTTACCGGCTCCCACATTCAACATCGGTAATTGACATGCCACTTACACAGTAGAACTGATATATCACGGTATTACTCTTAACTATAAAGTACAATCATTGTTTGGTAATTATCACATGATCTGCTTACATGATAATACTTGAGATACTTACAGTATTGTTCTATGTTTGCATATACTAAACTTTATGGTTACATGCATTGAGATGCTGTTTTCATGAGATCTCTGGATTTGAGAATTGCGGTTATATTTCAAAGGAAATTATGAATTGTTTTAAACACGCGGTTTCTCGTGATGTGATTTGAGGCGTCCACCATGAGTTTTCTCGGTTATGAGTTATGAGCATACCCGATTCGAGGAGTGAGGAGGAACCGTCTGTGGGTACATGGTGGGGCATGGTACGGTACCCCGAGGCAAGAAGATCATATACATAGACGATAAGCCTGGCAGGGGAGTACTACTGACCGGTGATAGTTTAGGCTCGGCGGTTATCCGGAGGATACCAACCGGAGTCGTGAGATGAGATGGATATGAGGGCCGATTTGAGGATGCAGCGCCTTAGATATGAGGATTTACGCGTAGATGTTGGACACGGGTATTTATGATATTTCGAGTGTCGATGATGGACACTCAGGTTTCATGATGATCGATATGTCATTGATGGACACACGTTGGTTGATACATATGCATACATGCATAAACATTCAGATTACTATCATTACATACTGATATTGGCACGACTCTATTGTACACATATGCATACATGATCACCTTAGATACCATAGTATTACCTTCATGATACAATATGACCTAGGGATCGTTATTCATTCGATTTCTACCTGCTGATATATTCTACTCACGAGTTGGCAACTTACCCCCGTTGTGCCACAGTTTTATTGCAGGTTCGACCGCTTGGATCAGTAGCGGCTCGCTGGTACACAGGTTTCTTCAGGGTGTTTTGCTTCGGTAGGTGGGATACACATTTGGATCGTGACCACCCTTGTACCTACTGTTGGAGATAGTGCCCTCAGAGTCAATTATTGGATCACAGGCACGTGATTGCAATGATTGAGGGAGGACCTATACCGGTAGGACAGTCTTACTCAAGATGATAGTATGCTATCTGGTTTATCTTTATCATCGTGTACTGCTTCAGGTGACCTTACGTGTCACTATTACATGTTGATAGAGCCCCTAAGATTCTTGCTTGACTACCAGCAGTATGAGAGCGATCATATATGTGGGAGCTGGGGTCTATAAGCACATCCTTAAAAGGTCCCTAGTCGTGGGAGTTTCAAGACAGGGCATCGATACTCCAGAGTAGACTAGTGTATACAGTCGAGACCCCGACGAGGGGCGGTGGCCGGTCTCACAAGCCACTGGTGTCAGTTGGTTCACCTAAGATGTATACAGGTGCTCATTAGGTTATGTGTACACCGGACAGGACTCGCCGGGAACATGCTAGTTGGTCTTATACCTGACGTCAGATAGCAGTTCCCTGGTGACATGTGTACAGGTTAGTTCATCGACTTGAGATCGTCATTTGTCTCGTGTGAGTTCCCACTGTGCGTTGATTACTACCCTACAACACTCAAAGGAGACGTGCAAACAAGTTTTAGTTGGGTACAGTCCCGAGCCACATAGAGGCAGTGAGCGGATCTGCAGGGGTTCGTCTCTCCCGGTATTGGGGGTGAGGTCGCACTGTGTCTAGGAGAGCCATTACACAAAGCCCTCGGCCGATGCAGGAGATTTACTGGTAGGCATTCCAGTAGTATCTTAGGGTGTTCTGGACTACACTCTGACACGACTTGTACCGCTTTTAGGGGTCTGACTTTTACCAACCCCCTAGGCCCGTCATGCGATGCTCATAGAAGAACGGACCGGACTGTACGGATATTGTCACTGACAGGCTCAGTAGGGTGTCAGGATGAGTTCGCTCATCGACGTCCCTTTTGGTCAATACCTGGTAGCCCGTTACGTATTGGCTAATACCTCTGACGTGCTAGTGGTTAAATCAACAGCCAAAGTATTGACGAGTCTTTAGTGTCCCCCACAGACCGTTTTCTCAAGTTTCGGGCGAAACGCTGTAGAGGCCGTATGGAGATATGGCAGGGTTCGATCGGATACGTGCGGTATTGCACGGATCATGATCGGACGGATAATACTAGTGGGCTTTGGTTTAAGCCGGATCCTAGTATTGTATAGTGCAGATTTTGTCTCATTGCATTTGTATTCAGTGGGAATACAAATGCGGGTATGTATATACAGTCGCGGGGTTTTTCCTGTAATTTATTATGGGATCAGTTTTCTGAAGTTGCCAGTTTGCATTCCGTTTCAGCCAGTTTTCCTTTCTTCCTTTCGTTGGCTGAATTTTGATGGAGGGGTTATTTGCAAGCGTGCAAATTATCTTTTGTGGAGGGGTTATTTATAAATTGTGGCTTCATGATAGTTCTTTCATCATGAGATTCCATTTTAATCTCATCCTTTGCATTTATTGTGATTGTCTGTGAAAGGATTGAGATGTGAAATGGGTATGACTTTAATCTAGGATTATCTTTTCTTTTCTTCTCTTGGAAATTCATTCTTTTCTCTCCACTATGGAGGAGAGGCCGGCCACATTAGAGGGGGAGAGAGAGATTCATTTTTGTGAGGGTGGGAAAAACATACATCTCAGTCTATGCTTGAAAAATGAGAGCTCCATTCTTTTTCAAAGATCATTTTCTTCACCTCCATCAAAGGCAACCTCATAACCCCAAAGAGACAAACCATTCTACACTTGCCTACAACATTCCTTGGGCACGTCGGCTCGCCAACTTCATGCCCGAGTTGCCTCGGTCCAGAGGTGGGAGCCCGTAAAAGAACCCAGCGTTGTGGTGCCCGTTCCGACGAGGAGCTGAAGACCGGAGATTCCGTGAGGGGATCGGAGTGCAGGCCGAAGACCAAAGGACACGGATCGCTCGGTATAGCCTCCTTCCCTTTTTCTTGTTTGCTAGATTTAGGTTAATATCCCGATCCTGGATTTTAGTGCGCGGTGGTGCCGGTTTCTAGTTTTTAGAAAAGTTTCGTTTCCGTATTCCAGCGTCGGATTGACGTCCGGGGCGCCGCCGTGCACTTACACTGGTATCAGAGACACGCCATTAACCTAGTCTAGCTTGCTCTAACGTGTTTAGAACTTTGATGGGACGAATTTTCAAAAACCGCGTTTTCATTGCATTAGTTTATGTCGAAATTTTTTTTAGCTCGAAATTTTTTTCAGGTTGTTGCAGAAACATATGCAGGCAATTATAAGCATTCTGTGAAAATTTGGTCGCGTGACGTCATCTTTCCACCGCGGAACCGCGGCCAAACCTACGCATTAGCCGCGGTTCCGCCGCCACTTTGACTGTTCACTGTACCAAATTTTTACAGTGGGCTTTTGACTTGGAAATGGGGGTTTTGGTATATTCTTTTTGGGCCCAGAATTTCTTTGAGTGCTAGAGCAGTGCTTGGGGCCCACTTCGGTAAATTTGATCGATCGAAAATTTTAAACATGTTAGTTCATAGTATTTATATTATATTTGCGACAGTGAATGTCACTCTATCTGTAAATCCTGTCTATCTGCTATAGCCTTTTTAGACAGATTTGCGAACGTGACATTCACGTTGATGTTCTGTGTTGTGCTGTGATGTTGCGGATTGGTTGTGGGGATAGCCTGGATGCAATGGTAGTACAGTTTTGTTTTATATGTACATTTGATATTCCGGGACAAGCGTCCGACATGTGGACTGCCGTCACTGCCTGTTTGTATATTATTCTTTTGGGGCACGACCGGGCCGAGGTCGATGTACCCGTTGTATATTTTACTTTCTTTACAAGGATTGCCCCGCGGAGGGGTGCACGGGTAGCCGGGTTCTAGAGGGCAACGAGCCCGCATCTCATGGCATTGAGACGGATGGGGCTTCACTCTAGAATTGGCGGGCTATTCGCCACACTCGTAGGGGGTATAGGTTGACCCAGGAGGGGTGCCCAAGTTACAGGATTCCGTGAAGTGCTGGGTGGTCCATTCACGTTGCTGAAGGGTGCTGCCTTGCTTCAGGTTTTGGCGGGTAACTTGCCGCGCCCATAGGGGTCTAGGATTTTGTTGCACAGGCTATCCACACTGCCAGGGGAACGTCGGGTTTCAGTAGTGGCTCTATGAAATGCGGGGATCCCAGATATCTGTATTGTTCTGTGATGCTTATTACATTTCTGTGATGTTGCATTTTATCATGCCTTAAGCGAATATTATATATTGATATATTTACTAGTAGATGTTGTATATGTTTTGCATCCGCGCTAGTCCAGTCCCCGCTGTGTCGTTAGTTAAGTAACCTAACGGGTGATGACGGGACCCAGTGGCGAATGCGGATGGCATATATATACATCATTATTTTCGTTCTTTATTAGTGTGATCAATTGAGGGGACTGTGTTGATTCGGATCAATGCAAGTTAAACAAACCTATTCTGATGTTGTTGGAACATTTTTCAAAAAGCTGTTATTGCCAGGATGTTCTCTTTTGTTTTGCACAGTGGTATTCGGTTATGAATATCCAGCTCCTCAGTCGACGAGGCAAGGGCCGAGATCCCTTCACCGGGAATGACCCCTTGGACAAAAGTTTGCGTCAGGGCAATAACATCATTATAGCCGATTACTTTTGCTTTCCATCGTGGTATTCAGTTGGAATATCCTGCACCTCATTCTACGGGGAAAGAGCCGAGATCCCTTCACCGGGAGTGACCTCTTTAGCAAAGGTTTTCGTTACTATATTTTTATAAAGCTATCCGGTTCCTTCAACGATATCAAGTTTATTACGTTAAAGGTTTTTCGCCAGAAACCATTCGTAGCCCTCCATCATTTCAGACGGGTAGCACGTAGTATTCATGCTATGTTTGTTGACCTTCGTCAAGGCATAGTGTATGGTAGCTGCTTGTTACCTTTCTGCTGCATAGATAGATGCGTTGGTTTGGGACAGTCGTATAGCCTTGTTGACCTTCGTCAAGGGCTTGTACGGGTGGGTTCAATTTAACCTGGACAATGACGGGTAGAACTTGACATGTGACTTATGATTTGTTGACCTTCGTCAAGGTCATAAGAGCATGGGGCAAAAATCACATCGGGAGTTTCTAAAGAAACTGAAACTTGCCAGATATGCGCATACCTTCTGGAGTGTGATAACGTGAGCGGATTCCGTCACGTTATCATGCAATGATAGTTGGATCCCGATTCCCACTGATGAGTTGGTTTACTCCTCGGGTGATCCCGACTAATTCTTCTTTTAGGTTTGGAGAAGAATTTGACGTTACAGTGGGAGGTTTCCTGATTAGATAAAGTGATAACCATTCTGATCTAGGCTAGAGTGCACGCTGAGTATTTCTTTTCTCTCTCTCTTTGGCAACGGCCATGACCCGACCCTTGACTATGACTCAGTGACCAAGTTGACCGAACCTTATTAAACACTGGCTTTTGGATTGTCAGAGTTGCGTACCTCATTGCCACTCCTACTTTTACCCTTTTCTCCAGGACACCCCGTATTACTACGAACGTCCACTTCCATTGGATAAAACCATAGTATGGTTATATACGAACTCGAAGTAATTTATTCGAGGATGGTTTCCAGTTCTGGAGAAAACGAATAGGACTATTCAGTTGCCTTTTCCTTTTACCTTTTCTCAGGTTGCGAGTACTCCTTGGTTTAGGAGATAGTACACCTATTACACAAATTGGATAGTCTTCTTCCAAACCTTAGGCTGGTGCCGAACGGTGGGGAATGAAGAAAACCAATTAGCATAACGATGGTGTGCAGAAGGTACTAAGTTAAGACAAATCAAGGGATTAGTAAGAGGGCAAAGTAAATTGCGACTACTATTCACGACCAAACCAAGTATTTCATTACCACTCCCACTTCACCTTGGTATTTCACCAGGACACTCCGTATCACTACGAAGATCCACAGTTTATTGGATACTCCATCGTATGGTTATATACGAACTCGAAAGGAACTTATTCCAGTTCGGGGATGGATTCTGGTTCAGGAGAAATAGGAATAAGGTTTATTCAGGTGTCTTTTATCTTCACTTTCTCTCGCATTGCGAGTGCTCCTAGGACTAGGACAGTACACCCATTATGCTTATTGGATATTCTTCTTCCAAACCATAGGATGCGTGAGTACTTCTTGATTAAGATGATTCGTCTAATTGGATGCGCCGATGCAGGTTCAGTTAGATTGGAGAATTCCAGTTTGAAGTATCTTACTTAGATCTAGAGTAAATTGATCAAGAGAGGACGTTGTTCGTTGGATGCTCCGATGTAAGATCAGTAAGTTGGCCAGCTTCAGATGGAAGGACCTAACTCAGACGCGTTGTGAGTTGATTGAGAAAGGACGAATGAAGTGTAATTCCTCCGAAAACTTGGACGAGTTCCCGAGGACGTAATCGGCGAGATATCTTCCGCAGAGTGTTGAAGATAATGAGTTCGTAATTTTGAGTCCTTATGAGAGACTCCAGATTGACTATAGCCGAGAACGAATTGCAGTACACAGCCAGCAAGACGTGATTTCGAAGTGGACGACAATGAAGACAGGTGGAACAAGAGATTCGTGTGAGATATTAACGAGCTGTTGTTACTCCCCGTTGAAACCAAAGGATGTATATGAATGCAGAGGCGTTGGATACGGCCAAATTCAAGAGGAAAGCCGTGCTGAGAACGCAGCTGTATGGAAATAAGAAGAAGATTAAGTAAGAGTACCAACCTCCATATAGTTCGGCATAGATGAGATCGGAAGAGACCTTGAGTAGGTTCCTTCCAGGTTACCGCAGCGATAAAGATTTGCACCGAGGATCAGTTGTATCATGCATAATCATAGGGCTAGATACCGCCATCAGCAACGTGCTACCTTGCTAGTGGTCATGTTAATTGGCCAAGCGATGATTAGAGGAGTGACAAAGCGGGACCGTTTCCATCATTACACCTAACCGGGCCGATGAGAAGAAAGATTATGGATTGGTAATCCACAGAGATAAACAAGGACCCAGAGACAGAGGATGCCAGACCTTGAGCAGGAGGCAAGTGGATGTTCTTGCTCTGCCAGCTTTGGACGCACCGGCATTTTTCGACATTGAAGGATGTGTACCTCGATGTCATTTATTGCGATTTGCGTTTTAGCGATCCGAGTATCACACTTTTATCGCTTGGACTTGAGTTTTGATGATTCGGATTCATGATATTTGTTTTCGTGCACAGTTATTGCACTTGGTTTATGTTCTATACATCCGTTACATTCGTTTATGTTGTGCATATCTTTTACACTAGATATCGATTTTGTGCCTTGGCTGGACGTATTTATGACTCTTTGTATTTCGATACAGTCAATTTGATTTCGTGCATGTTGTATGCACTCGACTTGATTTATGCACTCGGTATAGCTCACATGTGCTTGTAGTGCATTGATACGGATTTTGTGCATACAGTTGCACACGTTTATGATTTTATATACCTTGTTATATTCAGGTGTTTTTGGGCACCTAGTGCACCTTGTATTGGTTTTCATGCACCTGTTGCACTAGATCTTTTGTGCGGATCCGACGCACTCGATTTAGAGTTTCGCGCACACTGGGTGCATGGGATGTGATTTTGTGCACATTGGATGTACTAGATCGAGATTTTTATTCGTGCATATTAGTTGCACTTGGTTGAGATTTTTTGTACACTCTAGAAGCACTTGATATTGTTGTCGTGGACATCTGTTGCACTTAGTTTTTGCTTCTGTGCACATTCGTGGCACTTTTATTTGACTTGGATTTCCGTGCGCACCAGACGCACGTGATATTGGATACGCCTTTTGAGGTTGATTTTACTCATAAGCGTCATATCATTATGATAGGTACTATACTATATAGTAGCCGAGCAAGACTTGTCTGAAGACTGTACCTGAGTATTTTTGCATGCACCGGTATTTACCTAGAGGTTTTCAAAAGGGAGCTATAGTCTCGCTATTTCTTACGTGCTCATAGTGACACGAACTTTTACGAAGGAAACCTTTTGGGATATTTCAAAAATGCGGGACGTATATTTTGAGCAAAACATATATGAACGTATATTTACTACTTTACAAAGGAGCGTCCGCCACTTGTACCGTGAGTTACGCATCATACGGCAGTTTCGAAAGAATTTTGCATATGTTTATTCATCTTTTAAAAGGGTTTTACAAGGATGCGTACTATATACGTATTATGATATTGACTATAGTATATTCGGATTTTTGCAGTGGGTTTTGAGATTTGCATCTCCATTATAACTCCCGTGATTGCGTGACGCTTGACGGAGTTCGATTTTGAGTTTCTCCCTCGTTTTCAAGTGCACACGATGCACTGTATTACATTTGAGTATTCCATGATTTTGGAGCCCCGTTGATTGGACTGATTATTGAAATGTTTTAGTATTTGCGGGTTTGAATTTAAATTCGGGGACCGAATTTATTTATGGGGGGAAGATTGTAAAATTTCAAAAATATAAAATAATATTTTTGGAATTTAAATAATAAAATAATATATTTCACGAAAACTATTCGAGTATGAATTTGGGGTTTTCGTAAAATGGTAAAATTAAATACCAATATTTGAAAAATAATTGGAGATTAATATGTATTATTAATTATAAAGGTATTTATTAGATTTGGATATTTTATAAAAAATTATGCAAGTTTATATGAAACTTGATTAGTGCACTGCTAATCATGATTAAGCCAAATCCATTTTTTTTTAACAATCATGGCTAGTGCACCATGACAAATTGTATTTGATCCATGCATGGCTTCTTTATGTTGTGGTATTTGGTTTTATTTGAAAAAGAGAAACAAAGAAAAGAAAAAGAAAAGTCAATGAGAGGAGACATGGGAGCATGGCTAAGAGAGAGGGGGGTCATATCCTACACCATGGCTCCTTCACCATTCTTCACTTCATCCTTTTTCTTCAACTCTTTCATCTTCTTCTCCTCCTCCTTCCACCACCTCACTGCCCATGAGAAACACCTCAAAAACCTCATCAAAACCCATGGCTTCCTTCAATAAAAATGACCACCACCTCATCCTACAACCCCTAGCAAGCTCAAGTTTGGATTTTGAGCACTTTCAACCATTTTGGAATTTTCTTCAGTTGCTCCAAGAGGTATAACCTTCAATTTTCTTCTTGTTATTTAGTTTTTTAACCTCCTAGTTAAGTTTATAGTTCGATTAAGTAAGTTTAGTGACTTTGAAAATTTCTAGAATGATTTTAGTGGGTGATTTGAGTTGTAGAGATATAATTGAGGTTTAGTTGGTGATTACAAGCCTTTAGTGATGATATTCTGGATAAACTTATGACTAGAACCCCAAAACACGAACATAGAATTTTCCCGATATCGGTTTTTGGCAATTTCTGATGATTTAATAGGATCTGCTATGACTCGAGAGCTCTATAAAATAAGTTTCCATCACAGTGAGACGCTCAGGGCACCTAAAATATACCTCTGAAACCCGAGTCCCTACCACTACTGTTCGGCCGCAGAAATATTCCCCCAGGCCGCAAATTGAAGCCTGGTCTTCATGACTTTGGGTGATGTTTGGATCATAGCATTGTTATCTGATGTAGAGACCTACCCTATATGCTAAATCTCCCAATTTTACCTAGGGTAGAATCTGGGAGTGTTTTCCCTTGTTGCTGATTTCGGGTTTCCGATTTCTGAAAACTTGGTTTTGGTATTTGAGTTTCGGCACGGTTGTTGGACATTTGGACGTCAACGGTGAGGGTTAATTGGTTTTTCTTGCATGCATGGGCTATAGGTTCTAACCTAGTTCGTGTGCCGTATCGGTTTTCGGACTTGGTTTGAATATCGTTATGATGTGTATTGATTGTAGGTACCTTCGCGTGGACTTCTGAGACGACGAAGGGGATCAATAAGTTCATCAACTTCGACTAAGCAAGGATATTGCAGGTGAGTAGATCTATATCTATGGAGGAAGTCAGGTGGATGGCGTATAGCACCGCCGCAACCATAGTAATGGAGAATCGATATATAGAATATATTTTAGAGAAACTTATACTATGAACTTACGGATATGATCAAAAGATTTAGTATGAGATGACATGTTGATATGAGGATATGATGAAATAAGATAACATGAGCGAATATGCTTGATATGAGGATGTAAGGCGATATGAATACATAAATACATATACCAAGATATGTTATGAAATTTATAAGATATGATATGAGGTTGATATAGATATGGCATGATATCTATATATATGTGTGTATTTATATATAAGAATGAAAGATGATATGATGTACGAGACCATATATCCGTACCCTTGTTTATGTATAGGACGTTAGATCCTTAATCTATTTGATGACACCGTACGATGGATTATACCGTACGTGATATGATACCGGATGATTGATCCACACTCTCGACTAGAGGATGATGTACGAGGATTACATCACATCTGATACTATGAGGCTAGATCGCCGACTTATGGATTTGTCTTGATTCGGAGAATCATTGCTTCTAAACACCTTAGTGGATAAGGGGTTATATTTGATGTATCCAGGGGCAGTTACATATCTTATTACCATTCATGTTATGCTGTATTATTTCCCATGACATACGTACTATGTTCCCAGCACTTACCTGTATATGCCTTTGTCTACTAGTACACCTGCACTATTACTGATGATACGCATGTTACACTTACACAGATTTACCGTCTTATACATTCATCATCGGTACTTGACATGCCACTTACACAGTAGAACTGCTATATCACGGTATTACTCTTAACTGTAAAGTACAATCATTGTTCAATAATTATCACATGACATGCTTACATGATAATACTTGAGATGCTTACAGTACTGTTCTATGTTTGCATATATTGTACTTTATGGTTACATGCATTGAGATGCTGTTTTCATGAGATCTCTGGATTTGAAAACCGCGATTATATTTCAAAGGAAATTATGAATTATTTTAAACACGCTGTTTCTCATGATGTGATTTGAGACGTCCACCATGAGTTTTCTCGATTCTGAGTTACGAGCATACCCGATTCGAGGAGTGAGGATGAACCGTTTGCGGGTACATGGTGGGGCCCGGTACCCTGGGGCAAGAAAACCGTATAGATAGACGATGAGCCTGGCAGGGGAGCACTACTGACCGGTGATAGTTTGGACTCGACGGTTATCTGGAGGATACCGACCGGAGTCGTGAGAGCAGATGGATATGAGGGACGATCTGAGGATGCAGTGCCTGAAATATGAGGATTTACGTGTCGATGTTGGACACGGGTATTTATGATATTTCGAGTGTCGATTATGGACACTCAGGTTTCATGATGATCTATATATCGTTGATGGACACACGTTGGTTGATACACATGCATACATGCATATACATTTAGATGACTATCATTACATACTGATATTGGTGCGACTCTATTGTACACATTTGCTTACATGATCACCCTAGATACCATAGTATTACCTTCATGATACAGTATGACCTAGGGATCATTGTTCATTCGATTTCTACCTGCTGATATTTTCTACTCACGATTTGGCAACTCAACCCCGTTGTGCCACAGTTTTCTTGCAAGTTCAACCGCTTGGATCAGTAGCGGCTCGCTGGTACACAACTTTCTTCGGGGTGTTTTGCTTCGGTAGGTATACACATTTGGATCATGACCACCCTTGTACATACTTATTTCTATTGTATCTAGTAAAAGCTCAATCAATTAGAAACCAGACTTTGTATTTTTGGTAGACCTAGACACAGACTTGTTTATTTGCGAGACTTAGAGCGAGATGGGTGTATGTTCGCTATTTGTGCTGGATGATGTCTTGCTTTTACTTATTCTCTTTCTGTTTTTGATCTTCGTCGTAGAGCGTTGTATATATGTTTTATCGCATGGTTGTGATTCCTCCAATTTGCGAAGAGCTAGCTCCCGCTTGGGGATGCCTTTTTCATTGCACATATATGGTTTTGGATCAAAATATATAAGGGAGGTGCTGCCCAAATTTCAAGGACGAAAATGTTTTCAAAGTTAGTATACAATCATTTCATCTTCTTATGATAAGACTTATACTTTTAAAAGAAAGGCTTGAATTTCTTTATGCCGATGTTTCAAAACTGCACCTCCACTATTTTCCGCAAAAAGGTTTAGATTTTTGGGCTTCGGCTTACTTTAATTACGGTGGGGTCTTATAGAATTCACGTAATTCTCGTGCCGGTCACGTACTTTTCCCGGTTGTGACTCGTGGGGGGTATAGGATGACCCACGGAGGAGCGCTCAAATTACCGGATTCCGTGAAGTGTTGGGTGGCCCATTCACCTTGTTGACTGGGGTTGCCTTTCTTCAGGGATTGGCGGGTAACTTACCGCGCTTGTAGGGGTCTGGTTATACATTGTATAGTCTATCTACACGACTGGGGAATGTCCGGTTTCATTTGTGGCTCAATGAAACCCGGGGCTCCAAGTTTATCGGCTTTTCCATATTGCTTATCGCTTATCTGTGATGTTTCTTATATCATACCTGGGACAAATGTTATATATATATATATATTTATATATATTAGTAGATGTTGTATATGTTTTTCATCCATGCTAGTCCACCCCCCGCTCTGCCGCTAGTTAAGTAACCTAACGTTGCATGACGGGGCCCCGTGGCGAATGCGGATGGCATATATGTACATTGTATTTTCGTTCTTTTCTGGTGTGATAGGTTTTAATTGATGGGACCGCATTAATTTTGATTAATGCAAGGAAAATAAACCAAAAAGTTGTTGTTGGAAAAATTTTCAAAAAACTATAGCCGTATTCTTTCTCTTTGCATAGTGGTATTCGTTTAGGAATATCCAACACCTCATTTTAGGAGGTAAGAGCCTAGCTCCCTTCACGGGGAGTGACCACTTGAGCAAAAGTTTGTGTTACAATAGATTACTCGTTTTTCTTTAAAACCACTAGTTTTCAAAAGCGGAGCCTAAACCACTCCTTTTCAAAACTACCCGGTTCCTTCAATGACAACAAGTACATTACGTTAAAGGTTTTCTCCAAAAACCTGCCGTAGCCCTCCGTCATTACCTGTAAGTAATACTTAGTATTCGTGCTACGTTTGTTGACTGTGTCAAGGCGTAGTGTACGGTAGCTAAGTACTGCTTATTTGTAGCATACGATGCGATTGGTTAGGACAGTCGTGTAACCTTGTTGACTGTGTCAAGGGTTATGCTGGTGGGTTTAATGTAATCAAGATAATGATAGGTTGAACTTGACTAGGACCTTTTAATTTGTTGACTATGTCAAGGTCACTAGGGTCCTAGGGGTAAAAACCACATCAGGAGTTTCAAATATACAGGAAACCGTTAGTGTTTATGCCCTAGAAGGCCATTACTGTATCATACTAGTTTGTATATTACTTAATGGAAGCTTGGGATATTCACATGTATATAACAGTCTTGCTAAACATGGTAGTATGCTACTTGGTTTTTCTATCTTAATATGTGAGTGTACGTATTGATAGAGCTCTTGGGATCTTGCTTGTCTACCAGCGTTGTGATGGCAGTCACACTAGTGGGGGCTGGGTAGTCTACAAGCACATCCTTATTCTGGTCCCTGGTCGTTGGATTATCGAGACAGAGCATCGATACTCCGGAGTAGACTGGTGTGTACGCTTCTCATCCCTGTTGGGGAGATGGTCTGTCCCACAGCCGTCAGTACGTCGTACTGGAGATAGTATACAGGTGCTCGTTAGGTTACGGGTACATCGGACAGGACTCACAGGGAACTGTTGGTTGGTTTTATACCAGTCGTCAGTGAACAGTTCCCAGGTGACATGAGTACAGCGTAGTCCGCAGACTTGACACTGCTACTTCGCCTCGAGTGTGTCCCACTGTTCTTAGATTGCTACCCTACTACGGCTCAAAGGAGTCATGCAAACAGGTAGCAGTTGGGTGCAGTCCCGAGCACTTGGAGGCAGTAGCGGTTAGACAGGATTCGTCCCTCCCGGTATTGGGAGTAGATATCGCGCTGTGTCAGAGAGCCATTACGCAAAGTCCCTGGACAGGGCAAGCGAGATTTGCTGGTAGGTTCCAGTAGTTTCTCAGGGTGTAATGGGCTTCCCTCCGACACGACTTATACCGCTATTAGGGGACTGACGCTTGCCGCCCCCCTAAGCCCGATATGCGATAGTCTTGGACGAACAGACCGGACTGTATGGAGATTGTCACATCAGACTCAGTAGGAGTTCGGATGGGTTTTCTCATCGGCCTTCTTATCGACAACTACCTGGGGACCGTTACGTACAGCTAGTGCCGCTTGCTGTCTGTGGTTAAACCCACTGCCAGCCTAGTAGTCGAGTCTCTAGAGTCCCACACAGAGAGTTTCCTATTCCAGGAAAAACGATATAGAGGTCGTATGGTTTTACGACAAGGGTTCGGACGCATACGTGCGTTTACGCGCGTACGACTTTCGGACAGTTTTTACCAGTCGGCTTTGGTTTAAGCCAGTTACTGGTATCCGGTTATTGGATTTTTACAGTCTAAAGTTTTTCCGTATTTTTGCGGATTGGAGGGGCGTTCTCGTAATTGTGCGAGAAGCTTCTAGAAGATGGTGACTAAGGAGGTTTAGATGGCATATACTTTGGATAAGATTTGTGAGTCATGAGAGTGATTCATCATTGTCATTATTGCACCATAAATGATTAATGACTCATGCTTAATGAATCACCACTTAACATTTATGAAGCATGCTTATTCATCACATTTATTCATTTATTCTTTAATGAGAATGCTTCATAATATGTTATGATACTCACAATCTCATCTCATAATTTATTCTCACATTCTCTCTCCTCAAGCTCTCATCTTCAAACCCTAATCCTTACACCTCATGTGTTGAGATCAAAGGATTGGAAAGACTAATCAATCCATAACCATCACTCTATTTCATTCTATCTTCTTTGATTAGCAATCCAAGAAGATTAGTTACCTCAAGTTAGAGGTTTAGTTTGGAGTTTTGCTCTCGGGTGGATCGTCTACTACCTAGAGAAGGCCGAGGAGAACAAGGAGATCGTAAAGACGAAGGACTGGTTTCATTAGGTATAATCCCTAAACACAATAGTTATGAAACTCTTTGTGTACGGTTATTTATAGTTTAGCTTCGATTCAAGCGGTTAGTCGATGTTCGTTCACTAAACAAGTTCGTTTTTGAAAATTCCGCCTCCCCACAAGTATTGGGGTGTACTACATCGACTTACAGTGGTATCAAAGCCTCGCTAAACAATAAATAACTTGATTGTAAATTTGTACGAATTTCGAACGGAAAAACGAAGCCGGAAAACCCTAAAAAATATCAGTTTCTGTCGAATTTAAAACGATGTCCTAAAATTTTTCAGGTAAGTGCAGAAAGCTTGAAATGAACACAGAAGAACACCCAAGAAATTTGGATTCCTGATTCGTCTACAGTGCTGCGGAACCGCGGCGGATCCCACCGATCCGCCGCCGAGTTGACGAGTCAGGAACTCGTTTTTCTTGTGTGGGTCCCCTGTGGTTTTTTGGATTTTCTGGGATATTTAATATTTGCTCAGGTTTCAGTTTTACAGAGCAGTTTTTGGAGCAATATTAAAGATGTTTAATCGATCGAAATTGTACAGTATTTGCATATTGGATTATATCTGTGATTGTTTAATGTGTTCGTAAACCTCCCCTAACTGCTAGTTTGTCGGTTGGCAGGGGGTTGCACATTTCTGAAATGGTTATATCTGTTTGTGCTTATGAACTGTATTGGACTGTTGTGGTGTATAGCCGGGGTTTTGCAATGGGTTATTATTTAATTCATTTGTTGTAAATGTAATTTGTTGTAATATTATTTTGCGGGGCACATCCAGGTTGCGGTTGTAGCCACCGTTGTATTATTTCATTTTTACTGTTTATGCTCCTAGAACTGACCCAAGGTACGGTACAGAAACTGCCGGGTGGGTAGTTTGCCGTACCCGTAGGGGTCGAGGGTGGGGTAACGGCTATTCATCACAACTGTGTAATCTGTCTTTTCTTGCAGGCTCAAAAGAAATACAGATTGCTTGCAAATCCAATATTGTTTATCTGTGTTCTGGAATGAATATCATTGCGTCAGAAGAATGTAAAATATCTATATATATGATAGCTATTTAGACGTCACTTATGTTTTACACCCGCGCTAGCCCAGCCCCCGCTCTGTCGTTAGTTAAGTAACCTAACGGGTGATGACGGGACCCCGTGGCGAATGCGGATGGCATAAGAGGACGTTGTATTTTCGTTGTTTCTGCAATGATAGGTTAATGATGGGACGCATTATCTATAATGCAAAGAAAATAAACCAAAGTTTTAATCGTTTGAACAATTTAAAAGAAACCACTCGGTTAATTTTAAAAACAGATATTTTTAAATACGGAGCCTTAACCACTCCTTTTAAAAGCTATCAGGTTCCTTCGGTTATATCAAGTTCACTACGTTCACGGTTTCGCCAAAACCATTTGTAGCCCTCCGTCATTTCATTTGGGTATTCAGTAGTATTCAAGCTATGCATTTTGGCCAAAGTCAAGGCATAGTGTTTGGTAGCTGCTGGGTTTTCATTTGTTGCATAAGATAGATGAGTTGGTTTGGGACAGTCGTATTACCATTTGACCAAAGTCACGGGTATATACGGATGGGTTCAAATTGACAAGATAATGACGGGTAGAACTTGACATGTGACTTATGACACTTTGACCAAAGCCAAGGTTATAAGAGCATGGGGCAAAAACTTATATCGGGAATTTCTAAAGAAACTGAAATTTGCAAAGAGATGCATACCATTTGGAGTTTGATGAATGTTGGTAGCATTCCTTCAACATTATCAGACGATGATATTTGGATCCCGATCCTACTGTGAGTATATGCTACTTATCAGGATATTCGTCACTTAACGATCAATGCTATAAACCTAGTAGGTGTCCAGAAAAGTGTCAGCGGGGTTACGCCCCCAGAGAAAAGAGGTTATTTAATTAAGGAACTTCGCGAAAGCGTTGGAAAACCTCCCTCGAAGTATCGACACCAGCCTGGCTGAACGGTTAAGCAAGTATTGTACGGTGAGAATAGTCCTGGCTAATTCTTCTTTTATGGTTTGAGGAAGGATTCGAGAAACAGTGGGAGCCATCCAGTTTAGATAAACTAAAAACCACTCTAAACTTGCAAGAGCATCATGCTAAAGAGTTTTCTTCTCTCTCTCCTAATTGCAGTGACCCTGAAAATGACTGGACTTAAGTTACTTTTAGAGAAAAATATACCGACAGGGCCAAACTATAAAGATTGGCTGCGGAATGTCAAAATGGCTTTGACCTATGACAAACTGGGGTTTGTCCTCACCGCTACGGCACCTGCTGTCCCTGGTCCCAAATCCAGTAATGCGGATAAGGAAATCCGCAAAACCTGGGATTTAGATTGCGCGAGAGCCAAGTGCATCGTGCTTGCCTCGATGAACAATGAACATCAGAGGAGGCACGAGGATATGACCCTAGATAGCATATTTCTCCATACAAAGGAACTTTATGGGGAGAAATCTCATATAGCAAGATACGAGACCTCTAAGAACTTGTTTCGAGCGAGGTTGGCTGTCGGGTCATCAGTAGGAGAACATGTCCTAAAGATGATCGGCTATATTGAAGAGCTCGCAGACCTTAGGACGACTTTGGATAATGAGCTCTATACAGACCTTATTCTCCAGTCCCTTCCTCCCACCTACGCCCAGTTTATCCTCAACTTCAATCTTCAAGGAAAAGAAGTTGAACTTGCGGAACTCCTGAACATGTTAAGGAGTGCAGAGGGAACCTTGCAGAAGGCAAGGGAAACACCCGCTATGTTTGTTGGCGGTACATCTTCTTCCGGGTCCAAGGCTAGGGCCAAAGGAAGGAAGAAGAAGGCCGCACCCAAACCTAGAGGAGGTGTTAGTAAGGTGAGAGGGAAGGGAAAGAAAAAGATTGCAGTACCGATAGTTGGCCAGGATGAGTGCTTCCATTGTCACAGGAAAGGGCACTGGAAGAAGGATTGCAAGGCGTGGAACGCCAAGAACCACGAACCGAAGCAAGCTGTGGCTTCGACTTCAGGTGTGTTTGTAATTGAGAATTGTCTGTCGATCAACTCTACTTCCTGGGTATTGGATACCGGATCAGGATCTCATATTTGCAATTCATTGCAGGCACTGAGAAACCGTAGAGTGCTGAAGGAAGGTGATATGATCCTCAGGGTTGCTAACGGAGCTAGCGTGGGAGCTGCGTCCGTCGGGGATTATCACCTAGGATTGACGAGTGGACACATTTTGGTTTTACATAACTGTTATTTTGTACCAAGCTTAACGTGTAATATCATATCAGTTTCCTTGTTATCAAATAAAGGTTATGATTTCACGTTTGTAAGAGATGTTGTCAACATCCACCTTAATCATGGTTTGATTGGGTCAGGTACACTAAATAGCGGCATATATGTTTTAAACCAACTCCAAATTTTCAATGTCTAGAACACACTAAAAAGAAAGTCTCCAGATTTAAATAAGGCTTTCTTATTGCATTGTAGACTAGGTCATATCAATGAGACAAGGTTAACTAAGTTACATAAAGAAGGATATTTGGACTCGTTCGAATATCAAACTTATGCCACTTGCGAATCATGTCTCAAAGGAAAAATGACAAAGACTCCATTCACTGGACATGGAGTAAGAGCGAGCGAGCTCTTAGGACTCGTACACAGTGATGTATGCGGTCCAATGTCTACACATGCGAGAGGTGGTTTTTCCTATTTCATTACTTTTACAGATGATTTCTCTAGGTATGGATATGTTTTCTTAATGAAGAATAAATACGAGGACTTTGAGAAATTCCTGGAATACAAGAGTGAAGCGGAAAACCAAACAGGCAAAAGTATTAAGACACTCAGATCTGATCGAGGTGGAGAATACTTAAGTGCCGAGTTCCTAGGTTACCTAAAAGAGAAAGGAATTCTCTCTCAGCTTACTCCTCCATACACTCCACAACACAATGGTGTATCGGAGAGACGGAATCGAACCCTATTATATATGGTACGATCCATGATGAGTAATGCTGAGTTACCGCGATCTTTCTGGGGTTATGCGCTAGAATCAGCGGCATATCTTCTGAACAGGGCTCCTACCAAGACTGTGCCTACCACTCCATATCAGATGTGGACTGGGAAGAAACCCCATCTTCAGCATATGAAGATTTGGGGATGTCCAGCTTTTGTTAAAAAGCAGCATGTGGACAAGCTCGAGGCACGATCAGTAAAATGTCTGTTTGTGGGATATCCAAAGAACTCCAAGGGATATTATTTCTATTACGCAGAGGAACAAAAGGTTTTTGTTTCTCGTAATGCCCATTTTCTGGAACATCTGTTTTTAGAAAAGGAATCAAGTGTGAGCGAAATAGAACTGGAAGAAATTCCAGAACCACAAACTAATACTGAAAGTTTGGTAGAACCAGAGGTTCAAGAAGAACAGAACATTCCCGCACCCCTCCGCAGGAGTAGTAGGCCGTCTCATCGGCCTGAGAGATACTACGGTTTTCTCATAGACGGGGATAGAGAGGATTGCATCATAGATGATGATGAACCTACTGACTTCCAGCAGGCCATCCAGAGCGGCGACTCGGTACGATGGCTAGATGCAATGCGGACCGAAATGGAGTCCATGTACACCAACTAAGTATGGACTTTGGACTTTGCTCCAGATGGGGTAAAACCCATAGGATGCAAATGGATCTTCAAGAAAAAGATTGGTGTAGATGGACAGGTGGAAACCTATAAGGCTAGACTTGTTGCAAAGGGTTTTCGTCAAAGACCTGGTTTGGACTATGACGAAACTTTTTCTCCAGTGGCTATGCTCAAATCCATTCGGGTCCTTCTTGCTATTGCTGCCTTCCATGATTATGAAATCTGGCAGATGGACGTAAAGACGGCTTTTCTGAATGGTAATTTAGAAGAGAGCGCCTATATGGATCAGCCAGAGGGTTTCAATCAGAGTGGGAGCAGCGGGAAAGTATGCAAGCTGCTTAAGTCTATTTATGGACTAAAGCAGGCATCGCGGAGTTGGAACATCTGTTTTGATGAGACAGTCAAAGAATATGACTTTATCAAAAATCCAGATGAACCGTGCATATATAGTAAAGTTGTAGCCAGAAGTGTCGTATTCCTCGTCTTGTACGTGGATGACATTCTATTGATAGGAAATGACATTCCTATGCTACAATCTGTCAAAGGATTCTTGTCACACAGGTTCTCCATGAAAGACCTGGGTGATGCCTCTTACATTCTGGGGATCCGGATCTATCGTGATAGATCCAAGAGGATGTTGGGACTTTCGCAGTCCAAGTATATCGACACTGTACTGAAAAGATTCAGTATGGAAGATTCTAAGCGCGGTAATCTACCGGCTTGTCACGGAATCACCCTCTCCAAAGAGATGTCTCCCAAGACTGATTTGGAAAGGGAACGCATGTCTATTATACCCTACGCTTCTGCGGTAGGCTCTATAATGTATGCGATGTTGTGTACCAGACCAGATGTAGCTTACGCATTAAGCGTGGTGAGCCGGTATCAGTCAGACCCAGGGGAGAAACACTGGATAGCAGTAAAGAACATTCTCAAGTACCTGAGGAGGACTAAGGAGATGTTCTTGGTTTATGGCGGAAAAGACCTCAGGTTGGAGGCCTTTGCTGATTCTGGCTTCCAGAGTGATAAGGACGATTCTAAGTCCATGTCGGGTTATGTCTTTACCCTCAATGGAGGGGCGGTGTGCTGGAGGAGCTCCAAGCAGGACACCGTTGCTGACTCGACGATGGAAGCGGAGTATATAGCTGCTTGCGATGCCGCAAAAGAAGCAGTCTGGATGAAGAAGTTCCTAACAGAACTTCAGGTGGTTCCTACCATAGTTGATCCAATACCTCTGTATTGCGACAACAACGGAGCTATAGCTTTAGCGAAGGATCCAAGGTCCCATCAGAAGTCCAGACACATCTTGAGGTGGTATCACCTGATCAGGGAGATCATTGATCGTCAGGAGATCGTGGTTCGGAGAGTTGCTTCAGAAGAGAACATTGTTGATCCATTCACGAAGGCCCTTCCTCAGATTCAGTTCGAGAGGCTACTCGAGATCATTGGTCTTCGATATGCCAGTACATGGCCCTAGTGCAAGTGGGAGATTGTTAGTGTTTATGCCCTAGAAGGCCATTACTGTATCATACTAGTTTGTATATTACTTAATGGAAGCTTGGGATATTCACATGTATATAACAGTCTTGCTAAACATGGTAGTATGCTACTTGGTTTTTCTATCTTAATATGTGAGTGTACGTATTGATAGAGCTCTTGGGATCTTGCTTGTCTACCAGCGTTGTGATGGCAGTCACACTAGTGGGGGCTGGGTAGTCTACAAGCACATCCTTATTCTGGTCCCTGGTCGTTGGATTATCGAGACAGAGCATCGATACTCCGGAGTAGACTGGTGTGTACGCTTCTCATCCCAGTTGGGGAGATGGTCTGTCCCACAGCCGTCAGTACGTCGTACTGGAGATAGTATACAGGTGCTCGTTAGGTTACGGGTACACTGAACAGGACTCACAGGGAACTGTTGGTTGGTTTTATACCAGTCGTCAGTGAACAGTTCCCAGGTGACATGAGTACAGCGTAGTCCGCAGACTTGACACTGCTACTTCGCCTCGAGTGTGTCCCACTGTTCTTAGAATGCTACCCTACCACGGCTCAAAGGAGTCGTGCAAACAGGTAGCAGTTGGGTGCAGTCCCGAGCACTTGGAGGCAGTAGCGGTTAGACAGGATTCGTCCCTCCCGGTATTGGGAGTAGATATCGCGCTGTGTCAGAGAGCCATTATGCAAAGTCCCTGGCCAGGGCAAGCGAGATTTGCTGGTAGGTTCCAGTAGTTTCTCAGGGTGTAATGGGCTTCCCTCCGACACGAATTATACCGCTATTAGGGGACTGACGCTTGCCGCCCCCCTAGGCCCGATATGCGATAGTCTTGGACGAACGGACCGGACTGTATGGAGATTGTCACATCAGACTCAGTAGGAGTTCGGATGGGTTTTCTCATCGGCCTTCTTATCGACAACTACCTAGGGACCGTTACGTACAGCTAGTGCCGCTTGCGGTCTGTGGTTAAACCCACTGCCAGCGTAGTAGTCGAGTCTCTAGAGTCCCACACAGAGAGTTTCCTATTCCAGGCGAAACGATATAGAGGTCGTATGGTTTTACGACAAGGGTTCGGACGCATACGTTCGTTTACGTGCGTACGACTTTCGGACAGTTTTTACCAGTCGGCTTTGGTTTAAGCCAGTTACTGGTATCCGGTTATTGGATTTTTACAGTCTAAAGTTTTTCCGTATTTTTGCGGATTGGAGGGGCGTTCTCGTAATTGTGCGAGAAGCTTCTAGAAGATGGTGACTAAGGAGGTTTAGATGGCATATACTTTGGATAAGATTTGTGAGTCATGAGAGTGATTCATCATTGTCATTATTGCACCATAAATGATTAATGACTCATGCTTAATGAATCACCACTTAACATTTATGAAGCATGCTTATTCATCACATTTATTCATTTATTCTTTAATGAGAATGCTTCATAATATGTTATGATACTCACAATCTCATCTCATAATTTATTCTCACATTCTCTCTCCTCAAGCTCTCATCTTCAAACCCTAATCCTTACACCTCATGTGTTGAGATCAAAGGATTGGAAAGACTAATCAATCCATAACCATCACTCTATTTCATTCTATCTTCTTTGATTAGCAATCCAAGAAGATTAGTTACCTCAAGTTAGAGGTTTAGTTTGGAGTTTTGCTCTCGGGTGGATCGTCTACTACCTAGAGAAGGCCGAGGAGAACAAGGAGATCGTAAAGTCGAAGGACTGGTTTCATTAGGTATAATCCCTAAACACAATAGTTATGAAACTCTTTGTGTACGGTTATTTATAGTTTAGCTTCGATTCAAGCGGTTAGTCGATGTTCGTTCACTAAACAAGTTCGTTTTTGAAAATTCCGCCTCCCCACAAGTATTGGGGTGTACTACATCGACTTACAGAAACTTGCTAGTGTTGCATACATTATGGAGTGTGGTGACTAGAGTGGCTTCCATCTAGGTTATCACGCCCTGATAGTTGGATCCCGATCCCACTGATGAGTAGGATTACTCTTGGGAAATAATTTTCACTTCACAATTAGCTAACCTATTAGGTGTCTAGAAAAGTGTTAATGGGGCTATGCCTCTACGGAAACGAGCTTTATTCTAATTAGGTCCGTGTGAAAACACGGGGAACCTCCCTTGGAGTACCAACACCTACCGGCTGGACGGGTAGCGAACTTGTAAGGTGCTAATGATCCCAGCTAGTTCTCCTTTTAAGGTTTGAAGGAGAATTTGAGGAAACAGGGGGAGTCATCCTGTTTAGATAAAATAATAACCAATCTAATCATGCAAGAGCGCACTCTGAGTGTTTTCTTTTCTCTCTCTAAGTAGCAACTATGTTATGCCTTAATCAAGATAATAATATGTATGACTTGACCGACTCAGATTCTTATTCAAGGCTGGGGAACGCCAGTTTGGCTTTAACTTGTGACAACAGTCATGAGTATGAGCAAGGGAAAGAGGATTAAAAGAATTCCTTGATGACCCTAACGAAGAAGAAGCATATTATTGCGTCTCCTTCAGGTGTTCTTGTCATTGAGAGCTATTTTTCGGCCGGCCCTACCTCCTAGGTACAAGATACCGGATTAGGATCTTATATCTGTAATTTATTGCAGGGACTTAGAAAAAGTAGGGTGGTTGGACCTGGTGATATGCTCCTCAGAGTAGGGAATGGAGCACAAGTTGATGCTGCTGCCGTCGGTGAATATCACCTAGTATTGCCAAGCGACAATACTATGATTTTGAACAATTGCTATTATGTACCTTCTATGCTTTGCAACATCATATCAGTTTGTTTACACGATAAAAATGGATATAACTTTGTTCTAGATAGAAATATCATGAACATTTACCTTAATCAGGTATTGCTTGCAGATGGTCACTGTGTAATGGTATCTATATTCTAAAGCAAAACACAGTTTCAATATACAAAACACACGCAAGAGGAAGAGTTCAGAAGTGAACGAAACCTACTTGTGGCATTGTAGACTTGGTCATATTAATGAGAAATGACTATCTAAGTTACATAAGAATAGATATCTGAATCCGTTCAAATTTTCATCATATGAAACTTGTCAGTCTTTTCTCAAAGGAAAGATGACCAAATCTCCGTTCACCGGACATGGAGAAAGAGCAACAGAGCTCTTGGGACTCATACAAAGTGATGTATGTGGTCCTATGTCTATACATGTAAAGGGTGGGTTCTCATACTTCATCACATTCACTAACGATCTCTCTAGGTTCGGATATGTGTATCTTTTGAAATACAAATCTGATACTTTTGAGAAATTCAAAGAATACAGAAACGAAGTAGAAAACCAAACCAGCAAAAGTATCAAGATCCTCCGATCTGATAGAGGAGGGGAGTACTTAAGTACATAATTCCTAGAATACTTAAAAGAGAACGGTATTCTCTCTCAGCTTACTCCTCCATATACACTACAGCACAACGGCATATCGGAATGGAGGAACCGTACCCTATTGGATATGGTCTGCTCCATAAAGAGTAGTGTTGTTTTGCCTCTTTTATTTTGGGGACATGCACTTCAGACAACAGCATATTATTTGAATCAAGTTCCATCTAAATCTGTGCCAAAAACTCCATAGGAAATATGGAGTGGTAAGAGTTTGTATCTTAAACGTGTTAAGATATATGGTTGCCCTGCATATGTCAAAAAGAAGAACCCAGATAAACTCGAGGCACGATCAGTTTTGTGTAAGTTTGTGGGATATCCAAAGAATTCTAATGGATATTTATTCTACCACGCATAGGAACAAAGGATTATTGTTTCTTTGAACGCCAGATTTTTGGAAAAAGAATTTCTTGCAAAAAATATTAGTGAGAGTGTGGTAGAACTGGATGAAGTTCCAGAAACATAAACTATAACTGATGATTTGATGGAACCGCTAGATTCAGTAGTACCCGACGAACCTCAGACACATTGCAGATCTAGTAAGATTTTTCATCCGCCCGAGAGATACTACGTTTTTCTCATTAGATGGGGATCGAGAAGATTGCATTTTGGAAGTAGATGATCCTACTAGTTTCAAGCAGGCCATTACTAGTAGGGACTCTGTTAAATTGCAGGATGCTATGCGATCCGAAATGGAGTCCATGTACACCAATAATGTTTGGACCTTGGATATTGCTCCTCCAAGGGTAAAACCCGTAGGATGCAAATGGATCTTCAAAAAGAAGATTGGTGTATATGGACAGGCGAAAACCTATAAGGCTAGACTTGTTGCAAAAGGTTTTCGTCAAAAACCAGGTGTGGACTATGGCAAAAACTTTTCTCCAGTGGCTATGCTCAAATCCATTCGAATCCTACTTGCCATTGCTGCCTTCCATAACTATGAAATCTGGCAGATGGACGTAAAAATGGCTTTTCTAAACCGAAGTTTGGAAGAGTGGGTTTATATGGATCAGCCAGAGGGATTCATAGACAGTGGGAGCAACGGGAAGGTGTGTAAGTTGCTTAAATCCATTTATGGATTAAAGTAGGCATCGCTGAGCTGGAACATCTATTTTGATGAAACAGTCAAGGAATTTGACTTCATCAAAAATGAGGATGGGCCTTGTATATATAAGAAGATTGTATGAAAAACTGTCGCATTCCTAGTCTTGTACGTGGACGTCATTCTTTTGATAGGAAATGACATTCTTATGCTACAATCGGTCAAGCTGTTCTTGTCACAAACGTTCTCCATGAAAGACCTGGGTGATGCCTCCTACATTCTGGGGATTAAGATCTACAGAGATAGATCCAAGAGATTATTGGGACTTTCATAGTCTAGATACATAGAGTCCGTACTAAAGAGATTTAGTATGGAAGATTCCAAGCGTGGTGATATACCCGCATTGCATGGAATCACCCTCTCCAAAGAGATGTCTCCTATGACTGATGAGGAGAGGGTTCGCATGAGCATTATACCTTACGTTTCGGTGGTAGGATCTATAATGTATGTGATGCTATGTACCAGACCAGATGTAGCTTACGTACTTAGCATGGTGAGCCGGTATCAGTCGAACTCATGAGAGAATCACTGAATAGAAGTGAAGAACAATCTTAAGTACCTGAGAAGGAATAAGGAACTGTTCCTTGTATACGGTAATGGGGACCTCCAGGTGGAGTCTTTTACCGATACGAGCTTCCAGAGTTGCACGGATGACAACAAGTCTGTATCGGGTTTTGTGTTTACCATCAACGGAGGGGAGGTCTGCTGGAAGAGTTCCAAACAAGACACCGTTGCAGACTCGACGATGGAGGCTAAATACATTGCTGTAAACGATGCCGCAAAAGAAACTGCCTGGATTAAGAAGTTCATTACTGAACTTTAGGTGGTTCCATCCATTGTTGATCCAATACCTTTGAATTGCGACAACAATGGGGCTATGGCTTTAGCAAAGGAACCACGGTCCCATCAGAAATCCAGACACATCTTGAGGCGGTATCACCTGATCAGGGAGATCGTTGATCGCCGGGAGATCGAAGTGCATAGATTAGACACAAAAGAAAACACGACGGATCCATTCACCAAGGCCTTTCCTCAAGCATAGTTCGAGAGATTATTCGGGATGTTAGGTATGCGATACGCTAACAACTGGCCCTAGTGCAGACATTGGGTACTCGATACGCCAATATACGGCCTTAGTGCAAGTGGGAGATTACTGGATACGTATTCCCTAGTGCAAGTGTCACGACCCAAAGTTTGGATGTGACCGGCACTTAGATTGTACAATATCTAAAGATATATACACAATCCGAGTAAGCCGAAAACCAAGATCAAAATCCATTTTGCGGAATTCTTTATATAAAAATTTATCTTTTTTAAGTAAAAATCACAGTTGTTATAATTTACGATATAAAGCCAAGTATATAAAATGTTAAATTAAGTTGCATCGCTAATTGGGATCAACAATAACAACAACGAAATAAAAATTTACAATTTAAATGAAACTAATAGGATCACAAATATGAACAAAAGGGATATCCACTATATAACATTATCTCACCTGTCAAATAATATACATATTCTCATCTCTCGTTCTAAGTCATAATACAAGTCTGATGATGATTTTCTAGATACAAAATACAATACCAAAAGAGAAGGTTACTACATATGTAACCCACCTATCAAAAGATGTGAAATAAGCTGCGAAAAGTGGAGCTGTACTGCTGCTAGCCGTCCATTCTACACCTGCAAGGAACTGTGGCACAACGGGGGTGAGTTGCCAACTCAGTGAATATAACTAACATATAGCGGTTAATAATGTAAATATGACGATCATACTAACTGAAATGAGAACAAGTATAATGTATGATAGTATATGGAAAACATGAATCTGTACTACAATTCAGATAACAAAAACTGAAATCTCATCATTTATTCTCAATAAATTTCATCTTTCTGTGTCCATCATCGACACAAAACTTCCATTTCTCTCAGGCATCATTCCTCGAACGATCCTGTAATCAAAATACCGGTCGGTATCATCTAGATTTCGGCCGTATTTCACCACAATCTCCGGTATCGAGTAACCTCGCTAGGCTCCCCCGCCTCAAATACGGCTATCCTGCCCCTCGGTCTCGATCGGGTCCACCATGTATCCTACTGTATATCTCCCCCACTCAGTCTGGATAACGTATAAATCCGCGACCGTATAACTCCCCCACTCGGTCCGGAATAAAATCAAATCATAAAAACATCTCATGGTGGACATGTCACATCAATTATGAAAATCACTGGATTTATGTAGTAGTACATAAAACTCAAAACCATAAATCCTCAATAATACAATTACCTCTCATAACAACTTAGAATACTCAAATACTAACATGATGTCCATCATGCAATTTATTACTGTTATTGGTGTTTAAGGTATGATATGAATCATTTTAAACAAGAAATTTGCTAAGTGTAAAAGTGACATGGTAATATCGACGAGGTGTAGTGTAATATGTAAGATGTGCACGTGGCATAACTCGTCGATACTTGTGCAATGTTCTAACAACTAAAGTAAAGTATATGTATATATGAGTGCATATTATCAATTTAGCATACCAAAGTAAAACATTTATTTAAATAAAACTACGGGCGTAACACGCCATCTCTACAAAATTCCCCGGTAGATGTTTCGTCTACTCACTGGAAAAACGTCGTATCTACTCAGGAATTGCCAATCATTTTCCTTTCCTCGCGGCCTCCGAAATTCCCGTATTTGAATCTAACATCGAAAATTAACTTGTATAAGGAAACGGTTATTCCGACACGGTTAATATGAAAAACACACGTTCCTACGTACTAGTTATATCGTATACAACTATTTCAAGCTATTATACACTTAACCTTATTGGATTTTAACCCCATTCTGCATCACGACAGAAAACAACTCGCGATACGTTTTAACCGTGTCGTATTTTGGGTTTTTAGATATCTTTTCCGATATAAGCTTCCATATTTTATATATAATTAAACTAGCTTGTTTAAATAATACCAAAATGGCCAAAATTCTACACAGAAACTTACCCAACAAGCCAAAACTTCCTAGCTTCCTACAAATCCGGCGACACCGGAATTTCTTTATTGGTCGCCGGCCCAATTACGATCCCCTGGGTTCGTGCTCATATGGTTTGCTCTAGGTTCAATATACATCATGTATACTCTGTTTAGTTTAGTTAACATTTCTCTAAATTAAAGCAGATTCAAACAGACTCGATTTTGCCTAAGGATACGATATTCTAGACATTTTGATTTCTAATTTAAACAGAAAACAGAAATTAAATCCCTTCCATGATTAAGGATTTACCTACAACTAACTTGTTGGAATAACACCCTCCAAGATGCACAAGCTCCTTGTCCTAGCTTGATGATGAAATCCTTGCCTAGTTCTTCTCCTTCACTTCTCTTGTTCTTCTATGTTTGTTCTTGATTTCTTTTCTTTCTTTAAAATTTTAGATTTTTAATTAGCTAAATGATCTGAACAAGGTTTATATATGGTGATGGGAAGAGGGAGGTGGTAGGAGGAGGTGTCAATGACCTAGATGTGCCATCCTCATGCAAGGAGGAGGGGTTGGTGTGTGTGTGCATGCAAGGAAGAGGTGTCCTTGCATTATCTCATAAATTTTGTTTTAATTTGCAATAAAATTCTGAGCAAAATTGTTTTCTACACCTTTTTCATTTACACCCTTAACAAATTCCCATTTGCACAAAATCCTAAACTTTACCTAGAAACCCTTCACAACTTATGTTATTATATAACACCCTTTTTATTAAAATGAAGCTAAAATTCACATAAAAACCCTTATAATTTATTTATGTTACCTATTTAATTTTTACTTTAATTTGTTTTACCTACTATTTATGAAAATGTCGTATTTGGTTCTTATAACTTTTTGTTTTATCATTTTATTATTTAATTTATTAATTTTATTTATTTCTATATTTTCAAAATGTTACAATATTCCCCCTTAAGAAAATTCGGTCCCCGAATTTAAAATTAACTAGACATACCTTCAAAAATATGTGGAAATTTCCTTCGCATCGCATCCGCGGTCTCCCAAGTAATCTCCTCGAGTAATCTCCTCGCGGTTCTTTCCTTGCCAAATAACCTTTACAGACGGAAGTACCCTTGATCTTAGTTTCTTTGCCTGCTTGTCTAGAATAGAGACTGGTTGCACTATTTAGGATTAATCTCACTCAAGCTGTAAGGTCTGATGATGGGTCGCGTGAGAAGGATCGTGAAGATACTTGCGAAGCATCGAAACGTGAAACACCGGATGCACATCGGGAAAATTCGGTGGAAGTGCTAAACGATAAGTTACAACACCCACTCTCTCCAGAATCTCGTAAGGTCCGACATATCTGGGGCTGAGCTTCCCCTTCTTCCCGAAACGCATCACACATTTCATCGGAGACACTCGAAGGATCACATGATCTCCCACTTCAAACTCGAGTCTACGACGACGTCGATCTGCATATGATTTCTGTCTGCACTGGGCCGCCCCATTCTATCCCTTATCAATTGAATCTTCTCTGTATTCTCCTGTACTATTTGCATTCCCAAGATGCTACTCTCGCTCAGTTCCGTCCAACAAACGGGTGATCGACATTTCCTCCAATACAAAGTTTCAAAGGGTGCCATCTGGATCGTCTCCTGAAAACTGTTGTTGTAAGAAAATTCTATCAAAGGTAGGTGACGATCCCAACTACCACCAAAATCAAGGATGCAAGCCCGAAGCATATCTTCTAAAGTCTGAATGGTCCGCTCCGACTGACCATCTGTCTGTGGGTGGAACGCTGTGCTAAAACTCAATCGTGTGCCGAGAGCTTCTTGAATTTTCTGCCATAGTCTTCTAGTAAACTGGGTACCTCTATCTGATACTATGCATGTCGGAACTCCATGCAATCGCATAATCTCGTCGATATAAATCTAAGCTTACTGTGCAAACCCATACGTCGTCTTCACCGGAAGAAAATGAGCTGCCTTTGTCAATCTATCTACAATCACCCAAATGGAATCATACCCTCTTCTAGTCCTGGGTAGACCCATAACGAAATCTATGGAAATCTGTTCCCATTTCCACTCTGGAATGGGAAAGGGCTGCAACTCTCCGGCCGTCCTCTGGTATTCTGCCTTGACTTGCTGACAAGTCAAGCATCTCGACACAAACTCCGCAACATCCCTCTTCATTCCTTCCCACCAATAAACAACCTTTAGATCATGATACATCTTGGTGGAACCAGGATGAATACTGTATGCTGAGCTATGGACCTCCTCTAAGATCTCTCGTCTCAATCCGTCAGAATTTGGTACACAAAGACGAGTCCTAAAACGTAAAACTCCATGATCATCAATCACAAACTCCGACTCCCTGCCCTACCTAACCTGATCCATAATCTCCGATATACGAGCATTTGCGGGCTATGTCTTTCAAATACGATCCAATAACTGAGGTCGGGTGCGAACATGTGCTAGCTGTCCTCCTGTCGGGGTGTACTCAAACTGTATACGACTATCACATAAAATCTGCCAGTCTGTAGAAGACTGTGTCTGCAAGGTGCGCAAATGAGATAAGCTACCTCCAGGTCTCCAACTCAAAGCATCTGCTACAACATTCGCTTTGCCTGGATGATACAAGATCTCACAATCGTAATTTTTCACCAGTTCCATCCATCTTCGCTGCCTTAGGTTCAGATCCCTCTGCTAAAAAATATACTTTAAACTCTTATGATCTGTGAAGATTTGGCACGACTCCCCATACAAGTAGTGCCTCCAAATCTTTAGTGCGAATACCACAGCAGCCATCTCCAAATAATGAGTGGGGTAGTTCTGCTCGTGCCTATTCAACTGTCGAGAAGCATAAGCTACAACCCTTCCGTGCTGCATCAACACACAGCCTAAACCCACTCTAGAGGCATCACAATACACAACAAAGCCACCCGACCCAGAAGGTAATGATAATACAGGTGCAGTCGTCAAACGAGTCTTCAACTGCTGGAAACTCTGCTCACATGCATCTGTCCAAAGAAAGGTAACCTCCTTCCTAGTCAATCCGGTCAATGGTGCAGCTATCCGAGAAAAATCCTGCACAAAGCGCCGGTAATAACCTGCCAGACCTAAGAAACTGTGAATCTCTGTAACTGACACAGGTCTGGGCCAGTGCTTCACAGCTTCGATCTTCTTTGGGTCCACACGTATACCCTCTCTCGTGACCACATGACCCAAAAACTCCACACTGTCTAGCCAATAAGCACACTTGGAGAATTTTGCAAACAGCTGATGCTCCTTCAAGGTCTGCAACATGATACGCAAATGCTTCTCATGCTCCTCTCGGCTTCGAGAATAAACGAGAATATCATCTATGAATACTATAATAAACTGATCAAGAAAGGGCCTGAAGATACGGTTCATCATATCCATAAAAGCTGCTGGAGCGTTGGTGAGTCCGAACGACATCACCAGAAATTCATAGTGCCCATATCTTGTGCGAAACGCAGTCTTCGGAATGTCATCCTTTCGAACCTTCAACTGGTGATACCCAGACCGCAAATCAATCTTTGAGAAATAGCCAGCCCCTTGCAACTGATCGAACAAGTCATCGATACACGGTAATGGGTACCTATTTCGCACAGTCACGCGATTCAGCTGTCGGTAGTCGATGCACAGTCTTATACTACCATCCTTCCTATTTACGAATAAGACAGGAGCTCCCCACGGTGATACACTAGGACGAACAAGTCCTCTATCTAAAAACTCTTGCAACTGGCTTTTGAGTTCCTTCAACTCCGTCGGGGCCATCCGATAGGGTGGTATAGAAATAGGCCCCGCACCTGGAATCAAGTCAATGCAAAATTCAATATCGCGATCGGGCGGTAATCCTGGTAACTCAGCAGGAAACACCTCCGGAAATTCTCGTGCGATCGGAACGTGGTCCAATGGAATCTCAGCGACTCCTAAGTCCTGAACAAATGCCAAGAACCCATGACAACCCTTCTTCATGAGTCGTCCCTCACAAAGAGCAGAAATCATGTTAGCAGGAGTAATATTACAGTCCCCCTACACAACAAAAACCGGTTCACCTGGAAAACAAAATCTAACCGCTTTCCCCCGACAATCTACATAGGCATGACAAGCGGCCAACCAATCCATACCAAGAAGTATATCAAAATCTAACATATCCAGGAGAATCAGATCAACTAGCGAATCTCTATCACCAATACGTACAGAACATGACCTGAATACGTGCCGAGCTATAAAAGAATCTCCCACCGGGGTAATCACCACTAATGGTAACTCTAACAACGATGACTCTTTCCCCAAAGAAAGTGCAAATCGTGAAGATACATAAGAATGTGTAGAACCGGGATGAAACAAAATATGCCTCTAACGAACATACTGCAAGAGTACCTGTCACGACTGCATTTGATGCTTGGGCATCCTGTGGATTCAGCGCAAAAACCCGTGCCTGGCCCCTGCCCGCATCCTGTCGTCCTCAACCTCTATCTCCTCGACCTCTCTGAGAGCATCCTGCAAAGCCTCGACCTCGTGGTGCAACTGCCTGGCGTGTAGTGCCAACTGGGGAAGGAAGTAAAGCCATCGGTGTAGAAGGTGGAGGGGGTAAAGCAACCTGTGGAACAACGGTCCCATCCTGGGATCTACAATCCCTCTCAAAATGTCTTGGAAGTCCGCAACTAAAACAAATAAATGGGGTCCTCTGATCATCTGGGTATGAACTGAACATCTGGCCCTGGGTCCAACCTCATCCGAAACTGCGGCCTGGAGTGTACCTACCTCTACCTCTGCCAAACTGCCTAGTCATCGGCCCAAACGGTCTACTCCTCTTTGGCTCTGGAACAATCACTGCCTCACTCAAACGCTCCTCCACTCATATCGCTGCGTCCATGTCCTGCGCATACGTATCAAAATGTTGGGAGCCTATAGCTAGATACAACTGCGTGTCCAGAATCCTTAGGAACCTCTTCACCCGAAGCTCCTGAGTAGGTACTAAGTATGGAGCATAGCGCAACAACTGGGTGAATCGTAAATCATAATCTGCCATCGACATACTCGTCGATTTCCGCAACGCTTCAAAAATGCTAGCTCTAGCATCTCTCATACTCTGTGGAAGAAATATGGCAAGAAAGACCTCGGAAAACTCGGTCCACGACATCGGAGGAAGACCCGTAGCTCGTCCTCTCTCCATCGACTCACACCACTCCTGTGCAAGTCCCTCTAACCGAAAGCTAGTCAGCTCAACTGACCTCGCATCAGAACATCGCAATGATCTGCCAATCCTCGCCATCCTATCAAGAAAGGACTGAGGGTCCTCCGCTACATCGGTCCATGTAAATACCGGAGGTCTCAATCTCATGAACTCTGCAAGCGATACCTCTATGACTTTCATATCTACAAGTGCTACTGTCTGCGTGGGCTGTACCTCGGACTCTGCCACGGTCGGTGTCGGATCCTGTCTCAGTACTCGAGTGGCCTCAGCTAACTGTCCCACCACCCGCTGCAATCCCAACATGCCCTCCTCTATCCTAGTCATGCGATCTGGAGGAGGAGGATCAACATGCTCATGCATCGCCGTGTTAGTGTATATGCCCTAGAGGCAATTACTTTATCATACTAGTATGTATATTACTTGATGGAAGCTTAGGATATTCACCTTGTATTGACAATCTTGCTCAAAATAGTAGTATGCTACTTGGTTTGTTTCTGCTTTAATGTGTGCATGTGTTTCTTTTAGCATATCGCCTTTACACATTAGTGGAGCCCTTAGGATCTTTGCTTGATTACCAGCGTTGTGATGGCAGTCACACTCGTGGGGGCTGGGTAATCTATAAGCACATCCTTATGCAGGTCCCTAGTCGCAGGACTATCGAGATAGGGCATCGATACTCCGGAGTAGACTAGCGTATGCGCTTCTTATCCCAGCTTGGGAGACGGTATGTCCCACAGCCGTCAGTACATCGTACTTGAGATAGTATGCGGATGCTCGTTAGGTTACGAGTAAACTGGACAGGACTCGTCGGGAACTGTTGGTTGGTATTATACCTATCGTCGGTTATCAGTTCCCAGGTGACATGAATATAGCTTAGTCCGTTGACTTGACACTGTCACTTCGCCTCGAGTGTGTTCCCACTGTAATTTGATTACTACCCTACCACGGCTCAAAGGAGTCGTGCAAACAGGTAGTTTTTGGGTGCAGTCCCGAAGCACTTGGAGGCAGTGATGGTTAGACAGGATTCGTCTCTCCCGGTATTGGGGGTTGATATCGCGCTGTGTCTACGAGAGCCATTACACAAAGTCCCTGGCCAGGGAAAGAGAGATAGACTGGTAGGTTTCCAGTGTTATCTCAGGTGTTCTGGGCTACATTCCGACATGACTTGTACCGCTAGTAGGGGACTGACGTTTACCGCCTCCTAGGCCCGCCTTGCAATGTTCTTAGACGAAGAGACCGGACTGTATGGAGACTGTCACATTCAGGCTCAGTAGGAGTTCAGATGGGTTTACCTCGTCAGTCTTCTTATCGGCATCTGTCTGGGGACCGTTACGTACAGCTAGTGCCGCTTGCGGTCTGAGGTTAAACCCACTGCCAGCGTAGTGTCGAGTCTTTAGAGTCCCACATAGAGGGTTATTCGCCTTTAGGCAAAATGAGTAGAGGTCGCATGGTTTTGCGACGGGGTTCGTTCACATCCACGCACTTGTGCACGTTTGGTGTCCGGACAGCTTATACTAGTGGGCTTTGGTTTAATCCGTATCCTAGTATATGATTTGGGATTGGTTTTATCTCATTGTAATCGGGTTCCTCGGAACACGGATACGGGTGTGTATGCACAGTTGACTGAGGCAGAGGCAGAGGACTTTCATTAGGGTTGATGACCACTGTCATTTTCATAACCCTAATGTTTATGTGTTAAATATGATTTATTAATATTAGTTAATTATAATTGTGCATGGTTAGGGTTGTTGACCATTTGACTATACTTGACTTGTTGACCTAGGTAGACAAGTTGACCATCATCATTCCATATGAAAGATGCTCTTTGATCCTTGCAAAAAGCATTTAATGTGAAATGATAATGGTCATTTCTTGATTAACCATCACAATTATCTTTAGCTAATTATCCATTTTTCATAATTCACATATATGTGAGAAGGTTTGATTATTCTTCTCACTTTTTCATTTTTATTCTCTCTCCTCCTCTTCTTCTCTCTCTAGCTCTCCCCTCTTATGAGTTGAGAACCATTTGAGCTTGAGATAATCCCTTCAAAAATATTCTCTACTCTTTCTATGGTCCTAGGTTTAGCACACCAAGCACCTTAGTTACTTCTAGTTTGAGGTTGGAGCCAAAGGTAGAGGCCCTCGGGTGGATCTTTCTTCGGCAAGAGAAGGCGACAAGGAGAACCCGTTCTTTCACTCCAAGGAGCAAGAAGAGAAGGACTTGAAGACCTAGGTATAACCCCCTTTCCGAGTATCTAACTCTTTTAGCTTTGCAGTTAGTTTTTGTTTAGCAAAGATCCCTCCTTTACATAGTCCATGTTGCCTAGTGTTGTAAAAATCCAATTTTTCATAACGTTTCCGCCTCCCCGCAAGCACCGGGGTGGGCAACGTGGACTTACAGTGGTATCAGAGCCTAGCTAAACACAAACTAACTAGTTAGCAAAGTATCTAGAACTTCGATCGGAAAAAATCGCAAAACACATTTTCTAAAACCCTAGTTTCTTCCTATTTTTATTTCTGCTTTAAAAATAATAAATCATACACTAAAAATCGTCTCAGGGTTTTTACAGAACACCCAAGAAAAACAAACCAGCGAGTCGACCAACTCACCGCGGAACCGCGGCAAGAGCATGCTCTTGCCGCGGATCCGCGGCCGAGTTGACTCGGCCGTGGGTCGTTTTTCCTGCAGTGTTCTTCTGTTGCTGTTTTGGGATTTTTATGATGGTTTGTTTCTGCCCAGATTTTCCAGAGAAAAAGTTAGTGTTTGGGGTGGTCACAAATCCGTATTTTGATCGATCTTCTTTACACTTTGGCTAATGGGTTATATCTGTGATGTGATATATGTATTGAACGTCTGCTAATCGCTATACGTCGATTAGTGGGGGTTATACATATCTGTGATCTGTAATGTTGATAGTTTGTGTATATGAATTCGTTGGATTGTCGCGAATGAATAGCCGGGGGGTTGTGAGATGAGAGTTTTCTTATTGTTTCCATTCTTTTAATATGTAAATTGATGTAATATTATTTGTATGGACGCACAACCGGGTCGGGGTTGAAGCCGTCATTGTATAATTTCTTTTTACTGTTTTTTGCTCCTAGGATAGACCTAAGGTGGGGTGCACAAACTACCGGGTATGTCGAAGTGCTGAGTGGCCTACTCACGGTGTTGAGGGAGGTTGCTTCACTTCGGGTACTTGGCGGGTAGTTTGCCGCACCCGTAGGGGTCTAGGGTGGGGTTTGGCTATTCATTACGACCGTGTAATCCGTTCTTCGTTACAGGCTCGTACGGAGTGCGGATTCCTGGTATATCCAATGTGTTCATCTGTGATCTGGAATGGCTATCATTGCATGTGACGAATGTTTATATATATCTATATGATATCTATTTATGCGTTGCTTATTTTTTGCATCCGCGCTAGTCCAGCCCCCGCTCTGTCGTTAGTTAAGTAACCTAACGGGTGATGACGGGACCCCGTGGCGAATGCGGATGGCATAAGCGTACGTCATATTTTCGTTGTTTTCTGCAATGGTAGGATTAAATGATGGGACGCATTGGAATTAATGCAAGAAAAATAAACCAAGTAAAAGTCGTTGGAACACTTTCAAAACCACTCGGTTCTTTTCAAAACCAATTTTTAAATGCGGAGCTTGAACCACTCCTTTTGAAAGCTATCTCGTTCCTTCGATTATATCAAGTTCACTACGTTCACGGTTTTGCCAAAACCATTCGTAGCCCTCCGTCGTTTCACATGAATGGTCAATAAGTATTCAAGCTATGTATGTTGGCCAAAGTCAAGGCATAGTGATTGGTAGCTATTGGGTATTCATGTGCAGCATAGATAGATGTGTTGGTTTAGGGCAGTCGTTCTACCATGTTGGCCAAAGTCAAGGGTATGTGCTGGTGGGCTCAAATTAACCTGGAGAATGACGGGTAGAACTTGACATGTGACTTATGATATTTTGGCCAAAGCCAAGGTCATAAGAGCATGGGGCAAAAATCCACATCGGGGGTTTCTAAAGAAACTGAAACTTGCTAGCGCTGCATACCATTTGGAGTGTGATGATTCTGGTAGGATTCCTTCAGTTTTGTCACGCGATGATATTTAGATCCCGATCCTACTGTGAGTATATGCTACTCCTCCGGAACATTCTCACTTAACAATCAATGCTATAAACCAAGTAGGTGTCTAGAAAGGTGTTAGCGGGGCTACGCCCACAGGGAAAAGAGGTTACTTAATTAAGGAACTTCGTGAAAGCGTTGGAAAACCTCCCTCGAAGTACCGACACTGGCCTGGCTGAATGGTTAAGCAAAAATTGTACGGTGAGATTGATCCCGACTAGTTCTTCTTTTATGGTTTGAGGAGGGATTCGAGAGACAGTGGGAGCCATCCTGTTTAGACAAATTAAAAACCACTCTAAACTTGCAAGAGCATCATTCTAAAGTGTTTCTTCTCTCTCTCCTAATTGCAGCGACCATTTATCATGACTGGACTTAAGTTACTTCTAGATAAAAATATACTGACAGGGCCAAACTACAAAGATTGGCTCAGGAATGACAAAATGGCAATCACATATGACAAGTTGGGATATCTTCTTACCACCAAAGCTCCCCCTGTCCCAGGTCCCAAAACCAGCGTCGCGGATAGGGAAATCCATAAGACCTGGGAAATCGACTGCGCGAAGGCCAAGTGCGTCGTGCTTGCCTCTATGGACAACGAACATCAGAGGAGGCACGAGAATATGGACCTCGAATCCATATTTCTCCATACAAAAGAACTGTATGGAGAGCAATCTCGTATCGCCAGATACGAAGTATCGAAGAAGTTGTTTTCGGCAAGATTGGCCATCGGATCATCGGTAGCGGAACACGTGCTTAAGATGATTGGCTACATAGAGGAGCTCGCGGACCTTGGGAGCACGTTGGAGAATGAGCTCTATACGGACTTGATTCTCCAGTCCCTTCCTTCCACTTACGCCCAGTTCATTCTGAACTTCAACTTGCAGGAAAAGGAAGTTGAACTTTCAGAACTCCTCAACATGCTGAGGAGTGCAGAGGGCACCCTACAGAAAGATAGGGAAATATCCACTTTGTTTGTAGGAGGATCTTCCTCTTCTAGGTCCAAGGCGAAAGCCAAGGGAAACAAGAAGAAAACCCCCGCCAAACCAAACGGCGGTGTTAGTAAAGTGGATACGAAGAGAAAGGCAAAAGCAACAAAGGTAGCGGGAAAGCTTGTGGATAAGGAAGAATGCTTTTACTGTCACAAGAGTGGACACTGGAAGAAAGATTGCAGGGCTTGGAAGGCCAGAACACAGGATCTGAAGCAGGTTGCGGCTTCAGCTTCAGGTGTGTATGTTATTGAAAACTTTCTATCAATAAACTTTACGTCCTGGGTATTGGATACCGGGTGTCACGTCCCGAAAGTACGGAACATGACCAGCACTTAAACTACGAAACGTCTCGAGGCGTACGTAATCCAAGCCGAAAACCCAGAAATGCAAACCAAGAAAAGTAGTAGAGTGAAGGAAAACCAATTTAAATCAAGTAGTTTTAATAGCATAAGCCGAATTATGCGTTTTTAAAAACATCAGATATTTCCTGAAAATTTCGGTAGAGTCTCCTTTGTAAATACTGGCCCCCAAACGGGATACAACATGAATAGTATACGAAATCAATAAAAAGGCATCCCCAAGCGGGAGCTAGCTCTTCGTCAATCGACGGTCACAACCACACAAGCAATATAATATACAACGCCAAGGGCGAGGATCAAAACTCAAAAGGAAACTCAAAACCACAAGAAAACCACAGAAATAAAACGCGCGACTCTAAGGTCGAAAGAATAACATCACTGGTCACTATCTCAAAAATAAATACATGTTTGGTTGATGGAACTTCTAGATACAACAGAGTAATAATATACAAGTTATATAATGGGGGGTACGATACAAGTAAACCCACCTACTAGCAAATCACCCGAAGGAAACTATGCCCGCAAGCCGTAGTGAAACCTGTACGACAATCCTGCAAGAAACTGGGGCACAACGGGGGTGAGTTGCCAACTCGTGAATAGAAAAACATCTACGAAAAGAAATCGCATAAATAACGCAATCCTAGGTCAATGATCATAATATATCCTCAAATATATAACCAGCAACCCATAATAATGGTTAGGGCAATTATCTAACCCAAGTGTAATTCCATGTGCCCGTGTCAGTGCCTCAGGTAGAAATATATCATATGAATGAGGTATGAATGCATGAAAACAAAATACATGTAAATGAAGAAACTGTTTTCATAATTTAGTGAGATTTTCTTTGTATATTTAAAATGAGGTATCATAATGAAATCAGCATAAAACAGTGCTTAGCATCGGCACAAAACGTAATCCCAATATCTCGATATCTCTGTATCACAGTCTCTGTACCTCAATATCTCGAAATCTCAATGTCTCAATCACAATATCTAGGGCGCCGTCAGTCCAGACCGGCCCATACCATCCATCTCAATACCACGACGGTATCCTCCGGATATCCGACGCGTCGGGTAAAATCACCGGTAGGTAGTGCTCCCCTGCCAGGCTCACATCGTCATCATCACGCGCTTCTTGCCCCGGGGTACCTTATCGGGTCCACCATGTACCCGAAACGGTTCATCCGTCTCCTCGAATCGGGTCTTGAAATCCATCAGCAAACTCATGGTGGACGACTCATACCTTATGGGAAAAACCGCACTTTTTTATTTAAAAAGAGAGCAATCAGTTTATATAAGTTTTGCTGTTTTCCCGCCATATCCAGAAAATTTCATGGAAATCCGAATCCAAATCATCAATAGCATGTAAAACCATGAATATAGGCATAACAATGAATAACAGTATGCATGAAGTGACAAGTAATAACTACAATGTTAAGCTGGCATATACGACAGGTACACTAATATCATGTCAAATTACTAACAAACAAGCTAAGTCAAGCAATAATATTTTCTAAGGTGTACGTGACATGGCAATTACCGATGAAGATGTGTGTGAGCCGGCAAGTAAGTGTACGTGGTACATACGCATCATCGGTAATGGTGCTGGTGTCCTAACAATATGATATCAACATTGCAATAAGAAATTATAACATAGTATGCGATGCGAAGCGAACCAGAATAATAAGCGGGAGCTGAATACTAGACGCAACTATAACTAATCTGCATCAATCTAATAAGTCCTACAAATGGTGTCTTTTGAAATAACACGAATCATGGGGTTTGAAAATATGGGCTACGATGTTTTTATGAAAAGATACGTCTTTTGAAATATCCGTAGGATCCCTTGGGCTGTCTTTTAAAATACCCACGATTCGTTAGTTTTTGAAATAGGTAAGAATCGAATCTAATCTAACAACTATACTAAACTATACGGCTGAACTAACAAGCTGAACTACAGGTAAGGAAACCGCCTAACATCTGAGTCGATACATATACATACCTGAATATATATTAGTCGGTGATCCCGCCTCAATAATATCATATCCGATACCATATCTATAATCAGACATCCCAAGTCAAGAGTGCGGAACAATCATCAAAATATAGCTCGTACGTCAATCCGTCGTACGGCATCCCCAAATCTGGGTACGGGTTAATATCATATTCATCACACTATTCATCTGGTATCCTCTTTATCCAAGAACATAGTCCAGGGTACTGACCTATATCTAGTACAATACTAATATCATCAATATAGTCATGATCTGACTACTGATCGACAGTCTCGTACAAACCGATATCACAACCACAAAACAAATCTCATCGACTCAGGTCAATCCCAAGCATCGTCCTCATATCCGTATGTGAACACATAGTCCCATACCTATGTGAACACATAACTATAAAGAATCCCATGAGCACATATAAATAGGAATGTATGCAAGTATGTATGTGTGTAGCGCAACAATACCCTAGGGTTCGCAACACTAAAATAATCCAACACACCAATATCCATCCTAAACATCGTTATTAATCCCAAATAACATATAATAATTGTTGGTGTGTATACGCATCCGTATACACCACCACGGACTGCGGGGGTGTTATACGCCATCGACCCGACTTCTCCCCGTAGATATAAATCTACTCACCTGGTCCTCGCTCGCCGGTGCCGACGTCGCCATGCGCTTGCTTGCCGTCTCGAACTCCATATGGGGGTTCCTACATATCACAACGCACCGCATCCCATTAAAATCCGACTCATGACCAAAACGACACACGAATCCCACATAGGTCAAAACCTATGGTTGCTTCTACAAATCAACCCAAAAACCCTCGATATTGGCATACAAACGCCAGACCATCGAGAAAAATCCAAATACACTCATTTGCACATTCACAAACACTAATTTTAATATAAAATAGGTTAAAACTCACAAAAACCCCAAATTTACTTTAAAAGCCGTTTTTCCGAAAAACTAGCAAGCAAAATTACCCGTTTTAGTACAAAACTCGACGTTTAAACAATTCTAGGGGCCATAATGCTTATTAAATAACTTAAATAAGTCATAAAAACAATTCCCATAATTTAATCTCGTTAAATTCCAAGAACCCTAAAATTCTAGTTTACAAAAATACCTAAATTTTAACAATTTTATAGCAAAATGCACAAACAACAATTTAGGTTGGATTTGCAAGATCTAAGTTGATAAACAACAAATTAAGATGTTAATAATGTGATAAAAACCCTAACCATAATTTGATCTCACCCATATATGCATTTCATAAAAACCTAGTTTGCATAAAAAGCTTATTTATTGCAAATTTTAATTTAACAAATTGCAACTAGCAACCTAATTTGATTTAGCAACCATTAATATGTCAAAACATCACACAAGCATAATCTCATAACATAAAACCCTAACATGATTCAAATTCTTCTCATGAATTTTCATCACACAAACCACAACAACCAATTTAACACTTATAAACAAAATCATATAAGCAACTAATCAACAAACAACCATGGGGCACAAAATTTATACCTCACAATTCCATGATCAAACATGAATCTAGACCTCCAAAATGAAATCCTTGCACCAAGATCCATGCATCTAAGGCTACCCTAAAATGGGTAGGAGGTGGATTTTGATTTTGAGGGATTTTTGCATTGATTTTTGAGTGAAATTTGATGAATTTTGAGGGGAAAATGAGATGGGATTTTGTGGGGCTGCACAAGGGGGAGGGCTCGGCCAGAACAGCAAGGGGGAAGGGAGAGAGGTGTGGGTGGGTTTGGAAAGTCAAAGAAAGAAAGAAAAAAGACCCACTCCTCAAATGTCTAAGCATCACTTCTTTGACTTTTGCTAATTCCCTTTTATTTTCATTTTCTACACACAAAATGGGGTGGCATTTGGGGGGGGGGCTGCTGATTGGGGTCAGTTGGTGAGGGATATGGGGGTGTGTGTGGGTTGTGTACAAGTTCCCAAGTAAAAATAACCCCCCTCTCTCAAGTCAACAAGCCTAAACTTCATTTACATAAAAAAAAAGCCTTTTTCCCTCCATAATTTCTAAACCGTTTTGGCAAACGATTTCGTTTCAAAAACCACATGATAAAATTTTGTTTAATGTTTTACGTTGCACAAAATTTGTTTCAACTCATTCCAATTTGTAATTTTCCCTAATTAAATGTATTAGTGACGGCTTAAAATAATATTAAAATAATTAATTTCGGAAAATTTTTCAGAAAATTTGAAATTTCACCAGTGACTCAATAAACACCAAATACTAGCAATTACATAGCTAGAATATGTATATTTAATTTTTATAATACGATATTTGTATTTTGACTTTTTACAGAAAACTCCCTTATTTTACCGGTTTTTCGAAATTTCACCGAAACGATTTTCAATACGTTACAATCTTCCCCCTTAAAGAAATTCGGTCCCCGAATTTAAATTAAAACTCCCCCCAAATACTAAAACATCTAAGCAAAACTATCAAGTCGTCGGGGCTCCGAAATCATAAATACATAAAACAAATCGTAGCGCAGCGCATGCGCATGAAAAATAAGCATATAACTCAAATCAAAACTCCATCCAGCATCCCGCAATCATCGGAGTCATGGTGAAGAAACAATGTCCAAATCCAAAATGAAAATCAATATGATATACATCATTAAAACATCTGGAAGCAATGCATGCCAAATCTTCTTCAAATCGTTGTGCGATGCTCGCAGCACTGCACAGTGGCGGACGTTTATTGTAAAAAAAAATAACTACATATATATATATATATATATATATATATATATATATATATATATATATATATATATATATATATCCTTTGTTTAATATGCACGTCCCGCCGTTTTGGAAGCAATTTCAGACGGGTTTCCTTTATAAAATGTTTCGTGTCATCTCGGACACGTAGGTAAATACTGAGACTGTAGCTCGCTTTTTGGAAATCCCTTCGATAACTATCAATGCATGCAAAATATATTCAGGTACTGTCCTCTGACTAGTCTTGCTCAGTACGAGAACACATAGCGAATATCATAAAAACGTACTGCTCCATAAGAAATCAATCACAAATATATATGAATACTACGTGCGTCAGGTGCGCACGGAAATCAAAATCTATAAATGTGCCATACATGTGCACAGAAACAACATCTAGGTGCAACAGGTTCAGTCATAGGCAACGTGTGTGCCTGACAGCAAAATCAGGTGCATCTGACATGCACGAAAAATCTCGATTTAGTGCATCTGGTGTGCACCAAAATCACACTTCAAAACATGCGCCCAACATGCACGAAAATCCAAATCAGGTGCATCCATCGTGCACGAAATCATGAAATCCAATATCAAGTGCCGAATATACGCAAAATCCAATCAGGTGCACAAGGTGCACAAAACAAATATCGAACATCACCATCGAAATCGAAGTTCAGGGCATCTAAATGCACAACATACGTAACACTGTACTGCAAGCATATATGAACTATACCGAGTGCAAAAACCAAATCGTGTGCGTGCATACGCACAAAATCAACTCAAATGTCTAAAACCGTAAAATCACAGACATGTGAATGTTGGAGATAGTGCCCTCAAATTCAATTATTCGATCACAGGAACGTGATTACAATGATTGATGGAGGACCTATCCCGATAGGACAGTCTTACTCGAGATGATAGTATGCTATCTGGTTTATCTTTATCATCGTGTACTGCTTTAGGTGACCTGACAGGTCACTATTGCACGTTGATAGAGCCCCTAGGATTCTTGCTTGACCACCAGCAGTATGAGGGCGATCATATACGTGGGAGCTAGTAGTCTATAAGCACATCCTTAAATGGTCCCTAGTCGTGTGAGTTTCGAGATAGGGCATCGATACTCCAGTGTAGACTAGTGTGTACATTCGAGACCCCGACGAGGGGCGGTGGCCGGTCTCACAAGCCACTGGTGTCAGTTGGTTCACCTAAGATGTATACAGGTGCTCATTGGGTTATGAGTACACCGGACAGGACTCGCCGGGAACATGCCAGTTGGTCATATACCAGACGTCAGATGGAAGTTCCCTGGTGACATGTGTGCATGTTAGTTCATCGACCTGGGGATCGTCATTTGTCTTGTGTGAGTTCCCACTGTACTTTGATTACTACCCTACCACGGCTCAAAGGAGTCGTGCAAACAGGTTTTAGTTGGGTACAGTCCCGAGCCACATGGAGGCAGTGAGCGTATCTTCAGGGGTTCGTCTCTCCCGGTATTGGGGGTGATGTCGTGCTGTGTCTAGGAGAGCCATTACACGAAGCCCTCGGCCGAGGCAAGGAGATTTACTGGTAGGTATTCCAGTAGTATCTCAGGGTGTTCTGGGCTACACTCCGACACGACTTGTACCGCTTTTGGGGGTCTGACTTTTACCAACCCCCTAGGCCCGCCATGCGATACTTATAGACGAACGGACCGGACTGTACGGATATTGTCACTGACAGGCTCAGTAGGGTTGTCGGGCTGAGTTCGCTCACAGACGTCCCTTTTAGTCAATACCTGGTAGCCCGTTACGTATTGGCTTATACCTCTGACGTGCTAGTGGTTAAATCCACAACCAAGGTGTTGACGAGTCTTTAGAGTCCCCCACATTCAGTTACTCAGCTTTCGGGCAAAATGTTGTAGAGGCCGTATGGAGATATGGCAAGGTCCGATCAGATACGTGCGGTATTGCACGGATCAGGATCGGACAGTTTGTACTATAGGCCGTATGGATATATGGCAGGGTTCGATCAGATACGTGCGGTATTGCACGGATCAGGATCGAACGGATATTACTAGCCGGCTTTGGTTTAAGCCGGATCCTAGTATAGTACAGTGTAGATTTTGTCTCATTGCATTTGTATTTCGGTCGAAATACAGATGCGGGTGTGTATGCACAGTATCGGGGTTTTCCTGTAATTTATTACGGGACCAGTTTTCTGGAGTTGCAAGTTTGTTTTCTGTTTCGGCCAATTTCCTTTGTATCGTTCATTGGCCGATGATTGGTGGAGGAGGGGCTTATTTGCATTGTTGCAAATAGGCATTTGTGGATGGGGTCTTTTGCATATTGCCATGTCATGTTCACTTGACTTTTTGACTTCATCATGGTTGCTCCATACCTTGACCTTTTGACTTGACTTCTTGTCATGATGGCATGACTTTTGTGGACATGATTGTTGATGATGAGAGATGGTTGTTAGTTGAGTGTGGGTTTGATTTTGTGATGATTTCTTTTTGCATGATAGCCTTCTCTCTCTCTCCATTGTATTATTGGAGGGATCTCTCATTTTTCTATCACACTACACTCTCATTTTCACCCTCCCCTCATTGTCATAGCCGGCCACTCCATAGTGGGCTGTCCAAATTTTGAGTGTGGGTCTTTTGGCTCATTTCTTGTTGCAAAATTCCTATAAGATCAATCTCAAAAGCTCCAAGTTCAATCCCTCCACCAATGGCAACCTCCACTACCCCAAAATGAGACACAAGTTCTACACAACATTCTACAGCAAATCTTGGGCATGTCGACTAGCCAGCTTCGTGCCCGAGTTGCCTCGGCATTGAGGTGGGAGCCCGTAAAAGAAGTAGGCGATGTGGTGCACTTCCGGTGACGAGGTGGAGACCGGAGCTTCCGCAGGAGATCGGGACGACGACGAGAAGACCGAAGGACTCGGATCAGTCGGTATATCTCTCTTCCCCATCTTGTAGTTAGCTAGGACTAGTTAATGGTTCGATCCGGGTATTAGTGCGCGGCGGTTTGCCAGTTCAAGAAAATTTAATGTTTATCACCGCTTCCGCATTTGGCCGTCGGATTGACGGCCGGGGCGCCGCCGTGCACTTACAGTGGTATCAGAGCCTCGCCATTAACTTAGTCTAGCTTTGTTTAATGTGTTTTGCATTTCCGATCGACCAAAATTCCAAAATCTGCATTTTTGTTCACATCAGTTTTCTGTTGGAAATTTTTGGTGTCGAAATTTTTTTCAGGTTACAGAAAAGTGATCTACTAGAAAAACTAAGAATTCTGTAAAAATTCAATGCAACAACTCTACAGTGGGAGCGCGGAACCGTGGCCAAACTCCCCTTTGGGCCGCGGTTCCGCCGCACACTGTTGGGTTCCCTGCACCAAATTTCTACAGTATCTTTCTAGGGTTATAATTGGGGTTTTGGAATAATAACATTGGGCCCAGAATTTCTTGATCTGCTACAGTAATGCTTGGGGCCCACTTGTTAGAATTTGATCGATCGGATAATTTAAACACATTATTTCACAGTATTTACATTATATCTGCGACCGTGAATGTCACTTGATCGGTAAATCCGGTCTAACTGCTATAGCCCAGTTAGACGGATTTGCGAACGTGACTTTCACGTTGTTGTTCTGTTTTTGCTGTGATGTTGCGGATCGGTCGTGGGGGATAGCCTGGATGCAATGCTAGTACAGTTGTGGTTGTATTATGTACATTTGATATTGCGGGGCGAGCGTCCGACATGTGGACTGCCGTCACTGCCTGATTGTATTATTATTTTGGGGCACGACCAGGTTGCGGTCGATGTACCCGTTGTATGTATATTTTACTTTCTGTACTAGGATTACCCCGCGGAGGGGTGCACGGATAGCCGGGTTCTAGAGGGCAACAAGCCCGCATCTCATGGCATTGAGACGGAGGGGGCTTCACTCTAGGATTGGCGGGCTATTCGCCGCACTCGTAGGGGGTACAGGTTGACCCAGGTGGGGTGCCCAAGTTACCGGATTCCGTGAAGTGCTGGGTGGTCCATTCACGTTGCTGAAGGGGGCTGCCTCGCTTAAGGTTTTGGCGGGTAACTTGCCGCGCCCGTAGGGGTCTAGGATTTCATTGCACAGGCTATCCACACGACCAGGGGAACGTCGGGTTTCAGTGGCTCTGTGAAACCCGGGGATCCCAGATATCTGTATTGTTTCTGTGATGCTGTACATTTTCTGTGATGTTGCATTTTTTTTTCACGCCTTGAGCGAATATAATATATTGGTATATATATTAGTAGATGTTGTATATGTTTTGCATCCACTCTAGTCCAGTCCCCGCTCTTTCGTTAGTCAGCTAACCTAACGGGTAATGACGGGACCCAGTGGCGAATGCGGATGGCATATACGTACGTCAGTATATTTTCGTTCTTTGTGGTGTGATCTATTGATGGGACTGCATTGATTTGGATCAATGCAAGTTTAAAAACAAACCTAATCTGATTTTGTTGGAACACTTTTCAAAAAGCTGTTATTGCAAGGACGTTCACTTTTGTTTTGCATCGTGATATTCAGTTGGAATATCCTGCTCCTCAGTCGACGAGGCAAGGGCCGAGATCCCTTCACCGGGAGTGACCCCTTGGACAAAAAGTTTGCGTCAGGGCATTAACTTCACTATAGCCGATTGCTTTTGCTTTGCACCATGGTATTCAGTTGGAATATCCTGCACCTCATTCTACGGGGAAAGAGCCGAGATCCCTTCACCGGGAGTGACCTCTTTAGCAACGGTTTTCGTCACTATATTTTTTAAAAGCTATTCGTTCCTTTGACGATATCAAGTTCATTTGTTAAAGGTTTTCGCCAGAAACCATTCGTAGCCCTCCATCATTTCAGTTAAATATTCGGTAGTATTCAAGCTATGTATTTTGACCTCACGCCAAGATATAGTGTTTGGTAGCTGCCGGGTATTTATCTGTTGCATAGATAGATGCGTTGGTTTGGGACAGTCGTACTACTATTTTGGCCTACGTCAAGGGTATGTACGGGTGGGTTCAAATTAACCTGGATAATGATGGGCAGAACTTGACATGTGACTTATGATATTTTGACCTCACGCCAAGGTCATAAGAGCATGGGGCAGAAATCTCATCGAGAGTTTCTAAAAGAAACTGAAACTTGCCAGATATGCGCATACCTTCTAGAGTGTGACACCATGAGCGGATTCTGTCACGTTATCATGCGATGATAGTTGGATCCCGATTCCCACTGATGAGTTGGTTTACTCCTCGGGTGTTCCCGACTAATTCTTCTTTTAGGTTTGGAGGAGAATTTGACGGTACAGTGGGAGGTTTCCAGATTAGATAAATTGGTAACCATTCTGATCTAGGTTAGAGTGCACGCTTAGTGTTTCTTTTCTCTCTCTCTTTGGCAGGGACCATTGACCCGACCCTAAGACTATGACTCGGTGACCAAGTTGACCGAACCTTCTTAACACTGGCTTTTGGATTGTCAGAGTTGCAAACCTCATTGCCACTCCTACTTTTACCCTTTTCTCCAGGACACTCCGTATTACTACGAACGTCCACTTCCATTGGACAAAACCATCGTATGGTTAGATACGAACTCGAAGGAATTTATTCAAGGATGATTTCCGGTTCAGGAGAAAACGGATAGGACTATTCAGTTGTCTTTTCCTTTTACCTTCTCTCAGTTTGCGAGTACTCCTTGGTTTAGGAGTAGTACACCTATTACGCAAATTGGATAGTCTTCTTCCAAATCTTAGGCTGGTGCCGACCGGTAGGGAATGAAGAAAACCAATTAGCCTAATGATGGTGTACAGAAGGTATTAAGTTAAGACAAAGTAAGGGATTAGTAAGAGGGCAAAGTAAATTGCGACTGCTATTCACGACCAAACCAAGTATTCCTTTGCCAATCCTAAATCACCTTTGTATTTCTCCAGGACACTCCGTATCACTACGAAGATCCACAGTTTATTGGATACTCCATCGTATGGTTATATACGAACTCGAAAGGAACTTGTTCCAGTTCGGGATGGATTCTGGTTCAGGAGAAATATGAATAAGGTTTATTCGGTTGTCTTTTATCTTCACCTTCTCTCGCTTTGCGAGTGTTCCTAGGATTGGGACAGTACACCCATTATGCTTATTGGATAGTCTTCTTCCAAACCATAGGCTGGTGCCGAACGGTAGGGAAGGAAGAAAACCATTTGGCCTAAAGGGGTGTGCAGAAGGTAATGACTAAAGACATATGAAGGGATTTGGAGAGGTGGCAAAAGATTATATGGTTACAGTCGTGAATCTGGAAGAGGCATTACTAGGAATACCAGGATACCCCATCGGAACATTTCAATGTTTCAGTTTCACTGTGTAATGTTAAAAGAAAACTGATTTCCCAATTAGATACTTACTCCAGGGTATGTATTTACCAGGTATGATTCTCACATCTGTATGGTTTTACAGATGATGAGTGGGAGTAAGTTATTGGGAATTGGGTGATCATCCTCATTATATCGGGATTCGTTGTAATCAGTGATATTTGAGGAAGTCACCTGGGTTGTTTGCCGGACGGCAAATATTTGGTTTTCAATATCCGCTGTCATGCACCAATTTCAAATCGATATATCTGTACGTCTATTTTCATAGAGTTAGATATACCCTTTTGAAATTATGTCTACGACATTTACCTATATCAGTGGATGGTTAGGTAAGGAGCATTAAAAATCGGTGTAATTCTTCATAACCAAAGGTACAGTTTTCAACCTACGACACACAGTGAATGAGTTATCAGACTCAAGGGACTTATACAGAGTATTGTATGTTGTCCAGGGTCCATCAGGACAGAGGGGTTGGTCCTCGTACTATATTCGGTTTACTTATGACTTCTCTAGTTTTTAGACAAGTGTTTCGTGGAAACACAGGGTCTGAATTTTGAGAAGTTGTAGGTATTTGAATAGAGTAGAGAACTAGGTATAGCAAGTATCGGGATTCTTCAAAGAGATCGAAGATGTAGATACTTGTGTATGGTATTCAGTTGGTAGTAGTGATTAAGAGATCTTGCTTCTCTTTCAGGTTACTCATAATTGGAAGCATTCCTAAGTTGAGTAACGCTGATCGGCCTCCTTCCATTTAGTTGACATGCACTGGAGACAGCTGCATGATTTGAATCTGGTTCAATTAAATCAGTGCCTCTGGTTCTATATTGGATATAGAACAGTTCATATCTTAACGTTGTTAAGGTATGGGGAGTTGTCCGGCTTATGCTTAAAACCAGACACTGGACAACTCAAGGCACGTTTCTGTAATGGCTGTTTGTGGGTTGACCCAGGCTATGACGCGGGTTGACTTTCTACCATCTGGAAGATCAATAGCGATATTGTTCTTGACTCGCCACAGTTTTAAATTAAAAATGGATTTTTTCAGAAAACAGTAGTGGGAGTATGGTAGAACTGGAAGTGATTCCAGAACCACAAACGATTACTGAAGATTTGATAAGGAACCTAAAGATTCAATCCGTATTGACATTCCATTGGCCACTCCGCAGATAAGGTGGGTAACTTTAGGCACCCGAGAGGTACTACGGTAGCCTCAAAGACGGTGACAGGGAAGTTCTTATTTACCCACAATTGCCATTGCTGTTGTTCCAGACTGTGAGACCCGGCGGGAGGATGATTATAGCGTCGTTCTAAACTAGTTTTAGTAGTGTACGTGTATATGACTCTGGCAGAGGGTTGTCGTAGTCAGTGGGAGCAGCGGAAGCATTGGTGGACAGGTAGCTTATGTCTATTTATAGACTAAAGCAGTTGTGGCGGAGATAGATCATCTATTTCTGACGTGACAGTCATGGGTTTGACTTCATCAGAATAGGGGATGGATCTGTTGAGAAGGTAGTAGGGTGTGATGTCCTGGTATTTGGATGACATACACAGAATAGTAAGTGATATTCCTATACTACGATCGGTTATACTTTGGTCGTCACACAGTGTTTTCTCCAGATGGGACTTGGACTTTATGTCTGACATACTGGTTACTAGATCTATGGTTTTAGATCTAGATTTGGGTGGTTTCCCAATCAGGGTACTTAGACAACATTCTAAGAGTATTTAGAATGGACGACTCCATGCACGGTAGTGTACCTGCAGGTGATGGAGTCACCCTCTCTAAAGGTGTCTTACAGACTAAAGTAGAGAGGGATGTGCATGATTGACAGATCACTTGCTTAGGCAATTGAGTCAATCATGAGATGTCAAGTACCACACCAGATGTTGTTCTTGCACTAGATGCAATAAGTTGACATTGATCCAATCCTGGAGAAACAGTCGGAAGCAGTTTTAGAACATAAGTGGATGTTCTAGGGATATTATAACGACAGCCTCATTCGGGAGACAGTTATCATTACAGGCTTCCAAGGTGACATGGGCGACAAGGAAGTTGTCAGAGTTATAGTTTTCCTTCTGACGAAGGGCAGTATTTTGGACAGGTGGTCCAAGGCAATACTGAGGGAGGCATGGTGCAGGATACTGATTAAGTTCAGTTGACGATACAGTCTACGAAGTTTGGATTTGGAGTTCATTATGTGAGCTAGGCCCCATCAGACATCCAGGCACATTCTAAGACAGGTATTACTCATTTCGGGAGATGGGTTTCTCCGCGAACTTGAGATATAGAGAGACATAGAAAGAGACATCAAGGCGGATCCACTCACTAAGGCTATTCCTCGAACGCAGTAGTTTCGCAAGCGAGCTTTGTGAGACTGACTAGTAGAGGAGTTGGGTGTTCGGTGTGACACGTGCTGTGAGTATGCGATATCGCAATAATTAGCCTTGAGTGCAAGTGGGAGATTGTTGGAGATAGTGCACTCAGATTCAATTATTCGATCACAGGCACGTGATTACAATGATTGATGGAGGACCTATCCCGATAGGACAGTCTTACTCGAGATGATAGTATGCTATCTGGTTTATCTTTATCATCGTGTACTGCTTTAGGTGACCTGACAGGTCACTATTGCACGTTGATAGAGCCCCTAGGATTCTTGCTTGACCACCAGCAGTATGAGGGCGATCATATACGTGGGAGCTGGTAGTCTATAAGCACATCCTTAAATGGTCCCTAGTCGTGTGAGTTTCGAGATAGGGCATCGATACTCCAGAGTAGACTAGTGTGTACATTCGAGACCCCGACGAGGGGCGGTGGCCGGTCTCACAAGCCACTGGTGTCAGTTGGTTCACTTAAGATGTATACAGGTGCTCATTGGGTTATGAGTACATCGGACAGGACTCGCCGGGAACATGCCAGTTGGTCATATACCAGACGTCAGATGGAAGTTCCCTGGTGACATGTGTGCAGGTTAGTTCATCGACCTAGGGATCGTCATTTGTCTTGTGTGAGTTCCCACTGTACTTTGATTACTACCCTACCACGGCTCAAAGGAGTCGTGCAAACAGGTTTTAGTTGGGTACAGTCCCGAGCCACATGGAGGCAGTGAGCGTATCTTCAGGGGTTCGTCTCTCCCGGTATTAGGGGTGAGGTCGTGCTGTGTCTAGGAGAGCCATTACACGAAGCCCTCGGCCGAGGCAAGGAGATTTACTGGTAGGTATTCCAGTAGTATCTCAGGGTTTTCTGGGCTACACTCCGACACGACTTGTACCGCTTTTGGGGGTCTGACTTTTACCAACCCCCTAGGCCCGCCATGCGATACTCATAGACGAACGGACCGGACTGTACGGATATTGTCACTGACAGGCTCAGTAGGGTTGTCGGGCTGAGTTCGCTCACAGACGTCCTTTTTAGTCAATACCTGGTAGCCCGTTACGTATTGGCTTATACCTCTGACGTGCTAGTGGTTAAACCTACAACCAAAGTGTTGACGAGTCTTTAGAGTCCCCCACATTCAGTTACTCAGCTTTCGGGCAAAAAGTTGTAGAGGCCGTATGGAGATATGGCAAGGTCCGATCAGATACGTGCGGTATTGCATGGATCAGGATCGGACAGTTTGTACTATAGGCCGTATGGATATATGGCAGGGTTCGATCAGATACGTGAGGTATTGCACGGATCAGGATCGAACGGATATTACTAGCCGGCTTTGGTTTAAGCCGGATCCTAGTATAGTACAGTGTAGATTTTGTCTCATTGCATTCGTATTTCGGTCGAAATACAGATGCGGGTGTGTATGCACAGTATCGGGGTTTTCCTGTAATTTATTACGGGACCAGTTTTCTGGAGTTGCAAGTTTGTTTTCTGTTTCGGCCAATTTCCTTTGTATCGTTCATTGGCCGATGATTGGTGGAGGAGGGCTTATTTGCATTGTTGCAAATAGGCATTTGTGGAGGGGGTCTTTTGCATATTGCCATGTCATGTTCACTTGACTTTTTGACTTCATCATGGTTGCTCCATACCTTGACCTTTTGACTTGACTTCTTGTCATGATGGCATGACTTTTGTGGACATGATTGTTGATGATGAGAGATGGTTGTTAGTTGAGTGTGGGTTTGATTTTGTGATGATTTCTTTTTGCATGATAGCCTTCTCTCTCTCTCCATTGTATTATTGGAGGGCTCTCTCATTTTTCTATCACACTACACTCTCATTTTCACCCTCCCCTCATTGTCATGGCCGGCCACTCCATAGTGGGCTGTCCAAATTTTGAGTGTGGGTCTTTTGGCTCATTTCTTGTTGCAAAATTCCTATAAGATCAATCTCAAAAGCTCCAAGTTCAATCCCTCCACCAATGGCAACCTCCACTACCCTAAAATGAGACACAAGTTCTACACAACATTCTACAGCAAATCTTGGGCATGTCGACTAGCCAGCTTCGTGCTCGAGTTGCCTCGGCATTGAGGTGGGAGCCCGTAAAAGAAGTAGGCGATGTGGTGCACTTCCGGCGACGAGGTGGAGACCGGAGCTTCCGCAGGAGATCGGGACGACGACGAGAAGACCGGAGGACTCGGATCAGTCGGTATATCTCTTTTCCCCATCTTGTAGTTAGCTAGGACTAGTTAATGGTTCGATCCGGGTATTAGTTCGCGGCGGTTTGCCAGTTCAAGAAAATTTAATGTTTATCATCGCTTCCGCATTTGGCCGTCGGATTGACGGCCGGGGCGCCTCCGTGCACTTACAGTGAAACCAAAGCACGAAAACTATATCAAGGGCAACACTATGCAAAGATCGTAAATCATTAATCATCAAAATCAAATCATAAGAATAAATCACCCAAAACATCGAAATCAATAATGGCGGCATAGTACCGCTCAAGCGCATCCTCTATGAATCTCGGGCCAACTGTCGCAGTCACTAGTGGGACGTCTCGTCGATGATCAAGAACTCTGGCCTGCCGGCGTGCATAACAATGACCACTCCTGGGTCAAGGTCTTCACTGGGAATTACCAATCTCTCGGTCCATCGGCTCATCGGCCTTGTCAGGTGTGCTAACGGGGATGATCCCGTTCTGGCACGTCTCTTGTCATCTCACGGTCAATCATCGCGAGCACTCGTAAGACAGCATATCACTGGCGTCGGCCCCTGGCTCTCTGAATGTACGTGACACATCTGATCCTGGGTGCAAGTATCATTGCAGCAGTGTCCTGGAAGGAATCCTGCTCACGGTCTCTTCCATGTTTCGTCTCTGCCAACTGTCCGGAAGTCATCGTCCATTCCTATATCTGCATCTTGCTCCGGAACGGCTGCATACCCAGCGCGACTCCTTCTGGAAGGTATATCCAGTACTCTGCTTCGGCATGCGTATCGCATCTCTGATATCGGCGGAGTGGGACGTCATCTTATCCAGATCTTGTACGGACCTCTTTACTCCATTTTCTCTAATGTCAACTGCTTCGGACTCGTATCATCGTGGCTACATGGACTGAGCTCCAACGGCTATCCTCGTATCGGGAGTCTCCCAAGAAATGCATCTCACCACCTAGCATCCGAATTAAGTCGAGCCATCCGATCGAGTCGTCAAAACCTCATAATCCCCCAAGAGCTCAACATCTTGGGCACAGTTTAATAGTATCGAGTACATACAACAACATCGGTGGTCCAACTATAGAAGGGCAAACCCAAGCCTCACTAATGGTGCCGTAGAACTGCCGCAAACCCGAAGGTTCAAAGGCTTTCACACGGTCATTAAGTCGAGTTAGGGTTTCATTCTTCTAGAGGGACCATAGAATTGCCTGCATGTCTTTCCGACTACTTTAAACTTGGAATAATAGGTTTCTGACATTCGATCGTCTCTGTCGACTCCCAACGTCTCCGCGTGAAGTCGTCTCTAGCCGGAATCAATCTATCTGATGACCTCGCATCGGGGTAGGCGAACGATCCACATGTCCTAGTCATTCATCCTCGATGACTAGCGACCTTCTATCATCTCTTAGTACAACTCATTCTGCACTAACTCCAGCATCTGGGGCAATATCTCATCGTTCGCAGCAATAACTGGATCGCTCGTTTGCATGCTGAACGATGCCTCAATCATCAGGAGTAAGCAATACTTCAATGGACATCAAAATCTGGATGGCCTCTATCAGTGGCCCAATCCTCTGATACTGATCGGCACGTCCGAGAAATCTCATAAAGGCGATCCGCCAAACGCTCGTGACGCGGAAATACAGTAAAACGACACATCTCCGCAATCGTGTATCGCCGGAATTTCGCCCGGGTCAGTCCTCGTTCGTGACGAGCTCGTGCTGACCGCAACTCTAACCGTAACTCTCCCTGCCCGTAATCGTGGCAGCAAAACCATAACTGGTACTGATGAGGATAGATCGGAATGAATATAATACTGAGCAAAGAAATGTACATCCTAAGGCTCCTTAAGTGGAGTGGCGTGCCGTAAATATGCCGCGGAACATACCAACGGTACGTCACTCTACTTTAGTCACCTATTCCATCAACCAAGGATCATCCTACGCTCCGAAGGTAAAACCTAACACTCTGATACCAACTTTGTCATGTCCCGAAAGTACGGAACATGACCGGCACTTAAACTACGAAACGTCTCGAGGCGTACGTAATCTAAGTAAGCCGAAAACCCATAAATGCAAACCAAGAAAAGTAGTAGAGTGAAGGAAAACCAATTTAAATCAAGTAGTTTTAATAGCATAAGCCGAATTATGCGTTTTTAAAAACATCAAATATTTCCTGAAAATTTCGGCAGAGTCTCCTTTGTAAATACTGGCCCCCAAACGGGATACAACATGAATAGTATACGAAATCAATAAAAAGGCATCCCCAAGCGGGAGCTAGCTCTTCGTCACTCGACGGTCACAACCACACAAGCAATATAATATACAACGCCAAGGGCGAGGATCAAAACTCAAAAGGAAACTCAAAACCACAAGAAAACCACAGAAATAAAACGCGCGACTCTAAGGTCGAAAGAATAACATCACTGATCACTATCTGAAAAATAAATACATGTTTGGTTGATGGAAGTTCTAGATACAACAGAGTAATAATATACAAGTTATATAATGGGGGGTACGATACAAGTAAACCCACCTACTAGCAAATCACCCGAAGGAAACTATGCCCGCAAGCCGTAGTGAAACATATACGGCAATCCTGCAAGAAACTGGGGCACAACGGGGGTGAGTTGCCAACTCGTGAATAGAAAAACATCTACGAAAAGAAATCGCATAAATAACGCAATCCTAGGTCAATGATCATAATATATCCTCAAATATATAACCAGCAACCCATAACAATGGTTAGGGCAATTATCTAACCCAAGTGTAATTCCATGTGCCCGTGTCAGTGCCTCAGGTAGCAATATATCATATGAATGAGGTATGAATGCATGAAAACAGAATACATGTAAATGAAGAAACTGTTTTCATAATTTAGTGAGATTTCCTTTGTATTTTTAAAATGAGGTATCATAATGAAATCAGCATAAAACAGTGCCTAGCATCGGCACAAAACGTAATCCCAATATCTCGATATCTCTGTATCACAGTCTCTGTACCTCAATATCTCGAAATCTCAATGTCTCAATCACAATATCTAGGGCGCCGTCAGTCCAGACCGGCCCCTACCATCCATCTCAAGACCACGACGGTATCCTCCGGATATCCGACGCGTCGGGTAAAATCACCGGTAGGTAGTGCTCCCCTGCCAGGCTCACATCGTCATCATCACGCGCTTCTTGCCCCGGGGTACCTTACCGGGTCCACCATGTACCCGAAACGGTTCATCCATCTCCTCGAATCGGGTCTCGAAATCCATCAGCAAACTCATGGTGGACGACTAACACATCATGGGAAAAACCGCACTTTTTTATTTAAAAAGAGAGCAATCAGTTTATATAAGTTTTGCGGTTTTCCCACCAAATCCAGAAAATTTCATGGAAATCCGAATCCAAATCATCAATAGCATGTAAAACCATGAATATAGGCATAACAATGAATAACAGTATGCATGAAGTGACAAGTAATAACTACAATGTTAAGCTGGCATATAAGGCAGGTACACTAATATCATGTCAAATTACTAACTAACAAGCTAAGTCAAGCAATAATATTTTCTAAGGTGTACGTGACATGGCAATTACCGATGAAGATGTGTGTGAGCCGGCAAGTAAGTGTACGTGGTACATACGCATCATCGGTAACGGTGCTGGTGTCCTAACAATATGATATCAACATTGCAATAAGAAATTATAATATAAGTATGCTATGCGAAGCGAACCACAATAATAAGCGCGAGCTGAATACTAGACGCAACTATAACTAATCTGCATCAATCTAATAAGTCCTACAAATGGTGTCTTTTGAAATAACACGAATCATGGGGTTTTGAAAATATGGGCTACGGTGTTTTTATGAAAAGATACGTCTTTTGAAATATCCGTAGGATCCCTTGGGTTGCCTTTTAAAATACCCACGATTCGTTAGTTTTTGAAATAGGTAAGAATCGAATCTAATCTAACAACTACACTAAACTATACGGCTGAACTAACAAGCTGAACTGCAGGTAAGGAAACTGCCTAACATCTGAGTCGATACATATACATACCTGAATATATATTAGTCGGTGATCCCGCCTCAATAATATCATATCCGATACCATATCTATAATCAGACATCCCAAGTCAAAAGTGCGGATCAATCATCAAAATATAGCTCGTACGTCAATCAGTCGTACGACATCCCCAAATCTGGGTACGGGTTAATATCATATTCATCACACTATTCATCTGGTATCCTCTTTATCCAAGAACATAGTCCAGGGTACTGACCTATATCTAGTACAATACTAATATCATCAATATAGTCATGATCTGACTACTGATCGACAGTCTCGTACAAACCGATATCACAACCACAAAACAAATCTCATCGACCCAGCTCAATCCCAAGCATCGTCCTTATATCCGTATGTGAACACATAGTCCCATACCCATGTGAACACATAACTATAAAGAATCCCATGAGCACATATAAATAGGAATGTATGCAAGTATGTATGTGTGTAGTGCAACACTACCCTAGGGTTCGCAACACTAAAATAATCCAACACACCAATATCCATCCTAAACATCGTTATTAATCCCAAATAACATATAATAATTGTTGGTGTGTATACGCATCCGTATACACCACCACGGACTGCGGGGGTGTTATACGCCATCCACCCGACTTCTCTCCGTAGATATAAATCTACTCACCTGGTCCTCGCTCGCCGGTGCCGTCATCGCCATGCGCTTGCTTGCCGTCTCGAAGTCCACATGGGGGTACCTACATATCATAACGCACCGCATCGCATTAAAATCCGACTCATGACCAAAACGACACACGAATCCCACATAGGTTAAAACCTATGGTTGCTTCCACAAATCAACCCAAAAACCCTCGATATCGGCGTACAAATGCCAGACCATCAAGAAAAACCCAAATACACTCATTTGCACATTCACAAACACTAATTTTAATATAAAATAGGTTAAAACTCACAAAAACCCAAAATTCACTTTAAAAGCCGTTTTTCCGAAAAACTAGCAAGCAAAATTACCCGTTTTAGTACAAAATTCGACGTTTAAACAATTCTAGCGGCCATAATACTTATTAAATAACTTAAATAAGTCATAAAAACTATTCCCATAATTTAATCTTGTTAAATTCCAAAAACCCTAAATTCTAGTTTACAAAAATACCTAAATTTTAACAATTTTATAGCAAAATGCACAAACAACAATTTAGGTTGGATTTGCAAGATCTAAGTTGCTAAACAACAAATTAAGATGTTAATAATGTGATAAAAACCCAAACCATAATTTGATCTCACCCATATATGCATTTCATAAAAACCTAGTTTGCATAAAAAGCTTATTTATTGCAAATTTTAATTTAACAAATTGCAACGAGCAACCTAATTTGATTTAGCAACCATTAATATGTCAAAACATCACACAAGCATAATCTCATAACATAAAACCCTAACATGATTCAAATTCTTCTCTTGAATTTTCATCACACAAACCACAACAACCAATTTAACACTTATAAACAAAATCATATAAGCAACTAATCAACAAACAACCACGGGGCACAAAATTTATACCTCACAATTCCATGATCAAACATGAATCTAGACCACCAAAATGAAATCCTTGCACCAAGATCCATGCATCTAAGGCTACCCTAAAATGGGTAGGAGGTGGATTTTGATTTTGAGGGATTTTTGCATTGATTTTTGAGTGAAATTTGATGAATTTTGAGGGGAAAATGAGATGGGATTTTGTGGGGCTGCACAAGGGGAGGGCTCGGCCAGAACAGCAAGGGGGAAAGGAGAGAGGTGTGGGTTGGTTTGGAAAGTCAAAGAAAGAAAGAAAAAAGACCCACTCCTCAAATGTCTAAGCATCACTTCTTTGACTTTTGCTAATTCCCTTTTATTTTCATTTTCTACACACAAAATGGGGTGGCATTTGGGGGGGCTGCTGATTGGGGTCAGTTGGTGAGGGATATGGGGGTGTGTGTGGGTTGTGTACAAGTTCCCAAGTCAAAATAACCCCCCTCTCTCAAGTCAACAAGCCTAAACTTCATTTACATTAAAAAAAAAGCCTTTTTACCTCCATAATTTCTAAACCGTTTTGGCAAACGATTTTGTTTCAAAAACCACATGATAAAATTTTGTTTAATGTTTTGTGATGCACAAAATTTGTTTCAACTCATTCCAATTTGTAATTTTCCCTAATTAAATGTATTAGTGACGGCTTAAAATAATATTAAAATAATTAATTTCGGAAAATTTTTCAGAAAATTTGAAATTTCACCAGTGACTCAATAAACACCAAATACTAGCAATTACATAGCTAGAATATGTATATTAAATTTTTATAATAAGATATTTGTATTTTGACTTTTTACAGAAAACCCCTTTATTTTACCGATTTTTCGAAATTTCACCGAAACGATTTTCAAAACGTTACACCGGGTCAGCATCTCAAATCCGTAATTCTTTGCAGGCATTGAGAAAGCGTAGGTTTTTAAAGGCAGGTGACATGACCCTCAAAGTTGCAAACGGAGCTAGCATGGATGCTGAGGCCGTGGGGGACTATCACCTGGGAATGTCAGATGGACATGTTTTGGTTTTCCGTAATTGCTTTTTTGTACCCAATACAACTTGTAATATCATTTCTGTATCTTTAATTTCTAAAGAAGGTTATGAATTTGCGTTTGTAAGTAATGTTGTAAACATTCACCTTAATCAAGTTCTGATTGGGTCAGGTACATTGAGCAATGGTATATACGTTTTAAACTAACCACGGATTTTCAATGTCCAGAATACACACAAAAGAAAGTCTTCGGAAACAAATCAGAATTTCTTATGGCATTGTAGACTGGGTCACATCAATGAGAGAAGGTTGACGAAGTTACATACAGAAGGATATTTGGATCCGTTCGAATATCAATCATATGCAACTTGTCAATCCTGTCTCAAAAGAAAGATGACAAAGACTCCGTTCACTGGACACGGAGTAAGAGCGAGCGAGCTCTTGGGACTCGTACACAGCGACGTGTGCGGTCCAATGTCTACACATGCACGAAGCGGTTATTCTTACTTCTTTACTTTCACGGATGCCTTTTCAAGGTACGGATATGTCTTCTTAATGAAAGATAAATCCGAAGCCTTTGGAAAATTCCAGGAATATAAGACAGAAGTAGAAAAAAAAACAGGCAAAAGTATCAAGACTCTGAGATCTGATCGAGGTGGTGAATACTTGAGTGCCAAGTTCCTGGATTACTTAAAAGAGAATGGAATTCTCTCTCAGCTTACTCCTCCATACACTCCGCAACATAACGGTGTATCGGAGAGACGGAACCGAACCCTATTGGATATGGTACGGTCCATGATGAGTAACGCTGAGTTACCGCGATCATTCTAGGGATATGCACTAGAATCAGCTGCATACCTTTTGAACCGAGTTCCAACTAAGACTGTGCCTACTACACCATATCAGATGTGGTGTGGGAAGAGACCTTATCTTAATCATATTAAGACATGGGGATGTCCAGCTTTTGTCAAAAAGCAGCATGCGGACAAACTCGAGGCACACTCAGTACAGTGCAAGTTTATGGGATATCCAAAGAACTCCAAGGGATATTTCTTCTATTGCGAAGAGGAACAAAAGATTTTTGTTTCTCGTCATGCCCACTTCTTGGAAACTGAGTTTTTGGAAAATCAGATAAGTGGGAGCGCAATAGAACTGGAAGAAATTCCAGAACCACGAGTTATTACTGAAAGCTTAGTAGAACCAGAGGGTTCGAAAGATCAGGACATTCCTACGCCGTTCCGCAGAAGTAGTAGGCAGTCTCATCCGCCCGAGAGATACTACGGTTTTCTCATAGACGGAGATAGAGAGGATTGCATCATTGATAGTGATGAGCCGACTAGCTTCCAGCAGGCCATTCAGAGCGTTGACTGGGTAAAATGGTTGGATGCAATGCGGACCGAAATGGAGTCCATGTACAGCAACAAAGTATAGACGTTGGACATTGCTCCAGATGGGGTAAAACCCGTAGGATGCAAGTGGATCTTCAAAAGGAAGATTGGTGCAGATGGACAGGTTGAGACCTATAAAGCTAGACTTGTTGCAAAGGGTTTCCGTCAAAGACCTGGCTTGGACTATGACGAAACCTTTTCTCCAGTGGCTATGCTGAAATCCATTCCGATCCTTCTTGCCATTGCTGCCTTCCACGATTATGAGATTTGGCAAATGGACGTAAAGATCGCTTTTCTAAATGGAAATTTAGAGGAGTGTGTCTATATGGACCAGCCAGAGGGTTTCATTTAGAGTGGGAGCAGCGGAAAGGTGTGCAAGTTGCTTAAGTCCATCTATAGACTAAAGCAGGCATCGCGGAGTTGGAATATCTGTTTTGATGAGACGGTCAAAGAATTTGGCTTTATCAAAAATCCAGATGAACCATGCATCTATAGTAGATTTGTAGCAAGAACTGCAGTATTCCTCGTTTTATGCGTGGATGACATTCTCTTGATATGAAATGACATTCCTATGCTACAATCTGTCAAAGGGTTCTTGTCACACAGGTTCTCCATGAAAGACCTGGGTGATGCCTCATACATTCTGGGGATCCGGATCTATCGTGACAGATCCAAGAGGATATTAGGACTTTCACAGTCCAGGTACATCGACACCATACTGAAAAGATTCAGTATGGAAGATTCCAAGAGCGGTAATCTACCGGCTTGTCACGGGATCACCCTCTCCAAAGAGATGTCTCCCAAGACTGATTTGGAAAGGGATCGCATGTCTATTATACCCTACGCTTCTGCGGTAGGCTCTATATTATATGCGATGTTGTGCACCAGACCGGATGTAGCTTATGCACTGAGTGTGGTAAGCCGGTATGAGTCAAACCCTGGGGAGAAACAAAGGATAGCGGTAAAGAACATTCTCAAGTACCTGAGAAGGACTAAGGAGATATTCTTGGTGTATGGCGGAAAAGACCTCCAGATCGAGGCCTTTGCTGACTCCAGCTTCCAGAGTGACAAGGATGATTCCAAGTCCATGTCGGGTTATGTCTTTACCCTCTATGGAGGGGCGGTGTGTTGGAAGATTTCCAAACAGGAAACCGTTGCTGACTCGACGATGGAAGCGGAATATATCGCTACTGTAGAGGCCGCAAAAGAAGCCGTCTGGATAAGGAAGTTCCTAACAGAACTTCAGGTGGTTCTGTCCATTGTTGATCCAATACCTCTGTATTGCGACAACAACGGGGCTATAGCATTAGTGAAGGAACCCAGGTCCCATCAGAAGTCCAGGCACATCTTGAGGCGGTATCACCTGATCAGGGATATCGTGGGTCGCCAGGAGATCGAGGTTCGTAGAGTTGCTACGGAAGATAACACTGCTGATCTATTCACGAATACCTTACCCTAGACTCAGTTCTAGCGGCTGATCGAGATGATAGGTCTTCGATACGCCAGTACATGGCCTTAGTGCAAGTAGGAGATTGTTAGTGTATATGCCTTAGAGGCCATTACTGTATCATACTAGTATGTATATTACTTGATGGAAGCTTGGGATATTCACCTTGTATTGACAATCTTGCTCAAAATAGTAGTATGCTACTTGGTTTGTTTCTGCTTTAATGTGTGCATGTGTTTCTTTTAGCATATCGCCTTTACACATTAGTGGAGCCCTTAGGATCTTTGCTTGATTACCAGCGTTGTGATGGCAGTCACACTCGTGGGGGCTGGGTAATCCATAAGCACATCCTTATGCAGGTCCCTAGTCGCAGGACTATCGAGACAGGGCATCGATACTCCGGAGTAGACTAATGTATGCGCTTCTTATCCCAGCTTAGGAGACGGTCTGTCCCACAGCCATCAGTACGTCGTACTTGAGATAGTATGCGGGTGCTCGTTAGGTTACGAGTACACTGGACAGGACTCGTCGGGAACTGTTGGTTGGTATTATACTTATCGTCAGTTATCAGTTCCCAGGTGACATGAGAACAGCTTAGTCCGTTGACTTGACACTGTCACTTCGCCTCGAGTGTGTTCCCACTGTACTTTGATTACTACCCTACCACGGCTCAAAGGAGTCGTGCAAACAGGTAGTTTTTGGGTGCAGTCCTGAAGCACTTGGAGGCAGTGACGGTTAGACAGGATTCGTCTCTCCCGGTATTGGGGGTTGATATCGCGCTGTGTCTAGGAGAGCCATTACACAAAGTCCTTGGCCAGGGCAAGCGAGATAGACTGGTAGGTTTCCAGTGTTATCTCAGGTGTTCTGGGCTACACTCCGACACGACTTGTACCGCTAGTAGGGGACTGACGTTTACCGCCCCCTAGGCCCGCCATGCGATGTTCTTAGACGAACAGACCGGACTGTACGGAGACTGTCACATTCAGGCTCATTAGGAGTTCAGATGGGTTTACCTCGTCAGTCTTCTTATCGGCATCTACCTGGGACCGTTACGTACAGCTTGTGCAGCTTGCGGTCTGTGGTTAAACCCACTGCCAGCGTAGTGTTGAGTCTTTAGAGTCCCACACAGAGGGTTATTCGCTTTTAGGCAAAATGAGTAGAGGTCGCATGGTTTTGCGACGGGGTTCGTTCACATCCGCGCACTTGTGCACGTTTGGTGTCCGGACAGCTTATACTAGTGGGCTTTGGTTTAAGCCGTATCCTAGTATATGATTTGGGATTGGTTTTATCTCATTGTATCCGTGTTCCTCGGAAAACGGATACGGCTGTGTTTGCACAGTTGACTGAGGCAGAGGCAGAGGACTTTCATTAGGGTTGATGACCATTGTCATTTTCTTAACCCTAATGTTTATGTGTGAAATATGATTTATTAATATTAGTTAATTATAATTGTGCATGGTTAGGGTTGTTGACCATTTGACTATACTTGACTTGTTGACCTAGGTTGACAAGTTGACCATCATCATTCCATATGAAAGATGCTCTTTGATCCTTGCAAAAGCATTTAATGTGAAATGATAATGGTCATTTCTTGATTAACCATCACAATTATCTTTAGCTAATTATCTTTTTTTTATAATTCACATATATGTGAGAAGGTTGGATTATTCTCTACTCTTTCTAAGGTCCTAGGTTTAGCACACCAAGCACCTTAGTTACTTCTAGTTTGAGGTTGGAGCCAAAGGTAGAGGCCCTCGGGTGGATCTTTCTTCGGCAAGAGAAGGCGACAAGGAGAACCCGTTCTTTCACTCCAAGGAGCAAGAAGAGAAGGACTTGAAGACCTAGGTATAACCCCCTTTCCGAGTAGCTAACTCTTTTAACTTTGTAGTCAGTTTTTGTTTAGCAAAGATCCCTCCTTTACATAGTCCATGTTGCCTAGTGTTGTAATAATCCGATTTTTCATAACGTTTCCGCCTCCGTGCAAGAACCGGGATGGGCAACGTGGACTTACACGCCGGAACATCCGGTGTAACAGTCGGCGTCACTGGCGGATTCGCCCTAGCTGCATCTCTGGCTGCGGCTCGCCTAGCTTGCGTAGCCATAGCAACTGGAACAAGAAATGAGAGTTGATAAGGCTTATGAATAGGAACAATCAATAACGGAGAATCAAAGGAAGGACAAATCAAGACATACATCGTAAGGTTAAATGGGCTGAGTGTGGTAACGTAAATATGCCGCGGAACATACGTACGGTACTGCACTCATCCTAATTCACCTACTCCATCAAACCAAAGGTCATCCAAATCACGGACTCACGTCAACCTATCTTAATTCACTACCCGATTCCGTAAGGTTAATCCTACGCTCTGATACCAACTTTGTCATGACCTAAAGTTTGGATGTGACCGGCACTTAGATTGTATAATATCTAAAGATATATACACAATCCGAGTAAGCCGAAAACCAAGATCAAAATCCTTTTTGCGGAATTCTTTATATAAAAATTTAGCTTTTTTAAGTAAAAATCACCGTTGTTATAATTTACGTTATAAAGCCAAGTATATAAAATGTTAAATTTAGTTGCATCCCTAGTTGGGATCAACAATAACAACAGCGAAATAAAAGTTTACAATTTAAATGAAACTAATAGGATCACAGATATGAACAAAAGGGATATCCACAATATAACACAATCTCACCTGTCAAATAATATACATATTCTCATCTCTCGTTCTAAGTCATAATACAAGTCTGATGAAGATTTTCTAGATACAAAATACAATACCAAAAGAGAAGGTTACTACATATGTAACCCACCTATCAAAAGATGTGAAATAAGCTGCGAAAAGTGGAGCTGTACTGCTGCTAGCCGTCCACTCTACCCCTGCAAGGAACTGTGGCACAACGGGGATGAGTTGCCAACTCAGTGAATATAACTAACATATAACGGTTAATAATGTAAATATGATGATCATACTAACTGAAATGAGAACAAGTATAATATATGATAGTATATGGAAAACATGAATCTGTACTACAATTCAGATAACAAAAACTGAAATCTCATCATTTATTCTCAATAAATTTCATCTTTCCGTGTCCATCATCGACACAAAACTTCAATTTCTCTCAGGCATCATTCCTCGAATGATCCTGTAATCAAAATATCGGTCGGTATCATCTAGATTTCCGCCGTATTTCACCACTATCTCCGGTATCGAGTAATTTCGCTAGGCTCCCCCGCCTCAAATGCGGCTATCCTTCCCCTCAGTCTCGACCGGGTCCACCATGTATCCAACTATATATCTCCCCTACTCAGTCTGGATAACATATAAATCAGCGACCGTATAACTCCCCCACTCGGTCCGGAATAAAATCAAATCATAAAAACATCTCATGGTGGACATGTCGCAACAATCATGAAAATCACTGGATTTATGCAATAGTATACAAAACTCAAAACCATAAATCCTCAATAATACAATTACCTCTCATAAAAACATAGAATACTCAAATACTAACATGATGTCCATGATGCAATTTATTACTGTTATTGGTGTTTAAGGTATGATATGAATCATTTTTCACAAGAAATTTGCTAAGTGCAAAAGTGACATGGTAATATCGATGAGGTGTAGTGTAACATGTAAGATGTGCACGTGGCATAACTTGTCGATACTTGTGCAGTGTTCTAGCAACTAAAGTAAAGTATATGTAGATATGAGTGCATATTATCAATTTAGCATACCAAAGTAAAACATTTATTTAAATAAAACTACGGGCGTAACAAGCCATCTCTACAAAATTCCCTGGTAGATGTTTAGTCTACTCACCGGAAAAACGTCGTATCTACTCAGGAATTGCCAATCCTTTTCCTTTCCTCGCGGCCTCCGAAATTCCCGTATTTGAATCTAACATCGAAAATTAACTTGTATAAGGAAACGGTTATTCCGACACGGTGAATATGAAAAACACACGTTCCTACGTACTAGTTATATCGTATACGACTATTTCAAGCTATCATACACTTAACCTTACTGGATTTTAACCCCATTCTGCATCGCGACATAAAACAACTCGTTATATGTTTTAACCGTGTCGTATTTTGGGTTTTTAGATATCTTGTCCGATTTAAGCTTCCATATTTTATATATAGTTAAACTAACTTGTTTAAATAATACCAAAATGGCCAAAATTCTACACAGAAACCTACCCAACAAGCCAAAACTTCCTAGCTTCCTACAAATCCGGTGACGCCGGAATTTCTATATTTGTCGCTGGCCTAATTCCGATCCCTTGGGTTCGTGCTCCTATGGTCTGCTCTAGGTTCAATATACATCATTTATACACTGTTTAGTTTAGTTAACATTTCTCCAAATTAAAGCAGATTCAAACAGACTCGATTTTGCCTAAGGATACGATATTCTAGACATTTTGATTTCTAATTTAAACAGAAAACAGAAATTAAATCCCTACCGTGATTAAGGATTTACCTACAATTAACTTGTTGGAATAACACCCTCCAAGATGCACAAGCTCCTTGTCCTAGCTTGATGATGAAATCCTTGCCTAGTTCTTCTCATTCACTTCTCTTGTTCTTCTATGTTTGTTCTTGATTTCTTTTCTTTCTTTAAAATTTTAGATTTTTAGTTAGCTAAATGATCTGAACAAGGTTTATATATGGTGATGGGAAGAGGGAGGTGGTAGGAGGAGGTGTCAATGACCTAGATGTGCCATCTTCATGCAAGGAGGAGGGGTTGGTGTGTGTGTGTTCATGCAAGGAAGAGGTGTCCTTGCATTATCTCATAAATTTTGTTTTAATTTGCAATAAAATTCTGAGCTAAATTGTTTTCTACCCCTTTTTCATTTACACCCTTAACAAATTCCCATTTGCACAAAATCCTAAACTTTACCTAGAAACCCTTCACAACTTAGGTTATTATATAACACCCTTTTTATTAAAATGAAGCTAAAATTCACATAAAAACCCTTATAGTTTATTTATGTTACCTATTAAATTTTTACTTTAATTTGTTTTACCTACTATTTATGAAAATGTCGTATTTGGTTCTAATAACTTTTTGTTTTATCATTTTATTATTTAATTAATTAATTTTATTTATTTCTAAACTTTCAAAATGTTACAGCAAGTGGGAGATTGTTGGATATGTATTCCCTACAGGCCATTATTGTATATGTATACATGTAGATACTTGGACATATGTATGTACAGGACAATCTTTCTCGATATGATAGTATGCTATTTGGTTTGTCTTATCGTAACATGTGCATATGTTTTACTTGTTATTACGTATCATTTATACATGTAGATAAAGCCCGTAGGATCGTTGCTTGACTACCAGCGTAGTGATGGTAATTATACCTGCGGGAGCTGGGTAGTCGATACGCATATCCTTAAATGTCCTTAGTCGTGGGAGTATTTAGATATGGAATCGATACTCCGGAGTAGACTGGTGTCACGACCCAAAATTTGGCACGTGACGGGCACTTAAACCACGTGACGTCAACAGGCGTAACACAATTTAAGTAAGCCGAAAACCCAGAAATCTAAACCATCAAAAGTAGTAAGTGATAAAACATTGTTAAAAATATTTGGAAATCTCAAGTAAAAATATTTAACTTAGTTTATTTTCTTAAAAATTTCGGCATCACCTCCTTTGTAAAAACTAGCCCCGAAATGGATACAAAGATAAAGTAAGTCTACGGTAGCGCCCCGGCCGTCTTTCCGAGGCCAAAATGCGGAAACGAAAACTTTTTCAAAGCTAGAAACCGGCGCTATCGTATGCTTAAAACCCGGATCGAACCATTAACCTACAACTAGCAACTAGAGGAAAGGTTGAAAAGCTATACCGATCGATCCGGGTCCTTCGGTCTTTGGCCACCATCCTAAGCTCCTCGCGGCATCTCCGAGCGCGATCTCCTCGTCGGAAAGGGCACCACATCTTCGAGTCTTTTTACGGGCTCCCGCTTCATCCGAAGCAACTCGGGAACGAAGTACGCTAGCCGACGTGTCCAAGGCGAAGTAGAGAATGTTTGTGACAACTTTGTCTCTTGCATCCATTGCATGTATGGAGGTTGAAGATGAAGCCATTAATGGAGGTTGTGAGCTAGAGGAAGAAGAAGAAGAGGAAGAAGAAGAAGAAGTTCCCTTTTCTTTTCTTGTGTCTTATGATGATAATGAGAGTGAGAAGTCTTTTTGAGGAAAAATACAAGACTAAACCATATCATGGCAGCCCCTCTCTCTCTCTCCCCTTATCTTATTAAGACACAAATCCATTAAATAATGTGACATTAGCACAAGAAAAGAGACTATGAGTCACTAATGAAGTCTATGTCACATTAAATGAACAAAATGATGATTTCTAGCTCATAATTTCCATATGCAAACATTAATCCAAATGTTTGCAACAATAAAAAGATACGGCAACATCTAAAGTAAACTCGTGACGGATCACAAGGATACCCCTCACCTGTATATACATACCTGCATCCACATTCCGACCGAATGAGAATGCTATGAGACTAAAGTAATCCAACAAATCTAATACTAGGATCCGGCTTAAACCAAAGCCCACTAGTATGATCCGTCCGATCATGATCCGTGCACTACCGCACGTATATGATCGAACCCTGCCATATATCATACGGCCTCTGCAACGTTTCGCCCGAAACTTGAGAAACTGTCTGTGGGGGATTCTAAAGACTCGTCAATACTTTGGCTGTGGATTTAACCACTAGCACGTCAGAGGTACTAGCTGTATGTAACGGGGAAAAAGTTATTGACCAAAAGGGAGGTCGATGAGCGAACTCATCCTGACACCCTGCTGAGCCTGTCCGTGACAATATCCGTACAGTCCGGTCCGTTTGTCTATGAGCATCGCATGGCGGGCCTAGGGGGTTGGTGAAAGTCAGACCCCCAAAAGCGGTACAAGTCGTGTCGGAGGGTAGCCCAGAACACCCTGAGATACTACTGGAATACCTACCAGTAAATCTCCTGGCTTGGCCAAGGTCTTCGTGTAATGGCTCTGCTAGACACAGCGCGATCTCACCCCTAATACCGGAAGAGACGAAACCCTTGCCGATCCGCCCACTGCCTCCATGTGGCTCGGGACTGTACCCAACTAAAACCTGTTTGCACGACTCCTTTGAGCCGTGGTAGGGTAGTAATCAAAGCACAGTGGGAACTCACACGAGACAAATGACGATCTCAGGTCGATGAACTAACCTGTACACATGTCACCAGGGAACTGCTATCTGACGTCAGGTATAATACCAACTAGCATATTCCCGGCGAGTCCTGTCCGGTGTACTCATAACACTATGAGCACCTCTATACATCTTACGTGAACCAACTGACACCAAGAACCAACTGCCGATAACATCTATCGATGGAGAACTCTAACAATGGCGAGTGACAATCCCCAACTGCCGACAACAATAATACGTACGTCCAAACATATCCTCCAGAGTCGGTATAGTCTGCTCTTACAACACCATCATCCTGCGGATGGAAAAGCGGTCAGTTGGTTTTACCCTAAACCCTATACTAGCAATATGTAAACTAGGAGTTAGATGGTTATAACAAACGGATCGTGTCCTTCGGTCTTCTACCATTTCCAAGCTCCTTAAGGTGTTACGGGTTGGATTTGGTTGCCGGTCTTCCTCCATCTACGATGATCAGTCCGAGGGAAACGGCGCAAGCTTCAACCTCGCCAAGCGAGGCAACCTATGCTCCAAGGTTGCTAGAAATGGAGAGTGGAGGTGTAGGATTATCTCACTATAATTTTCTCTCATCACAAATGATCAAGGAGCAACTCAAGAGGATAAAGAAGGAGGTGAGGAAACATGTGGCATGTGCAACTAAAGAAAATAGCTAAGTCTTACAGTTGAGAATGAGAATGTAATGAAGCAAGTGAAGAAAAACTAAAACATGGCCCTCTCCAAAATTGTGGCTACCTCTCTCTCTCTCATGCACACAAAAATATCTCATCTCCTTTTTCCAATAAACAAATGTGTGCCATACCTCTCTACATACCAAGTCCATGCTCATGCCAACTCACCCTCCACATCATTTGTAAAACAAATGATTTTCCAAAAAGGAAAATCATACAAATGAGGTGTTCACTTCTAGAAACTATTCCATATAAATACAGAATACAACCCGGTATACGTATCGAAATACATATACGTGTATTCGTACAAAATAACGAATAGCCAAGAGAGAAAATGAATAATGAACAAAATACTAGAATATATATAAATACATATATAAATTATTAATTCAAAACCTGATTTAATAATCCGGCTTAGTCCTAAGCCGCTAGTATTATCAACTGTCCGATTAAAGTCTGTGCAGCCTGTACACATATTTAATCGGACACCTGTATATACCAACATACGTCATCTACACCATATCGCCTGAACCGTGAAAACCCTCTGTGTGGGACTCTAAAGACTCATCAATACGCTGGCAGTAGGTTTAACCACAAGCACGTCAGCGACACTAGCTTTACGTAACGGTTACCCAGGTATTGAGCGAAAGGAAGGCCGACGAGCAAACTCATCCGTACCACAATTGAGCCTGAAAATCACTATAGAGTTATCGCTTTTGCTTCCCTACATCTGGAGGAAGTACGAGCAGGATATCCCACTCATGATCTGTAGATGGCCGCGGTGGTCTTGCGTTGGGGATTTGGAGACACTACTTGTTTGAGAGTCGTGTCAGATTTTCACGGACCACCAGAGCTTAATCTACATCTTCCTGCAGCGGGTTGTGATTGTTGAGATAGTCTTATGTAGATTTACAGTTCTTGTGCGATCGTTGAGTACATCTTAAGTTCGCCTCTACTGAGGGGACAGCTTGCTCATGTCCGTGCCTAACCACTTTTCCTTAATTGCTTTCGCGAGGCACTGCCCGTCGATGCTTGTTCGTTAGAGATACTTGAGCATACTCGGCTGGGCAATGATTCGGAGTCCTTGATTTGTGACATAGGTGTGCTATGTTTAGGGACATGTTTGGGTACCTGATGCTATTGGGTAGAGACGCGAAATCTTAGAGCAGACACATCTGTCAACTCTCTGTACTCATTCAAGTTCCACCAACACTGACGTGACTTATGAGATAGTTACGGATGGGAAGGGATGTAAAGAGATGTTTCGGGTTTCGTTTCAAGGTGTCTGTCTTGTTGTGTGCTTTGGTTGAGCATTTGAGACCGGCTGGAGAGTTGCAACCTTTAACCGTTCCGAAGTGGGAGTGGGAGCAGATCTCCACGAATTTCGTTATGGTGTCTACCCAAGTTTAGTCAGGGTGCGACTCCATTCGGATGCTTGTCGTCCGGTTATACTCAGTTTGCCCAGTTGTTCTTTGTTAAGTTTGTGCGTTGCATGGAGTTCCTTCATGGGTTGTATCCAATGAAGGCACCCTGTTCGCTTGCCATCTTGGGCAGGAGCTTCAGGAAGCCTTGGGTACAGGTTGAGCTTTAGCTCCGTTTTTCCATCCGCAGGATGATGGTATTGTGAGAGCGGGCTATACCAACTCTGGAGGATATGTTTGTACGTACGTATTATTGTTGTCGGCAGATGGGGATTGTCACTCGCCATTGTTAGAGTTCTCCTTCGATAGCTGTTATCAGGAGTCACTCCAATTGGCAACCTTTAGGTTTAGGGGTTAGGTCGTGTCGATCACCGGTCTGTTTTTCTGACTCTGCGTAAATAGATTTTTGGACCCCAGCTAGTCTAGAGACTTCGGAGATGATCCAGTTGATTCAGGTCAGGATGAGAGTAGCCCAGTGCAGACGATGTCTTATGCCGACCGTGTTGGTCGCAGACCTGAGTTCGCAGTGAGAGGTCATGTATTCCTATGGATTTTTCCGATGAATGATGTGTTGAGTTTTGGGAAGCTTATCCCTGAATTATAGGTCCTTTTGAGATCCTTAAAGTGAGTTAGTTCCGTTGCCTTTAATTTGGCACTTCCGCCCAGATTATTGAGTATTCACCACGTATTCCTTGTGTCGATACTTTGCAATTACCTTCATGACCTTTCTCACATGATTCAGCACCAGACCATTTAGCTTGGATGCGACCTTTCGTTCACCAGCAGCGAATTGTGTTAATGGCTCGGCAGGTGGAGAAACTTCGGTCAAGGGTCTTGCCATCTGTGAAAGGTTTTCTTGGACGTAGCCGTATAGTGAGATAATCACTTGGGAGGCTGCGAATGAGATATGAGAGTTTGTATTCTTCTCTTTGAAGGTACGCTTAGTGAGAATTGTAAATTCGGGGACGAATTTCTATAAGGGGGGAGATTATAACGCCTTAGATTTTGGTTAGTGTTCGTTTAGACGTTAATGCGGGTTTACTGTAAAAAGTTTACCAATTCGGGTTCCTCACATTTTATAACATTTAATGAATAATTTATTATTATTTGTTATGAGCATGCACACACGTGTGCACGTAAATGTGAGGATTTGTTTGTGCTAATTTTGTTCTTATCAACCTTGACAATTAACCTAATCCTTGTTTAATCCACCCTTTTGCTTAACCCTTAACCTTTTGTGAGAAAGAGAGAGAGATATTTGTGTTGGAATGATAAGTTGTTGTGCATTAATGTGAAAGCTAGGTTAGCATTTAATGATGTGATACACTCACTCTCATTCTCACCCTATACTCACCTCCCTCTCTCTTTATCAATCACCTTCTCTCTTTTTCTCTATCTCTTTCTCATTTCTTCATCTCTTTCTATTTCTAAACTGAACACTCTCTCATTTCTACACAAAATTCATCACAAAAATTCACAAACTTCATCAAGATCACATCTTTTCCTTGGATTTTCCTCTTGGATGCCTAGGACCATGCAAAGCTTGGATCTTTGTGTTCTTTTGGCTAGGTATCCCTATCTGTTGCTTATATAGTTTTTGTGCTTTGTAGACTGTTAGATTTAGTTTAGATTGTTTAAAGTTAGGTTTTGTGCGAAATATTGTATTTTAGTGTCGATTTGCGAGTTCTGTGATCTGCTGTGACCCAGAGATTTTACTAGAAAACTAAACAATTTTGTTGTGTTGTACCTGTGACCATAGCACCTCACCGGGAGCACGGACCCCATCATCTCGGACTCGGCCGGCGACGTCTGAAGGGAATTCCGGCGAGATCGGCCGTGGGTAGGAGTTAGGGTTTGGGTTTTTCTGGGTAGGTCTATGCAGTGGTTTGGGTAAGTTTGGTCATGTTTGATTGTTGAGTTTTCTCTGTATGCAAAATCTGGGATCACCTAGGTAGTTTCTAGTGTTTTGTGTCCGCGCGATACGTTATCCGACACGGATCGTGCACTTTGTGTGGTTTTACTTTTGGGTTGGTTTCGTCGTGTCGCTACGCACGTTAGCTACGATACGGACACTTGAGAGTAAGTTTTGTGTTGTTGTGTCGATCTAGTGTAGTTTGTACGTATTTTGGGTCTATTATTAATATATATTTGTTCTTTTGTCTTAATGTTGCAGGTTCGCAGGCGGGGATTTCGGACACTGCTACAAAGGGAAAACAGGTGGTAGACTTCACCTAGCCAGGAGCGTTGGGGAGTAGATTTAACATCTACAGAGGAATCGCCCGCATGGCGTTATGCGTCTGGGCTAGAGATGTTAACTCTGTCGCATATTCTATGTCATATTTAGAATTGAGCATTTACCCTACTGCTTAGTTAGTGTCGTGCTTGGACTAGTATCCTTAGGACATTGCACATATTATTGACGGCTTATGTTGCACGAGCATTGATTGTATGTCACACACACCGTCAATAATTTCCATGTCACGTATAACCCACTTATAGATATGATATTGCTTGGTTAGGGACATTGATACATTGATTCATATTTCTTATCGCATATGACATTTAGCATACCTGTATATCCACATGCTTACACATATGCCTTTATATACTTATATGCTAGATACCTGTATACCTATAGAATATTGTACCATTAGTGATAGGTACATACATACCTTATGACATAGCTACAGGTATATCTTGCACACATACTTCACTCATACCCAGGAGATATATTACATCATTACTTATAGGTAGATACATATACCTTGCTATACCTTCATGTTTACACATATATCAGTTATAGCTACATATTTACCTTTACTTGATGTTATTTAGAATTGGAGAAAATAGAAACCGCATGATATTTTATATTAACTTGTTGTAGTTAATTAGCGGCTTTTCCTTTATATTCTTACATTTCAGTTTTATGTTGCATATATTATATTCATGGATTTTTCATATTGAGCTATGGATTTTTCATGATGTTTTCTGGATTTGGGGACCGTGGGAGTTCATGAAATTATGCATTATTTGAAAAACCCGGTTTCTCTTGATATGATATTTCAGCATCCACCATGAGATTTATCGGTTCTAATATATATATACCCCTGCGAGGAGGCGTTGAGGCCGTATGAGGGTACATGGTGGGGCCCGGAGGTACCCCGGGGCAAGACGATTGATGGACCTTGCCGATTAAGCCTGTCAGGGGAACCATACCATCCGGTGATATTACCTATGACTCGGCGGTTATCATGGGGATACCGACGGGAGTCATGTACGTATGGATACGTCAAAAGGCGAGGGTCAGAGCTAGGCACTCGAGCTTTCGTTATAGCGTATGATACATACCTATCAGGGTGCCAGTCTTGGTGACAGCACCTGATAGATCAGCATTTCTGTGTCGATGCTTGACACATTGGTTTCATGATATTTCTTTTTACTCCTATATATATATAACTGTGGAATGGGACCCTGTTATATATGCCTTTACACCAATATTAGTGGAATGGGACACTAATATATGTGTATCGATATCAATTCATATACTTCATCATATTTATTCATGCAAATATACCTAGGTTATAAGAGAATCCCTTGATATTGGATTTAGGACATATGACATTTACTTGATATTGTACATAAAGGATATATGAGATTCACTTGATTTTGTACATTCAGGATATAGGAGATTTATTCGATATTGTACATTAAGGATTTGTGAGACATATATGATATGAGAGCCAATTTGGGGGCTGATTTGAGGAAATTGGGATTTGGATTGTCTTGGTGGATTGTGATCCTACCACGATGTCAGGATTCCGTGGAAATGACATATTTCATTCCATACTCCACCTTTATTTATATGCACTGCTTCATGTATTAGTAGTACCTGTTAGTGTACCTTTCATGACTGTTGCATTTATATACCTTTATTTATATACATTGTTTCATGTATTAGTTGTACCTGCTAGAGTACCTTTCATGACTACTGCATATATATATATATATATATATATATATATATATATATATATATATATATATATATATATCTTTTCATATGATTACTGCATGATTATTGCATACTGATTGTCATATATTATTGCTTCATGTATTAGTTGTACCAGTTAGTGTACTTTTCATGATTATTGCATTCATATGACCTTTATTTACTATCAATTGGATATGTTAGATTCACGCTGTACGTGCATACTTGCGATTACCTGCATATGTTATTTACTATTCACGAGTTGGCAAATCACCCCCCGTGTGCTACAGTTGTTTTGCAGGGTGTTCCCCAGAGTAGTCGAGGCAGGCTATTCATCTATCTGATCATGTTTTGCTGCGGATACCGCTTCAGCTCATAGTGTGCAGTTTTGCTTAGGTGGGTTTTGTGGTTATCCGTATTGTTGTATTGTATATTCGTTGTATCCTTGTACTCTCCATCTAATATATTTTCTTGTTGATTTAGAGACATGGTGAGGATGATATTCTATATTATTTATGGCTTGTTGTCTTTTATACAGTTTCCTTTCTATCGTCTTTTATTTCTTCGCTACGGCATCGTATATTTGTTGTGGTGGTTGTTTTCCGCCTTTAGGCATGTATTTGCTCCCGTTTGGGGATGCTTTATTTTGATTTATGTTGTACCCATTTTTGGGGTTAGTTTTTACAAAGGAGGTGCTGCCAAAATTTTAAAGGAAATAAAATTGGACTTTTAAAGAATTTGGGTTGTGATTTTAAAGGTTTTAGAAAATGTTTGTTATCTTTTCTTGTCCTTTAATGGTTTAGATTTCTGTGTTTTGGCTTTCTTTTACAGCGTTACGCCTTTAGACGTTGCGTAGTATTAGGGCCGTCACGTGCCAATTTCGGGTCGTGACATGCTGGTAGTCAAGCAAGAATCCTATGGGATTTATCAACATGTAATGATGATAAAGACAACCCAGATAAAATACTATCATCTCGAGTAAGACTGTTCTACCGGTATAGGTCCTCCCTCAATCATCACAAACGCGTGCCTGCGATTCAATAATTGACTTGAGGGCACTATAGCCAACAATTTTTTCTTTTTTCTTTCTATTTTCTTTTATCCTTTTCTTGAATAAATAGTTTGCTCGGGATGATCAAAGTCAAGTTTGGGGTAATTTTTCAACCGAAAATAGTGCACAATTAACATGACAATTTCCTTATTTTTCTTAATCATCTAAAGGTGTTTGTTATAAATATAACACATATTAGAAGTTCATCTCCAAAATATCATTTACCGTGTGTTTATGTATTATAATCAACATTATGAAGGAAACTGTATGTTTAATATGTTATGCATAATGTTTTGTTTCTCAAATATAACTAACATTGTTCATTGAAGATATTCTGGAAGATTAGCTCAGGTCAGATATCAGGAATCAAGAATCTGCCGATAAAGTAAAGAAAGTCGAAGAATCAAATACTGGCAGAGATTCAGAAAAGATAAGAAGGTTCCAGACATCACTTAAAGACCCAAAGACCAACATGAGAATAATAAAGAAGTTTCAACCCAAGAACCCACCAATCAGCCGCGGAACCGCGGCTGAGTCAGGCCGAGTCGCCGCGGATCCACGGCCGATTCAAGGATTCAGTGTTCGAGAGTTCTCTGGAATCATCTTCGTAACAAACTTAGTTTGTTGGGGGTTTCTGTTACTGGCTTCGAGTCTATAAAAAGGATCGAGGGCTACATCTACAAGGGATCCAAATTAGAGCTAGAATTTTTGATCCAATTTCGTCCAATTTAAAATCAAGAAAAGAGCCAACAAATCACCACATCAAATCCAAGATCAAAACCAAAATGGGGATCTAAGATCTAAGATCAAGAATCTTTGATCTTGAGATCCAAGATCAAGAAATACATCGAGAAATCAATCAATCAAGTTTCCTTTACGCGAAGCCGATCATCGTAAACGAACAAGCGATCCAAGACAGGTCCAAGATTCAAGATGATCAAGCAACATAATCGACGGAACATCTACTTCTTCGAGGCAGAGATCGAGAGAAAATTCTTCATCCTCTTGTAATCTAAACTCGAAGAATTGTATTGTGAAGTTGAGCAATAAAAGTGATCATTAGTTTTAATTTCGCTTTCTTTTAATTTCCGCATAATGAATTCTTTCTCTAATCTTTCTTTTATTATCATGATGTGCGAGTAATTCTCCGTTTGATAGGATTTGAAGTATTAAGGTAGATCAATGGGTGAGAAAATTCTATACTCATTTTAAGTCTTATGAAGTTTATAAACTTTAACAAAAGAATCTTCAACATACGTATCAGGCGTAACATCAATTTCTTGATTATCTCGACCACGATTTGAGATGAGATTGAAGATCCTTTTGTTAAGGGCTAGACAAGAATGGTGATCAATGAAAGGACAAGGGTCAATAGAGGAGAAACCCTATTTTCTTCCAAAGAACCCTAATCCTCATTCATCGCCATCAATATAGTTGTAAATCTATCAATAGATAAGAGGAGTAATCTTTATTAGTCATCCATGGCTACTAAATCCAATCGAATCCTACAAGCCTTTTTCATATAAATTTTCTTGACTATTTAATTAGATCTTGGACATTTTCTTGATTTCCTTTCTTGTAATCATTTTCTTGATTTTATTGAAACTATCTTCTTGATTCTCTTTATTTTCTCTTTTCTATTTCTTTCAACCGATCTAAATCAAGAATAAAAAAATTCCACGAATCCCAGAGGACGACCCGTATTCACCACAGCTAAGCTACACGCGACGCCGTGTTGATTGTAGTTACTAGAACTTCTAAACAAAACTTCTCTTCTTTTATTTTGCACCAAAACTTCAAACCAATCAAAATGGTTTCATCCTAATCCAAACCAGGTCCTTGACGAAAACCTTTTGCAACAAGTCTAGCTTTATAGGTTTCAACCTGTCTATCTACACCAATCTTCTTTCTGAAGATCCATTTGCAGCTTACGGGTTTTACCCCTTCCGGAGCAATGTCTAAAGTCCATACTTTTGTTGGGTTACGCCAGCGCCCTGGCCATCAATCTGTGGCCAAATGCGGAACAAAAATTTAATAAACCGGCGCTAACGGAACCCGAGTCTACTGATCGACCCAGAAGCCCTAGATAACAAAATAAGCAAAGGAGTTTAAAGATGTTATACCAAATGATCCAAGTCTTTTGATCTTCAACCTCTATCCAAAGCTCCTCGTGGCTTCCCTGATCAAGTTTGATCTCCGGTCTCCCCACATTGAAGAAGATCCTCGTCGAGAGTTAGTAATACGGGCTCCGACCTCAAAACCGAAGCAACTCAGGTATCTAGTTTGCTAAAATAGATAGCCAAGATTAGGTATAGAGTGTGTGTGATTACTTTGTCTCAATACACCCAAGGATTCTCAACTCATAAGAGGGTTTGGGTGGAGGTTGAAGAATATTCCATGGGAGTGAAGAAGTGTGAAGCAAAGCTTGGCAACAAAAGAAAGAGGAGCTGCCGCCTTTTTCATTGTGTGTGTTGTGTGTGTTATTTTGTTGTGAGCAATATATATGTAGAGTGCAAGCAACTAAAGAAAAAAACTCAATAAAAAATATCTCACTTGCTCATAACAAATATCTCACACTACAAACCAAGAATTCATCATGCCACCATGACCCATAACCATGAGTCACCAAGTGCATGTATGAACCATGTCAAGACTGAGGCACTCTTTCCATTCCAAATAAACATTTAAAACCCTAAATGTTTATAACAAAAAAGAAATAGCATCTTCTAAAGTAAACTTGTAACGATTTATAAGAATACCCCTCATCCGTATATACATACCCGCATCCGTATTCCGACTGAATATGAATACAATGATACGAAAATAATCCAACAAATATAATACTAGGATTCGGCTTAAACCAAAGCGCACTAGTATTATCCATCCATACATCATCCATGCACAAGTACACGTATGTGATAGAACCCTGCCGTAAAACCATACGTCATCTACAACGTTTCGTCCGAAGCAGGAAACCCGCTGTGTGGGACTCTACAGACTCGTCAATATGCTGGCAGTAGGTTTAACCACAAGCACGTCAGCGGCACTGTTAGTTATGTATATGCCCTAGAGGCCATTGTTGTACATATGATGTATATTATAATGGATGCTTGGATATATACAGAGAGGACTTTCTTGCTTGTCATGATAGTATGCTATTTGGTTTCACTTTATCTTAACATGTTGACTTGTATTGGTTTACTGTCTTACTCTCACATGTTGATAAAGCCCTTAGGATATGTACTCGACTACTGGGACTATGATGAGATCATACTAGTGGGGCCATAGTAGTCGATGATTACATCCTATAACTGTTCCTAGTCGAGGGTATATCGAGACAGGGCATCGATACACCAGAGTAGACTAGAGTATACGCATCTTGACCCATATGATGGGCGATGGATGATCCCATATCCATCGGTGTTTGACATCAGAGATGGTGTACGGGTGCTCAGTGGAGACTGGGTACACTGGACGGACTCGCCGAGAACTCCCAGATGGTGATATACCACTCGTCAGATGGCAGTTCTCCAGTGACACTGGTACAGGGTAGTCTGTAGACCCGAGATCGTCATAGTGTCTTGTGTGATTCCCACTGTGCTTTGATTTCCACCTTACCACGTCCAAGAGGGCGTGCAAAACGGTGGCTTTTGGGTACAGTCCCGAATCACATGGAGGCAATGAGCGATAGGAGGGGATTCGTCTCTCCCGGTATAGGGAGTTGATGTTGTGCTGTGTTCGATAGGCTATAACTGGAAGTCCCTGGCCAGGGCTGATATAGAGATATACTGGTAAGTGTTACCAGTAGTTTCTCGACCTGTTATGAACCTCACATCGACACGACTTATCGGTTACTGGGGTCTGACGTATACCACCCCTAGACTTGATATGCGACATATCAGACGAACAGACCGGACTGTACGGGAGTGTTACTGATTGGATTCACAGGAGAACGGACAGGCTAGCTTATTGATCTTCGGATCGCTCAATACCTGGGTGGCTGTTGCGTTTAGCTGACCGCTTGCAGCTTGTGGGTGTTTGATATGATCATCACCTGCTACCGGCGTATTGACGATTCTTTAGAGTCCTACACAGAGGATTCTTGGCTCAGGCAAAACGGAGTAGAGGCACATATGTGATATGTGCAGGACCGAGGATAATGCGATATGAGATACCGTATTATATTCTCGCGATATTTAGATATGAACCGGGACATCAGATCAAGTGTTGATTCGATGAATCGGTACATGATATATTAGTCGGTTATATTCGATATAGCCGGATCGTCGGATCAAGTGTTGATTCGATGATTTAATGTATAATGATATATAAGATATATTGTATTACATTATCTAATATTGGCTCGCTTTATTATTTCATTTTCTCACCGGATTAATACATTGATATATATGCGATATATGTTAATTGTATTATTTTCTTTTGTTGCAAATATATAATATATATGTGATATATATTATTGTGACATGATATGATTTATTATGAAACATGTTTAAGGATGATAAAAAGGGATTAGGGTTTGATTAGGGTTAGCTCTTTCTTGCACTTTCTAGAAAGATTCTCTTTTGTCAAGTATAAGTTATTATGGTTGATATTATCTTATGACTCATTATCTAACCTAACCAAATCATAGCTCTAGTTTATTTTCTACAAAGGTTAAGCCTCTCATCCTTAACCATGGTTCAATAATCAATCATATATTCTTTACTACTATTCATCACAAAAGGATTATGATTTTCATTTATCATCTTCTTCTCTCTTAGCTTTGAGAAAGCTTACTAGTTAATTCTTTAGTGATGATTTCTTGTGAGCAAATGAATTAAAAAGAAATAATAAATACTACTCCATCATCCTCATCTAATCTAGCCCATTAGATTAGGGTGTTCATCTCTTTAGAGTGAGAAAGCTTGGGTTATAGCAACTTCGACGTAGATCATCGGAGAAGCGGAACACTTCAAGCTAGCAAAGATCGTTCGAGTCGTGGAGCCTCTCTTGAGTCCGGGAGATCGTGGATCGCGGCGAAGGGACTTCTACTCGGAGCTTGTGAAGCGAAAGAGCGGACTACAAAGGTTGTAATCCCTCACACTTAGGTCTAAAGATGTTATCTTGCATGTTTAACCCTAATAATCTAGCAAAGATCCCGGCTTTGGGTTGTTCGGCACATGTAAAATTTTATTCGGGCATGTTTGATGCTTTATGAACCTTCACAAGAGTGCCTAGGAACCCTACAGTGGTATCAGAGCCTAGTTAGAGCAATAGGCGACGTGTTTACGAAGTTAAAACTCCGATCGAACCCGAACCGACAAAAATGAACCCCTCTCTCGATATTTTTCAAAAATGCGATTTTTTCTGAATTAAACATACCTGAAAAATACCTCAGACAAAAATAAGAATAACAGTGAAATACGAGCCATTGATCCGTACAAACGACCGCGGAATCGCGGCCGTACCCTGCTTAGGCCGTGGTTCCGTGGCAGTACTGCTTGATGGGACAATTTTTATTTCACAGTAATTTTTATTTTTGATTCTTATACAGTTTCTGGTATTTTTATTTTGGCTCAATGATTGAGTGATCTGGGGTTTATTTTGTAATCGTAGATTCGATCGGAATATTTCAATTCTTTATTATTTCCGGATATTTAGAAATTGTTAAAATGTTCGAACGGATATCATTAACTCACTTTTTCCCGGCACGGCAAAATTTTCAAGTGTTGAATTTTTTTCCGGGTTTGAATCTTTCGATAAAATGTGCAAGTAACACGGTGGACCCTCTAGAAGACAACAAACCTTAACTCGATTATGTGACCGTCTTGAACTGCCTTTTGAACCTTCGGGTTTGGGGCAGTACGGCGTGCCACATGTGAGGCGTTGGCTTGACCCTTTTACGGCTGGATCACTGGTACTGTGACATATTCTGGGATTATTTGAACTCCGCTCAAGTGTTGAGCTATTTGGGAAATTTTGGGTATTTGATTATCTGTTCGAAAAGTTTAATACTGTCTATTTATCTGGAATGTGATACAATATGTGGAATTCATATAGTTAGGCATGAAATGCGAAGTATGTGATATTTCGGATATACGATGTCTAAAGTGATTGTGGATTCCAACTATTGTAGTTTTACAATTTCTAATCTGTGACCGTAATGTAGTATGTAGTTGTATTGCCGGTTTTCGTTGCTATACGACAACGACGATCGGTGTATGCATACTTACTTAAGTTGATGATATGAGATATTATGTGTTGCTGAGATATGATGTGCAGGATTGTCGCGATTGAATAGCCGGGGGTTTTATGTGAGATGAGAGTTTTATATTTTCATTCATGTAAATTCAAATGTAATGTAATATTCTTTTATTTGGGGCACTTCCGGGTTGAGGTTGATGCCACCAGTGTTGTATATTATTTACTTTTCCGCATTAGGATGGACCCAAGGAGGGGAGCACAGGTGACCGGGTTTTGGGGTTCAGTGGGAGGCCATCTCGAGGAGTCGAGACCGGGTCTCCAAAACTCCAGAATTAGTAGGTTCGCTTGCCGCTCTCGTAGGGGTCCAGGGTGTGTCCTTGGCTATTCATCGCGACTGTGGAATCCGTATTTTCTATTGTTGGCTAAATACTAAATACAGGCGTCCTAGTATATCCCACATTATATCTATGTTTCTGCTGCGATATCTGTGATGTGATCATTTGATATGTTGTGATGGATACAGTAAATAGTATATATGATATATTATATAGACGTTACTTATGTTTTACACCCGCACTAGCCCTGCCCTGCTCTGTCGTTAGTTACCTAACCTAACGGTGCACGAGGGTACATCGAGGCGAATGCGGATGGCATAAGTGTACGTCGTATTTATCTGTGATGCTTAGGAAGCATAAGCTGATGGGATTTTTTATTTATGAGATTAATAAAAAGAAAAGAAACCTAAAAGATGTTGTAGAATCAAAACTTTATAAAAAGGGTAGCTACAGTTTTGCTTTGCATAGCGGTATATATGATATACCCTGCACCTTATTCGATGAGGAAAGAGCCGAGATCCCTTCACCGGGAGTGACCTCTTTAGCGAAACTGACATATGCTACAAAACTCGGTTTGTCTTTTGATTGCTTTTAGAGTTTTGCTTTGCACAGCGATATATATGATATGTCCTGCACCTTATTCGATGAGGAAAGAGCCGAGATCCCTTCACCAGGAGTGACCTCTTTAGCAAAACTAATGAAAGCCTCAAAAAACACTCCATTTCAAAATTTCACTTGATTCTACGACGATATCAAGTTCATTACGCAATAGGTTTTCAGAAAAACCTGTCGTAGCTCTCCGTCATTTCAGATAAAGACTATTTAGTATTTGTGCTGCGTTTGTTGACCTCTGTCAAGGCGTAGTGTGCGGTAGCTAACTAGTAATTATCTGTAAAGCATGTGATGTGATTGGATTAGGATAGTCGTACGACCTTGTTGACCTCTGTCAAGGGTCGTGCGAGTGGGTTTGGTTCAATCAAGAAATGACGGGTTGAACTTGACTAGTGCACTATGGTTTGTTGACCTCTGTCAAGGTCATAGCACACTAGGGGCAAAATATTATCGGGAATTTCAAGTGTTGAAATTTCCAATGAGATTGCATACCTCCTATGAGATAGTTGGATCCCGATACCCACTGCGAGTAAGTGTTACTCCTGGGAGAGTTTTACACAGGACAATTAGCCGATCAAGTAGGTGTCTAGAAAAGTGTTAACGGGGTTACGCCTCTGGGAAAATGAGGTTTACTTTAATTAGGTCCGTGCGAAAGCACGGGGAACCTCCCTCAAGTACCGTCACTGATCTGGCTGAGAGATTGACGAAATTGTAGGGTGTAATTAATCCCGGCTAATCTTACCTTTTAGGGTTTGAAGGAAGATTTGATAAAAACAGTGGGAGACATCCTGATTAGATAAGATAATAACCAATCTAATCTTGCAAGAGCATACGCTAAAGTGTTTTCTTCTCTCTCTCTCCAGGTAGTGACCATGTCAGGCCATAATCAAGATAATAATATGGATGTATTGACTGAACCCGCTTATTATACTGAGCAGGGGAACGTTGGACCCGTTCTTTCTTATAAGAGTTATAAGAATGAACAGGAAATAGGAGAATATCTGGATTCTCACGCCGCCTAAAAGAACATGCATGTTGATGCATCTTCTTCAGGTGTGTTAGTTATTGAAAACTGTTTCTCAGTTCACCCTACGTCCTGGGTATTAGATACCGGATCAGGATCCCACATATGTAAATTGTTACATAGGCTACGTAAAGGTAGAGAACTGGGAAATGGTGATCATTCCGTTCAAGTAGGAACGGTGCAAGTATTGCAGCCAAAGCAGTTGGCGAATATCACCTAGTATTGCCAAGTCGTAATACACTGATTCTAAATGAGTGCTATTATATACCGAACATGATGTGCAACATTATATCAGTTTCTTTATTAAGTAAAGAAGGATATAATTTTGTAGTAAAGGATAATGTTATGAACATATTCCTAGATCAAAAGTTGATTGCATCAGGCTCGTTACATAATGGCATATTCATTCTAAATCAGAATACAGTCCTCAATGTACAAAACACACACAAGAGGAAAAGTTCAGAAATGAATGAATCCTTCTTGTGGCATTGTAGACTTGGTCATATCAATGCGACACGACTGGCTAAGTTACATAAGGATGGTTATTTGAATCCGTTCGAATTATCATCTTATGATACTTGCCATTCATGTCTCAAAGGAAAAATGACCAAAGCTCCGTTTAGTGAACACGGAGAAAGAGTTACTGAACTCTTAGGACTGGTACATAGTGATGTATGCAGTCCCATGTCTACGCATGCCAGGAACGGTTTTTCCTACTTCATTACATTCACTGACGATCTCTCTAGATTCGGACATGTGTTCCTCATGAAACACAAGTCTGAAGCTTTTGAGAAATTTAGAGAATATAAGCACGAAGTAGAAAAACAAACGGGCAAAAGTATTAAGATCCTTCGATCTGATCGAGGAGGAGAATACTTAAGCAATGAGTTCCTAGATTATCAAAAAGAGAATGGGATTCTCTCTCAGCTTACTCCTCCTTATACACCACAGCACAACGGTGTATCGGAGCGGAGGAATCGCACCCTTTTAGATATGGTGCGCTCTATGATGAGTACAGCTGAGTTACCTATTTCCTTCTGGGGGTATGCGCTTGAGACAGCAGCATACCTATTGAATCAAGTTCCAACTAAATCTGTACCTACCACACCATATGATATATGGAGTGGGAAGAGACCATGTCTTAAACGAGTTAAGATATGGGGTTGTCTGGCCTATGTCAAAAGGCAAAATCCAGACAAACTCGAGGCACGGTCAGTTCTATGTAAGTTTGTGGGATATCCTAAACATTCAAACGGATATTTTTTCTACCACAGTGAACAACAAAAGGTGTTTATTGCTCAACATGCTACCTTTTTAGAAAAGGAATTTCTTGAAAAAGAGATTAGTGTCTCTGAGGTAGAACTGGAAGAAGTTCCAGCAACACAAACTGTAACTGAAGATTTAGTGGAACCAGAGGATTCGATAGTACCCGACGAACCCCAGCCTCTCCGCCGATCTAGTAGGGTTTCTCGTCCACCTGAGAGATACTACGGTTTTCTCATTGATGGTGGAAGCGAGGATTGCATCATGGAAGATGATGACCCAACTAGTTTCGAGCAGGCCATCACGAGTGGTGACTCTGTGAAATGGCTGGATGCAATGCGATCTGAGATGGAATCCATATACACCAATAAAGTATGGACTTTGGAAAATGCTCCTGAAGGGGTAAAACCCATTGGGAGCAAGTGGATTTTTAAAAAGAAATTTGGTGTAGATGGAAAAGTTGAGACTTTCAAGTCTAGACTTGTAGCAAAGGGATTTTGTCAACGACCAGGTGTGGATTATGACGAAACCTTTTCTCCAGTGGCTATGCTTAAGTCCATCCGGATCTTGCTTGCCATTGCTGCATACCATGACTACGAAATCTGGCAAATGGATGTTAAGACCGCCTTTCTAAATGGTAATTTAGAAGAGTGCGTGTACATGACTCAGCCAAAGGGCTTCGTAGATAGTGGGAGCAGCGGAAAGGTGTGAAAACTGCTTAAATCCATTTATGGGTTAAAGCAAGCATCGCGGAGTTGGAACATCTATTTTGATGTAGTAGTCAAAGAGTTTGACTTCATCAAAAACATAGATGAACCTTGTATCTATAAGAAGGTAGCAGAGAGTAAGGTTTTCTTCCTCGTATTGTACGTGGATGACATACTCTTGATAGGAAATGATATTCCTATACTGCAATCAGTCAAGCTCTTCTTATCACAAAGATTCTCAATGAAAGATCTAGGTGATGCCTCCTGTGTATTGGGGATTAGGATCTATAGAGATAGATCCAAAAGGATACTGGGATTGTCCCAATCCAGGTACATTGACACCATACTAAAGAGGTTTAGTATGGAAGAATCCAAGCGTGGGAACCAACCCATGATCTCTGGACTCACTCTCTCCAAAGAGATGTCTCCCAAGACTGATTTGGAGAGAGCTCGCATGCAAGGGATACCTTATGCTTCGGCAGTACGCTCTATCATGTATGCGATGCTATGTACCAGACCCGATGCAGCATACTCACTAAGTGTAGTGAGTCGGTATCAAGCAGATCCTGGAGAGAGTCACTAGACAGCTGTGAAGAACATTCTCAAGTACTTGCGAATGACTAGAGACATGTTCTTGGTGTATGGTAACGGAGAACTCCGGGTGGAGTCCTTTACCGATTCCAACTTCCAAAGTGATAAGGATGACTCTAAGTCGCACTCAGGATTTTTCTTTACACTCAATGGAGGGGCGGTATGTTGGAAGAGTTCCAAATAGGATACCGTTGCAGACTCGATGATGGAGGCTGAACACATCGCTGCCAACGATGCTGCCAAAGAGGCTGTCTGGATGAAGAAGTTCATCACTGAACTTGGTGTGGTTCCATCCATTGAACATCCAATACCTCTGTATTGCGATAACGATGGAGCTATGGCTTTGGCCAAGGAACCCAGGTCCCATCAGAAGTCCAGACATATTCTGAGGCGGTATCACCTGATCAGGGAGATAGTTGATCGCCGGGAGATCGAGGTCAGAAGAGTAAATACGAAGGATAACACTGCGGATCCACTCAGGAAGGCCATTCCCCAGATACAGTTTGAGAGATTATTCGGGATGATAGGTATGAGATACTACAGCAGCTGGCCTTAGTGCAAGTGGGAGATTGTTAGTTATGTATATGCCGTAGAGGCCATTGTTGTACATATGATGTATATTATGATGGATGCTTGGATATATACAGAGAGGACTTTCTTGCTCGTCATGATAGTATGCTATTTGGTTTCACTTTATCTTAACATGTTGACTTGTATTGGTTTACTGTCTTACTCTCACATGTTGATAAAGCCCTTAGGATCTGTACTCGACTACTGGGACTATGATGAGATCATACTAGTGGGGCCATAGTAGTCGATGAGTATATCCTATAACTGTTCCTAGTCGAGTGTATATCGAGACAGGGCATCGATACACCAGAGTAGACTAGCGTATACGCATCTTGACCCATATGATGGGCGATGGATGATCCCATATCCATCGGTGTTTGACATCAGAGATGGTGTACGGATGCTCAGTGGAGACTGGGTACACTGGACGGACTCGCCGAGAACTCTCAGATGGTGATATACCACTCGTCAGATGGCAGTTCTCCGGTGACACGGGTACAGGGTAGTCTGTAGACCCGAGATCGTCATAGAGTCTTGTGTGATTCCCACTGTGGTTTGATTTCCACCTTACCATGTCCAAGAGGGCATGCAAAACGGTGGCTTTTGGGTACAGTCCCGAATCACATGGAGGCAATGAGCGATAGGAGGGGATTCGTCTCTCCCGGTATAGGGAGTTGATGTTGTGCTGTGTTCGATAGGCTATAACTGGAAGTCCCTGGCCAGGGCTGATATAGAGATATACTGGTAAGTGTTACCAGTAGTTTCTCAACCTGTTATGAGCCTCACATCGACACGACTTATCGGTTACTTAGGTCTGACGTATACCACCCCTAGACTTGATATGCGACATATCAGACGAACAGACCGGACTGTACGGGAATGTTACTGATTGGATTCACAGGAGAACGAACATGCTAGCTTGTTGATCTTCTAATCGCTCAATACCTGGGTGGCTGTTACGTTTAGCTGACTGCTTGCAGCTTGTGGGTGTTTGATATGATCATCACCTGCTACCGGCGTATTGACGATTCTTTAGAGTCCTACACAGAGGTTTCTTGGCTCAGGCAAAACGGAGTAGAGGCACATATGTGATATGTGCAGGACCGAAGATAATGCGATATGAGATACCGTATTATATTCTCGCGATATTTAGATATGAACCGGGACATCGGATCAAGTGTTGATTCGATGAATCGGTACATGATATATTAGTCGGTTATATTCGATATAGTCGGATCGTCGGATCAAGTGTTGATTCGATGATTTAATGTATAATGATATATATGATATATTGTATTACATTATCTAATATTGGCTCGCTTTATTATTTCATTTTCTCACCGGATTAATACATTGATATATATGCGATATATGTTAATTGTATTATTTTCTTTTGTTGCAAATATATAATATATATGTGATATATATTATTGTGACATGATATGATTTATTATGAAACATGTTTAAGGATGATAAAAAGGGATTAGGGTTTCATTAGGGTTAGCTCTTTCTTGCACTTTCTAGAAAGATTATCTTTTGTCAAGTATAAGATATTATGGTTGATATTATCTTATGACTCATTATCTAACCTAACCAAACCCTAGCTCTAGTTTATTCTCTACAAAGGTTAAGCCTCTCATCCTTAACCAAGGTTCAATAATCAATCATATATTCTTTACTACTATTCATCACAAAAGGATTATGATTTTCATTCATCATCTTCTTCTCTCTTAGCTTTGAAAAAACTTACTAGTTAATTCTTTAGTGATGATTTCTTGTGAGAAAATGAATTAAAAATAAAGCATAAATACTACTCCATCATCCTCATCTAATCTAGCCCATTAGATTAGGGTGTTCATCTATTTAGAGTGAGAAAGCTTGGGTTATAGCTACTTCGACGTAGATCATCGGAGAAGTGGAACACTTCAAGCTAGCATGGATCGTTCGAGTCGTGGAGCCTCTCTTGAGTCCGGGAGATCGTGGATCGCGGCGAAGGGACTTCTACGCGGAGCTTGTGAAGCGAAGGAGAGGACTACAAAGGTTGTAATCTCTCACACTTAGGTCTAAAGATGTTATCTTGCATGTTTAACCCTAATAATCTAGCAAAGATCCCGGCTTTGGGTTGTTCGGCACATGTAAAATTTTATTTGGGCATGTTTGATGTTTTATGAACCTTCACAAAAGTGCCTAGGAACCCTACAGGCACTAGCTGTACGTAACGGCTACCCAGGTATTGAGCGAAAGGGAGGCCGACGAGCAAAGTCATCCTGAAACCTCTACTGAGCCTGAAAGTGTCAATATCCATACAGTCCGGTCCGTTCGTCTATGAGTATCGCATATCGAGTCTAGGGGTGGATAAAGTCAGACCCTTGATAACACGACATTTAGTGTCGATATGAAGCCCATCCCCACCTGAGAAACTACCGATCCTAGATCAGTAATTCTCGACTACCTTGGCTATGGATTTCTGGTGATGGCCACCCGTGCACACCGCGACATCAACCCCTAATACCGGGAGAGACGAATCCCATGACGATCCGCTCACTGCCTCCATGTGGCTCTGGACTGTACCCAACTAAAACCTGTTTGCACGACTCCTTTGAGCCATGATAGGGTAGTAATCAAAGCACAGTAGGAACTCACACTAGAAAAATGTCGATCTCAGGTCGATAGACTAACCTGTACATATGTCATCAGGGAACTGCTATCTGACAATAAGTATAATACCAACTAGCATGTTCCCAGCGAGTCCGTCCGGTGTCCTCATAACCCAAAGAGCACCTGTATACATCTTAGTTAACTCATTGTGACATTAGATCCAACATGGTATCAGAGCCACTCCATAAGCCTTAGTTAACCGATTGCGACATTAGAAATCTGACGTTTTTATCGTGCAAAAACTGCTGACATAAACAGTTTCAAAAACTGAAAGTTTGAGATGTTTGCACACCCCACGGGCTCACGGTTTGAACTGAGAAGCCGCAGGGTGGTGTATGGACACCCTGGGGAAGGCTTGGGGGGGGGGGCGAACGGCTCGGCCCACTCCCGAAGACCACCATAAGGTGTTCTTGGCGGTGGGGACCCGAAACAGCCCTACCTTGGGCAGTTTCGGGTCTGCCTCACCCCCTGGCCACCTAGTGGTGGCCTTAGGGGTCGGGTACCCCCTCTAGGACCCCGACACGAAGTTAATTTCGTGCTCTAACTACCCACGAAGGTTCGAGCGCATTTCGTTTTGATTCGGACTTCCGAATTGGCTTTAAACGGTAGGTTTTTGGAACTTTAGCTCACTGTTTTTTTCCATGGTTTTGAAAATTGGTTTAATTTGCTAATTACGTGAGGAATTCTAATGTCTTAGTTTTCAGTAAATACATTACTATCTGCGACTGTGAATGTCATTAGAGCGGTACAACTTGTCTAATTGCTATAGTTCTTTTAGACGGGTTTGCGAACATGACATTCACGTAAATGTTCTGTGTTGTGCTGTGGTTGTTGTGGAATCGTCGTGGTGGATAGCTTGGGTGAAATGTTGGTACAGTTTAATTTCATTTGTACATTTGATATCGCAGGGTGAGCTTTCGACATGTGGACTGCCGTCACTGCCTACTTGTATATTATTTGTTTGGGGCAGACCGGGTTGAGGTTGATGTCACCATTGTACATATTTTCTTTTCTGTACTCGGATTACCCCGTGATGGAGTGCATGGATAGCTTGGTTCTAGAGGGCAACGGGTTGGCATATCATGGCGTTGAGACGGAGGGGGCCTCACTCTAGAATTGGCGGGCTATTCACCGCACTCGTAGGGGTACAGGTTGACCCAAGGAGGGGTGCTCAAGTTACCGGATTCCGTGAATTGCCGGGTGGCCCATTCACTTTGATGAATACGGTTGCCTCACTTCTGGTTTTGGTGGGTAACTTGCTGCGCTCGTAGGGATATAGGTTTTCATTGCACAGACTATCCACACGATCAAGGGAACGTCGGGTTTCACTTGCGGCTCAAAGGAAACCCGGGGCTCCCAGATTATCTGTATTGTTCTGTGATGCTTATCGCTTATCTGTGATGTTGCATTTATCTTTCCTGGAGAGATTTTTATATATTGTTATATATATACTAGTAGATGTTGTATATGTTTTATATCCGCGCTAGTCCAGCCCCCGCTCTGTCGTTAGTTAAGTAACATAACGGGTGATGATGGGGCCCAGTGGCGAATGCGGATGGCATATACGTACATCATATTTTCGTTTTTTTTGGTGGGATTGCGTTGATTTTGATCAATGCAAGGAAAACAGACCTATATGATGTTGTTGGAAAAATTTTCAAAAGCTGTTATTAAAAGGACGTTTTCTTTTGTTTTGCACAGTGGTATTCGGTTATGAATATCCAGCACCTCATTCGACGAGGCAAGAGCCGAGATCCCTTCACTGGGAATGACCTCTTGGGCAGAAGTTTGCGTCAGGGTAATAACTTTACTATTTTCGATTACTTTTTGCTTTGCATCGAGGTATTCAGTTGGAACTATAGGGTTCCTAAGCACAACAGCAAGGTTTCGGGTGGCATCATCCATGCCAAATTAAAATTTTGCCATGCTTAAATGAACCCTAACCTAGATCTTTAACTAGAGAATCATACGAAATCGAAATGTAAACTACTTTACAACTAAATGATTAGGGATTACAACCTTTGTAGTCCGTTCCTCCACTTCATTAGCTCTAAGTAGTGGTCCTTTCGTTGCGATTAAAGAACTCCCAGACTCTTGAGAAGCTCTACAAGGTAAATGATGCATGCTTGTTTGTAGTCTTCGAAATCCAAGATGATCTACTTCGAGGAAACACAAACTCAAGCTATCTCTTTACTAATAATGAATTAGTGAAGCCAACAGACTAAACTATATGACTAGTATAGAAGAGGATGATGATGTTGGAATTTTTCTCACTTTAGAATTTATTTTATCACTAGGATTCATCACCTCATGAAACCTTAGAAAGCTTTTGAGATGAGGAAGAAGATGAAGAGAGAAAATGAACAAGTGAATTAGTTGTTTGAGAATAGCAACATGGTGAGATAATATCTAATACTAACTCTTGTAGAGAATAAACCATGGTCAAGGATAAATGGTAAGGTTAATAAATATCTTAAGTAATCCAAATAGAGTGGACTAAGTCAATGGCAAACCCTAGCTTCTCCAAACTTCTTTGTCATGAAAAAATCCAATTCATTTTGAATTAATTTAAATAAGAAAACCCCTAATTTATCTAAGGCATGGTGTAAGTCTCATACACCCATGTTGCATGTATCAACAACCATGACACAATCACATATATCACATATATGTAAAGTGTACACAAAAGTGAGAAAAAGAAACAATTAAGTGAGCAAATATTAGTTAATGTAATTTATTATATCAAATATATAATTATACATTAAATTATTAAATCTATACTTGATTTAATAATCCGGCTATATTACATATAACCGACTAATATAATATGTATCATTTTATCGAATCAAGACATGATCCGATAACCCGGCTATATCACATATAACCGGCCGATATCACATATCGCGAGAATAGAATACGGTATCACATACACGCATTATTCTCGGTCCCGCACATATCACATATGTTTTCCTACTCCGTTTTGCCTGAGCCAGGAAACCTCTGTGTAGGACTCTAAAGACTCGTCGATACGGCGGCAGTAGGTGATGATCATATCAAACACCCACAAGCCGCAAGAGGTCAGCTAAACGTAACGGCCACCCAGGTATTGAGCGATCAAAAGATCAACAAGAAAGCCTATCCATACACCTGCGAATCCAATTAGTAACACTACCGTACAGTCCGGTATTTTCGTCTGATAAGTCGCATATCTAGTCTAGGGGTGGTGAATGACATACCCCAGTAACCGATAAGTCGTGTCGATGTGAGGCTCATAACGGGTCGAGAAACTACTGATAACACTTACCAGTAGATCTCCATATCATCCCTGGCCAGGGACATCCAGTTATAGGCAATCGAGCACAGCGCAACATCAACCCCCAATACCGGAAGAGACGAAACCCCTCTTATCGCTCATTGCCTCCATGTGATTCGGGATTGTACCCAAAAGCCACCGTTTTGCACGTTCTCTTGAACGTGGTAAGGTGGAAATCAAAGCACAATAGGAATCACACGAGACTCTATGACGATCTCGGGTCTACATACTAACCTGTACCAGTGTCACCAGAGAACTGCTATCGGATGATAGGTATAATACCAACTACGAGTTCTCGGCGAGTCCGTTCAGTGTACCCAGTCTCCACTGAGCACCCGTATACCATCTTTGATGTCATTAATTGATGGGACTGTGTTGATTCTGATCAATGCAAGAAAAACAGACCTATATGATGTTGTTGGAACAATTTTCAAAAGCTGTTATTACAAGGACTTTTTCTTTTGTTTTGCAAAGCGGTATTCGGTTATGAATATCCAGCACCACATTCGACGATGCAAGAGCCGAGATCCCTTCACCGGGAATGACCTCTTGGGCAGAAGTTTGCGTCAGGATAATAACTTCACTATAGTCGATTACTTTTTGCTTTGCATCGAGGTATTCAGTTGGAATATCCTGCACCTCATTCCATGAGGAAAGAGCCGAGATCCCTTCACCGGGAGTGACTTCTATAGCAAAGGTTTTCGCCACTCTATATTTGTAAAAAGCTATCCGGTTCCTTCAACGATATCAAGTTCATAACGTTAAAGGTTTTTAGCCAAAACCCATTCGTAGCCCTCCGTTATTTTAGACAGGTAGCACTTAGTATTCATGCTATGTTTGTTGGCCTTAGTCAAGGCATAGTGTATGGTAGCTATTTGTTACTTTTCTGTTGCATAGATTTACGCGTTGGTTTGGGACAGTCATACAACCTTGTTAACCTTAGTCAAGGGCGAGTACGGGTAGGTTCAAATTAACCTGGACAATGACGGGTAGAACTTGATATGTGACTTATGATTTGTTGGCCTTAATCAAGGTTATAAGAGCATGGGGTAAAAATCACATCGGGAGTTTCAAACATACAGGAAACTTTCCAGACATGCGCATACCTTTTAGAGTGTGATAACTTGAGTGGATTCCATCAAGTTATCATGCGATGATAGTTGGATCCTGATTCCCACTGATGAGTTGGTTTATTCCTCAGGTGATTTAAGATGATCCTGACTAATTCTTCTTTAAGTTTTGGATGAGAATTTGAGGATTAAGTGGGAGACATCCTGATTAGATAAAGTGATTAAACATTCTGATCTAGGTTAGAGTGCACACTGAGTGTTTCTTTTCTCTCTCTTTTTAGCAGCGACCATGTCCCGACCCTAGACTAGAACTCATAAACCAAGTTAACCGAACCTTCTTAAAACACACTGGCTTTTGGATTGTTGGAGTTGCATACTTCATTTCCACTCCTACTTTTACCCTTTTCTTTTCCCCGGAACATTTCATATCACTACGAAGATCCACATTTATTAGATATGACCATCGTATAGTTATATACGAACTCGAAGAAACTTGTTTCAGATGGGAGAATGGTTTCCGGTTCGGGAGAAATTGAATAGGACTATGCAGTTGTCTTTTGCTTTTTTCCTTCTATCAGGTTGTGAGGGCTCCTAGGATTGGGAGATGGTAAACCTATTTCGCTTATTGGATAGTCTTCTTCCAAACCATAGGTAGGTGCCGAAAGGTGGGGAAGGAACAAAACCATTTAGCCTAAGTGTGGTGTATAGAAGGTAAAAAGTTAAGACAAATAAAAGCATTAGAAAGAGAGCAAAGTAAATTGCGACTGCTATCATTCATGACCGAACCGTGTATATCATTGCCACTCCTACTTCACCTTTGTATTTCTCCAGAACACCCCGTATCACTATGAAGATCCACATTTATTGGATAATCCATCGTATAGTTACATACTAACTCGAAGGAACTTGTTCCTATTCGAGAATGGATTCTGGTTCAGGAGAAATATAAAAAGGATTGTTCAGTTGTCTTTTATCTTTACCTTCTCTTAGGTTGTGAGTGCTCCTAGTGTTAGTGTATATGCCCTAGAGGCCATTACTGTATCATACTAGCTTGTATATTACTTAATGGAAGCTTAGGATATTCACAGTTCTATAGACAGTCTTGCTCAAAATGGTAGTATGCTACTTGGTTTTTTTCTACTTTAATATGTGCATGTGTTTCTTTTAACATATCGCTTTTACGTATTAGTGGAGCCCATGGGATCGTTGCTTGATTACCAGCGTTGTGATGGCAGTCATACTAGTGGGGGCTGGAAAATCTACAAGCACATCCTTATACAGGTCCATAGTCGTAGGATTATCGAGACAGGGCATCGATACTCCGGAGTAGACTAGCGTATATGCATCTCATCCCAGCAGGGGAGATGGTCTGTTCCACAGCCATTAGTACGTCGTACTGGAGATAGTATGCGGGTGCTCGTTAGGTTAAGAGTACTCTGGACAGGACTCGTCAGGAACTGTTGGTTGGTACTATACCTATCGTCAGATAACAGTTCCCAGGTGACAGGAGTATAGCTTAGTCCGTTGATACCACTGTAAGTCTGCGTTACCCACCCCGGTACTTACGGGGAGGAGGAATAGGTAAAAATCAAATTTTTGTCACAAGGTAACATAGACTTTTCTTGAGGATCTTTGCCAAACCATTTCTAACAAACTACATGAGATTCTATGTACTATGCAAGGAGATTATACCTCATGCTACTAGTCCTTCGGTTCTTCCCTCCGCTTTCCTCCTCGTCCATGCAAGCTCCGAGGATCGATCCAGATCTTAGTCACCTCCGCGGCCTCCTAGAGTCGAAGACGATCCACCCGAGAGTCTATAGTCCGAGCTCCACCTCAAGCCAAGGCAACTAGGGAAACAAGTTTGCTATTCTTGATGTAATAGGTGGTGCAGAAGAAGAAGATGGGTTTGTTTGTCTATTTAGAACCTAATTTGCTCAACACATGAGACTATTAGGAATTCTTAGTGAGGAGGAAGAAGAAGGAAACCATGGGAGCTCACTTTTGAGGAGCGTGAGTGAGCAAAAGATAATGAATGCATAAGAAAAATAATTACCATTCTTTTGTCATGATAAAATGTGATGGTTAACATTGATTTGACCATTATCATGTCAAATTAAATCCAAGCCAAAAGAAGAGTCTAGAGTTCACAAGAAATATCCAAGTCAACAATGGTCAACTAGGTCAAATGGTCAACATGGTCAAATGGTCAAAGCAATTAGCCATAACACAATTATCATTAAAAAGATTAGTAAATATTTTCCTCACCTCATAATGGTTTTGACCGAATCAATGGTCAAAACCCTAATGAGGCAACTCCTTCTTCGCTCCTCACAACCGTGCATACACACCCGCATCCGCATTCCGTAAAATGCGAATGCTCAGAAGACAAAACTAATCCATCTATACAATACTAGGATCCGACTTAAACCAAAGCCCACTAGTATCGTCTGCCCGAACATCATATACGCACAAGTGCACGTAAGTGCTCGTAGCCCTGCCGTAAAACCATACGGCCTCTACACCTTTTGCCTAGTGCATGGAAACTCTCTATGTGGGACTCTAAAGACTCGACACCACGCTGGCAGTGGGTTTAACCACAGACCGCAAGCGGCACAAGCTGAACATAACGGTCCACAGGTAGATGTCGATAAGAAGGCCGATGAGGTAAACCCATCCGAACTCCTACTGAGCCTGAATGTGACAATCTCCGTACAGTCCGGTCTGTTCGTCTAAGAGTATCACATGTCGGGCCTAGGGGGTGGTAAATGTCAGACCCCTAATAGCGGTACAAGTCGTGTCGGAGTGTAGCCCAGAACACCCTGAGAAACTACTAGAAACACTACCAGTAAATCTCGCTTGTCCTGGCCAGGGACTTTGTGTAATGGCTCTCCTAGACACTGCGCGATATCAACCCCCAATACCGGGAGAGACGAATCCTATCTAACCGCTACTGTCAAACCCTACCCCAGACCCCTACGAATTACACGGTCGTGATGAATAGCCAAACCCCACACCAGACCCCTACGGGTGCGGCAAACTACCCGCCAAATACCCAAAGTGAAGCAGCCTCCCTCTACATCGTGAGTAGGCCACTCGGCACTTCAAAGTACCCGGCAGTTTGTGCACCCCACCTTGGGTTTATCCTAAGAGCAAAAACAGTAAAAGAAATAATATATACAATGGCGGCTACAACCTCAACCCGGATGTGCGGCCATAAAATAATATTACATCAAATTACAAATATTACATTGAATGAAAAATGAAAACTCTCATTTCACACCCGCGGCTATTCATCACGACAATCCAACAAGTTCATATACACAATCCAACATCACAGATCTGGAATGGCTATCATTGCGTCTGATGAAAGTTTATATCTATATATAATATCTAGTAGGCGTTGCTTATGTTTTGCATCCGCCCAAGTCCAGCCCCCGCTCTGTCGTTAGTTAAGTGACCTAACGGGTGATGACGGAGCCCAGTGGCGAATGCGGATGGCATAATCGTACGTCATATTTTCATTGTTTTCTGCAATAATAGGATTAATTGATGGGACGCATTATATTAATGCAAAGAAAACAAACCAAAGTTAAATTGTTGGAACAATTTCAAATCCTACTCGGTTTTTTCAAAACAGCAAAACTTTTAAAAACGCGGAGCTTAAACCACTCTATTTAAAAGCTATCAGGTTCCTTCGATTATATCAAGTTCACTACGTTCACGGTTTCGCCAAAACCATTCGTAGCCCTCCGTCATTTCAGTTAAATGTTCAGTAGTATTCAAGCTATGTATTTTGACCTTCGCCAAGGCATAGTGATTGGTAGCAGCTGAATATTTATCTGTAGCATAGATAGATGCGTTGATTTGGGACAGTCGTACTACTATTTTGGCATTCGTCAAGGGTATGTACGGGTGGGTTCAAATTAACCTGGACAATGACGGGTAGAACTTGACATGTGACTTATGATATGTTGGCCTTCGTCAAGATCTTAAGAGCATGGGGCAAAAATCCACATCGGGTGTTTCTAAGGAAATTGAAACTTGCTAGTGCTGCATACCATTTGGAGTTTGATATTGTTGGTAGAATTCCTTCAGCATTATCACACAATGATATTTGGATCTCGATCCTACTGTGAGTATCCGCTACTCCTTAAGAGATTTCTTCACTTAACGATCAATGCTATAAACCAAGTAGGTGTCTAGAACAGTGTTAGCGAGGCAACGCCTCCAGGGAAAAGAGGTTATTTAATTAAGGAACTTCGCGAAAGCGTCGTAAAACCTCCCTCGAAGTACCGACACTAGCCTGGCTGAACGGTTAAGCAAGTATTGTACGGTGAGATTAATCCTGACTAATTCTTCTTTTATGGTTTGAGGAAGGATTCGAGAAACAGTGGGAGCCATCTTGTTTAGATAAACTAAAAACCAATCTAAACTTGCAAGAGTATCATGCTAAGTGTTTTCTTCTCTCTCTCTTAATTGCAGCGACCCAGTGACCAGACATAGGTTACATTTAGATAATAAAATGACTGAATCTGACTGTAATGACTGGTAAAGGTCTGTCCAGATGCCCATTACCCATGACAAATTAGGAGACCACTTCACTAATCAAACCCCTGCCTTCTCAAGACCAGTTTCCACTGTCACGGATATTGATATCCATAAGACATCGGAAAGGGACTGTGCGAATGCCAAGTGCCTCGTGTTGGCCTCAGTTGATGGTACATACCAGAGGCAGCATGAGTAGATGGACTTAGTTTCTGTCTTCCTCCATAACAAAGATTTATATGGAGAGCAATCTTGTATCGTAAGATATGAGACCTCGAACGAATTGCTTCAAGCGAGGTTGGATGTCGGGTCATCTGTAGGGGACAGCGTCCTTACAGAGACTAGCTATTTTGATGAGCTCACAGACCTGAAGACCACGTTGAAGAACGGGTCAAGTACTGACTTGATTCTACAGTCTCTGCCCTCTACTTACATCCTAAAGAAAACCAGGGAAGTAGAAGGAAAGGGAAGGACAAAAGTTTTGGGACTAGATATAGGGAAGGAGGGACATCCCTTTTGTTACGGGAAAGGACATTGGCAGAGGGATTGCAGGGCGAGCAATGCCAGTATCCAGGATTCGAAGCATGTTGTGGCTTCGGCTTCAGGTGTGTTTGTAATTGAAAACTGTATGTCAATTAACTCTACTTCCTGGGTACTAGATACCAGATCAGGATCTCATATCTGTATTTCATTACAGGCTTTGAGAAACCGTAGAGTTATCAGGGTAGGTGATGTGACTCTCAGAATTGCGAACAGAATGAGTGTGAATGCTGAATCCGTAGGGGAATATCACCTAGGATTGACAAGTGAGAAGATATTGATTCTACATAACTGTTTATATGTACCTAGTATAGCCTGTAATATCATATCTTTATCCTTACTTTCTAAGGAAGGATATGATTTTACTTTTGTAGGCGATGTGGTACACATCCACCTAAATCAAGTTCTGATTGGGTCATGTACATTAGAAAACGGAATATACGAATTAAATCAAGCTCAGGTTTTCAGTGTCCAGAACACACTTAAAAGAAAGTCTCCGGAAACAAATCAGGATTTCTTATGGCATTGTAGACTGGGTCACATCAATGAGACACGGTTGACGAAGTTACATAAAGAGGGATATTTGAATCCGTTCGAGTACCAGTCTTATGCTACTTGTGAATCTTGTCTCATGGGAAAGATGATAAAGACTCCGTTCACTTGACACGGAGTGAGAGCGAGCGAGCTCTTGTGACTCATACACAGTGACGTGTGTGGTCCAATATCTAAACATGCGCAAAGTGGTTATTCATACTTCATTACTTTTACGGATGATTTCTCTAGGTATGGACATGTCTTACTGATGAAGCGTAAATCCGAGGCCTTTGAGAAATTCCGGGAATACAAATATGAAGTGGAAAAACAAACAGGCAAAAGTATCAAGACACTAAGATCTGATCGAGGTGGTGAATACTTGAGTGTCGAGTTCCTGGTCTACTTAAAAGAGAATGGAATTCTCTCTCAGCTTACTCCTCCATACACACCGCAACACAACGGTGTATCGGAAAGGCGGAATCGAACTCTATTAGATATCATTCGTTCCATGATGAGTAAGGCTGAGTTACCGCGATCCTTCTGGGGTTATGCACTAGAAACAACTACATATCTTTTGAGCAAGGCTCCAACCAAGACTGCCTACCACACCATATCAGATGTGGAGCGGGAAGAAACCTTGTCTTAAGTATCTTAAGACAGGGGGATGTCCAACTTTTGTAAAAAAGCAGCATGCAGACAAATTCGAGGCACGCTCAGAACTGTTTAAGTTTGTGGGATACCCAAAGAACTCCAAAGAACTCCAGGGGGTATTTTTTTTATTACGCAGAGGAACAAAAGGTTTTGTTTCTCGTCATGCCCACTTTCTGGAACATCAGTTTTTAGAAAAAGAAACAAGTGGGAGCGCAATAGGACTGGAAGAAATTCCAGAACAACAAGCTATTACTGAAAGCTTGGTAGAACTAGAAGATTCAGGAGAATCGGACATCCCAGTGCCAGTCTGCAGGAGTAGTAGGCAGTCTCATCCGCCCGAGAGATACTACGGCATTTCATAGACGGGGATCGTGAGGATTGCATCATTGAAAATAATGAGCCTACTAGCTTCCAGCAAGCCATTCAGAGCGGTGACTTAGTAAAATGGCTGGATGCAATGCGGACTAAAATGGAGTCCATGTACACCAACAAAGTTTGGACTTTGGACATTGCTCCAGAAGGGGTAAAACCCTTAGGCTACAAATGGATCTTCAGAAAGAAGATTGGTGTAGATGGGCAAGTTGAAATCTATAAAGCTAGACTTGTTACAAAGGGTTTTCGTCAAAGGCCTGGTTTGGACTATGACGAAACCTTTTCTCCAGTGGCTATGCTCAAATCCATTCGGAACCTTCTTGCTATTGCTGCCTTCCACGATTTTGAGATCTGGCAGATGGACGTTAAGACGGCTTTTCTAAATGAAAATTTGGAAGAGTGCGTCTATATGGATCAGCCGGAGGGTTTCATTCAGAGTGGGAGCAGCGGTAAAGTGTGCAAGTTGCTTAAGTCTATTTATGGACTGAAGCAGGCATCGCGGAGTTGGAACATCTGCTTTGATAATACTGTCAAAGAATTCGACTTTATCAAAAATCCAGATGAACCATGCATTTACAGTAAGATTGTAGGGAGAACTGTGGTATTCCTCGTGGATGACATTCTCTTAATAGGAAATGATGAAATTCCTATGCTACAGTCAGTCAAAGGATTCTTGTCACAAAGGTTCTCCATGAAGGACCTGGGCGATGCCAACTACATTCTACGGATCCAGATCTATCGTGATAGATCTAAGAGGATGTTTGGACTTTCGCAGACCAGGTACATCGACACCATACTGAAACGATTCAGTATGGAAGATTCAAAGCGCGGTAATCTACCGGCTTGTCACGGAATCACCCTCTCCAAAGAGATGTCTCCCAACACTGATTTGCAAAGGGACCGCATGTCATCTATACCCTACGTATCTGCGGTAGGCTCTATAATGTATACGATGTTGTGTACCAGACCAGATGTAGCATACGCACAAAGCGTTGTAAGCCGGTATCAGTCTGACCCAGGGGAGAAACACTGGATATCAGTAAAGAACATTCTCAAGTACCTGAGAAGGACTAAGGAGATGTTCTTGGTGTATGGTGGAAAAGACCTCCAGATCGAGGCCTTTGCTGACTCCAGCTTCGAGAGTGACAAGGATGACTCCAAGTCCATGTCGGGTTATGTCTTTACCCTTAATGGAGGGGAGGTTTATTGGAAGAGCTCCAAGCAGGAAACCGTTGCAGACTCGACGATGGAAGCGGAGTACATAGCTGCTTGCGATGTCGCAAAGGAAGCTGTCTGGATGTAGAAGTTCCTCACGGAGCTTCAGGTGGTTCCTACCATTGTTGATCCAATACCGCTGTATTGCGACAACAATGGCGCTATAGCCTTAGCGAAGGAACCCAAGTCCCATCAGAAGTCCAGGCACATTTTGAGGCGGTACCACCTGATCAGGGAGATCGTAGATCGCCGGGAGATCGAGGTGAAGAGAGTAGATTAGGAGAATAACACTGCAGATCCATTCATGAAGGCCATACCTCAAACTCAGTTCGAGCGGCTTATCGAGATTATAGGTCTTCGATACGCCAGTACATGACCCTAGTGCAAGTGGGAGATTGTTAGTGTATATGCCCTAGGCCATTACTGTATCATACTAGTTTGTATATTACTTAATGGAAGCTTGGGATATTCACAGTTCTATAGAGAGTCTTGCTCAAAATGGTAGTATGCTATTTGGTTTGTTTCTACTTTAATATGTGCATGTGTTTCTTTTAACATATCGCTTTTACATATTAGTGGAGCCCTTAGGATCTTTGCTTGATTACCAGCGTTGTGATGGCAGTCACACTAGTAGGGGCTGGGTAATCTACAAGCACATCCTTATACAGGTCCTTAGTCGTAGGATTATCGAGATGGGGCATCGATACTCCGGAGTAGACTAGCGTATACGCTTCTCATCCCAGCAGGGGAGATGGTCTGTCCCACAGCCATTAGTACGTCGTACTTGAGATAGTATGCGGGTGCTCGTTAGGTTATGAGTACACTGGACAGGACTCTTCGGGAACTGTTGGTTGGTACTATACCTATCGTCAGATAACAGTTCCCAGGTGACAGGAGTACAGCTTCGTCTGTTGACTTGATGCTGCTACTTCGCCTCGAGTGTGTTCCCACTGTCCTTTGATTACTACCCTACCACGGCTCAAAGGAGTCGTGCAAACAGGTAGCAGTTGGGTGTAGTCCCGAAGCACTTGGAAGCAGTAGCGGTTATATAGGATTCGTCTCTCCCGGTATTGGGGGTTGATATCGCGCAGTGTCTAGGAGAGCCATTACACAAAGTCCCTGGCCAGGGCAAGCGAGATTTACTGGTAGTGTTTCCAGTAGTTTCTCATGGTGTTCTGGGCTACACTCCGACATGACTTGTACCGCTATTAGGGGTCTGACGTTTACCACCCCCCTAGGCCCGACATGCGATACTCTTAGACGAACAGACCGGACTGTATGGAGATTGTCACATTCAGGCTCAGTAGGAGTTCGGATGGGTTTACCTCATCACCCTTCTTATCGACATCTACCTGGGGACAGTTACGTACAGCTAGTGCCGCTTGCTGTCTGTGGTTAAACCCACTGCCAGCATGGTGTCGAGTCTTTAGAGTCCCATACAGAGAGTTTCCCTGCACTGGGCAAAAGGTGTAGAGGCAGTATGGTTGAAAGGCTATGATCACTTACGTGCACTTGTGCGCGTATGATGTTCGGGAAGACGATAATAGTGGGCTTTGGTTTAAGCCGGATCCAAGTATTGTATAGATGGATTAGTTTTGTCTTCTAAGCATTCGCTTTTTACGGAATGCGGATGCGGGTGTGTATGCACGGTTGTGAGGAGCGAAGAAGGAGTTGCCTCATTAGGGTTTTGACCATTGATTCGGTCAAAACCATTATGAGGTGAGGAAAATATTTAATAATCTTTTTAATGATTATTGTGTTATGGCTAATTGCTTTGACCATTTGACCATGTTGACCATTTGACCTAGTTGACCATTGTTGACTTTGATATTTCTTATGAACTCTAGACTCTTCTTTTGGCTTGGATTTAATTTGACATGATAATGGTCAAATCAATGGTAACCATACACTTTATCATGACAAAAGAATGGTAATTATTTTTCTTATGCATTCATTATCTCTTGCTCACTCTTTCTCATCAAAAGAAAGCTCCCATGGTTTCCTTCTTCTTCCTCCTCACTAAGAATTCCTAATAGTCTAATGTGTTGAGTAAATTAGGTTCTAAATAGACAAACAAACCCATCTTCTTCCTCTACACCACCTAGGACATCAAGCATACCAAACTTGTTGCCCTAGTTTCCTCGGCTTGAGGTGGAGCTCGGACTATAGTCTCTCGAGTGGATCGTCTTCAACTCTAGGAGGCCGCAGAGGTGACCAAGATCCGGATCGATCCTCGGAGCTTGCATGGACGAGGAGGACAGCGGAGGGAAGAACCGAAGGACTAGTAGCATGAGGTATAATCTCCTTGCATAGTAGATAGAATCTCATGTAGTTTGTTAGAAATGGTTTGGCAAAGATCCTCAAGAAAAGTCTATGTTACCTTGTGATAAAAAATTGATTTTTACCTATTCCGCCTCCCCGTAAGTACCGGGGTGGATAACACAGACTTACACCTAGGATTAGGAGAGTACACCTATTACGCTTATTGGATAGTCTTCTTCCAAACCATAGGCTGGTGCCGAACGGTAAGGAAGGAAGAAAACCATTTAGCCTAATGGTGGTGTACAGAAGGTAATGAGTAAAGACAAATAAAGGGATTTGCAGAGATGACGAGGAAATATAAGGTTACGGTCATGAATCTGGTTAATGGAAGAGTCATTACTAGGAATACCCAGCTACCCCTTCAAAACATTTTCATGTTTCAGTTTCACTGTGCGTTGTTAGTTGAAAACTTATTTACCAATTATATCCTTACTCCACGGTATGTATTTACCAGGTTTGATTCTCACATCTGTATGGTTTTACAGATGATGAGTGGGAGTAAGTTATTGGGAATTAGGTGATTATATTCTCATTATATCAAAATTCGTTGTAATTAGTGATAGTTGAGGAAATCACCTTGGGTTTTGCCTAGCGGAAAATATTTGGTTTTGAATATCCGTTGTTATGCACCAATTTCAAACTGATAAATCTGTACGTTTATTTTATAAAGTGAGATATAGCCTTTTGAAATTTTGTTGATGACATTTTCCTATATCAGTTGATGATTGGGTAAGGAGCATTAAACAGCGGTATAATTCTTCTTAACCATAGTACAGCTTGCAACCTACGACACACAGGGTTCGAGTTATTCAACTCTGGGGACTTATACAAAGTATTGTATGTTTTCCAATGTCCATTAGGACAAAGGGGTTGGTGCTCGTACTATATTATGTTTACTTGTGACTTCTCCAGTTTTAGACAAGTGTTTCGTATAAATACAAGGTCCAAGTTTTGAGAAGTTATAGGTACAAGAATAAAGTAGAGAACCATGTGTTGCAAGTATCATGATTCTTCAAGGTGATCGAAGATGTAGATACTTGTGTTTGGTATTCTGTTGATAGTAATGGTTTTGAGAACTTGCTTCTCTTTCAAGTTACTCATATCTGGATGCACTCCTCAGATGAGTAATGCTGATTGGGCTCTCTCCATTTAGTTGACATGCACTAGAAACAGCTTCATGATTTGAATCTGGTTCAAATTAAATTAGTGCCTCTCTTTCTATATTGAATATAGAATGGTTCATATCTTAACGATGTTAAGGTATATGGAGTTGTCCGTTTTATGCTTAAAACCAGACTCTGGATAACTCAAGGAAAGTTTCAGTAATGGTAGTTTGTGGGTTATCCCGGGCTATGACGAGGGTTAACTTTCTACCATCTGGAAGATCAATAGTGATATTGTTCTTGATTCTCCACAGTTTTAGTAAAATTGAATTTTTCAGAAAACAGTAGTGGGAGTATGGTAGAACTGGAAGTGATTCCAGAACCACAAACGATTACTGAAAATTTAATAGAACCTAATGATTAAATTGGGTTTGACATTCCATTAGCCACTCCGCAGATATGGTGGGAAACCTCAGGCGCCCGAGAGGTACTTCGGTATCCTCAAAGACGGTGACAGAGAGGTTCTTGTTTACCCAGACTTGCCATTACTTCTGTTCTAGACTATGAGACCCGGCATGAAAATGAGTGTAGCGCCGTTCTAAACTAGCTTTAGAAGTGCATGTGTATATGACTCTACCAGAGGGTTGTTGTAGTCAGTGGGAGCAGTGGAAGCATAGTGGACAAGTAGCTTATGTCTATTTATAGACTAAAGGAGGTATAGCGGAGATAGATCATCTATTTTTGATGTGACATTCATAGGCTTTGACTTCATCAAAATAGGGGATGGATCTGTTAAGAAGGCAGTAGGATGTGATGTCCTGGTATTTGGATGACATGAACTTTATAGGAAGTAAAATTCCTATACTATGATCGGTTATACTGTGGTTGTCACACAGTGGTTTCTCCACAAAGGACATGTATATTATATCAGGCATTTTGGTTACTAGATGTATGGTTTTATATCTAGATTTGGGTAGTTTCCCAATCTAGGTACTTAGACAGTATTCTAAAGGTGTTTAAGAATGGACGACTCCTGGCATGGTGGTGTACCTTCAGGTGATGGAGTCACCCTCTCTAAAGGTGTCTTACAGACTAAAGAGGAGAGGGATGTGCATGATTGGCATATCACTTGCTTAGACAATTGAGTCAATCATGAGATGTCAAGTACCACAGCAGATGTTGTTTTTGCACTAGATGCAATAAGTTTGTATATTAATCCAATCCTGGAGAAACATTCGGAAGCAATTTATGAACATAAGAAGATGTTTTAGGGATTTGGTAACGGCGGCCTCCTTCGGGAGATGGTTATCCTTCCAGGCTTCTAAGGTGACCTGTGTTGGCTATGGTGCCCTAAAGAAAATTATCATAGTCGTATACAGGTGATTATGATGATTTCGGGATGACCTATACCAGTAGAACAGTCTTACTCGAGATGATAGTATGCTATCTGGTTTGTCTTTATCATCACTATTACATGTTGATAGAGCCCATAAGATTCTTTCTTGACTACCAGCATTATGATGGCGATCATAGTCGTGGGAGCTGGTGGTCTATAAGCACATCCTTAAATATTCATAGTCGTGGGAGTTTCGAGACTGGGCATCGATACTCCAGAGTAGACTAGTGTATACTGATCGAAACCCCGACGAGGGGCGGTGTCCAGGTCTCATAAGCCATTGGTGTTATTTTGTTCACCTAAGATAGTATACAAGTGCTCATTGGGTTATGAGTACACTGGACGGACTCGCCGGGAACCTGCTAGTCGGTACTATACCTATTGTCAGATAGCAGTTCCCAGTTGACATGTGTACAGGTTAGTCTGTCGACCTAAGATCGTAATTTGTCTCGTGTGAGTTCCCACTGTGCTTTGATTACTACCCTACCAAGGCTCAAAGGAGTCGTGCAAATAGGTTTTAGTTGGGTATAGTCCTGAGCCACATAGAGGCAGTGAGCGGATTGTCGAGGATTCGTCTCTCCCGGTATTGGGTTTGATGCCGCCTAGTGCACGGGTGGCCATCACCAGAAATCCTTGGCCAAGGTAGTCGAGAATTACTGATCTAGAATCGGTAGTTTCTTATGTGGTGATGGGTTTCATACCGACACGAATTATCGCGTTATTAAGGGTCTGACTTTATCCATTCCCCTAGACTCGATATGCGATACTCTTATACGAACATACCAGACTGTATGGATATTGTCACTGTCAGGCTCAGTAGGGGTTTAGGATGAGTTTGCTCTTCGTCTTTCCTTTCGCTCAATACCTGGGTAGCCGTTAAGTACAGCTAGTGCCTCTGACGTGCTTGTGGTTAAACCCACTGCCAGCGTATTAATGAGTCTTTAGAGTCCCACACAGACGGTTTTCACTGTTCAGGCGATATGGTGTAGATGACGTATGTTGGTACATACAGGTGTCCAATTAAATATGTGTACAGGTTGCACAAACTTTAATCTGACAGTTGATAATACTGGCGGCTTAGGATTAAGCTGGATTATTAAATCAACTTTTGATTTAATAATTTATATATGTATGTATATATATATATATATATATGTATTCTACTATTATTGTTTACTATTCATTTTCTCTCTTGGCTATTCGTATTTTTGTACGGATACGCGTATATGTATTTCGATACGTATACCGGGAAGTATTCCGTATTTATACGGAATAGCTTCTAGAAGATGGCCACCTCATTATTGATTTTCTTTTTAGAAAATCAATCATGGAAATGAGGTGGAGGTTGAGTTGGCATGAGCATGGGTCATGGCATGTAGAGAGGTATGGCATGCAATTGTTTATTGGAAAATTGATGGAGATATTTTTTCATTGCACGATTGGAAAAGGAAAATGACAGGCAGCCACTTCTCTTGGGGGCTTGCTCTTTTTTTTCTTCACTTGATTTCTTTACTTGCTCTCTTCACTCATTCATACTCACTTGGAAACACTTAGCCATTTTCTTTAGTTGCTCATGCCAATTGTTTTTCTCACCTCCTCTTGATCTTCTATGGTTGCTCTATGAGCATGGGTGATGAGAGAAAATTATAGTGACACATTCCTACACCTCCACTCTCCATTGCTAGAAACTTTGGAGCGTCGGTTGCTTCGCTTGGTGAGGATGAAGCTTGCGCCATTTCCTTCAGGTGGATCATCATAGATGGAGGAAGACCGGCAACCAAACTCGATCCAAACGACCACTAGGAGCTTGTGAAGATGGTTGAAGACCGACGGACATGGATCAACTCGGTATAACCATTCTAACTTCTTTATATTGCTTGCTAGCATAGGGTTTAGGGTAGATCCGGGCATCGGGTCATGGTTGCGCCAGTTTAGAAAATTTCCGTTCCGCATTTGGCCACGGTTTGATGGCCGGGGTGCTGCCGTAACCCAACAACCTGGATGACATAGTGACTGTCAGGGTTATTATTTTCCCTCTTGACGAGGGGCAGTAGTTTGGATAGGTGGTCCAAGCGGATACTGAGGGAGGCATGGCGCAGGATACTGATTAAATTCAGTGGACGATGCAGTCTAAGAAGTTTGCTGGATTTAGAGTTCATTTGTGAACTGGGTCCCATCAGATATCTAGACATATTCTAAGACAGGTATTGCTCATTTCGGGAGATAGCTTTCTCCGTGAACTTGACGTAAAGAGAGACATAGAAAGAAACAGTGGAGCTGATCCACTCACCGAGGCTATTTCTCGAACGCAATAGTTTTACAAACAAGCTTTGTGAAACTGATTAGTAGAGAAGTTGGGTGTTCGGTATCACACTAGCTGTGAGTATGCGATACAGCAATAATTAGCCTTAAGTGCAAGTGGGAGATTGTTGGCTATAGTGCCCTCAAGTCAATTGTTGGATCACAGACACGTGATTGCAATGATTGATGGAGGACCTATACCAGTAGAGCAGCCTTACTCGAGATGATAGTATACTATCTGGTTTGTCTTTATTATCGTGTACATGCTTCAGGTAACATTACAGATCACTATTACATGTTGATAGAGCCCATAGGATTCTTGCTTGACTACTAGTAATATGATGACGATCATATACGTGAGAGTTGGGTGGTCTATAAGCACATTCTTAAAGTGTCCCTAGTTGTGTGAGTTTCGAGACTATGCATCGATACTCCAAGAGTAGACTAGTGTATACCGATCGAGACCCCGACGAGGGGCGGTGGCCGGTCTCACAAGCCATTGGTGTTAGTTGGTTCACCTAAGATGTATACAGGTGATAAAGACAAAACAGATAGGATACTATCATCTTGAGTAAGACTGTTCTACTGGTATAGGTCATCCCTCAATCATTGCAATCACGTGCCTGCGATCCAATAATTGACTTGAGGGCACTATAGCCAACAACTTTGTTGGTGTATATGGACTCCATTTCGGTCCGCATTGCATCTAGCCATTTTACAAAGTCACCAAAACACACACAAGTTGGAACAAGAAAGAAGCTCTGAATGGCTTGCTGGAAGCTAGTTGGCTCATCATTATCAATGATGCAATTCTCTCTATCCCCGTCTATGGGAAAACCATAGTATCTCTCGGACGGATGAGACAGCCTACTACTCCTGTGGAGTGGCGCGGGGATGTCCGGTTCTTTCGAAACTTTTGGTTCTACCATGCTTTCAGTAATAGCTTGTGGTTCTGGAATTTCTTCCATGTCTATTGCGCTCCTACTAGTTTCTTTTTCCAAAAATTGATTTTCCATATGGTGGGCATGAAGAGAAACAAAAACCCTTTGTTCCTCTGCGTAATAGAAAAAATACCCCCTGGAGTTCTTTGGTTATCCCACAAACTTACACAGTACCGAGCGTGCCTCGAGCTTGTCCGCATGCTGCTTTTTGACCAAAGCTGGACATCCCTATATCTTCAGATACTGAAGATAGGGTTTCTTCCCACTCCACATCTGATATGGTGTGGTAAGAACAATCTTGGTAGGAACCTTGTTCAAAAGATATGCAGCTAATTCTCATGCATAGCCCCATAAGGATCGCTGTAACTCAGCGTTACTCATCATGGAATGTACCATATCCAATAAGGTTCGGTTCCGCATTTCCGATACACCATTGTGTTGTGGTGTGTATGGAGGAGTAAGGTGAGAGAGAATTACATTCTCTTTTAAGTAATCCAGGAACTCGGTACTTAAGTATTCACCATCTCGATCAGATCTAAGTGTCTTGATACTTTTGCCAGTTTGTTTTTCCACTTCATTCTTATATTCTCGGAATTTCTCAAAGGCCTCGGATTTATGATTCTTCAAGAAGACATGTCCATACCTAAAGAAATCATTCTTAAAAGTAATGAAATAGGAATAACCACTTCTTGCAAGTGTAGACATTAGACCACACACGTTGCTATGTATGAGTCCCAATAGCTCGCTCGCTCTTACTCCGTGTCCAGTGAACGGAGTCTTTGTCATCTTTCCTTTTAGACATGATTGACAGGTTGCATAAAAGTGATATTCGAACGGATCCAAATATTCTTCTTTATGTAACTTGGTCAACCGTGTTTCATTGATGTGACCTAGTCTACAATGCCATAAGAAACCTTGATTTAATTCTGGAGACTTTCTTTTGTGTGTGTTCTGGACGTTGAAAACTTGTAGTTGGTTTAATACGTATATACCGTTGTTTGGTGTACCCGACCCAATCAAACCATGATTAAGGTGGATGTTTACGACATCGGTTACAAATGAAAAATCATAACCTTCTTTTGATAACAAAGAAACAGAAATGATATTACAAGTCAACCTAGGTACACAAAAACAGTCGCGTAAAACCAAAAAAATGTCCATTTGTCAATCCTAAGTGATATTCCCCAACGGACACAGCATCCACGCTCGCTCCGTTAGCAACCCTGAGGGTCATATCACCCTCTTTTAAAACTCTATAGCTTCGTAGTGCCTGCAAAGAATTACGGATATGAGATCCTGATCCGGTATCCAATACCCAGGAAGTAAAGTTGATTGACAGATAGTTTTCAATCACAAACACACCTGAAGCCGAAGCCACAACTTGCTTTGAATCCTGGTTCTTGGCTTTCCACGCCCTGCAATCCTTTTTCCAAGGGCCCTTCTTGTGACAGTAGAAGCATTCTTCCTTCCCTACCGTCGGCCCCCCAACTTTTGCCTTGTCGATTCCCTCTACCTTACTAACACCGCCTTTCGGCTTGGTGGGTACCTTCTTCTTCTTCTCCTTGGCTTTTGCCTTAGATCTAGAAAAGGAGGATCCCCCAACAAGCAGAGCGGGTGTCTCACTGGACTTCTGCAGGGTGCCCTCAGTGCTCCTCAACATGTTGAAGAGTTCTGGAAGTGTAACTTCCTTCCCTTGAATGTTGAAATTCAAGATAAACTGGGCATAGGTAGAAGGAAAGGACTGTTGAAACAAGTCTGTGTACAACTCGTTCTCCAACGTGGTCCCCAGTGTTCGGTTCCTTAGCACGACTACTAGGTTTCGGAAGGCATCAAGCATGCAATTTTATAAAAATCTAATGTGCTATCAAACCCGAACTAAGGATCTAACTAGAAAATTAGAGTTTTTAAACAAGTAATCAAACATTATTATAAGTGAACAAGGAATACAACCTTTGTAAACCGGTCCTTCACTTCCAAAGTTCTGTGTAGTAGTCCCTTCGCTCCAAATAGTGGTGTCGCGGACTTTCTTTAGGCTCCAGTAGACGATAGGAACGAACCTGCACAAAGATCTTCGAGACCGAAGATGATCTACGTCGAGGAGACTCTAGCTCAAGCTACCTCTTCACTAATTGATGAATTAGTGAAGTAAATAACCTATACTAAATGGCTAATTTGGTATAAATCGATGTAGTCGGAATTTTGCTCACTTTAGAATATTTTTTCTTTTTCTTTCTTCACCTCAAGAAAACCAGAGAGTAAAATGAGAGATGAAGAAGATGAACTAATAATGAACCATGGGTGAAGAAATATCTCATATCTCTTTTGTAGAGACTTAACCATGGCTAAAGATAATGGTTAGGTTAATAAATATCATGAGTAAAACAAAATTAGTGGAATTAGGTCAAGGCTTCTACATGCATCTACAAGCATCCTTAGCCATACTAATATCCTTCTAATATTGATTTTCCCTAAATAAATAAATCTCCTAATTATCATTGGTATGTTATGAGTCTCATACACCAAAGTCCTATGTGTCATCTATCATGACAAAAAGAAATACATACATACATACATACATACATATATATATATATATATATATATCACATATATATGTTAAATGTATTTGTAGAAAAAAATTCTTATGTGAGCTTATATTAGTTAATATATATTAATATATCAAATATATATAATTATATATTAAATTATTAAATCAACACTTGATTTAATAATCCGGCTATATCATATATAACCGACTAATATCAAATCATTGAATCAACACTTGATTCAATAATCCGGTTATATCACATATAAGCTATATCGTGAGATTAGAAGACGGTATCATATACACAAATTGATCTTGGTCCCGCATATATCACATATGTACCCTACTTCATTTCGCTGGACCCAGGAAACCTCTGTGTAGGACTCTAAAGACTCGTCATTACGACGGCAGTAGGTAATGATCATATCAGTTACCCACAAGCCGTCAGCGGTACTAGCTGGACGTAACGGCAACCTGGGTATTGAGCGATCAGAAGATCAGCTAGCAAGCTTGTCCAAACTCCCACAAAGCCTATCAGTAACACTACCGTATAGTCCGGTCTCTTCGTCTGATATGTCGTATATCTAGTCTTGGGGTGGTAAACGTCAACCCCAATAACTTGATATGTCATGCCGATGTGAGGCTTATAACGGGTCGAGAAACTACCGATAACACATACCAGTAAATCTCAGTATCATCCTTGGCCAGGGACTTCCTGTTATAGCCAATCGAGCACAACGCAACATCAACCCCGAATACCGGGAGGGACGAACCCTTCCTATCGCTCATTGCCTCCATGTAACTCGGGACTGTACCTAAACACCATCTGTTTGCACGCTCTCTTGAACGTGGTAGGGTGGTAATCAAAGCATAGTGGGAATCACACAAGACTCTATGATGATCTCAGGTCTACAGACTAACCTGTACCTGTGTCACCAGAGAACTGCTATCTGACGATAGGTATAATACCATCTAGAAGTTCTCGGTGAGTCCTTTTCGGTGTAGCCATTCTCCAATGAGCACCTGTGCAGATTCTCCGATGCCAAACATGAATGGTTGTGGGATCAACCATCGCCCCATACAAGGTCAAGAATCATACACACTAGTCTACTCTGGAATATCGATGCCCCATCTCGATACTCCCTCGACTAGGAACAAATTAAAGGATGTACTTGTGGACTACCCTGGCCCCACTAGAATGATCTCCTTCATAATCCTTGTAGTCAAGTCCACATCCTAAGGGCTTTATCAACATGTAACAGAGAGACAGTATAATGATACAAGTATATATGTTTAGATAAAGAGCAACCAGATAGGATATTATCATGTCGAGAAAGAAAGTCCTCTCTATATATGTCCAAGCTGTAGGACTACGGTAGCGCCCCGGCCGTCTATCCGAGGGCAAATGCGGAAACGAAAATTTTTCTTAACTTTAAACCGGCACTACCGCATCCCAAAAAACCCGGATCGTAACCATTAACCTACATCTAGCTACCAAGAGAAGGGATAGAATGCTATACCGAGCGATCCGTGTCCTTCGGTCTTTAGCCGCAATCCCGATCTCCCCGCGGCAACTCCGGTCTTTATCTCCTCGTCGGAAAGGGCACCACATCATCGGTTCTTTTTACGGGCTCCCACTTCATCCGAAGCAACTCGGGCGCGAAGTGTGCTAGCCGACGCGTCCAAGGTGTTGTAGAGAATGTTGTGATCACTTTGTCTCTTGCATCCATGGCTTTGGATAGAGGTTGAAGGTGTTGCCATTGATGGAAGCAATGAGCTAGAGGAAGAAGAACAAGAACAAGAGCTTTTCTTTTTCTTTTCTTTTCTTTTCTTTTGTTGTTAAGATAGAATGAGAGAGTGAGGAAAATAATATGAGAGCTAACCATAACCCATGGCAGCCCCTCTCTCTCTCTCTTCCTTTCATATCATCACAAATCAATCCATTAATGTAACACTTTTGCTAAAAAAGAGACCATGACTCATGATATAAGTCTATGTCACATTAATGCATTGTCATGATGATTTCTAGCTCATTATTTCCTTAAGTAAACATTAATCCAAATGTTTGCCATAACAAAGAAAATCCGGCAACATCTAAAGTAAACTCGTGATGGATCACAAGGATACCCCTCACCTGTATATACATACCTGCACCCGCATTCCGACTATATGCGAATGCGATGAGACTAAAGTAATCCAACAAATCTAATACTAGGATCCGGCTTAAACCAAAGTCCACTAGTATGATTCGTCCGATCATGATCCGTGCAATATCGCACGTATAAGATCGAATCCTGCCATATATATCATACGACCTCTACAACATTTCGCCCGAAACTTGAGAAACTGTCTGTGGGGGACTCTAAAGACTCGTCAATACTTTGGCTGTGGATTTAACCACTAGCACGTCATAGGTATTAGCCGTACATAACGGGCTACCAAGTATTGACCAAAAGGGACGTCGATGAGCGAACTCATCCTGACACCCTACTGAGCCTGTCAGTGACAATATCCGTACAGTCTGGTTCGTTCGTCTATGAGTATCGCATGGCGGGCCTAGGGGGTTGGTAAAAGTCAGATCCCCATAAGCGGTACAAGTCGTGTCGGAGTTTAGCCCAGAACACCCTGAGATACTACCGGAATACCTACAAGTAAATCTCCTCCCTCGGCCTAGGGTTTTGTGTAATGGCTCTCCTAGACACAGCGCGACCTCACCCCCAATACCGGGAGAGACGAACCCCTGCAGATCTGCTCACTGCCTCCATGTTGCCCGGGACTGTACCCAACTAAAACCTGTTTGCACGACTCCTTTGAGCCATGGTAGGGTAGTAATCAAAGAACAGTGGGAACTCACACGAGACAAATGACGATCTCAGGTCGATGAACTAACCTGTACACATGTCACCAGGGAACTGCTATCTGACATCTGGTATAATCCCTACTAGCATGTTCCCGGCGAGTCCTGTCCGGTGTACTCATAACCCAATGAGCACCTGTATATATCTTAGATGAACCAACTGACAACAGTGGCTTGTGAGACCGGCCACCGCCCCTCGTCGGGGTCTCGACTGTATACACTAGTCTACTAATAGAGTATCGATGCCCAGTCTCGAAACTCCCACAACTTGGGACCACTTTAAGGATGTGCTTATAGACCCTAGCTCCCACGTATATGATCGCCATCATACTGCTGGCCGTCAAGCAAGAATCTTAAGGGCTCTATCAACGTGCAATAGTGACCTGTAAGGTCACCTAAAGTAATACACGATGATAAAGATAAACCAGACAGCATACTATCATCTTGAGTAAGACTGTCCTATCGGTATAAGTCCTCTCTCAATCATTGCAATCACGTGCCTGTGATCCAATAATTGACTCTGAGGGCACTATCTCCAACAATCTCCCACTTGTACTCAAGGCTAATTATTGCGATGTCGCATACCCACAGCCCGTGTGATACCGAACACCCAACTCCTCTACTAGTCAGTCTCACAAAGCTTGTTTGCGAAACTATTGCGTTCGAGGAATAGCCTCAGTGAGTGGATCCGCCATAATGTTTCTTTCTATATCTCTCTTTATCTCAAGTTCGCGGAGAAACCCATCTCCCGAAATGAGCAATACCTGTCTTGGAACGTGTCTGGATATCTGATGGGACCTAGCTCTTTAATGAACTCCAAATCCAAACTTCTTAGATTGTATCGTCAACTGAACTTAATCAGTGTCCTGCGCCATGCCTCCCTCAGTATCCGCCTGGACCACCTGTCCAAAATACTGTCCTTCGTCAGAGGGAAAACTATAACTCTGACAGCCACTCTGTCATCCAGGTCACCTTGGAAGCCTGGAATTATAACTGTCTCCCGAAGGAGGCTGTCGTTATCATATCCCTAGAACATCCACTTATGTTCTAAAACTGCTTCCGAATGTTTCTCCAGGATAGGATTAATATCAACTTATTGCATCTCGTGCAAAAACAATATCTGGTGTGGTACTTGACATCTTATGATTGACTCAATTGCCTAAGCAAGTGATCTGCCAATCATGCACATCCATCTCCCCTTTAGTCTGTAAGACACCTTTAGAGAGGGTACACTTGCAGGTACACCACCATGCCTGGAGTCGTCCATTCTAAAACACCTTTAGAATGCTGTCTAAGTACCCAGATTGGGAAACTACCCAAATCTAGATCTAAAACCATAGATCTAGTAACCAGAATGTCTGATATAATATCCAAGTCCTTTGTGGAGAAGCCACTGTGTGACAACCAAAGTATAACCGATCATAGTATAGGAATTTTACTTCCTACTCTGTGTATGTCATCCAAATACCAGGACATCACACCCTACTACCTTCTTAACAGATCCATCCCCTATTCTGATGAAGTCAAACCTATGACTGTCACATCAGAAATAGATGATCTATCTCCGCTATATCTGCTTTAGTCTATAAATAGACATAAGCCACTTGTCTACCAATGCTTCCGCTGCTCCCACTGACCACGACAACCCTCTGGCAGGGTCATATACACGTGCACTTCTAAAGCTAGTTTAGAACGACGCTATACTCATCCTCCTGCCGGGTCTCACAGCCTGGAACAACAGCAATGGAAAGTCTGGGTAAACAAGAACCTCCCTGCCACCGTCCTTGAGCATACTGAAATACCTCTCGAGCACCTGAGGTTACCCACCATATCTGCGGAGTGGCTAATGGAATGTCAAATCAGAATGAATCTTTAGGTTCTTATCAAATTTTCAGTAATCGTCTGCGGTTCTGGAATACTTCCAGTTCTACCATACTTCCACTACTATTTTCTAAAAAAAATCCATTTTTGTTAAAACTGTGGTGTGTCAAGAACAATATCACTATTGATCTTCCTGATGGTAGAATGTCAACCCTCGTCATAGCCTGGGTCAACCCACAAACAACTATTACAGAAACGTGCCTTGAGTTATCCAGAGTCTGGTTTTAAGCATAAGCCAGACAACTCCCCGTACCTTAACATCGTTAAGATATGAACTGTTCTATATCCAATATAGAACCAGAGGCACTGATTTAATTGAACCAGATTCAAATCATGCAGCTGTCTATAGCGCATGTCAACTAAATGGAAGGAGGCCGATCAGCGTTACTCAACTTAGGAATGCTCCCAATTATGAGTAACCTGAAAGAGAAGCAAGTTCTCTTAATCATTACTATGAACTGAATACCATACACAAGTATCTACATCTTCGATCACCTTGAAGAATACCGATACTTGCAACACCTGGTTCTCTACTCTATTCTTATACCTATAACTTCTCAAAACCCAGACCTTGCATTTTAACGAAACACATGTCTAGGAACTAGAGAAGTCATAAGTAAACAGAATATAGTACGAGTACCAACCCCTTTATCCAAATGGACACTGGACAACATACAATACTCTGTATAAGCCCACTGAGTATAATAACTCATTCCCCGTGTGTCGTAGGTTGAAAACTCTACTTATGGTTAAGAAGAATTACACCGCTGTTTAATGCTCATTACCTAACCATCCACTTATATAGGTAAATGTCATCGACATAATTTCAAAAAGGTATATCTCACTCTATAAAAATAGACGTACAGATATATCAATTTGAAATTGGTGCATAGCAACGGATATTCAAAACCAAATATTTGCCGACCGGCAAACAACCCAGGTGACTTCCTCAAATATCACCAATTACAACGAATTCCGATATAATGAGGATGATCACCTAATTCCCAATAACTTACTCCCACTCATCATCTGTAAAACCATACAGATGTGAGAATCATACCTGGTAAATACATACCCTGGAGCAAGTGTCTAATTGGGAAATCGGTTTTCTATTAACAGTACACAGTGAAACTGAAACATTGAAATGTTTCAATGGGGTATCCGGGTATTCCTAGTAATGCCTCTTCCATTATCCAGATTCACAACTGTAACCGTATAATTCTTTGCCATCTCTCCAAATCCCTATATATGTCTTTAGTCATTACCTTCTGTACACCCTCTTAGGCTAAATGGTTTTCTTCCTTCCCTACCGTTCGGCACCAGGCCATGGTTTGGAAGAAGACTATCCAATAAGCATAATGGGTGTACTGTCCTAATCCTAGGTGCACTCGCAATGCGAGAGAAGGTGAAGATAAAAGACAACCGAATAAACCTTATTCCTATTTCTCCTGAACCAGTATCCATCCCCGAACTAGAACAAGTTCCTTTCGAGTTCGTATATAACCATACGATGGAGTATCCAAGTAACTGTGGATCTTCGTAGTGATACGGAGTGTCCTGGAGAAATACAAAGGTGAAATGGGAGTGGTAATGAAATACTTGGTTTGGTCGTGAATAGCAGTCGCAGTTTACTTTGCCCTCTTACTAATCCCTTGATATGTCTTTACTTAATACCTTCTGTACACCATCGTTATACTAATTGGTTTTCTTCATTACCCACTGTTCGGCACCAGCCTAAGGTTTGGAAGAAGACTATCCAATTTGCGTAATAGGTGTACTATCTCCTAAACCAAGGAGTACTCGCAACCTGAGAGAAGGTAAAAGGAAAAGACAACTGAATATTCTTATTCGTTTTCTCCAGAACCGGAAACCATCCTTGAATAAATTCCTTCGAGTTCGTACATAACCATACGATGGTTTTGTCCAATCGAAGTGGACGTTCGTAGTAATACGGGGTGTCCTGGAGAAAAGGGTAAAAGTAGGAGTGGCAATGAGGTGTGAAACTCTGACAATCTAAAAGCCAGTGTTTAAGAAGGTTCGGTTAATTTTGGTCACTGAGTCATAGTCAAAGGTCGGGTCATGGTCACTGCCAAAGAGAGAGAGAAAAGAAACACTCAGCGTGCACTCTAACCTAGATCAGAATGGTTACCACTTTATCTAATCAGGAAAGCTCCCACTGTAACGTCAAATTCTCCTCCAAACCAGAAAGAAGAATTAGTCAGGATCACCCGAGGAGTAAACCAACTCATCAGTGGGAATCGGGATCCAACTATCATCGTATGATAACGTGACGGAATCCACTCACGTTATCACACTCCAGAAGGTATGCGCATGCCTGGCAAGTTTCAGTTTCTTTAGAAACTCCCGATGTGATTTTTACCAATAGGACCCAAGTGATCTTGACACAGTCAACAAATCAAAGAATCCTAGTCAAGTTCATCCCGTCATTATCCTGGATTGCATTAAACCCACCCGTACAAGCCCTTGACACAGTCAACAAGGCCGCACGACTGTCCTAACCAATCCCATTAATATGCCACAAACGAACACTACTTAGCTACCGTACACTACACCTTGACACAGTCAACAAACGCAGCACGAATACTAAGCAATGCTTGTAAGAAATGACGAAAGGCTACGTCTAGTTTTTGGCGAAAAACTTTTAACGTAATGAACTTGATATCGTTGAAGGAACTGCATAGCCTTTTTATAAAAATATAGTGACGAAAACCTTTGCTAAAGAGGTCACTCCCGGTGAAGGGATCTCGGCTCTTTCCCCGTAGAATGAGGTGCGGGATATTCCAAATGAATACCACGATGCAAAGAAAAAAGTAATCGTCTATAGTGAAGTTATTACCCTGACGCAAACTTCTGTCCAAGGGGTCACTCCCGGTGAAGGGATCTCGGCCCTTGCCTCGTCGACAGAGGTGCAGGATATTCCAACTGAATACTACTGTACAAAACAAAAGAGAACGTCCTTGCAATAACAGCTCTTTGAAAAATTGTTCCAACAACATCTGAATGGGTTTGTTTAGCTTGCATTGATCCGAATCAACGCAGTCCCGTCAATTGATCACACCAATAAAGAACGAAAATACGATGTACGTATATGCCATCCGCATTCGCCACTGGGTCCCGTCATCACCCGTTAGGTTACTTAACTAACGACAGAGCGGGGACTGGACTAGCGCGGATGCAAAAAATATACAACATCTACTAGTATATATATCAATATATAATAATCGCTCAAGGCGTGATAAAATGCAACATCACAGAAATGTAATAAGCATCACAGAACAATACAGATATCTGGAAGCCCCGGGTTTCACAGAGCCGCTGCTGAAACCCGACGTTCCCCTGGTCGTGTGGATAGCCTGTGCAATGAAATCCTAGACCCCTACGGGCGCGGCAAGTTACCCGCCAAAACATGAAGCGAGGCAACTCCCTTTAGCAATGTGAATGGACCACCCAGCACTTCACGGAATCCGGTAACTTGGGCACCCCTCCTTGGTCAACCTGTACCCCCTACGAGTGCGGCGAATAGCCTGCCAATTCTAGAGTGAAGCCCCCTCCGTCTCAATGCCATGAGATGCGGGCCCGTTGCCTTCTAGAACCCGTCTATCCGTGCACCCTTCCGTGGGGCAATCCTAGTACATAAAGTAAAATATACATACAACGGGTATATCGACCTCAGCCCGGTCGTGCCCCAAAAGAATAATATACAAATAGGCAATAACGACAGTCCACAAGTCGGACGCTCGCCCCGCAATATCAAATGTACATATACAACCAAACTGTACTACCATTGGATCCAGGCTATCCACCACGACAGATCCGCAACATCACAGCACAACACAGAACATCAACGCGAATGTCACGTTCGCAAATCCGTCTAAAAGGGCTATAGCAGATAGACTGGATTTACCGATCGAGTGACATTCACGGTCGAAGATATAATGTAAATACTGTGAACTAACATGTTTAAAATTGTCGATCGACTGAATTTTCGGAAGTGGGCCCCAAGCACAACTGTAGCACTCAAAAACATCTGGGCCCAAAAAGAATATACCAGAAACCCTATTTCCATGTTACAAAACCACTGTAGAAATTTGGTACGGTTTGGCCACAAAACGACGGCGGTTCCACGGCCAAAACGTGGTTTTTGCCGCTAAACCGCCGCGCTACAGTAACATCAGCGTACCAAATTTTCATAGAATTCAAAAAAAAACCTACACGTAATTTTCCAATGTACCAAATAATTTTTAGAACAAGGAAAAAATCGACAGAAAGTGCGACATGGAAATGTGGTTTTTGGAAAATCCGATCGATCGAACTTGTAAACACGTTAGAGAAAGCTAGACTAGGTTAATGGCGTGGCTCTGATACTATGTAGGACTACGGTAGCGTCCCGGCCGTCTATCCGAGGCCAAATGCGGAAACGAAAATTTTTCTTAACTTTAAACCGGCACTACCGCATCCTAAAAAACCCGGATCGTAACCATTAACCTACATCTAGCTATCAAGAGAAGGGATAGAATGCTATACCGAGCGATCTGTGTCCTTCGGTCTTTAGCCGCCATCCCGATCTCCCCGCGGCAACTCCGGTCTTCATCTCCTCGTCGGAAAGGGCACCACATCATCGGTTCTTTTTACGGGCTCCCGCTTCATCCGAAGCAACTCGGGCGCGAAGTGTGCTAGCCGACGCGTCCAAGTTGTTGTAGAGAATGTTGTGATCACTTTGTCTCTTGCATCCATGGCTTTGGATGGAGGTTGAAGGTGTTGCCATTGATGGAAGCAATCAGCTAGAAGAAGAAGAAGAAGAACAAGAGCTTTTCTTTTTCTTTTCTTTTCTTTTGTTGTTAAGATAGAATGAGAGAGTGAGGAAAATAATATGAGAGCTAACCATAACCTATGGCAGCCCCTCTCTCTCTTCCTCTCATATCATCACAAATCAATCCATTAATGTGACACTTTTGCTAAAAAAGAGACCATGACTCATGATATAAGTCTATGTCACATTAATTCATTGTCATGATGATTTCTAGCTCATTATTTCCTTAAGCAAACATTAATCCAAATGTTTGCCATAACAAAGAAAATCCGGCAACATCTAAAGTAAACTCGTGACGGATCAAAAGGATACCCCTCACCTGTATATACATACCTGCACCCGCATTCCGACTGAATGCGAATGCGATGAGACTAAAGAAATCCAACAAATCTAATACTAGGATCCGGCTTAAACCAAAGCCCACTAGTATGATCCGTCTGATCATGATCCGTGCAATACCACACGTATAAGATCGAACCCTGCCATATATATCATACGGCCTCTACAACGTTTCGCCCGAAACTTGAGAAACTGTCTGTGGGGGACTCTAAAGACTCGTCAATACTTTGGCTGTGGATTTAACCAGTAACACGTCATAGGTATTAGCCGTACGTAACGGGCTACCAAGTATTGACCAAAAGGGTCGTCGATGAGCGAACTCATCCTGACACCCTACTGAGCCTGTCCGTGACAATATCGATACAGTCCGGTCCGTTCGTCTATGAGTATCGCATGGCGGTCCTAGGGGGTTGGTAAAAGTCAGACCCCCATAAGCGGTACAAGTCGTGTCGGAGTGTAGCCCAGAACACCCTGAGATACTACTGGAATACCTACCAGTAAATCTCCTGCCTCGGCCGAGGGCTTTGTGTAATGGCTCTCCTAGACACAGCGCGACCTCACCCCCAATACCGGGAGAGACGAACCCCAGCAGATCCGCTCACTGCCTCCATGTGGTTCGGGACTGTACCCAACTAAAACCTGTTTGCACGACTCCTTTGAGCCGTGGTAGGGTAGTAATCAAAGCATAGTGGGAACTCACACGAGACAAATGACGATCTCAGGTCGATGAACTAACCTGTACACATGTCACCAGGGAAATGCTATCTGACATCTGGTATAATCCCAACTAGCATGTTCCCGGCGGGTCCTGTCCGGTGTACTCATAACCAAATGAGCACCTGTATACATCTTAGGTGAACCAACTGACACCAGTGGCTTGTGAGACCGGCCACCGCCCCTCGTCGGGGTCTCGACTGTATACACTAGTCTACTAATGGAGTATCGATGTCCAGTCTCGAAACTCCCACGACTTGGGACCACTTTAAGGATGTGCTTATAGACCCCAGCTCCCACGTATATGATCGCCATCATACTGCTGGCCGTCAAGCAAGAATCCTAAGGGCTTTATCAGCGTGCAATAGTGACCTGTAAGGTTACCTAAAGCAGTACAAGATGATAAAGATAAACCAGATAGCATACTATCATCTCGAGTAAGACTGTCCTACCGGTATAGGTCCTCCCTCAATCATTGCAATTACGTGCCTGTGATCCAATAATTGACTCTGAGGGCACTATCTCCAACACAAGCATCCTCTATATTATACAATCATGTACAATAATGGCCTCTAGGGCATACATACAATAAACAATCTCCCACTTGCACTAAGGCCTGCTGTTGTAGTATCTTATACCCAACATCCCGAAGAGTCTCTCAAACTATATCTGGGGTATGGCCTTCATGAGTGGATCCGCCGTGTTATTCTTCGCGTCAACTCTCCTGACCTCGATCTCCCGGCGATCAACTATCTCCTGGATCAGCTGTACTGCCTAAGAATATGTCTGGATCGCTGATGGGACCTGGGTTCCTTAGCCAAAGCCACTACGCCATTGTTATCACAATACAAAGGTATTGGATGCTCGATGGACGGAACCATACCAAGTTCGGTTATGAACTTCTTCATCCAGACAACCTCTTTGGCGGCATCGTTGGCAGCGATGTATTCAGCCTCCATCGTCGAGTCTGCCACGGTTTCTTGCTTGGAACTCTTTCAACAAACCGCCCCTCCATTGAGGGTGAAGACAAAACCCGAGACCGACTTAGAGTCGTCTTTATCACTCTGGAAGCTCGAATCGGTAAAGGACTCCACTTGGAGTTCACCGTTTCCATACACCAAGAACATTTCTTTAGTCCTTCTCAAGTATATAAGAATGTTCTTCACAGTTGTCCAATGATTCTCCCCAGGATCCGATTGATACCTACTCACTACACCTAGTGAGTAAGCTACATCTGGTATGGTACATAATATCGCATACATGATAGAGCCTACCGCCGAAGCATAGGGTATCCCTTGCATGCGAGCCCTTTCCAAATCAGTCTTAGGAGACATCTCTTTGGAGAGAGTGATTCCTGAGATCGTGGGTAAATTCCCACGCTTGGAATCTTCCATACTAAAACTCTTTAGTATGGTGTCAATGTACCTGGATTGGGACAATCCCAACATCCGTTTAGATCTATCTCTATAGATCTTAATTCCCAGGATGTAGGAAGCATCACCCAGATCATTCATCGAGAATCTTTGTAATACGAAGAGTTTGACCGAGTGCAGTATAGGAACATCATTTCCTATCTAGAGTATGTCATCCACGTACAATACGAGGAAGAAAATCTTACTCTCTGCAACCTTCTATATGCAAGGTTCATCTACGTTTTTGACGAAGTCAAAATCTTTGACTGCCATATCAAAATAGATGTTCCAACTCCTCGATGCCTGCTTTAACCCGTAGATTGATTTAAGCAGCTTGCACACCTTTCCGCTGCTCTCACTGTCTACGAAGCCCTCTGGCTGTGTTATGTACACGTTCTCTTCTAAATCACCATTCAGAAAAGTGGTCTTGACGTCCATCTGCCAGATTTCATAGTCACGGTATGCAGCGATGTCAAGTAGGATCCGGATGGACTTAAGCATAGCCAATGGAGAAAAGGTTTCATCATAATCCACACCTGGTCGTTGACGAAAACGTTTTGCTATAAGTCTATCTTTGAAAGTCTCAACTTTTCCATCTACACCAAGTTTCTTCTTAAAGATCCACTTGCCCCTTCAGGAGCAACTTCCAAAGTCCATACTTTTTTGGTGTATATAGATTCCATCTCAGATCGCATTGCATCCAGCCATTTCACCGAGTCCCTACTCGTGATGGCCGGCTTGAAGCTAGTTGGGTCATCATCTTCCATGATGCAATCCTCGCTCCCACCATCATTGAGAAAACCGTAGTATCTCTCAGGTGGATGAGGAACTTTACTAGATCGGCGGAGAGGCTGAGGTTCGTTAGGGACTATCGAATCCTCTGGTTCCACTAAATCTTCAGTTGTAGTTTGTATAGCCGGAACTTCTTCCAGTTCTACCTCTTTTCCACTAATTTCTTTTTCAAGAAATCCCTTTTCTAAAAAGGCGGCATTACGAGAAACAAACACCTTTTGTTCCTAGGTGTGGTAGAAGATATACCCACGTGAGTTTTTGGGATATCCTACATACTTGCACAGAACTGACCTTATCTCGAGCGTGTCCGGATTTTGCGTTTTAACATAAGCCGGACAACCCCATATCTTAATATAATTAAGACATGGTCTCTTCCCTTTTCATATCTCATATGGAGTGGTAAGCACAGATTTGGTAGGGACCGTATTCAATAGGTGTATGGCTGTCTCAAGCTCATAACCCCAAAAGGAAATAGGCAACTCAGCAGCACTCATTATAGATCGCACCATATCTAATAGAGTGTGATTTCTCCGTTCCGATACACCGTTGTGCTGTGGTGTACACGGAGGAGTAAGCTGACATAATATCTCATTCTCTTGTAAAAAATCCAGGAAATCTGTGCTCAAGTATTCTCCTCCCCAATCAGATCGTAGGATTTTAATACTTTTACCTGTTTGGTTCTCTACTTCGCACTTATATTCCTTGAATTTCTCAAAAGCTTCAGACTTATGTTTCAATAAGAACATGTATCCGTATCTTGAGAGATCATCGGAGAATGTAATAAAGTACGAGGAACCATTCCTGGCATGTGTAGACATGGGACCATATACATCACTATGTATCAAACCCAAGAGTTCAGTAGCTCTTTCTCAGTGTCCAGTAAAAGGAGTTTTGGTCATTTTACCTTTGAGACATGACTAGCAAGTTTCATAAGATGTAAATTCGAATGGATTCAAATATCCATCTTTATGTAACTTAGCTAGTCGTGTCACATTGATATGACCTAGTCTACAATGCCACAAGAAGGATTCATTCATTTATGAACTTTTCCTCTTGTGTGTGTTCTGTATATTATGAACTGTGTTCTGATTTAGAACATACAAACCGTTACATAACGTAACAAACCCAATCAACACTTGATTTAGGAAAATGTTCATAACATTTTTCTCTACTACAAAATTATATCCTTCTTTATCTAATAAAGAAATTAATATTAAATTGCACATCAAAGATGATATGTAATAATAGTCTTTCAAGATCAGTTTATTGCCGTTCGGTAATACAAGGTGATATTTGCCAACTGCTTTGGCTGCAACAGTTGCTGTTGGATGTATATGCCCTAGAGGCCAGTATTGTACATGTATACATATGGATACTAGGGATATGTATGTATAGAACAATCTTGCTCAGTTTTATAGTATATTATTTGAATTGTCTTTATCGGGATATGTGTATTTATTGTTATTATATCTGATTTGCACATATTGATAAAGACTCGATACAGTAGTATACTATTGTGGTTTGTCTTTATCTTAACATGGCATATGTCATGCTCGTTATTACATATTGCGGTTACATGTTGATAATGCCCCTAGGATCTTTCTTGACTACCTGCGTTGTGATGGCGATCATACTTGTGAGAGCAGGGTAGTCCATAAGCACATCCTTAAATGGTCCCTAGTCGCGTGAGTATCGAGACTGGGCACTGATACTCCAGAGTAGACTGGTGTTGTAACATTTCCAAAATAATAAAATATTATTTTAGGAATTTTTATAATTTAATATTATTTTATTGATTATTTTAATATTAAATTAATAATTAAATGCAAATAAACGGAGAAAAATTATGGAAAATTATGGAAAATTCTAAAATGGGTTATTCATTGGAATTATGCCATTTTTAAGTGTTTGTGATCAATTATATGCTAATATAGTGCTAATCGCGATTAAAAATCGCTAATCGGTTTTTTTGGCTTTTTGTGCAAAATTGTGCACATATCATTTTTGGACTTGTGTTACATTTTTCTAGCCATGTTACTTTGGGTTTACTATTGGTGTGAGAAGGATTAGGGATTAAAAGAAAAGGAAAAGAAAAGAAAAAGAAAAAGAGAAAAGAATGGGGTTGGTGAGAGAGAGGTATGGGTTGCACTTTGACTAAAAACCATAGACATTTTCCCTCATCTTCCCTCCCTCTTCCTTGAGCTGCTGCTGCTGCTGCTATTGCCTATTCTCCCCTCCACAAAATCCTCTCACTTCATCTCACAAACTATCTCAAAACCTCACACTCATTTCACAAAACATGCACACAAGCCCAAGATCTATGCTATGGACCAAGAAAGATAGTGTTTTGGTGCTGTTGAGGATTCATGATGGTCTTGTGAGGTAATTTCTTCACAATTAGAGTGTAAATTCTTGTGCTTAGGCTTTAATTCAAGTTTCATATCGATATCGTGTGATTTGGTGCACTTTGGACAAAACTAGAGAGGATTAGGGTAATTTTGAGTTTTGATTTTGCAATTGAACTTAAAAGGTGACCTTAGACCCTATATTGACTAGAAACCCAGACCAACCCCACTGGAAACCCAAAAATATGGAATTACAGGACTTTCATGTCGGTTTGTGAGTGTTTAGAGTGTGCAGGAAAATCTGGAATGTACTGGGACTTTTTCAGAAAAATTAAGTGACACCAGGGACCCAATTGAGACCATAGGAAGCCACCCTGACCAGACGGACCCCATTGGAGATAGGGGGGCCGGCCAGGCCGGTTTTGGGAAGGTTGTGGCCGGCCAAGTAGTGATGGAATGCTTCGGGGTTGGTCCAGTAGCTCAAATACATCATATACAGCACCCTGGACTTGTTTATTTGGCTAAATTTGACCCGAGGTGAAATCTGGGATCGTTTTCTTGGGTTGCTGCCTTACTTTCAGTATTTGGTTTTACGTATTTTGATTTCCATATTTTGGTGTTTGTACGTTATCTCGATCGTGTGACGTTTGTACGACTGCATCGAGTTATTTCGGGTTGTTTTGCGAAGGCTAACCGTAGGTTCTAACCTATGGGCCTTTTAGCGAATCGTATTGGTTTTAGCGTGTCATTTCAAGTTTTGATTTGGTTTTGATGCGATGCGATACGTGTGATATGTGTAGGTACCCCGCGACGATCCGAGGCGATGCAGAAGATGACGGTGATATCGACACCGACACGCAGGATACAGGTGAGTAGATTTATATCTACGGGGAGAAGTCTGGTGGATGGCGTATAGCACCCCTGCAATCCGTGGTGCTGTATACAAATACGTATACACACGTATATATATATTATTTGTTGTTAGGATTATTGATTGAAATAATGGTTTTATTGGTGATAAGAAAATACTGGTTTAGTATAGTGCAAACCCTAGAGTAGTGGTTGCACCCACACATACACTTACACACATACTTACATACATTCCTTCATTTGTTTATGTGCATATGATGATGCGTATATCTACACATGGGTATGGGACTATGTGTTTATATACGAGATTTGAGGATGATACGTGGGTTTGAGATGATACTTGATGGGAGGCCGTGAGATCGGCGATGTGACATAGCTTGTCTTTGAGGTGCGAGATGATAGTTTTAGCGGGCCTTTGGACATGTGCTTTACCCGCATTCATATTCTTATAGATGGTATCGTTTTGTACTAGACTTGGAGTAGTACCCCAGATTATGCGATCTGATGATAGTGATACCCGATATGTGATGAGATAGTGTGATATTGACCCCTACCCAGCTATTGGGATGCCGTACGACGATTTACCGTACGAGCCGATATTGATGATAGATCCGCACTCATGACTCGAGGATATCTTACGATATGTTATTGAGGCGGGATCACCGACTATTATATCTATATATATGGACTCAGATGTAGGTGGTTTCATATCCCTCCTGTCTAGATTACGTAGTAGACCTTAGACTGAGCCGAGATATACCTATTTCAAAACTAACGAATCGGGGATATTTTAAAGATAAGAAGAAGGGTTATACGGATATTTCCAAATGATGCATCTTTTCCTAAAAACACCGTAGCCCTTGTTTTACTAAAAACCCGATTCGTCTTATTTCAAATGGCATCCCTGCATGACATGTACATATTGGTGTAGATTCTGTACTTTTGCGTTGATTATTCGATTCCGCATATTCATGCTATCTGCATTGCATCGCTTGTACTGTGGTTATATTTCAGTCATGCTGCTAGGACACCAGCACCATTATCGATGATGCATATGTTCCACGTACACTTGTTGCCGGCTCACACACTCGTCATCGATAATTGCCATGCCACTACACTGTAGTACTATTACATTCAGTATATGATCCATGCATGACATGATGATGTGCATACCTTCCTTTACATGTCGCATACTTCATGCTTTTGATTATACGCATTGAGATATGTTGTTTCTATGATATTTCTGGCTTTGGGGACCGAGGGTGTTTCAAAAGAGGATATGTCATTTCTTTAAAAACCCGGTTACCCTTGATATGATATTTCAGTGCGTCCACCATGTGTTTTCTCGGTGCTGAGAGCGACATGTGAAACCCGAATCGAGGAGGCGGATGAAACCGATTGCGGGTACATGGTGGACCCGGTAAGGTACCCCGGGGCAAGAAGCTCGTGGTGATGACGATGAGCCTGGCAGGGGGAGACTACCTACCGGTGATATTACCCGACACGTCGGATATCCGGAGGATACCGTCGTAGTCATGAGATGGATGGTAGGGGCCGATCTGGACTGATGGCGCCCTAGATTTTGTGATTGTGACATTGGGATTTCGAGATACAGAGGTATCGAGATACTGAGACTTATGTTTTGTGCCGATGCTAGGCACAGTTTTGACGATGTTTTCGAGTGCCGATGCTGGGCACTCCAGTTCTATGATATTGATGTGTCGTGAGGGACACGGGTGGATTAAATCCTCATATTTCCATGCACAGGTTTTATGATATATACTTGCATGATGGTTATTGTCAGTGGGTGACGAGTGGACGGGATCCACGTGTGTGCAGATTTGATGACATTGTTTATACCTCATATTCATGACATACTATTATCTGAGGCATTAGCACGAGCACTTGGCACTACACTCATGTATAGAGGTTATATTGCCAGTTTAGCATGCTTCAGCTTTATTCATATTGAGGTTTATTTATATCTGATCGTATTGACCTAGGATGGGTCATACATTCGATCTCTGCTTGTTGATATCTTTCTATTCACGAGTTGGCAACTCACCCCCGTTGTGCCCCAGTTCTTGTAGGTTTGCCGTACAGTTCGATAGCGGCATTTCTGGCACACTGCTTCCTATGGGTGACCTGCTTGGTTAGGTGGGATCTTGTATCAGAACCGCCATTGTTCATGTATTATTTTTTTTGTATCTAGAATTGTCCATCAACCAAAACTTGTATATTCTTTCAGACTTAGACTTCAGTGTTGTATTATTTCGACCTTAGAGTCGCGCTAGTGGTATTACGGTTTTCTGGCTGTTTTTTGAGTTTCTTTTCAGTTTTAATCCTCGCCCTTAGGCATTGTATATTATTATTGCTTGCGTGGTTGTGACCGTCGTTTGACGAAGAGCTAGCTCCCGCTTGGGGATTCCTTTTATCATGTTATATATATTGTTCTTGTTGTACCCCGTTCGGGGCCAGTTTTTACAAAAGAAACTCTGCCGAAATTTTTAGGAAAAATTACACATTTTTAAAATCCATATTCGGCTTAGTTATTTAAAAACTCGATTTTCAAACATGTTTTCTTTACCTCTTAAAAACCAGTTTCTTTACTTATTCTTAAAAATGGTTTTAGATTTCTGGGCTTTTGGCTTACTTGGATCAGATGGAGTCCTGTAGACTTCATAGGATTCAAGGGCCAATCACGTGCTCTTTCGGATCGTGACAAAGTTGGTATCAGAGCGCTAGGTTGACCTTGGTTCGAGTATAAGTTTGACTATGTGGAGCCTAGGGCGTTATCTATATACGGAACTTAGGCTTGACCTTACGGAACTTAGACTTGGTCGAGGGGGTATTAGACCCGAACTTTCGTCGTGTAGGATGACCCTTGGTTGATGGAAAAGGTGACTAAAGTAGAGTGACGTACCGTTGGTATGTTCCGCGGCATACTTACGACACGCCACTCCGCTTAAGGAACCTTAGGATGTACATACTTTCGAGATCAGTGATTCTCTTCATATCCAGGATTATACATCCATTTGAGATCCCCGATTCTATTAGTTTCATGATCATACCTTCATTGATGCTGTTCTTTCCTATGATCATGTATCCACTCTGGATCTGTTGTTTCCCTTCTTGCCACTGGTGTGCTCTCTTGATACTCGATTGAGGTTCCTGTCACCATGTTTGAGCGCAGTTTGGGCTGCTGCTAGGGTTACGGCCGGTGTGAGCTCGTCTGGTACGAGGGCCGACCATTGTGTTTTCTGGTGACATGGGAACGTCTCGAGTTGGTATTGTGGATTGTGACCTCTAGTGGAGGCGAGTGCTTGGTCTTGCACCGGATGATCGGGTCATTGTTAGAGCTGCCAGTTGAGGGAGGACTGTTGATGTACAGCATACCTCAGAGATTATGATGTCGCCTACCGTGCAGACAGATGGACCAGCTGTTGCTGAGATTGACAGGATACTGCTTTCGGAGCTTACGAGCTGAGATTGCTGGAGCGTTTGACAGATCGCTGTTGCGAGATTTTCCGGTTGTGCTGATAGGCACCAGAGGATTGAGCCACTGATAGAGGCCAGCCAGGATGTGATGACTGTTGAGATATCGCTTATTCAGGATGTTTGAGACGTTGTTCAGCGTACGGACGAATGAGCCAGTTGTTGCTGCGAATGATGAGATATCGCCCAGATGACTGGAGCTACTGCAGCATGAGCATATTCTTGAGATATGATGGTGAGTCGCTAGTCACCGAGGAGGAATGACTAGGACGTGTGGTGAGTTCTCTTACCCCGATGCGAGGTCATCAGGTGGATTGATTCCAGCTAGAGGCGACTTCATGCAGATTCGTTGAGAGTCGATTGAGACGATCGAATGTCAGGAGCCTATTTTCCAAGTTTAAAGTATACGGGAAGACATGCAGGTGATTCTATGGACCCTCTAGAAGAATGAAACCCTAACTCGACTTAATGACCGTATGAAAGCCTTTGAACCTTAGGGTTTGCGGCGGTTCCACGGCGCCATTAGTGAGGCTTGGGTTTGCCCTTCTACGGCTGGACCACCGACGCTGTGGCATGTACTCGATACTATTAAACTGTAACCGAGATGTGAGCTCTTGGGGGATCATGAGGTTCTGACGAGTCGATCGGATGGTTCGACATCTTTCGGATATTGTGATGGGATACTGCTTGGGAGACTCCAGATGCGAGCCTAGCCGTCGGAGCGCAGTTCGTGTAGCCACGATGAGTTGAGTCCGAATCAGTCGATATTTGAGCAAGGTGGAGTAAAGAGTTCGCACGAGATTTCGATGAGATGATGTTCTACTCCGCTGACATCAGAGATGTGACGTGCACGCTGAGGACGTGTTCGGCTAGATATCTTCTACTGAGTGAGGAAGATACCGAGTTGTGATTTTGAGTCCGCGTGAGGGACTTCGGATGGACGTAGCGAGGACATTGCAGTGCGCAGATAGAGACGCGATGTTGAAATGAACGATGATACAGAAAAGCGGAACCAGAGGTTCGTGTGAGACACTGATGAGCTGTCATTAATTTCCGTCGAGACCAGAGGCCTGATATGCTTACAGAAGCGTAGGGAAGCGACTAATTCCTGAGGAAATGTTGTGCTGAGGACACAGATGTCCATTGGACGAGAAGAGACTATGCAAGAGTACCAGCCTCCGTACAGATCGGCATAGGCAAGATCGGCAGAGACTTTGAACAGGATTCCTTCCAGGACACCGCGGCAATGATGTTTGCACCCAGGATCAGACATTTGATGTGCATTCAGAGAGCCGAAGGCCGACGCCAGTGACATATTGCTTTACGAGCAGTCATGAAGATTGACCGAGAGGTTACCAAAGAAGTGCCAGAACGGAATCGTTTCTGTCAGCACTCCTGACCGGGCCGGTGAGCCGATGGATTGCGAGATTGGTAATCTACAGGAAAGATCAGGAACCAGAGGCAGAGGATGCCAGCCGCGAGCAAGAGGCAAGTGGAGATCTTGCGCCGCTAGAATTGGATGTACCGGCACCTTCTCGACTTCGAGGGAGGATATACCGACGACAGTATTTATGATCTGTGATTTTGTGATTCGACTATCACGTATCTGTCAGTTTGGGATTTCGGTATTTTGGCGATCCGTTTTCATGATTTGGTTTCGATGACTGAGTTCTATGATTTCTGTTTTCGTGCACCATAATTGCACTTATTGGGCATTTATACCTGGCGCATCATTATTATTCTTGAGGTATTGATTGTGATTTCGTGCCTATTATATGCCGGTGATTTGATTTATGCTTCCAGCATAGTTTTCATGCATTTTAGTGTTTTGATTTGATTTGTGCACGCTGATGCACACGGTTGTGAGATTTTCCTTTGCGGTACACTTGATTTTTGGTTTGAGCCACATTATATTGTTGATTTTGACCCTGATAGTGATGGTTGATTCTTGCACTCCGTGCTTTTGGGTTTGACTTACGCATGTTCGGCGTTTGCTATTAGATTTCGTGATTCCGTGCATGTTGAGTGCGCAGGGTTTAGATTTTCATTCGTGCACGATGGATGCACCGATTTGGATATTCGCGCATGTGGGGCGCATGTTTTTAGATACGACTTTAGTGCACACCAGATGCACTAAATCGAGATTTCTTCGTGCATGTCAGATGCACCGGAATTTTTGGCTGTCAGGCACATACGTTGCCTATGACAGATGCTTTGTGCACACCCGTTGCACCTAGATGTTGTTTTGTGCACCTGTTTGGCACATACATGGATTTTGATTTTCGTGCGCACCAGACGCACAGGGTGGTGTTATGTATATTTTTGAGATTTATTCTCTTTGGAGCAGTACTTTTTATGATGTTGGATTTTGCTTTCATACTGATCAGGACTAGTCAGTGGACGGTACCTGGATATATTTTGCATGCATCGATAGTTATCGAAGGGATTTCCAAGGAGCGAGCTATAGTCTCAGTATATATATACCTACGTGTCTGATATGACACAAAACGTTTTAACAACAAGGAAACCCTTCTAAATTTCTTTTAAAACGGCGGAACGTGCTTAGTAAACAAAAGATATATATACATATATAGTTTTTCTTATGAAAAACGTCCGCCACTGTGCAGTGTTATGTGCATCACTCAGCGATTTTAAAAGATTTGGCATGCTTCTACATCAGCTATTTACATGTATAGATTGGATGTCTACATGTATAGTTCTGATTTATATCCTATTGGTTTTGTATTGGATTTGACATTTCTGTCTTTACCATGACTCCGATGATTGCGGGATGCTTGACGGAGTTTTGCTTTTGAGTTATCTGCTCATTACTCCTGCGCATGCATTGCGCTGTGACGTTTTATGTATTGATGATTTCGGAGCCCCGGCGACTTGGGAATTTGTATTGAAATGTTTTAGTACTTGGGGATTTTAAATTTAAATTCGGGGACCGAATTTCTTTAAGGGGGGTAGATTGTAACATTTCCAAAATAATAAAATATTATTTTAGGAATTTTTATAATTTAATATTATTTTATTGATTATTTTAATATTAAATTAATAATTAAATGCCAATAAATGGAGAAAAATTATGGAAAATTATGGAAAATTCTAAAATGGGTTATTTATTGGAATTATGCCATTTTTAAGTGTTTGTGATCAATTATATGCTAATTTAGTGCTAATCGCGATTAAAAATCGCTAATCGGTTTTTTTGGCTTTTTGTGCAAAATTGTGCACATATCATTTTTGGACTTGTGTTACATTTTTCTAGCCATGTTACTTTGGGTTTACTATTGGTGTGAGAAGGATTAGGGATTAAAAGAAAAGGAAAAGAAAAGAAAAAGAAAAAGAGAAAAGAATGGGGTTGGTGAGAGAGAGGTATGGGTTGCACTTTGACTAAAAACCTTAGACATTTTACCTCATCTTCCCTCCCTCTTCCTTGAGCTGCTGCTGCTGCTGCTATTGCCCATTCTCCCCTCCACAAAATCCTCTCACTTCATCTCACAAACTATCTCAAAACCTCACACTCATTTCACAAAACATTCACACAAGCCCAAGATCTATGCTATGGACCAAGAAAGATGGTGTTTTGGTGCTGTTGAGGATTCATGATGGTCTTGTGATGTAATTTCTTCACAATTAGAGTGTAAATTCTTGTGCTTAGGCTTTAATTCAAGTTTCATATCGATATCGTGTGATTTGGTGCACTTTGGACAAAACTAGAGAGGATTAGGGTAATTTTGAGTTTTGATTTTGCAATTGAACTTAAAAGGTGACCTTAGACCCTATATTGACTAGAAACCCAGACCAACCCCACTGGAAACCCAAAAATACGGAATTACGGGACTTTCATGTCGGTTTCTGAGTGTTTAGAGTGTGCAGGAAAATCTGGAATGTACTGGGACTTTTTCAGAAAAATTAAGTGACACCAGGGACCCAATTGAGACCATAGGAAGCCACCCTGACCAGACGGACCCCATTGGAGATAGGGGGCCGGCCAGGCCGGTTTTGGTAAGGTTGTGGCCGGCCAAGTAGTGATGGAATGCTTCGGGGTTGGTCCAGTAGCTCAAATACATCATATACAGCACCCTGGACTTGTTCATTTGGCTAAATTTGACCCGAGGTGAAATCTGGGATCGTTTTCTTGGGTTGCTGCCTTACTTTCAGTATTTGGTTTTACGTATTTTGATTTCCATATTTTGGTGTTTGTACGTTATCTCGATCGTGTGACGTTTCTACGACTGCATCGAGTTATTTCGGGTTGTTTTGCGAAGGCTAACCGTAGGTTCTAACCTATGGGCTTTTTAGCGAATCGTATTGGTTTTAGCGTGTCGTTTCAAGTTTTGATTTGTTTTTGATGCGATGCGATACGTGTGATATGTGTAGGTACCCCGCGACGATCCGAGGCGATGCAGAAGATGACGGTGATATCGACAACGACACGCAGGATACAGGTGAGTAGATTTATATCTACGGGGAGAAGTCGGGTGGATGGCGTATAGCACCCCCTCAATCCGTGGTGCTGTATACGAATACGTATACACACGTATATATATTATGTGTTGTTAGGATTATTGATTGAAATAATGGTTTTATTGGTGATAAGAAAATACTGGTTTAGTATAGTGCGAACCCTAGAGTAGTGGTTGCACCCACACATACACTTACACACATACTTGCATACATTCCTTCATTTGTTTATGTGCATATGATGATGCGTATATCTACACATGGGTATGGGACTATGTGTTTATATACGAGATTTGAGGATGATACGTGGGTTTGAGATGATACTTGATGTGAGGCCGTGAGATCGGCGATGTGACATAGCTTGTCTTTGAGGTGCGAGATGATAGTTTTAGCGGGCCTTTGGACATGTGCTTTACCCGCATTCATATTCTTATAGATGGTATCGTTTTGTACTAGACTTGGAGTAGTACCCCAGATTATGCGATCTGATGATAGTGATACCCGATATGTGATGAGATAGTGTGATATTGACCCCTACCCAGCTATTGGGATGCCGTACGACGATTTACCGTACGAGCCGATATTGATGATAGATCCGCACTCATGACTCGAGGATATCTTACGATATGTTATTGAGGCGGGATCACCGATTATTATATCTATATATATGGACTCAGATGTAGGTGGTTTCATATCCCTCCTGTCTAGATTACGTAGTAGACCTTAGACTGAGCCGAGATATACCTATTTCAAAACTAACGAATCGGGGATATTTTAGAGATAAGAAGAAGGGTTATACGGATATTTCCAAATGATGCATCTTTTCCTAAAAACACCGTAGCCCTTGTTTTACTAAAAACCCGATTCGTCTTATTTCAAATGGCATCCCTGCATGACATGTACATATTGGTGTAGATTCTGTACTTTTGCGTTGATTATTCGATTCCGCATATTCATGCTATCTGCATTGCATCGCTTGTACTGTGGTTATATTTCAGTCATGCTGCTAGGACACCAGCACCATTATCGATGATGCATATGTTCCACGTACACTTGTTGCCGGCTCACACACTCATCATCGATAATTGCTATGCCACTACACTGTAGTACTATTACATTCAGTATAAGATCCTTGCATGACATGATGATGTGCATACCTTCCTTTACATGTCGCATACTTCATGCTTTTGATTATAGGCATTGAGATATGTTGTTTCTATGATATTTCTGGCTTTGGGGACCGAGGGTGTTTCAAAAGAGGATATGTCATTTCTTTAAAAACCCGGTTACCCTTGATATGATATTTCAGTGCGTCCACCATGTGTTTTCTCGGTGCTGAGAGCGACATGTGAAACCCGAATCGAGGAGGCGGATGAAACCGATTGCGGGTACATGGTGGACCCGGTAAGGTACCCCGGGGCAAGAAGCTCGTGGTGATGACGATGAGCCTGGCAGGGGGAGACTTCCTACCGGTGATATTACCCGACACGTCGGATATCCGGAGGATACCGTCGTAGTCATGAGATGGATGGTAGGGGCCGATCTGGACTGACGGCGCCCTAGATTTTGTGATTGAGACATTGAGATTTCGAGATACAGAGGTATCGAGAGACTGAGACTTATGTTTTGTGCCGATGCCGGGCACAGTTTTCACGATGTTTTCGAGTGCCGATGCTGGGCACTCCGGTTCCATGATATTGATGTGTCGTGAGGGACACGGGTAGATTATATCCTCATATTTCCATGCACAGGTTTTATGATATATACTTGCATGATGGTTATTGTCAGTGGGTGATGAGTGGACGGGATCCACGTGTGTGCAGATTTGATGACATTGTTTATACCTCATATTCATGACATACTATTACCTGAGGCACTAGCACGAGCACTTGGCACTACACTCATGTATAGAGGTTATATTGCCAGTTTAGCATGCTTCAGCTTTATTCATATTGAGGTTTATTTATATCTGATCGTATTGACCTAGGATGGGTCATACATTCGATCTCTTCTTGTTGATATCTTTCTATTCACGAGTTGGCAACTCACCCCCGTTGTGCCCCAGTTCTTGCAGGTTTGCCGTACAGTTCCATAGCGGCATTTCTGGCACACTGCTTCCTATGGGTGACCTGCTTGGTTAGGTGGGTTCTTGTATCAGAACCGCCATTGTTCATGTATTATTTTTTTTTGTATCTAGAATTGTCCATCAACCAAAACTTGTATATTCTTTCAGACTTAGACTTCAGTGTTGTATTATTTCGACCTTAAAGTCGCGCTAGTGGTATTACGGTTTTCTGGCTGTTTTTTGAGTTTCTTTTCAGTTTTGATCCTCGCCCTTAGGCATTGTATATTGTTATTGCTTGCGTGGTTGTGACCGTCGTTTGACGAAGAGCTAGCTCCCGCTTGGGGATGCCTTTTATCATGTTATATATATTTTTCTTGTTGTACCCCGTTCGGGGCCAGTTTTTACAAAAGAAACTCTGCCGAAATTTTTAGGAAAAATTACACATTTTTAAAATCCATATTCGGCTTAGTTATTTAAAAACTCGATTTTCAAACATGTTTTCTTTACCTCTTAAAAACCAGTTTCTTTACTTATTCTTAAAAATGGTTTTAGATTTCTGGGCTTTTGGCTTACTTGGATCCGATGGAGTCCTGTAGACTTCATAGGATTCAAGGGCCAATCACGTGCTCTTTCGGATCGTGACAGGTGTGTACGTTTCTAGCCCCGTCGGGGGATGGTTGGTCCCGCAGCCATTGGTCTGATGCAACTAAGATCGTATACAGGTGCTCACTGGGTGTGAGTACACTGGACGGACTCGCCGAGAACTTCCATATGGTACTATACCTATCATCGGATAAAAGTTCTCAGGTGACATGTGTACAGGTTAGTCTTTGGACCCAAGATCGGCATTTGTCTCGTATGAGTTCCCACTGAACTTTGATCACTACCCTACCATGGCTCTACTGAGTCGTGCAAACAGGTTTTTGTTGGGTTCAGTCCCGAGCCACATGGAGGCAGTGAGCGATTGTCGGGGATTCGTCTCTCCCGGTATAGGGAGTCGATATCGCACTGTGATTCGATTGGTCAGGACCATAAGACCTTGGCCAAGGCACTTGAGATTTTCTGATAGGTTGATCAGTAGTTTCCCGGATTGGTCCTGAGCCACATCGGCATGACTTATCAGGTTGTTAGGGTCTGACGTTCACCATCCCCTAGACCCGGTATGCGATACTGTTTGACGAAGAGACCGGACTGCACGGATATTGTCACGGATAGGCTCAGTAGGAGATCCAGATGTGTTTGCTCATCGGCCTTCTTTTCGACAGGTACATGTGTAGCTGTTACGTACAGCTAGTGCCGCTGACGTGTTTGTGGTTAAACCCACTGCTAGAGAAATGTCGAGTCTTTAGAGTCCCACATAGAGGGTTTCCCTGATTCAGGCGAAATGATGTAGTAGCCGTATTGGATACGTGCAGGATTCGATCGATTGATGTACTTGGTACTCGGATTTTCGATCAGACAGTTTATAATACTAGCCGGCTCGGGTTTGAGCCGGATTATTAAATCAGGTATTGATTTAATAATCTAAGTATATGTATTTCGATATATATATTCTAGTATTACATTCTTCGTGTTATTCTATCTATTTTGGGCGTTCGGATTTTTATCTGATTGCCGGTATATTTGTACATTAGACTGAAACCCGTATTTACTATAGATTTCCATCTATAAGGTGGCCACCTCATTATGTATTTTCCTTTTATTTGATAATTGGAAATGAGGTGTAAAGTAAAGGGTATGTGAGGAAAAGAGGTGACCATGCTTCAATAGTAGTCAAATGAATTTATAATTCATTTTGGGTTTACTATTGAAGCATGGTTGCTAATTGTTTAATGAAAGAAATCATACACAAAACCTATGTGTGTATTTTCTCTTTCATGATAAGCTTCATTTTTCTTTGAGCTCTCATTTTCTCTTGAGGTCCTCCCTCCTCTTGCTTTCTTCCATCTTCATCTTCTTCCTTTTCACTAACATTCTCATGTGTTGAGAAACAAGTGAAGAGGTTAGAAAAGAGATAGCAAATACTTAGACACCCTCCACTACATCCTAGATTACTTGGACTAGCATCCCAAGTTCTCTAGTTGCTCTTTTGAAACCTAGAAAAGAGCTAAAGCCATGGATCACATCCCTCAGGTGGATCGTCTATGACAAATGGAGGCCGGAGAACAAGCTGGATCCCGGAGGACCGATGGAGCCGGAAATGGAGATCTAGCGAGTTCACGGTGGTCACATGGAGCACATGACGAGGAGAGAAGACCGAAGGACTCGATTCGTTTGGTATATCTTCTTTCATAGTAGGTAGAACACTTTAGCTAACTAGGTTTATGGTTAAAGATCCGGGTTATGTTTTATTCTAGTTCCAAAGTTTTGATCGTCATAAAATTTTTGTTCCGCATTTGGCCACGGAATTTGGCCGGGGCACTTGGGTAACCCTTCATGGTATCAGAGCCACCCATAAAACCTATACTAGCTTGTTTAAACGTGTTTAGAATAACGATAGACCAAAAATTTCAAAAACTGCATTTCAAATCATGAGTTTTCTGTCGATTTTTAAACGTGCTCGAAAAATCAATTTTATGGTCCCAGAAAATCATGCAGGCTTTTAAGAACCCTGAAGAAATTTGGTCACGTGTTCCCTCCAAACCGCCGCGTATCCGCCGCGCTAACCCCTTATTGGCGGCGGTTCCGCGGCCGTTTTGGGGGCCACGTGAACAAAATTTCTTCTGGGCCTCCTATTTTTGAAAATTGCGGTTTCTGGAATAATTACTTTATGGGCCTAGATTTCTTACAGTGTTGGTTTATTACTTGGGGTCCATTTGGAAAGTTTCGTCGATCGTAATTTTAAAATACGTATTTTTATATTCAGTACATTCACTTTTATCTGCGACCGGGAATGTTACTCGATCGGTAAAAGTCGTCTAACTGCTATATGTCCCTCTAGACGGGTTTTGCGAACGTGACACTCGCGTTGATGTTGTGTGCTTGTGATGTGATTGTGGTTGGATTGTCGTGGTGGATAGCATGTTGTGCAATGTTAGAAATACAGTTAATAATTTCATTTGTACATTTGTTATTGCGGGGAGAGCGTCCGACTTGTGGACTGCCGTCTTTGCCAGGTTGTATATTATTTTGGAGCATGACCGGGCTGAGGTCGATGTCACCGTTTATACATATTATTTTATTATTTCTGTACTAGGATTACCCCACGAAGGAGTGCACGAATAGACGGGTTCTTGAAGGCAACAAGCCCGCATCTCAAGGCGCTGAGACGGAGGGGGCTTCATTCTAGAACTGGCAGGCTATTCGCCGCACTCGTAGGGGCTATAGGTTTTCATTGCACAGGCTATCCACACGACCGGGAACGTCGGGTTTTATTTTCGGATCAAATGAAACCCGGGGCTCCAAGATTATCCACCATTATGTATTGTTATCTGTGATGTTGTTTATTATCATGCCTTGGACGAATGTTATATATACTTATATATATACTAGTAGATGTTGTATATGTTTTGCACCCGCGCTAGTCCAGCCCCCGCTCTGTCGTTAGTTAAGTAACCTAACGGGTGATGACGGGGCCCCGTAGCGAATGCGGATGGCATACACGTACATTTTATTTTCGTTCTTTTATGGTGTGATAGGTTACAAATGTTAGTTATATGTATGCCCTAAAGGCCATTACTATACATAGGATGTATATTGTAGTGGATGCTTGGACATATATAGGGAGGACTTTCTTGCTCGACATGATAGTATGCTATCTGGTTGCTCTTCATCTTAACGTGTACACTGATTGTTTCTCTGTTACATGTTGGTAAATCCCTTAGGATGTGTACTTGACTACCTGGACTATGATGCGGATCATACTAGTGGGGACATGGTAGTCCATTAGTACATCCTTCAAGGTCCCTAGTCGTGGGTGTATCGAGACGGGGCATCGATATACCAGATTAGACTAGCGTATACCTTCTCGACCCATACAGATGGACGATGGATGATCCCATATCCATTGGTGTTTGACATCAGAGATGATATACGGGTGCTCAGTGGAGACTGGGTACACTGGACAGACTTGCCGAGAACTCCCAGATGGTATTATACCTTACGTCAGATGGCAGTTCTATGGTGACACTGGTATAGGTTAGTCTGTTGACCCGAGATCGTCATAGAGTCTTGTGTGATTCCCACTGTGCTTTGATTTCCACCTTACCACGTCCAAGAGGGCGTGCAAAAAGGTGGTTTTTGGGTACAGTCCCGAATCACATGGAGGCAATGAGCGATAGGAGGGGATTCGTCTCTCCCGATATATGGAGTTGATGTTGCGCTGTGTTCGATTGGCTATAACCGGAAATCCCTGGCCAGGGTTGCTAAGATTTACTGGTAAGTGTTACCAGTAGTTTTTCGAACTGTTATAGACCTCATATCGACACGACTTATCGAGCTACTGGGGTCTGACGTTTACTACCCCTAGGCGAGATATGCGACATATCAGATGACGAGACCGGACTGTACGGTAAGTGTTACTGGTTGGATTCACAGGAGTGTGAGCGGGCTTGCTCGTTGATCTTCTGATTGCTCAATACCCGGGTGGCCGTTACGTTTAGCAGACCGCTTGCGGCTTGTGGGTGTTTGATATGATCATCACCAACTGCCGGCGTATTGACGAGTCTTTAGAGTCCTACACAGAGGTTTCCTCGCTCATGCGAAACGAAATAGGAGCGCATATGAGATATGCACAGGACCGAGAATAATACCAGTATGTGATACTGTATTATATTCCCGCGATATGTATCATTGGACGGTTATATGAGATATAGCCGGGTTACCGAATCAAGTGTTGATTCGATACATTGATACACTTGATATTAGTCGGTTATATGCAGTATGACCGGATCATTAAATCAAGTGTTGATTTAATGGTTTAATGTATAATTATATATTTGATATATTACTTTACATTAACTAGTATTGGTAAACTTAAGATTATTTTCTCACTAGATTGTGCACATTGTATATATGATATATATTTATGCACTTGTTTGTATCATGTTTGATGATACATGCAAACTTGGGTGTATGTTTGCTTTATACCATCTTTAGGTTAATGGTTAGGTTTTAATTTGTTTTATTTGTTTTCATTATTCATTTTGGCAAAAATAAAATGGAGGCTTGCTTTGTTTTATTCATGAAGCTTCAGGAAGCTTTGAAAGTCTTTGCCATTTTGTTTTTTGCCTTAACCTAACCATTACACCTAAACCCTAGTTTATTCTCTACCTGAGTTTACTTCACCCATGGTTGCATTATGATAACTCTTCATTTGATTTTTCATTTTCATTATGATTGATATTCTTTTCTTCTTCTTCTTCTTCATGAAGAAAAGAAGAAAGCTTCCTTGAAAATTATCAAGTGATGAATCCAAGTGAGAAATCCAAATCCAAAGTGAACCCACTTCCTATTTCTTCATCCTCTACCACTTGCCATGTTGTATAGGGTGTTTTCTTCACAAGTTTCATGACCTAGTGAAGATGGAGCTTGAGTTAGAGTTTCCTCGACGTAGATCATCTTCGGCATCGAAGTCAACGACCTAGCCCGCTCATTTCCCCGACGAAACCATCGCTAGAGTCCGGGATCCCGGTGATCGCAGCGAAGGGACGTCATCACGGAGCTAAAGAAGTGGTGGACCGGATCTACAAAGGTTGTATTTCCATTCACTTAGTAGCAAAGTTGTTTGCTTGCATGCTTTTCGCCTAATCTCTAGTTAACGATCTTGCATAGGATTCTTAGGCACATGAAAAATTTGATTTTGGCATGGTTGATGCCTTGTGGAACCTCTTGAGTGTGCCTAGTAACCCTACAGTGGTATCAAAGCGTAGCTAGAGATTTAGGCGAAGTGTAGACGATGTTAGAAATCCGATCGAACCCCGAAACCCTAAATCAAACCCTTCTCTGTACATTTTTTGAAAATGTTGATTTTTCCAAATTAAAAATATGCAAAAAAAATCAGCAGGCTTTTTTAAGAGTTACTATGCGAAACGAGTTCCTAATTCGATTAAGGCGCCGCGGAAACGCGGCACGAGCATGGCTCGTGCGGTGGATCCACGGCCGTACAGTCACATTGTTAATTTATTTTTGCATAGTAAATTCCTTATTAGTTTACTGAATCTTCTAGAAATTTTTAATGTATACTCAATTGTTGAGTTTTTTGGGTTGTATTGGGAGTTCGACGATTCGATCGGAATCTTTAACTTTGTCTGTGTTAATCCAGATAATTTTTGAATATGTTAAAAAGTTCGACCGGATATAAATACCCATTTTTTCCCCTGCCTGGAAATTTCCAAGTGTTGGATTTTTCCGTAGTTTGAAAACGTTCTAAGTAGTGCAAGTGTCACGACCCGAGAATTCGACTCGTGACCGGCACTTAACCACGCAACGTCTACAGGCGCAACGCGGCTAAGTAAGCCGAACCCAGAAATCAAAACCAATAAATATAGAGTGATTTAAAACATTTTGTAAAAGCAATAGTAAATGTCTGAAAAACTTCCATTTATTTAGTAGAAATCCCTTTTAAGTTCAAAAGTTATGAGTTTTATAATTTTGGTAACATTTCCTTTTTAAAACATTAGCCCCGAAAGTCGGGTAAAAGTAAGGTGTAGCGGAAATAACAAGTGACATGAATAAAGCATCACAATATGATATACGACGCCGTAGCGAAGAATACACAGTAAAACAAGGACAATATCATGAAAGATAAGGCTGCATAAAGTAACGTCGGCTCACATGCGAGCTCGACACCAGAATATAAAATCATACATATCGTCCTCACAACTGTCTCTAAGTCAATACAGAAGGTAGATGGAGAGTACTAGATACATCAATATACAACTGAAAGATAACAGATACCGTACAAAACCCACTTATCAGCAAAGGCTAACTCTGCTCAAAAGGGTATCTGTGCCAAAAGATGAGGTAACAGCCAGCCGTGACTACTCCCAAGGGCAACCTGCAAACACTGTGGCACAACGGGGGTGAGTTGCCAACTCGTGAATAGAGATAACATATAAAGGTGATCGCAAGCATGCACATATAGCGTGGCTCTACTAATGCCAGCAGATGATATCAATGCATGTCAACAGTGGATACAGTAGTAATGCATGTACTCTAACAGGTAAATGCCACAGGATGAGATGTATAGTAATCAGTACTGAGTATGGGATAAATAATATCTACATGGACTATGTCAACATGGAAAGCAATAATCGGTGCCTCAAACTGCACCCAAATCCCACATATACTCACGCGCCGGCACCCCCATCGGCCCTCAAATCCTGTATATCTCGGAGGAATCACGAGTGCCCAACATCGGCACCCAAAACATCATAAAATACCCATGTCCAGCATCGACACGTAAATCCTCGAACATCGGGCGCCGTCAGTCCGGACCGGCCCCACGGGGTCCGTCTGCGGTATCGGCCCTCGGCCCCGGCAGCACGGTCATCCCGCATCCATCATTCGACTCTGGTCAGTATCCTCCGGACAACTGCCAGGTCCAACCAATCACCGGTAGGTACTCGCCCGCCTCCAGGCTCAATCGGCAAATCCCATCGTTCATCTCGCCGAGGGGAACCATACCGGGCCCACCACGAACCCGCAAACGGAACATCCACTCCTCGAATCGGGTTTCAAGCACACGTCTCAGCACCGAGAAAACGCGTGGTGGACACACCAAAATATCATACCACGAGGTACCGGGTTTTTCAAAATAGCATATCTTTACTTAAATAATTCCACGGTCCTCAAAACAGAAATCACATGAAAATCCAATACCAATAGTAAAATCCAATGCGAGGTACAATATACATCAATCCATGGTATGGGTATAAGGGGAAAACCGCTTTTTAAAGTAGTTTCATTTCCGGTTTTAAAAGATGTCATGCGGCTCCCAATATACATGAAAATCATATCAAATCACATGTGAGGCGAACTATAGCAATATAATCATGGCAGCTCTATAGTGAGTGTGGCATGGCAATTACTAACGGTGTGTGTGTAGCATGTAAATAGTGCCCGTGCAACATAAACCGTTAGTAATTGTGCGGTGTTCTATCAGTTCTAATCAATATATATATCAACACAGCAGAGAATGCAATATGCGATGACAGTCTATGGGATGCATGCAACATATAGTAAATAAGTCCTATCAGCCCTGACGCATAACACCATGCGGGCGATATCCCCGTAGATGTGAAATCTACTCACCGTGTCTCGCGCTATGTGTATCCAACCACTTGCTTGCCCTTCTTCGCAGCGTCCGCCTCACTGGCCGGCGAACCTAGAATCACATACACATATCACACATAAGCTTAAGTCACAAAACGCGACATTATAATCCAACAAGAAACCTGTGTCGCAAACCAATCGCGCGTGTGCGCGATACGCTAAAACGTGTACTCACGCTCCACGAAACTACCCTGACGCGCCGCGATACGCAGAACCCAAACCTACTCACGTATCACGCGTGTCGCGAAGGTTTAGAAAAAACGGCAAAACAGATATTTGGTCCCAGATTTTGCTACAGAACTAATCTTAAAAATATATATATACCAAAAGACCCTACACACAAAAATACACCTACAGAACCCAAAAATCACCAGAACACCTCCTGTCTGGCCGCAATTTGCGGCCAGAATGGCGGTTTTGGCGGCCAAAGGGGGGAGTTAGGGGTCGGGTTTCACCTATGGTATCAGCTCCTCTCCACCATGCTACAGTATCCTCAAAATCATTCTGCACTCACCGGGTCAATAGCAGTTCCAGAAAACTCACATTTTGCCCAAATACGACATTTGCATCAAATATGAAATCTGGTGGTATTTTAGTGTAATAGGGGTTGGACTAGGTTTACATGGTCACAACAAAGCTCAAGCATCCTACTGGAACTAATCTACACCTCATTAGCACAAAGTTCACACTAAACACCCCATATCGCACTAAAACTCACGAAAATCCTTTAACCGATGCAAAACTACACTAACTAGGCAAACTAGGGAAGCAAGATAGGAATTATACCTCACTCTCGACTCTAGGGAGCTGCAGGAAGGAGAAGAAGTGAAGGGGAGGGGATGCACTAGGAGCTGGAGCTGCTACTGCTCACTGCTGCTGTTGCCAAAGCTTGCTGCTGTTGCTGCTGAGTGCTTGCTGCTGCTGCTGAGTGCTTGCTGCTGCTGCTGCTTCAGTTGCTTCTGCTGCTAATTCAAGAGGTAAGTGTGTGTGTGTGAGTGTGTGTGAGGTTTGAGAGAACAAAGAAAAGAAATGAGAGGAATAATTAGCTTCCAATTGTCAACCCTCTCTCTCTCTCATCATTAATGGCAAGCATGGCTTGCCATGATGCACTCTCTCTCTCTCTCACACAAGTCAACACTAAATTAATTCAAATTAAAGCCACTTTTAGTTTACTAATCAACTTAATTTAAACCCAACGGACTTAATCCTATAATTAACCCACCATGGTTAATAATTATTGTATTTACTTTATTTAAAAACCCTAGTTTACATGCACATGTGTGTGCAAGCCTAGGAAAATTTTGGAAAAATGTTTATTAAATTAGTAAAAATATTTAAAACACAATTTGGTAAACTTTTTATTAAAAATTTTTATTTAATTATAATTATTCACTAACCCTTATCCTAAGGTGTTACAATCTCTCCCCCTTAAAGAAATTCGTCCCCGAATTTCAAAAATCTAACTAAGGTTACCTTCAAAAAGATGGGGATACGTCTTCATCATCTCGCTTTCAGTCTCCCAAGTGACCTCTTCACGGTTCTGGCCACGCCAAAGTACTTTAATTGATGGAATCTCCTTCGATCTCAATTTCTTCACTTGTCGATCCAAGATCATCACCGGCTGCTCTGCATAGGAAAGATCATGCTCAAGCTGGATCGTCGGATGCTGAATCGCGTGCGAAGGATCATGTAGATATCTGCGGAGCATCGAAACATGGAATACGGGGTGCACGTCTGGAAAGCTGGGCGGAAGGGCTAACCGGTAAGCCACTGCACCGACACGCTCAAGGATCTCGAAGGGGCCCACATACCTGGGGCTAAGCTTCCCCTTCTTCCCAAACCTCATCACACCTTTCATTGGGGAGACCCTCAAGAAAACATGATCACCAACAGAAAACTCAATTCTGCGTCGTCGACGGTCTGCATAAGCCCTCTGCCTACTCTGCGCTGCTCTCATCCTATCGCGAATCAACTGGATCTTCGCGGTCGTCTCCTCAACGATCTGTGGCCCTAAGATACTGCTCTCACTGAGCTCTGTCCAACAAGTAGGCGACCTACATCTCCTCCCATAAAGAGCCTCAAACGGTGCCATCTGAATAGTCTCCTGGTAGCTGTTATTGTAGGAAAACTCTACCAAGGGCAAATGATGATCCCAGCTACCTCCGAAATCTAGTACACAAGCTCTGAGCATGTCCTCGAGAGTCTGGATGGTCCGCTCTGACTGTCCGTCGGTCTGCGGATGAAAAGCCGTGCTGAAACTCAAGCGAGTGCCCAAAGCCTCCTGAAGCCTCTGTCATAGTCTACTAGTAAACTGGGTGCCTCTGTCGGACACAATGCACGTCGGGACTCCATGTAGTCGCACTATCTCGTCAATAAAGATCTGGGCATACTGAGTAAATCCGAAAGTCGTCTTCACCGGTAAGAAGTGAGCCGCTTTCGTCAAACGATCCACGATCACCCAGATGGAGTCATACCCCCTACTAGTCCTGGGTAGACCCACCACGAAGTCCATCGAAATCTGTTCCCATTTCCACTCCGGAATGGGTAACGGCTGTAGCTCTCCCGCGGGCCTCTGGTGCTCAGCCTTGACTTGCTGACAAGTCAGGCATCTCGATACAAAATCTGCAATGTCCCTCTTCATTCCGTCCCACCAGTAAACATCTCTCATATCATGATACATCTTGGTGGAACCGGGATGTACGCTATACACCGATCGATGTGCCTCCTCAAGAATCTCACGCCTCAGTCCCACAGCATCAGGTACGCACAGTCTGACTCCAAACCGTAGTATCCCCTGATCATCGATCACGAACTCGGAAAATCGGTCCTGTCCCTTCTGTGCCATGATCTCTGAACATCGGTCATCACTGAGCTGTGCCTCACGTATACGATCAATCAACTGTGGGCGTGCACGGACATGCGCTATCTGTCCTCCAATCGGCATGAACTCGAACTGTACTCGATTGTCGCATAATATCTGCCAATCTGCGGATGACTGCTCCTGTACTGCGCTCAAACAAGATAAACTACTCCCGGGCCTCCTGCTCAAAGCATCCGCCACCACATTTGCCTTGCCCGGGTGATATAAGATCTCGCAGTCGTAATCCTTCACTAACTCCATCCATCGACGCCGTCGAAGGTTCAGGTCCCGCTGCTGGAATATGTATTTCAGACTCTTGTGATCCGTAAATATCTGGCACGACTCACCGTATAAGTAATGTCGCCAGATCTTAAGTGCGAAGACCACTGCTGCCATCTCTAAATCATGAGTGGGGTAGTTCTGCTCGTGCTTCTTCAATTGTCGCGAGGCATACGCGATCACCCTATCATGCTGCATCAGAACGCATCCCAATCCCACTCGAGAAGCATCACAAAAGACCACAAATCCGCCCGATCCGGAAGGTAAGGATAACACCGGTGCCGTCGTCAGCTGAGTCCGTAACTGCTGAAAACTGTGCTCGCACTCCTCCGTCCAATCGAAGGGAACTCCCTTCCGGGTCAACCCGGTCAACGGTGTAGCAATACGTGAGAAGTCCTGCACGAAACGCCTGTAATAACCGGCCAATCCCAAAAAGCTGCGAATCTCCATCACCGATATGGGTCTGGGCCAACGCTGAACGGCCTCGATCTTCCTCGGGTCAACACATATACCGTCTCGTGAAATCACATGACCCAAGAAGTCTACGCTGTCCAGCCAAAAAGCACACTTGGAGAATTTCGCATAAAGCTGGTGCTCCCTCAATGTCTGCAATGTAACCCGCAGGTGCTGCTCGTGCTCCTCACTACTCCGGGAATACACCAAGATATCGTCAATGAAGACTATGATGAACAGATCCAAATAAGGCCGGAAAATGCGGTTCATCAAGTCCATGAAGGCTGCTGGCGCATTGGTGAGTCCGAACGACATCACCAAGAACTCGTAATGGCCGTAGCGCGTACGGAAGGCTGTCCGGGGAATGTCCTCCTGTCGAACTCGCAGCTGATGATAGCCCGATCGCAAATCGATCCTCGAAAAGTACCCTGCCCCCTGAAGCTGGTCGAACAAATCGTCGATACGCGGCAAAGGATACCTGTTCCGCACTGTCACCCTGTTCAGCTGGCGGTAGTCGATACAAAGACGCAAACTGCCGTCCTTCTTCTTGACGAACAGGACTGGAGCACCCCAAGGAGAAACACTGGGTCGAATTAGTCCCTTGTCCAGCAAATCCTGTAACTGACCCTTCAGCTCACTAAGTTCCGCCGGGGCCATCCGATAGGGCGGTATAGAAATAGGCCCCGAACCAGGAACCGAATCAATACAGAAAGAAATGTCGCGCTCGGGCGGCAACCCAGGAAGCTCGTCAGGGAACACATCAGGAAACTCGCTAACAACCGGAACCTGATCCAATGGAACCTCTGTAGCGCGAGCATCGCGAACATAAGCGAGAAATCCCTGACATCCCTTCCTCAAAAGCTGTTCAGCGCGAAAAGAAGAAATCACACTGTGAGGGGTGGCACCACGGTCCCCCAACACAACAAAAACCGACTCGCCGGGGAAACAGAATCTAACTGTCTTCTCGCGGCAGTCCACAGAAGCATTGCACGTGGCTAACCAATCCATGCCCAAAAGAACGTCGAAGTCCAACATCTCCAGAAGGATCAAGTCGACAGGCAACTCTCTCTCGCCAATACAGACGATACAGGATCGGAACACGTGCCTAGCCACAAACGACTCTCCCACAGGAGTAGTCACCACAAGCGGCTGATCAAGTAAGCCGGACTCTCTACCCAAACTCGGCACAAAGTGCGTGGATACGTACGAGTGTGTGGATCCGGGATCGAACAATACATGTGCATCAACCGAACATACAGGGAGGATACCTGAAACCACTGCATTGGACGCCTGCGCGTCCTGATGTGTCAAAGCAAAGACCCTCGCCTGTCCACCACCTGTAACTGACTGACCTCTGCCTCGGTCATCCCGTCCTCTCTGAGCAACTCCTCCACACCCACAACCTCTCTGAGCATAAGTCTGGCGCGGAGCAACGGTAGGCGCAACGGGCAACGCCCTCTGGGGTGGTGAAGGTGGTAAGGTAACATGCGGTGCTGCCGCCTCCCTCCGGTGTGTCTCTGGACAATCTCGAACGAGGTGAAGTAGGCTGCCACATCTGTAGCAACCCCGCGGCGACTGCTGACCGTCCTGGGGATACGAACTAAACATCCGACCCCGTCCCGAATCTCTGCTACCCCTCGTACCGGAACGATACCTGTCGCGGCGTCTGAATGACTGCCTCCGTGCGGAAATACTGGTACGAACTCTCTTCGGCTCTGGAAGTACCGAAGTCTCGACAAGGTGCTCCTCGACCACTAGGGCTGCGTCTACAGCTGCTGCATAGGTCTCATAGTGCTGCGTGCTGATCGCGAGGAACACTGGTGAAATCAAGCCTCGAACAAATCTCCGGACTCGCAGCTCCTCGGTGGCCACTAAATGTGGGGCGTAGACTGCTAGCTCTGTAAACAGTACGTCATACTCTGCCACTGTCATCCCTGGCGTCTGGCGCAAAGACTCAAACCTGCGTGCTCGGGCATCTCTAACACTCCGGGGAAGGAAACGGGCTAGAAATATGGTCACGAACTCCGTCCAGGTCATAGGAGGAAGACCTGCTGCTCTGCCCTTCTCTACTGAATCACACCACTTCTGCGCAAGACCTTCCAGGCGAATGCTCGCGAACTCAACCCATCTCGCATCTGCACATCTGAGGGAACGGCATATCCTGGCCATCCTGTCTATGAAAGACTGTGGGTCCTCGGCTGTATCGGTGCCTGTGAAAACTGGAGGCTTCAGCCTCATGAACTCTGATAGCGATACTGTAATCACCTCCGTGGCTGCAGGGGCAACTGGCTGTGCGGTAGGCACCATCGCGGTCTCTGGAACTGGTGGAGCTACCTCTGGTCGCTGCGCTCGAAGCGTCTCAACTAGCGATCCTATCATCTGGCGCATCTCCTGCATACCAGCCCCTAACGAGGCGATCTGCTCTGTCACGGCAGGAACAGCCTGCTCGGGTACAACCGGCGTACTGCCCGGATCAGTCCTCGTCTCGGACGAGTCAACACGAATCTCGGCCCTCGCGGCCGCTCTCTGTGCCCTCGTAGTCTTAGGCGGCATAATGGCTGAAAGAAAATTTGGATTCGATAAGAACACAGAAATCGAATCACAAGAATATAAGGAGGAATCAAATCAACAAGTCCTAAGGTCGCGTAAGCGGAGTACCGTGTCGTGAGTATGCCGCGGAACATACGCACGCTACGCTACCCTGCCGCAGCTACCTACTCCATCATACCAGGGTCATCCTACACTCCGAAGGTAAAACCTACGCTCTGATACCAACTTTGTCACGACCCGAGAATTCGACTCGTGACCGGCACTTAACCACGCAACGTCTACAGGCGCAACGCGGCTAAGTAAGCCGAACCCAGAAATCAAAACCAATAAATATAGAGTGATTTAAAACATTTTGTAAAAGCAATAGTAAATGTCTGAAAAACTTCCATTTATTTAGTAGAAATCCCTTTTAAGTTCAAAAGTTATGAGTTTTATAATTTTGGTAACATTTCCTTTTTAAAACATTAGCCCCGAAAGTCGGGTAAAAGTAAGGTGTAGCGGAAATAACAAGTGACATGAATAAAGCATCACAATATGATATACGACGCCGTAGCGAAGAATACACAGTAAAACAAGGACAATATCATGAAAGATAAGGCTGCATAAAGTAACGTCGGCTCACATGCGAGCTCGATACCAGAATATAAAATCATACATATCGTCCTCACAACTGTCTCTAAGTCAATACAGAAGGTTGATGGAGAGTACTAGATACATCAATATACAACTGAAAGATAACAGATACCGTACAAAACCCACCTATCAGCAAAGGCTAACTCTGCTCAAAAGGGTATCTGTGCCAAAAGATGAGGTAACAGCCAGCCGTGACTACGCCCAAGGGCAACCTGCAAACACTGTGGCACAACGGGGGTGAGTTGCCAACTCGTGAATAGAGATAACATATAAAGGTGATCGCAAGCATGCACATATAGCGTGGCTCTACTAATGCCAGCAGAAGATATCATTGCATGTCAACAGTGGATACAGTAGTAATGCATGTACTCTAACAGGTAAATGCCACAGGATGAGATGTATAGTAATCAGTACTGAGTATGGGATAAATAATATCTACATGGACTATGTCAACATGGAAAGCAATAATCGGTGCCTCAAACTGCACCCAAATCCCACATATACTCAGGCGCCGGCACCCCCATCGGCCCTCAAATCCTGTATATCTCGGAGGAATCACGAGTGCCCAACATCGGCACCCAAAACATCATAAAATACCCGTGTCCAGCATCGATACGTAAATCCTCGAACATCGGGCGCCGTCAGTCCGGACCGGCCCCACGGGGTCCGTCTGCGGTATCGGCCCTCGGCCCCGGCAGTACGGTCATCCCGCATCCATCACTCGACTCTGGTCAGTATCCTCCGGACAACTGCCAGGTCCAACCAATCACCGGTAGGTACTCGCCCGCCTCCAGGCTCAATCGGCAAATCCCATCGATCATCTCGCCGAGGGGAACCATACCGGGCCTACCACGAACCCGCAAACGGAACATCCACTCCTCGAATCGGGTTTCAAGCACACGTCTCAGCACCGAGAAAACGCGTGGTGGACACACCAAAATATCATACCACGAGGTACCGGGTTTTTCAAAATAGCATATCTTTACTTAAATAATTCCACGGTCCTCAAAACAGAAATCACATGAAAATCCAATACCAATAGTAAAATCCATTGCGAGGTACAATAAACATCAATCCATGGTATGGGTATAAGGGGAAAACCGCTTTTTAAAGTAGTTTCATTTCCGGTTTTAAAAGATGTCATGCGGCTCCCAATATACATGAAAATCATATCAAATCACATGTGAGGCGAACTATTGCAATATAATCATGGCAGCTCTATAGTGAGTGTGGCATGGCAATTACTAACGGTGTGTGTGTAGCATGTAAATAGTGCCCGTGCAACATAAACCGTTAGTAATTGTGCGGTGTTCTATCAGTTCTAATCAATATATATATCAACACAGCAGAGAATGCAATATGCGATGACAGTCTATGGGATGCATGCAACATATAGTAAATAAGTCCTATCAGCCCTGACGCATAACGCCATGCGGGCGATATCCCCGTAGATGTGAAATCTACTCACCGTGTCTCACGCTATGTGTATCCAACCACTTGCTTGCCCTTCTTCGCAGCGTCCGCCTCACTGGCCGGCGAACCTAGAATCACATACACATATCACACATAAGCTTAAGTCACAAAACGCGACGTTATAATCCAACAAGAAACCTGTGTTGCAAACCAATCGCGCGTGTGCGCGATACGCTAAAACGTGTACTCACGCGCCACGAAACTACCCCGACGCGCCGCGATACGCAGAACCCAAACCTACTCACGTATCATGCGTGTCGCGAAGGTTTAGAAAAAACGGCAAAACAGGTATTTGGTCCCAGATTTTGCTACAGAACTAATCTTAAAAATATATATATACCAAAATACCCTACACACAAAAATACACCTACAGAACCCAAAAATCACCAGAACACCTCCTGTCTGGCCGCAATTTGCGGCCAGAATGGCGGTTTTGGCGGCCAAAGGGGGGAGTTAGGGGGTCGGGTTTCACCTATGGTATCAGCTCCTCTCCACCATGCTACAGTATCCTCAAAATCATTCTGCACTCACCGGGTCAATAGCAGTTCCAGAAAACTCACATTTTGCCCAAATACGACATTTGCATCAAATATGAAATCTGGTGGTATTTTAGTGTAATAGGGGTTGGACTAGGTTTACATGGTCACAACAAACCTCAAGCATCCTACTGGAACTAATCTACACCTCATTAGCACAAAGTTCACACTAAACACCCCATATCGCACTAAAACACACGAAAATCCTTTAACCGATGCAAAACTATAGTAACTAGGCAAACTAGGGAAGCAAGATAGGAATTATACCTCACTCTCGACCCTAGGGAGCTGCAGGAAGGAGAAGAAGTGAAGGGGAGGGGCTGCACTTGGAGCTAGAGCTGCTACTGCTCACTGCTGCTGTTGCCAAAGCTTGCTGCTGTTGCTGCTGAGTGCTTGCTGCTGCTGCTGAGTGCTTGCTGCTGCTGCTGCTTCAGTTGCTTCTGCTGCTAATTCAAGAGGTAAGTGTGTGTGTGTGAGTGTGTGTGAGGTTTGAGAGAACAAAGAAAAGAAATGAGAGGAATAATTAGCTTCCAATTGTCAACCCTCTCTCTCTCTCATCATTAATGGCAAGCATGGCTTGCCATGATGCACTCTCTCTCTCTCTCACACAAGTCAACACTAAATTAATTCAAATTAAAGCCACTTTTAGTTTACTAATCAACTTAATTTAAACCCAAAGGACTTAATCCTATAATTAACCCACCATGGTTAATAATTATTGTATTTACTTTATTTAAAAACCCTAGTTTACATGCACATGTGTGTGCAAGCCTAGGAAAATTTTGGAAAAATGTTTATTAAATTAGGAAAAATATTTAAAACACAATTTGGTAAACTTTTTATTAAAATTTTTTATTTAATTATAATTATTCACTAACCCTTATCCTAAGGTGTTACAGCAAGTAACGCGATGGACCCTCGACGAGACTACAAACCTTAACTCAATTATGTGACCATTTTGAACCGCCCTTTGAACCTTTGGGTTTGGGGCAGTATAGCGTGCCACATGTGAGGCGTTGGCTTGACCCTTCTACAGCTGGACCGTTGGTACCGTGGCATGAAGTGGATGTTTTTAAAGTTATTTCATGTGTTGAGCTGTATCGGGAAAACTTGGGTGTTTGACTGTTCGATCGGAAAGTTTAACATATTCTGTTTATCTGGAATGTGATACAATATTTGGAATTCACAAGTAGTTATGTGATAACTAATATGAATGTTATAAACATAGCACTTTAGTCTCACTTGATCGGTTGCCACGGAATTTTGATGCGATCAAAAGTCCGTCGCAATCACGTAGCGTACGCGGATACTCGCCGGATAAACTTAATAGACAGCTACACCCCTTAGCCCCGACCAAGTGATTGTAGGAGAATCCCGTCGCCGAAAGCATCCGTTCGGGTGCTCGCGGTAGCGGTGTTCCGCCTTGGTGCACTTCGTCGATGGTATCGGGGGGCGGCCGTCTACTAAAGTTTGCGACGAGCATTCGATCTGTATGTCGGGAATCCTGTTGAATTGCCTGACTTGATATTGAAAAGATTTTTCGATATATGAGACTAAAATGCGGGGTTTATAATTGTTAGGCATGCGATGTCTAAAGAGGTTGCGGATTCCAACTGTTGTAGTTTTACACTTTCTTTTCTGCGACCGTAAGTGTAATATGTGATATCGCCGGTTTCGTTGTTATATGTCAACGACAATTGGGATACGCATGTTTACTTACGTTGATGACATGTGATGTTATGTGTTGCTGGATATGTTATATTGGATCGTCGAGTTTGAATAGCCGGGTTTTTTTTATGAGAGATGAGTGTTATTCATTTTCATTTATGTAAATAACTTGTATGTAATATTCTTTTATTGGGGCACTTCCAGGTTGCGGAAGATGTCACCCATTGTATATTATTTTCTTTTCCGCACTAGGATAGACCCAAGGAGGAGAGCACAAGTAACCGGGTTCTGGAGTCCAGTGGGAGACCAACTCGAGGAGTCGAGTCCGGGTCTCCTAACTCTAGAATTGGTAGGGTTGCTTGCCGCTCTCGTAGGGGTCTAGGGGTGTAGGTTTGGCTATTCATCGCGACCGTGGAATCCGTGTTTTATACTGGCTCGTATTGAAAACACGGACGTCCTAGTATATCCAATGTTTCATATGTTTCTTCTGCTGCGATATCTGTGATGTGATCATTTGATATGTTGTGATGGATACTGTATATAGTATATATGATATATTATATAGACGTTACTTATGTTTTGCACTCGCGCTAGCCCTGCCCCGCTCTGTCGTTAGTTACCTAACCTAACGGTGCACAAGGGGACATCGAGGCGAATGCGGATGGCATAAGTGTACGTCGTATTTATCTGTGATGTTTAGGTGATTTAAATGATGGGACTTCATTAATATGATTAATGAAAGAAAAGAAACCTAAAAGATGTTGTGGAATCGAATTTTCAAAAATTGGTAGCTACAGTTCTTGCTTTGCATCGCGGTGTTCCTTGTAGAACATCCTGCACCTTATTCGATAAGGAAAGGGCCGAGATCCCTTCACCGGGAGTGACCCCTTTAGCAATGACTGGCAGATGCTACACCCCTCGGTTTGTCTTTTGATTGCTTCTATAGTTTTTGCTTTGCACAGCGGTATATATGATATATCCTGCACCTTATTCGATGAGGAAAGGGCCGACGATCCCTTCACCGGGAGTGACCCCTTTAGCAAAACTAGAAAAGCCTAAAAAACACTCCATTTTAAAATCATTTGATTTTACAACGATATCAAGTTCATTACGCAATAGGTTTTCAGAAAAACCTGTCGTAGCCCTCCGTCATTTCAGATAAGTAGTAGTTAGTATTCGTGCTACGTTTGTTGGCCTGCGTCAAGGCGTAGTGTGCGGTAGCTAACTAGTATTTATCTGCTTATGCATATGATGCAGATTGGATTAAGGTAGTCGTGCGACTTTGTTGGCCTGCGTCAAAGGTCGTGCGGGTGGGTTTAATTCAATCAGGAAATGACGGGTTGAACTTGACTAGCGCACTATGGTTTGTTGGCCTGCGTCAAGGTCATAGGACGCTAAGGGAAAAATTATCGGGAATTTCAAGTGTTGAAATTTGCAATGAGATTGCATACCTTCTATGAGATTGTTGGATCCCGATACCCACTGTGAGTAATTGTTACTCCTGGGAGAGTTTTACACATTACAATTAACCGATCAAGTAGGTGTCTAGAAAGGTGTCAACGGGGTTACGCCTCTGGGAAAACGAGGTTTACATTAATTAGGTTCGTGCAAAAGCATGGGGGACCTCCCTCAAAGTACCGACACTGGCCTGGCTGAAAGATTGGCGAACTTGTAGCGTGTAATTAATCCCGGCTAGTCTTTCCTTTTAGGGTTTGAAGGAAGATTTGATAAAAACAGTGGGAGCCATCCTGATTAGATTAAATAATAACCAATCTGATCTTGCAAGAGCGCACGCAGAGTGTTTTCTTCTCTCTCTCTCCTGTTAGCGACCATGTCACGCCTTAATCAAGATAATAAAACGGATGTATTGACCGAAGCCGCTTGTTATACTGAGCTGGGGAACGTTGGTCCCACTCCAAATTATAAATGTTATAAGACAGAGCAGGAATTAGGGAATTACCAGAATTTACGTGCCGCCAAAACGAAGAGAGTGCATTTTGATGCATCATCTTCGGGTGTGTTCATTACAGAGAACTGTTTCTCAGTATCCTTTACGTCCTGGGTATGTGACACCAGATCGGGATCCCGCATATGTAATTTGTTAAATGGGCTACAGAAAGGTAGAGAACTGAGAACGGGTGATAAGTTTCATGAGACAGAAAAAAGGTGCAAGTGTTGCAGCCAAGTCTGTTGGTCACTCTCACCCTGTATTACCAGAATACATTGATTCTGAACAAATGTTATTAGATACCGAACCTGATATACAAAATCATATCAGTCTCTTTATTTAGATAAAGAAGGATATAATTTTGTATTGTTGGATAATGTTTTGAACATTTCCTATATCAAGAGTTGATCGGTTCAGGCACGTTATCTAAAAGCATTAAAGTTCTAAATCAAACTACAGTTCTAAGTATACAGAACACACACAAGAGGAAGAGTTCAGAAATGAACGAATCCTTCTTGAGGCATTGTAGACTAGGTCATATCAATGCGGCCCGACTGGCTGAAGTTACATTTAGATGCATATTTAAATTAGTTTGAATTTACATCTTGTGAAACTTGCCAGTCATGTCACAGAGATAAGATGACCATAGCTCTGTTTATTGGAAGCAGAGAAAGAGTTAGTAAACTCTTGGGATTGATACATGCTGATGTATGAAGGTCCCATGTCTACACATGCCAGGACGGTTCTTTGTACTTCATTACATTCTCGGATAATCTCTCAAGATTCAGACATATGTTCCTGTTGAAACACAAGTCCGAACCTTTTGAGATATTCATAAAATATAAGTTAGAAGTAGAGAAACAAAATACGGGTATAAGTATTATGTCCTTTGATGTGATCGAGGAGGAGAATACTTGAGCACGGAATTCCTGGATTATTCTAAAGGAGAATGAGATTCTCTCTCAGCATTACTCCCCCGTATACACCATAGCACGATGGTATATCGGGCGGAGCAATAACACCCTATGTGATATGGTGTGCTCTAGGATGAGTACTACTGAGTTTCCTATTTCCTTTTATGGTGTTATGCACTTATGAAGTTGCATATCTATTGAATAGGGTTCCGATCAAATCAGATGCCTACCATTTCATATGAGATATAGAAAGGGAAGAGCCCATCTTTTAAGTTAGTTAAGATTTGGGGTTGTCCGGCCTATGTCTAAAAGCAAAATCCGGACAAGCTCGAGGCAAAGTCAGATCTGTGGAAGTTTGTTAGATATCCCAAGCATACGCAAGGGAATATCTTCTACCTAACCGAGGAACAAAAGATGTTTTGTTACTCAGCATGCCACCTTTGTGAAAGGGAATTTCTTATGAAGAATTTTTTTTAAACATGAGGTAGAACTGGAAAGAGTTCCCGCTATACAAACTGCAGCTGATAATTTGGTAGAACCAAAGGATTCAATAGCAACCAATGAACCTCAGCCTCTCCGCCGATTTAGTAGGTTTCCTCACCCACCTGAGAGATACTCCGGTTTCTCTATGACAGTGGGAGCGAGGATTGCATCATGGGATGATGACCTAACTAGTTTTGAGCTGGCCATCAGGAGTGGGATTCTGTAAGAATGGCTGGATGTTTATCGATCTGAGATGGAATCCTTATACACCAACAAATTATGGACTTTGGTTGCTTTATCTGAAGGGTTAAATCCCCATCAGGAGCAAGTATATCTTGAGAAGATTACTTGGTGTACATGGAAAAGTTGAGACTTTCAAAGCTAGAGTTATTAAAGGTTCGCATCATTGACCAGGTATGAATTATAATGAAACCTTTTCTAAGTAACTATGCTTAAGTCCATCCAGATCCTACTTGCCATGGCTACATTCCATGACTACGATATCTGGCGGTTGGGTGTCATGACTGCTTTTCTAAATGATGTTTTAGAAGAGAGAGTCTGTAAGTACACAGTCAGAGGGCTTCATAGTCAGTAGGAGCAGCGGAAACGTGTGCGAGATGTTTTATGTGATAAAGCAGGCATCGCGGAGTTGGAACATCTGTTTTGATGAGTTAGTCAAAGAGTTTGACGTCATCAAAATGGTAAATGAACCTTGTATATATAAAAAGGTAGTAGGGAGTATACTGGTGATCCTCGTAGAGTACGTGGATGACATACTCTTGATAGGGAAGGAGTTTCCTATGCTACGCTCGGTCAATCTCCGCTTATCACAAGGATTCTCCATATAGGATCAAAGTGATACCTGCTAAATCCTAGGTTTTGGATCTATGAGATAGATCTAATTGGATGTTAGGATACTCACTAGTTGTAGTGAGATGGTATCAATTGATCCTGGGGAGAATCACTGGAAAGGTTCCAGAGTGATAAGGACGACTGAAAGTCACTCACAGGCATTGTCTTTACCCTAGGTAAAGGGACGGTATGTTGGAAGAGTTCCAAGCTAGATACCGTGGCTTACTAGACGATAAAGGCTGGATACATCGCTATTTAAGATGCTACCAAAGAGGCTGTCTGGGTGTATATTAGTTCATGAGATGAACTTCGTTTCTCCCATTGTGTGACAATGGAGTTGTGGCTTATGCCAGGGAACGCCCGTCCCATCACTGATCCAGACATATTCTAAGGCAGTGTCACCTGATCATCGAGATAGTAGATCTCCAGGGTGATCGAGGTTTGGAGAGTAGACTCAGAGGACAACATGGCGGATCCACTCAAAAAGGCCTTTTCCCAGAGAAAGACTTTTATGGGATGGTTGAGTATGAGATACTGCAACCACTGCTACAGATGGCCCTAGTGCAAGTGGGAGATTGTTAGTTATATGTATGCCCTAGAGGCCATTACTATACATAGGATGTATATTGTAGTGGATGCTTGGACATATATAGGGAGGACTTTCTTGCTCGACATGATAGTATGCTATCTGGTTGCTCTTCATCTTAATGTGTACACTGATTGTCTCTCTGTTACATGTTGGTAAAGCTCTTAGGATGTGTACTTGACTACCTGGACTATGATGCGGATCATACTAGTGGGGACATGGTATGCCATAAGTACATCCTTCAAGGTCCCTAGTCGTGGGTGTATCGAGACGGGGCATCGATATACCAGAGTAGACTAGCGTATACCTTCTCGACCCATACAGATGGACGATGGATGATCCTATATCCATTGGTGTTTAACATCAGAGATGATATACGGGTGCTCAATGGAGACTGGGTACACTGGACGGACTCGCCGAGAACTCCCAGATGGTATTATACCTTACGTCAGATGGCAGTTCTATGGTGACACTGGTACAGGTTAGTCTGTTGACCCGAGATCGTCATAGAGTCTTGTGTGATTCCCACTGTGCTTTGATTTCCACCTTACCACGTCCAAGAGGGCATGCAAAACGGTGGTTTTTGGGTACAGTCCCGAATCACATGGAGGCAATGAGCGATAGGAGGGGATTCGTCTCTCCCGGTATAGGGAGTTAATGTTGCGCTGTGTTCGATTGGCTATAACCGGAAATCCATGGCCAGGGTTGCTGAGATTTACTGATAAGTGTTACCAGTAGTTTCTCGAACTGTTATAGACCTCATATCGACACAACTTATCGAGCTACTAGGGTCTGACGTTTACCACCCTTAGGCGAGATATGCGACATATCAGACGACGAGACCGGACTGTACGGTAAGTGTTACTGGTTGGATTCACAGGAGTGTGAGCGGGCTTGCTCGTTGATCTTCTGATCGCTCAATACCCGGGTGGCCGTTACATTTAGCAGACCGCTTACGGCTTGTGGGTGTTTGATATGATCATCTCCTACTGTCGGCGTATTGACGAGTCTTTAGAGTCCTACACAGAGGTTTCCTGGCTCAAGCTAAACAAAATAGGAGCGCATATGAGATATGTGCAGGACCGAGAATAATACCAGTATGTGATACTGTATTATATTCCCGCGATATGTATCATTGGACGGTTATATGAGATATAGTCGGGTTACCGAATCAAGTGTTGATTCGATACATTGATACACTTGATATTAGTCGGTTATATGCAGTATGACCGGATCATTAAATCAAGTGTTTATTTAATGATTTAATGTTTAATTATATATTTGATATAATACTTTACATTAACTAGTATTGGTTCACTTAAGATTATTTTCTCACTAGATTGTGCACATTGTATATATGATATATATTTGTGCACTTGTTTGTATCATGTTTGATGATACATGCAAACTTGGGTGTATGTTTGCTTTATACCATCTTTAGGTTAATGGTTAGGTTTTAATTTGTTTTATTTATTTTCTTTATTCATTTTGGCAAAAATAAAATGGAGGCTTGCTTTGTTTTATTCAAGAAGCTTCATGAAGCTTTGAAAGTCTTTGCCATTTTGTTTTTTGCCTTAACCTAACCATTACACCTAAACCTTAGTTTATTCTCTACATGAGTTTACTTCACCCATGGTTGCATTATGATAACTCTTCACTTGATTTTTCATTTTGATTATGATTGGTATTCTTTTCTTCTTCTTCTTCTTCATGAAGAAAAGAAGAAAGCTTGCTTGAAAATTATCAAGTGATGAATCCAAGTGAGAAATCCAAATCCAAAGTGAACCCACTTCCTATTTCTTCATCCTCTACCACTTTCCATGTTGTATAAGGTGTTTTCTTCACAAGTTTCATGACCTAGTGAAGATGGAGCTTGAGTTAGAGTTGCCTCGACGTAGATCATCTTCGGCATCGAAGTCAACGACCTAGCCCGCTCATTTCCCCGACGAAACCATCGCTAGAGTCCGGGATCCCGGTGATCGCAGCGAAGGGATGTCATCACGGAGATAAAGAAGTGGTGGACCGGATCTACAAAGGTTGTATTTCCATTCACTTAGTAGCAATGTTGTTTGCTTGCTTGCTTTTCGCTTAATCTCTAGTTAACGATCTTGCATAGGATTCTTAGGCACATGAAAATTTTGATTTTGGTATGGTTGATGCCTTGTGGAACCTCTTGAGTGTGCCTAGTAACCCTACAACAAATTGATGGGACCGCGTTAATTTTGATTAATGCAAGATAATAAACCTAAAAGATATTGTTGGAACCAAGCTTTAAAAACTGATATTACAGACATTCTCTTTTACTTTGCACAGTGGTATTCGGTTTGGAATACCCAGCACCTCATTCGAAGAGGCAAGGGCCGAGATCCCTTCAGCGGGAGTGACCCCTTGAGTAAAAGTTTGCGTCAGGATAATAACTTCACTATAGTCGATTATTTTTGCTTTGCATCGTGGTATTCATTTTGGAATATCCTGCACCTCTTTCGACGAGGAAAGAGCCGAGATCCCTTTACAGGGAGTGACCACTTTAGCAAAGGTTTTCGCCACTATATATATTTATAAAACCACTCAGGTTCCTTCAACGATATCAAGTTCATTACGTTAACGGGTTTTTCGCCAAAAACCCAGCCGTAGCCTTCTGTCATTTCAGATAAGTACCATTTAGTATTCGTTGGCATCCGTCAAGGCATAGTGTGCGGTAGATGAATGATACTTGTTTGTTGCATGGGTATGCATTAATTTAGGACAGTCATACAGCCTTGTTGGCATCCGCCAAGGGTATGTATGGGTGGGTCTAAATTAATCAGGACAATGACGGGTAGAACTTGACTTGCGCTTTATGATTTGTTGGCATCCGTCAAGGTCATAGAACGCTTGAGGCAAAAACCACATCGGGAGTTTCAAACATACGGGAAACTTGCAGATATAGCATACCTTCTAGAGTATGGTGACTAGAGTGGATTCCATCTAGTGCATCACACAATGATAGTTGGATCCCGATCCCACTGATGTGTAGGATTACTCTCGGGAGATCATTTGACTTAACAATCAATGCTATAAACCAAGTAGGTGTCTAGAACGGTGTTAGCGGGGCTACGCCTCCAGGGAAAAGAGGTTATGTAATTAATGAACTTCACAAAAGCGTTGGAAAACCTCCCTCGAAGTACCAACACCTGCCTGGCTGAAAGGTTAAGCAAGTATTGTGACGTGCGATTAATCCTGACTAGTTCTTCTTTTAGGGTTTGAAGAAGAATTTGAGGAAACAGTGGGAGCCATCCTGATTAGATAAATTAATAACCAATCTAATCTTGCAAGAGCGCACGCTCAGTGTTTTCCCTCTCTCTCTCCAGGTAGCAACCATTTCACGCCCTAATCAAGATAATAAAATGTATCGCTTGAACGATCCGAATTCTTATTCGGGGCTGGGGAACGTCGGTTCGGCTCTAACTTACGACAACTGTCATAGGTATGAGCAAGGGAAAGAGGAAAGTTTGAATTCCTTGATAAACCCATCGAAGAAGAAACATACTGTTGCGTCTTCTTCAGGTGTTCTTGTTATTGAGAACTGTTTTTCGGTCAGTCCTACCTCCTTGGTACTCGATACCGGATCAGGATCTCATATCTGTAATTTATTGTAGGGACTGAGAAAAAGTAGGATAGTAGGACCTGGTAATATGTCCCTCAGAGTAGGGAACGGAGCACAAGTTAATGCTGCGGCCGTCGGTGAATATCACCTAGTATTACCAAATGGCAATACTATGATTTTGAACAATTGCTTCTATTTACCTTCCATGCTTTGCAACATCATATCAGTTTCTTTACTTGATAAAGATGGATATAACTTTGTTCTTGATAGAAATATCATGAACATTTACCTTGATAATGTACTGGTTGTAGAAGGTACACTGTGTAATGGTATCTATGTTCTAAATCAGAACACAGTTCTCAATGTACAAAACACACGCAAGAGGAAGAGTTCAGATACAAACGAATCCTACTTGTGGCATTGTAGACTTGGTCATATCGGAGAGAAAAGACTGAGTAAGTTACACAAAGATAGATTCTTGAATACGTTCGAATTTTTATCTTATGATACTTGTCAGTCTTGTCTAAAAGGAAAGATGACCAAATCTCTGTTCATCGGACATGGAGAAAGAGCAGCAGAGCTCTTGGGACTCATACACAGTGATGTGTGTGGTCCGATGTATATACATGCAAGGGGTGGGTTCTCGTACTTCATCACGTTCACTGACGATCTCTCTAGATTCGGATATGTGTATCCTATGAAACACAAATCTGAAGCTTTTGAGAAATTCAAAGAATTCAGAAACGAAGTAGAGAACCAGACTGGCAAAAGTATTAAGATCCTCAGATCTGATAGAGGAGGGGAGTACTTAAGCACAGAATTCCTAGAATACTTAAAAGAGAATCGAATTGTCTCTCTGCTTAGTCCTCCATATACACCACAGCACAACGGTGTATCGGAGCGGAGGAACCGTACTCTATTGGACATGGTTCGCTCCATGATGAGTAATGCTGAGTTGCCTCTTTCATTTTGGGGACTTGCGCTTGAAACAGCAGCCTATCTATTGAATAGGGTTCCGACCAAATCCGTGCCTACCACCTCATATGAACTGTAGGAGCCGAAAAGACCATACCTTAATTTTATTAAGATATGGGGTTGTCCAGCTTATGTAAAGAAGCAGAATCCGGACAAACTCGAGGCACGGTCTGTTATGTTTAAATTTGTCGGATATCCTAAGCATTCGCAAGGATATCAGTTCTACCACACCGAGGAACAGAAGGTGTTTGTTGCTCGCCACGCTGTCTTCTTGGAAAGGGAATTTCTTGCAAAAGAAATTAGTGGGAACACGGTAGAACTGGAAGAAATTCCAGAAGGACAAACTGTAACTGAAGATTTGGTAGAACCTCAGGATTCAATAACCCCGGACGAACCTCAGCCACTCCGTAGATCTAGTAGGATTTCTCATCCGCCCGAGAGATACTACGGTTTTCTCATAGATGGGGATCGAGAGGATTGCATCTTGGAAGAAGATGATCTTACTAGTTTCAGGAAGGCCATTATCAGAAGGGACTTGATAAGTGGCTGGTTGCTATGCAATCTGAAATGGAGTCCATGTACACCAATAAAGTGTGGACCCTGGAAGTTGCTCCACCTGGGGTAAAACCCGTTGGATGCAAATGGATCTACAAGAAGAAACTTGGTGTAGATGGGTAGGTGGAAAGCTATATCGCTAGACTCGTTGCAAAACGTTTACGTCAAATACCAGGAGTGGACTATGACGAAACCTTTTCTCCAGTGGCTATGCTCAATTCCATTAGGATCCTGCTTGCCATTGCTGTCTTCCATGACTATGAGATCTGGCAGATGGACGTAAAAACGGCTTTTCTAAATGGAAGTTTAGAAGAATGCGTTTATATGGATCAGCCGGAAGGTTTTGTCAACAGTGGGAGCAGTGGGAAGGTGTGCAAGCTGCTTAAATCCATTTATGGATTGAAGAAAGCATCGCGGAGCTGGAACATCTATTTTGATGAGACAGTCAAAGACTTTGACTTCATCAAGAACGAAGATGAGCCATGTATTTATAAGAAGATTGTAGGACGAACTGTCGTGTTCCTAGACGACATTCTTTTGATAGGAAATGACATTCCTATGCTACAATCGATCAAGCTATTCTTATCACAAAGGTTCTCCATGAAAGACCTAGGTGATGCCTCATACATTCCGGGGATCAAGATCTACAGAGATAGATCCAAGAGATTATTGGGACTTTCACAGTCCAGGTGGATAGAGACCGTACTAAAGAGATTTAGTATGGAAGATTCCAAGTGCGGTAACATACCTGCATTGCACGGAATCACCCTCTCCAAGGAGATGTCTCCCAAGACTGACGAGGAGAGGGTTCGCATGAGCACTATACCCTACGCTTCGGCGGTAGGATCTATAATGTATGCGATGTTATGTACAAGACCAGATGTAGCATACGCGCTAAGCGTGGTGAGCCGGTATCATTCAGACCCAGGTGAGGACCACTGGACTGCAGTAAAGAACACTCTCAAGTACCTAAGAAGGACTAAGGAGATGTTCCTGATTTACGGTAATGGACACCTCAGGGTCGAGTCCTTTACCGACTCAAACTTCCAGAGTGATAAGGATGACAGCATGTCTGTCTCGGGTTTTGTGATTACCCTCAACGGAGGGGCGGTATGTTGGAAGAGTTCCAAACAGGATACCGTCGCAGACTCGACGATGGAGGCTGAATACATTGCTGCAAGCGATGCCGCAAAAGAGGCGGTCTGGATAAAGAAGTTCATAGCTGAACTTCAGGTGGTTCCGTCCATTGTGTAGGGTTACTAGGCACTCTAATGAAGTTCTATAAAGCATCAACGATGCCGAATTAAAATTTTAGCCGTGCCGAATAACTCTAAACAAGATCGTTTGCTAGAAAATTAGGGTTTCATATGCTAGTAAATCACATTTACACTAAGTGAATACGAAATACAACCTTTGTAGATCGGTCCTTCACTTCTATAGATCCTGGTTGAAGTCCCTTCGCTGCGATCAAGGTTCTCCCGGGCTCTTGCATGGCTTCACGAGGCGAAAGATGCGACCTTGCTTGAAGTCTCCGAGGCCGAAGATGATCTACGTCGAGGGAATTCCGACTCAAGCTACTACTTCACTAATTTGAGAATTAGTGAAGAAAACACCCTATACTAAAGTGCTAGTCTAGTAGAGGATGGAGAAATAGGAAGTGGGTTCTCTTTGGATTTTTAATTCTCACTTTAGTTCTCACTTTGGATCAAACCCTAGCAAGCTTTTTCTTTCTTTGCAAATGAAGAAGAAGAAGAAAAGAAAGAGATGAGGATAATGATCAAGTGAGAGTGCTAACTATGGTGAGTGAGTATCATATACTAACTCTTGTAGAAACATAATCATACATAATTCTAAATGGTTAGGTTAAACAAAGATCTAAAGTAAAACAAAACAAGTGGACTTTTTCAAAGCATCCACAAGCTTCTACAAGCTTCATGCTTATGAAAAAATTCCACTAATTTGTAATTACCATAAATAAATATAAACCATCATTTAAAAATAGAATGGTGTGTGTCTTATACACCCATGTCAAGTGTATCATCAACCATGATACATTAAGAAAACACAATTTTAGTATATATCATATATACATTAAAGTTGTGCTTATGTGAGAAAAACCCTAAAGTGAACATGTGTTAGTAAATGTAAACTAGTATATCTAATATACAATTATACACTTAATTATTAAATCAACACTTGACTTAATAATCCGGTCATATCTCATATAACCAACTAACATCCATTGTATCGACTTATCGAATCAACACTTGATTCGATAACCCGGCTATATCATATATAACCGACCGATACAAAAAGTCGCGAGAATAGAATACGGTATCACATACACGCATTATTCTCGGTCCCGCACATATCACATACGTGCTCCTATTTCGATTTGCCTAAGCCAGTAAAACCTCTATGTAGGACTCTAAAGACTCGTCAATACGCCGGCAGTAGGTGATGATCACATCAAGCACCCACAAGCCGTCAGCGGTACTAGCTGGACGTAACGGCTAACAGGGTATTGAGCCATCAGAAGATCAGCAAGCAAGCCCGCTCCAACTCCTGTAAAAGCCTACCGGTAACACTTCCCGTACAGTCCGGTCTCCTCGTCTGATATATCGCATATCAAGTCTAGGGGTGGTAAACGTCAGACCCCAATAACCGATAAGTCGTGCCGATGTGAGGCTCATAATGGGTCGAGAAACTACAGGAAACACTTACCAGTAAATCTCTAATTAGCACTGGCCAGGGACTTCCCTGTTACGGCCAATCGAGCACAGCGCAACATCAACCCCCAATACCGGGAGAGACGAAACCCCTCCTATCGCTCATTGCCTCCATTGTGACTCGGGACTGTACCCAAAAACCACCGTTTTGCACGCCCTCATGGACGTGGTAAGGTGGAAATCATAGCACAGTGGGAATCACACAAGACACTATGACGATCTCGGGTCTACAGACTAACCTGCACAAGTGTCACCAAAGAACTGCCATCTGACGTGAGGTATAATACCATCTGGGAGTTCTCGGCGAGTCCGTCCAGTGTACCCAGTCTCCACTGAGCACCCGTATACCATCTCTGATGTCAAACACCAATGGATATGGGATCATCCTGTTAGTTATATGTATGCCCTAGAGGCCATTACTATACATAGGATGTATATTGTAGTGGATGCTTAGACATATATAGGGATGACTTTCGTGCTCGATATGATAGTATGCTATCTGGTTACACTTTACCTTAACGTGTACACTGATTGTCTCTCTGTTACATGTTGGTAAAGCCCTTAGGATGTGTACTTGACTACCTGGACTATGATGCGGATCATACTAGTGGGGACATGGTTGTCCATAAGTACATCCTTCAAAGTCCCTAGTCATGGGTGTATCGAGATGGGGAATCGATATAGCAGAGTAGACTAGCGTGTAGCTTCTCGACCCATATAAATGGGCGATGGATGATCCTATATCCATTGGTGTTTGACATCAGAGATGATATACGGGTGCTCAGTGGAGACTGGGTACACTGGACAGACTCGCCGAGAACTCCCAGATGGTATTATACCTTACGTCAGATGGCAGTTTTCTGGTGACACTGGTACAGGTTAGTCTGTAGACCCGAGATCGTCATAGAGTCTTGTGTGATTCCCACTGTGCTTTGATTTCCATCATACCACGTCCAAGAGGGCGTGCAAAAAGGTGGCTTTTGGGTACAATCCCGAATCACATGGAGGCAATGAGCGATAGGAGGGGTTTCGTCTCTCCCGATATAGGGAGTTGATGTTGCGTTGTGCTCGATTGGCTATAACAGGAAGTCCTTGGCCAAGGCTGCTTTAGGGATTTACTTGTATGTGTTACCAGTAGTTTCTCGACCCGTTATGAGCCTCATATCGACACGACTTATCGAGTTATTGGGGTCTGACTTTTACCACCCCTAGACGAGATATGCGACATATCAGACGAACAGACCGGACTGTACGGTAGTGTTACTGATTGGATTCACAGGAGTGTGAGCGGGCTTGCTCGTTGATCTTCTGATCGCTCAATACCCGGGTGGCTGTTACGTTTAGCATACCGCTTGCGGCGTGTGGGTGTTTGATATGATCATCACCTACTGCCGGCGTATTGACGATTCTTTAGAGTCCTACACAGGGGTTTCCTGGCTCAAGAGAAACGAAATAGGAGCGCATATAAGATATGTGCGGGACCGAGAATAATACCAGTATGTGATACTGAATTCTATTCTCGCGATTTGTGACATTGATCGGTTGTATGCGATATAGCAAGGTTATCGGATCAAGTGTTGATTCGATAAGTTGTTACTATTGATATTAGTCGGTTATATGCGATATGACCGGATCGTTAAATTAAGTGTTGGTTTAATGATTTAATGTATAATTAAATATTTGATATATTACTTTACATTAACTAGTATTGGTTCATTTAAGATTGATTTTCTCACTTGAATGTGCACATTGTTTATATGTGATATATGCAAGTGTACATGTTTGTATCATGCTTGATGATACAAACAAGTTGTGTATATGAGACTTGAACCAACTCAAGGTTAAAATTAGGGTTTACTATTTTCCTAGCATATAACAAAAGAGTGTGACTTTGGTCAAAGTTATCAAGCTTCATGAAGCTTGATAAACATTGACAAAGTCAACTCTTTTGTCATTTGTTCAAGATATTAGTTAATCCAACCCTTAACCTAATGCTTTGGTTAATTCTCTACATGAGTTAAGCATGAGGGCTTAACTCAACCATGGTGCCATTATTTATTGGATAAGTTTCATTTGGATAATGATTCATATGATTCTTTCTTCTTCATCATCTTCATCAAGCTTCAAGAAAGCTTGCTACCTCCAATGGTGCCATGAGAAAAAGAGTGAGAAATCCAATTTTAAAGTGAACCCACTTCCTATTTCTTTATCCTCTACTACTTGCCATGTAGTATATGGTGTTCTCTTCACAAAGTTTTTGACCAAGTGAAGGAATAGCTTGAGTTTGAGTCTCCCCGACGTAGATCATCTTCGGCCTCGAAGTCAATGACCTAGCCCGATCATTTCTCCGACGAAACCATCGCTAGAGTCCGGGATCCCGATGATCGCAGCGGAGGGACCTCAACACGGAGCTAAAGAAGCGGAGGACCGAATCTACAAAGGTTGTAATCCCTTTCACTTAGTAGCAAAGTTGTTTGCTAGCTTTTCTTTCGCCTAATCTCTAGTTAACGATCTAGTTTAGGGTTTCTCGGCACCGGAAAATTTTAATTTGGCATGGTTGATGCCTTGTGGAACCTCTTGAGTGTGCCTAGTAACCCTACAGTGGTATCAGAGCCAAGCTAGAGCTTTAGATGAAGTGTAGACGATGTTAGAAATCCGATCGAACCTCGAAACCCTAACTCAAACCCTTCTCTGTACATTTTTTGAAAATGTTGATTTTTCCAATTTAAAAATATGCAGAAAAATCAGCAGGCTTTTTTAAGAGTTACTGTGCAAAACGAGTGCCTAATTTGATTAAGGCGCCGCGGAAACGCGGCACGAGCAAGGCTCGTGCGGCGGTTCCGCGGCCATACAGTCACATTGTTAATTTATTTTTGCACAGTAACTTCCTTATTAGTTTACTGAATCTTCTGGAAATTTTTAATGTATACTCAAGTGTTGAGTTTTCTGGGTTGTATTGGGAGTTCGTCGATTCGATAGGAATCTTTAACTTTGTCTGTGTTTTTCCGGATAATTTAGAATATGTTAAAAAGTTCGACCGGATATAAATACCCAATTTTTCCCCTGCCGGGAAATTTCCAAGTGTTGGATTTTTCCGTAGTTTAAGAACGTCTAAGCAGTGCAAGTAACGCGATGGACCCTCTAGAAGACAACAAACCTTAACTCGATTATGTGACCGTCTTGAACTGCCCTTTGAACCTTCGTGTTTGGGGCAGTACGGCGTGCCACATGTGAGGCGTTGGCTTGACCCTTCTACGGCTGGACCGTTGGTACTGTGGCATGAAGTGAATGTTTTTAAACTTATTTCATGTGTTGAGCTGTTTCGGGAAAACTTGGGTGTTTGATTATTCGATCGGAAAGTTTAACATTGTCTATTTATCTTGAATGTGATACAATATTTGGAATCCACAAATAGTTATGAGATAACTGATTTGAATGTTATAAACATAGCGCTTTAGTCTCACATGATCGGCTGCCACGGAATTTTGATGTGATCAAAAGTCCGTCGCAATCACGTAGCGTACGCGGATACTCGCCGGGTAAACTTAATAGACAACCACACCCCATAGCCCCGACCAAGTGACTGTAGGAGAACCCCGTCGCCGAAAGCATCCGTTCGGGTGCTTGCGGCAGCGGTGTTCCTCCTTAGTGCACTTCATCGACAACATCGGGGGTGCGGCTGCCTACTAAAGTTTGCGACGAGCATTCGATCAGTTTATCGGTAATCTTGTTGAATTGCCCGACTAGATATTGAAAAGTGTTTTCGATATAGGGACTAAAATGCGGGGTTTATAATTGTTAGGCATGTGATGTCTAAGGAATTCAGATGGTTAGGCATGCGATGTCTAAGGAGGTTGCGGATTCCAACTGTTGTAGTTTTACACTTTCTTTTCTGTGACCGTAAGTGTAATATGTGATATCGCCGATTTCATTGCTATATGTCAACGACAATTGGGATGCGCACATTTACTTACGTTGATGACATATGATGTTATGTGTTGCTGGATATGTTATATTGGATCGTCGCGTTTTGAATATCCGGAGGTTTTATGTGAGATGAGAGTTTTTATTTTCATTCTTGTAAAATTTATTGTATGTAATATTCTTTTATTGGGGCACTTCCTGGTTGCGGAAGATGTCACCGTTGATGTATATTATTTACTTTTCCGCACTAGGATAGACCCAAGGAGGAGAGCACAAGTAACCGGGTTCTGGAGTCCAGTGGGAGACCAACTCGAGGAGTCGAGTCCGTGTCTCCTAACTCTAGAATTGGTAGGGTTGCTTGCCGCTCTCGTAGGGGTCTAGGTGTGTGGGTTTGGCTATTCATCGCGACCGTGGAATCCGTGTTTTAAACTGGCTCGTATTGAAAACACGGACGTCCTAGTATATCCAAAGTTTCATATGATTCTTCTGCTGTGATATCTGTGATGTGTGTTAGTTATATATATGCCATAGAGGCCATTACTATACATAGGATGTATATTGTAGTGGATGCTTGGACATATATAGGGATGACTTTCTTGCTCGATATGATAGTATGCTATCTGGTTACTCTTTACCTTAACGTGTACACTGATTGTCTCTCTGTTACATGTTGGTAAAGGCCTTAGGATGTGTACTTGACTATCTGGGCTATGATGCGGATCATACTAGTGGGGACATGGTAGTCCATAAGTACATCCTTCAAAGTCCCTAGTCGTGGGTGTATCGAGACGGGGCATCAATATACCAGAGTAGACTAGCGTGTAGCTTCTCGACCCATACAGATGGGCGATGGATGATCCTATATCCATTGGTGTTTGACATCAGAGATGATATACGGGTGCTCAGTGGAGACAGGGTACACTGGACGGACTCGCCGAGAACTCCCAGATGGTATTATACCTCACGTCAGATGGCAGTTCTCTGGTGACACTGGTACAGAGTAGTCTGTTGACCTGAGATCATCATAGAGTCTTGTGTGATTCCCACTGTGCTTTGATTTCCATCATACCACATCCAAGAGGGCGTGCAAAACGGTGGTTTTTGGGTACAGTCCCGAATCACATGGAGGCAATGAGCGATAGGAGGGGATTCGTCTCTCCCGGTATAGGGAGTTGATGTTGTGCTGTGTTCGATTGGCAATAACCGGAAATCCCTGGCTAGGGTTGCTGAGATTTACTGGTAAGTGTTACCAGTAGTTTCTTGAACTGTTATAGACCTGATATCGACACGATTTATCGAGCTATTGGGGTCTGACGTTTACCACCCCTAGGCAAGATATGCGACATATTAGACGACGAGACCGGACTGTACGGTATGTGTTGCTGGTTGGATTCACAGGAGTGTGAGTGGGCTTGCTCGTTGATCTTCTGATCGCTCAATACCCGGGTGGCCGTTACGTTTAGCAGACCGCTTGCGGCTTGTGGGTGTTTGATATGATCATCACCTGCTGCTGGCGTATTGACGAGTCTTTAGAGTCCTACACAGAGGTTTCCTGGCCCAAGCGAAATGAAATTGGAGCGCATATGAGATATGTGCGGCACCGAGAATAATGCGTGCATGTGATACCGTATTCTATTCTCGCGATGAATGTATCGATTGATTGTATGCGATATAACCTAGTTATCGAATCGAGGATTGATTCGATAAGTCGATACATTGGATATTAGTCGGTCATATGCAATATGACCGGATCGTTAAATCAAGTGTTGATTTAATGATTTAATGTATAATTATATATTTGATATATTATTTTACATTAACTAGTATTGGTTCACTTAAGATTATTTTTCTCACTTGTTTGTGCACATTGTAAATATGATATATGTTTGTGCACTATTTTGTATCATGTTTGATGATACATGCAAACTTGGGTGTGTGTATGCTTTGAACCATGTTTAGATTAATGGTTAGGGTTTTTATTTATTTATTTATTTATTTATCCATTTTGGCAAAAATAAAATGGTGGAATTCTTTGTTTTTATTTGAAGCTTCATGAAGCTTTGAAAAGTTCAAACCATTTTGTTTTTTTTCTAAACCTAACCATTCACCTAAACCCTAGTTTAGTCTCTACACTAGTTACACTAACCCATGATTGCTATATGATAAGATCACTTGATTTATTATAATTAATAAATTGATTTTATTATGCTTATCATATTCTTTTTCTTCTTCTTCTTCTTCAAGAAGAAGAAACATTGCTACCTCCAATGGTGCCATGATCAAAAGAGTGAGAAATCTAAATCCAAAGTGAACCCACTTCCTATTTCTTCATCCTCTACCACTTGCCAAGTAGTAGAGTGTGTTATCTTCACAAGTTCTATGACCAAGTGAAGATGGAGTTTGATCTTGAGTTGCCTCGACGTAGATCATCTTCGGCATCGAAGTCGACGACCTAGCCCGCCCATTTCTCCGATGAAGCCGACGCTAGAGTACGGGATCCGATGATCGCAGCGAAGGGACATCGTCATGGAGCTAAAGAAGTGGAGGACCGGATCTACAAAGGCTGTAGTCCCTTTCACTTATTAGTTAAGTTGTTAACTTGTTGTAGTTTCGCCTTACCTCTAGTAACGATCTACCATTAGGGTTTCTCGGCACAAGAAATTTTTGAATTGGACATGATTGATCAGTTGTAGAACCTCATGGGTGTGCTTAGGAACCCTACAGTTGTATCACAACCAGGCTAGAGCCTTAGGCGATGAGTAGACGAAGTTAGAAACCCGATCGAACCCGAAACCCTAATCCAAAATCCTTCACTGTACATTTTTCCAAACAGTGGATTTTTCCAAGTTAAAAATATGCAGAAAATTCAGCAGGCATTTCTAAGGATTACTGTGCAGCACATGAGCATAACTCATCCAGATCACCGCGGAACCGTGGCATGAGCATGTCTCATGCGGCGGTTCCGCGGCCGTACTATCACCTTGGTCATTTCTGTTTGCACAGTAATATCTTTCTGTACTTGCTATGTTTTATGGGTATTTTTATTTTATACTCAAGAGTTGAATTTTCTGGGTTGTATTGGGAGTTCGTAGATTCGGTCGGATTGTCTAATTTTGTCTGTGTGTTTTTCCGGATAATTTAGAATATGTTAAAAAGTTCGACCGGATATAAATACCCACTTTTTCCCCTGCCGGGAAATTTCCAAGTGTTGGATTTTCCCGTAGTTTAAGAACGTCTGAGTAGTGCAAGTAACGCGATGCACCCTCTAGAAGACAACAAACCTTAACTCGATTATGTGACCGTCTTGAACTGCCCTTTGAACCTTAGGGTTTGGGGCAGTACGGCGTGCCACATGTGAGGCGTTGGGTTGACCCTTCTACGGCTGGACCGTTGGTACCGTGGCATGAAATGGATGTTTTTGAACTTATTTCATGTGTTGAGCTGTTTGGGAAAACTTGGGTGTTTGATTGTTCGATCGGAAAGTTTAACATTTTCTATTTATCTGGAATGTGATACAATATTTGGAATCCACAAGTAGTTATGAGATAACTTATTTGAATATTATAAATCTAGCACTTTAGTCTTACTTGATCGGTTGCCACGGGATTTTGATGTGATCAAAAGTCCGTCGCAATCACGTAGCGTACGCGGATACTCGCCGGGTAAACTTAATAGACAGCTACACCCCATAGCCCCGACCAAGTGACTGTAGGAGAACCCCGTCGCCGAAAGCATCCGTTAGGGTGCTCGCGACAGCGGTGTTCCGCCTTGGTGCACTTCGTCGACGGTATCGGGGGTGCGGCCGTCTACTAAACTTTGCGACGAGCATTCGATCAAAATGTCGGGGATCTTATTGAATTGCCCGACTCGATATTGAAAAGAGTTTTCGATAATAAGACTAAAATGCAGGGTTTATAATTGTTAGGCATGTGATGTCTAAGGAATTCAGATGGTTAGGCATGCGATGTCTATGAAGGTTGCGGATTCCAACTATTGTAGTTTTACACTTTCTATTCTGTGACCGTAAGTGTAATATGTGATATCGCCGGTTTCGTTGCTATAAGTCAACGATAATTGGGATGCGCATATTTACTTACGTTGATGACATGTGATGTTATGTGTTGCTGGATATGTTATATTGGATCGTCGCGTTTTGAATAGCCGGGTTTTTTTTTATGTGAGACGAGTTTTTTTCATTTTCATTTATGTAAAATTAATTGTATGTAATATTCTTTTATTGGGGCACTTCCAGGTTGCGGAAGATGTCACCTATTGTATATTATTTACTTTTCCGTACTAGGATAGACCCAAGGAGGAGGGCACAAGTAACCGGGTTCTAGAGTCCAGTGGGAGACCAACTCGAGGAGTCGAGTCCGGGTCTCCTAACTCTAGAATTGGTAGGGTTGCTTGCCGCTCTCGTAGAGGTCTAAGGGTGTGGGTTTGGCTATTCATCGCGACCGTGGAATTCGTGTTTTATACTGGCTCGTATTGAAAACACGGACGTCCTAGTATATCCAATGTTTCATATGTTTCTTCTGCTGCGATATCTGTGATGTGATCATTTGATGTTCTGTGATAAATATTGTATATAGTATATATGATATATTATATAGACGTTACTTATGTTTTACACCCGCGCTAGCCCTGCCCCGCTCTGCCGTTAGTTACCTAACCTAACGGTGCACGAGGGGACATCGAGGCGAATGCGGATGGCATAAGTGTACATCGTATTTATCTGTGATGTTTAGGTACTTAAATGATGGGACTTCATTAATGTGATTAATGAAAGAAAAGAAACCTAAAAGATGTTGTGGAATCGAATTTTCAAAAACAGGTAGCTACAGTTCTTGCTTTGCATCGCGGTGTTCCTTGTAGAACATCATGCACCTTATTCGATAAGAAAGGGCCGAGATCCCTTCACCGGGAGTGACCCCTTTAGCAATGACTGGCAGATGCTACACCCCTCGGTTTGTCTTTTGATTGCTCCTATAGTTCTTGCTTTGCACAGCGGTATATATGATATATCCTGCACCTTATTCGATGAGGAAAGGGCCGACGATCCCTTCACCGGGAGTGACCCTTTTAGCAAAACTAGAAAAGCCTCAAAAACACTCCAATTTTTAAAATTATTTGATTCTACAACGATATCAAGTTCATTACGCAATAGGTTTTCAGAAAACCTGTCGTAGCCCTCCGTCATTTCAGATAAGTAGTAGTTAGTATTCGTGCTGCGTTTGTTGGCCTTTGTCAAGGCGTAGTGTGCGGTAGCTGACTGGTGCTTATCTGCTTATATATGTGATGCAGATTGGGTTAGGGTAGTCGTGCGACCTTGTTGGCCTTTGTCAAGGGTCGTGCGGATGGGTTTAATTCAATCAAGAAATGACGGATTGAACTTGACTAGCATCCTATGGTTTGTTGGCCTTTGTCAAGGTCATAGGAGGTTAGGGGCAAAATTATCGGGAATTTCAAGTGTTGAAATTTGCAATGAGATTGCATACCATCTATGAGATAGTTGGATCCCGATACCCACTGCGAGTAATTGTTACTCCTCGGAGAGTTTTACACATTACAATTAGCCGATCAAGTAGGTGTCTAGAAAGGTGTCAACGGGGTTACGCCTCTGGGAAAATGAGCTTTACATTAATTAGGTTCGTGCGAAAGCACGGGGGACCTCCCTCAAAGTACCGACACTGGCCTGGATGAAAGATTGGCGAACTTGTAGCGTGTAATTAATCCCGGCTAGTCTTTCCTTTTAGGGTTTGAAGGAAGATTTGATAAAAACAGTGGGAGCTATTCTGATTAGATAAAATAATAACCAATCTGATCTTGCAAGAGCATACGCTGAGTGTTTTCTTCTCTCTCTCTCCAGGTAGCGACCATATCACGTCTTAATCAAGATAATAAAATGGATATATTAACCGAACCCGCTTGTTATACTGAGCTGGGGAATGTTGGTCCCACTCCAACTTATAATTGTTATAAGACAGAGCAGGAAATTGGGGAATACCAGATTTCCCGTGCCGCCCAAACGAAGAAAGTGCATGTTGATGCATCATCTTCGGGTGTTCGTTACACAGATCTGTTTCTCAGTATCCTCTGCATCCTGGGTATCTGATACCGGATCAGGATCCCATATATGTAATATATTACATGGGCTACAGAAAGGTAGAGAACTGAGAACGGGTGATAAGTTTCATGAGACAGAAAACGGTGCAAGTGCTGCAGCCAAGTCTGTTGGTCATCGTCACCCTGTATTACCAATACATTGATTCTGAACGAATGTTATTAGATACCGAACCTGATATACAAAATCATATCAGTCTCTTTATTAGTAAAGAAATGATAAAATTTTGTAATGTTGGATAATGTTTTGAACATTTCCTATTTCAAAAGTTGATCGGTTCAGGCACGTTATCTAAAAGCATTGACGTTCTAAATCAAACTACAGTTCCTAGTATACAGAACACACACAAGAGGAAGAGTTCAGAAATAAACGAATTCTTCTTGAGGCGTTGTAGACTAGGTCATATCAATGCGACCCGACTGGCTGAAGTTACATTTAGATGCATATTTAAATTAGTTTGAATTTACATCTTATGAAACTTGCCAGTCATGTCACAAAGATTAGATGACCATAGCTCTGTTTATTGGAAACAGAGAAAGAGTTGTTAAACTCTTGGGACTGATACATAGTGATGTATGCAAAGTCTCCTGTCTACATATGCCAAGACCGGTTCTTTGTACTTCATTACATTCTCTGATAATCTCTCAAGATTCAGACATATGTTCCTGTTGAAACACAAGTCCGAACCTTTTGAGATATTCACAGAATATGAGTTAGAAGTAGAGAACCAAAATGGGTATAAGTATTATGTCCTTTGATGTGATCAAGGAGGAGAATACTTGAGCACGAAATTCTTGGAATTTTCTAAAGGAGAATGAGATTCTCTCTCAGCATTACTCCTCCGTATACACCATAGCACGATGGTGTATCGGGGCCGAGCAATCACACCCTATATGATATGGTGCGCTTTATGATGAGTACTACTGAGTTTCCTATTTCCTTTTAGGGAGTTATGCACTTATCAAGTTGAATATCTATTGAAAAGGGTTCCGATCAAATCAGTTGCCTATGACTTCATATGAGATATGGAAAGGGAAGAGCCCATATCTTAAGTTTGTTAAGATTTGGGGTTGTCCAGCTTATGTCTAAAAGCATAATCCGGACAAGCTCGAGGCAAAGTCAGGTCTGTAGAAGTTTATTGGATATCCCAAGCAGTCGCAAGGAAATATCTTCTACCTAACCGAGGAACAAAAATGTTTTGTTTCTCAGCATGCCACCTTTGTGAAAGGGAATTTCTTGTGAAGAAATTAGTGGACATGAGGTAGAACTGGAAGCAGTTCCAGCTATACAAACTGCAGCTGATGATTTGGTAGAACCACAGGATTTAATAGTCCCCGACGAACCTCAGCCTCTCCGCCGATCTGGTAGGGTTCCTCATCCGCCTGAGAGATACTTCGGTTTCTCGATGACAGTGGGAGCGAGGAATGCATCATGAGATGATGACCCAACTAGTTTCGAGCAGGCCATCGAGAGTAGGGACTCTGTAAGAATGGCTGGATGCTTAGCGATCTGAGATGGAATCCATGTACACCAACAAAGTATGGACTTTGGTTGCTATATCTGAAGGGTTAAATCCTCATCAGGACTTTGGTTGCTATATCTGAAGGGTTAAATCCCCATCAGGAGCAAGTATATCTTGAGAAGATTACTTGGTGTAGATAGAAAGGTTGTGACTTTCAAAGCTAGACTTGTTAAAGGTTTTCGTCATTAACCAGGCGTGGATTATGATGAAACCTTTTCGGGTGGATATGCTTAAGTCCATCCAGATCCTTCTTGCCACGGCTACATACCATGACTACGATATCTGGTGGTTGGGTGTCATAACTGCTTTTCTAAATATTGATTTAGAAGATAACGTCTACAAGTACACAGGCAGAGGGATTCGTAAACAGTGGGAGCAGCGAAAATGTGTGCAAGTTGCTTTACAGATTAAAGCAGGCATCGCGGAGTTGGAACGTCTGTTTTGATGTGAGAGTCAAAGAGTTTGACTTCATCAAAGTGGTAGATGAACCTTGTATATACAAAAAGGTAGTAGGGAGTATGGTGGTGATCCTCGTAGAGTACGTGGATGACATACTCTTGATAGGGAAGTGGTTTCCTATACTACGCTCGGTCAATCTCCGCTTATCACAATGATTCTTTAAATAGGATCAAAGTGATACCTACTAAATCCTGGGTTTTGGATCTATGAGATAGATCTAATTGGATATTAGCATACTCACTAGTTGTAGTGAGATGGTATCAATTGATCCGGGGGAGAATCACTGGAAAGGTTCCAGGGTGATAAGGACGACTGAATGTCAGTAACAGGCATTGTCTTTACCCTCAGTAAAGGGACGGTATGTTCAAAGAGTTCTAAGCTAGATACCATAGCATACTAGACGATAAAGGCTGGATACATCGCTACCAAAGATGCTACCAAAGAGGCAGTCTGGGTGTATAATAGTTCATGAAATGAACTTCGTTCCTCCCATTGTGTGACAATGGAGTTGTGGCTTATGCCTAGGAACGCCCGTCCCATCAGTGATCCAGACATATTCTTAGGCAGTATCACCTGATCGTGGAGATGGTTGATCTCCAGGGGATCGAGGTTAGGAGAGTAGACTCAGAGGACAACACGGCGGATCCACTCACAAAGGCCTTTTCCTAGAGAGAGACTTTTATTGGATGGTTGAGTATGAGATACTACAACCACTGCTATCAGATTGCCCTAGTGCAAATGGGAGATTGTTAGTTATATGTATGCCCTAGAGGCCATTACTATACATAGGATGTATATTGTAGTGGATGCTTGGACATATATAGGTGTTAGTTGTATGTATGCCCTAGAGGCCAGTATTGTACAGATGATGTATATTATATTGGATGCTTGGACATATATAGAGATGACTTTCTTGCTCGATATGATAGTATGCTATCTGGTTACTCTTTATCTTAACATGTACACTAGTCTCTTTATACTGTCTTATAGTTACATGTTGGTAAAGCCCTTAGGATATGTACTTGACTACCTGGACTATGATGCAGATTATACTAGTGGGGACATGGTAGTCCATAAGTACATCCTTCAAGGTCCCTAGTCGTGGGTGTATCGAGACAGGGCATCGATATACCAGAGTAGACTAGCGTATACGCTTCTCGACCCATTTGATGGGCGATGGATGATCCCATATCCATTGATGTTTGACATCAGAGATGGTATACGGGTGCTCAGTGGAGACTGGGTACACTGGACGGACTCGCCGAGAACTCCCAGATGGTATTATACCTCACGTCAGATGGCAGTTCTCAGGTGACACTTGTACAGGTTAGTCTGTAGACCCGAGATCGTCATAGTGTCTTGTGTGATTCCCACTGTGCTTTGATCTCCACCTTACCACGTCTATGAGGGCGTGCAAAACGGTGGTCTTTGGGTACAGTCCCGAGTTACATGGAGGCAATGAGCGATAGGAGGGGTTTCGTCTCTCCCGGTATTGGGGGTTGATGTTGCGCTGTGCTAGATTGGCCGTAACAGGGAAGTCCCTGGCCAGGGCTGATCAGAGATTTGCTGGTAAGTGTTACCAGTAGTTTCTCGACCCGTTACGAGCCTCACATCGACACGACTTATCGGGTTATTGGGGTCTGACGTTTACCACCCCTAGACTTGATATGCGACATATCAGACGAAGAGACCGGACTGTATGGTAAGTGTTACTGGTCGGATTCGCAGGTGTGTGAGCGGGCTAGCTCGTCGATCTTCTGATCGCTCAATACCCGGGTGGCCGTTACGTTTAGCAGACCGCTTGCGGCTTGTGGGTGCTTGATATGATCATCATCTGCTACCGGCGTATTGACGAGTCTTTAGAGTCCTACACAGAGGTTTCCTGGTTCAAGCGAAACGAAATAGGAGAGCATATGAGATATGTGCAGGACCGAGAATAATGCGTGTATGTGATACCGCATTTCATTCTCGCGATATATGTTTTCGATTGGTTATATTCGATATGACCTAGTTATCGAATCATTGATTCGATAAATCGATACATTGAATACTAGTCGGTCATGTGCGACATGACCGGATCATTGAATCAAATGTTGATTTAATGATTTAATGTATAATTATATATATTTGATATATTACTTTGCATTAACTAGTATTGGTTCACTTTAAACGGATTTTCTCACTTGATGTGCAAGTTGTATATGTGATATACTTTTTGTGCACAAATATGTATCATGTTTGATGATGCATGCTCACATGGTTAGGTGTAAAGAATTAAACCATGGTTAAGAAGATAATTAGGGTTTTGATTTATTCTGTCATTTATTTATCCATTCTTTATTTATTTAAATGGATAAATGAAAACATAATGGTTTCTTTTGTCAGGAAGCTTGTTGAAGCTTCATGAAGCTTTGACTAAAGAAACCATTTTGTTTTCTAGCTTAACCTTAACCTTTCTCATTAACCATGGTCTTTTCTCTACACTTAACCTTGGTTGAGATATGATAAGTATTGGATTTATTTTTCTATTTTAAACAACACTTATCATATTTTAGCTTCTTCTTCTCCTTTTCTTCAAGAGAGAAAACAAGTTGCCATCAATGGCAACATGAGCAAAAGTGAGTGAAATCCAAATCTAAAGTGTACCCACCTCCTATTTCTTCACCTTCTATCTCTTGCCAAGTTGTTTTGGGTGTTTACTTCACAAGTTTCACAAGTTTGTGAAGTCGGAGCTTGAACTAGTGCAACCTCGACGTAGATCGTCTTTGACACAAAGCCGACGAACTATTCCGCATATTATTCCGATGAAGCCGACGAATGAGTCGAGGATTCATGATGGACAGCGAGGGCATGACCACGTGGAGCTAAGGAGGTGGAAATCCGGATCTACAAAGGTTGTAGCTTCCCACTTCTAGTTAAAGTGTTAACTAAGTTTTCTTTTCGCCTAAAATTCTAGCAACGATCCGTAGTCTAGGGTTTCTCGGCACCAAAAATTTTAAATTGGCATGTCCGATGCCTTATGAGACCTTACTAGAGTGCCTAGGAACCTTTCAATAGGGATGACTTTCTTGCTCGATATGATAGTATGCTATCTGGTTACTCTTTACCTTAATGTGTACACTGATTGTCTCTCTGTTACATGTTGGTAAAGCCCTTAGGATGTGTACTTGACTACCTGAACTATGATGCAGATCATACTAGTGGGGACATGGTAGTCCATAAGTACATCCTTCAAAGTCCCTAGTCATGGGTGTATGGAGACGGGGCATCGATATACCAGAGTAGACTAGCGTGTAGCTTCTCGACCCATACAGATGGGCGATGGATGATCCCATATCCATTGGTGTTTGTGTAAGTCCATGCTACCTCTCCCGGTACTTTCGGAAATGCGGAATTTGGTAAAAAACGATTTTTATGGAGGTGGTAACATGGACCTAAAACCCGGATCTTGGTTAAACATCTATCTAACAACCTAACTACGAGTTTCTAGCTACTCGGTTAGGGGGTTATACCTTGCTTGTCTTGAACTCCTTCGTCTTCAAGCTCCGATGGTGGTCCGGATTGGCTTCTTCCCGTCGTCTCCGTACGCCGAAGATAGATCCACCTGAAAGCTCCAACCTGTGGCTCCTTCTTCGTTCTTTGAAGAAACCGGTTCACTCGGTTTGCTAAACCTTGTGAACTAGAATGAGTAGAGAAGAGTTTGTGTGGGATTTTATCTATGGTTTTTGATTCTCAACTCATGAGATATGTGAACCATAAAGTCAAGAGAGGGAGCAAGAGGAAGAGGGTGAAAGCAAGAGCAAGAGAGCTCAAGAACAAGAGAGAGAATGAGCAAGAAAGAATGAGCAAGTCTTTTGTCTCTCACCCTCTCATAATCCAAAGTCATCATAACTCATTATACCAAATCAAGTGTTATGTGATGGTTGAAGCAACCATAACCATATCATTTCATGCACTCATTTTGCACAAATGAGCAAGCAAGCAAAAGTCTTTGCCATGAAATGATGGCTATGGTTATCATGATGGTCAACTAGTCAAGCCTAGTCAACCGGTCAACAAAGTCAACAAGTCAACAAAAACAACAAAAGTCAACAACCATGTCACCATAATACTTAATTAATATAGTAGTTAATCACATATCATATTCTCATTAGGGTTGAGCAAAAAGTCAAATAGTCAACGGTCAACTGACAACAACCCTAATGAGAATCCGCTGCCTCTGTCTCCCCGTCAACTGTGCATACACACCCGCATCCGCGTTCCGAGGAACACGAATGCAAACTGGATAAATCCAATCCCAAAAGGTACACTAGGATCTGGCTTAAACCATAGCCCGCTAGTGTAAACTGTCCGGACACTGTACGTGCACAAGTGCACGGATGTGACCGAACCCTGTCGCAAAATCATGCGGCCTGTCGCAATACCATGCGACCTCTACTCTTTTGCCTAAAGGCGAAAAGCTTTCTGTGTGGGACTCTAAAGACTCGACACTACGCTGGCAGTGGGTTTAACCACAGACCGCAAACGGCACTAGCTGTGCGTAACGGTCCCCAGGTAATGCCGACAAGAAGACCGACGAGGCGAAACCCATCTGAACTCCTACTGAGCCTGAGTATGACATTCTCCGTACAGTCCGGTCTGTTCGTCTGATACATCGCATGGCGGGCCTAGGGGGCGGTAAACGTCTGTCCCCCAATAGCGGTACAAGTCGTGCCGGAGCGAAGCCCAAAACACCCTGAGATAACACTGGAAGCCTACCAGTATATCTCGTTTGCCCTTGCCAGGGACTACTCGTGTAATGGCTCTCCTAGACACAGCGTGATGTCAACCCCCAATACCGGGAGAGACGAATCCTGTCTAACCGTCACTGCCTCCAAGTGCTTCGGGACTGCACCCAACCACTACCTGTTTGCACGACTCCTTTGAGCCGTGGTAGGATAGTGATCAAAGTACAGTGGGAACACACTCGAGGCGAAGTGACAGTGTCAAGTCAGCGGACTAAGCTGTACTCATGTCACCTGGGAACTGATAACTAACGATAGGCATAATACCAACTAGTCAGTTCCCAACGAGTCCTGTCCAGTGTACCCGTAACCTAACGAGCACCCGCATACTATCTCAAGTACGACGTACTGACGGCTGCGGGACAGACCGTCTCCCACACTGGGATGAGAAGCGCATGCGCTGGTCTACTCCGGAGTATCGATGCCCTGTCTCGATAGTCCTGCGACCAGGGACCTGCATAAGGATGTGCTTATAGATTACCCAGCCCCACTAGTGTGACGGCCATCACATCGCTGGTAATCAAGCAAAGATCCTAAGGGCTCCACTAATGTGTATAGGCGATATACAAAAATAAACACATGTACACATTGAAGTAGAAACAAGCCAAGTAGCATACTACTATTTTGAGCAAGATTGTATATACAAGGTGAATATCCCAAGCTTCCATTAAGTAATATACAAACTAGTATGATACAGTAATGGCCTCTAGGGAATATACACTAACAATCTCCCACTTGCACTAAGGCCATGTACTGGCGTATCAAAGACCTATCATCTCGATCAGCCGCTCGAACTGAGTCTGGGGCAGGGCCTTGGTGAATGGATCTGCAGTGTTATCTTCTGAAGCGACTCTCCGAACCTCGATCTCCTGGCGATCTACGATCTCCCTGATCAGGTGATACCGCCTCAAGATGTGTCGGGATCTCTGATGGGACCTGGGTTCCTTCGCTAAAGCTATAGCCCCGTTGTTGTCGCAATACAAAGGTATTGGATCAACAATGGACGAAACCACCTGAAGTTCTTTCAAGAACTTCCTCATCCAGACAGCTTCTTTTGCGGCATCAGATGCAGCGATGTATTCCGCTTCCATCGTCGAGTCTGCAACGGTTTCTTGTTTGGAACTCTTCCAACACACCGCCCCTCCATTGAGGGTAAAGACAAAACCCGACATGGACTTGGAATCATCCTTGTCACTCTGGAAGCTGGAGTCAGCAAAGGCCTCGATCTGGAGGTCTTTTCCGCCATACACCAAGAACATCTCCTTAGTCCTTCTCAGGTACTTGAGAATGTTCTTTACCGCTATCCAGTGTTTCTCCCCAGGGTTTGACTGATACCGGCTTACCACACTCAGTGCATAAGCTACATCCGGTCTGGTACATAACATCGCATACATTATAGAGCCTACCGCAAAAGCTTAGGGTATAATAGACATGCGATCCCTCTCCAAATCAGTCTTGGGATACATCTCTTTGGAGAGGGTGATCCCGTGACAAGCCGGTAGGTTACCGCGCTTGGAATCTTCCATACTGAATCTTTTCAGTATGGTGTCGATGTACCTGGACTGTGAAAGTCCTAATATCCTCTTGGATCTATCACGATGGATCCGGATCCCCAGGATGTATGAGGCATCACCCAGGTCTTTCATGGAGAACCTGTGTGACAAGAACCCCTTGACAGATTGTAGCATAGGAATGTCATTTCCTAATAAGAGAATGTCATCCACGTATAAAACGAGGAATACTACAGTTCTCGCTACAAATCTACTATAGATGCATGGTTCATCTGGATTTTTGATAAAGCCAAATTCTTTGACCGTCTCATCAAAGCAGATGTTCCAACTCCGCGATGCCTGCTTTAGTCCATAGATGGACTTAAGCAACTTGCACACCTTTCCGCTGCTCCCACTCTGAATGAAACCCTCTGGTTGGTCCATATAGACACACTCCTCTAAATTTCCATTCAGAAAAGCGGTCTTTACGTCCATTTGCCAGATCTCATAGTCGTGGAAGGCAGCAATGGCAAGAAGGATCCGAATGGATTTTAGCATGGCTACTGGAGAAAAGGTTTCGTCATAGTCCAAGCCAGGTCTTTGACGAAAACCCTTTGCTACCAGCCTAGCTTTATAGGTCTCAACCTGCCCATCTACACCAATCTTCCTTTTGAAGATCCACTTGCATCCTACGGGTTTTACCCCGTCTGGAGCAATGTCCAACGTCCATACCTTGTTGGTGTACATGGACTCCATTTCGGTCCGCATTGCATCCAGCCATTTCACTGAGTCAACGCTCTGAACGGCCTGCTGGAAGCTAGTAGGCTCATCATAATCTATGATGCAATCCTCTCTATCCCCGTCTATGAGAAAACCGTAGTATCTCTCGGGCGGATGAGTCTGCCTACTACTCCTGCGGAGCGGCGTAGGAATGTCCTGTTCCTTTGAACCTTCTGGTTCCACTGAGCTTTCAGTAACAGTCTGTGGTTCTGGAATTCTTCCAGTTCTATTGTGCTCCCACTTATCTGGGTTTCCAAAAACTCAGTTTCCAAGAAGCGGGCATGCTCAGAAACAAAAACCTTTTGTTCCTTAGCGGAATAGAAAAGATACCCCCTGGAGTTCCTTGGGTATCCCACAAACTTACATTGTACTGAACGTGCCTCAAGCTTGTCCGCAAGCTGCTTTTTTACAAAAGCTGGACATCCCCATACCTTAAGATACTTAAGACAGGGTTTCTTCCCAGTCCACATCTGATATGGGGTGGTAGGCACAGTCTTGGTGGGAGCCTTGTTCAAGAGATACGCAGCTGCTTCTAGTGCATATCCCCAGAATGATCGCGGTAACTCAGCGTTACTCATCATGGACCGAACCATATCCAATAGGGTTCGGTTCCGTCTCTCCGATACACCGTTATGTTGCGGGGTGTATGGAGGAGTAAGCTGAGAGAGAATTCCGTTCTCTTTTAAATAGTCCAGGAACTCGGCACTTAAGTATTCTCCACCTCGATCCGATCTTAGAATCTTAATACTTTTGCCGGTCTGTTTTTCTACTTCATTCTTATACTCCTGGAATTTTCCAAAGGCTTCGGACTTATGTTTCATTAAGAAGACATAACCGTACCTTGAGAAGTCATCCATAAAAGTAATGAAGTATGAATATCCGCTTCACGCATGTGTAGACATTGGACCGCACACGTCACTGTGTACGAGTCCCAAGAGCTCGCTCGCTCTTACTCCATGTCCAGTAAACGGAGTCTTTGTCATCTTTCCTTTGAGACAGGATTGACAAGTGGCATACGATTGATATTCGAACGCATTCAAATACCCTTCTGTATGTAACTTCGTCAACCTTCTCTCATTGATGTGACCCAGTCTAAAATGCCACAAGAAAGTCTGATTCATTTCCGGAGACTTTCTTTTGGGTGTATTCTGGACATTGAAAATCTGTGGTTGGTTCAATACGTATATACCATTACTCAATGTACTTGACCCAATCAGAACTTGATTAAGGTGAATGTTTACAACATTACTTACAAACGCAAATTCATAACCTTCTTTAGAAACTAAAGATACAGAAATGATATTACAAGTTGCGTTGGGTACAATAAAGCAATTACGCAAAACCAAAACATGTCCATCTGACATTCCCAGGTGATAGTCCCCCACGGCTTTAGCATCCATGCTAGCTCCGTTCGCAACTCTGAGGGTCATGTCACCTGCCTTCAAAACACTACGGTTTCTCAACGCCTGCAAAGAATTACAGATATGAGATCCTGATCCGGTATCCAATACCCAGGAAGTAGAGTTTATTGAAAGACAGTTTTCAATAACATACACCTGAAGCTGAAGCTGCAACCTGCTTCACTTCCTGTGTTCTGGCCTTCCAGGCCCTGCAATCATTCTTCCAGTGACCTTTCTTATGACATTAGAAGCATTCTTCCTTATCCATAAGCTTCCCCGCTTTCTTTGTTGCTTTAGCTTTTCCCTTCGTATCCACTTTACTAACACCGCCCCTTGGTTTGGCGGGGGCTTTCTTCTTCTTTCCCTTGGCTTTCGCCTTGGACCTAGAAGAAGATGATTCTTTTACAAACAAAGTGGATGTTTCCCTACCTTTCTGTAGGGTGCCCTCTGCGCTCCTCAGCATGTTGAGGAGCTCTGAAAGTTCAACCTCTTTTTCTTGTAAGTTGAAGTTCAGTATGAACTGGGCGTAAGTGGAAGGAATGGACTGGAGAACTATGTCCGTATAGAGTTCACTCTCCAATGTGGACCCTAGGTCCGCGAGCTCCTCAATGTAGCCGATCATCTTTAGCACGTGCTCGGCTACTGATGATCCGACGGCCATCTTTTCCGAAAATAACTTTTTCGACGCTTCGTATCTTGCGATACGAGATTGCTCTCCATACAGTTCTTTTGTATGGAGAAATATGGATTCAAGGTCCATATTCTCGTGCCTCCTCTGATGTTCGTTGTCCATCGAGGCAAGTACGAGGCACTTGGCCTTCGCGCTATCAATCTCCCAAGTCTTGCGGATTTCCTTATCCGCGACGCTGGAAGTGGGACCAGGGACAGGGGGAGCTTTGGTGGTAAGAAGATACCCCAGCTTGTCGTAAGTGATTGCCATTTTTACATTCCTGAGCCAATCTTTGTAGTTTGGCCCTGTCAGTATGTTTTTATCTAGAAGTAACTTAAGTCCAGTCATGTCGATTGGTCGCTGCAATTAGGAGAGTGAAGAAGAAACACTCAGCATGATGCTCTTGCAAGTTTAGAGTGGTTTTTAGTTTGTCTAAACAGGATGGCTCCCACTGTTTCTCGAATCCCTCCTCAAACCATAAAGGAAGAATTAGTCGGGATCAATCCTACCGCACAATACTTGCTTAACCGTTCAGCCAGGCCGGTGTCGGTACTTCGAGGGAGGTTTTCCAACGCTTTCGCGAAGTTCCTTAATTAAAGAACCTCTTTTCCCTGGGGGCGTAGCCCCGCTAACACCTTTCTAGACACCTACTTGGTTTATAGCATTGATCGATTAGTGAGAAATTTCCCGAGGAGTAGCATATACTCACAGTAGGATCGGGATCCAAATATCATCGCGGGACGAAACTGAAGGAATCTTACCAGAATCATCACACTCCAAATGGTATGCAAATCTAGCAAGTTTCAGTACTTATGAAACTCCCGATGTGGATTTTTTCCCCATGCTCTTATGACCTTGACGAAGGTCAACAAATCATAAGTCACATGTCAAGTTCTGCCCGTCATTATCCAGGTTAATTTGAATCCACCCTTATATACCCTTGACGAAGGTCAACAAGGTAATGCGAATGTCCCAAACCAACGCATCTATCTATGCTACATATGAATACCCAACAGCTACCAATCACTATGCCTTGACGAAGGTCAACAAACACAGCTTGAATACTATTGAATATTCATACGAAACGACGGAAGGCTACGAATGGTTTTGGCGAAACCGTGAACGTAGTGAACTTGATATAGTCGATGGAACGAGATAGCTTTTAAAAGGAGTGGCTCAAGCTCCGCATTTAAAAGTTGGTTTTGAAAAGAACCGAGTGGTTTTTCGAAAGTGTTCCAATGACTTTAACTTGGTTTATTATCTTGCATTAGTTCTTTTAATGCGTGATATTCTTGCATTAGTTCTTTTAATGCGTCCCATCATTTAATCCTACCATTGCATAAAACAACCAAAATATGACGTACGCTTATGCCATTCGCATTCGCCACTGGGCCCCGTCATTACCCGTTAGGTTACTTAACTAACGACAGAGCGGGGGATGGGCTAGCGCTTCTGTAAAACATAAGCAACGCCTAAATAATATCATATATAGATATACTGCAATGATAAACATTTCAGATCACAGATGAATACATTGGATATACTAGGAATCTGTAATTCGTACGAGCCTGTAACGAAAGACAGATTACACGGTCGCGGTGAATAGCCAATACCCCACCCAAGACCCCTACGGGTGCGGAAAACTACCCGCCAAGTACCCGAAGCGTAGCAACCTCCCTCATCTCCATGAGTAGGCCACTCGACACTTCGGCATACCCGGTAGTTTATGCACCCCCTCCATGGGTCTATCCTAGGAGCAAAAACAGTAAAAAGAAATTATACAATGACGGCTACAACACCAACCTGGTTGTGCGGCCATACAAATAATTATTACATCAATTTACAAATTTACATGAATTGAAAGAAAAGAAAACTCTCGTCTCACAACCCCCGGCTATTCACCCGCGACAATCCAACATATTCATATACACATTCCAGCAACATTACAGATCACAGATTTGTATAAACCCCACTAATCGACATATAGCGATTAGCAAACATTCAATACAAATATCACATTACAGAAAAAACCCGTTAGCTTAAGTCTTTTAAAAGTTCGATCAAAAATACGGATTTTCGGGACACCAAAAATAAAATTTTCGTTCTGGAAAATCTGGGCAGAAAATATATATTCCAAAAATCCCAAAATACCCCCAGAATAACACTGCACCAAAGATTGACCTCGGCCGAGTCAACTCGGCCGCGGATCCGCGGCGGGAGCGTGCTCCCGCCGCGTTTCCGCGGCGCTTTGACCCGATCGTTGGACCATCTTTGGTGGTTATTCACACAAAAGCCTGAGCCGATTTTAGGTGTGAAAATAATCAACTTTTGAACAGTATAAAAATCAACAGAAAGTTCAAATTTCGGGGTTCGTTTTCGGGACTTTTCTTTGATCGATCTTCTAGTTACTTGCTAACATGTTAGATAGAGTTTAACTAGGCTCTGATACCACTGTAAATCCATGCTACCTCTCCCGGTACTTTCGGGAATGCGGAATTTGGTAAAAAACGATTTTTATGGAGGTGGTAACATGGACCTAAAACCCGGATCTTGGTTAAACATCTATCTAACAACCTAACTACGAGTTTCTAGCTACTCGGTTAGGGGGTTATACCTTGCTTGTCTCGAACTCCTTCGTCTTCAAGCTCCGATGGTGGTCCGGATTGGCTTCTTCCCGTCGTCTCCGTACGCCGAAGATAGATCCACCTGAAAGCTCCAACCTGTGGCTCCTTCTTCGTTCTTTGAAGAAACCGGTTCACTCGGTTTGCTAAACCTTGTGAACTAGAATGAGTAGAGAAGAGTTTGTATTGGATTTTATCTATGGTTCTTGATTCTCAACTCATGAGATATGTGAACCATAGAGTCAAGAGAGGGAGCAAGAGAAAGATGGTGAAAGCAAGAGCAAGAGAGCTCAAGAACAAGAGAGAGAATGAGCAAGAAAGAATGAGCAAGTCTTTTGTCTCTCACCCTCTCATAATCCAAAGTCATCATAACTCATTATACCAAATCAAGTGTTATGTGATGGTTGAAGCAACCATAACCATATCATTTCATGCACTCATTTTGCACAAATGAGCAAGCAAGCAAAAGTCTTTGCCATGAAATGATGGCTATGGTTATCATGATGGTCAACTAGTCAAGCCTAGTCAACCGGTCAACAAAGTCAACAAGTCAACAAAAACAACAAAAGTCAACAACCATGTCACCATAATACTTAATTAATATAATAATTAATCACATATCATATTCTCATTAGGGTTGAGCAAAAAGTCAAATAGTCAACGGTCAACTGTCAACAACCCTAATGAGAATCCGCTGCCTCTGTCTCCCCGTCAACTATGCATACACACCCGTATCCGCGTTCCGAGGAACAAGAATGCAAACTGGATAAATCCAATCCCAAAAGGTACACTAGGATCTGGCTTAAACCAAAGCCCGCTAGTGTAAACTGTCCGGACACTGTACGTGCACAAGTGCACGGATGTGACCGAACCCTGTCGCAAAACCATGCGGCATGTCGCAATACCATGCGACCTCTACTCTTTTGCCTAAAGGCGAAAAGCTTTCTGTGTGGGACTCTAAAGACTCGACACTACTCTGGCAGTGGGTTTAACCACAGACCGCAAGCGGCACTAGCTGTGCGTAACGGTCCCCAGGTAATGCCGACAAGAAGACCGACGTGGCGAAACCCATCTGAACTCCTACTGAGCCTGAGTGTGACATTCTCCATACAGTCCGGTCTGTTCGTCTGATACATCGCATGGCGGGCCTAGGGGGTGGTAAACGTCAGTCCCCCAATAGCGGTACAAGTCGTGCCGGAGCGAAGCCCAAAACACCCTGAGATAACACTCGAAGCATACCAGTATATCTCGTTTGCCATGGCCAGGGACTACTCGTGTAATGGCTCTCCGAGACACAGCGCGATGTCAACCCCCAATACCGGGAGAGACGAATCCTGTCTAACCATCACTGCCTCCAAGTGCTTCGGGACTGCACCTAACCACTACCTGTTTGCACGACTCCTTTGAGCCGTGGTAGGATAGTGATCAAAGTACAGTGGGAACACACTCGAGGCGAAGTGACAGTGTCAAGTCAGCGGACTAAGCTGTACTCATGTCACCTGGGAACTGATAACTGACGATAGGCATAATACCAACTAGTCAGTTCCCAACGAGTCCTGTCCAGTGTACCCGTAACCTAACGAGCACCCGCACACTATCTCAAGTACGATGTACTGACGGCTGCGGGACAGACCGTCTCCCACACTGGGATGAGAAGCGCATGCGCTGGTCTACTCCGGAGTATCGATGCCCTGTCTCGATAGTCCTGCGACCAGGGACCTGCATAAGGATGTGCTTATAGATTACCCAGCCCCACTAGTGTGACGGCCATCACATCGCTGGTAATCAAGCAAAGATCCTAAGGGCTCCACTAATGTGTATAGGCGATATACAAAAATAAACACATGTACACATTGAAGTAGAAACAAACCAAGTAGCATACTACTATTTTGAGCAAGATTGTATATACAAGGTGAATATCCCAAGCTTCCATTAAGTAATATAGAAACTAGTATGATACAGTAATGGCCTCTAGGGCATATACACTAACAGTTTGACATTAGAGATGATATACGGGTGCTCAGTGGAGACTGGGTACACTGGACGGACTCGCCGAGAACTCCCAGATGGTATTATACGTCACGTCAGATGGCAGTTCTCTGGTGACACATGTACAGAGTAGTCTGTTGACCCGAGATCGTCATAGAGTCTTGTGTGATTCCCACTGTGCTTTGATTTCTACCTTACCACGTCCAAGAGGGCGTGCAAAACGGTGGTTTTTGGGGACAGTCCCGAATCACATGGAAGCAATGAGCGATAGGAGGGGATATGTCTCTCCCGGTATAGGGAGTTGATGTTATGCTGTGTTCGATTGGCTATAACCGGAAATCCCTGGCCAGGGTTGCTGAGATTTACTGGTAAGTGTTACCAGTAGTTTCTCAAACTGTTATAGACCTCATATCGACACGACTTATCGAGCTATTGGGGTCTGACGTTTACCACCCCTTGGCAAGATATGCGACATATCAGACGACGAGACCGGACTGTACAGTAAGTGTTGCTGGTTGGATTCACAGGAGTGTGAGCGGGCTTGCTCGTTGATCTTCCGATCGCTCAATACCCGGGTGGCCGTTACGTTTAGCAGACCGCTTGTAGCTTGTGGGTGTTTGATATGATCATCACCTGCTGCCAGCGTATTGACGAGTCTTTAGAGTCCTACACAGAGGTTTCCTGGCTCAAGCGAAACGAAATAGGAGCGCATATGAGATATGCGCGGGACCGAGAATAATGCGTGTATGTGATACCGTATTCTATTCTCGCGATAAATGTATCGATTGGTTGTATGCGATATAACCTAGTTATCGAATCGAGGATTGATTCGATAAGTCGATACATTGAATATTAGTCGGTCATATGCAATATGACCGGATCATTAAATCAAGTGTTGATTTAATGATTTAATGTATAATTATATATTTGATATATTACTTTGCATTAACTAGTATTGGTTCACTAAAGATTATTTTTCTCACTTGTTTGTGCACATTGTATATATGATATATGTTTGTGCACTATTTTGTATCATGTTTGATGATACATGCAAACTTGGGATTGTGTATGGTTTGAACCATGTTTAGGTTAATGGTTAGGGTTTTAATTTATTTATTTATCCATTTATGCAAAAAGAAAATGGTGGAATTTTTTGTTTTTATTTGAAGCTTCATGAAGCTTTGAAAAGTTCAAACCATTTTGTTTTTTTCCTAAACCTAACCATTCACCTAAACCCTAGTTTAGGCTCTACACTAGTTACACTAACCCATGGTTGCTATATGATAAGATCACTTGATTTATTATAATTAATCAATTGATTTTATTTTGCTTATCATATTCTTTTTCTTCTTCTTTTTCTTCAAGAAGAAGAAACATTGCTACCTCCAATGGTGCCATAATCAAAAGAGTGAGAAATCCAAATCCAAAATGGACCCACTTCCTATTTCTTCATCCTCTACCACTTGCCAAGTAGTAGAGTGTGTTATCTTCACAAGTTCTATGACCAAGTGAAGATGGAGCTTGATCTTGAGTTGGCTCGACGTAGATCATCTTCGGCATCGAAGTCGACGACCCAGCCCGCCTATTTCTCTGATGAAGCCGACGCTAGAGTCCGGGATCCGATGATCGCAGCGAAGGGACATCGTCACTGAGCTAAAGAAGTGGAGGACTGGATCTACAAAGGTTGTAGTCCTTTTCACTTATTAGTTAAGTTGTTAACTTGTTGTTTCGCCTTGCCTCTAGTAACGATCTAGCATTAGGGTTTCTCGGCACAAGAAATTTTTGAATTGGACATGATTGATCAGTTGTAGAACCTCATGGGTGTGCCTAGGAACCCTACAATGTGATCATTTGATGTTCTGCGATAAATACTGTATATAGTATATATGATATATTATATAGACGTTACTTATGTTTTACACCCGCGCTAGCCCTGCCCCGCTCTGCCGTTAGTTACCTAACCTAACGGTGCACGAGGGGACATCGAGGCGAATGCGGATGGCATAAGTGTACGTCGTATTTATCTGTGATGTTTAGGTGACATAAATGATGGGACTTCATTAATATGATTACTGAAAGAAAAAGAAACCTAAAGATGTTGTGGAATCGAATTTTCAAAAACAGGTAGCTACAGTTCTTGCTTTGCATCGCGGTGTTCCTTGTAGAACATCCTGCACCTTATTCGATAAGGAAAGGGCCGAGATCCCTTCACCGGGAGTGACCCCATTAGCAATAACTGGCAGATGGTACAACCCTCGGTTTGTCTTTTGATTGCTTTTAAAGTTTTTGCTTTGCACAGCGGTATATATGATATATCCTGCACCTTATTCGATGAGGAAAGGGCCGACGATCCCTTCACCGGGAGTGACCTCTTTAGCAAAACTAGAAAAGCCTAAAAAACACTCCATTTTAAAATCATTTGATTCTACAACGATATCAAGTTCATTACGCAAAAGGTTTTCTTAAAAACCTGTCGTAGCCCTTCGTCATTTCAGATAAGTACTAGTTAGTATTCGTGCTACGTTTGTTGACTATATTAAGGCGTAGTGTGCGGTAGCTAATTAGTTCTTATCTGTATAAGCATATGATGCGATTGGATTAGGGTAGTCGTGCGACTTTGTTGACTATGTTAAGGGTCGTGCGGATGGGTTTAATTCAATCGGGAATTGACGGGTTGAACTTGTTAGTTATATGTATGCCCTAGAGGCCATTACTGTACATTGGATGTATATTATAGTGGATGCTGGGACATATATAGGTAGGACTTTCTTGCTCGACATGATAGTACGCTATCTGGTTGCACTTTATCTTAACATGTATACTTTCTGTCTCTCTGATTACATGTTGATAAAGCCCTTAGGATGTATACTCGACTTCCAGGACTATGATGCAGATCATACTAGTGGGGCCTGGGTAGTCAGTGAGTACATCCTTCATTGTTCCTAGTCGTGGGAATATCGAGACGGGGCATCGATATTCCAGAGTAGACTAGCGCATATCTTCTCGACCCATGCGATGGGCGATGGATGATCCTATATCCATTGGTGTTTGACATCGAAGATGGTATGCGGGTGCTCAGTGGAGACTGGGTACACTGAACGGACTCGCCGAGAACTCCCAGATGGTATTATACCTCACGTCAGATGGCAGTTCTCTGGTGACACTGGTACAGCTTAGTCTGTTGACCCGAGATCGTCATAGAGTCTTGTGTGTCTCCCACTGTGCTTTGATTTCCACCCTACCACGGCTCTACTGAGTTGTGCAAACAGGTGGTTTTTGGGTACAGTCCCGATTCACATGGAGGCAATGAGCGATAGGAGGGGATTCGTCTCTCCCGGTATTGGGGGTTGATGTTGTGCTATGCTCGACTGGCCATAACAGGAAATCCCTGGCCAGGGTTGCAGTGATATACTGGTAAGAGTTATCAGTAGTTTCACGAATGTTATGGACCTCAAGTCGGCATGACTTATCGAGCTACTGGGGTCTGACGTTTACCAGCCCTAGGCGAGATATGCGACATATCAGACGAACAGACCGGACTGTACGGTAAGTGTTACTGGTTGGATTCACAGGAGTGTGAGCGGGCTTGCTCGTCTATCTTCTGATCGCTCAATACCCGGGTGGCCGTTACGTTTAGCAGACCGCTTGCGGCTTGTGGGTGTTTGATATGATCATCATCCGCTGCCGGCGTATTGACGAGTCTTTAGAGTCCTACACAGAGGTTTCCTGGCTCAAGCGAAACGAAATAGGAGCGCATATGAGATATGTGCGGGACCGAGAATAATGCGAGTATATGATACCGTATTATATTCTCGTGATGAATGTATCGATTAGTTATATGCGATATAACCTAGTTATCGAATCATGGATTGATTCGATAAGCCGATACATTGGATACTAGTCGGTTATATGCGATATGACCGGATCGTTAAATCAAGTGTTGATTTAATGATTTAATGCATAATTATATATATATTTGATATATTACTTTGCACTAACTAGTATTGGTTCACTTTAAAAGGATTTTCTCACTTGAATTGTGCAAGTTGTATATGTGATATACTTTTGTGCACAAGATTGTATCATGTTTGATGATACTTGCTCTTTTGGGTTTGTGTAAAGATTAAACCATGTTTAGTGAATGGTTAGGGTTTCTTTTCTCTTATTTATTTATCCATTTATTATTGTTTTGAAAAATGATAAAGAGAAAGATAAATGGTGGACTTGTTTTGTTTTTAGTTGAAGCTTCTTGAAACCTTGACTAAGTCCTCCATTCTTGTCTTTTCTCTAACCCTAACCACTCATCTAAACCTTGGTTAAATCTCTACACTAAACCATGGTTGAAGTTATGATAAGTATTCTTTTTATTTTTTTTTTAAATAACTTATCATATCTTCTTCTTCTTCTTCATCTTCTTCAACATGAAGAAAAGTTTTCTACTTCAATGGCAACTAGCCAAATCAAGTGAGAAATCCAAATCTAAACTCTACCCACTTCCTATTTCTTCATCCTCTACTACTTGCCATGTATTAGAGTGTGTTGTCTTCACAAGTTTCTTGACTTGGCGAAGGCGGAGCTTGTTCTTGTGATGCCTCGACGTAGATCATCTTCGGCATCGAACCGACGATCAAGCCCGCCCATTCTTCGATGATACCGATGCTAGAGTCATGGGTTCGTTTTGGACAGCGGAGGGACTTCATCACGAAGCCTGGGAGGTGGTGGACCGGATCTACAAAGGTTGTAGTCACTATCCCTTAGTTAAAATGTTAACTAGTTTCAATTGTCGCCTAGATTTCTAGCCAACGATCCGTTCTAGGGTTTCTCGGCACTAGGAATTTTTTATTTGTGCATGTTTGATCACTTGGGAGACCTCACTAAGGTGCCTAAGAACCCTACAGACGGTATCAGAGCCTAGCTAGAGCCTTAGGCGATGCGTAGACGGAGTTAGAAGTCCGATCGACCCGAAACCCCGACTTGAAAGTGCTCTCTGGACATTTTCTGTTTTCGTGGATTTTTGAGAATTAAAAATATGCAGAAAAATAAGCAGGAAATTCTAAGAATTACGGTGCAAAAAGTAACTAATGATCCCTCAAAAGTGCGGCGGAACCGCGGCATTAGCATGCTAATGCGGCGGTTCCGCCGCCGTTTTGTCTTATTAGGCATTCAAATTTGCACAGTAATTCCTATTTTGCAATGCTGATTTTCCTGGGAATTTTTTTTATCTGAAATCAAGAGTTGAGTTTTTTTTGGGTTGTATTAGGAGTTCGTACATTCGATCGGATTGTCTAATTTTGTCTATGTGTTTTTCGGATATTTTAGAATATATTAAAAATTTCGACCGGACATAAATACCCACTTTTTCCCCTGCCGGGAAATTTCCAATTGTTGGATTTTTCCGTAGTTTAACGACGTTCTAAGTAGTGCAAGTAACGCGATGGACCCTCTAGAAGACAACAAACCTTAACTCGATTATGTGCCCGTCTTGAACTGCCCTTTGAACCTTCGGGTTTGGGGCAGTACGGCGTGCCACATGTGAGGCGTTGGCTTGACCCTTCTACGGCTGGACCGTTGGTACTGAGGCATGAACTGAATGTTGTTAGACTTATTTCATGTGTTGAGCTGTATCGGAAAACTTGGGTGTTCGATTGTTCGATCGAAAAGTTTAGCATTTTCTATTTATACGGAATGTGATACAATAATTGGAATTCACAAGTAGTTATGAGATAACTGAATGAATGTTATAAACATAGCAGTTTAGTCTCACTTGATCGGTTGCCACGGAATTTTGATGGGATCAAAAGTCCATCGCAATCACGTAGCGTACGCGGATACTCGCCGGGTAAACTTAATAGACAGCCTCACTCCATAGCCCCGACCAAGTGACTGTAGGAGAACCCTGTCGCCGAAAGCATCCGTTCGGGTGCTCGCGGCAGCGGTGTTCCGCCTTGGTGCACTTCGTCGACGGTATCGGGGGTGCGGCCGCCTACTAAAGTTTACGACGAGCATTCGATCAGAATGTCGGGAATCTTGTTGAATTGCCTGACTCGATATTGAAAAGTGTTTTCGATAATGAGACTGAAATGCGGGGTTTATAATTGTTAGGCATATGATGTCTAAGTAATTCATTTGGTCAAGCATGTGATGTCTGAGATGGTTGCGGATTCCAAATGTTGTAGTTTTACACTTTCTTTTTTCTGTGACCGTAAGTGTAATATGTGATATCGCCGATTTCGTTGCTATATGTCAACGACAATTGGGATGGACATATTTTACTTACGTTGATGACATGTGATGTTATGTGTTGCTGTATATGTTATATTGGATCGTCGTGTTTGAACAGCCGGGGGGTTTTTATGTGAGATGAGTGTTTTTCATTTTCATTCATGTAAAAACTTGTATGTAATATTCTTTTATTGGGGCACTTCCAGGTTGCGGAAGATGTCACCGTTGATGTATATTATTTACTTTTCTGCACTAGGATAGACCCAAGGAGGGGAGCACAAGTAACCGGGTTCTGGGGTCCAGTGGGAAACCAACTCGAGGAGTCGAGTCCGGGTCTCCTAACCCTAGAATTGGTAGGGTTGCTTGCCGCTCTCGTAGGGGTATTGGGGTGTGGGATTGGCTATTCATCACGACCGTGGAATCCGTGTTTTATACTGGCTCGTATTGAAAACACGGACGTCCTAGTATATCCAATATTTCATATGTTTCTTCTGCTGTGATTTATCTGTGATGTGATCATATGATCTGTGCTCTGTTCAGATAGATGTAGTATATAGTATATATGATATATTATATAGACGTTACTTATGTTTTACACCCGCGCTAGCCCTGCCCCGCTCTGCCGTTAGTTACCTAACCTAACGGTGCACGAGGGGACATCAAGGCGAATGTGGATGGCATAAGTGTACGTCATATTTATCTGTGACGTTTAGGTAATTTAAATGATGGGATATTCATTAATGAGATTAATGAAAGAAAATAAACCTAATTGATGTTGTGGAATCGAATTTCAAATTAAAACAGGTAGCTACAGTTCTTGCTTTGCATCGTGGTGTTCCTTGTAGAACATCCTGCACCTTATTCGATAGGGAAAGGACCGAGATCCCTTCACCGGGAGTGACTCCTTTAGCAATAACTGGCAGATGCTACAACCCTCGGTTTGTCTTTTGATCGCTTCTATAGTTTCTGCTTTGCACAGTGATATATATGATATATCCCGCACCTCATTCGACGAGGAAAGGGCCGACGATCCCTTCACCGGGAGTGACCCCTTTAGCAAAACTAGAAAAGCCTCAAAAACATCCCATTTAAAACCATTTGATTCTGCAACGAGATCAAGTTCAAAGCGTCAAAGGTTTTCATAAAAACCAGCCGCAACCCTCCGTCATTTTAGGAAGTAGAGTACTTAGTATTCGTGCTGTGTTTGTTGACCATAGTCAAGGCACAGTGTACGGTAGCTAAGTGATGTCTTCCTACACCGCATATGATGCGATTAGTTAGGACAGTCGCGTGACTTTGTTGACCTTAGTTAAGGGTCATGTGGGTGGGTCTGATTAATCACGAAATGACGGGTAGAACTTGACTAGTACTTATGATTTGTTGACCATAGTTAAGGTCATAGGTGCTAGGGGTAAAAACCTTAATCGGGAGTTTCAAGTGTTGGAATTTGCAATGAGATTGCATACCTTCTATGTGATAGTTGGATCCCGATACCCACTGGGAGTAATTGTTACTCCTGGGAGAGTTTTGCACTTTGCAATTAGCCGATCAAGTAGGTGTCTAGAAAGGTGTCAACGGGGTTACGCCTCTGGGAAAACGAGGTTTACAGTAATTAGGTCCGTGCGAAAGCACGGGGAACCTCCCTCAAAGTACCGACACTGGCCTGGCTGAATGATTGGCGAACTTGTAGAGTGTAATTAATCCCGGCTAGTCTTTCCTTTTAGGGTTTGAAGGAAGATTTGATAAAAACAGCGGGAGCCATCCTGATTAGATAAAATATATAACCAATCTGATCTTGCAAGAGCGCACGCAGAGTGTTTTCTTCTCTCTCTCTCCAGGTAGCGACCGTATCACGCCTTAATCAAGATAATAATACGGAATTTTGACCGAACCCGCTTGTTATACTGAGCTGGGGAACGTTGGTCCCGCTCCAACTTATAATTGTTATAAGACAGAGCAGGAAATAGGGGAATACCAGAATTCCTATGCCGCCCAAACGAAGAAAGTGCATATGATGCATCTTCTTCGGGTGTGTTCGTTAAAAAGAACTGTTTCTCAGTATCCTCTGCATCCTGGGTATATGATACCGGATCAGGATCCCAGATATGTAATCTGTTACATAGGGCTACAAAAAGGTAGAAAAACTGAGAACGGGAGATAAGTTTCATGAGGCAGAAAACGGGGCAAGTGTTGCAGCCAAGTCTGTTGGTCACTGTCACCCTGTATTACCAGTACATTGATTCTGAACAAATGCTATTAGATACCGAACCTGATATACAAAATCATATCAGTCTCTTTATTAGTAAAGAAGGATATAATTTTGTATTGTTGGATAATGTTTTGAACATTTCCTATATCAAAAGTTGATCGGTTCAGGCACGTTATCTAAAAGCATTGACGTTCTATATCAAACTACAGTTCCTTGTACACTGAACACACACAAGAGGAAGAGTTCAGAAATGAACGAATCCTTCTTGAGGCATTGTAGACTAGGTCACATCAATGCGACCCGACTGGCTGAAGTTACATTTTAGATGCATATTTAAATCAGTTTGAATTTACATCTTATGAAACTTGCCAGTCATGTCACAAAGATAAGATGACCATAGCTCTGTTTATTGGAAACAGAGAAAGAGTTGGTAAACTCTTGGGAATGATACATTATGATGTATGTAAGGTCTCCTGTCTACACGTACCAGGACTGGTTCTTTATACTTCATTATGTTCTCTGATAATCTCTCAAGATTCAGTCATATGTTCCTGTTGAAACATGAGTCCGAACCTTTTGAGATATTCACAGAATATAAGTTAGAAGTAGAGAACCAAAATACGGGTATAAGTATTATGTCCTATGATAAGATCAAGGAGGAGAATACTTGTGCATAGAATTCCTGGACTATTCTAAAGGAGAATGAGATTTTCTCTCAGTGTTACTCCTCTGAATACACCACAGCACAATGGTGTATCGGGGCGGAGCAATCACACAATATTAGATATCGTGTGCTCTATGATGAGTATTACTGAGTTACCTTTTTCCTTTAGGGTGTTATGCACTTGAGAAGCTGCATACATATTGAATTAGGTTTGAATCAAATCAGTGCCTACCACTCCATATGAGATATGGTATGGGAAGAGCCCATGTCTTAAGCTAGTTAAGATTTGGGGTTGTCCGGCCTATGTTTAAAGCAAAATCCGGACAAGATCGAGGCAGGATCAGTTCTGTAGAACTGGAAAGGTTCCAGCTATATGAAACTACAGTTGATGATTTGACAGAACCAAAGGATTCTATAGTTCCCGACGAACCTCAACCTCTCCGCCGATCTAGTAGGGTTCCTCATCCACCTAAGAGATACCTCGGTTTCTCGATGACAGTGGGAGCGAGGAATGCATCATAAGATGATGACCCAACTAGTTTCGAGCAGGCCATCGAGAGTAGGGACTCTGTAAGAATGGCTGGATGCTTAGCGATCTGAGATGGAATCCATGTACACCAGCAAAGTATGGACTTTAGCTGCTATATCTGAAGGGTTAAATCCCCATCAGGAGCAAGTATATCTTGAGAAGATTACTTGGTGTAGATGGAAAAGTTGAGACTTTCAAAGCTAGACTTGTTATAGGTTTTCGTCATCGACCAGGCGTGGATAATGATGAAACCTTTTTCCAGTAGCTATGCTTAAGTCTATCCAGATCCTACTTACCACGGCTACATACCATGACTACGATATCTGGCGGTTGGGTGCCATGACTGCTTTTCTAAATACTGATTTAGAAGAGAACGTCTGTAAGTACACAGCCATAGGGCCTCGTAGACAGTGGGAGCAGCGGAAACGTGTGCAAGTTGCTTTACAGAATAAAGCAGGGTAATAGAGAGTAAGGTGGGAATCTTCGTATTGTACGTAGACAACATACTCTTGATAGGAAAAGAGTTTCCTATACTACGATCGGTCAATCTCCTATTATCACAAGGATTCTCCAAATAGGATCAAAGTGATACCTCCTAAATCCTGAGTTTTCATCTATGAGATAGATGTAATTGGATGCTAGGATTCTCACTAAATGTAGTGAGATGGTATCAATCGATCCTGGGGAGAATCGCTGGAAGAGTTCCAGGGTGATAAAGACGACTGAATGTCAGTCACGGGCATTGTCTTTACCCTCAGTAGAGGGACGGTATATTGGAAGAGTTCCAAGCTAGATACCGTGGCAAACTAGACGATAAAGGCTTGTAACATAGCTATTGAAGATACTACCAAAGAGGCAGTTTGGGTGTATATTGGTTCATAAGATGAACTGGGTTCCTGCCATTGTATGACAATGGAAGTGTGGCTTCGGCCCTGGAACCCTGGTCCCATCAGTGACCCAGACATATTCTGAGGCAGCATCACCTGATCATGGAGATAGTTTATCTCCAGGTTGTTCGAGGTTAGGAGAGTAGACTCAGAGGACAACACGGCGAATCCACTCACGAAGGCCATATCCCAGAGAGAGACTCATATGGGATAGTTGAGTATTAGATACTGCAACTACTGCTATAGATGGCCCTAGTGCAAGTGGGAGATTGTTAGTTATATGTATGCCCTAGAGGCCATTACTGTACATTGGATGTATATTATAGTGGATGCTGGGACATATATAGGTAGGCCTTTCTTGCTCGACATGATAGTACGCTATCTGGTTGCACTTTATCTTAACATGTATACTTTCTGTCTCTCTGATTACATGTTGATAAAGCCCTTAGGATGTATACTCGACTTCCAGGACTATGATGCAGATCATACTAGTGGGGCCTGGGTAGTCAGTGAGTACATCCTTCATTGTTCCTAGTCGTGGGAATATCGAGACGGGGCATCGATATTCCAGAGTAGACTAGCGCATATCTTCTCGACCCATGCGATGGGCGATGGATGATCCCATATCCATTGGTGTTTGACATCGAAGATGGTATGCGGGTGCTCAGTGGAGACTGGGTACACTGAACAGACTCGCCGAGAACTCCCAGATGGTATTATACCTCACGTCAGATGGCAGTTCTCTGGTGACACTGGTACAGCTTAGTCTGTTGACCCGAGATCGTCATAGAGTCTTGTGTGTCTCCCACTGTGCTTTGATTTCCACCCTACCACGGCTCTACTGAGTTGTGCAAACAGGTGGTTTTTGGGTACAGTCCCGATTCACATGGAGGCAATGAGCGATAGGAGGGGATTCGTCTCTCCCGGTATTGGGGGTTGATGTTGTGCTATGCTCGACTGGCCATAACAGGAAATCCCTGGCCAGGGTTGCAGTGATATACTGGTAAGAGTTATCAGTAGTTTAACGAATGTTATGGACCTCAAGTCGGCATGACTTATCGAGCTACTGGGGTCTGACGTTTACCACCCCTACGCGAGATATGCGACATATCAGACGATCAGACCGGACTGTACGGTAAGTGTTACTGGTTGGATTCACAGGAGTGTGAGCGGGCTTGCTCGTCGATCTTCTGATCGCTCAATACCCGGGTGGCCGTTACGTTTAGCAGACCGCTTGCGGCTTGTGGGTGTTTGATATGATCATCATCCGCTGCCGGCGTATTGACGAGTCTTTAGAGTCCTACACAGAGGTTTCCTGGCTCAAGCGAAACGAAATAGGAGCGCATATGAGATATGTGCGGGACCGAGAATAATGCGAGTATATGATACCGTATTATATTCTCATGATGAATGTATCGATTAGTTATATGCGATATAACCTAGTTATCGAATCATGGATTGATTCGATAAGCCGTTACATTGGATACTAGTCGGTTATATGCGATATGACCGGATCGTTAAATCAAGTGTTGATTTAATGATTTAATGCATAATTATATATATATTTGATATATTACTTTGCACTAACTAGTATTGGTTCACTTTAAAAGGATTTTCTCACTTGAATTGTGCAAGTTGTATATGTGATATACTTTTGTGCACAAGATTGTATCATGTTTGATGATACTTGCTCTTTTGGGTTTGTGTAAAGATTAAACCATGTTTAGTGAATGGTTAGGGTTTCTTTTCTCTTATTTATTTATCCATTTATTATTGTTTTGGAAAATGATAAAGAGAAAGATAAATGGTGGACTTGTTTTGTTTTTAGTTGAAGCTTCTTGAAACCTTGACTAAGTCCACCATTCTTGTCTTTTCTCTAACCCTAACCACTCATCTAAACCTTGGTTAAATCTCTACACTAAACCATGGTTGAAGTTATGATAAGTATTCTTTTTATTTTCTTTTTTAAATAACTTATCATATCTTCTTCTTCTTCATCATCTTCTTCAACATGAAGAAAAGCTTTCTACTTCAATGGCAACTAGCCAAATCAAGTGAGAAATCCAAATCTAAAGTCTACCCACTTCCTATTTCTTCATCCTCTACTACTTGCCATGTATTAGAGTGTGTTGTCTTCATAAGTATCTTGACTTGGCGAAGGCGGAGCTTGTTCTTGTGATGCCTCGACGTAGATCATCTTCGGCATCGAACCGACGATCAAGCCCACCCATTCTTCGATGATACCGATGCTAGAGTCATGGGTTCGTTTTGGACAGCGGAGGGACTTCATCACGAAGCCTGGGAGGTGGTGGTCCGGATCTACAAAGGTTGTAGTCACTATCCCTTAGTTAAAATGTTAACTAGTTTCAATTGTCGCCTAGATTTCTAGCCAACGATCCGTTCTAGGGTTTCTCGGCACTAGGAATTTTTGATTTGTGCATGTTTGATCATTTGGGAGACCTCACTAGGGTGCCTAGGAACCCTACAGAACTTGACTAGCACTTATGATTTGATGACTATGTTAAGGTCATATAGTTGCTAGGGGCAAAATATTATCGGGAATTTCAAGTGTTGAAATTTGCAATGAGATTGCATACCTTCTATGAGATAGTTGGATCCCGATACCCGCTGCGAGTAAGAGTTACTCCTGGGAGGGTTTAACACATTACAATTAGCCGATCAAGTAGGTGTCTAGAAAGGTGTCAACGGGGTTACGCCTCTGGGAAAACGAGGTTTACTTTAATTAGGTCCGTGAGAAAGCATGGGAAACCTCCATGAAAGTACCGACATTGGCCTGGCTGAAAGATTGGCGAACTTGTAGCGTGTAATTAATCCCGATTAGTCTTTCCTTTTAGGGTTTGAAGGAAGAATTGATAAAAACAGTGGGAGCCATCCTGATTAGATAAAATTATAACCAATCTGATCTTGAAAGAGCGTACGCAGAGTGTTTTCTTCTCTCTCTTTCCTGGTAGCGACCATGTCACGCCTTAATCAAGATAATAAAACGGATATATTGACCGAACCCGCTTGTTATACTGAGCTGGGGAACGTTGGTCCCTCTCCAACTTATAATTGTTATAAGACAGAGCAGGAAATTGGGGAATACCAGATTTCCCGTGCCGCCCAAACGAAGAAAGTGCATACCGATGCATCATCTTCGGGCGTGTTCATTACAGAGAACTGTTTCTCAAATGTCGTTTACATCCTGGGTATATGATACCGGATCAGGATCCCACATATGTAATCTGTTACATGGGCTACAGATAGGTAGAGACTGAGAACGGGTGATAAGTTTCATAAGGCAGAAAACGGTGCAAGTGTTGCAACCAAGTCTGTTGGTCACTGTCACCCTGTATTACCAGAATACATTGATTCTGAACAAATGTTATTAGATACCGAACCGGATATACAAAATCATATCAGTCTCTTTATTTAGATAAAGAAGGATATAATTTTGTATTGTTGGATAATGTTTTGAACATTTCCTATATCAATAGTTGATCGGTTCAGGCACATTATCTAAAAGCATTAACGTTCTAAATCAAACCACAGTTCTTAGTATATAGAACACACTCAAGAGGAAGAGTTCAGAAATGAACGAATCCTTCTTGAGGTATTGTAGACTAGGTCATATCAATGCGACCCGACTAGCTTAAGTTACATATAGATGCATATTTAAATTAGTTTGAATTTACATCTTGTGAAACTTGCCAGTCATGTCACAGAGATAAGATGACCATAGCTCTGTTTATTGGAAACAGAGAAAGAGTTAGTAAACTCTTGGGATTGATACATGCTGATGTATGAAGGTCCCCTGTTTACACATGCCAAGACCGGTTCTTTGTACTTCATTACCTTCTGTGATGATCTCTCAAGATTCAGACATATGTTCCTGTTGAAACACAAGTCCGAAGTTTTTGAGATATTCACAGAATATAAGTTAGAAATAGGGAACCAAAATACGGGTAAAAGTATTATGTCCTTTGATGTGATCAAGGAGGAGAATACCTGAGCACGGAATTCCTGGATTATTCTAAAGGAGAATGAGATTCTCTCTCAGCATTACTCCTCCGAATACACCATAGCACGATGGTATATCGGGGCGGAGCAATAACACCCTATGTGATATGGTGTGCTCTATGATGAGTACTACTGAGTTTCCTATTTCCTTTTAGGGAGTTATGCAATTATGAAGTTGCATACCTATTGAATAGGGTTCCGATCAAATCAGTTACCTACCACTTCATATATGATATGGAAAGGGAAGAGCCCATATCTTAAGTTTGTTAAGATTTGGGGTTGTCCAGCCTATGTCTAAAAGCATAATCCGGACAAGCTCGAGGCAAACTCGTTTTTGTGGAAGTTTGTTGGATATCCCAAGGATTCGCAAGGGAATATCTTCTACCGAACCGAGCAACAAAAGATGTTTCGTTACTCAGCATGCCACCTTTGTGAAAGGGAATTTCTTATGAAGAAATTATAGGACATGAGGTAGAACTAGAAAGAGTTCCAGCTATACAAACTACAACTGATGATTTGGTAGAACTAAAGGATTCAATAGCAACCAACGAACCTCAGCCTCTCCGCCGATCTCGTAGGGTTCCTCACCCACCTGAGAGATATTTCGGTTTCTCTATGACAGTGGGAGTGAGGATTGCATCATGAGATGATGACCCAACTAGTTTCGAGCTGGCCATCAGGAGTGGGACTCTATAAGAATGGCTGGATGCTTAGCGATCTGAGATGGAATCCTTATACACCAACAAAGTATGCACTTTGGTTGCTTTATCTGAAGGGTTAAATCCCTATCAGGAGCAAGTATATCTTGAGAAGATTACTTGGTGTACATGGAAAATTTGAGACTTTCAAATCTAGACTTGTTAAAAGTTTGCATCATTGACCAGGTATGGATTATGATGAAACTTTTTCTAAGTACCTATGCTTAAGTCCATCCAGATCCCACTTGCCACGGCTACATACCATGACTATGATATCTGGCGGTTGGGTGTCATGACTGCTTTTCTAAATAAAGATTTAGAAGAGATAGTCTATAAGTACACAGTCAGAGGGCTTCGTAGACAGTGGGAGCAGCGGAAACGTGTGCAAGATGTTTTATGTGATAAAGCAGGCATCGCGGAGTTGGAACATCTGTTTTTATGAGTTAGTCAAAGAGTTTGACATCATCAAAATGGTAGATGAACCTTGTATATACAAAAAGGTAGTAGGGAGTATGGTGGTGATCCTCGTAGAGTACATGGATGACATACTCTTGATAGGGAAGTTGTTTCCTATGCTACGCTCGGTCAATCTCCACTTATCACAAGGATTCTCCATATAGGATCATAATGATACCTCCTGAATCCTGGATTTTGGATCTATGAGATAGATCTAATTGGATGTTAGGATACTCACTAGTTGTAGTGAGATGGTATCAGTTGATCCTGGGGAGAATCACTGGAAAGGTTCCAGAGTGATAAGGACGACTGAATGTCTGTCACAGGCATTGTCTTTACCCTCAGAAAAGGGACGGTATGTTGGAAGAGTTCCAAGCTAGATACCGTGGCATACTAGACGATAAAGGCTGGATACATCGCTACTAAAGATGCTACCAAAGAGGAAGTCTGGGTATATATTAGTTCATGAGATGAACTTTGTTCCTTCCATTGTGTGACAATGGAGTTGTTGCTTATGCCAAGGAACGCCCGTCCTATCAGTGATCCAGACATATTCTTAGGCAGTATCACCTGATCGTGGAAATGGTTGATCTCCAAGGGGATCGAGGTTCAGAGAGAAGACTCAGAGGAAAACACGGCGGATCCACTCACAAAGGCCTTTTCCTAGAGAGAGACTTTTATGGGATGGTTGAGTATGAGATACTACAACCACTGCTATCAGATGGCCCTAGTGCAAGTGGGAGATTGTTAGTTATATGTATGCCCTAGAGGCCATTACTATACATAGGATGTATATTGTAGTGGATTCTTGGACATATATAGGGATGACTTTCTTGCTCGATATGATAGTATGCTATCTGGTTACACTTTACCTTAACGTGTACACTGATTGTCTCTCTGTTACATGTTGGTAAAGCCCTTAGGATGTGTACTTGACTACCTGGACTATGATGCGGATCATACTAGTGGGGACATGGTAGTTCATAAGTACATCCTTCAAAGTCCCTAGTCATGGGTGTATCGAGACAGGGCTTCGATATACCAGAGTAGACTAGCGTGTAGCTTTTCGACCCATATAGATGGGCGATGGATAATCCCATATCTATTGATGTTTGACATCAGAGATGATATACGAGTGCTCAGTGGAGACTGGGTACACTGGACGGACTCGCCGAGAACTCCCAGATGGTATTATACCTTACGTCAGATGGCAGTTCTCTGGTGACACTGGTACAAGTTAGTCTGTAGACCCGAGATCGTCATAGAGTCTTGTGTGATTCCCACTGTGATTTGATTTCCATCATACCACGTCCAAGAGGGCGTGCAAAAAGGTGGCTTTTGGGAGCAGTCCCGAATCACATGGAGGCAATGAGCGATAGGAGGGGTTTCGTCTCTCCCGGTACAGGGAGTTGATGTTGCGCTGTGCTCGATTGGCTATAACGGGAAGTCCTTGGCCAATGCTGCTTTAGGGATTTACTTGTTAGTGTTACCAGTAGTTTCTCGACCCGTTATGAGCCTCATATCGACACACCTTATCGAGTTATTGGGGTCTGACGTTTACCACCCCTAGACGAGATATGCGACATATCAGACGAACAGACCGGACTGTACGGTAGTGTTACTGATTGGATTCACAGGAGTGTGAGCGGGCTTGCTCGTTGATCTTCTGATCGCTCAATACCCGGGTGGCCGTTACGTTTAGCAGACTGCTTGTGGCTTATGGGTTTTTGATATGATCATCACCTACTGCCAGCGTATTGACGAGTCTTTAGAGTCCTACACAGGGTTTCCTGGCTCAAGCGAAACGAAATAGGAGCGCATATGAGATATGTGCGGGACCGAGAATAATACCAGTATGTGATACTGAATTCTATTTTCGCGATTTGTGACATTGATCGGTTGTATGCGATATAGCCGGGTTATCGGATCAAGTGTTGATTCGATAAGTTGTTACTATTGATATTAGTCGGTTATTTGCGATATGACCGGATCGTTAAATCAAGTGTTGCTTTAATGATTTAATTTATAATTATATATTTGATATATTACTTTACATTAACTAGTATTGGTTCATTTAAGATTGATTTTCTCACTTGAATGTGCACATTGTTTATATGTGATATATGCAAGTGTACATGTTTGTATCATGCTTGATGATACAAACAAGTTGTGTGTATGAGACTTGAACCAACTCAAGGTTAAAATTAGGGTTTACTATTTTCCTAGCATATAACAAAAGAGTGTGACTTTGGTCAAAGTTATCAAGCTTCATGAAGCTTGTTAAACATTGACAAAGTCAACTCTTTTGTCATTTGTTCAAGATATTAGTTAACCCAACTCTTAACCTAATGCTTTGGTTAATTCTCTTCATGAGTTAAGCATGAGGGCTTAACTCAACCATGGTGCCATTATTTATTGGATAAGTTTCAATTGGATAATGATTCATATGATTCTTTCTTCTTCTTCATCTTCATCAAGCTTCAAGAAAGCTTTCTACCTCTAATGGTGCCATGAGAAAAAGAGTGAGAAATCCAATTCTAAAGTGAACCCACTTCCTATTTCTTCATCCTCTACTACTTTCCATGTAGTATAGGGTGTTCTCATCATAAAGTTTTTGACCAAGTGAAGGAATAGCTTGAGTTTGAGTCTCCCCGACGTAGATCATCTTCGGCCTCGAAGTCAATGACCTAGCCCGATCATTTATCCGACGAAACCATCGCTAGAGTCCGGGATCCCGATGATCGCAGCGGAGGGACGTCAACACGGAGCTAAAGAAGTGGAGGACCGGATCTACAAAGGTTGTAATCCCTTTCACTTAGCAGCAAAGTTGTTTGCTAGCTGTTCTTTTGCCTAATCTCTAGTTAACGATCTAGTTTAGGGTTTCTCGGCACCGGAAAATTTTAATTTGGCATGGTTGATGCTTTGTGGAACCTCTTGAGTATGCCTAGTAACCCTACACATCCATCGTCCATGTCATGGGTCGAGAATCGTATACGCTAGTCTACACTGGTATATCGATGCCCCGTCTCGATACACCCACGACTAGGGACCTTGAAGGATGTACTTATAGACTACCATGTCCCCACTAGTATGATCCGCATCATAGTCCAGGTAGTCAAGTACACATCCTAAGGACTTTACCAACATGTAACGATAAGACAGTATAAAGAGACTAGTATACATGTTAAAGTAAAGAGCAACCAGATAGCATACTATCATATCGAGCAAGAAAGTCCTCTATATATATATGTGCAAGCATCCAGTATGATATACATCATCTGTACAATACTGGCCTCTAGGGCATACAAACAACTAACAATCTCCCACTTGCACTAGGGCCAGCTGCTGTAGTATCGCATACCAAGCATCCCGAAGAGTCTCTCAAACTGTATCTGGGGAATGCACTTCGTGAGTGGATCCGAAGAGTTGTTCTTCGTGTCATCCCTCCTGACCTCTATCTCCCGGCGATCAACTATCTCCCGGATCAGGTGATACCGCCTCAGAATATGCCTGGATCGCTGATTGGACCTGGGTTCCTTGGCCAAAGCCACCGCTCCATTGTTATCGCAATACAAAGGTATTGGATGCTCAATGGATGGAACCACTCCAAGTTCAGTAATGAACTTCTTGATCCAGACAGTCTCTTTGGCAGCATCGTTGGCAGCGATGTATTCAGCCTCCATCGTCAAGTCTGCCGCGGTTTTCTGCTTGGAACTCTTCCAGCTAACCGCCCCTCCGTAAAGGGTAAAGACAAATCCCGACTGCGACTTAAAGTCGTCCTTATCACTCAGGAAGCTCGAATCGGTAAAGGACTTCACTTGGAGTTCTCCGTTACCATACACCAAGAGAATCTCTTTAGTCCTTCGCAAGTACTTGAGAATGCTCTTCATAGCTGTCCAGTGACTCTCTCCAGGATCAGCTTGATACCTGCTCACTACACTTAGTGAGTATGCTACATCGGGTCTCGTACATAGCATCGCGTACATGATAGAGCCTACTGCCGAAGCATAGGGTATCCCTTACATGCGAGCTCTCTAAAAATCAGTCTTGGGAGACATCTCTTTGGAGAGAGTGAGCCCTAGGATCGTGGGTAAAAACCTACGTTTGGACTCTTCCATACTAAACCTCTTTAGTATGGTGTCAATGTACCTGGATTGGGACAATCCCAATATCCTTTTAGATCTATCTCTATAGATCATAATTCCCAATATGCAGGAAGCATCACCAAGATCTTTCATTGAGAATCTTTGTGATAAGAAGAGCTTGACTGATTGCAGCATAGGAATGTCATTTCCTATCAAGAGTATGTCGTCTACGTACAATACGAGGAAGACAACCTTACTCTCTTCCACCTTCTTGTAGATACAAGGTTCATCTACATTTTTGACGAAATCAAACTCTTTGATAACGACGTCAAAGCAGATGTTCCAACTCCGCGATGCTTGCTTTAATCCATAAATGGATTTAAGCAGCTTGCACACTTTCCCGCTGCTCCCACTATCTACGAAGCCCTCTGGCAGAGTCATGTACACGCACTCTTCTAAATCACCGTTTAGAAAGGCGGTCTTAACATCCATTTGCCAGATTACGTAGTCATGATATGCAGCGATGGCAAGCATGATCCGGTTGGATTTAAGCATAGCCACTGGAGAAAAGGTTTCGTCACAGTCCACACCTGGTCTTTGACGAAAACCTTTTTCAACAAGTCTAGCTTTGAAAGTCTCCACTTTCCCATCTACACCAAGTTTTTTCTTGAAGATCCACTTTCTCCCAATGGGTTTTACCCCTTCAGGAGCAACTTCCAAAGTCCACACTTTGTTGGTGTACATGGATTCCATCTCGGACCGCATCGCATCCAGCCATTTCACTGAGTCCCCACTCGTGATGGCCTGCTCGAAGCTAGTTGGTTCATCATCAACCATGATGGAATCCTCGCTCCCACCATCCATGAGAAAACCTTAGTATCTCTCAGGTGGGTTAGGAACCCTACTAGATCTGCGGAGTGGCTGGGGTTCATCGGGAACTACCGAATCCTCTGGTTTAACCAAATCTTCTGTTGTAGTCTGTATTGCTGGAACCTCCTCCAGTTCTACCTCCATGCCACTAATTTCTTTTTCAAGAAATTCCTTTTCTAAAAAGGTGGCATGTCGAGAAACAAACACTTTTTGTTCCTCGGTTTGGTAGAAGATATACCCGCGCGAATATTTAGGATATCCAATAAACTTACACAGAATGGACCTTGCCGCGAGTTTGTCCGGATTTTGTGTTTTTGCATAGGCCGGACAACCCCATATCTTAACATAATTAAGACATGGTCTCTTTCCTTTCCATATCTCATATGGAGTGGTTGGCACAGATTTGGTGGGAACCATATTCATTAGGCCTGCAGCCGTTTCCAGTGCATATCCCCAGAAGGAAATAAGTAACTCAGCTGTGCTCATCATAGAGCGCACCATATCTAATAGGGTGCGGTTCCTCCGTTCCGATACACCGTTGTGCTGTAGTGTATATGGAGGAGTTAGCTGAGAGAGAATCCCATTCTCTTTTAGGAAGTCCAGGAATTCATTGCTCAAGTATTCTCCTCCTCGATCAGATCGTAGGATTTTAATACTTTTTCCGGTTTGGTTCTCGACTTCCTGTTTATATTCTCTAAATTTCTCAAAAGCTTCTGATTTGTGTTTCATCAGGAACACATATCCGAATCTAGAGAGATCGTCAGTGAATGTAATGAAGTACGCAGAACCATTCCTGGCATGTGTAGACATGGGGCCGCATACATCACTATGTATTGATTGGTTCTTAATTCCGATTGTGTCGTGTAACTCGAATAAGTTTCTTTGTGTCGGTATTTAGAAAATGAATAAAATTCACAATCAAAGAATTATTTTTACCGCAATCAACTACGGTGTCAGATGTAGATCGTTAGCGAGTGCGGATCGTCCACAGAGATTGTGCGATTCGTTTGTATGTTTGATTTGTTTGAATTGAAAAGTTAATAGAAAAGAAAAGAAAACAAGATTCAAGATTTTATCGATGGATTCAAGTGTCACTATTCTAACCAAGAATCAAGAAAATGATAAACAGTCAAGAATCGAGTTTCGACTATTTTTCCAACCAAATATCAAGAATCTAAATGAGGCTCGTAGGAATCGATCGGATCTATAGATATGATGTAATCTCAAGATGACGTATTCTTATCCTTCGACGAGTTGATACTAGATTGATGATGATCGACGAGAGTTAGGGATTTCTAGTGAAACTAGGGTTTCATCTTTTATCCCATGTTCTTTCGTCAATATCATTCAAATTCTAGCCTCTAGTAAATTCAAGAAACGATCGTAGATCACTAATTTCGAGCGATAACAATCAAGAAAGCATCGCAACGAAACTAGGTCATCGATTCTTGAACTTACTAGGGTTTACAAAACTCGTAGGACTTAAGAATCGTTTTAACATTTGTTACATCATCATTCTATTGATCGTCTCGACTCCTCGACGAGCGGAGTTTTACTCAAACATCACAACAAGAACTACAATTACAAATTGAGATCGAATCATGATGCAAGAATTTAAAGAAAACAAGATAAAAGAATTTCACCTTTTATTTATATCAACAATTTTAATACAGTCGCTCAAGAACTACAAGAGGAAGAACACGATTATCGAATTGGCTTTGCTTGTCTCCGTGAGTCGTAGATCGGCTTGGACCACTTTCTCTGTTGAAGATCGGCTCCGATCCTAAAAGGTTGAAGGGCTTCTTGCATGATTTGGTACTCGGGATCTTGAATTTTGATTGGAATTAGGGTTAGGGTTTTGCACAAGTCTTGTCACTAGACTTGTGGAAGAAGATGGAGAATTGAACTAATGATTAGAGATTGAAGAAGTAGAGATCTATTTTGAGATATCTAGATGCCTTTAACCCTAGGTCTAGGTTTCTATTTATAGATTTTCCAAACCCTAGGTCTAGGTTTTGAAATTACAATTCCCTCCAAAAGTTTGTTGAAGAGCTTCTAGATGAAGTTTGTTAGGAGCTTAGCTTAGGCTTTAAGCTAGAATTGTTTAAGCTTAGAAACCCTAGTTTGCTGAACTGGCAGAAGCTTCTGGAGTCTTCCGGAATTTGCCATAGAATTCTGAGCTGTAGGAGCTGAGGGAAGACTTTTGCACCAAAGTTGGAGGGATGACGTGGCAGCGCCGCCGCGGAACCGCGGCGCAAGGCGGCTCCGGCCGCGGTTCCGCGGCCATGTTGGAGGCTTGGGGTTTGATCTTTCCTCTGCTGGTTTGGGATGATGTTTGGGCCTTTTCCTGATGTTTTGAATTTTATTTGGCCTTCTGTATTGCTACCAGATCTTTATCCTTTGAGTTGGCGTATTTTTTATCAGCTTCTTTTGGCTTTATTCCTGCAATTTCCTGCACAAATCTTGAAACAAGTGTTGCGCAATATAGGGATGATGCGATGCCATGGAATGTAGTCAATTTCCTTTATAGTGCCGGTTTTAGAGTCTAACACATGCAATCTGATATTTAACGATTGATTTGCTAATACTTGCTATATGAATGCCGAACACTTCTAGATGAGTTCAAAAGATAGGGAAATTGCCGTGATAAAAATGCAGTATTTTCGACTGATCAAATTCCCCCAAACTTATTTTCGATCGTCTCGAGCGAACTGTTTTATTTAAAAAGAGAAGGAGAAAATAAAGAAAAAGAAAAACTAACTAGCACACTTTCGTAGGCAACACGATTGCACTGAGCACGTACAACAAGCCTTTAAACCTCTAGGTGTCCCTAGTAGGAGGAGTGTTGTCTCCTGAGGGTTTTCAGCGGATTGTACCCACAAAATCCAATAATAAAAGAAAGATCATTAATATTACATTTAAAGACAAGAATTGTAAAAGAAAGGCTTCGAAAATTAGGGTTTCTAACTAAGCTAGCTTTTCTGTTGTCATGAGCCCTATCTTAATGGTCATGAAAAAAATGTCAGAAATCACGTCCTCCCTCAATAAAACATCATCTTATTCTTCATTCCTATCTTTTTTCCAAACATCGATCATATAACCTTGCGTGTGTGTAAAGACATCCCTGCACCCGGAGAATTCAATTCAAGCTATCATACTCTTGCCCATCAGCCTTAGTACTTTTTAATTAATGAATATTTAGATGAGATTGCTCACACACTTTCATGCGACGGTTAATACTTCTTGAGGTACTAACCGACCGATTGCTCCTGTGCTTGCTTACTTGGTGTATTTTCCTCGTCTTGCACCACCTCAGGCATAACAGTGACTCCCAGACCAGTTGGCCTTAGGGCACTAGGTGAAAAGGCACCATCGCTATACATTTTTTATTGCCCTTGGTGATAACAAAACCAGTGTCCATTTTTCTCACCACTTTATATTTTCTTCATTTTATTTTTTTATTTCCTTCATACTTTTGGCTTTAAGACAAGAGCATTTCAAGGTATCCTCTACTATCCCAGGCTTTAAGACGTATGTAAGTGCGAATAGCAGGGTATCAACGTTCAAAATGTTTGGCTTCCAGAATAGAAACTATTTTTCAGACTTATTTTTATCCTCAGATTAGTGACGTCTTTCATCTTACTAACCCTTAGGACAACGGCTCATAACTACTTATTACTAGTTTGTATAAGAAAACTTCTAATTTTCTTTGTTTTCTTAAATTTTTCTAATCTCAAGAATGTAATTTTTCTCTATCTAAACATTCATTATCTTATTTATGTACAAAAAATATTTTTATATTTTGAATTTTATTTTATATTTTTATGGTTTTCAAAAAATGTTTTGTGCTTATGCAATGTATGATGCAAATGATGCGAAAATAAGCACAAACCTCCCCCAAACTTGTTTTTTAACAGTGTCCTCACTGTTGCCATCAGCTAAATCTCGAAAAACCTGTAAGCTTGGGAGGAATTTATTAGTGGGTGCAAAATATTTAAGTGAAGACCCCCCCAAACTTATTTTTGGCTCAAAATTTTGTAAAAATTTTCTTTTCGAGAGCCCGATTATACCCCCCCAAACTTGAGTTAAGCCATGTTAATTTTTGGAAATCACATGAGGGGGTCAAAAATCAGTGGTCGATTCCAAGCTTTGCAAAGACCGTAGGTCAACACCAACCATTCAAAAATTTTATCAATGCAGTACTCTGGTTGGTGGAAGAAGAAGTGGGGAAAGGGTAAGTGGTGGAATTAAATGTGTGTGTGTCTCATTTTGGAGAGACGATTCAGTGAATGTGATGGATTACTCACATTCTTTTTACAGTTCAGAAGAAGGGGTGGAGGTTCAATTTCAATGATTGGGAAAGGATTCATCTCAACACCCGTGTTATTCAGAAATGCGAGTTCATCAGCGAAGATCTCCTCAAAAGTTTCATCAATACCCCGAAGAATAATGACATCACAAAGTGCGTGGTGATCTTCAGACTCTAAAAGCAGTTCATAATCGGTGTTAGTTGTTGACCCGGATATCTCGGTGGAAAAGTGTCACGACCCGAAAGAGCACGTGACTGGCCCTTGAACCATATGAAGTCTATAGGACTCCATCTGATCCAAGTAAGCCAAAAGCCCAGAAATCTAAAACCATTTTTAAGAATAAGTAAAGAAATTTGTTTAAAGGAGTGAGCAAAAGCATGTTTGAAATCAAGGTTTTTAAATAACTAAGCCGAATATGCATTTTAAAAACAGTACAGTCTTTTCTAAAAATTTCGGCAGAGTTTCTTTTGTAAAACTGGCCCCGAATGGGGTATAACAAGGATAACAATATATGCAATGATAAAGGCATCCCCAAGCGGGAGCTAGCTCTTCGTCAATCGACGGTCACAACCACACAACGATATAATATACAACGCCAAGTGGCGAAGATCAAATCCAAAAAAAAGCTCAAAAGCAACAAGAAAACCGCAATACTACTAAGCGCGACTCTAAGGTCGAAAAATACAACACCTAAGTCTGAAACAATAAACAAGTTTTTGGTTGATGGAAATTCTAGATACAATGAAATAAATAAGTACAATGGTGGTTCTTGATGCGAAAGAATCCACCTAACAAAAGCAAATCACCCGCAAGAAGGTAGTGTGCCAGAAATGCCGCAAAGGGACCTGTACGGCAGAACCTGCAAGAACTGTGGCACAACGGGGGTGAGTTGCCAACTCGTGAATAGAAATATCTACAAGCAGAAACCGAAAGAAAGACATAATCCTAGGTCAATACGATCAGTATATAAAATCCTCAATATAAAACATGCAGCCTATAGCAAGGCTAGGGTAAATATCTAACCCGAGTGCAATCTCATGTGTCTGTGTCAGTGCCTCAGATAACAATATAGCATATGAATGAGATATGAATGCGTGAAAACAGAATACATTTACATGAAGCAACTGTTTACATACTTAGTGAGATTTCCCTTGTATTTTTAAAATGAGGTATCATAATGAAATCAGCATAAAACTGTGCCTAGCATCGGCACAAAACGAAATCCCAATATCCTGATATCTCAAAGTCTCAACCACAATATCTAGGGCGCCGTCAGTCCAGACCGGCCCCTACCATAAATCTCAAGACCACGACGGTATCCTCCGGATATCCGACACGTCGGGTAAAATCACCGGTAGGTAGTACTCCCCTGCCAGGCTCAACGTCATCACCATATTCCTCTTGCCCCGGGGTACCGCACCGGGTCCACCATGTACCCGAAACGGTTCATCCGTCTCCTCGAATCGGGTTTCCAAATCCATCAGCAAACTCATGGTGGACGACTCATACATCATGGAAAACCGCACTTTTTATTTTAAAAGAGAGAATATGATTATTTGTGTCATTGCGGTTTTCCTCCAAATCCAGAAAATCTCATAGAAATCCAAATCCAAACCTCAATAGCACGTAAAATAGTGAATATATGCATGAGAATCCATGAATGCGGCATAACAATGAATAACAGTATGCATGAAGTAGCAGGTAATAACTACAATGTCTAAACTATTAGCTAATAGGCTATGTCAAGCAATAATATATTTTCTAAGGTGTGCGTGACATGGCAATTACCGATGAAGATGTGTGTGAGCCGGCAAGTAAGTGTACGTGGTACATACGCATCATCGGTAATGGTGCTGGTGTCCTAACAGCATGATATCAATAATGGAGTATGAAACATAATATAGGAATGCGATGCAAAGCGAACCACAAAAAGGGAGTGGGAGCTGAAACTAGACGTAACTAAAACTAATCTGCATTAATCTAACATAAGTCCTACAATTGGTGCCTTTTGAAATAACACGAATCATGGGGTTTTGAAAATAGGGGCTACGGTGTTTTTATGAAAAGATACGTCGTTTTTGAAATATCCGTAGATTCCCTTGAGCTGTCTTTAAAAATGCCCACGATTCGTTAGTTTTTGAAATAGGTAAGAAGTCTAATCTACTCTAACAACTACCCTAACTATACGGCTGAACTAACAAGCTGAACTACAGGTAAGGAAACCGCCTAACATCTGAGTCGATATATATATATATAAGTCGGTGATCCCGCCTCAATAGTATCGCGTACGATACAGTATATCATCTGACATCCTCAAGTCATGAGCGCGGATCTATCATCAATGTAAAGCTCATACGGTAAATCGTCATACGGCATCCCAATAGCTGGGTACAGGTCAACATCTCACTATCTCGTCATATAACAGGTATCACTATCATCAGATCATATAGTCTGGGGGTACTACTCTATGTCTAGTACAAATCGATACCATCAATGAAGTATGCATGCGGGGGTAAACACATATCCCAAGCCCGCAAGAATCACATTTCGTATCCCAAATACGAATCATATCAAATCACCGATCTCGCGGCACAAAGCCCACATCATCGACTCAACTCCAAAGTCATCCCATATCATCAAACACCGTGCAAGTATAAGAAACACGCAAGTGTATGCGTGTGGGTGCAATTCTATCCTATGGTTCGCAACTAGGAACTACGCTAGTTATTTCTACCCCTAACTAACCATAACACACTATAGCTATCACACATATAAGTATACTACATAGTACTAATTACGGACTGCGGGGGTGCTATACGCCATCCACCCGACTTCCCCCTGTAGATATAATCTACTCACCTTACATCATCATTTGCGGACGTCACCGCGCATTTGCTTGTCGTCCCGAAGTCTTCATGGGTACCTACACATCAAAATATCGTATATGCGCATTAAAACCACATCCAAGCTAAAACGGCGCATGAAATCCAAAACGATACGATAAGGGGCCTATAGGTGAGAGAACCTATGGCACGCCTTCAAAACCATCAATAAATCCTCTATATCGTCGTATAAACGCCAAATAGTCGAGGCAAAACACAATCCACAATTTCAGACTTAAAAGTACGGAATACGGAAACACGAATCCAAAACAGCAACTTAGGAAATATGTCCCAGATTTCACCCTAGGTCACTTTATACAAATCTATATATACCAGGGGTCTAACATAAACATGTAGGAGCTACAGAACCAATACGAGCCAAGAAGGTGGGACCCAGGCCGCAATTTGCGGCCAATTGGGAGAAATTGGCGGCCGTACGGATGAGTTGGGGGCTAGGGTTTGGGGTGTTGGTTCAATGGTGCCTGCACATCTCACTGTCCACTCAATATTATTTTAGGAGTCTCGGGGTGTTAGCAGATTCTTAATAACAGTGGCAAATTCCAGTTTTTCCCCGATATCGGTTTCTAAAATCCGTATTCTGTTTTAAGCTTCAGGTTTTGGGTTCCAATTCATACACTAAGGTGTTGGTATAACCTTAACTGAGCTTAATTTCCCAATACAACACAAGTTTCCTCAAACCCTAACTTGATTATTCTCAATTCCTTAATATCACACAATATCGATTAAAAACTAAGCATGGGTAAAGGGAATGCTATAACTAAGCTAATGTTTCAGAATTTACCTCACTTGGCAACTCAAGAAAATCCTTGAGTTGCCCCTAGTGGTCAAAATCCACGCTTTCTTGGTCCATCTTGAAGGTCTCGGGCTCGTGCACACTTTTAATGAAACGGACGTGAGCTTTTGGGGTTGTTTTTGAGATGAAGAGAGGGATTGAAGAGGGGGGGAAAGGGGCTAGGGCAGCAGCTGCAGCAGGGAGAGTGAGAGAGGAAGAGAAATTGAGGGAAAAATGGCTAAGTGTTGGTCAAGGTAAACCCCATACCTCTCTCTCACCAACTCCATTCTTTATTCCTTTTCTTTTTCTTTTTCTTTTTCCCTTTTCTTTTAATCCAAACCTTCTCACAAGAATAGTAAACCCAAATGATAAATCATGGCAAGAAAAATGCACAAGTGTAGAAAAAAGTGATATGTGCAAGTTTTGCAACAAATTGCCAAAAAGTCCGATTAGCGATTTTTAATCGCGATTAGCACTAAATTAGTGTCAAACTAATCACAAAAACTTAAAAATGTCATAATTCTCTAATTTACCCTATTTTAGAATTTTCCATAATTTTTCTCAAATTTTTCCTATTTATTTGCATTTAATTATAGATTTAATATTAAAATAATCAATAAAATAATATTAAATTATAAAAATTCCTAAAATTAATATTTTATATTTTTGAAAATGTTACAATCTACCCCCCTTAAAGAAATTCGGTCCCCGAATTTAAATTTAAACCCCCAATACTAAAACAATTTCAGTAATAATCCATTTTGTCGGTGCTCCGAAAATATCAATACAGAGAGAATATCATAAAAATATACTGCTCTACTAGAAATCAATCCCCAAAATGCATATATAAGAATATCCTATGCGTCTGGTGCACAAGGAATCAAAATCCATATATGTGTCAAACAGGTGTACAAACAACATCTAGGTGCAACGGGTGTGCACGAAACATCTGTCGTAGGCAACGTGTGTGCCTGACAGAAAAAATCAGGTGCATGACACATGCACGAAGAATCCCGATTTAGTGCATTTGGCGTGCACCAAAATCATATGTCAAAACACTAAAGGTGCATGAAAACTACGCTGGAAGTGCAAATCAAATCACTGCATACGGTAGGCATGAAATCTCAATCAATATCCAAATGTAAAAACTCTGCGCAAAATATATAAATATCCAATGGGTGCATGAAACCAATATCATGAAACTCAGTCATCAAAACTAAATCATGCAAACAGAACGCCCAAATACCGAAATCCAAATTGACGGATACGTGATAATCGAATCACAAAATCACAAATCATAAATACCGTCGTCGGTAGTTCCTCCTTCGAGGTCGAGAAGGAGTCGGTGCATCCACTGCTAGCAGCGCTGGATATTTACTTGCCTCTTGCTCACAGTCTGGCGTGCTCTGACTCTGGGTCCTTATCTTCTTTGCGGATTTCCTATCTCGCGGTCGATCGGCTCATCGGCCCTGTCAGGTGTGCTAACGGGGACGATTCCATTCTGGCACTTCTCTGGTCACCTCTCGGTCAAACCTCACGACCACTCGTAAGGAAGCATATCACTGGCGTCGGCCTCTGGCTCTCTGAAAGCACGTCACAACATCTGATCCTGGGTGCAAGCATCGTTGCAGCAATGTCCGGAAAGGAATCCTGCTCAGGGTCTCTTCCAATCATGCCTAAGCCGAACTGTACGAAGGCTGGTACCCTTGCATAATCTCCTTTCGCTCAAAAGACATCTGTGTCCTCAGCACAACATTTTCTCGGAAATTGGTCGCATCCCAACGCCTCTGTAAGCATATCAGGTCTCTAGTCTCGACGGAAAGTAATGACAGCTCGTCAGTGTCTCGCACGAACCTCTTGTTCCACCTGTCTCTATCGTCGTCCACTATGACGCCACGCCAAGCTATCTACGCACTGCACTGTTCTCGGGCACGGTCAATCTGAAGTCTCTCGCACGGACTCGAAATCGCGTACTCTGTAGCTTCATCATTCTGTAGAAGATGTCAGGCCGAACAGGTCCTCGGGAACACGTCCTAACCATCGGAGGAATACTCATCACTCGTCCGTCCTTGATCAATTCGCAACGCATCTGGGTAAGTTCCTTTATCCGAACCTGGTCAACTACCTCGTCGACAATGCCGAACTCTGTCCTGCTGGGTGTGCGCAATACGACCACTCCTGGGTCCAGGTCTTCTCGTATCGTTCTCCAGAAAAGTCCTGTCGAGGTTCCTTTCTCAAATCTCATCCTGCCGAAATGCCCGGAAGTCGTCATCCAATGCTGAAGCTAAAGCTTATTCCGGAACGGCTGCATACTTATCGCGCTTCTTTCTAGAAGATATATCCATATACAACACCTCTGGGTGCGTATCACATCTCTGATGTCAGCGGAGTGGGACGTCATCTCGCCGAAATATCTTGCGAACTCTTTTCTTCACTCTGCGTCAATGTCGACTGATTCGGACTCGTCTCATCGTGGCTGCATGGACCATGCTCCAACGGCTATACTCGTATCTGGAGTCTCCCAAGCAAAGCATCCCATCACATGATATCCGAATGATGTCGAATCATCCGATCGGCTCGTCAGAATCTCATAATCCCCCAAGAGATCACATCATGGGTACAGTTTAATAGCATCTAGTACATGCCACAACGTCGGTGGTCCAGCCGTAGAAGGGCAAACCCAAGCCTCGCTAATGGCGCCGCGGAACTGCCGCAAACCCTAAGGTTCAAAGGCTTTCACACGGTCATTAAGTCGAGTTAGGGTTTCATTCTTCTAGAGGGTCCATAGAATCACCTGCATGTCTTTCCGTATACTTTAAACTTGGAAAATGGGCTCCTGACATTCGATCGTCTCTATCGACTCTCAACGAACCTGCGTGAAGTCGTCTCTAGCTGGAAACAATCTATCTGATGACCTCGCATCGGTAAACGAACGAACCACTTGTCCTAGTCACTCATCCTCAGGTGAGTAGCGACTCGCTATCATCTCTCTAGGTATATGCTCACGCTGCAGTAGCTCCAACCATCTGGGCGATATCTCATCATTTGCAGCAACAACTGGCTCATACGCCTGTACGCCGAACAACGCCTCAATCCTCCAGGAAAGGCAACACATTGGCGGTCATCTCTGAATCGGTCTGCTCTAGATCTGAGTAAGACTCTCTACACTGGAAATCTTCAACTCAACTGGGCCCGCTCTGGCGCAAAGTCGGACGAATCACCTTCGTCTCTCAAATCGGGTGGACTAGCTATCATCTGTCTCATATCTGCCTGAAAGCTACGGCAATCCCAGCTCGTAAGCTTCGGAAGCGACATCCTGTCAATCTCAGCAACAGCTGGTCCATCTGTCTGCACGGTAGGCGACATCACAATCTCTGAGGTATGCTGTACATCAACAGTCCTCTCTCAACTGGCAGCTCTAACAATGACCCGATCATCCGGTGCAAGACCAAGCACTCGCCTCCACTAGAGGTCACAATCCACAACACTAACCCGAGACGTTCCCATGTCACCAGAAAACACAATGGTCGGCCCTCGTACCAAACGAGCTCACACCGGCCGTAACCCTAGCAGCAGCCCAAACTGCGCTCAAACATGGCGACAGGAACCTCAGTCGAGTATCAAAGAGAGCACATCAATGGCAAGAAAGGAAACAACAGATCCAAAGTGGATACATGATCATAGGAAAGAACAGCATCAATGAAGGTATGATCATGAAACTAATAGAATCGGGAATCTCAAATGGATGTATGATCCTGGATATAAGGAGAATCACTGATCTCGAAAAATATGCACATCCTAAGGTTCCTTAAGCGGAGTGGCGTGTCGTAAGTATGCCGCGGAACATACCAACGGTACGTCACTCTACTTTAGTCACCTATTCCATCAACCAAGGGTCATCCTACGCGACGAAAGTTCGGGTCTAATACCCCCTCGACCAAGTCTAAGTTCCGTAAGGTCAAGCCTAAGTTCCGTATATATATAAACGCCCTAGGCTCCACATAGTCAAACTTAGACTCGAACCAAGGTCAACCTAGCGCTCTGATACCAACTTTGTCACGACCCGAAAGAGCACGTGACTGGCCCTTGAACCATATGAAGTCTATAGGACTCCATCTGATCCAAGTAAGCCAAAAGCCCAGAAATCTAAAACCATTTTTAAGAATAAGTAAAGAAATTTGTTTAAAGGAGTGAGGAAAAGCATGTTTGAAATCAAGGTTTTTAAATAACTAAGCCGAATATGCATTTTAAAAACAGTACAGTCTTTTCTAAAAATTTCGGCAGAGTTTCTTTTGTAAAACTGGCCCCGAATGGGGTATAACAAGGATAACAATATATGCAATGATAAAGGCATCCCCAAGCGGGAGCTAGCTCTTCGTCAATCGACGGTCACAACCACACAACGATATAATATACAACGCCAAGTGGCGAAGATCAAATCCAAAAAAAAGCTCAAAAGCAACAAGAAAACCGCAATACTACTAAGCGCGACTCTAAGGTCGAAAAATACAACACCTAAGTCTGAAACAATAAACAAGTTTTTGGTTGATGGAAATTCTAGATACAATGAAATAAATAAGTACAATGGTGGTTCTTGATGCGAAAGAATCCACCTACCAAAAGCAAATCACCCGCAAGAAGGTAGTGTGCCAGAAATGCCGCAAAGGGACCTGTACGGCAGAACCTGCAAGAACTGTGGCACAACGGGGGTGAGTTGCCAACTCGTGAATAGAAATATCTACAAGCAGAAACCGAAAGCAAGACATAATCCTAGGTCAATACGATCAGTATATAAAATCCTCAATATAAAACATGCAGCCTATAGCAAGGCTAGGGTAAATATCTAACCCGAGTGCAATCTCATGTGTCTGTGTCAGTGCCTCAGATAACAATATAGCATATGAATGAGATATGAATGCGTGAAAACAGAATACATTTACATGAAGCAACTGTTTTCATACTTAGTGAGATTTCCCTTGTATTTTTAAAATGAGGTATCATAATGAAATCAGCATAAAACTGTGCCTAGCATCGGCACAAAACGAAATCCCAATATCCTGATATCTCAAAGTCTCAACCACAATATCTAGGGCGCCGTCAGTCCAGACCGGCCCCTACCATAAATCTCAAGACCACGACGGTATCCTCCGGATATCCGACGCGTCGGGTAAAATCACCGGTAGGTAGTACTCCCCTGCCAGGCTCAACGTCATCACCACATTCCTCTTGCCCCGGGGTACCGCACCGGGTCCACCATGTACCCGAAACGGTTCATCCGTCTCCTCGAATCGGGTTTCCAAATCCATCAGCAAACTCATGGTGGACGACTCATACATCATGGAAAACCGCACTTTTTATTTTAAAAGAGAGAATATGATTATTTGTGTCATTGCGGTTTTCCTCCAAATCCAGAAAATCTCATAGAAATCCAAATCCAAACCTCAATAGCACGTAAAATAGTGAATATATGCATGAGAATCCATGAATGCGGCATAACAATGAATAACAGTATGCATGAAGTAGCAGGTAATAACTACAATGTCTAAACTATTAGATAATAGGCTATGTCAAGCAATAATATATTTTCTAAAGTGTGCGTGACATGGCAATTACCGATGAAGATGTGTGTGAGCCGGCAAGTAAGTGTACGTGGTACATACGCATCATCGGTAATGGTGCTGGTGTCCTAACAGCATGATATCAATAATGGAGTATGAAACATAATATAGGAATGCGATGCAAAGCGAACCACAAAAAGGGAGTGGGAGCTGAAACTAGACGTAACTAAAACTAATCTGCATTAATCTAACATAAGTCCTACAATTGGTGCCTTTTGAAATAACACGAATCATGGGGTTTTGAAAATAGGGGCTACGGTGTTTTTATGAAAAGATACGTCGTTTTTGAAATATCCGTAGATTCCCTTGAGCTGTCTTTAAAAATGCCCACGATTCGTTAGTTTTTGAAATAGGTAAGAAGTCTAATCTACTCTAACAACTACCCTAACTATACGGCTGAACTAACAAGCTGAACTACAGGTAAGGAAACCTCCTAACATCTGAGTCGATATATATATATATAAGTCGGTGATCCCGCCTCAATAGTATCGCGTACGATACAGTATATCATCTGACATCCTCAAGTCATGAGCGCAGATCTATCATCAATGTAAAGCTCATACGGTAAATCGTCGTACGGCATCCCAATAGCTGGGTACAGGTCAACATCTCACTATCTCGTCACATAACAGGTATCACTATCATCAGATCATATAGTCTGGGGGTACTACTCTATGTCTAGTACAAATCGATACCATCAATGAAGTATGCATGCGGGGGTAAACACATATCCCAAGCCCGCAAGAATCACATTTCGTATCCCAAATACGAATCATATCAAATCACCGATCTCGCGGCACAAAGCCCACATCATCGACTCAACTCCAAAGTCATCCCATATCATCAAACACCGTGCAAGTATAAGAAACACGCAAGTGTATGCGTGTGGGTGCAATTCTATCCTATGGTTCGCAACTAGGAACTACGCTAGTTATTTCTACCCCTAACTAACCATAACACACTATAGCTATCACACATATAAGTATACTACATAGTACTAATTACGGACTGCGGGGGTGCTATACGCCATCCACCCGACTTCCCCCTGTAGATATAATCTACTCACCTTGCATCATCATTTGCGGACGTCACCGCGCATTTGCTTGTCGTCCCGAAGTCTTCATGGGTACCTACACATCAAAATATCGTATATGCGCATTAAAACCACATCCAAGCTAAAACGGCGCATGAAATCCAAAACGATACGATAAGGGGCCTATAGGTGAGAACCTATGGCACGCCTTCAAAACCATCAATAAATCCTCTATATCGTCGTATAAACGCCAAATAGTCGAGGCAAAACACAATCCACAATTTCAGACTTAAAAGTACGGAATACGGAAACACGAATCCAAAACAGCAACTTAGGAAATATGTCCCAGATTTCACCCTAGGTCACTTTATACAAATCTATATATACCAGGGGTCTAACATAAACATGTAGGAGCTACAGAACCAATACGAGCCAAGAAGGTGGGACCCAGGCCGCAATTTGCGGCCAATTGGGAGAAATTGGCGGCCGTACGGATGAGTTGGGGGCTAGGGTTTGGGGTGTTGGTTCAATGGTGCCTGCACATCTCACTGTCCACTCAATATTATTTTAGGAGTCTCGGGGTGTTAGCAGATTCTTAATAACAGTGGCAAATTCCAGTTTTTCCCCGATATCGGTTTCTAAAATCCGTATTCTGTTTTAAGCTTCAGGTTTTGGGTTCCAATTCATACACTAAGGTGTTGGTATAACCTTAACTGAGCTTAATTTCCCAATACAACACAAGTTTCCTCAAACCCTAACTTGATTATTCTCAATTCCTTAATATCACACAATATCGATTAAAAACTAAGCATGGGTAAAGGGAATGCTATAACTAAGCTAATGTTTCAGAATTTACCTCACTTGGCAACTCAAGAAAATCCTTGAGTTGCCCCTAGTGGTCAAAATCCACGCTTTCTTGGTCCATCTTGAAGGTCTCGGGCTCGTGCACACTTTTAATGAAACGGACGTGAGCTTTTGGGGTTGTTTTTGAGATGAAGAGAGGGATTGAAGAGGGGGGAAGGGGCTAGGGCAGCAGCAGCAGCAGGGAGAGTGAGAGAGGAAGAGAAATTGAGGGAAAAATGGCTAAGTGTTGGTCAAGATAAACCCCATACCTCTCTCTCACCAACTCCATTCTTTATTCCTTTTCTTTTTCTTTTTCTTTTTCCCTTTTCTTTTAATCCAAACCTTCTCACAAGAATAGTAAACCCAAATGATAAATCATGGCAAGAAAAATGCACAAGTGTAGAAAAAAAGTGATATGTGCAAGTTTTGCAACAAATTGCCAAAAAGTCCGATTAGCGATTTTTAATCGCGATTAGCACTAAATTAGCGTCAAACTAATCACAAAAACTTAAAAATGTCATAATTCTCTAATTTACCCTATTTTAGAATTTTCCATAATTTTTCTCAAATTTTTCCTATTTATTTGCATTTAATTATAGATTTAATATTAAAATAATCAATAAAATAATATTAAATTATAAAAATTCCTAAAATTAATATTTTATATTTTTGAAAATGTTACAAAAAGTCCGTATGTGTATGACACATAGTTGGGTCAAACAACAACGTATGAAAAGAGTCAAGATCTGTAAGTGCACGGCGGCGACCCGGCCGTCAATCCGACGGCCAAATGCGGAAACGGTGATAAACATTAATTTTGCGAACTTAGCAAACCGGCACCACTGTGCACTAAACACCCGGATCGAACCATTAACTAGTCTAAGCTAACTACAGGACGGGTTAGAGATATACCGAATTTTCCGAGTCCTCCGGTCTTCTCGTCGTCGTCCCGATCTCCTGCGGAAACTCCGGTCGTCGCCTCCTCGCCGGAACGGCACCACATCGCCTGTATCTTTTACGGGCTCCCACCTCAATACCGAGGCAACTCTGGCGTGAAGTTGGCTGGCCGACGCGTCCAAGATTTGCTGTAGAATGTATAGTGTAGGGGCTATGTCTCATTTGGGGTTTTGTTGCCTTTGAAGATGATGGAGGAATCAAGATAAGAAAAATGGTGCTTGCATTTTTCTATCATGAAATGAGATTAAGAATGAAACTCTCAAGAATGAAACTCTCTCATTTTCTTTCTCTCAACCATTGCCAACCTCTTCCATTAAGTGAGAATAATATGGTGGAGGAATGAATATGAAACATAACAAGAAGGGAGGTGAGCGTAGGAGAAGAAGAATGGTGACCATAACCAAACATCATCATAACAAACTCAAATCAACCTCAAATCCTTTCTAATCTCATTAATACAAATCAAGTGATGAAAAAAGAATCAAATGATGGTGGAAAAGAAAAGATGCCATCATAATCAATTCATTTGCAAGAAACTCCCTCCACAATTGTTATTTGCAAACTTGCAAATAACCCCCTCCATCGGAAAAGTCCGGCCGGGAAAGAACAAAGAAAAACCGGCCGGAACGGAATGCAAACTGGCAACTCCAGAAAACTGGTCCCGTAATAAATTACAGGAAAACCCCGATACTGTGCATACACACCCGCATCTGTATACCGACCGGATACAAATGCAATGAGACAAAAATACACTATCTAATACTACGATCCGGCTTAAGCCAAAGCCGGCTAGTAAAAACCGTCCGATCACGATCCGTGCAATACCGCACGTATCTGATCGAACCCTGCCATATCTCCATACGACCTCTACAGCGTTTCGCCCGAAAGCTTGTGTAACTGAAAGTGTGGTGGACTCTAAAGACTCGTCAATACTATGGCTGTGGATTTAACCACTAGCACGTCAGATGTATAAGCCAATACGTGACGGGCTACCAGCTATTGACTAAAAGGGACGTCGATGAGCGAACTCATCCTGAAACCCTACTGAGCCTGTTAGTGACAATATCCGTACAGTCCGGTCCGTTCGTCTATGAGCATCGCATGTCGGGCCTAGGGGGTTGGTAAAAGTCAGACCCCCAAAAGCGGTACAAGTCGTGTCGGAGTGTAGCCCAGAACACCCTGAGATACTACTGGAATACCTACCAGTAAATCTCCTGCCTTGGCCAAGGACTTTGTGTAATGGCTCTCCTAGAAACAGCGCGACCTCACCCCCAATACCGGAAGAGACGAACCCCTGAAGTTCCGCTCACTGCCTCCATGTGGCTCGGGACTGTACCCAACTAAAACCTGTTTGCACGACTCCTTTGAGCCGTGGTAGGGTAGTAATCAAAGCACAGTGGGAACTCACACGAGACAAATGACGATCCCCAGGTCGATGAACTAACCTGTACACATGTCACCTGGGAACTGCTATCTGACGTCAGGTATAAGGCCAACTAGCATGTTCCCGGCGAGTCCTGTCCGGTGTACTCATAACCCAATGAGCACCTGTATACATCTTAGGTGAACCAACTGACACCAGTGGCTTGTGAGACCGGCCACCGCCCCTCGTCGGGGTCTCGACTGTATACACTAGTCTACTCTGGAGTATCGATGCCCTGTCTCGAAACTCCCACGGCTAGGGACCTTTTAAGGATGTGCTTATAGACTACCAGCTCCCACGTATATGATCGCCCTCATACTGCCGGTAGTCAAGCAAGAATCCTAGGGGCTCTATCAACGTGCAATAGCGATCTGTCAGGTCACCTAAAGCAGTACACGATGATAAAGGTAAACCAGATAGCATACTAACATCTCGAGTAAGACTGTCCTACCGGGATAGGTCCTCCCTCAATCATTGCAATCACGTGCCTGTGATCCAATAATTGACTCTGAGGGCACTATCTCCAACAATCTCCCACTTGCACTCAAGGCTAATTATTGCGATGTCGCATACTCACAGCCCGTGTGATACCGAACACATAGCCTCAGTGAGTGGATCCGCCTAGATGTTTCTTTCTATGTCTCTCTATATCTCAAGTTCGCGGAGAAAGCCATCTCCCGAAAAGTGCAATACCTATCTTAGAATGTCTGGAAGTCTGATGGGATCGAGCTCATAAATGAACTCCAAATCCAAACTTCTTAGACTGTATCGTCAACTGAACTTAATCAGTATCCTGCGCCATGCCACCCTCAGTATTGCCTTGGACCATCTTTCCAAAATACTGCCCCTCGTCAGAGGGAAAAACTATAACTCTGACAACCTCCTTGTCGTCCAGGTCACCTTGGAAGCCTGGAATGATAACCGTCTCCTAAAGGAGGTAGCCGTTATCATATCCCTAGAACATTCACTTATGTTCTAAAACTGCTTCCGACTGTTTCTCCAGGATTGGATCAATGTCAACTTATTGCATCTAGTGCAAGAACAACATCTGGTGTGGTACTTGACATCTCATGATTGACTCAATTGCCTGAGCAAGTGATCTGCCAATCATGCACATCCCTCTCCCCTTTAGTCTGTAAGACACCTTTAGAGAGGGTGACTCCATCACCTGCAGGTACACTACCGTGCCAGGAGTCGTCCATTCTAAATACTCTTAGAATGCTGTCAAGGTACCCTGATTGGGAAACCACCCAAATCTAGATCTAAAAACATAGATCTAGTAACCAATATGTCTGATATAATGTCCAAGTCCCATGTGGAGAAACCACTGTGTGACGACCAAAGTATAACCGATCGTAGTATAGGAATTTCTTTTCCTACTCTGTGTATGTCATCCAAATACCAGGATATCACACCCTACTACCTTCTCAACAGATCCATCCCCTATTCTGATGACGTCAAACCCATGACTGTCACATCAGAAATAGATGATCTATCTCCGCTATATCTGCTTTAGTCTATAAATAGACATAAGACTGATGTCCACCAATGCTTCCGCTGCTCCCACTGACTACGACAACCCTCTGCCAGAGTCATATAGACGTGCACTTCTAAAACTAGTTTAGAACGACGCTATACTCATCCTCCTGCCGGGTCTCGCAGCCTGGAACAACAACAATGGTAAGTGTGGGTAAACAAGAACTTCCCTGTCACCGTCCTTGAGGCTACCGGAGTACCTCTCGGGTGCCTGAAGTTACCCACCTAATCAGCGGAGTGGCCAATGGAATGTCAAAACAGATTGAATCTTTAGGTTCCTTATCAAATCTTCAGTAATCGTTTGCGGTTCTGGAATCACTTCCAGTTCTACCATACTCCCACTACTGTTTTTTGAAAAAAAATCCATTTTTAATAAAACTGTGGCGAGTCTAGAACAATATTTCTATTGATCTGCCAGATGGTAGAAAGTCAACCCTCGTCATAGCCTGGGTCAACCCACAAACAGCCATTACAGAAACGTGCCTTGAGTTGTCCAGTGTCTGGTTTTAATCATAAGCCGGACAACTCCCCGTACCTTAACAATGTTAAGATATGAACCGTTCTATATCCAATGTAGAACCAGAGGCACTGATTTAATTTAACCAGATTCAAATCATGCAGCTGTCTCCAGTGCATGTCAACTAAATGGAGAGAGGCCGATCAGCGTTACTCAACTTAGGAATGCTTCCAATTATGAGTAACCTGAAAGAGAAGCAATTTCTCTTTATCATTACTATCAACTGAATACCATACATAAGTATCTACTTCTTCGATCACTTTGAAGAATCCCGATACTTGCTACACCTGGTTCTCTACTCAATTCAAATACCTATAACTCCTCAAAACTTAGACCCTGTGTTTCTACGAAACACATGTCTAAGAACTAGAGAAGTTAAAAGTAAACAGAATATAGTATGAGGACCAACCCCTCTGTCCAAATGGACACTGGACAACATAGAATACTCTGTATAAGTCCGCTGAGTCTAACTACTCTTTCATTGTGTGTCGTAGGTTGAAAACTGTACTTATGGTTAAGAAGAATTACACCGCTGTTTAATGCTCCTTACCTAACCATCCACTGATATAGGTAAATGTCATCGACATAATATCAAAAGGTATATCTCACTCTATGAAAATAGACGTACAGATATAACAATTTGAAATTGGTGCACAACAGCGGATATTCAAAACCAAATATTTGCCGATCGGCAAACAGCCCAGATGATCTCCTCAAATATCACCGATTACAACGAATCCCGATATAATGAGGATGATCACCCTATTCCCAATAACTTACTCCCTCTCATCATCTGTAAAACCATACAGATGTGAGAATCAAACCTGGTAAATACATACCCTGGAGCAAGTGTCTAATCGGGAAATCAGTTTTCTTTTAACAGTACACAGTTGAACCGAAACATTGACATGTTTCGATGGGGTATCCTGGTATTCCTAGTAATGCCTCTACCATTATACAGATTCACAACTATAACAGTATAATTCTTTGCCACCTCTCCAAATCCCTTTATATGTCTTTAGTCATTACCTTCTGCACACCCCTTTAGGCCAATTGGTTTTCTTCCTTCCCTACCGTTCGGCACCAGCCTATGGTTTGGAAGAAGACTATCCAATAAGCATAATGGGTGTACTGTCCTAATCCTAGGAGCACTCGCAATGCGAGAGAAGGTGAAGATAAAAGACAACCGAATAAACCTTATTCCTATTTCTCCTGAACCAGAATCCATCCCCGAACTGGAACAAGTTCCTTTCGAGTTCGTATATAGCATACGATGGAGTATCCAATAAACTGTGGATCTTCGTAGTGATACGGAGTGTCCTGGAGAAATACAACGGTGATTTAGGATTGGCGAAGAAATACTTGGTTTGGTCGTGAATATCAGTCGCAATTTACTTTGCCCTCTTACTAATCCCTTGCTTTGTCTTAATCTTAATACCTTTTGTACACCGTTTAGGCTAACTGGTTTTCTTCTTTCCCTACCGGTCGGCACCAGCCTATGGTTTGGAAGAAGACTATCCAATTTGCGTAATAGGTGTACAACTCCTAAACCAAGGAGTACTCGCAACCTGAGAGAAGGTAAAAAGGAAAAGACAACTGAATAAGTCTTATCCGTTTTCTCCAGAACCGGAAACCATCCTCGAATTCCTTCGAGTTCGTATATAACCATACGATGGTTTTGTCCAATGGAAGTGGACGTTCGTAGTAATACGGGGTGTCCTGGAGAACAGGGTAAAAGTAGGAGTGGCAATGAGGTTTGCAACTCTAACAATCACAAAGCCAGTGTTAAGAAGGTTCGGTCAACTTGGTCACTGAGTCATAGTCTTAGGGTCGGGTCAATGGTCGCTGCCGAAGAGTGAGAGATAAGAAACACTCAGCGTGCACTCTAACCTAGATCAGAATGGTTACCAATTTATCTAATCAAGAAACTTCCCACTGTACCTCAAATTCTCCTCCAAACCTGAAAGAAGAATTAGTCGGGGTCACCCGAGGAGTAAACTAACTCAATAGTGGGAATCGGGATCCAACTCTCATCGCATGATAACGTGACGGAATCCGCTCACGGTATCACACTCCAGAAGGTATGCGTATATCTGGCAAGTTTCAGTTCTTTTGAAACTACCGATGTGATTTTTACCCCATGCTCTTATGACCTTGACTAAGGCCAACAAATCATAAGTCACATGTCAAGTTCTACCCGTCATTGTCCAGGTTGATTTGAACCCACCCCTACAAGCCCTTGACTAGGGCCAACAAGGCTATACGACTGTCCCAAACCAACGCATCTATCTATGCAGCATATGAATATCCAATAGCTACCAAACACTCTGCCTTGACTAAGGCCAACAAACACAGCTTGAATACTATTGACTACCCATATGAAACGACGGAGGGCTACGAATGGTTTCTGGCGAAAACCTTTAACGTAACGAACTTGATATCGTTGAAGGAACAGATAGCTTTTTAGAAAATATAGTGACGAAAACCTTTACTAAAGAGGTCACTCCCGGTGAAGGGATCTCGGCTCTTTCCCGTAGAATGGGGTGCAGGATATTCCAAATGAATACCACGATGCATAACAAAAGTGAACATCCTTGCAATAACAGCTTTTTGAAAAGTGTTCCAACAACATCAGAATAGGTTTGTTTTACTTGCATTGATCCGAATCAACGCAGTCCCATCAATTGATCACACCACAAAGAACGAAAATATACTGACGTACGTATATGCCATCCGCATTCGCCACTGGGTCCCGTCATCACCCGTTAGGTTAGCTTACTAACGACAGAGCGGGGACTGGACTAGCGCGGATGTAAAACATATACAACATCTACTAATATATATACCAATATATTATATTTCGCTCAAGGCGTGATAAAATGCAACATCACAGAAATGTATAGCATCACAGAACAATACAGATATCTGGGATCCCCGGGTTTCACAGAGCCACTACTGAAACCCGACGTTCCCCTGGTCGTGTGGATAGCCTGTGCAATGAAATCCTAGACCCCTACGGGCGCGGCAAGTTACCCGCCAAAACCTGAAGCAAGGCAGCCCCCTTCAGCTCCGTGAATGGACCACCCAGCACTTCACGGAATCCGGCAACTTGGGCACCCCTCCTGGGTCAACCTGTACCCCCTACGAGTGCAGCGAATAGCCCGCCAATTCCAGAGTGAAGCCCCCTCCGTCCCAATGCCATGAGATGCGGGCTTGTTGCCCTCCAGAACCCGGCTATCTGTGCACCCCTCCACGGGGTAATCCTAGTACAGAAAGTAAAATATACATACAACGGGTACATTGACCGCAACCTGGTCGTGCCCCAAAAGAATAATACAATCAGGCAGTGACGGCAGTCCACATGTCGGACGCTCGCCCCGCAATATCAAATGTACATAATACAACAGAACTGTACTAGCATTGATACCAGGCTATCCCCCACGACCGATCCGCAACATCACAGCAAAATCACAGAACATCAACGTGAAAGTCACGTTCGCAAATCCGTCTAACCGGGCTATAGCAGTTAGACCGGATTTACCGATCGAGTGACATTCACGGTCGCAGATATAATGTAAATACTGTGAAATAATGTGTTTAAAATATCCGATCGATCAAAGATTAACAAGTGGGCCCCTAAGCAATACTGTAGCACTCACAGAAAATCTGGGCCCAATATTAATATTCCAAAACCCCTAAAATAAGCCCAGAAGCCCACTGGAAAAAAATGATACAGTGACGACACCAAAGTGCGGCGGAACCGCGGCCCAAGGAGGGGTTTGGCCGCGGTTCCGCGCTTCAGTGGTCGACTGACTGTGTCGAATTTTTCCAGTAGTCTTAGAATTTCCAGTACATTAGATTTTTACAACCTGAAAAATTTTTAGAGCCAGGAAAAAATCGACAGAAAACTGATGTGAGGAAAAACGCGGGTTTTTGGAATTTTGGTCGATCGGAAGTGCAAACACATCAAGAAAACCTAGACGAAGTTAATGGCGAGGCTCTGATACCACTGTAAGTGCACGGCGGCGCCCCGGCCGTCAATCCGACGGCCAAATGCGGAAACGGTGATAAACATTAATTTTGCGAACTTAGCAAACCGGCACCACCGCGCACTAAACACCCGGATCGAACCATTAACTAGTCTAAGCTAACTACAAGACGGGTTAGAGATATACCGAATGATCCGAGTCCTCCGGTCTTCTCGTCGTCGTCCCGATCTCCTGCGGAAACTCCGGTCGTCGCCTCCTCGCCGGAACGGCACCACATCGCCTGTATCTTTTACGGGCTCCCACCTCAATACCGAGGCAACTCGGGCGCGAAGTTGGCAGGCCGACGCGTCCAAGATTTGCTGTAGAATGTGTAGTGTAGGGGCTATGTCTCATTTGGGGTTTTGTTGCCTTTGAAGATGATGGAGGAATCAAGATAAGAAAAATGGTGCTTGCTTTTTTCTATCATGAAATGAGATCAAGAATGAAACTCACAAGAATGAAACTCTCTCATTTTCTTTCTCTCAACCATTGCCAACCTCTTCCATTAAGTGAGAATAATATGGTGGAGGAATGAATATGAAACATAACAAGAAGGGAGGTGAGTATAGGAGAAGAAGAATGGTGACCATAACCAAACATCATCATAACAAACTCAAATCAACCTCAAATCCTTTCTAATCTCATTAATACAAATCAAGTGATGAAAAAAGAATCAAATGATGGTGGAAAAGAAAAGATGCCATCATAATCAATTCATTTGCAAGAAACTCCCTCCACAATTTTTTTTTTAAACTTGCAAATAACCCCTCCATCGGAAAAGTCCGGCCGGGAAAGAACAAAGAAAAACCGGCCGGAACGGAATGCAAACAGGCAACTCCAGAAAACTGGTCCCGTAATAAATTACAGGAAAACCCCGATACTGTGCATACACACCCGCATCTGTATACCGACCGGATACAAATGCAATGAGACAAAACTACACTATCTAATACTACGATCCGGCTTAAGCCAAAGCCGGCTAGTAAAAACCGTCCGATCACGATCCGTGCAATACCGCACGTATCTGATCGAACCCCGCCATATCTCCATACGACCTCTACAGCGTTTCGCCCGAAAGCTTGAGTAACTGAAAGTGTGGTGGACTTTAAAGACTCGTCAATACTATGGCTGTGGATTTAACCACTAGCACGTCAGAGGTATAAGCCAATACGTGACGGGCCACCAGCTATTGACTAAAAGGGACGTCGATGAGCGAACTCATCCTGACACCCTACTGAGCCTGTTAGAGACAATATCCGTACAGTCCGGTCCGTTCGTCTATGAGCATCGCATGTCGGGCCTAGGGGGTTGGTAAAAGTCAGACCCCCAAAAGCGGTACAAGTCGTGTCAGAGTGTAGCCCAGAACACCCTGAGATACTACTGGAATACCTACCAGTAAATCTCCTGCCTTGGCCAAGGACTTTGTGTAATGGCTCTCCTAGACACAGCGCGACCTCACCCCCAATACCGGGAGAGACGAACCCCTGAAGATCCGCTCACTGCCTCCATGTGGCTCGGGACTGTACCCAACTAAAACCTGTTTGCACGACTCCTTTGAGCCATGGTAGGGTAATAATCAAAGCACAGTGGGAACTCACACGAGAAAAATGACGATCCCCAGGTCGATGAACTAACCTGTACACATGTCACCTGGGAACTGCTAACTGACGTCAGGTATAAGACCAACTAGCATGTTCCCGGCGAGTCCTGTCCGGTGTACTCATAACCCAATGAGCACCTGTATACATCTTAGGTGAACCAACTGACACCAGTGGCTTGTGAGACCGGCCACCGCCCCTCGTCGGGGTCTCGACTGTATACACTAGTCTACTCTGGAGTATCGATGCCCTGTCTCGAAACTCCCACGACTAGGGACCTTTTAAGGATGTGCTTATAGACTACCAGCTCCCACGTATATGATCGCCCTCATACTGCCAGTAGTCAAGCAAGAATCCTAGGGGCTCTATCAACGTGCAATAGCGACCTGTCAGGTCACCTAAAGCAGTACACGATGATAAAGGTAAACCAGATAGCATACTATCATCTCGAGTAAGACTGTCCTACCGGGATAGGTCCTCCCTCAATCATTGCAATCACGTGCCTGTGATCCAATAATTGACTCTGAGGGCACTATCTCCAACAAGATCGGTATCAGGAGGATCATCAAATTCGCTGCTATCGACATCCATTAAGTCGACAGAACAGACCTGAGCAGTAGGTTCGGAGGGTACACTTCCCAACTTGTAAATGTTCATCTCAATTTTCATCTTCCCGAAGGATAGGGTCATAGAACCATTACGACAGTTGATTATTGCATTGGAAGTGGCCAAAAAAGGTTGACCTAAAATCACCGGAATTTGATTCCGTGGGTTAGCTACAGGCTGTGTATCAACTACAGTAAAGTCCACAGGGAATATAAATTCCCCGAGTTTTATTAACACATCCTCTAGTTCACCCCTAGGTTTGGTGATTGATCGGTCAGCCATCTGGAGAGTGCAAGGAGATGGTTTCAACTCTCCGATCCCTACCTGCTCATAGACTGAGAAAAGAAGCAGGTTAACACTTGCCCCAAGGTCTAGTAGAGCACGGTTGATGTGTTTCTCCCCAATAGAGATGGAAATCGTAGGATAGCCAGGATCCTTACGTTTCCTCGGTAATTGCTGAGGGAAAGCCGTGTCTACAGTCTTTGCTATGAATATCTTCTTGGGCATTTGTTTCTTCCTCTTTCTAGTGCACAAGTCTTTAAGAACTTTCGCATATGCGGGGACTTGTTGGATAGCATCTAGAAGAGGGATGTTGATGTTAACCTGTTTAAACATTTCAGTGATCTTCTCCATTTGTAGACTCAGTGTGTTTTCCCTTAATCGATTTGGGTAAGGAGCTTGAGCAATAAGATCAGGGTCCAACGCTGGAGAAGATCGTGTGTATGGAACCGATCTAAGAATAGGAGTGGGGATCATTTTCGGTGGACTAGAAGAACTGGGCAGAGGTGGCGAGCCTTGTGGGAAACGGAGAATAGGCTCGCTAGAAGGTGGTGGGGTAGAAGAACTGGAATCAGAAGTAGAAGTGTGTGTGTGAGGAAAGGTCTCAGCCAGGGTGTTGATAGGATTTTCAATATCATCAACTTCTTCCCCAACATGGTTATCCAGCACTCTCCCAGATCTCAACGGGGTGATTGCATTCACATGATGTGAATAGCCAGGATTGGGTAAAGGTTGAGCTGGGAGTTTCCCTTTCTCTCTTGCACTCATTTCGGCCTTAAGTCGTGCAATTTCAGCTTCCATCGTTCTGATACTCTCAGCTTGGGACACTGAGTTTTTCTTTATCTCACCGAGAGAAGACCTAACCTCGGCCGATACTTCTATGAAATTTGACAAGAGTGATTTCATGGTTTGAGCGAATTGAGAGCATTCGTCAGAACATGACAACTGTATTGGATTAGACTGTGTAGGTGTGTTGACCTGGTTTTGGAAATTTTGTGACTAGTAGGGGTGCTGAGTGAGTTGAAGTGGTTGCTGTTGTGGTGGAAGAGCCCTTTGAAAATTATTTTGGCTTGGAACCGTGTTTTGAGATTGTTGTTGGTTCCAAGCAAAATTCGGGTGATTCCTCCAACCCTGATTGTACGTGGAAGAATATGGATCGTTTCTAGGTCTTTGAAATGCGGCATTAGTATGCTCGTGACCTTGAAACGCAGAGTTTAATGGACATTCTTCCGTTAAGTGAGACGGATCAGAACAACAGCCACATACAGTTTTGGGGAGCGATATTGGGTTTAGGGAGGCTACAGAAAATTTGTGTTCCATAGCGTCGAGCTTCTTTTGCATTGCTGCCATCTCAGCTCGAACACCTATGGACACATCTATTTGGTGTACGCCACCCCTATTCAATGGTTGGGTTCCACTCTCCCACTGTAGTGATTTTTCAGCGAATTCTTCTAAAAATTTCCAAGCTTCCCCATCATCCTTAGTCATAAAAGTACCCTGACACATGTTTTCAAGGTTCTGTTTAGTGTTTGGGTTAATGCCCTCATAAATGATTCGGCAAAGATCCCATCTCGGGATGCCGTGATGAGGACATTGAACCAATAGATCCTTGAAACGATCAAAGGATTTAGAGAATGGTTCAGTAGGGAGCTGGGTAAATTGATTCATTTCGCTACGGATTCGAGCTGTCTTTTTCATTGGGTAAAATTTCTTAAGGAATGCCGCGACGAATTCTTCCCAATTCGTAATTGAGTGTGCGGTAGTGTTATATAGCCACTTCTCGGCCATATCGCACAAAGTAAATGGAAGAAGTCGTAGAAGCATAGCATCCACAGAAAGTTGTGACGTACCCATCATTGCGCATACGTTTTCAAATTTGGTAATGAAAACGTAAGCGTCCTCAGTCTCGAGTCCGTGGAATTTGGGTAAAAGGTTGATGTATTGGGGTTTAATTTCAAAATTATCACCGTTGGCTGGTGGAATGGATAAGCAGGTCGAAAGAGGACCTTGCAGTGGATAGCACCTCTCTTGGAGAGAGATGCGGGGTGGATTCTGCACACCAACGGACGGCGGCAGATTAGGGTTAAAGAAATTCGATGGAGGTGGATCCATCGATGTAGGTGTGGTAGTAGGTAAAGAAGAAGTAAATGGAGAAATATCGACTTCGGAGTCGATAAAGGGTACGCGAACTAAACGGGCACTAGAATCCCGTGTCCAGCCTATCTTGTACTAAAAAGGGTTAGCACAAGTGGCAGAGTTGACTTATAATTAGGGGTAATGAATGAATGAATGCGGTGTTTGTCTTGAAAATAGGACGGATTTTTTATAAAAAAAATTATGCAACACAACAAATGCAGCACACAAAACCCTAATTCTAGGGGTCGCCTAGGTCAGATCTCTAGACCGCTCCTAACTGCCAGAAGACAAGACGCAGGATAAATCCTCCACTGCCTCTTTGTCTCTCCTGTGGCCAGGTAAGTGGGAGGTTCTCCACTACGTAAGTAGTGGGCCTAATTAAGTAACCACTAGCCTTCGACACACTTGCCTAGACAGCACAAGAGAAACGCGGATAAGCAATGAATTACCCACGACCTTCTTCTGTCCTAAGTGAGCGCGACAGTCCTTAGAGTCATCTCTAGATCTTTTTTAGTTAATTGGGGTAAATGCGGATGCAAGTTTTGCGATTTTCGGGGCTTAGGATGGGTAATGAACTCCCCACCTAATCTGGATTTGGTCTTTGCCCCTTAATGTCCGTATTTATAATGCAAACAACCACAAGAATCAAAACAAGCACAATTTAATTTTGCTATTTTGCGCGCTGCGATTATTTGCAAAGAAACCTGCACAAAATGTTAATTGGAGCAGATTTTAGAAGGAGATAAGAAAGTAAGTGGTTACCTGCCAAAATTTGCACAGAGAACCCTTCAGCAAGCCGCGGAACCGCCGCAAATGCTGGCTCCCACCGCGCTTCCGCCGCCGTCGGTGATGATCCCTGCACCAAAATTCAACAGCAAGCTGCTGTTTACTCCTTCAGTCCTCTGGAATTTTCCAAATTTTTTTCTAATTTGACAGCAAGCTCCAGATCTCCTTGCAATAAACCACAACAAATTGTTTATATTTTTGCGCGAATTTTGATCACAAAATTACAATGGAATAAATCTTTCAATTCAAATTTCAATATAAAACGAATTAGCGCGTAATCCCCGGCAACGGCACCATTTGATTGAATCGTAAAATTCCGATTGTGTCGTGTAACTCGATAAGTTTCTTTGTGTCGGTATTTAGAAAATGAATAAAATTCACAATCAAAGAATTATTTTGACCGCAATCAACTACGGTGTCAGATGTAGATCGTTAGCGAGTGCGGATCGTCTACAGGGATTGTGCGATTCGTTTGTATGTTTGATTTGTTTGAATTGAAAAGTTAATAGAAAAGAAAAGAAAACATGATTCAAGATTTTATAGATGGATTAATGTGTCACTATTCTAATCAAGAATCAAGAAAATGATAAACAGCGTAGAATCTGTAAGTGCACGGCGGCGCCCCGGCCGTCAATCCGACGGCCAAATGCGGAAACGGTGATAAACTTTAATTTTGCGGACTTAGCAAACCGGCACCACCGCGCACTAAACCCCGGATCGTGCCATTAAACTAGTCTAAGCTAACTATAAGAAGGGGAAGAGATATACCGACTGATCCGAGTCCTCCGGTCTTCATCTCCACTCCGATCTCCTCGCGGGATCTCCGGTCGTCGCCTCCTCGCCGGAAGGGCACCACATCTCCTGTATCTTTTACGGGCTCCCACCTCAATACCGAGGCAACTCGGGCCCGAAGTAGGCTAGCCGACGCGTCCAAGATTTGCTGTAGAATGTGTAGGGTAGAGCTTATGTCTCATTTGGGGTTTGTTGCCATTTGAAGATGATGGAGGAATCAAGGTAAGAAAAATGGTGCTTGCATTTTTCTAGCATGAAATGAGATGAACAAATTTTCCCTCTCCAAGAATGAAAATGACCCTCTCCTCTTCTTCTCTCTTTTCTAATGAAAACCTTATCACTTTAGAAAATGGTGGAGCAAAAGAATATGAAGCATGAAGGGAGGTGATGGTAGTGTAAAGGTGGAGGGTGACCATAACCAAAACATTATCATTACCAAAACTCAAATCAACCTCAAATCCATTCTTATCACAATAAATGCATGAAAAGCAAAGATGCTTAACATATCAACCCTTATGCAAATAAACCCTCCACAAAGTGTTATTTGCAAACTTGCAAATAACCCCTCCATCGGAAAAGTCCGGCCGGGAAAGAAGAAAGGAAAACCGGCCGGAACGGAATGCAAACTGGCAACTCCAGAAAACTGGTCCCGTAATAAATTACAGGAAAACCCCGATACTGTGCATACACACCCGCATCTGTATTCCGTCCGGATACAAATACAATGAGACAAAATCTACACTGTACTATACTAGGATCCGGCTTAAACCAAAGCCGGCTAGTAATATCCGTCCGATCCTGATCCGTACAATACCGCACGTATCTGATCGAACCCTGCCATATAACCATACGGCCACTAGTACAAACCGTCCGATCCTGATCCGTGCAATACCGCACGTATCTGATCGGACCCTGCCATATCTCCATACGGCCTCTACAGCGTTTCGCCCGAAAGCTTGAGTAACAGAAAGTGTGGTGGACTCTAAAGACTCGTCAATACTATGGCTGTGGATTTAACCACTAGCACGTCAGAGGTATAAGCCAATACGTGACGGGCCACCAGCTATTGACTAAAAAGGGACGTCGATGAGTGAACTCATCCTGACACCCTACTGAGCCTGTCAGTGACAATATCCGTACAGTCCGGTCCGTTCGTCTATGAGCATCGCATGTCGGGCCTAGGGGGTTGGTAAAAGTCAGACCCCCAAAAGCGGTACAAGTCGTGTCGGAGTGTAGCCCAGAACACCCTGAGATACTACTGGAAAACCTACCAGTAAATCTCCTGCCTTGGCCAAGGACTTTGTGTAATGGCTCTCCTAGACACAGCGCGACCTCACCCCCAATACCGGGAGAGACGAACCCCTGAAGATCCGCTCACTGCCTCCATGTGGCTCGGGACTGTACCCAACTAAAACCTGTTTGCACGACTCCTTTGAGCCGTGGTAGGGTAGTAATCAAAGCATAGTGGGAACTCACACGAGACAAATGACGATCCCCAGGTCGATGAACTAACCTGTACACATGTCACCTGGGAACTGCTATCTGACGTCAGGTATAAGACCAACTAGCATGTTCCCGGCGAGTCCTGTCCGGTGTACTCATAACCCAATGAGCACCTGTATACATCTTAGGTGATCCAACTGACACCAGTGGCTTGTGAGACCGGCCACCGCCCCTCGTCGGGGTCTCGACTGTATACACTAGTCTACTCTGGAGTATCGATGCCCTGTCTCAAAACTCCCACGACTAGGGACCTTTTAAGGATGTGCTTATAGACTACCAGCTCCCACGTATATGATCGCCCTCATACTGCCGGTAGTCAAGCAAGAATCCTAGGGGCTCTATCAACGTGCAATAGCGACCTGTCATGTCACCTAAAGCAGTACACGATGATAAAGGTAAACCATATAGCAAACTATCATCTCGAGTGAGACTGTCCTACCGGGATAGGTCCTCCCTCAATCATTGCAATCACGTGCCTGTGATCCAATAATTGACTCTGAGGGAACTATCTCTAACAATCTCCCACTTGCACTCAAGGCTAATTATTGCGATGTCGAATACTCACAGCCCGTGTGATACCGAACACCCAACTCCTCTACTAGTCAGTCTCACAAATCCCGTTTGTGAAACTATTGCGGTCGAGGAATAGCCTCAGTGAGTGGATCCGCCTAGATGTTTCTTTCTATGTCTCTCTATATCTCATGTTCGCGGAGAAAACCATCTCCCGAAATGAGCAATACCTGTCTTAGAATGTCTGGATGTCTGATGGGACCGAGCTCATAAATGAACTCCAAATCCAAACTTCTTAGACTGTATCGTCAACTGAACTTAATCAGTATCCTGCGCCATGCCACCCTCAGTATTGCCTTGGACCACCTGTCCAAAATACTGCCCCTCGTCAGAGGGAAAAACTATAACTCTGACAACCTCCTTGTCGTCCAGGTCACCTTGGAAGCCTGGAATGATAACTGTTTCCCGAATGGGGCTTTCGTTATCATATCCCTAGAACAGCCACTTATGTTCTAAAACTGCTTCCGACTGTTTCTCCAGGATTGGATCAATGTCAACTTATTGCATCTAGTGCAAGAACAATATCTGGTGTGGTACTTGACATCTCATGATTGACTCAATTGCCTAAGCAAGTGATCTGCCAATCATGCACATCCCTCTCTACTTTAGTCTATAAGACACCTTTAGAGAGGGTGACTCCATCACCTGCAGGTACACTACCGTGCCAGGAGTCGTCCATTCTAAATACTCTTAGAATGCTGTCAAAGTACCCTGATTGGGAAACCACCCAAATCTAGATCTAAAAATATAGATCTAGTAACCAGTATGTCTGATATAATGTCCAAGTCCCATGTGGAGAAACCACTTTGTGACGACCAAAGTATAACCGATCGTAGTATAGGAATATCAGTTCCTACTACCTTCTCAACAGATCCATCCCCTATTCTGATGACGTCAAACCTATGACTGTCACATCAGAAATAGATGATCTATCTCCGCTACATCTGCTTTAGTCTATAAATAGACATAAGCCTGATGTCCACCAATGCTTCCGCTGCTCCCACTGATTACGACAACCCTCTGCCAGAGTCATATAGACGTGCACTTCTAAAACTAGTTTAGAACGACGCTATACTCATCCTCCTGCCGGGTCTCGCAGCCTGGAACAACAACAATGGCAAGTGTGGGTAAACAAGAACTTCCCTGTCACCGTCCTTGAGGCTACCGGAGTACCTCTCGGGTGCCTGAAGTTACCCACATAATCTGCGGAGTGGCCAATGGAATGTCAAAACAGATTGAATCTTTAGGTTCCATATCAAATCTTCAGTAATCGTTTGTGGTCCTGGAATCACTTCCAGTTCTACCATACTCCCACTACTGTTTTTCTGAAAAAATCCATTTCTTTTAAAATTGTGGCGAGTGAAGAACAATATCACTATTGATCTTCCAGATGGTAGAAAATCAACCCTCGTCATAGCCTGGGTCAACCCACAAACAGCCATTACAGAAATGTGCCTTGAGTTATCCAGTGTCTGGTTTTAATCATAAGCCGGACAACTCCCCGTACCTTAACATCGTTAAGATATGAACTGTTCTATATCCAATATAGAACCAGAGGCACTGATTTAATTTAACCAGATTCAAATCATGCAGCTGTCTCCAGTGCATGTCAACTAAATGGAGAGAGGCCGATCAGCGTTACTCAACTTAGGAATGCTTCCAATTATGAGTAACCTGAAAGAGAAGCAGTTTCTCTTTATCATTACTATCAACTGAATACCATACACAAGTATCTACATCTTCGATCACTTTGAAGAATCCCGATACTTGCTACACCTGGTTCTCTACTCTATTCAAATACCTATAACTCCTCAAAACTTAGACCCTGTGTTTCTACGAAACACATGTCTAAGAACTGGAGAAGTTAAAAGTAAACAGAATATAGTAAGAGGACCAACCCCTCTGTCCTAATGGACACTGGACAACATACAATACTCTATATAAGTCCGCTGAGTCTAACAACTCTTTCACTGTGTGTCGTAGGTTGAAAGCTGTACTTATGGTTAAGAAGAATTACACCGCTGTTTAATGCTCCTTACCTAACCATCCACTGATATAGGTAAATGTCATCGACATAATATCAAAAGGTATATCTCACTCTATGAAAATAGACGTACAGATATATCAATTTGAAATTGGTGACAAACAGCGGATATTCAAAACCAAATATTTGCCGACCGGCAAACAGGCCAGATGATCCACTCAAATATCACCGATTACAACGAATCCCGATATAATGAGGATGGTCACCCAATTCCCAATATCTTACTCCCACTCATCATCTGTAAAACCATACAGGTGTGAGAATCATACCTGGTAAATACATACCCTGGAGCAAGTGTCTAATCGGGAAATCAGTTTTCATTTAACAGTACACAGTGAAACTGAAACATTGATATGTTTCGATGGGGTATCCTGGTATTCCTAGTAATGCCTCTACCATTATCCAGATTCACAACTATAACCGTATAATTCTTTGCCACCTCTCCAAATCCCTTTATATGTCTTTAGTCATTACCTTCTGCACACCCCTTAGGACAAATGGTTTTCTTCCTTCCCTACCGTTCGGCACCAGCCTATGGTTTGGAAGAAGACTATCCAATAAGCATAATGGGTGTACTGTCCTAGTCCTAGGAGCACTCGCAATGCGAGAGAAGGTGAAGATAAAAGACAACCGAATAAACCTTATTCCTATTTCTCCTGGACCAGAATCCATCCCCGAACTGGAACAAGTTCCTTTCGAGTTCGTATATAACCATACGATGGAGTATCCAATAAACGGTGGATCTTCGTAGTGATACGGAGTGTCCTGGAGAAATACAAAGGTGATTTAGGATTGGCGAAGAAATACTTGGTTTGGTCGTGAATATCAGTCGCAATTTACTTTGCCCTCTTACTAATCTCTTTCTCTGTCTGAACTTAATACCTTCTGTACACCGTTTAGGCTAACTGGTTTTCTTCATTCCCTACCGGTCGGCACCAGCCTATGGTTTGGAAGAAGACTATCCAATTTGCGTAATAGGTGTACTACACCTAAACCAAGGAGTACTCGCAACCTGAGAGAAGGTGAAAAGAAAAGACAACTGAATAATCCTATTCGTTTTCTCCAGAACCAGAAACCATCCTCGAATTCCTTCGAGTTCGTATCTAACCATACGATGGTTTTGTCCAATGGAAGTGGACGTTCGCAGTAATACGGGGTGTCCTGGAGAAAAGGGTAAAAGTAGGAGTGGCAATGAGGTCTGCAACTCTGACAATCCAAAAGCCAGTGTTAAGAAGGTTCGGTCAACTTGGTCACTGAGTCATAGTCTTAGGGTCGGGTCAATGGTCGCTGCCAAAGAGAGAGAGAAAAGAAACACTCAGCGTGCACTCTAACCTAGATCAGAATGGTTATCACTTTTTCTAATCAGGAAACCTCCCACTGTACCTCAAATTCTCCTCCAAACCTGAAAGAAGAATTAGTCGGGGTCACCCGAGGAGTAAACCAACTCATCAGTGGGAATCGGGATCCAACTCTCATCGCATGACAACGTGACGGAATCCGCTCACGTTATCACACTCCAGATGGTATGCGCATATCTGGCAAGTTTCAGTACTTTTGAAACTCCCGATGTGATTTTTACCCCATGCTCTTATGACCTTGGCGTGAGGTCAAAATATCATAAGTCACATGTCAAGTTCTGCCCATCATTATCCAGGTTAATTTGAACCCACCCGTACATACCCTTGACGTAGGCCAAAATAGTAGTACGACTGTCCCAGACCAACGCATCTATCTATGCTACAGATAAATACCCGGCAGCTACCAAACGCTATGCATTGGCGTAAGGTCAAAATACATAGCTTGAATACTACCGAATATTTAACTGAAATGATGGAGGGCTACGAATGGTTTCAGGCGAAAACCTTTAACGTAATGAACTTGATATCGTTGAAGGAACGGATAGCTTTTTAGAAAATATAGTGACGAAAACCTTTACTAAAGAGGTCACTCCCGGTGAAGGGATCTCGGCTCTTTCCCCGTAGAATGAGGTGCAGGATATTCCAACTGAATACCACGATGCAAAGCAAAAGTAATCGGCTATAGTGAAGTTAATGCCCTGACGCAAACTTCTGTCCAAGGGGTCACTCCCGGTGAAGGGATCTCGGCCCTTGCCTCGTCGACTGAGGAGCAGGATATTCCAAATGAATACCACGATGCAAAACAAAAGTGAACATCCTTGCAATAACAGCTTTTTGAAAAGTGTTCCAACAACATCAGAATAGATTTGTTTAACTTGCATTGATCCGAATCAACGCAGTCCCATCAATTGATCACACCAATAAAGAACGAAAATATACTGACGTACGTATATGCCATCCGCATTCGCCACTGGGTCCCGTCATCGCCCGTTAGGTTAGCTAACTAACGGCAGAGCGGGGACTGGACTAGCGCGGATGTAAAACATATACAACATCTACTAATATATATACCAATATATTATATTTCGCTCAAGGCGTGATAAAAATGCAACATCACAGAAATGTACAGCATCACAGAACAATACAGATATCTGGGATCCCCGGGTTTCACAGAGCCACTACTGAAACCCGACGTTCCCCTGGTCGTGTGGATAGCCTGTGCAATGAAATCCTAGACCCCTACGGGCGCGGCAAGTTACCCGCCAAAACCTGAAGCGAGGCAGCCCCCTTCAGCACCGTGAATGGACCACCCAGCACTTCACGGAATCCGGTAACTTGGGCACCCCTCCTGGGTCAACCTGTACCCCCTACGAGTGTGGCGAATAGCCCGCTAATTCTAGAGTGAAACCCCCTCCGTCCCAATGCCATGAGATGCGGGCTTGTTGCCCTCCAGAACCCGGCTATCCGTGCACCCCACCGCGGGGCAATCCTAGTACAGAAAGTAAAATATACATACAACGGGTACATCGACCGCAACCAGGTCGTGTCCCCAAAGAATAATACAATCAGGCAGTGACGGCAGTCCACATGTCGGACGCTCGCCCCGCAAAATCAAATGTACATAATACAACCACAACTGTACTAGCATTGCATCCAGGCTATCCCCCACGACCGATCCGCAACATCACAGCAAAATCACAGAACATCAACGTGAAAGTCACGTTCGCAAATCCGTCTAACCGGGCTATAGCAGTTAGACCGGATTTACCGATCAAGTGACATTCACGGTCGCAGATATAATGTAAATACTGTGAAATAATGTGTTTAAAATATCCGATCGATCAAAAAATAACAAGTGGGCCCCCAAGCAATACTGTAGCACTCACAGAAATTCTGGGCCCAATATTAATATTCCAAAACCCCTAAAACCAGCCCACAAGCCCACTGAAAAAAATTGGTGAAGTGAAGCGAACTTCCTGCAGCGGAACCGCGGCCAATGAGGGGATAAGGCCGCGGTTCCGCGGTCGTACGGAATGATCGCTTTACCAAATTTTTGCAGTATTCTTAGAACTCCCTGCACATCATTCTGAGACAACCTGAAAAATTTTTTGGACTTCAAAATATTTCGACAGAAAACTGATGTAAGGAAAAACGCGGGTTTTTGGAATTTTGGTCGATCGGAAATGCAAACACATCAAACAAAGCTAGACGAAGTTAATGGCGAGGCTCTGATACCACTGTAAGTGCACGGCGGCGCCCCGGCCGTCAATCCGACGGCCAAATGCGGAAACGGTGATAAACTTTAATTTTGCGGACTTAGCAAACCGGCACCACCGCGCACTAAACCCCGGATCGTGCCATTAAAATAGTCTAAGCTAACTATAAGAAGGGCAAGAGATATACCGACTGATCCGAGTCCTCCGGTCTTCATCTCCACTCCGATCTCCTCGCGGGATCTCCGGTCGTCGCCTCCTCGCCGGAAGGGCACCACATCGCCTGTATCTTTTACGGGCTCCCACCTCAATACCGAGGCAACTCGGGCGCGAAGTAGGCTAGCCGACGCGTCCAAGATTTGCTGTAGAATGTGTAGGGTAGAGCTTATGTCTCATTTGGGGTTTGTTGCCATTTATAGATGATGGAGGAATCTGTAAGTCCATGCTACCTCTCCCGGTACTTTCGGGAAAGCGGAATATGGTAAAAAACAATTTTTACGGAGGTGGTAACATGGACCTATAACCCGGATCTTTGTTAAACATCTATCTAACATCCTAACTATGAGTTTCTAGCTACTCGGTTAGGGGGTTATACCTTGCCTGTCTTGAACTCCTTCGTCTTCAAGCTCCGATGGTGGTCCGATTGGCTTCTTCTCGTCGTCTCCGTACGCCGAAGATAGATCCACCTGAAAGCTCCAACCTTTAGCTCCTTCTTCGTTCTTTGAAGAAAACTAGTTCACTTGGTTTGCTAAACCTAGTGAACTAGAATGAGTAGAGAAGAATTAGAATGGGATTTTATCTATGGTTCTTGATTCTCAACTCATGAGAGATATGAACCATAGAGTCAAGAGAGGGAGCAAGAGGATGAGAGTGAAAGCAAGAGCAAGAGAGCTCAAGAACAAGAGAGAGAATGAGCAAGAAAGAATGAGGCTCTCTTTTGTCTTTCACCCTCTCATAATCCAAAGCAATGATCACACATCATACCAATCAAGTGTTATGTGATGGTTGAAGCAACCATAACCATATCATTTCATGCACTTATTTTGCACAAAAGAGCAAGCAAGCAAAAGTCTTTGCCATGAAATGATAGCTATGGTTATCATGATGGTCAACTAGTCAAGCCTAGTCAACCGGTCAACTAAGTCAACAAGTCAACAAAAGTTAACAAGTCAACAAAGTCAACAACCATGTCACCATAATACTTAATTATTATAATTGTTAATCTCATATCATATTCTCATTAGGGTTGATCAAAGGGTCAATAGTCAACGGTCAACTGTCAACAACCCTAATGAGAATCCACTGCCTCTGTCTCCCTGTCAACTGTGCATACACACCCGCATCCGCGTTCCGAGGAACACGAATGCAAACTGGATAAATCCAATCCCATAAAGTACACTAGGATCTGGCTTAAACCAAAGCCCACTAGTGTAAACTGTCCGGACACTGTACGTGCACAAGTGCACGGATGTGACCGAACCCTGTCGCAAAACCATGCGACCTGTCGCAATACCATGCGACCTCTACTCTTTTGCCTAAAGGCGAAAAGCTTTCTATGTGGGACTCTAAAGACTCGACACTACGCTGGCAGTGGGTTTAACCACAGACCGCAAGCGGCACTAGCTGTGCGTAACGGTCCCCAGGTAATGCCGATAAGATGACCGACGAGGCGAAACCCATCTGAACTCCTACTGAGCCTGAGTGTGACATTCTCCGTACAGTCCGGACTGTTCGTCTGATACATCGCATGGCGGGCCTAGGGGGCGGTAAACGTCAGTCCCCCAATAGCGGTACAAGTCGTGCCGGAGCGAAGCACAAAACACCCTGAGATAACACTGGAAACCTACCAGTATATCTCGTTTGCCCCGGCCAGGGACTACTCGTGTAATGGCTCTCCTAGACACAGCGCGATGTCAACCCACAATACCGGGAGAGACGAATCCTGTCTAACCGTCACTGCCTCCAAGTGCTTCGGGACTGCACCCAACCACCACCTGTTTGCACGACTCCTTTGAGCCGTGGTAGGGTAGTGATCAAAGTACAGTGGGAACACACTCGAGGCGAAGTGACAGTGTCAAGTCAGCGGACTAAGCTGTACACATGTCACCTGTGAACTGATAACTGACGATAGGCATAATACCAACTAATCAGTTCCCGACGAGTCCTGTCCAGTGTACCCGTAACCTAACGAGCACCCGCATACTATCTCAAGTACGACGTACTGTCGGCTGTGGGATGAGAAGCGCATGCGCTGGTCTACTCCGGAGTATCGATGCCCTGTCTCGATAGTCCTGCGACCAGGGACCTGCATAAGGATGTGCTTATAGATTACCCAGCCCCACTAGTGTGACGGCCATCACATCGCTGGTAATCAAGCAAAGATCCTAAGGGCTCCACTAATGTGTATAGGCGATATACAAAGATAAACACATGTATACATTGAAGTAGAAACAAACCAAGTAGCATACTACTATTTTGAGCAAGATTGTATATACAAGGTGAATATCCCAAGCTTCCATTAAGTAATATACAAACTAGTATGATACAGTAATGGCCTCTAGGGCATATACACTAACAATCTCCCACTTGCACTAAGGCCATGTACTGGCGTATCGAAGACCTATCATCTCGATCAGCCGCTCGAACTGAGTCTGGGGCAGGGCCTTGGTGAATGGATCTGCAGTGTTATCTTCTGATTTTACTCTCTTTACCTCGATCTCCTGGCGATCAATGATCTCCCTGATCAGGTGGAACCGCCTCAAAATGTGCCTGGACTTCTGATGGGACCTGGGTTCCTTTGCTAAAGCTATAGCGCCGTTGTTGTCACAATACAGCGGTATTGGATCAACACTGGTAGGAACCACCTGAAGTTCCGTGAGGAACTTCTTCATCCAGACTGCTTCCTTTGCGGCATCGCAAGCAGCTATGTACTCCGCTTCCATGGTTGAGTCAGCAACGGTTTCATGCTTGGAACTCTTCCAGCAAACCGCCCCTCCATTGAGGGTAAAGACATAACCCGACATGGACTTGGAGTCATCCTTGTCACTCTGGAAGCTGTAGTCAGCAAAGGCCTCAATCTGGAGGTCTTTTCCGCCATACACCAAGAACATCTCCTTAGTCCTTCTCAGGTACTTGAGAATGTTCTTTACTGCTATCCAGTGTTTCTCCCCTGGGTCCGACTGATACCGGCTTACAACGCTCAATGCGTATGCTACATCTGGTCTGGTACATAACATCGCATACATAATAGAGCCTACCGCAGATGCGTAGGGTATTGATGACATGCGAGCCCTTTCCAAATCAGTCTTGGGAGACATCTCTTTGGAGAGGGTGATTCCGTGACAAGTCGGTAGATCACCGCGCTTGGAATCTTCCATACTGAATCGTTTTAGTATGGTGTCGATGTGCCTTGACTGTGAAAGTCCCAACATCCTCTTAGATCTATCACGATAGATCTGGATCCCCAGAATATAGTTAGCATCGCCCAGGTCCTTCATGGAGAACCTTTGTGACAAGAATCCTTTGACTGACTGTAGCATAGGAATATCATTTCCTATTAGGAGAATGTCATCGACGTACAAGAAGAGGAATACCACATTTCTCCCTACAATCTTACTGTAAATGCATGGTTCATCTGGGTTTTTGACAAAGTCGAATTCTTTGACAGTATCATCAAAGCAGATGTTCCAACTCCGCGATGCCTGCTTAAGTCCATAGATGAACTTGAGCAACTTGCACACTTTACTGCTGCTCCCACTCTGATTGAATCCTTCTGGCTGATCCATATAGACGCACTCTTCCAAATTTCCATTTAGGAAAGCCGTCTTTACGTCCATCTGCCAGATCTCATAATCGTGGAAGGCAGCAATGGCAAGAAGGATCCGAATGGATTTAAGCATGGCTACCGGAGAAAAGGTCTCGTCATAGTCCAAACCAGGTCTTTGACGAAAACCCTTTGCAACGAGCCTAGATTTATAGGTTTCAACCTGCCCATCTACACCAATCTTCTTTCTGAAGATCCATTTGCAGCCTACGGGTTTTACCCCTTCTGGAGCAAAGTCCAAAGTCCAAACTTTGTTGGTGTACATGGACTCCATCTCGGTCCGCATTGCATCCAGCCATTTTACCGAGTCACCGCTCTGAATGGCTTGTTGGAAGCTAGCAGGCTCATCATAATCTATGATGCAATCCTCTCTATCCCCGTCTATGAGAAAACCGTAGTATCTCTCGGGCGGATGAGACTGCCTACTACTCCTGCGGAGCGGCGTAGGAATGTCCGGTTCCCCTGAACCTTCTGGTTCTACTAAGGTTTCAGTAATAGCTTGTGGTTCTGGAATTTCTTCTAGTTCTATTGCGCTCCCACTTATCTGATTTTCTAAAAACTCAGTTTCCAAGAAACGGGCATGACGAGAAACAAGGACTTTTTGCTCCTCTGCGTAATAGAAAAGATACCCCTTGGAGTTCTTTGGGTATCCCACAAACTTGCACTGTACTGAGCGTGCCTCGAGCTTGTCCACATGCTGCTTTTTTACAAAAGCCGGACATCCCCATGTCTTAAAGGATTTAAGACAGGGTTTCTTCCCACTCCACATCTGATATGGTGTGGTAGGCACTGTCTTAGTAGGAACTTGGATCAAGAGATGTGCAGCTGTTTCCAGTGCATAACCCCAGAAAGATCGCGGTAACTCAGCCTTACTCATCATGGAACGAACCATGTCTAATAGGGTTCGATTCCTTCTTTCCGATACACCGTTGTGTTGTGGTGTGTATGGAGGAGTACGCTGAGAGAGAATTCCATTCTCTTTTAAGTAGTCCAGAAACTCGGCACTTAAGTATTCACCACCTCGATCCGATCTTAGGATCTTGATACTTTTGCCTGTTTTTTTTTCTACTTCATTCTTATATTCTCGAAATTTCTCAAAGGCCTCGGATTTGTGCTTCATTAAGAAGACATGTCCAAACCTAGAGAAATCATCTGTGAAAGTAATGAAGTATGAATAACCGCTTCGCGCATGTGTAGACATTGGACCACACACGTCACTGTGTATAAGTCCCAAGAGCTCGCTCGCTCTTACACCGTGTCCAGTGAACGGAGTCTTTGTCATCTTTCCCATGAGACAAGATTCACAAGTGGCATAAGACTGGTACTCGAACGGATCCAAGTATCCTTCTTTATGTAACTTAGTCAACCGTGTCTCATTGATGTGACCCAGTCTACAATGCCATAAGAAAGCCTGATTTAATTCTGGAGACTTTCTTTTAAGTGTGTTCTGGACACTGAATATCTGAGCTTGATTCAATACGTATATACCGTTATTTAATGTACCTGACCCAATCAATGCTTGATTTAGGTGGATGTTTACTACATCGCTTACAAAAGCAAAATCATATCCTTCCTTAGAAAGTAAGGATACAGATATGATATTACAAGTCGCACCTGGTACATACAAACAGTCACGCAGAATCAATATCTGCCCAGTTGTCAGTCCTAGGTGATATTCCCCTACGGATACAGCATCCATGCTCATTCCGTTAGCAACCCTGAGAGTCATATCACCTTTCCTGATAACCCTACGGTTTCTCAAACCCTGTAACGAATTACAGATATGAGATCCTGATCCGGTATCCAATACCCAGGAAGTAGGGTTAACTGACAAACAGTTCTCAATTACAAACACACTCGAAGCCGAAGCCACAACATGCTTCGAATTCTGGCTACTGGCTATACAAGCCCTGCAATCTTTCTGCCATAGTTCATTCCCGTTACAATAGGAACATCCCTCTTTAATCATATCCAGTCCCGAAACTTCTGCCCTTCCTATTCCTTCTTCTTCCCTGGTTTCTTTCAGGGTATAAGCGGAGGGCAGGGACTGTAGAATTAGGTCAGTACTTGACCCATTCTTCGACGTGGTCTCCAGGTCCGTGGGCTTAAAATAGCTGGTCTCTGTAAGGACGTTGCCCCCTACAGATGACCCGACAGCCAACCTCGCTTGAAGCAATTCGTTCGAGGTCTCATATCTTGCGATACGAGATTGCTCTCCATATAAAACTTTGTTATGGAGGAAGATAGAAACTGAGTCCATCTTCTCGTGCTGCCTCTGGTTTGCACCATTAACTGAGGCTAACACGAGGCACTTGGCTTTCGCACAATCCTTTTCCGATGTCCTGCGGATGTGAACATCCGTGATAGGGGAAACTGGACCTGAGACAGCAGGGATTTAATTAGTTAAGAGGTGTCCCAGCTTGTCATGGGCAATGGACATCTGGACAGACCTTTGCCAGTCATAACAGTCAGGTTCAGTCATATTTTTATCTAGATGTAACCTAGGTGCGGTCACAGGGTCGCTGCAATTAAGAGAGATAGATGAAGACACTCAGCATGATGCTCTTGCAAGTTTAGAGTGGTTTTTAATTTTTCTAAACAGGATGGCTCCCACTGTTTCTCGAATCCCTCCTCAAACCACAAAGGAAGAATTAGTCGGGATTTAATCCCACCGCACAATACTTGCTTAACCGTTCAGCCAGGCCGATGTCGGTACTTCGAGGGAGGTTTTCCAACGCTTTCGCGAAGTTCCTTAATTAAAGAACCTCTTTTCCCTGGGGGCGTAACCCCGCTAACACCTTTCTCGGCACCTACTAGGTTTATAGCATTGATCGTTTAGTGAGAAATTTCCCGAGGAGTAGCATATACTCACAGTAGGATCGGAATCCAAATATCATCGCGTGATGAAACTGAAGGAATCCTACCAGAATCATAACACTCCAAATGGTATGCAACGCTAGCAAGTTTCAGTTCTTTTGAAACTCCCGATGTGGATTTTTGCCCCATGCTCTTATGACCTTGACTAAGGCCAACAAATCATATGTCACATGTCAAGTTCTACCCGTCGTTGTCCAGGTTAATTTGAACCCATCCGTATATACCCTTGACTATGGCCAACAAAGTAATACGACTGTCCCAAACCAACGCATCTATCTATGCAACATATGAGTATCCACCAGCTACCAATCACTGTGCCTTGACTAAGGCCAACAAACACAGCTTGAATACTGTTGAATATTTATATGAAACGACGGAGGGCTACGAATGGTTTTGGCGAAACCGTGAACGTAGTGAACTTGATTTAGTCGATGGAACGAGATAGCTTTTAAATGGAGTGGCTCAAACTCCGTATTTTAAAAGTTTGTTTTGAAAAGAACCGAGTGGTTTTTCGAAAGTGTTCCAACGAATTTTACTTGGTTTATTTTCTTGCATTAGTTCTTTTAATGCGTGATATTCTTGCATTAGTTCTTTTAATGCGTGATATTCTTGCATTAGTTCTTTTAATGCGTCCCATCATTTAATCCTACCATTGCAGAAAACAACTAAAATATGACGTACGCTTATGCCATTCGCATTCGCCGCTGGGCCCCGTCATTACCCGTTAGGTTACTTAACTAACGACAGAGCGGGGGCTGGGCTAGCGCGGCTGTAAAACATAAGCAATGCCTAAATAATATCATACATAGATATACTGCAATGATAAACATTTCAGATCACAGATGAATACATTGGATATACTAGGAATTTGTAACTCGTACGAGCCTGTAACGAAAGACAGATTACACGGTCGCGGTGAATAGCCAATACCCCACCCAAGACCCCTACGGGTGCGGCAAACTACCCGCCAAGTACCCGAAGCGTAGCAACCTCCCTCATCTCCATGAGTAGGCCACTCGACACTTCGGCATACCCGGTAGTTTGTGCACCCCCTTCATGGGTCTATCCTAGGAGCAGAAACAGTAAAAAGAAATTATACAATGACGGCTACAACCCCGACCCGGTTGTACGGCCATACAAATAATTATTACATCAATTTACAGATTTACATGAATTGAAAGAAAAGAAAACTCTCGTCTCACAACCCCCGGCTATTCACCCGCGACAATCCAACATATTCATATACACATTCCAGCACATTACAGATCACAGATTTGTATAACCCCCACTAATCGACATATAGCGATTAGTAGACGCTCAATACAAATATCACATTACAGAAAAACCCGTTAGCTTAAGTCTTTTAGAAGTTCGATAAAAAATACGGATTTTCGGGACCCCAAAATAAAATTTTCGTTCTGGAAAATCTGGGTTGAAAATACATGTACCAAAATTCCCAAAATACCCCCAGATGCACACTGTAGCAAAGAAGCACCAGAGAGGCGCCAAGGAGGCCGCGGAACCGCGGCAATAGAAAGCTATTGCCGCATTTCCGCGGTCGTTTAGAGAGATCGTTTGGTGATTTTTCTACAGTGTCTTATAAAAACCCTGAGCCGATTTTAGGTGTTAAAATAATCAACTTTTGAACAGTAAAAAAATCGACTGAAACTCGGATTATTAGGGTTCGTTTTCGGGACATTTTCTTTGATCGATCTTCTAGTTACTTGCTAACATGCTAGATAGAGTTTAACAAGGCTCTTATACCACTGTAAGTCCATGCTACCTCTCCCGGTACTTTCGGGAAAGCGGAATATGGTAAAAAACAATTTTTACGGAGGTGGTAACATGGACCTATAACCCGGATCTTTGTTAAACATCTATCTAACATCCTAACTATGAGTTTCTAGCTACTCGGTTAGGGGGTTATACCTTGCCTGTCTTGAACTCCTTCGTCTTCAAGCTCCGATGGTGGTCCGATTGGCTTCTTCTCGTCGTCTCCGTACGCCGAAGATAGATCCACCTGAAAGCTCCAACCTTTAGCTCCTTCTTCGTTCTTTGAAGAAAACTAGTTCACTTGGTTTGCTAAACCTAGTGAACTAGAATGAGTAGAGAAGAATTAGAATGGGATTTTATCTATGGTTCTTGATTCTCAACTCATGAGAGATATGAACCATAGAGTCAAGAGAGGGAGCAAGAGGATGAGAGTGAAAGCAAGAGCAAGAGAGCTCAAGAACAAGAGAGAGAATGAGCAAGAAAGAATGAGGCTCTCTTTTGTCTTTCACCCTCTCATAATCCACAGCAATGATCACACATCATACCAATCAAGTGTTATGTGATGGTTGAGGCAACCATAACCATATCATTTCATGCACTTATTTTGCACAAAAGAGCAAGCAAGCAAAAGTCTTTGCCATGAAATGATAACTATGGTTATCATGATGGTCAACTAGTCAAGCCAAGTCAACCGGTCAACAAAGTCAACAGGTCAACAAAAGTCAACAAGTCAACAAAGTCAACAAAGTCAACAACCATGTCACCATAATACTTAATTAATATAACTGTTAATCTCATATCATATTCTCATTAGGGTTGATCAAAGGGTCAATAGTCAACGGTCAACTGTCAACAACCCTAATGAGAATCCACTGCCTCTGTCTCCCTGTCAACTGTGCATACACACCCGCATCCGCGTTCCGAGGAACACGAATGCAAACTGGATAAATCCAATCCCATAAAGTACACTAGGATCTGGCTTAAACCAAAGCCCACTAGTGTAAACTGTCCGGACACTGTACGTGCACAAGTGCACGGATGTGACCGAACCCTGTCGCAAAACCATGCGACCTGTCGCAATACCATGCGACCTCTACTCTTTTGCCTAAAGGCGAAAAGCTTTCTGTGTGGGACTCTAAAGACTCGACACTACGCTGGCAGTGGGTTTAACCACAGACCGCAAGCGGCACTAGCTGTGCGTAACGGTCCCCAGGTAATGCCGATAAGAAGACCGACGAGGTGAAACCCATCTGAACTCCTACTGAGCTTGAGTGTGACATTCTCCGTACAGTCCGGTCTGTTCGTCTGATACATCGCATGGCGGGCCTAGGGGGCGGTAAACATCAGTCCCCCAATAGCGGTACAAGTCGTGCCGGAGCGAAGCCCAAAACACCCTGAGATAACACTGGAAACCTACCAGTATATCTCGTTTGCCCTGGCCAGGGACTATTCGTGTAATGGCTCTCCTAGACAAAGCGCGATGTCAACCCCCAATACCGGGAGAGACGAATCATGTCTAACCGTCACTTCCTCCAAGTGCTTCGGGACTGCACCCAACCACCACCTGTTTGCACGACTCCTTTTAGCCGTGGTAGGGTAGTGATCAAAGTACAGTGGAAACACACTCGAGGCGAAGTGACAGTGTCAAGTCAGCGGACTAAGCTGTACTCATGTCACCTGGGAACTGATAACTGACGATAGGCATAATACCAACTAATCAGTTCCCGACGAGTCCTGTCCAGTGTACCCGTAACCTAACGAGTACCCGCATACTATCTCAAGTACGACGTACTGTCGGCTGTGGGACAGACCGTCTCCCACACTGGGATGAGAAGCGCATGCGCTGGTCTACTCCGGAGTATCGATGCCCTGTCTCGATAGTCCTGCGACCAGGGACCTGCATAAGGATGTGCTTATAGATTAACCAGCCCCACTAGTGTGACGGCCATCACATCGCTGGTAATCAAGCAAAGATCCTAAGGGCTCCACTAATGTGTATAGGCGATATACAAAGATAAACACATGTACACATTGAAGTAGAAACAAACCAAGTAGCATACTACTATTTTGAGCAAGATTGTATATACAAGGTGAATATCCCAAGCTTCCATTAAGTAATATACAAACTAGTATGATACAGTAATGGCCTTTAGGGCATATACACTAACAGAATCAAGGTAAGAAAAATGGTGCTTGCATTTTTCTAGCATGAAATGAGATGAACAAATTTTCCCTCTCCAAGAATGAAAATGACCCTCTCCTCTTCTTCTCTCTTTTCTAATGAAAACCTTATCACTTTAGAAAATGGTGGAGCAAAAGAATATGAAGCATGAAGGGAGGTGATGGTAGTGTAAAGGTGGAGGGTGACCATAACCAAAACATTATCATTACCAAAACTCAAATCAACCTCAAATCCATTCTTATCACAATAAATGCATGAAAAGCAAAGATGCTTAACATATCAACCCTTATGCAAATAAACCCTCCACAAAGTGTTATTTGCAAACTTGCAAATAACCCCCTCCATCGGAAAAGTCCGGCCGGGAAAGAACAAAGGAAAACCGGCCGGAACGGAATGCAAACTGGCAACTCCAGAAAACCGGTCCCATAATAAATTACAGGAAAACCCCGATACTGTGCATACACACCCGCATCTGTATTCCGTCCGGATACAAATGCAATGAGACAAAATCTACACTGTACTATACTAGGATCCGGCTTAAACCAAAGCCGGCTAGTAATATCCGTCCGATCCTGATCCGTACAATACCGCACGTATCTGATCGAACCCTGCCATATAACCATACGGCCACTAGTACAAACCGTCTGATCCTGATCCGTGCAATACCGCACGTATCTGATCGGACCCTGCCATATCTCCATACGGCCTCTACAGCGTTTCACCCGAAAGCTTGAGTAACAGAAAGTGTGGTGGACTCTAAAGACTCGTCAATACTATGGCTGTGGATTTAACCACTAGCACGTCAGAGGTATAAGCCAATACGTGAAGGGCCACCAGCTATTGACTAAAAAGGGACGTCGATGAGTGAACTCATCCTGACACCCTACTGAGCCTGTCAGTGACAATATCCGTACAGTCCGGTCCGTTCGTCTATGAGCATCGCATGTCGGGCCTAGGGGGTTGGTAAAAGTCAGACCCCCAAAAGCGGTACAAGTCGTGTCGGAGTGTACCCCAGAACACCCTGAGATACTATTGGAATACCTACCAGTAAATCTCCTGCCTTGGCCAAGGACTTTGTGTAATGGCTCTCCTAGACACAACGCGACCTCACCCCCAATACCGGGAGAGACGAACCCCTGAAGATCCGCTCACTGCCTCCATGTGGCTCGGGACTGTACCCAACTAAAACCTGTTTGCACGACTCCTTTGAGCCGTGGTAGGGTAGTAATCAAAGCACAGTGGGAACTCACACGAGACAAATGACGATCCCCAGGTCGATGAACTAACCTGTACAAATGTCACCTGGGAACTGCTATCTGACGTCAGGTATAAGACCAACTAGCATGTTCCCGGCGAGTCCTGTCCGGTGTACTCATAACCCAATGAGCACCTGTATACATCTTAGGTGATCCAACTGACACCAGTGGCTTGTGAGACCGGCCACCCCCTTCGTCGGGGTCTCGACTGTATACACTAGTCTACTCTGGAGTATCGATGCCCTGTCTCGAAACTCCCAAGACTAGGGACCTTTTAAGGATGTGCTTATAGACTACCAGCTCCCACGTATATGATCACCCTCATACTGCCGGTAGTCAAGCAAGAATACTAGGGGCTCTATCAACGTGCAATAGTGACCTGTCATGTCACCTAAAGCAGTACATGATGATAAAGGTAAACCAGATAGCAAACTATCATCTCGAGTGAGACTTTCCTACCGGGATAGGTCCTCCCTCAATCATTGCAATCACGTGCCTGTGATCCAATAATTGACTCTGAGGGCGCTATCTCCAACAGAATCGAGTTTCGATGATTTTTCCAACCAAATATCAAGAATCTAAATGAGGCTCGGAGGAATCGATCGGATCTATAGATGTGATGTAATCTCAAGATGACGTATTCTTATCCTTCGACGAGTTGATACTAGATTGATGATGATCGACGAGAGTTAGGGATTTCTAGTGAAACTAGGGTTTCATCTTTTATCCCTTGGTCTTTCGTCGATATCATTCACATTCTAGCCTCTAGTAAATTCAAGAAACGATCGTAGATCCCTAATTTCGAGCGATAACAATCAAGAAAGTATCGCAACGAAACTAGGTCATCGATTCTTGAACTTGCTAGGGTTTACAAAACTCGTAGGACTTAAGAATCGTTTTAAGATTTGTTACATCATCATTCTATTGATCGTCTCGACTTCTCGACGAGCGGAGTTTTACTCAAACATTACAACAAGAACTACAATTACAAATTGAGATCGAATCATGATGCAAGAATTTAAAGAAAACAAGATAAAAGAATTTCACCTTTTATTTATATCAACAATTTCATTACAGTCGCTCAAGAACTACAAGAGGAAGAACTCGATTGTCGAATTGGCTTCGCTTGTCTCCGTGAGTCGTGGATCAGCTTGGACCACTTGCTCCGTTGAAAATCTGCTCTGCTCCTAAAAGGTTGAAGGGCTTCTTGCTTGATTTGGTACTCGGGATCTTGAATTTTGATTGGAATTAGGGTTAGGGTTTCACACAAGTCTTGTCACTAGACTTGTGGAAGAAGATGGAGAATTGAACTAATGATTAGAGATTGAAGAAGTAGAGATCTATTTTGAGATATCTAGATGCCTTTAACCCTAGGTCTAGGCTTCTATTTATATATTTTCCAAACCCTAGGTCTAGGTTTTGAAATTACAATTCCCTCCAAAAGTTTGTTGAGGAGCTTCTAGATGAAGTTTGTTAGGAGCTTAGCTTAGGCTTTAAGCTAGGATTGTTTAAGCTTAGAAACCCTAGTTTGCTGAACTGGCAGAAGCTTCTGGAGTCTTCTGGAATTTGCCATAGAATTCTGAGCTGTAGGAGCTGAGGGAAGACTTTTGCACCAAAGTTGGAGGGCTGACGTGGCAGCGCCGCCGCGGAACCGCGGCGCAAGGCGGCTCCGGCCGCGGTTCCGCGGCCATGTTGGAGGCTTGGGGTTTGGTCTTTCCTCTGCTGGTTTGGGATGATGTTTGGGCCTTTTCCTGATGTTTTAAATTTTATTTGGCCTTCTGTATTGCTACTAGATCTTTAGCCTTTGAGTTGGTGTATTTTTGATCAGCTTCTTTTGGCTTTATTCCTGCAATTTCCTGCACAAATCTTGAAACAAGTGTTGCGCAATATAGGGATGATGCGATGCCATGGAATGCAGTCAATTTCCTTTATAGTGCCGGTTTTAGAGTCTAACACATGCAATCTGATATTTAACGATTGATTTGCTAATACGTGCTATATGAATGCCGAACACTTCTAGATGAGTGCAAAAGATAGGGAAATTGCCGTGTTAAAAATGCAGTATTTTTCCGGTTTGGTTCTCGACTTCCTGTTTATATTCTCTAAATTTCTCAAAAGATTCTGATTTGTGTTTCATCAGGAACACATATTCGAATCTAGAGAGATCGTCAGTGAATTTAATGAAGTACGCAGAACCATTCCTGGCATGTGTAGACATGGGGCCGCATATATCACTATGTACCAGTCCCAAGAGTTCTGTAACTCTCTCTCCGTGTCCCGTAAACGGAGTTTTAGTCATCTTGCCTTTGAGACATGACTTGCAAGTGTCATAAGATGAAAATTTAAACGGGTTCAAATATCCATCCTTATGCAACTTGGCTAGTCGTGTCACATTGATGTGACCCAGTCTAAAATTCCACAAGATGGATTCGTTCATTTCTGAACTCTTCCTCTTGTGTGTGTTTGTTATGCTTAGAACTGTTGATTGATTTAGAACATAAATGCCATTGCACAACGTGCCTGATCCAACCAACTTTTGGTTAAGGAAAATGTTCATAACATTATCCTGTAATACAAAATTATATCCCTCTTTACTCAACAAAGAAACTGATATAATGTTGCATATCAGGTTCGGCATGTAATAGCATTCGTTCAGAATCAATGTATTACCAGTTGGCAATACAAGGTGTTATTCCCCGACGGTTTTAGCTGCAACAATTGCACCATTTCCAACCCTTATGTCTTTATCACCTTCTCTAAGTTCTCTACCTTTCCTAAGCCCATGTAACTGATTACATATATGGGATCCTGACCCGGTATCTAATACCCAGGACGTAGAGCAAATGGAGAAACAGTTCTCTGTAATGAACACACCCGAAGAAAATGCATCAACATGTACTTTCTTCATTCGGGTGGCATGGGAATCCTGGTATTCCACTATATCCTGTTCAGTCCTATAACTCTTATAAGAAAGAACGGAACCAACGTTCCCCAACACAGTATAACATGCGGGTTCGGTCAATACATCCATATTATTATCTTGATTAAGGCATGATATGGTCGCCACCTGGAGAGAGAGAGAGAAGAAAACACTTTAGCGTATGCTTTTGCAAGATCATATTGGTTATTATTTTATCTAATCAGGATGGCTCCCACTGATTTTATCAAATCTTCCTTCAAACCATAAAAGGAAAGACTAGCCGGGATTAATTACACCCTACAACTTCGCCGATCTTTCAGCCAGGCTAGTGTCGGTACTTTGAGGGAGGTTCCCCGTGCTTTCGCACGGACCTAATTAAAGTAAACCTCATTTTCCCAGAGGCGTAACCCCGTTGACACCTTTCTAGACACCTACTTGATCGGCTAATTGTCCTGTGTAAAACTCTCCCGGGAGTAACAATTACTCGCAGTGGATATCGGGATCCAACTATCTCATAGAACGTATGCAATCTCATTGCAAATTTCAACACTTGAAATTCCCGATAATATTTTGCCCCTAGCGTCCCATGACCTTGACGCAGGCCAACAAATCATAGTGCGCTAGTCAAGTTCAACCCGTCATTTCTTGATTGAATTAAACCCACCCGTACGACCCTTGACGCGGACCAACAAAGTCGCACGACTACCCTAATCCAATCTGCATCATATGCATAAGCAGATAAATACTAGTTAGTTACCGCACACTACGCCTTGACGCAGGCCAACAAACGTAGCACGAATACTAAGTAGGACTTATCTGAAATGACGGAGGGCTACGACTGGTTTTTCTGAAAACCTATTGCGTAATGAACTTGATATCGTCGTAGAATCGTGTGAATTTTTGAAATGGAGTGATTTTGAGGCTTTCATTAGTTTTGCTAAAGAGGTCACTCCTAGTGAAGGGATCTCGGCTCTTTCCTTATGGAATAAGGTGCAGGATATATCATATACATCACTATGCAAAGCAAAACTCCAAAAGCAATCAAAAGCAAACCGAGTGTTGTAGCATCTGCCTGTTTTGCTAAAGAGGTCACTCCCGGTGAACGGATCTCGGCTCTTTCCTCATCGAATAAGGTGCGGGATATATCATATATATCTCTATGCAAAGCAAAACTGTATCTACCCTTTTTGAAAAATTTGATTCTACAACATCTATTAGGTTTCTTTTATTTCATTAATCACATTAATGACGTCCCATCATTTAAGTCACCTAAACATCAAAGATAAATACGACGTACACTTATGCCATCAGCATTGGCCTCGATGTCCCCTCGTGCACCGTTAGGTTAGGTAACTATCGGCAGAGCGGGGCAGGGCTAGTGCGGGTGTAAAACAAAATTAACGCCTATATAATATATCATATATACTATATACAGTATTTATCACAGCTCATCAAATGATCACATCACAGATATCGCAGCAGAAGAAACATCTGAAACATTAGATATACTAGGACGTCCGTGTTTTATTTTGAGCCGATATAAAACACGGATTCCACGGTCGCGATGAATAGCCAAAACCACACCCCTAGACCCCTACGAGAGCGGCAAGCAACCCTACCAATTCTAGAGTTAGGAGACCCAGACTCGACTCCTCGAGTTGGTCTCCCACTGGACACCAGAACCCGGTTAATTGTGCTCTCCTCCTTGGGTCTATCCTAGTGCGGAAAAGTAAATAATATACAAAAGGTGACATCAACCACATCCCGGAAGTGCCCCAATAAAAGAATATTACATACATTTAAATTTACATGAATGAAAATAAAAACTCTCATCTCACATAAAAAAAACCCGGCTATTCAAAACGCGACGATCCAATATAACATATCCAGCAACACAGAACATCACATGTCATCAACGTAAGTAAATATGCGCATCCCAATTGTCGTTGACATATAGCAACGAAACCGGCGATATCACATATCACACTTACGGTCACAGAAAAGAAAGTGTAAAACTACAACATTTGGAATCCACAATCTCTTTAGACATCGTAAATCCGAAATATCACATATTCCGCATTTCATGCCTAACTGTATGAATTCCACATATTGTACCGCATTCCAAATAAATAGACAGTATTAAACTTTCCGATTGAATAATCAAATACCCAAGATTTCCAAAAATAGCTCAACACTTGAGCGGAGTTCAAACATTCCAGAATACGTCACGGTAGCAACGGTCCAGCCGTAGAAGGGTCAAGACAACGCCTCACATGTGGCACGCCGTACTCCCCCAAACCCTAAGGTTCAAAGGGCAGTTCAAGACGGTCACATAATCGAGTTAAGGTTTGTTGTCTTCTAGAGGGTCCATAGCATCACATGCACGTTTTTTCCGAAAGATTTAAACCCGAGAAAAATTCAACACTTGAATGTTTTTCGTGCCGGGAAAAATTGAGTTAATGATATCCGTTCAAACATTTTAATACTTTCTAAATTATCCGGAATAAAATAACAAAATTAAATTCTCCGATCGAATCGACGATTACAAAATAAACCCCAAAATACTCAACACTTGAGTCAGATAAAAATACCCATAAAATATCAGTAAATTAAATAGGAACTTTACTGCGCAAAACGACAAGGGTGACGTCACCTTATGGCCGCGGAACCGCCGCAGGATCCATGCTCGTGCCGCGGTTCCGCGGCGCTTTGGGGGCCAAACTTTGTCGTTTTGCACAGGGTTCCTTATAATTGCCTGCCGATTTTTTTAAGCATTTATAATTCATAAAAATCCGAGGTTTTAAAAAATGTACAGAGAGGGGTTTAAAGTGTAGTTTCCGGGTTCGATCGGGGTTTTAACTTCGTTAACACATCGCCTAATGTTCTAGCTAAGCTCTGATACCACTGTAGGGTTACTAGGCACTCTAATGAGGTTCTATAAAGCATCAACCATGCCGAATTAAAATTTTAGCCGTGCCAAATAACTCTAAACAAGATCGTTTGCTAGAAAATTAGGGTTTCATATGCTAGTAAATCACATTTAAACTAAGTGAATACGAAATACAACCTTTGTATATCGGTCCTTCACTTCTATAGCTCCTGGTTGAAGTCCCTTCGCTGCGATCAAGGTTCTCCCGGGCTCTTGCATGGCTTCACGAGGCGAAAGATGCGACCTTGCTTGAAGTCTCCGAGGCCGAAGATGATCTACGTCGAGGGAATTCCGACTCAAGCTACTACTTCACTAATTTGAGAATTAGTGAAGCAAACACCCTATACTAAAGTTCTAGTCTAGTAGAGGATGGAGAAATAGGAAGTGGGTTCTCTTTGGATTTTTATTTCTCACTTTAGTTCTCACTTTGGATCAAACCCTAGCAAGCTTTTTCTTTCTTTGCAAATGAAGAAGAAGAAGAAACGAAAGAGATGAGGATAATGATCAAGTGAGAGTTCTAACCATGCTGAATGAGTATCATATACTAACTCTTGTAGAGACATAACCATAGATAATTCTAAATGGTTAAGTTAAACAAAGATCTAAAGTAAAACAAAACAAGTGGACTTTTTCAAAGCATCCACAAGCTTCTACAAGCTTCATGCTTATGAAAAAATTCCACAAATTTGTAAGTACCTTAAATAAATGTAAACCACCATTTAAAAATAGAATGGTGTGTGTCTTATACACCCATGTCAAGTGTATCATCAACCATGATACATTAAGAAAACACAATTTTAATATATATCATATATACATTAAAGTTGTGCTTATGTGAGAAAAACCATAAAGTGAACATGTGTTAGTAAATGTAAACTAGTATATCTAATATACAATTATACACATAATTATTAAATCAACACTTGACTTAATAATCCGGTCATATCTCATATAACCGACTAACATCCATTGTATCGACTTATCGAATCAACACTTGATTCGATAACCCGGCTATATCATATATAACCGACCGATACAAAAAGTCGCGAGAATAGAATACGGTATCACATACACGCATTATTCTCGGTCCCGCACATATCACATACGTGCTCCTATTTCATTTTGCCTGAGCCAGTAAAACCTCTATGTAGGACTCTAAAGACTCGTCAATACACCGGCAGTAGGTGATGATCACATCAAGCACCCACAAACCGTCAGCGGTACTAGCTGGACGTAATGGCTACCCGGGTATTGAGCGATCAGAAGATCAGCAAGCAAGCCCTCTCCAACACCTGTAAAAGCCTACCGGTAACACTTCCCGTACAGTCCGGTCTCCTTGTCTGATATGTCGCATATCAAGTCTAGGGGTGGTAAACGTCAGACCCCAATAACCGATAAGTCGTGCCGATGTGAGGCTCATAACGGGTCGAGAAACTACTGGTAACACTTACCAGTAAATCTCTAATCATCCCTGGCCAGGGACTTCCCTGTTACGGCCAATCGAGCACAGCGCAACATTAACCCCCAATACCGGGAGAGACGAAACACCTCCTATCGCTCATTGCCTCCATGTGACTCGGGACTGTACCCAAAAACCACCGTTTTGCACGCCCTCATGGACGTGGTAAGGTGGAAATCAAAGCACAGTGGGAATCACACAAGACACTATGACGATCTCGGGTCTACAGACTAACCAGCACAAGTGTCACCAAAGAACTGCCATCTGACGTGAGGTAAAATACCATCTGGGAGTTCTCGGCGAGTCCGTCCAGTGTACCCAGTCTCCACTGAGCACCCGTATACCATCAATGATGTGAAACACCAATGGATATGGGATCATCCATCGCCCATCTCATGGGTCGAGAAGCGTATACGCTAGTCTACACTGGTATATCGATGCCCCGTCTCGATACACCCACGACTAGGGACCTTGAAGGATGTACTTATAGACTACCATGTCCCCACTAGTATGATCCGCATCATAGTCCAGGTAGTCAAGTACACATCCTAAGGGCTTTACCAACATGTAACGATAAGATAGTATAAAGAGACTAGTATACATGTTAAAGTAAAGAGCAACCAGATAGCATACTATCATATCGAGCAAGAAAGTCCTCTCTATATATATGTCCAAGCATCCAATATAATATACATCATCTGTACAATACTGGCCTCTATGGCATACATACAACTAACACATTGTTGATCCAATACTAGTGTATTATGATAACAGTGTGGCTATAGCTTTAGCGAAGGAACCACGGTCCCATCAGCACATCTTAAGGCGGTATCACCTGATCAGGGAGATCGTAGATCGCCGGGAGATCGAGGTCCGGAGACTGGATACGAAAGACAACACGGCGGATGCAATTACAAAGGCTCTCCCTCAAGAACAGTTCGAGCGACTTTTTGGGATGTTGGGTATGCGGTACACCAGCAGCTGGCCTTAGAGCAGACGTTGGGTATTCGGTACGCCAATCACTAGTCTTTAGTGCAAGTGGGAGATTGTTGGATGTATATGCCCTATAGGCCAGTATTGTATATGTATACATATGAATACTCGGGATATGTATGTACAGAACAATCCTGCTCAGTTTTATAGTATATTATTTGACTTGTCTTTATCGGGATATATGTATTTATTGTTATTATATCTGATTTTCACATATTGATAAAGACTCGATACGGTAGTATACTATTGTGGTTTGTCTTTATCTTAACATGGCATATGTCATACTTGTTATTATATATTGCGGTTACATATTGATAAAGCCCCTAGGATCTTGATTGACTGCCTGCGTTATGATGGCGATCATACTTGTAGGAGCAGGGTAGTCCATAAGCACATCCTTAAATGGTCCCTAGTCGCGTGAGTATCGAGACTGGGCACTGATACTCCAGAGTAGACAGGTGTGTACGTTTCTATCCCTATCGGGGGATGGTTGGTCCCGCAGCCATTGGTCTGGTGCACCTAAGATCGTATACAGATGCTCACTAGGTGTGAGTACACTGGACGGACTCGCCGAGAACTTCCATATGGTACTATACCTATCGTCAGATGGAAGTTCTCAGGTGACATGTGTACATGTTAGTCTTTGGACCCGAGATCGGAAATTGTCTCGTGTGAGTTCCCACTGAACTTTGATCACTAACTTACCACGGCTCTACTGAGTCGTGCAAACAGGTTTTGGTTGGGTTCAGTCCCGAGCCACATTGAGGCAGTTAGCGATTGTCGGGGATTCGTCTCTCCCGGTATAGGGAGTCGATATCGCACTGTGATTCGATTGGTCAGGACCATAAGACCTTAGCCAAGACACTTGGGATTTACTGATAGGTTGATCAGTAATTTCCCGGATTGGTCCTGAGCCACATCGGCATGACTTATCAGGTTGTTAGGGTCTGTCGTTCACCATTCCCTAGACCCGATATGCGATACTCTTTGACGAAGAGACCGGACTGCACGGATATTGTCACAGATAGGCTCAGTAGGATATCCAGATGAGTTTGCTCTTCGGCCATCTTTTCGACAGGTACCTGTGTAGCTATTACGTACAGCTAGTGCCGCTGACGTGCTTGTGGTCAAACCTACTGCTAGAGTACTGTCAAGTCTTTAGAGTGCCACACAGAAGGTTTCCCTGATTCAGGCGAAACGATGTAGTAGCCGTATTGGATACGTGCAGGGTTTGATCGATTGATGTACTTGGTACTCGTATTTTCGACCGGACAGTTTGTAATACTAGTCGGCTCGGGTTTGAGCCGGATTATTAAATCAGGCATTGATTTAATAATTTACGTATATGTATTTCGATATATATATTCTAGTATTACGTTCTTCGTGTTATTCTATCTCTTTTGGGCGTTCGGATTTCTATCTGATTGCCGGTATATTTGTACAGTAGACTGAAATCCGTATTTACTACAGATTTCCTTCTAGAAGGTGCCCACCTCATTATGTATTTTCCTTTTATTTGATAATAGGAAATGAGGTGTCAAGTAAAGGGTATGGGAGGAAAAGAGGTGACCATGCTTCAATAGTAGTCAAATGAATTTATAATTCATTTTGGGTTTACTATTGAAGCATGGTTGCTAATTGTTTAATGAAAGAAATCATAAACAAAACCTATGTGTGTATTTCCTCTTTCATGATATGCTTCATTTTTCTTTGAGCTCTCATTTTCTCTTGTGTTCCTCCCTCCTCTTGCTTTCTTCCACCTTCATTTTCTTCCTCTTCACTAACATTCTCATGTGTTGAGAAACAAGTGAAGAGGATAGAAATATGATAGCAAACACTTAGACACCCTCCACTACATCTTAGATTACCTGGACTAGCATCCCAAGTTCTCTAGTTGCTCATTTGACACTTAGCAAAGAGCTAAAGCTATGGATCACATCCCTCAGGTGGATCATCTATGAGAAATGGAGGCCGGAGAACAAGCTCAATCCCGGAGGACCGATGGAGCCGGAAATGGAGATCTAGTGAGTTCACGGAGGCCACTTGGAGCACATGACGAGGAGAGAAGACCGAAGGACTCGATACGTTTGGTATATCTTCATTCGTAGTAGGTAGAACACTTTAGCTAACTATGTTTATGGTTAAAGATCCGGGTTAAGTTTTATTCTAGTGCCAAAGTTTTGATCTTCATAAAATTTTTGTTCCGCATTTGGCCACAGAAGTTGGCCGGGGCACTAGGGTAACCCTTCAGTTGCACCATTCCATACTTTCAGAGAATGTTCACCCTTTCATGGTTCTGTACCTATTCTAAGCCCCTGTAACACATTACATATGTGGGATCCTGATCCGGTATCTAATACGAGGACGTAGAGTGTACTGAGAAACCGTTCTCGGTTACGAACACACCCGAAAAAGATGCATCAACATGCTCTTTCTTCTATTGGGTGGCATAGGAATCCTGGTATTCCCCTATATCCTGCTCAGACTTATAACAATTATAAGATAGAGCGGAACCTCCGTTCCCTAGCTCAGTATAACAAACAGGTTCAGTCAATACATCAATATTATTATCTTGATTAAGAATGTCATGGTCGCTACCTGGAGAGAGAGAAGAAAACACTTTAGTGTATGCTCTTGCAAGATTAGATTGGTTATTATCTTATCTAATCAAGATAGCTCCCACTGCTTTTTATCAAATCTTCCTTCAAACCCTAAAAGGTATGACTAGCCGGGATTAATTACACCATACAAGTTCGCTAACCGGTCAGCCAGGCCAGTGTCGGTACTTTGAGGGAGGTTCCCCGTGCTTTCGCACGGACCTAATTAAAGAAAACCTCGTTTTCCCAGAGGCATAACCCCATCGACACCTTTCTAGACACATAATGGGTAAGCTAATTGTAAAGTGCAAAACTCTTCCATGAGTAACACTGTTAGGTTATGCAAGCGCCCTGGCCATCAATCCGTGACCAAATGCGGAACAAAAATTTATAAAACTTGGCTCTACCACAACCAATTACCCGGATCTACCCATAAGCCCTAGAGTGGTTATACCGAATAAATCCGTGTCCTTCGGTATTCAACCATCATTCCAAGCTACTAGGGGCTTCCTTGATAAAGCTTGATCTCCGGTCTCCCTCCATCGAAGATGATCCACCCGAGAGTCTATGCAACGAGATCCAACCTCATATCTGAAGCAACCCCGACACTTAGATCACTACACTAGATACTGTAGATGAAGTAGAGAGTGATGAAGGATTAATTTGTCTCAAGACACCCAAGGATTCTCAACTTATGAGAGGGTTTGGGTGGGAGCTAGAGGGAGAAGAAGATGCCATGAGATTGAGGTGTTGAGTGTAAGTGCACGGAAGAGCCTTGACCGTCATTCCGACGCCGGAATGCGGAAACGAAACTTTTACAAAACTTGTAAACCGGCACTACCGCGCACTAAAAACCCGGATCGGGCCATTAACCTAATGCTAGCAAACAAGAGAAAGGGTAGAATGCTATACCGAGCGATCTGTGTCCTTCGGTCTTCGGCCTCCACTCCGATCTCCTCGCGGAATCTCCGGTCTTCATCTACTCGTCGGAAAGGGCACCACACCGCCAGGTTCTTTTACGGGCTCCCACCTCTGGACCGAGGCAACTCGGGCACGAAGCCGGCGAGCCGACGTGTCCAAGAATGCTGTAGGCTAGTGTAGAGTGGTTTGTCTCTTGGGGTTGTGAAGTTGCCATATATGATGGAGTGGAGAAGATGAACTTTGGATTGAGCTAGAATTTGTGTAGCAAGAAAAAATGAGAGATGAATAATTTCCCACCTCTAAATGAACCACACCCACAAGAATGTGGCCGGCTAAAAGATAAGAATGGGAGAGATCAAAAACCATGAAGGGAGGTGAGTGTAGTAAATGGAAAAGGTGACCATAATTCAAAGGGCAAGCCTCACATCAATTCTCATCTCATTTAATGCTAATGAAATGATCACACAACTAAGTCAATCTCGTCAAGAATCATCATAAACTCTCAAATCACAAATAACCCCTCCACAAATGCTAATTTGCATATTTGCAAATTATCCCCTCCATCAAATATGAGCCAACGAAAGGAAGAAAAGAAATCTGGCTGAAACGGAATGCAAACTGGCAACTTCAAAAAACTGATCCCGTAATAAATTACAGGAAAACCCCGCGACCGTATATACATACCCGCATTTGTATTCCGACCGAATACAAATCCAAAAAGACAAAACCTACACTGTACAATACTAGGATCCGGCTTAAACCAAAGCCCGCTAGTATTATCCGTCCGATTATGATCCGTGCAATACCGCACGTATAAGATCGAACCCTGCCATATCTCCATACGGCCTCTACAGCGTTTCGCCTGAAACTTGAAAAACTGTCTGTGGTAGACTCTAAAGACTCGTCAATACTTTAGCTGTAGATTTATCCACTAGCACGTCAGAAATATTAGACATACGTAATGGGCTACAAGTATTGACCAAAAGGGACGTCGATGAGCGAACTCATCCTGACACCCTACTGAGCCTGTCAGTGACAATATCCGTACAGTCCGGTCCGTTCGTCTAAGAGCATCGCATGGCAGGCCTAGGGGGTTGGTAAAAGTCAGACCCCCAATAGCGGTACAAGTCGTGTCGGAGTGTAACCCAGAACACCCTGATTTATTCCTGGAATACCTACCGGTAAATCTCCTGCCTTGGCCAAGGACTTCGTGTAATGGCTCTCCTAGACACAGCGTGACCTTACCCCCAATACCGGGAGAGAAGAACCCCTGCAGATCAGCTCACTGCCTTCATATGGCTCGGGACTGCACCCAACTAAAACCTATTTGCACGACTCCTTTGAGCGTGGTAGGGTAGTAATCAAAGTACAATGGGAACTCACACGAGAAAAATGACGATCTCAGGTCGATGAACTAACCTGTACACATGTCACCACGGAAATGCTATCTGACGTCAGGTATAAGACCAACTAGCATGTTCCCGGCGAGTCCTGTCCGGTGTACTCATAACCCAATGAGCACCTGTATACATCTTAGGTGAACCAACTGACACCAGTGGCTTGTGAGACCGGCCAACGCCCCTCGTCGGGGTCTCGACTGTATACACTAGTCTACTCTGGAGTATCGATGCTCTGTCTCGAAACTCCCACGACGAGGGACCTTTTAAGGATGTGCTTATAGACCCCAGCTCCTACGTATATGATCGCCCTCATACTGCTGGCAGTCAAGCAAGAATCCTAGGGGCTCTATCAACGTGTAATAGTGACCTGTAAGGTCACCTAAAACAGTACACGATGATAAAAATAAACCAGATAGCATACTATCATCTTGAGTAAGACTGTCCTACCGGTATAGGTCTTCCCTCAATCATTGCAATCACGTGCCTGTGATCCAATAATTGACTCTGAGGGCATTATCTCAAACAATCTCCTACTTGCACTCAAGGCTAATTATTGCGATGTCGCATACTCACAGCCCGTGTGATACCGAACACCCAACTCCTCTACTAGTCAGTCTTACAAAGCTCGTTTGCAAAACTATTGCGTTCGAGGAATAGCCTCAGTGAGTGGATCCGCTGTGATGTTTCTTTCTATGTCTCTCTTTATCTCAAGTTCGCGGAGAAACCCATCTCCCGAAATGAGCAATACCCGTCTTAGAATATGTTTGGATGTCTGATGGGACCTAGTTCATAAGTGAACTCCAAATCCAAACTTCTTAGACTGTATCGTCAACTGAACTTAATCAGTATCCCGCGCCATGCCTCCCTCAGTATCCGCCTGGACCACCAGTCCAAAATACTGCCCCTCTTTAGAGGGAAAACTATAACTCTGACAGTCACTCTTTCATCCAGGTCACCTTGGATGCCTGGAATGATAACTGTCTCCCAAAGGAGGCTGCCGTTATCATTTCCCTAGAACATCAACTTATGTTCTAAAACTGCTTCCGATCGTTTCTCCAGGATTGGATTAATATCAACTTACTGCATCTCGTGAAAAAACAACATCTGGTGTGGTACTTGACATCTCATGATTAACTCAATTGCCTAAGCAAGTGATCTGCCAATCATGCATATCCCTCTCCCCTTTAGTCTGCAAGACACCTTTAGAGAGGGTGACTCCATCACCTGCAGGTACACCACCATGCTAGGAATCGTCAATTCTAAATACCTTTAGAATGCTGTCTAAGTACCCTGATTGGGACACTTCCCAATTCTAGATCTAAAACTATAGATCTAGTAACCAGAATGTCTGATATAATGTCCAATTCCTATGTGGAGAAACCACTGTGTGACAACCAAAATATAACCGATTGTAGTATAGGAATTTCACTTCCTACTCTGTGTATGTCATCCAAATACCAGGACATCACACCCTACTACCTTCTTAAAAGATCCATCCCCTATTCTGATGAAGTCAAACCTAAGACTGTCACATCAGAAATAGATGATCTATCTCCGCTATATTTGTTTTAGTCTATAAATAGACATAAGCCACTTGTCCACTATGCTTCCGCTGCTCCCACTGACTACGACAACCCTCTGGCAGAGTCATATACACGTACGCTTCTAAAGCCAGTTTTGAACGACGCTATACTCATCCTCCTGCCGGGTCTCACAGTCTGGAACAACAGCAATGGAAAGTATGGGTAAACAAGAACCTCCCTGTCACCGTCTTTGAGCATACCGAAGTACCTCTCGAGTGCCTGAGGTTACCCACCTTATATGCGGAGTGGCCAATGGAATGTCAAACAAGATTGAATCTTTAGGTTCTTATCAAATTTTCAGTAATCGTTTGCGGTTCTGAAATCACTTCAAGTTCTACCATACTCCTACTACTGTTTTCTGAAAAAATTCATTTTACTTAAAACTGTGGCGAGTCTAGAACTATATCACTATTGATCTTCCAGATGGTAGAAAGTCAACCCTCGTCATAGCCCTGGTCAACCCACAAACAGCCATTACAGAAACGTGCCTTGAGTTATCCAGAGTCTGATTTTAAGCATAAGCCGGACAACTCCCCGTACCTTAACAATGTCAAGATATGAATTGTTTTGTATCCAATACAGAAACAGAGGCACTGATTTAATTGAATCAGATTCAAATCATGCAGCTGTCTCCAGTGCATGTTAACTAAATGGAAGGAGGCCTATCAGCGTTACTCAACTTAGAAATGCTTCCAATTATGAGTGACGTGAAAGAGAAGCAAGTTCTCTTAATCATTATTATCAACTGAATACCATTCACAAGTATCTACATCTTCTATCACATTGAAGAATCCTGATACTTGCAATACCTGGTTCTCTACTTTATTCATATACCTATAACTTCTCAAAACTTGGACCTTGTGTTTCTACGAAATATATGTCTAAGAACTAGAGAAGTCACAAGTAAACAGAATATAGTACGAGTACCAACCACTCTGTCCTAATGGACACTGGAAAATATACAATACTCTGTATAAGTCCCCTGAGTCTAATAACTCATTCGCTGTGTGTCGTAGGTTGAAAAATGTACTTATGGTTAAGAAGAATTACACCGCTGTTTTAATGCTCATTACCTAACCATCCACTGATATAGGTAAATGTTATGGACATAATTTCAAAAAGGTATATCTCACTCTTTAAAAATAGACGTACAGATATATCAATTTGAAATTGGTTCATAACAACGGATATTCAAAATCAAATATTTGCCGACCGGCAAACAACCCAGGCGATTTCCTCAAATATCACCAATTACAACGAATTCCGATATAATGAGGATGATCACCTAATTCCCAATAACTTACTCCCACTCATCATCTGTAAAACCATACAGATGTGTGAATCATACCTGGTAAATACATACCCTGAAGCAAGGGCTAATTGGGAAATCAGTTTTCTTTTAACAGTACACAGTGAAACTGAAACATTGAAATGTTTCGTAGGGGTATCCGGGTATTCCTAGTAATGCCACTTCCATTATCCAGATTCACTGTAGGGTTGCTAGGCACGCACACAAGGTTCTACGAGGCATTAACCATGCCCGATTTAAAATTTAGCCGTGCCGAACAACCCGATACGAGATCTTTAAACTAGAAATTAGGCGAAAACAAGTATGTTAAACACATTAACACTAAGTGAGAGGGATTACAACCTTTGTAGATCCGGTCCTTCACTTCTTAAGCTCCGTGTTGAGGTCCCTTCGCTGTGATCATCGTGTTCCAGACTCTCGAGAGGTTCCACGAAGAGAAAGATGCAGTCTTGCTTCCGATCTTCGATACAAAGATAATCTACCTTGAAGTTTCGTTAACACAAGCTCACACTCATAATATGAAGTGAACACTCTCATCTAAAGGGCAAGGATATATGAGAATGATGAAGTAGGATTTTTGCTCTCTTTTATTATCTTTTTCTCACATATTTTCATCACATAATCAAATCAAGAAAGCTTTTTCATGAAAAGAGAAGGAAGAAGAAGATTGAACAAAGAATAATCCTTTTGTGATTAATAATGCAAAGATGATAATGATGAATAATGCAACCTTGGTTAACTAAACCTTTGTAGAGATTTAACTAGGGCTAGGGTTTGGGTTGAGTTAAAGATGAGTCACTTTAAAATATCTAACACAAAACAAAAGAAAAACCTTCTAGAAGGTTCTTGAAAGACCTAACCCTAATCAAGCCCTAACCTTGTTTAATCTCTACTAAACATGCTGCGTTAGTAATCATATCATGTTACAATATTATATATCACATATATAATATTTATTGTAACAAAAAAAATAATACAATTAACATATATCGCATATATATCAATGTATTACCCGAGTGAGAAAGAGAATCTTTTAGTGAGCTAATATTAGTTAATGTAATTTAATATATCATATATATTATTATACATTAAATTATTGAATCAACACTTGATCCGACAATCTGGCTATATCGCATATAACCGACTAATATTTATCTGTACCGATTCATCGAATCAACACTTGATCCGATGACCCGGCTGATAGCATATATCGCGAGAATAGAATATGGTTTCTCATATTGCATTATCCTCGGTCCCGCACATATCATATATGTGCCCCTACTCCGTTTTGCCTGAGCCAAGAAACCTCTGTGTAGGACTCTAAAGAATGGTCAATACGCCGGCAATAAGTGATGATCATATCAAACACCCACAAGCTGCAAGCGGTCAGTTAAACGTAACAGCCACCCAGGTATTGAGCACTCAGAAGATCAACAAGCAAGCCTGTACATTCTCCTGTGAATCCAATCAGTAACACTCCCGTACAGTCCGGTCTTGTCGTCTGATATGTCGCATATCTCGCCTAGGGGTGGTAAACGTCAAACCCCAGTAGCTCGATAAGTCGTGTCGATATGAGGTCTATAACAGTTCGAGAAACTACTGATATCACTTACCAGTAAATCTCAACAACCCTGGCCAGGGATTTCCGGTTATAGCCAATCGAACACAGCACAACATCAACTCCCTATACCGGGAGAGACGAATCCCCTCTTATCGCTCATTGCCTCCATGTGATTCGGGACTGTACCCAAAAGCCACCTTTTTGCACGCCCTCTTGGACGTGGTATGATGGAAATCAAAGCACAGTGGGAATCACACAAGACTCTATGACGATCTCGGGTCAACAGACTACTCTGTACCAGTGTCACCAGAGAACTGTCATCTGACGTAAGGTATAATACCATCTGGGAGTTCTCGGCGAGTCCGTCCAGTGTACCCAGTCTCTACTGAGCACCCGTAAACCATCATTGTGTAAGTGCACGGCGGCGCCCCGGCCTCCATCCCGAGGCCAAATGCGGAAGCGATGTTTAACTTTAATTTTCTTAAATCGGCACCACCGCGCACTAAAAAACCCGGATCGTGCCATTAACTAGTCCTAGCTAACTACAAGATGGGGAAGAGAGATATACCGAGCGATCCGTGTTCTCCGGTCTTCTCGTTGTCGTCCCGATCTCCCGCGGAATGTCCGGTCTCCACCTCGTCGCCGGAAGGGCACCACGTCGCCTGCTTCTTTTACGGGCTCCCACCTCAATACCGAGGCAACTCGGGCACGAAGTTGGCGAGTCGACGTGCCCAAGGATTGCTGTAGAATACGTGTAGAACTCATGTCTCATTTTGGGGCTACTTGAGGTTGACTTTTGGTGGAGGGATGATACATGGAATTTTTGTGGAGCTATATGATTTTTCCAAAGCCAAAAGAGATGAAATCCCACTCCTACAAATTTTGGACAGCCCCTCTAGGAGCTTGGCCGGCCACACCAGGTAAGGGAGAGGAGAGAATGAGAGTGTATCTAAAATGAGAGAGGCCACACAATAATGCATGAGGGAATCAAAAGAAATCATGAAAGAACATGATCATAAACACATCTACACTCAACCACATCCATCATCAAACATGATGACTCCAAAAGTCAAGCAATGATGAAGTGAACAAGTCAAGGTCAACAAGAGCTATCATGAAGCAACAAAATGCAAAGAAACCCCTCCACTAATGCTTATTTGCACAAATGCAAATAAGCCCTCCTCCACAAATCATCAGCCAATGAAAGATACAAAGAAATATGGCTGAAACGGAAAGCAAACTGGCAACTCCAGAAAACTGATCCTGTAATAAATTACAGGAAAACCCCGATTCTGTGTATACACACCCGCATCTGTATTCTGACCGGATACAAATGCAATGAGACAAAATCTACACTGTACTATACTAGGATCCGGCTTAAACCAAAGCCGGCTAGTAATATCCGTTCGATCCTGATCCGTACAATACCGCACGTATCTGATCGAACCCTGCCATATATCCATACGGCCTGTAGTACAAACTATCCGATCCTGATCCGTGCAATACCGTACGTATCTGATCGGACCTTGCCATATCTCCATACGGCCTCTACAGCGTTTCGCCCGAAACTTGAGTAACTGTATGTGTGGTGGACTCTAAAGACTCGTCAATACTATGGCTGTGGATTTAACCACTAGCACGTCAGAGGTATTAGCCATACGTGATGGGCCACCAGCTGTTGACCAAAAGGGGCGTCGATGAGCGAACTCATCCTGACACCCTACTGAGCCTGTTAGTGACAATATCCGTTCAGTCCGGTCCGTTCGTCTATGAGCATCGTATGGCGGGCCTAGGGGGTTGGTAAAAGTCAGACCCCCAAAAGCGGTACAAGTCGTGTGGGAGTGTAGCCCAGAACACCCTGAGATACTACTGGAATACCTACCAATAAATCTCCTGCCTCGGCCGAGGGCTTCGTGTAATGGCTCTCCTAGACACAGCGCGACCTCACCCCCAATACCGGGAGAGACAAACCCCCGAAGATCCGCTCACTGCCTCCATGTGGCTCGGGACTGTACCCAACTAAAACCTGTTTACACGTCTCCTTTGAGCGTGGTAGGGTAGTAATCAAAGTACAGTGGGAACTCAAACGAGACAAATGACGATCCCCAGGTCGATGAACTAACCTGTACACATGTCACCAGGGAACTGCTATCTGACGTCAGGTATAAGACCAACTAGCATGTTCCCGGCGAGTCCTGTCCGGTGTACTCATAACCCAATGAGCACCTGTATACATCTTAGGTGAACCAACTGATACCAGTGGCTTGTGAGACCGGCCACCGCCCCTCGTCGGGGTCTCGACTCTATACACTAGTCTACTCTGGAGTATTGATGCCCTATCTCGAAACTCCCACGACTAGGGACCTTTTAAGGATGTACTTATAGACCACCAGCTCTCACGTATATGTATGCCCTAGAGGCCATTACTGTACATAGGATGTATATTGTAGTGGATGCTGGGACATATATAGGGAGGAATTTCTTGCTCGATATGATAGTATGCTACCTGGTTACTCTTTACCTTAACATGTATACTGATTGTCTCTCCGTTACATGTTGGTAAAGCCCTTAGGATGTGTACTTGATTACCTGGACTATGATGCGGATCATACTAGTGGGGATATGGTAGTCCATAAGTACATCCTTCAAGGTCCCTAGTCGTGGGTGTATCGAGACGGGGCATCGATATACCAGTGTAGACTAGCGTATACCTTCTCGACCCATACAGATGGGCGATGGATGATCCCATATCCATTGGTGTTTGACATCAGAGATGATATACGGGTGCTCAGTGGAGACTGGGTATACTGGAAGGACTAGTCGAGAACTCCCAGTTGGTATTATACCTTTTGTCAGATGGCAGTTCTCTGGTGACACTGGTACAGGTTAGTCTGTAGACCCAAGATCGTCATAGAGACTTGTGTGATTCCCACTGTGCTTTGATTTCCACCTTATCACGTCCAAGAAGGCATGCAAAACGGTGGCTTTTGGGTACAGTCCCGAATCACATGGAGGCAATGAGCGATAGGAGGGGATTCGTCTCTCCCGGTATAGGGAGTTGATGTTGCGCTGTGTTCGATTGGCTATAACCGGAAATCCCGGGCCAGGGTTGCTGAGATTTACTGGTAAGTGTTACCAGTAGTTTCTCGAACTGTTATAGACCTCATATCGACACGACTTATCGAGTTATTGGGGTCTGACGTTTACCACCCCTAGGCGAGATATGCGACATATCAGACGACGAGACCGGACTGTACGGTAAGTATTACTGGTTGGATTCACAGGAGTGTGAGCGGGCTTGCTCGTCGATCTTCTGATCGTTCAATACCCGGGTGGCCGTTACGTTTAGCAGACCGCTTGCGGCTTGTGGGTGTATGATATGATCATCACCTGCTGCCGGCGTATTGACGAGTCTTTAGAGTCCTACACAGAGGTTTCCTGGCTCAAGCGAAACGAAATATGAGCGCATATGAGATATGTGCGGGACCGAGAATAATGCGTGTATGTGATACCGTATTCTATTCTCGTGATTTGTGACATTGATCGGTTATATGCGATTGTCACGACCCGCAGGGTACGGAACGTGACTGGCACTTAAGTTACGAAACGTATCAAGACATCCATAAAATAAGTAAGCCAAAGCCCAGAAACCAAAACCAAATAAGCAAAAGAATGAAGGAAAACCAATCAATTGAAAGCGAGTTTATCAAATGAGTCACATCAAGCCTTTTTAAAAACAATATCAATTTTTCCGAAAATTTCGGCAGAGTCTCTTTTGTAAATACTGGCCCCCAAAATGGGTACAACAAGAATATATATGAATCCAACAAATAAGGCATCCCCAAGCGGGAGCTAGCTCTTCGCCACAAGGCGGTCACAAATCTCACGCAATATAAAACAACAACAAGCGAAATAATCATAATGAAGCATGAGAAAAACAGCATGTCGACTCAAGTGAGCTCGACCCCAAAATACAGCATAAAAAGTCCACAAATCTCACAGTCTCATCTCTAGGTCAATATACAACAATACTGGTAGATACCGTAGATAGATTACACTAGATACAAAGAATATACAAGGTGGTACAAAATAATAATAACCCACCTAAGAGCAAAACCTCGAGTCCAGGCAAAGGAGGCAAAAGAAGAAAGTGCGCCCGCCGCTACTGTACTGACGGAGCGGACCTGCAAAAGGATGTGGCACAACGGGGGTGAGTTGCCAACTCGTGAGTAATAAATAACATCTACACAGGCTATCGAATGCATGCACACAAGTATCCTAGCATCTAAAATACAGGTAAGGCAGAACATAATAGCAGGTATGTATGCAATATGAATATACTAGCAGGTATGAATGTAATGCGAATCAGCTCATGATCTGAATGTGTAAGTATAAGAATCATGTTTTTCCTTTAGGAATCACTTTTGAAATACCAGCACAATACCAATAGAATCAACAAGAACCTGTGTCCAGCAACGACACCTCAAAACTATCACAAATCTCATATATCCATGTCATAGTATCTCTGGCCTCAGCCATCCGGCTGACCCATCTCAATATCAATATCTCATCATCTCGCGGCCACGGTCGGTATCCTCTGGATATCCGCCGTCCCAAACAGTCACCGGTAGGTAATCCGTCCCCTGCCAGGCTCATCGTCAGCAACACGAGCTTCTTGCCCCGGGGTACCTTACCGGGCCTACCATGTACCCGAGACGGTTCATCCAACTCCTCGAAACGGGTCTCGAAAACCACAGCAAACTCATGGTGGACGACACTTACATCACTAGAAAACCGCAATTTACATATTTTAAAAAAATATAATAAGTTTAGAAATTTTGCGGGTTTCCCCCGAAATCCAGAATATCATAAAATCTCAAGAAATCCTCATAAGTGCATATGTCAATGATAATGAATGCATATGGTATCAATAATCAAGTTGCGATGTGTGATTAATAGACTAGGCATGAACAAATAATATGATGAGTTACATGCACATGAATAGCAATCCTACGATTTCATTTTAAGGAATTAAAGGCAATTGCCCAAGTTTAAGTATCAATTATAGTAAAAGATTTCAAATTATAGGTTATCTAGTGTGGTGGCATGGCAATTACCAGGGTGTGTGTGTATGCATGAATAGTGCTCGTGTTGCATATAAAAACCCTGACAATGGTGCAGGTGTCCTATAGAATGGGTTCGCATATGTATGTCAATATAAGGAATGAATGTAGCAAATAATCATACAAGTATTACACCCCTAATTACTAACATTACTAAGAATCTTTTTAAGCTACTAAAACTATCGGGCGACTTGCGCCATCCAACGATAGTCCCCCGTAGATGTTACATCTATTCACAGGAATCCCTAGCTAGTCACGTCCAATCACCGCTTTCCACTTTCATGCCGCGTCTGACGTCTCCGCGACCGAACCTGGAATTTACATCAATACCAAACATAAGGTTACATACCAAGAACGACGCAAAACCCAAACGAAAATAATAACGTTCACAAGCTAGGTACAACGTGCACAAGGTGCGCGGAACACACGCGAAAATCGCAAAAACTAACTAAAACGTCGATTTGGTCGCCCAACAAAACTAAAACCCGATCACTCAAAAATCCGCACTCACACATCCTAAATGTCATAGGATAAGCCAAAACAATCATCAAGATATTAAAATAATTCATCACAATATTTTTATAACAAAACTAGTAAGCTAGAAATTTGCAATTTGGTGCAAACATCGACAATTAGCGATAAAGTTAACACAATCCAACACAAACATCCAAACTAACCCACTAGATAGACACTACACTAATTTTAAACCTTTTACAAAGCATCAAACCATAATTCCAACACAACAATCATGCATCAATCTATTTCCATACACAAACCCCTTTCTTGATTTTTGTAATTAGCAATTACAATGAAAATTTCACATAAGTTTACACAATCTAACACAAACATCCAAACTAACCCACTAGATAGACACTACACTAATTTTAAACCTTTTACAAAGCATCAAACCATAATTCCAACACAACAATCATGCATCAATCTATTTCCATACACAAACCTCTTTCTTGATTTTTGTAATTAGCAATTACAATGAAAATTTCACACAAGTTTAACTTAGATTAGCATAATATGAAGCCACTTAAGCAAAGTAACCTTAAAGATTGGTTTAGTAAATAACTAGATAGCTAATTAGCTTTAATTAACTAAATAATGGTTTCTAAAACCCTAGTTAAACTCAAACCATGAACTAGAAAAACTAGATTAGGATTTTTCTAAGCTTTTAACATTAAAACCATTTAATTAAAGGAATTTAACCAAAAGAAAATTATATGGTGGAAATTATACCTCAAGATCTATGGATCTAGCATGATCATTTGCCTCTAAAATTGCCTCCTTTCCACATGTTTTCAACTAAACTAGGCTTGAGAAGGGGTAGCACAAGGATTTGTTTTGGTTTTGTAAAGAAATTTGTGGATTTTGATGGATTTTTAGATGAATTTGTGAACAAAAAGAGGGGGGAGAGCTGCAGGTTTCGGCCAGTAGAGGGAGGAGGGGAATGGTGGGGTGTGTGGGAAATGTCACCAAGTCAAACCCCCCTCAAAGTCAAATACACCATACCTCCAAAATATTATATTTTAAAACCTACACTTTAACTCAATTCATCCCTAACAAAAGAGTTTTAAAACAAAAGAGAGAGGGAGAATTTTCTATAATTGTGCCAGCCAAGGGAGATGTGAGGATGTGTGTGTGAGAGTGCACAAAAAAAATTATGCAAAAAGACCCCCTACAAGTCCAAAATTGCAAGTTTAAGCTTAAATTCAATAAATTTCGTTTTCTATAATAAAAATTAGTTAAAACTTAAAATAAAATACTAAAAATTTATGTTACAACTAGATTTTAATTAACATGAATTTAAAGCTTAAATTTAGCCCATTTAAATTTGTATTTATCGCTAATTTAATGTATTTTCTTACCGGCTTAAAATAATATTAAAAATTGAAAAATTAGGGAAAATTTTTAAACGACCAGAATTTCATAAGTAACTCATTTGCTACTAAAAACTAGCAATTACCTAACCAAATTAGGTATAATTAGTCCTAAACTGCAAAATAACAAAAAAGACGATTTACGGAAAAATACCACATTTTCACCGATTTTCGGGAAAACACCAAAACGACATTTCAAGGCGCTACAATCTTCCCCCCTTAAAGAAATTCGGTCCCCGAATTTAAAAATATAACTACGCGTATCTTCAATGAGATGGGGATATTTCTTCCTCATCTCGCCCTCGGTCTCCCAGGTGACCTCTTCGCTGCTTGGGCCACGCCAAAGGACCTTGACGGTCGGTATAACTTTCGATCTCAACTTCTTCACCTGCCGATCCAGGATGGCCACCGGCTGCTCTGCAAAAGAAAGATCGCGCTCTAGCTGGACTGTCGGGTGCTGAATCGCATGCGAAGGGTCGTGAAGGTACTTGCGGAGCATCGAAACATGGAAGACGGGGTGAACATCGGGAAAGCTGGGTGGAAGGGCCAAACGATATGCAACAGCGCCGACACGCTCGAGGATCTCGAAGGGACGTACGAATCTAGGGCTAAGCTTCCCCTTTCGCCCAAAACGCATCACGCCCTTCATCGGAGAGATTCTCAGAAAAACATGGTCGCCAACTGCGAACTCTAATCTGCGACGGCGCCTGTCCGCATACGATTTCTGCCTGCTCTGAGCCGCTCTCATCCGGTCTCAGATCAACTCTATCTTCGCTGTCGTCTCCTCAACAAGCTACGGCCCCAAAATACTGCTCTCGCTGAGCTCTGTCCAACAGACGGGCGATCTGCATCTCCTCCCATACAATGCCTCGAAAGGTGCCATCTGAATAGTATCCTGGAAGCTCTTGTTGTAGGAGAACTCCACTAGAGGTAAATGACGATCCCAGCTACCGCCGAAGTCTAAAACGCACGCTCTAAGCATGTCCTCGAGAGTCTGAATGGTCCGCTCTGACTGTCCGTCGGTCTGCGGATGAAACGCTGTGCTGAAGCTCAAACGAGTGCCCAAAGCCTCCTGAAGTCTCTACCAAAGTCGGCTGGTGAACTGGGTGCCTCGATCTGACACGATACAAGTCGGTACGCCATGCAACCTCACGATCTCGTCGATGTAAAGCTGGGCATACTGAGCGAAGCTGAAAGTCGTCTTCACTGGCAGGAAGTGAGCCGCTTTCTTCAATCGATCTACGATCACCCAGATGGAGTCATACCCTCAACTGGTCCTGGGTAGACCCACAACGAAGTCCATCGAAATCTGCTCCCATTTCCACTCCGGAATGGGTAGCGGCTGTAGCTCTCCTGCGGGCCTCTGGTGCTCGGCCTTGACTTGCTGACAAGTCAGGCATCTCGATACAAACTCCGCAATGTCCCTCTTCATCCCGTCCCACCAGTAGGTCTCTCTCATATCATGGTACATCTTGGTGGAACCGGGGTGGACACTATACACTGATCGGTGTGCCTCCTCAAGAATGTCGTGCCGCAATCCATCAGCATCTGGTACGCACAGTCTAGATCCATAGCGTAAAATCCCCTGATCGTCAATCACGAACTCGGAAAATCCGCCCTGTCCCATCTGTGCCATGATCTCTGAGCAACGGTCGTCACTGCGCTGTGCCTCATATATACGGTCAAGCAACTGTGGGCGTGCACGAACATGCGCGAGCTGTCCCCCTGTCTGAGTGAACTCGAACTCAACTCGGCTGTCGCATAACATCTGCCAATCTGCTGACGACTGCCTCTGCACTGCGAGCAAATAAGATAGACTACTCCCGGGCCACCTACTCAACGCATCCGCCACTACATTCGCCTTGCCTGGGTGATATAAGATCTCGCAGTCGTAGTCTTTCACCAACTCCATCCAAGATAATAAACCTGTAATCATAAAATGGCATCCCCATGCGGAAGCTAGCTCTTCGCCCAAGGCGGATCACAACCACATGCAATATAATAGCAATATCAAGAAAAGAGCATGAAAGAAACGCAAAATTTTCGAAAACACAACGCCGGCGCAAGTGAGCTCGACCCAAAAGAACCACAAATATACAAATCTCTCAGTCTCATCACTAGGTCGCATATACAATATAAAGTGGTAGATGGAGAATACTAGATACAATGATAAAGCAAAAGAAATAAAGTATGCTCGCAACCCACCTACGGACGATGTCGCGAGTCTGAGCAAAAGGAACTGATGATAAGATAGCCCGCCGCTACAAGACTGACGGGTCCGACCTGCAAGACACTGTGGCACAACGGGGGTGAGTTGCCAGCTCGCGAGTAAATATAACATCTAATAAGGAAATCGTAAGAATGCACGCAATGCACCACAACATGCATGTCCATATGTGCTATAATAGCTCTAGTATGCATGCACAGGTATGCAATGTCATTATTAAGTCTTTAAGTGTTTTAAATGCTAAGGGTATTGAATTCTTAACTTTAGAACATGAATATCTGTATAATAGCTAAATACCATCAAGAAATCATCTGAAAACCCGTGTCAAGCATCGATACCAAATAGGAATCATATCTGTCTCAATATCGGGCTCCGTCAGTCCGGATCGGCCCATATCATATATCTCACGACAACGGTCGGTATCCTCCGGATATCCGCCGCGCCAGACATCACCGGTAGGTAGTCTTCCCCTGCCAGGCTCATCGTCTACAACTCGATCTTCTTGCCCCGGGGTACCATACCGGGCCCACCATGTACCCGAGACGGTTCATCCACTCCTCGAATCGGGTCTCGAAATCCAACAGAAAACATGAAAACTCATGGTGGACGACACATACATCACGAGAAAACCGCAACTTTGTTTTGAAAATGATAAATATAAGGTTTTGTTAAATTCTTGCGGTTTTCCCCAAAATCCAGAAATCGCAGCAATACTGAAATCCTCAAGAAAATCATAATGTCCACATGTTATATATGATAAATGTCTATGATATCAATGCATACGATGTGAATTTTGGCTAGAAATCTATATAAATATGATGATGATGCGAGGTATACTTATGCTATGCAATTTCATATATCAAGTATGAATGCAAGTGGCGATATTATGATAAACAGGTTCTATAGTGCACGTGGCATGGCATTTACCAAAGGCGTGTGTGTCACATGAATAGTGCGCATGCAACAGATGCCAATGGTAAGGTGTTCGTGTCCTACGAAATGATATCGCATAAGTATAGATGAATGTCCATGCAATTTAATATACTGTTCGCTATAAGGGTATGCAGTGTAAATGAATGGATAAGCTAGCTAACAATATAATCTTGCAAAAAGTAGGATAATCCTAACTAGGGGGCGCATCGCGCCATCCAGACGATTCCCCCATAGATGAATACATCTACTCACCTGAAATCCCCGCTAATCCGATCCGGCCACCGCCTTGCCTTTTCGTGCCGTGTCCGATGTTTCCCCGACCGATCCTATATTTGCAAAATTCCAAGCATAAGATTACAAAACCTAACACAATGCAAGTCACAACATACAATTATCCACGCTCTCGTATTAATCATAGCATGCACTCGGTGCGCGGAAAAACGCACGAAAATCGCTAATCGTTAAACTAGAATTGTCATTTCGGGAAAATCAACTAAACTACAACCCGACTAGACGAAACCCCGCGTTCGCGCATTCTAATAATCTCATACGAAGTTAATAATATTGCTAACCTAACGCAAATTGAACGCATTCTATTTTTCGTAAAAATCTAGCAAGCAAATTCAACGCCGATTCAATGCAAACATCGATATTTTGTCGATTTAGCGAGCATATAAATACACCATTAACCACTACAACCAATTAGAAACCCAAAGCCCTAATTTAATCCTAACAACTATGCTTCAAACCCAAGTTTTAAAATCAATCCTTCTCTTGATTTTTCCTAAACAACATTTACCACTTAAACTAATATTTAGAATTTCAATTCTAGCATAATTAAACCACAAGTTAACAAAAAGATTAGAATTTTCACCTCTCAAGCTTGAACCCTAGCTTGATCAAGTCACCAAGAAGCGTCCTTTCATCTAGTTTTTGAACCAATTTGGGTAGAAGAGAGAGTGGTTTAGGGTTTGGGTTTGAATGGAGATGGAAATTTATGAATTTAAATGGATTTTTAGCAAGGAAAAGAAGCAAAATGAAGTGAAGAAATGGGGAGAGCTGCTGGAATGGGGGTCGGCTGCAGCAAGGAAGGGAGATGAGGGAATTTTGGAGAAGTTTCTAGGTCATTACAACATCATATGATATCATTTCATGCTTTCATGTCAACTTTTTTACAAAAAAACCCCTTTTTCATCATTTTTTTCATAATTTTCTCACCAAAAAGCTAAAAGTTTGCAAGCCATGTTATAATTTTATTAACACCATATTTTAGCTTATTAAGACTCCTAATTAAGAAATTTACCTAATTAAATTTGTATTTATCCCTAATTTAATATATTTAAAAAGGCTTAAAATAATTAAAAAAATAATTAATTATTAATTTTTTTTATTTAACTAGAAAATTATAAATGACATTTTAGTGACAAAATTATAGTAATATCTTATTTAAATTTTGTATAATTAAGTCTACAATGAAGAATATCAATTTTGACTTTTTACGGAAAAAGCCGAAAAATTAGCCGATTACCGAAAAACTGCCTAAACGATTTTCGAAGGGTTACAATCTTCCCCCCTTAAAGAAATTCGGTCCCCGAATTTAGTATTTAACTATGCGTACCTTCAAAAAGATGGGGATATCTCTTCCTCATCTCGACCTCGGTCTCCCAGGTGACCTCCTCGCTGTTCGGGCCACGCCAAAGGACCTTGACGGACGGTATAACTTTCGACCTCAATTTCTTCACCTGCCGATCCAAAATGACCACCGGCTGCTCGGTGAATGAAAGATCACGCTCTAGCTGGATCGTTTGGTGCTGAATCACCTGGGAAGGATCATGAAGGTACTTGCGGAGTATCGAGACATGGAATACGGGTTGAACATCGGGGAAGCTGGGCGGAAGAGCTAACCGATAAGCGACTGGACCAACACGCTCTAGGATCTCGAAAGGACCAACATATCTAGGACTCAGTTTTCCTTTCCGCCCAAATCTCATCACACCTTTCATCGGAGAGACCTTCAGGAAAACATGGTCGCCAACAGCGAACTCGAGTCGACGACGGCGCCTGTCAGCATATGATTTCTGCCTGCTCTGTGCCGCTCTCATCCTGTCCCGAATCAGCTGTATCTTCTTGGTCATTTCCTGTACAATCTGCGGCCCCAAAATACTGCTCTCCCTAAGCTCTGTCCAACATATAGGCGATCGACATCTAGGCGATCGACATCTCCTCACATATAAAGCCTCGAAAGGTGTCATCTGAATTGTCTCCTAGAAGCTATTATTGTAGGAAAACTCGATCAAAGGCAAATGACGATCCCAGCTACCACCGAAATCTAAAACACAAGCTCTGAGCATGTCCTCAAGAGTCTGAATCGTACGCTCCGACTGACCGTCAGTCTGCGGATGGAAGGCTGTGCTAAAGCTCAATCGGGTGCCCAATGCTTCCTGGAGTTTCTGCCACAATCGGCTGGTAAACTGGGTGCCACGGTCGGACACGATGCAAGTCGGAACGCCATGCAGTCGCACTATCTCATCAATATAAACCTGGGCGTACTGAGAAAATCCAAAAGTGATCTTCACTGGCAGGAAGTGAGCCGCTTTCGTCAGTCGATCCACAATCGCCCAAATAGAGTCATACCCTCGACTAGTCCTGGGTAGACCCATAATGAAGTCCATGGAGACGTGCTCCCACTTCCACTCAGGGATGGGCAAAGGCTCTAACTCGCCGGCTAGCCCCTGGTGCTCGTCCTTGACTTGCTGACAAATTAGGCATCTCGACACAAAGTCTGTAATATCCTTCTTCATCCCGTCCCACCAATAAACCTCTTTCAAATCACGGTACATCTTGGTGTAACATGGATGCACACTGTATACTGATCTATGTGCCTCCTCGAGAATATCACGCCTCAGTCCCTCTGAATCTGGCACGCACAGTCGAGTCCCAAATCGAAGTATCCCCTGATCATCAATCACGAACTCGGAAACTCTGCCCTGCCGAATCTGCTCAATAATCTCTAATGTATGGGCATCGCCGGACTGTGCCTCGTGGATACGGTCAAGTAACTGTGGGCGTGCTCTGAAATAGGCCAGCTGTCCCCCTGTAGGAGTAAACTCAAACTGCACTCTGCTGTCACATAAAATCTGCCAATCTGCCGTCGACTGCATCTGTACTGCTCTCAAACAAGATAAGCTACCTCCGGGCCTTCTACTCAAAGCATCTGCCACCACATTCGCCTTGCCCGGATGGTATAGAATCTCGCAGTCATAATCCTTCACCAACTCCATCCAACGGCGCTGCCTCAGGTTCAGGTCTCGCTGCTGGAAGATATACTTCAAACTCTTGTGGTCTGTGAATATCTGGCACGACTCACCGTATAGGTAATGTCTCCAGATCTTAAGTGCAAATACCACTGCAGCCATCTCTAAATCATGGGTGGGGTAGTTCTGCTCGTGTTTCCTCAGCTGCCGAGAAGCATACGCGATAACTCTGTCGTGCTGCATCAACACACATCCCAGCCCCACTCGAGAAGCATCACAATAAACCATGAACCCGCCTGATCCTGAAGGCAATGCTAACACAGGAGCAGTAGTCAGACGAGTCTTCAACTGCTGGAAGCTATCCTCACATGCCTGGGTCCAATCAAAAGGAACCCCCTTTCGGGTCAACCCGGTCAATGGTGCAGCAATGCGGGAGAAATCCTGGACGAAACGTCGATAATAGCCGGCCAGACCTAGAAAGCTGCGAACCTCTGTAACTGATACTGGTCTAGGCCAACGCTGAACTGCCTCGATCTTCTTCGGGTCCACGCAAATACCGTCTCTCGTCACCACATGACCCAAGAAGTCGACACTGTCTAACCAGAATGCGCACTTGGAAAATTTGGCGAACTGCTGATGCTCCCTCAAAGTCTGCAATGTGATACGTAAGTGCTGCTCATGCTCCTCCCGGCTCCGAGAATAAACCAAGATTTCGTCAATGAACACAATAATGAACTGGTCGAGATACGGCCTGAATACACGGTTCATCAAATCCATAAAAGCTGCCGGGGTATTGGTGAGCCCGAACGACATCACCAAGAACTCGTAATGACCATATCGAGTACGGAAAGCGGTCTTCGGAATATCCTCCTTCCGAACTCGCAACTGGTGATAACCTGACCGTAAGACAACCTTCGAGAAAAACCCTGCACCCTGGAGCTGATCAAATAAGTCATCAATGCGGGGTAGGGGATACCTGTTCCGCACAGTAACCCGGTTCAGCTGACGATAATCAATGCATAAACGCATACTCCCGTCCTTCTTCTTAACAAACAAGACGGGAGCACCCTAAGGTGACACACTCGGTCGGATAAGCCCTTTGTCCAGCAAGTCCTGTAACTGATCCTTTAGCTCTCTCAGCTCCGCCGGGGCCATCCGATAAGGCGGTATAGAGATAGGCCCCGTGCCAGGGATCAAGTCAATACAGAATTCAATCTCGCGCTCTGGTGGCAGGCCAGGCAGCTCGTCAGGGAATACATCAGGAAACTCTCTCACAACAGGGACCTGGTCCAACGGAACCTCTGTGGAGCTAGTATCACAAATATAGGCTAAGAATCCCTGACACCTTTTCCTTAAGAGATGAACAGCGCGAAGAGAAGAAATCAAGCTGGGAAGGGTAGCACTACGATCTCCCTTAATAATAAGAACCGGCTCACCAGGAAAACTGAATCTGACTGCTTTTTCACTGCAGTCCACGGATGCATAACAGGTGGCTAGCCAGTCCATACCAAGAAGAACGTCAAAGTCGAACATATCGAGGAGAATCAAATCATTGAAGAATCTCTCTCCCCGATACGAACGGAACACGATCGGTACACAAAACGGGCAACAAAAGACTCGCCTACCGGGGTAATAACGACAAGCGGCTGATCTAACAGAGAAGACTCTCGGCCCAACCTCGGTGCAAAATACGTGGAAACATAGGAATGTGTGGAGCCTGGATCAAATAATACCCGTGCATCAAAAGAACATACTGGCAGAGTACCTGTCACGACGGCATTGGATGCCTGTGCATCCTGAGGAGTCAACGCGAACACTCGGGCCTGCCCACCACTAATAGCTGGTTGTGCTCTGCCTCTACCTCGGCCTCTGCCTCTGCCTCTGTCGCCTCGTCCTCTCTGAACTGGACCGCCACGCCTACGGCCTCTAGAAGCATCTGACTGGTGTGAAGCATCATCAGGAGTAGGAAGTAAAGCTCTTTGAGAAGGTGGTGAGGGTGGTAAAGTCACATGCGGGACTGTCGCCGCGCCCTGGCGTCCCATGGTACAGTCTCTAACACGGTGGTACTGACTCCCACACCGAAAACATCCTGGAGATGACTGCTGGGTCTGTGGATATGAACCAAATGACTGACCTCGTCTCAATCCTCTGCCTCCGCCATCTCCCGGAAATAATCTATCACGATGTCTGCCCATCTGCCGCTGAGCTGGCGTATCAGTACGGATCCTCTTCGGCCCAGAAGCGACCGGAGTCTCAGAAATACGCTCCTCCAAAAGTAAGGCTGCATCCATCGCGGCTGCGTATGTGTCAAAATGCTGGGTGCCGATGGCAAGGAATAGCTGTGTGTCAAGCCCTCGCACGAACCTCTTTATTCTCTTCTCTTCTGTGTCGACTAGGTACGGAGCATATCGAGACAACTGGATAAACTGTATATCATACTCCGACACCGTCATCCCAGGAGTCTTGCGCAAAGACTCAAAACTACGGGCTTGAGCATCTCGGACACTCTCCGGAAGAAAACGGGCAAGAAATGCAGATGTAAACTCATCCCAGGTCATAGAAGGCAGACCTGCAGCTCGGCCTCTCTCTACTGAATCGTACCATGTCTGGGCAAGACCCTCCAGACGAAAACTCACAAACTCCACCAATCTATCATCAGAACACGTCAACGAACGGCAAATCCGTGCCATCCTATCAAGAAATGCCTGTGGGTCCTCTGTCGCATCTGTACCGGTAAAAGCTGGAGGTCTCAATCTCATGAACTCCTGTAGTGAAACAGGGATAGTCTTCGTAGTAGCAGCAGGAGTGACCATCTGTGCAGCAGGTACGATCGTGGTCTGTGCGGTGGAAGGAACGTCCTCGGATCTCTGTGCCCGGCTGGACTCAACTAAAGATCCCATCATCTGCCGCAACTCTTGCATGCCGGCCTCTAATCTGGCAATATGGTCAGGATAAGGCGGATCAGTATGACCCTGAGGGGTAGGCGTATCCTCCCGCTCGATCCTCGCCTCAGACGGGCCCGCCCGAATCTCATCCCTAGCGGCAGCCCACTGAGCTCTCGTAGTCTTTGGCGGCATCGAAGCTGGAATAAGAAACAGGACCGATAAGGACATTGCAATTGAATCAAGGAATGCAAGGAGTCAAGAAAGGAAATACAAGCAATTATGTCCTAAGGTCACTTAGGCGGAATACCGTATCGTAAGTATGCCGCGGATCATACCCACGCTACGCCACTCTGCTTAAGTCACCTACTCCATCAACCAAGGTCGTCCTACACTCAGAAAGGTAAAAACCTACGCTCTGATACCAACTTTGTCACGACCCGAAAGTACGGAACGTGACTGGCACTTAGATTACGAGACGTCTAAAGGCGTACCGTAACCTAAGTCAGCCAAAGCCCAGAAAAATCTAAACCAAAATCAAAAGAGAGTGAAGGAAAACCTTTAATGAAAATGGTTTTTAAAATCATTTAAGTTGCATAGAATCCCTTTTTTTAAAACATCAAAAAATTTCCGAAAATTTCGGTAGAGTCTCCCCTGTATTTTCTATCCCCCAAAATGGGTACAACAAGATAATAAACCTGTAATCATAAAATGGCATCCCCAAGCGGGAGCTAGCTCTTCGCCCAAGGCGGATCACAACCACATGCAATATAATAGCAATATCAAGAAAAGAGCATGAAAGAAACGCAAAATATCCGAAAACACAACGCCGGCTCAAGTGAGCTCGACCCAAAAGAACCACAAATATACAAATCTCTCAGTCTCATCACTAGGTCGCTTATACAATATAAAGTGGTAGATGGAGAATACTAGATACAATGATAAAGCAAAAGAAATAAAGTATGCTCGCAACCCACCTACGGGCGATGTCGCGAGTCTGAGCAAAAGGAACTGATGATAAGATAGCCCGTCGCTACAAGACTGACGGGTCCGACCTGCAAGACACTGTGGCACAACGGGGGTGAGTTGCCAGCTCGCGAGTAAATATAACATCTAATAAGGCAATCGTAAGAATGCACGCAATGCACCACAACATGCATGTCCATATGTGCTATAATAGCTCTAGTATGCATGCACAGGTATGCAATGTCATTATTAAGTCTTTAAGTGTTTTAAATGCTAAGGGTATTGAATTCTTAACTTTAGAACATGAATATCTGTATAATAGCTAAATACCATCAAGAAATCATCTGAAAACCCGTGTCAAGCATCGACACCAAATAGGAATCTTATCTGTCTCAATATCGGGCTCCGTCAGTCCGGATCGGCCCATATCATAAATCTCACGACAACGGTCGGTATCCTCCGGATATCCGCCGCGCCAGACATCACCGGTAGGTAGTCTTCCCCTGCCAGGCTCATCGTCTACAACTCGATCTTCTTGCCCCGGGGTACCATACCGGGCCCACCATGTACTCGAGACGGTTCATCCACTCCTCGAATCGGGTCTCGAAATCCAACAGAAAACATGAAAACTCATGGTGGACGACACATACATCACGAGAAAACCGCAACTTTGTTTTGAAAATGATAAATATAAGGTTTTGTTAAATTCTTGCGGTTTTCCCCAAAATCCAGAAATCGCAGCAATACTGAAATCCTCAAGAAAATCATAATGTCCACATGTTATATATGATAAATGTCTATGACATCAATGCATACGATGTGAATTTTGGCTAGAAATCTATATAAATATGATGATGATGCGAGGTATACTTATGCTATGCAATTTCATATATCAAGTATGAATGCAAGTGGCGATATTATGATAAACAGGTTCTATAGTGCACGTGGCATGGCATTTACCAAAGGAGTGTGTGTCACATGAATAGTGCGCATGCAACAGATGCCAATGGTAAGGTGTTCGTGTCCTACGAAATGATATCGCATAAGTATAGATGAATGTCCATGCAATTTAATATACTGTTCGCTATAAGGGTATGCAGTGTAAATGAATAGATAAGCTAGCTAACAATATAATCTTGCAAAAAGTAGGGTAATCCGAACTAGGGGGCGCATCGCGCCATCCAGACGATTCCCCCATAGATGAATACATCTACTCACCTGAAATCCCCGCTAATCCGATCCGGCCACCGCCTTGCCTTTTCGTGCCGTGTCCGATGTTTCCCCGACCGATCCTATATTTGCACAATTCCAAGCATAAGATTACAAAACCTAACACAATGCAAGTCACAACATACAATTATCCACGTTCTCGTATTAATCATAGCATGCACTCGGTGCGCGGAAAAACGCACGAAAATCGCTAATCGTTAAACTAGAATTGTCATTTCGGGAAAATCAACTAAACTACAACCCGACTAGACGAAATCCCGCGTTCGTGCATTCTAATAATCTCATACGAAGCTAATAATATTGCTAACCTAACGCAAATTAAACGCATTCTATTTTTCGTAAAAATCTAGCAAGCAAATTCAACGCCGATTCAATGCAAACATCGATATTTTGTCGATTTAGCGAGCATATAAATACACCATTAACTACTACAACCAATTAGAAACCCAAAGACCTAATTTAATCCTAACAACTATGCTTCAAACCCTAGTTTTAAAATCAATCCTTCTCTTGATTTTTCCTAAACAACATTTACCACTTAAACTAATATTTAGAATTTCAATTCTAGCATAATTAAACCACAAGTTAACAAAAAGATTAGAATTTTCACCTCTCAAGCTTGAACCCTAGCTTGATCAAGTAACCAAGAAGCCTCCTTTTATCTAGTTTTTGAACCATTTTGGGTAGAAGAGAGAGTGGTTTAGGGTTTGGGTTTGAATGGGGATGGAAATTTATGAATTTAAATGGATTTTTAGCAAGGAAAAGAAGCAAAATGAAGTGAAGAAATAGGGAGAGCTGCTGGAATGGGGGTCGGCTGCAGCAAGGAAGGGAGATGAGGGAATTTTGGAGAAGTTTCTAGGTCATTACAACATCATATGATATCATTTCATGCTTTCATGTCAACTTTTTTACAAAAAAACCCCTTTTTCATAATTTTTTTCATAATTTTCTCACCAAAAAGCTAAAAGTTTGCAAGCCATGTTATAATTTTATTAACACCATATTTTAGCTTATAAAGACTCCTAATTAAGAAATTTACCTAATTAAACTTGTATTTATCCCTAATTTAATATATTTAAAAAGGCTTAAAATAATAAAAAAAATAATTAATTACGAAAAAAAATTTATTTAACTAGAAAATTATAAATGACATTTTAGTGACAAAATTATAGTAATATCTTATTTAAATTTTGTATAATTAAGTCTACAATGAAAAATATCAATTTTGACTTTTTACGGAAAAAGCCGAAAAATTAGCCGATTACCGAAAAACTGCCTAAACGATTTTCGAAGGGTTACAATCTTCCCCCCTTAAAGAAATTCGGTCCCCGAATTTAGTATTTAACTATGCGTACCTTCAAAAAGATGGGGATATCTCTTCCTCATCTCGACCTCGGTCTCCCAGGTGACCTCCTCGCTGTTCGGGCCACGCCAAAGGACCTTGACGGACGGTATAACTTTCGACCTCAATTTCTTCACCTGCCGATCCAAAATGACCACCGGCTGCTCGGTGAATGAAAGATCATGCTCTAGCTGGATCGTTAGGTGCTGAATCACCTGGGAAGGATCATGAAGGTACTTGCGGAGCATCGAGACATGGAATACGGGGTGAACATCGGGGAAGCTGGGCGGAAGAGCTAACCGATAAGCGACTGGACCAACACGCTCTAGGATCTCGAAAGGACCAACATATCTAGGACTCAGTTTTCCTTTCCGCCCAAATCTCATCACACCTTTCATCGGAGAGACCTTCAGGAAAACATGGTCGCCAACAGCGAACTCGAGTCGGCGACGGCGCCTGTCAGCATATGATTTCTGCCTGCTCTGTGCCGCTCTCATCCTGTCCCGAATCAGCTGTATCTTCTCGGTCATCTCCTGTACAATCTGCGGCCCCAAAATACTGCTCTCCCTGAGCTCTGTCCAACATATAGGCGATCGACATCTAGGCGATCGACATCTCCTCCCATATAAAGCCTCGAAAGGTGTCATCTGAATTGTCTCCTAGAAGCTATTATTGTAGGAAAACTCAATCAAAGGAAAATGACGATCCCAGCAACCACCGAAATCTAAAACACAAGCTCTGAGCATGTCCTCAAGAGTCTGAATCGTACGCTCCGACTGACCGTCAGTCTGCTGATGGAAGGCTGTGCTAAAGCTCAATCGGGTGCCCAATGCTTCCTGGAGTTTCTGCCACAATCGGCTGGTAAACTGGGTGCCACGGTCGGACACGATGCAAGTCGGAACGCCATGCAGTCGCACTATCTCATCAATATAAACCTGGGCATACTGAGAAAATCCAAAAGTGGTCTTCACTGGCAGGAAGTGAGCCACTTTCGTCAGTCGATCCACAATCGCCCAAATAGAGTCATACCCTCGACTAGTCCTGGGTAGACCCACAATGAAGTCCATGGAGACCTGCTCCCACTTCCACTCAGGGATGGACAAAGGCTCTAACTCGCCGGCTAGCCTCTGGTGCTCGGCCTTGACTTGCTGACAAGTCAGGCATCTCGACACAAAGTCTGTAATATCCTTCTTCATCCCGTCCCACCAGTAAACCTCTCTCAAATCACGGTACATCTTGGTGGAACCTGGATGCACACTGTATACTGATCTATGTGCCTCCTCGAGAATATCACGCCTCAGTCCCTCTGAATCTGGCATGCACAGTCGAGTCCCAAATCGAAGTATCCCCTGATCATCAATCACGAACTCGGAAACTCTGCCCTGCCGAATCTGCTCAATAATCTCTAATGTACGGGCATCGCCGGACTGTGCCTCGTGGATACGGTCAAGTAACTGTGGGCGTGCTCTGAAATAGGCCAGCTGTCCCCCTGTAGGAGTAAACTCAAACTGCACTCTGCTGTCACATAAAATCTGCCAATCTGCCGTCGACTGCATCTGCACTGCTCTCAAACAAGATAAGCTACCTCCGGGCCTTCTACTCAAAGCATCTGCCACCACATTCGCCTTGCCCGGATGGTATAGAATCTCGCAGTCATAATCCTTCACCAACTCCATCCAACGGCGCTGCCTCAGGTTCAGGTCTCGCTGCTGGAAGATATACTTCAAACTCTTGTGGTCAATGAATATCTGGCATGACTCACCGTATAGGTAATGTCTTCAAACTCTTCCTAATATTTATTGCTGTATTTTATGGGATATTTTAACCTTTACTCAACAGTTGAGCATTCTGGGGTTGTTTTGGTGATTCGATTATTCGATCGGATTATCAGACTTTGTTTATGTGGCTTTCCGGGTATTTTTAGAATATGTTAAAAAGTTCCACCGGATATAAATACCCACTTTTTCCCCTGTTGGGAAATTTCCAAGTGTTGGATTTTTCCGTGGTTTAAAGACGTTCTAAGTAGTGCAAGAAACTCGATGGACCCTCTTGAAGACAACAAACCTTAACTCGATTATGTGACCGTCTTGAACTGCCCTTTGAACCTTCGGGTTTGGGGCAGTACGGCGTGCCACATGTGAGGCGTTGGCTTGACCCTTCTACGGCTGGACCGTTGGTACTGAGGCATGAACTGGATGTTTTTAAACCTATTTCATGTGTTGATTTATTTCAGGAAAACTTGGGTGTTTGAATGTTCGATCGGAAAGTTTAACACTTTCTATTTATCTGGAATGGGATACAATACTTGGAATCCACAAACAGTTATGTGATAACTGATTTGAATGTTATAAACATAGCACTTTAGTCTCATTTGATCGATTGCCACGGAATTTTGATGTGATCAAAAGTCCGTCGCAATCACGTAGCGTACGCGGATACTCGCCGGGTAAAATTAATAGACAGCTACACCCCATAGCCCCGACCAAGTGACTGTAGGAGAACCCCGTCGCCGAAAGCATCCGTTCGGGTGCTCGCGGCAGCGGTGTTCCGCCTTGGTGCACTTCGTCGACAGTATCGGGGGTGCGACTGTCTACTGAAGTTTGCGACGAGCATTCGATCAGGATATCGGGAATCTTGTTGAATTGCCCGATTCTGTATTGAAAAGTGTTTTCGATTTTGAGACTAAAATGCGGGGTTTATAATTATTAGGCATGCGATGTGTAAGGAATTCATTTGATTAGGCATGCGATGTCTAAAGAATTTGCGGATTCCAACTGTTGTAGTTTTACACTTCTTTTCTATGACCGTAAGTGTAATATGTGATATCGCCGGTTTCGTTGCTATATGTCAACGACAATCGGGATACACATGTTTACTTACGTTGATGACATGTGATGTTATGTGTTGCTGGATATGTTATATTGGATCGTCGTGTTTGAATAGCCGGGTTTTTTTTTTATGTGAGATGAGTGTTTTTCTTTTTCATTCATGTAAAAACTTGTATGTAATATTCTTTTATTGGGGCACTTCCAGGTTGCAGAAGATGTCACCGTTGATGTATATTATTTACATTTCTGCACTAGGATAGACCCAAGGAGGAAGGCACAAGTAACCGGGTTCTGGAGTCCAGTGGGAGACCAACTCGAGGAGTCGAGTCCGGGTCTCCTAACTCTAGAATTGGTAGGGTTGCTTGCCGCTCTCGTAGGGGTCTAGGGGTGTGGGTTTGGCTATTCATCACGACCGTGGAATCCGTGTTTTATACTGGCTCGTATTGAAAACACGGACGTCCTAGTATATCCAATATTTCATATGTTTCTTCTGCTGCGATATCTGTGATGTGATCATGTGATTTGTTCTGTGATAGATACAGTATATAGTATATATGATATATTATATAGGCGTTACTTATGTTTTACACCCACGCTAGCCCTGCACCGCTCTGCCGTTAGTTACCTAACCTAATGGTGCACGAGGGGACATCGAGGCGAATGCGGATGGCATAAGTGTACGTCGTATTTATCTGTGATGTTTAGGTGATTTAAATGATGAGACTTCATTAATGTGATTATTGAAAATAAAAGAAACCTAAGATGTTGTGGAATCGAATTTTCAAAAACAGGTAGCTACAGTTCTTGCTTTGCATCGCGGTGTTCCTTGTAGAACATCCTGCACCTTATTCGATAAGGAAAGGACCGAGATCCCTTCACCGGGAGTGACTCCTTTAGCAATAACTGGCAGATGCTACAACCCTCGGTTTTTCTTTTGATTGCTTCTATAGTTTCTGCTTTGCACAGTGATATATATGATATATGCCGCACCTCATTCGACGAGGAAAGGGCCGACGATCCCTTCACCGGGAGTGACCCCTTTAGCAAAACTAGAAAAGCCTCAAAAACACTCCACTTTAAAATCATTCGATCCTACAACGATATCAAGTTCATTACGCAATAGGTTTTCAGAAAAACCTGTCGTAGCCCTCCGTCATTTCAGATAAGTCCTACTTAGTATTCGTGCTACGTTTGTTGGCCTGCGTCAAGGCGTAGTGTGCGGTAGCTAACTAGTATTTATCTGCTTATGCATATGATGCAGATTGGATTAGGGTAGTCGTGCGACTTTGTTGGCCTACGTCAAGGGTCGTGCGGGTGGATTTAATTCAATCAGGAAATGACGGGTTGAACTTGACTAGCGGACTATGGTTTGTTGGCCTGCGTCAAGGTCATAGGACGATAGGGGAAAAATATTATCGGGAATTTCAAGTGTTGAAATTTGCAATGAGATTGCATACCTTCTATGAGATAGTTGGATCCCGATACCCGCTGCGAGTAATTGTTACTCCTGGGAGAGTTTTACACATTACAATTAGCCAATCAAGTAGGTGTCTAGAATGGTGTCAACGGGGTTACGCCTATGGGAAAACGAGGTTTACATTAATTAGGTCCGTGCAAAAGCACGTGGCACCTCCCTCAAAGAACCGACACTGGCCTGGCTGAAAGATTGGCGAACTTGTAGCGTGTAATTAATCCCGGCTAATCTTTCCTTTTAGGGTTTGAAGGAAGATTTGATAAAAAGCAGTGGGAGCCATCCTGATTAGATAAAATAATAACCAATCTGATCTTGCAAGAGCATACGCTGAGTGTTTTCTTCTCTCTCTCTCTCCTGGTAGCGACCATGTCACGCCTTAATTAAGATAATAATACGGAATATTGACCGAACCCGCTTGTTATACTGAGCTGGGGAACGTTGGTCCCGCTCCAACTTATAATTATTATAAGACAGAGCAGGAAATTAGGGAATACCAGATTTCCCGTGCCGCCCAAACGAAGAAAGTGCATGTTGATGCATCTTCTTCGGGTGTGTTCATTACAAAGAACTGTTTCTCAGTATTCTTTACGTCCTGGGTATGTGATACCGGATCAGGATCCCGCATATGTAATCCGTTACATGGGCTATAGAAAGGTAGGGAACTGAGAACGTGTGATAAGTTTTGTGAGGCAGAAAACGGGGCAAGTGTTGCAGCCAAGTCTGTTGGTCACTGTCACCCTGTATTATCTATACATTGATTCTGAACAAATGCTATTAGATACCGAACCTGATATACAAAATCATATCAGTCTCTTTATTTATTAAAGAATGATATAATTTTGTATTGTTGGATAATGTTTTGAACATTTCCTATATCAAAAGTTGATCGGTTCAGGCACGTTATCTAAAAGCATTGATGTTCTAAATCAAACTACAGTTCTTAGTATACGGAACACACACAAGAGGAAGAGTTCACAAATGAACAGATCCTTCTTGAGGTATTGTAGACTGGGTCAGATCAATGTGACCTGACTAGCTAAAGTTACATTTAGATGCATATTTAAATCAGTTTGAATTTACATCTTATGAAACTTGCTAGTCATGTCACAGTGATATGATGACCATAGCTCCGTTTACTGGAAACAGAGAAAGAGTTAGTGAACTCTTGGGATTGATACATGTTGATGTATGTAAGTTCCCCTGTCTACACATGCCAAGACTGGTTCTTTGTACTTCATTACATTCTCTGATAATCTCTCGAGATTCAGACCTATGTTCCTGTTGAAACATGAGTCCGAACCTTTTGAGATATTCACAGAATATAAGTTAGAAGTAGAGAAGAAAAATACGGGTATAAGTATTAAGTCCTTAGATGAGATCAGGGAGGAGAATACTTGAGCACGGAAATCCTGGACTATTCTAAAGGAGAATGAGATTCTCTCTCAGCATTACTCCTCCGTATACACCATAGCACGATGGTATATCGGGGCAGAGCATTCACACCCTATATAATAAGGTGTGCTCTATGATGAGTACTACTGAGTTACCTGTTTCCTTTTGGGAGTTATGCACTTATGATGTTGCATACCTATTGAATAGGGTTCAAATCAAATCAGTTGCCTACCACTTCATATGTGATATGGAAAGGGAAGAGCCCATATCTTAAGTTAGTTAAGATTTGGGGTTGTCCAGCCTATATCCAAAAGAAAAATCCGGACAAGCTCGAGGCAAGGTCTGTTATGTAGAACTGGAAATGTTCCAGCTATACAAACTGCAGCTGATGATTTGACAGAACCAAAGGATTTAATAGTTTCCAACGAACCTCAGCCTCTCCGCCGATCTAGTAGGGTTCCTCACCCACCTGAGAGATATTTTGGTTTCTCTATGACAGTGGGAGCGAGGATTGCATCATGAGATGATGACCCAACTAGTTTCGAGCTGGCCATCAGGAGTGAGACTCTATAAGAATGGCTGGATGTTTATTGATCTGAGATGGAATCCTTATACATCAACAAAGTATGGACTTTGGTTGCTTTATCTGAAGGGTTAAATCCCCATCAGGAGCAAGTATATCTTAAGAAGATTACTTGGTGTAGATGGAAAAGTTGAGACTTTCAAACCTAGACTTGTTAAAGGTTTTCGTCATCAACCAGGCGTGGAAATTGATAAAACCTTTTCCAGTAGCTATGCTTAAGTCCATCCAGATCCTACTTGCCACGGCTACATACCATGACTACGATATCTGGCGGTTGGGTGCCATGACTGCTTTTCTAAATGATGTTTTAGAAGAGAACGTCTATAAGTACACAGCCAGAGGGCTTCGTAAACAGTGGGAGCAGCGGAAACGTGTTCATGTTGCTTTACAAGATGAAGCAGGCATCGCGGAGTTGGAACATCTGTTTTGATGAATTAGTCAAACAGTTTGACATCATCAAAATGGTAGATGAACCTTGTATAAACAAAAAGGTAGTAGGGAGTATGGTAGTGATCCTCGTAGAGTACGTGGATGACATCCACTTGATAAGAAAGGAGTTTCCTATGCTACGCTCGGTCAATCTCCGCTTATCACAAGGATTCTCCATATATGATCAAAGTGATACCTCCTAAATCCTGAGTTTTCATCTATGAGATAGATATAATTGGATGTGAGGATACTCACTAGCTGTAGTGAGATGGTATCAATTGATCCTGGGGAGAATCACTGGAAGGGTTCCAGGGTGATAAAGACGACTGATTGTCAGTCACAGGCATCGTCTTTACCCTCAGTAAAGGGACGGTATGTTGGAAGAGTTCCAAGCTAGATACCGTGGCAAACTAGACGATAAAGGCTGGATACATCGCTACTTAAGATGCTACCAAAGAGGAAGTCTGGATGTATATTTGTTCATGAGATGAACTTAGTTCCTCCCATTGTGTGACAATGGAGTTGTGGCTTATGCCAAGGAACGTCCGTCCCATCAGTGATCCAGACATATTGTAAGGCAGTATCACCTGATCATGGAGATGGTTGATCTCCAGGGTGATCAAGGTTAGGAGAGTGGACTCAGAGGATAACACGACGGATCCACTCACGAAGGCCTATTCCCAGAGAGAGACTTTTATGGGATGGTTGAGTATGAGATACTACAACCACTGCTACAGATGGCCCTAGTGCAAGTGGGAGATTGTTAGTTATATGTATGCCCTAGAGGCCATTACTGTACATAGGATGTATATTGTAGTGGATGCTGGGATATATATAGGGAGGACTTTCTTGCTCGACATGATAGTATGCTATCTGGTTACTCTTTGCCTTAACGTTTATACTGATTGTCTCTCCGTTACATGTTGGTAAAGCCCTTAGGATGTGTACTTGATTACCCAGACTATGATGCGGATCATACTAGTGGGGACATGGTAGTCCATAAGTACATCCTTCAAGGTCCCTAGTCGTGGGTGTATCGAGATGGGGCATCGATATACCAGTGTAGACTAGCGTATACCTTCTCGACCCATACAGATGGGCGATGGATGATCCCATATCCGTTGGTGTTTGACATCAGAGATGATATACGGGTGCTCAGTGGAGACTGGGTACACTGGAAGGACTCGCCGAGAACTCCCAGATGGTATTATACCTTATGTCAGATGGCAGTTCTCTGGTGACACTGGTACAGGTTAGTCTGTAGACCCGAGATCGTCATAGAGTCTTGTGTGATTCCCACTGTGCTTTGATTTCCACCTTACCACGTCGAAGAGGGCATGCAAAACGGTGGCTTTTTGGTATAGTCTCGAATCACATGGAGGCAATGAGCGATAGGAGGGGATTCGTCTTTCCCGGTATAGGGAGTTGATGTTGCGCTGTGTTCTATTGGCTATAACCGGAAATACCTGGCCAGGGTTGCTGAGATTTACTGGTAAGTGTTACCAGTAGTTTCTCGAACTGTTATAGACCTCATATCGACACGACTTATCGAGCTATTGGGGTCTGACGTTTACCACCCCTTGGCGAGATATGCGACATATCAGACGACGAGACCGGACTGTACGGTAAGTGTTACTGGTTGGATTCATATGAGTGTGAGCGGGCTTGCTCGTCGATCTTCTGATCGTTCAATACCCGGGTGGCCGTTACGTTTAGCAGACCGCTTGCAGCTTCTGGCTGTTTGATATGATCATCACCTGCTGCCGGCGTATTGACGAGTCTTTAGAGTCCTACATAGAGGTTTCCTGGCTAAAGCGAAACGAAATAGGAGCGCATATGAGATATGTGCGGGACCGAAAATAATGCGTGTATGTGATACCGTATTCTATTCTCGCGATTTGTGACATTGATCGGTTATATGCGATATAGCCGGGTTACCAAATCAAGTGTTGATTCGATACATTGATACACTTGATATTAGTCGGTTATATGCGATATGACCGGATCGTTAAAACAAGTGTTGATTTAATGATTTAATGTATAATTATATATTTGATATATTACTTTACATTAACTAGTATTGGTTCACATTAAATGGATTTTCTCACTCGTATGTGCACATTGTATATATGATATAGTTTTGTGCACTTGTTTGTATCATGTTTTATGATACATGCAAACTTGGATTTGTGTAAAGGCTTAAACAATGTTTAGTGAATGGTTAGGGTTTCATTTCACTTATTTATTTATCTTTTCATTTTTGGTTAAAAGATAAAAGAAAAACAAAATGGTTGCTTTCAAACATGAATCTTGTTGAAGCTTCATGAAGCTTTGACCAAGTGACCATTTTGTCTTCTTCTCCTAACCCTAACCATTCATCTAAACTCTTGTTAGTTCTCTACACAAAACCATGGTTAAAAATATGATAAGTATCATATTATTTTCTATTTTGAAAAACTGATCATATTATCATCTCCTTCTTCAAGATGAAGAAGCTTTCCACCTTCAATGGTGACTTCATGAAAAGAGTGAGAAATCCAATTCTAAAGTGGACCCACTTCCTATTTCTTCATCCTCTACCACTTGCCAAGTATTATAGGGTGTTTTCTTCATAAGTTTCAAGGCTTGGTGAAGTTGGAGCTTGATCTTGTGTTGCCTCGACGTAGATCATCTTCGGCATCGAAGTCGACGACCTAGCCCGACCATTTCTCTAATGAAGCCGACGCTAGAGCCCGGGATACGATGATCACAACGAGGAGACATCATCACGCAGCTATGGAGGTGGAGGACCGGATCTACAAAGGTTGTATTTTCCGTTTACTCTTAGTTAAGTTGTTAACTAGTTATCGTTTTTGCCTAAATTCTAGTCAACGATCTGTATTAGGGTTTCTCGGCACTTGTAAAATTTGAAATTGGCATGGTTGATGCCTTGTGAGACCTCATTAGTGTACCTAGGAACCCTACAACTGACACCAGTGGCTTGTGAGACCGGCCACCGCCCCTCGTCGGGGTCTCGACTGTATACACTAGTCTACTCTGGAGTATCGATGCCCTATCTCGAAACTCCCACGACTAGGGACCTTTTAAGGATGTGCTTATAGACCACCAGCTCTCACATATATGATCGCCCTCATACTGCTGGCAGTCAAGCAAGAATCCTAGGGGCTCTATCAACGTGTAATAGCGACCTGTCAGGTCACCTAAAGCAGTACACGATGATAAAGGTAAACTAGATAGCATACTATCATCTTGAGTAAGACTGTCCTACCGGGATAGGTCCTCCCTCAATCATTGCAATCACGTGCCTGTGATCCAATAATTGACTCTGAGGGCACTATCTCCAACACCTTGATGTCAAACACCGATGGATATGGGATCATCCATCGCCCATCATATGGGTCAAGATGCGTATACGCTAGTCTACTCTGGTGTATCGATGCCCTGTCTCGATACACCCTCGACTAGGAGCAGTTATAGGATGTACTCGTCGACTACCGTGGCCCCACTAGTATGATCTCATCATAGTCCCAGTAGTCGAGTACATATCCTAAGGGCTTTATCAACATGTAATATAGAGACAATCAGAGTACATGTTAAGATAAAGTACAACCAGATAGCATACTATCATGTCGAGCAAGAAAGTCCTCCCTATATATGTCCAAGCATCCATTACAATATACATCGTATGTACAGTAATGGCCTCTAGGGCATACATATAACTAACAATCTCCCACTTGCACTAGGGCCATCTGTTGTGGTATCACATACCCAACAATTAGTTGTGGTCGAAGTATCTCATACTCAACCATCCCATAAAAGTCTCTATTGGGAAAAAGGCCTTTGTGAGTGGATTCGCGCTGTTGTCCTCTGTGTCTACTCTCCTAACCTCGATCTCCCTGAAAATCAACCATCTCCATGATCAGGTGATACTGCCTAAGAATTATATCTGGATTTCTAATGGGACGGTAGTTCCTTGGCTAAAGCCACAACTCCATTGTCACACAATGGTAGGAACGAAGTTCATCTCATGAACTTATATATATCCAGACTGCCTCTTTGGTAGCATCCTTGGTAACGATGTATCTTGCCTTTAATCGTCTAGTATGTCACGGTATCTAGCTTGGAACTCTTCCAACATACCGTCCCTCCACTAAGGGTAAAGGCAATGCCTGCGACTGACATTCTGTCGTTCTTATTACCCTGGAACCTTTCCAGTGATTCTCCCCAGGATCGATTGATACCATCTCACTACAACTAGTGAGTATCCTAACATCCAATTAGAACTATCTCATAGATCCAAAACACAGGATTTAGGAGGTATCGCTTTGATCCTATATGGAGAATCGTTGTGATAAGCGGAGATTGACCGAGCGTAGCATAGGAAACTCCTTCCCTATCAAGAGTATGTCATCCACGTACTCTACGAGGATCACCACCATACTCCCTACTACATTTTTGTATATACAAGGTTCATCGACAATTTTGATAAAGTCAAACTCTTTGACTACCACATCAAAACAGATGTTCCAACTCCGCGATGCCTGTTTTATCATATAAAACATCTTTCACACGTTTCCGCTGCTCCCACTGTCTATGAAGCCCTCTGGCTGTGTACTTATAAATGCTCTTTTCTAAAACATCATTTAGAAAAGCAGTCATGACACCCAACCGCCAGATATCGTAGTCATGGTATGTAGCCATGGCAAGAAGGATCTGGATGGACTTAAGCATAGCTTTGAAAGTCTCAACATTTCCATGTACACCTAGTAATCTTCTCAAGATATACTTGCTCCTGATTGGGATTTAACCCTTCAGTTAGAGCAACCAAAGTCCATACTTTGTTGGTGTATAATGATTCCATCTCAGATCGATAAGCATCCAGCCATTCTTACAGAGTCTCACTCCTGATGGCCAGCTCAAAACGAGTTGGGTCATCATCTCATGATGCAATCCTCGCTCCCACTGTCATAGAGAAACCAAAGTATCTCTCAGGTGGGTGAGGAACCCTACTAGATCGGCGGAGAGGCTGAGGTTCGTTGGAAAATATTGAATCCTTTGGTTCTACCAAATCATCAGCTGGAGTTTGTATAGCTGGAACATTTCCAGTTCTACATAACAGACCTTGCCTCGAGCTTGTCCGGATTTTGCTTTTAGACATAGGACGGACAACCCCAAATCTTAACAAACTTAAGATATGGGCTCTTCCCTTTCCATATCACATATGAAATGGTAGGCAACTGATTTGATTTGAACCCTATTCAATAGGTATGCAACTTCTCAAGTGCATAACTCCCAAAAGGAAATAGGCAACTCAGTAGTACTCATCATAGAGCACACCATATCACATATGGTGCTATTGCTCCGCCCGTATAAACCGACGTGCTGTGGTGTATAAGGAGGAGTAATGCTGAGAGAGAATCTCATTCTCCGTTAGAATAGTCCAGGAATTCTGTGCTCAAGTATTCTCCTCCTTGATCTCATCAAAGGACATAATACTTATACCCGTATTTTGGTTCTCTACTTCTAACTTACATTCTGTGAATATCTCAAAAGGTTCGGACTTGTGTTTCAACAGGAACATATGTCTGAATCTTGAGAGATCATCAGAGAATGTAATGAAGTACAAAGAACCGGTCTTGGCATGTGTAGACAGGGGACCTTCATACATCAGCATGTATCAATCCCAAGAGTTCACTAACTCTTTCTCTGTTTCCAATAAACAGAGCTGTGGTCTTCTTATCTTTGTGACATGACCGGCAAGTTTCACAAGATGTAAATTCAAATAAATTTAAATATGCATCTTAATGTAACTTCAGCTAGTCGGGTCGCGTTGATATGACCTAGTCTACAATGCCTCAAGAAGGATTTGTTTATTTCTGAACTCTTCCTCTTGTGTGTGTTCCGTATACTAAGAACTGTAGTTTGATTTAGAACGTCAATGCTTTTAGATAACGTGCTTGAACCGATCAACTCTTGATATAGGAAATGTTCAAAACATTATCCAACAATACAAAATTATATCATTTCTTTACTAATAAAGAGACTGATATGATGTTGTATATCAGGTTCGGTATCTAATAACATTCGTGCAGAATCAATGTATTCTGGTAATACAGGGTGATAGTGACCAACAGACTTGGTTGCAACACTTGCACCGTTTCTATCTCATGAAACTTATCACCCGTTCTCAGTTATCTACCTATCTGTAGCCCATGTAACAGATTACATATGCGGGATCCTGATCAGGTATCACATATCCAGGACGTAAAGGATACTGAGAAACAGTTCTCTGTAATGAACAGACCCGAAGATGATGTATCAACATGCACTTTCTTCGTTTGGGCGTCACGGGAAATCTGGTATTCCCTAATTTTCTGCTCTGTCTTATAACAATTATAAGTTGGAGCGGGACCAACTTTCCCCAGCTCAGTATAACAAGCAGGTTTAGTCAATTCTTCCGTATTATTATCTTAATTAAGGCATGATATGGTCGCTACCTGGAGAGAGAGAGAGAAGAAAACACTCAGCGTATGCTCTTGCAAGATTAGATTGGTTATCTAATATATCTAATCAGGATGTCTCCCACTGTTTTAATCAAATCTTCCTTCAAACCCTAAAAGGAAAGGCAAGCCGGGATTAATTACATGCTACAAGTTCTGCAATCATTCAGCCAGGCCAGTGCCGGTACTTTGAGGGAGGTCCCCCGTGCTTTCGTACGAATCTAATTAAAGTAAACCTCGTTTTCCCAGGGGCGTAACCCCGTTGACACCTTTCTAGACACCTACTTGATCGGCTAATTGTAATGAGCAAAACTCTCACAGGAGTAACTGTTACTCGCAGCGGGTATCGGGATGCAACTATCTCATAGAAGGTATGCAATCTCATTACAAATTTCAACACTTGAAATTCCCGATAATATTTTGCCCTAAGCGATCTATGACCTTGACAAGGTCAACAAACCATAGACCGCAAGTCAAGTTCATCCTGTCATTTCCTGATTGAATTAAACCCACCCGCACGAACCTTGACAAGGTCAACAAAGTCGCACGACTACCCTAATCCAATCGCATCATATGCTTATGCAGATAAGCATACATAGCTACCGCACACTACGCCTTGACAAGGTCAACAAACGCAGCACGAATAATATGAAGTACTTATCTGAAATGACGGAGGGCTACGACGGGTTTTTCAGAAAACCCTTTGCGTAATGAACTTGATATCGTTATAGAATCGAGTGATTTTAAATGGAGTGTTTTTTAGGCTTTTCTAGTTTTGCTAAAGGGGTCACTCCCGGTGAAGGGATTGTCGGCCCTTTCCTCATCGAATAAGGTGCAGGTTATTTCACAAATATCGCTGTGCAAAGCAAGAACTATAGAAGCAATCAAAAGACAAACCGAGTTTGTAGCATCTGCTAGTTTCACTAAAGAGGTCACTCCCGGTGAAGAGATCTCGGCTCTTTCCTTATCGAATAAGGTGCTAGATGTTTTACAAGGAACACCTCTATGCAAAGCAAGAACTAGAGCTACCACTTTTTAAACAAGTTTCTACAACATCTTAGGTTTCTTTTATTTTCATTAATCTCATTAATGAAGTCCCATTTTTAATTATGCTTCACAAGCATCACATATGAAACGAAATCTGCAATATAACATATATCTTATATATATAATATAAACATTCGTCTCATTCAGTAATATGATCTCATCACAGAACATTGCAGCAGAAGAACATATATGAAATATTGGATATACTAGGACGTCCGTGTTTTCAATACGAGCCTGTATAAAACACCGATTCCACGGTCGCGATGAATAGCCAAACCCACATCCCTAGACCCCTACGAGAGCGGCATGCAACTCTGCCAATTCTAGGGTTAGGAGACCCGGTGTCGACTCCTCGAGATGGTCTCCCACTGGACCCCAGAACCCGGTTACTTGTGCTCCCCGCCTTGGGTCTACCTAATGCGGAAAAGTAAATAATATACAATGGTGACATCATCCTCAGCCCGGAAGTGCCCCAATAAAAGAATATTACATACAAATGAATTTTACATGAATGAAAAAGAAAAAACTCTCATCTCACATAAAACCCCCGGCTATTCAGAACGCGACGATCCAATATAACATATCACAGCAACACATAATATCTCATATCATCAACGTAAGCAAGTATGCGTATCCCGATTGTCGTTGATGCATAGCAATGAAGCCGGCGATACACCACATACTACGCTTACGGTCACAGAAAAGAAAGTGTAAAACTAACACAGTTGGAATCCGCAACCTCTTTAGACACCGAATGCCTAACCAAATGAATTCCTTAGACATCGCATACCTAACAATTATAAACCCTGCATTTTAGTCTCATTATCGAAAACTCTTTTCAATATCAAGTCGGGAAATTCAACAAGATTCCCGACATCCTGATCGAATGCTCGTCGCAAACTTTAGTAGACGGCCGCACCCCCGGATGTCGTCGACGAAGTGCACTAAGGCGCAACACCGCTGCCGCGAGCACCCGAACGGATGCTTTTGGCGACGGGGTTCTCCTACAGTCACTTGGTCGGGGCTATGGGGCATGGCTGTCTGTTAAGTTTACCCGGCGAGTATCCGCGTACGCTACGTGATTGCGACGGACTTTTGATCACATCAAAATTCCGTGGCAACCGATCATCTGAGACTGAACTGCTAGATTTATAACATTCAAATTAGTTTTCTCATAACTACCTGTGGATTCCAAATATTGTATCACATTCCAGATAAATAGACAATGTTAAACTTTCCGATCGAATAATCAAGCACCCAAGTTTTCCCCAATATATCTCAACACTTGAAATAAGTTTAAAAACATCCATCACATGCCACAGTACCAATGGTCCAGCCGCAGAAGGGTCAAGCCAACTCCTCACATGTGGCACGCCGTACTGCCACAAACCCTAAGGTTTAGAGGCAGTTCAAGACGGTCACATAATCGAGTTAAGGTTTGTTGTCTTCTATAGGGTCCACCGCGTTACTTGCACGACTTAGAACGTTCTTAAACTCGAGAAAAAATCCAACTTTTGAAAAATTTTCCGACAGGGGAAAAATTGAGTTATTGATATCCGTTTGAACTTGTTAACAGTTTCTAAAAATAACCCGGACAAACTAAACAAAGTTAAATTATCCGATCGAATCAACGAGACCCCAATACAACCTTAGAAAACTCAACACTTGAGTGGAATTAAAAAATTACCAGAAAAAATTACCAAGAAAGGACCTAGGGATAAATATATGAAATTCCAGGGACTATGTCCAAATTTTGGCCGCGGAACCTCTGCCAAACCCTTGGTTTGGCGGCGGTTCCGCGGTGAAATTATTGACTTAGTGGACCGTACTTTACAGTAATTCCAAGTTTTTCCTGCTTGTTTTTCTGAGCATTTTTAATTTAGAAAAAATCACACTTTTGAAAAATGTACAGAGAAGGGTAAACATCGGGGTTTTCGGATTCGATCGGACTTTAAACTTCGTCTAGACTTCGCCTAAAGCTCTAGCTTGGCTCTAATACCACTGTAGGGTTGCTAGGCATCCACACAAGGTTCTACGAGGCATCAACCATGCCCGATTTAAAATTTAGCCGTGCCGAACAACCCGATACGAGATCTTTAAACTAGAAATTAGGCGAAAACAAGTATGTTAAACACGTTAACACTAAGTGAGAGGGATTACAACCTTTGTAGATCCGGTCCTTCACTTCTTAAGCTCCGTGTTGAGGTCCCTTCGCTACGATCATCGTGTTCCAGACTCTCGAGAGGTTCCACGACGAGAAAGATGCAGTCTTGCTTCCGATCTTCGATACAAAGATGATCTACCTTGAAGTTTCGTTAACACAATCTAACACTCATAATATGAAGTGAACACTCTCATCTAAAGGGCAAGGATAGATGAGAATGATGAAGTAGGATTTTTTCTCTCTTTTATTATCTTTTTCTCACATATTTTCATCACATAATCAAATCAAGAAAGCTTTTTCATGAAAAGAGAAGGAAGAAGAAGATTGAATAAAGAATAATCCATTTGTGATGAATAATGCAAAGATGATAATGATGAATAATGTGATTTAACTAGGGCTAGGGTTTGGGTTGAGTTAAAGATGAGTCACTTTAAAATATCTAACACAAAACAAAAGAAAAACATTCTAGAAGGTTCTTGAAAGACCTAACCCTAATCAAGCCCTAACCTTGTTTAATCTCTACTAAACATGTTGCATTAGTAATCATATCATGTTACAATATTATATATCACATATATAATATTTATTGTAACAAAAAAATAATACAATTAACATATATCACATATATATCAATATATTACCCGAGTGAGAAAAAGAATCTTTTAGTGAGCTAATATTAGTTAATGTAATTTAATATATCATATATATTATTATACATTAAATTATCGAATCAACACTTGATCCGACAATCCGGCTACATCGCATATAACCGACTAATATTTATCCGTATCGATTCATCGAATCAACAGTTGATCCAATGAACCGCTGATAGCATATATCGTGAGAATAGAATACGGTATCTCATATCGCATTATCCTCGGTCCCGCACATATCACATATGTGCCCCTACTCCATTTCGCCTGAGCCAAGAAACCTCTGTGTAGGACTCTAAAGAATCGTCAATACGCCGGCAATAGGTGATGATCATATCAAACACCCACAAGCTGCAAGCGGTCAGTTAAACGTAACAGCCACCCAGGTATTCAGCGCTCAGAAGATCAACAAGCAAGCCAGTACATTCTCCTGTGAATCCAATCAGTAACACTCCCGTACAGTCCGGTCTCGTCGTCTGATATGTCGCATATCTCGCCAAGGGGTGGTAAACGTCAGACCCCAGTAGCTCGATAAGTCGTGTCGATATGGGGTCTATAATAGTTCGAGAAACTACTGATAACACTTACCAGTAAATCTCAACAACCCTGGCCAGGGATTTCCGGTTATAGCCAATCGAACAAAGCACAACATCAACTCCCTATACCGGGAGAGGCGAATCCCCTCCTATCTCTCATTGCCTCCATGTGATTCGGGACTGTACCCAAAAGCCACCTTTTTGCACGCCCTCTTGGACGTGGTATGATGGAAATCAAAGCACAGTGGGAATCACACAAGACTCTATGACGATCTTGGGTCAACAGACTACTCTGTACCAGTGTCACCGGAGAACTGTCATCTGACGTAAGGTATAATACCATCTGGGAGTTCTCGGTGAGTCCGTCCAGTGTACCCAGTCTCTACTGAGCACCCGTACACCATCCTTGATCTCAAATACCGATGGATATGGGATCATCCATCGCCCATCATATGGGTCAAGTTGCGTATACGCTAGTCTACTCTGGTATATCGATGCCCTGTCTCGATACACCCTTGACTAGGAACAGTTATAGGATGTACTCGTCGACTACCGTGGCCCCACTAGTATGATCTCATCATAGTCCCAGTAGTCGAGTACATATCCTAAGGGCTTTATCAACATGTAATATAGAGACAATCAGAGTACATGTTAAGATAAAGTACAACTATATAGCATACTATCATGTCGAGCAAGAAAGTCCTCCCTATATATGTCCAAGCATCCATTACAATATACATCGTATGTACAGTAATAGCCTCTAGGGCATACATATAACTAACAATCACAACTGTAACCGTATATTTCTTTGCCATCTCTTCAAATCCCTTTATATGTCTTTAGTCATTACCTTCTGCACACCCCTTTAGGCTAAATGGTTTTCTTCCTTCCCTACAGTTCGGCACCAGCCTATGGTTTGGAAGAAGACTATCCAATAAGCGTAATGGGTGTACTGTCCTAATCCCAGGAGCACTCGCAATGCGAGAGAAGGTGAAGATAAAAGACAACCGAATAAACCTTATTCCTATTTCTCCTGAACCAGAATCCATCCCCGAACTGGAACAAGTCCTTTCGAGTTCGTATATAACCATACAATGGAGTATCCAATAAACTGTGGATCTTCGTAGTGATATGGAGTGTTCTGGAGAAATACAAAGGTGATGTAGGAGTGGCGATGAAATACTTAGTTTTGGTCGTGAATAGCAGTCGCGGTTTACTTTGCCCTCTTACTAATCCCTTTATTTGTCTTTACTTAATACCTTCTGCACACCGTTTAGGCTAAATGGTTTTCTTCATTCCCTACCGTTTGGCACCAGCCTATAGTTTGGAAGAAGACTATCTAATTAGCGTAATGGGTGTACCATCCTAATCCAAGGAACACTCGCAACCTGAGAGAAGGTAAAAGGAAAAGACAACTGAATAATCCTATTCGTTTTCTCCAGAACCAGAAACCATCCTCGAATAAGTTTTTTCGAGTTTGTATATAACCATACGATGGTTTTATCCAATGGAAGTGGACGTTCGTACTAATACGGGGTGTTCTGGAGAAAAGGGTAAAAGTAGGAGTGGCAATGAGGTATGAAACTCTGACAATCCAAAAGACAGTGTTTAAGAAGGCTCGGTTAATTTTTGTCACTGAGTCATATTCAAGGGTCGGTCCATGGTCGCTGCCAAAGAGAGAGAGAAAAGAAACACTCAGCGTGCACTCTAACCTAGATCAGAATGGTTACCAATTTATCTAATCAGGAAACCTCCCACTGTAACGTCAAATTATCCTCCAAACCTGAAAGAAGAATTAGTCGGGATCACCCGAGGAGTAAACCAACTCATCAGTGGGAATCGGGATCCAACTATCATCGCATGATAACGCGACGGAATCCGCTCACGTTATCACACTCCAGAAGGTATGCGCATATCTGGCAATTTTCAGTTTCTTTAGAAACTCCCGATGTAATTTTTGCCCCATGCTCTTATGACGTTGACGTAGGCCAAAATATCATAAGTCACATGTCAAGTTCTACCCGTCATTGTCCAGGTTAATTTGAATCCACCCGTACATACCCTTGACGTAGGCCAAAATAGTAGTACGACTGTCCCAAACTAACGCATCTATCTATGAAACAGATAAATATCCGGTAGCTACCAATCACTATGCCTTGGCGTAGGTCAAAATACATAGCATGAATACTACCGAACATTTAACTGAAATGACGGAGGGCTACAAATGGTTTTTGGCGAAAAACCTTTAACATAATGAACTTGATATCGTTGAAGGAACCGGATAGCTTTTATAAAAATACAGTAACGAAAACCCTTGCTAAAGAGGTCACTCCCGGTGTAGGGATCTCAGCTCTTTCCCCGTAGAATGAGGTGCAGGATATTCTATCTGAATACCACGATGCAAAGCAAAAGTAAACGACTATAGTAAAGTTATTGCCTTGACGCAAACTTCTGTCCAAGAGGTCACTCCCGGTGAAGGGATCTCGGCCCTTGCCTCGTTGACTGAGGTGCAAGATATTCCAACTGAATACCACTGTGCAAAACAAAAGAGAATGTCCTTGCAATAACAACTTTTTTTGAAAAATGTTCCAACAACATAAGAATAGGTTTGTTTAGCTTGCATTGATCCGAATCAACGCAGTCCCATCAAATGATCACACCAATAAAGAACGAAAATACGATGTACGTATATGCCATCCACATTCGCCACTGGGTCCCGTCATCACCCGTTAGGTTACTTAACTAACGACAGAGCGGGGACTGGACTAGCGCAGATGCAAAACATATACAACGTCTACTAGTATATATATCAATATATAATATTCGCTCAAAGCGTGATAAAATGCAACATCACAGAAATGTAATAAGCATCACAGAACAATACAGATAACTGGGATCCCCGGGTTTCATAGAGCCGCCACTGAAACCCGACGTTCCACTGGTCGTGTGGATAGCCTGTGCAATGAAATCCTAAACCCCTACAGGCGCGACAAGTTACCCGCCAAAACCTGAAGTGAGGCATCCCCCTTCAGCAACGTGAATGGACCACCCAGCACTTTATGGAATTCGGCAACTTGGGCACCCCTCCTTCGGTCAACCTTTACCCCCTACGAGTGCGGCGAATAGCCCGCCAATTCTAGAGTGAAGCCCCCTCCGTCTCAAAGCCATGAGATGCGGGCACGTTGCCCTCTAGAACCTGGCTATCCGTGCACCCCACCGCGGGGTAATCCTAGTACAGAAAGTAAAATATACAATGGGTACATCGACCTCATCCCGGTCGTGCCCCAAAAGAATAATATACGAACAGGCAGTGACGGCAGTCCACATGTCGAACGCTCGCCCCGCAACATCAAATGTACATATGAATCCAAACTGTACTAATATTGCATCCAGGCTATCCACCACGACAAATCCGCAACATCACAGCACAACACAAAACATCAACGTGAATGTCGCGTTCGCAAATCCGTCTAAAAGGGCTATAGCAGTTAGACAGGATTTACCGATCAAATGTCATTCACGGTCGCAGATATAATGTAAATACTGTGAACTAACATGTTTAAAATTTTCGATCGACTAAAATTCCCGAAGTGGTCCCCAAGCACAACTGTAGCACTCAAAGAAAATCTGGGCCCAAACAGAACATACCAAAAACCCAATTTCCATGTCAGAGAGCCACTGTAAAAATTTGATGCAGTGCAGCCAAATTTCGGCGGCGGATCCGCGGCCAAAACGTGGTTTTGTCCGCTGATCCGCCGCGCTACAGTAACTTCAGCCTACCAAATTTTCACAGAATGCATAAAAAACCCTGCACGTATTTTTACAATGTACCAAATAATTTTTAGAGCAGTGTAAAAATTCGACAGAAACATGACATGGAAACGCGGTTTTTGGAAAATCCGTTCGATCGAACTTGTCAACACGTTAGAGCAAGCTCGACTAGGTTAATGGCGTGGCTCTGATACCAATGTAAGTGCACGGCAGCGCCCCGGCCGTCATTCCGACGCCGTAATGCGGAAACGAAACTTTTACAAAAATTGTAAACCGGCACTACCGCGCACTAAAAACCCTGATCGGGACATTAACCTAATGCTAGAAAACAAGAGAAAGGGTAGAATTCTATACCGAGTGATCCGTGTCCTTCGGTCTTCGGCCTCCACTCCGATCTCTTCGCGGAATCTCCGGTCTTCATCTCCTCGTCGGAAAGGGCACCACACCGCCATGTTCTTTTACGGGCTCCCACCTTTGGACCGAGGCAACTCGGGCACGAAGTTGGCGAGCCGACGTATCCAAGAATGTTGTAGGCTAGTGTAGAGTGGTTTGTCTCTTGGGGTTGTGAAGTTGCCTTATATGATGGAGTGGAGAAGATGAACTTTGGAGTGAGCTAGAATTTGTATAGAAAGAAAAAATGAGAGATGAATAATTTCCCACCTCTAAATGAACCACACCTACAAGAATGTGGTCGGCCAAAAGATAAGAATAGGAGAGATCAGAAACCATGAAGGGAGGTGAGTGTAGTAAAAGGAAAAGGTGACCATAATTCAAAAAGCAAGCCTCACATCAATTCTCATCTCATTTAATGCTAATGAAATGATCACAAAACTAAGTCAATCTCATCAAGAATCATCATGAACTCTCAAATCACAAATAACCCCTCCATAAATGCTAATTTACATATTTGCAAATTAGCCCCTCAATCAAATATCAGCCAACGGAAGGAAGAAAGGAAAACTGGCTGAAACAGAATGCAAACTGGCAACTTCAAAAAACTGATCCCGTAATAAATTACAGGAAAACCCCGCGACCGTATATACATAACCGCATTTTTATTCCGACCGAATATAAATGCAAAGAGACAAAACCTACACTGTACAATACTAGGATCCGGCTTAAACCAAAGCCCGCTAGTATTATCCGTCCGATCATGATCCTTTCAATACCGTAAGTATAAGATCGAACCCTGCCATATCTCCATACGGCCTTTACAGCGTTTCGCCCGAAACATGAGAAACTGTCTGTGGGGGACTCTAAAGACTCGTCAATACTTTGTCTGTGGATTTAACCACTAGCACGTCAGAGGTATTAGCCATACGTAATGGGCTACCAGGTATTGACCAAAAGGGACGTCGATGAGCGAACTCATCCTGACACCCTACTGAGCCTGCCAGTGACAATATCTGCACAGTCCGGTCCGTTCGTCTATGAGCATCGCATGGCGGGCCTAGGTGGTTGGTAAAAGTCAGACCCCCAATAGAAATACAAGTCGTGTCGGAGTGTAGCCCAGAACACCCTGAGATATTACTGGAATACCTACCAGTAAATCTCCTGCCTTGGCCAAGGAATTCGTATAATGCCTCGCCTAGACACAGCGCGACCTCACCCCCAATACCGGGAGAGAAGAACCCCTGCAGATCCGCTCACTGCCTCCATGTGTCTCGAGACTGTACCCAACTAAAACCTATTTGCACAACTCCTTTGAGCATGGTAGGGTAGTAATCAAAGTACAGTGGGAACTCAAACGAGACAAATGACGATCTCATGTCGATGAACTAACCTGTAAACATGTCACCAGGGAACTGCTATCTAACGTCAGGTATAAGACCAACTAGCATGTTCCCGGCGAGTCCTGTCCGGTGTACTCATAACCCAATGAGCACCTGTATACATCTTAGGTGAACCAACTGACACCAGTGGCTTGTGAGACCGGCCACCGCCCCTCGTCGGGGTCTCGACTGTATACACTAGTCTACTCTGGAGTATCGATGCCCTGTCTCGAAACTCCCACGACTAGAGACCTTTTAAGGATGTGCTTATAGACCCCAGCTCCCACGTATATGATCGCCCTCATACTGCTGGCTGTCAAGCAAGAATCCTAGGGGCTTTATCAACGTGTAATAGCGACCTATAAGGTCACCTAAAACAGTACACGATGATATAGATAAACCAGATAGTATACTATCATCTTGAGTAAGACTGTCCTACCGATATAGGTCCTCCCTCAATCATTGCAATCACGTGCCTGTGATCCAATAATTAAATTTGAGGGCACTATCTCAAACATTGAAAGCAACTCAATAAAGAGAAAAGAAATGAATAATATCTTGTATTTTTGTTTGTTGTGTGAGTGTGATAAAAAATGATGGAGCCATCACATAAATGTCCATGTCTCCAAAATATCTTAATCAACAAAAAATATCTCAAGTCAACATAATCTTACAACAAACAAAAACCCTAAGCATGCTAGAATAGTAACCATGGGTCACTAATTAGCCATGCCACAAAAATGCAATAAACACCTCATCCTATACCTCAATAACCTTTTAATACAAAAAGGTCTAAACCATGATGAGGTGTAATCTTCTAAAAGTAATTTTGTAATAAATTACAAGTGTTAGTTATATATATGCCCTAGAGGCCATTGTTGTACATATGATGTATATTATAGTGGATGCTTGGATATATAGAGGACTTTCTTGCTCGATATGATAATATTCTATCTGGTTTCACTTTGTCTGAACATGTTGACTTGTATTGGTTTACTTTCTTGCTCTCGCATGACGATAAAGCCCTTAGGATATGTACTCGACTACTGGGACTATGATGTAGATAATAGTAGTGGGGCCAGGCTAGTCCAAGAGTACATCCTATAACTGTTCCTAGCCGAGGGCGTATCGAGACAAGGCATCGATACTCCAGAGTAGACTAGCGTATACTCATCTTGACCCATATGATGGGCGATGGATGATCCCATATCCATTGGTGTTTGACATCAAAGATGGTGTACGGGTGCTCAGTGGAGACTGGGTACACTGAACGGACTCGCCGAGAACTCCTAAATGGTATTATACCTATCGTCTGATAGCAGTTCTCTGGTGACACTAGTACAGGTTGGTCTGTAGACCCGAGATCGTCATAGTGTCTTGTATAATTCCCAATGTGCTTTGATTTCCACCGTACCACTTTCAAGAGGACATGCAAAATGGTGGCGTTTGGGTACATTCCCGAATCACATGGAGGCAATGAGCGATAGGACGGGTTTCGTCTCTCCCGGTATTGGGAGTTGATGTTGCGCTGTGTTCGATTGGCTATAACTGGAAGTCCCTGGCCAGGGTTGATATAGAGATTTACTGGTAAGTGTTATCAGTAGTTTCTAGACCCGTTATGAGCCTCACATTGACACGACTTATCGGTTACTGGGGTATGACGTTTACCACCCCTAGACTAGATATGGTACATATCAGACGAAGATACCGGACTGTACGGTAGTGTTACAGATTGGATTCACAGGAGTGTGTACATGCTTGCTTGTTGATCTTCTGATCGCTCAATACCTGGGAGGCTGTTACGTTTAGCTGACCGCTTGCAGCTTGTGGGTGTTTGATATGATCATCATCTACTGCCGGCGTATTGACGAGTCTTTAGAGTCCTACACAGAGCTTTCCGGGCTAAGGCAAAACGGAGTAGGAGCACATATGTCATATGTGCGGGACCGAGAATAATACGAGTATGTGATACCGTATTCTATTCTCACGATATGAGATATCGGCCGGGTATATGTGATATAGCCGGGTTATCGGATCAAGTGTTGATTTGATAAAAAGATGAATATTATATTTTTCGGTTATATGAATATAGCCGGGTTATTAAATCTAGTGTTGATTTAATAATTTAATGTATAATTATATATGTGATATATTACATTACATTAACTAATATAAGCTCACTTAAATGATTCTTTTTCTCACTTGATGATACATTGATATATATGTGATATATCTTAATTGTATTATTTTCTTTTGTTACATTATATATTCTATATGTGATATATAATATTGTAACATTTTAGGGTTACAAATGCAACTAATGTTTATGAGTTAAACCATGATTAGGGTTGGGATTGGGTTATTTATTTTGGTTAATTCTTAATGATGGATTAAGTTATGGATGAGCTTTGAGGAAGCTTCATGACACTTTGACTTAGTCCACCCTTTTTAGATATTTATAAAGATATTTGTTAACCTTACCCTAATTCTAACCTATGGTTTATTCTCTACAAGGGTTAAGCATGACATGCTTAACCCTTGGTTGCATTTCTAACCTTATTAATAATTCATATTCATCACAACTTCATCTTCTTCATCCTCTTGACAAAAGCTTACTAGCTTTTTCATTTGTGATGAATTAATGTGAGAAATAGGAAAAAAAAGAGAGCAAAATTCCTACTTCATCATCCTCGTCTATTTTAACCACTTAGATTAGGGTGTTCACTTCACTAATACCTAATTAGTGAAAAGAGAGTTTGGGTTTGTGATTCCTCAAGGTAAATCATCTTTGATTGTGATGATTACTATCAAGCATGCATCATTCACTTCATGGAGCCTCTCAAGAGTTCGGGAGCATGATGATCGCAGCGAAGAGACCTCAACTCGGAGCTTATGAAGTGAAGGAACGAACTACAAAGGTTATAATCCCAAACTCTTCGAAGTAAAGTAGTTTACTCGTTGCTTTTTAACCCTAATTTTCTAGTAAAGATCCTTGCTTAGGTTGTTTGGCACTTGAAATTTTTAAATTTGGTATGGTTGATGCCTTGTAGAACCTTGTTCTAGTGCCTAAGAACCATACAGTGGTATCAGAGCATAGCTAGAGCATTAGGCGTTATGTAGACGATGTTTAAAGTCCGATCGAACCCCGAAAACCAAAACTATACCCCCTCTCTGGAAATTTTTCAAAAAGTTGGATTTTTCCATGTTAAAAATATTCAGAAAAACATGTAGGGAATTCTATGGACACACCTGAAGAACGAAACCCAAACTTGTCTAAGTGACCGCGGATCCGCGGCTAAAACTTGGTTTTGGCGGCTGATTGATTTGATTGTCGGTGTGTAGTTTTAGAAAATGTATAGAAATCACAACCAAAAATATTTTGACCGCAATCAATAACGGTGTTGGATGTAGCGCGTTAGCGAGTGCGGATCGTCCACAGGGAAAGTAAGATCCGTTCGAATTTCGAATTAGATGAATTGAAAATTAAAGAAAAGAAAGAAAAGACAATTCAATTCAAGATTTATAAAATGAATTCTAGAATCATCTAGATCTAAATCTAATTAACAAGAAAACATTTAAAAATCAAGAATCAAGAAGTGATGATATCGAATCCAATAATCAAGAATCGAAGTGAGGCTCGTAGGAATCGATCGAATCTATAGATGTGATGAAATCTATTGATTACGTATTCTTATCCATTAATGATTTGATACTAGATCGATGACGATTAATCGAGGTTTAAGGATCTTTCGAAGAAACTAGGCTTTCTTCATCTCATCCTTTGTTCCTTCGATGAATCTCATTCAAAAAGATAGCCTCTAGTAAATTCAAGAATCGATCGTGGATCACTAATTACGAGCAAACACAATCAAGAAAGCATCGCTCGAAACTAGGTTGCTGATTGTTCAATTTGCTAGAGTTTACAAAACTTATAGGAATTAAGAATCGTTTCAAGATTTGTCATATCATCATCTATTGATTCTCTCGACTCCTTCACGAGCGGAGTTTTACTCAAACATCATAACAAAATACTCAATCAAGAATTGAGATCGAATCATGATGCAAGAATGTAAAGAAAGCAAGATATAGAAATTTCACCTTTATTTATCAACAATTTTGTTACAATTCTCTCAAGATCTACAAGTGGAAAGAACTTGATCGTCAATTTCGGCTTTGCTCGTCTCCTTGAGTCGCGGATCTCCTTGGATCACTTGCTCCGATGAAGTCCGGCGTCGCTTTCTAAAGGATCGAAGGCTTCATGCTTGATTTGGTACTCGGAGTTCTTGATTTTTGGCTTTGGATTTTGAATTGGGGATTAGGGTTTACAAGTTGTGTTACTCAACTTGTGTTGGGAATTGGAGAACCAATTATTGAACAACCCCCGAGAAGAAGCTTTAGGGTCCCTTTTATAGTCTCCATTAGCTTTGGCTTCCTTTAGAAGCTCGGTTTAGTTTAGCTTCCCTTGTAAGCTAGGTAGTTAGGTAGAAGCTTCTAGTGGTTGTTAGTTAGGCTTTAGCTTCCTTCATAAGCTTGGAGGTAAGGGAGAAGCTTCTAGTCTTTAAGGTAGTTAAGTGAGAAGCTTACTTGAGAAGCTTGAACATGGTTAGCTTAAACAAGGAGCTTTGCTGATCTGGCAGAAGATTCTGGAGTATTCTGGAATTTGCAGTGGCTTGAAGAGGTATGGGACTTGGAAGAGGAATATTGCAGAACATTTTAGCGGACATCATAGTCACATGACCGCGGATCCGCGGCCCAATAGGAGTTTTGGTGTATCAATTTTACAGTGCTGCTTCCTGCTGATTTAATAATATATTTCTTATATGTTGAATCTTAAAATTCCTTCTAGTCCATTGCCAGATCTCTAGTCTTGGAGTTGGCGTATTTTTATCAGCACTTTTTCACAGATTTGGCTTTTCTCCTGGAATTTCCTGCACAGATTCTCGAAACAAGTGTTGTTCTATACAAAGATTATGCGATGCAATGATAAACACTCAATTTCCCACAAAATGTCGGTTTTAATATATAACACATGTAATTTGGTATTTTACGGCTGTTTTGCTAATTTGTGCTATATTAATACCGAACACCTCTAGATGAGTGCAAATGGTAGGGAAATTGTCATGTTAAAAATGCAATATTTTCGACTGATCAGCGGCGGATCCACGGCGCCACTTAAGTGGCTTGTGTTGGGCCCTTCAGCTGTAGTTCCGTAGGTACTGCGGCATGCTTCTGGGAATTTTTTATTATTCTTAAGTGTTGAGCTTGCTGGGAGTTTTAGGAATTCATTGATTCGATCGAATTATTTAACGTTGTCTAGCTTTCTGTAATGTGATACAATATATGGAATTCATATTGTTAGGCATAAAATCCGCAATATGTGATATTTCGGGTTTACGATGTCTAAAGTGATTGTGGATTCCAAATGTTGTAGTTTTACATTTTCTTTTCTGTGACCGTAAGTGAAATATGTGGTGTATCGCCGGTTTTGTTGCTATACATCAACGACAATTGGGATACACATATTTACTTACGTTGATGACATGTGATATTATGTGTTGCTGTGATATGTTATATTGGATCGTCGTGTTTTGAATAGCTGGCGGTTTTATATGAGATGAGAGTTTTAATTTTCATTCATGTAAAATTCATTGTATGTAATATTCTTTTATCGGGGTACTTCCAGGTTGAGGATGATGTCACCATTGTATATTATTTACTTTTTTGCATTAGGATAGCACCAAGGCGGGGAGCATAAGTAACCGGGTTCTAGGGTCCAGTGGAAGGCCATCTTGAGGAGTCGAGATCGGGTCTCCTAACCCTAGAATTGGGAGGGTTGCTTTCCGTTCTCGTAGGAGTCTAGGGATGTGGGTTTAGCTATTCATCACGACCGAGGAATCCGTGTTTTATACAGGCTTAAAATAAAACACGGACCTCCTAGTATATCCAATATTTCATATGTTAACTTCTGCTACTGATATACTGCGATGTGATCATTTTATATCCGTGAGACGAATGCTTTATTATTGTATATATGATATATAATAAACGTTGCTTATGTTTTACACCCGCGCTATTCCCGTCCCGGTATGCCGTTAGTTAAGTAACCTAACGGTGCATAACGGAACTTTGTGGCGAATGCGGATGGCATAAGAGTACGTTGTATTTTCGTTTCTTTTGTGATGCTTAGGGAAACAAAATTGATGGGATTCATTAATGAGATTAATGAAAGAAAAAGAAACCTAAAAGATGTTGTAGAATAAAATTTTCAAAAACGGTAGCTCTAATTTTTGCTTTGCATAGCGGTATTCCTTATAGAATATCCAGCACCTTATTCGATAAGGAAAGAGCCGAGATCCCTTCACCGGGAGTGACCTCTTTAGCGATACTAGCAGATGCTACTACTCACTCGGTTTTGTTTTTCACTGCTTCAATAGTTTTTTCTTTGCATAGCGGTATTTGTGAAATATCCTGCACCTTATTCGATAAGGATAGAGCCGAGATCCCTTTACCGGGAGTGACCTCTTTAGCAAAACTAGTAAAAAGCCTCAAAAACATTACTTTTCAAAATTACTTGTTTCTACAACAATATTATGTTCGTTACAACAAAAGATTTTCAGAAAAACCTGTCGTAGCCCTCCATCTTTTTAGATAAAGACTATTTAGTATTCGTGCTGCGATTGTTGGCATTTGTCAAGGCGTAGTGTGCGGTAGCTAACTAGTACTTATCTGATTAAGCATGTGATGTGATTGGATAAGGGTAGTCGAACGACCGTGTTGGCCTTTGTCAAGGGTCGTGCGGGTGGGTTTAATTCAATCGGGAAATGACGGGTTGAACATGACTAGCATCCTATGCTTTGTTGGCCTTTGTCAAGGTCATAGGGTGTTAGGGGCAAAAGCATTATCGGGAATTTCAATTGTTGAAATTTGCAATAAGATTGCATACCTTCTATAAGATAGTTGGATCCCGATACCCACTGTGAGTAAGAGTTACTTCTGGGAGAGTTTTACACATGACAATTAGCCGATCAAGTAGGTGTCCAGAATGGTGTTAACGGGGTTGTGCTTCTGGGAAAACGAGGTTTACTTTAATTAGGTCCGTGCGAAAGCACGGGGAACCTCCCTCAAAGTACCAAGACTGGCCTGGCCGAAAGATTGGCGAACTTGTAAAGTGTAATTAATCCCGGCTAGTCTTACATTTTAGGGTTTGAAGGAAGATTTCATGAAAACAGTGGGAGCCATCCTGATTAGATAAGATAATAACCAATCTAATCTTGCAAGAGCATATGCTAAAGTGTTTTCTTCTCTCTCTCCAGGTAGCGACCATATCAGGCCTTAATCAAGATAATAATATGGATGTATTGACCGAACACGCTTATTATACTGAGCAGGGGAACGTTGGTTCTGTTCTTTCTTATAATTGTTATAAGACTGAACAGGAAATAGGGAAATATCCGGATTCTCACGCCGCCCAAACGAAGAATAAGCATGTTGATGCATCTTCTTCGGGTGTGCTAGTTATCGAGAACTGTTTCTCAGTTCACTCTACGTCCTGGGTATTAGATACCGGATCGGGATCCCACATATGTAATATGTTACATGGGCTGAGGAAATGTAGAGAACTGGGAGAGGGTGATCATTCCGTAAGAGTAGGGAATGGTGCAAATGTTGTTGCCAAAGCAGTTGGCGAATATCACCTTGTGTTAGCAAATGGTAATACATTGATTCTGAACGAATGCTATTACATTCCGACCCTGATATGCAATATTATATCAGTTTCATTATTGACTAAAGAAGGATTTAATTTTGTAGTACTGGATAATATTATGAACATCTTCCTGAATCAAAAGTTGATTGGATTAGGCTCGTTAAATAATGGTATATACATTCTAAATCAAAACACAGTTCTTAATGTACAAAACAAGCACAAGGGGAAGAGTTCAGAGATGAGCGAATCCTTCTTGTAGCATTGTAGACAAGGTCATATCAATGCGACACGACTAGCTAAGTTGCATAAAGATGGATTTTTGAATCCGTTCGAATTTTAATCTTATAACACTTTCCAGTCATGTCTCAAAGGAAAAATAAACAAAACTCCTTTTAGTGGACACGGAGAAAGAGTTTCGGAACTCTTGGGACTGATACATAGTGATGTATGTGGTCCTATGTCTACGACTGCCAGGAATGGTTCCTTATACTTCATTACATTCACTGATGATCTCTCATGATACGGACATGTGTTCCTGTTGAAACACAAGTCTGAAACTTTTGAGAAATTCAAAAAATATAAGCACGAAGTTGAGAACCAAACGTGTAAAAGTATTAAGATTCTTCCATCTGATTGAGGAGGAGAATACTTGAGCAATGAGTTCCTGGACTATCTAAAAGAGAATGGGATTCACTCTCAGCTTACTCCTCCTTATACACCACAGCACAATGGTGTATCGGAGCGGAGGAATCGCACCCTATTGGATATGGTGCTCTCTATGATGAGCACTGCTGAGTTGCCTATTTCATTTTGGGGTAATGCGCTTGAGAAAGCTGCATACCTATTGAATCAGGTTCCATCTAAATCTGTACCTACCACACCATATGAGATATGGAGTGGGAAGAGACCATGTCTTAGACGAGTTAAGATATGGGGTAGTCCGGCCTATGTCAAAAGGCAAAATCCGGACAAACTCGAGGCACGGTCAGTTCTTCGTAAGTTTGTGGGATATCCTAAACATTCACATGGATATCTTTTCTACCACGGCGAGGATCAAAAGGTGTTTTTTTTATCGACATGCCACCTTTTTAGAAAATGAATTTCTTGCAAAGGAAATTAGTGGCAACGAGGTAGAGCTGGAAGATGTTCCAGCAGCACAAACTGCAACTGAAGATTTAGTGGAACCATAGGATTCAGTAGTACTCAACGAACCCCAGCCGCTCCGCCGATCTAGTAGGGTTCCTCATCCACTTGAGAGATACTACGGTTTTCTCATAGACGGTGGGAGCGAGGATTGCATCATGGAAGATGATAACCCGACTAGCTTCGAGCAGGCCATCACGAGTGGAGACTCTGTGAGATGGCTAGATGCAATGCGATCTGAGATGGAATCCATGTACACGAACAAAGTATGGACTTAGGAAGTTGCTCCTGAAGGGGTAAAACCCACTGGGAGCAAATGGATCTTTAAGAAGAAACTTGGTATAGATGGAAAAGTTGAGACTTTCAAAGCTAGACTTGTTGCAAAGGGTTTTTGTCAACTACCAGGTGTGGATTATGACGAAACCTTTTCTCCAGTGGCTATGCTTAAGTCCATCCGGATCCTACTTGCCATTGCTGCATACCATGACTACGAAATCTGGGAAATGGATGTTAAGACCACCTTTCTAAATGGTGATTTAGAGGAGTGCGTGTACATGACTCGGCCAGAGGGCTTCGTAGACAGTGGGAGCAGCGGAAATTTGTGCAAGCTGCTTAAATCCATCTACGGTTTAATTCAGGCATCGAGGAGTTGGAACATCTGCTTTGATGTGGTAGTCAAAAAGTTTGACTTCATCAAGAACGTAGATGAACCTTGTATCTACAAGAAGGTTGCAAAGAGTAAGGTTTTCTTCCTCGTATTGCACGTAGATGACATACTCTTGATACAAAATGATGTTCCTATGCTGCACTCGGTCAAGCTCTTCTTATCACATAGATTCTCAATGAAAGATCTAGGTGATGCCTCCTGCATTTTGGGGATAAGGATCTATAGAGATAGATCTAAACGGATACTGGGATTGTCCCAATCCAGGTACATTAACACCATACTAAAGAGGTTTAGTATGGAAGAATCCAAGCGTGGGAACCAACCCACGATCTCTGGACTCACTCTCTCCAAAGAGATGTCTCCCAAGACTGATTTAGAGAGAGCTCGCATGCAAGGGATACCCTATGCTTCGGCAGTAGGCTCTATCATGTACGCGATGCTATGTACCAGACCTGATGTAGCATACTCACTAAGTGTAGTGAGTAGGTATCAAGCAGATCGAGGAGATAGTTACTGGACAGCTGTGAAGAACGTTCTCAAGTACTTGAGATGGACTAAGGAGATGTTCTTGGTGTATGGTAATGGAGAACTCCAGGTGGAGTCCTTTACCGATTCGAGCTTCTAAAGTGATAAGGACAACTCTAAGTCGCAATCGGGGTTTGTCTTTACCCTCAATGGAGGGACGGTCAGTTGGAAGAGTTCCAAACAGGAAACCGTGGCAGACTCGATGATGGAGGCTGAATACATCGCTGCCAATGATGCTGCCAAAGAAGCTGTCTGGATGAAGAAGTATACCACTGAAATTGGTGTGGTTCCGTCCATTGAGCATCCAATACCTGTGTATTGTGATAACAATGGAGCTGTGGCTTTGGCCAAGGAACCCAGGTCCCATCAGAGATCCAGGCATATTCTGAGACCGTATCACCTAATCCGGGAGATAGTTGATCGCCGCGAGATCGAGGTCAGGAGAGTTGACACGAAGGACAACACTGCAGATCCACTCACGAAGGCCATACACCAGATACAATTTAAGAGACTCTTCGGGATGTTGGGTATGAGATACTACAACAGCTGGCCTTAGTGCAAGTGGGAGATTGTTAGTTATATATATGCCCCAGAGGCCATTGTTGTATATATGATGTATATTATACTGGATGCTTGGATATATATAAAGAGGACTTTCTTGCTCGATATGATAGTTTGCTATCTGGTTTCACTTTATCTTAACATGTTGACTTGTATTAGTTTATTATCTTGCTCTCGCATGTTGATAAAGCCCTTAGGATATGTACTCGACTACTGGGACTATGATGTAGATCATACTAGTGGGTCCAGGGTAGTCTAAGATTACATCATATAACTGTTCCTAGTTAAGGGTGTATCGAGACAGGGCATCGATACTCCAGAGTAGACTAGCGTATATGCATCTTGACCTATATGATGGGCGATGGATGATCCCATATCCATTGGTGTTTGACATCAAAGATGGTGTACGGGTGCTCAGTGGAGACTGGGTACACTGAACGGACTCGCTGAGAACTCCTAGATGGTATTATACCTATCGTCATAGAGCAGTTCTTTGGTGACACCGGTCCAGGTTAGTCTGTTGACCCAAAATTGTCATAGAGTCTTGTGTAATTCCCACTGTGCTTTGATTTCTACCTTACCACGTTCAAGAGGACGTGCAAAACGGTGGCTTTTGGGTATATTCCTGAATCACATGGAGGCAATGAGCGATAGGAGTGGTTTCTTCTCTCCCGGTATTGGGAGTTGATGTTGCGCTGTGTTCGATTGGCTATAACTAGAAGTCCCTGGCCAGGGCTGATATGGAGAATTACTGGTAAGTGTTATCAGTAGTTTCTCGACCCGTTATCGGATCAAGTGTTGATACGATAAAAAGATGCATATTATATTAGTCGGTTATATGAAATATAGCCGGGTTATTAAATCAAGTGTTGATTTAATAATTTAATGTATAATTATATATGTGATATATTACATTACATTAACTAATACAAGCTGACTTAAATGATTCTTTTTCTCACTTGATGATACATTGATATATATGTGATATATGTTAATTGTATTATTTTCTTTTGTTACATTATATTTTATATATGTGATATATAATATTGTAAAAAGTTCGGGTTACAAATGCAACTAATGTTTATGAGTTAAACCATGATTAGGGTTGGGATTAGGTTATTTATGTTAGTTATATATATGCCCTAGAAGCCATTGTTGTACATATGATGTATATTATAGTGGATGCTTGGATATATATATATAGAAGACTTTCTTGCTCGACATGATAGTATGCTATTTGGTTTCACTTTGTCTTAACATGTTGACTTGTATTAGTTTACTGTCTTGCTCTCACATGTTGATAAAGCCCTTAGGATATGTACTCGACTACTGGGACTATGATGAGATCACACTCAGGGTAGTCAAAGAGTACATCCTATAATTGTTCCTAGTCGAGGGTGTGTTGAGACAGGGCATCGATACACCAGAGTATACTAGCGTATACGCATCTTGACCCATATGATGGGCGATGGATGATCCAATATCCATCGGTGTTTGACATCAAAGATGGTGTGCGGGTGCTCAGTAGAGACTGGGTACACTGAACGGACTCGCCGAGAACACCTAAATGGTATTATACCTATCGTCAGATAGCAGTTCTCCGGTGACACTGGTACAGGTTAGTCTGTAGACCCGAGATCGTCATAGAGTCTTGTATCATTCCTACTGTGCTTTGATTTCCATCATACCACGTCCAAGAGGGCATGCAAAACGGTGGCTTTTGGGTACAGTCCCGAATGACATGGAGGCAATGAGAGATAGGATGGGTTTCTTCTTTCCCGGTATTGGGAGTTGATGTTGTGCTGTATTCGATTGGCTATAACTGGAAGTCCCTGGCCAGGGCTGATATGGAGTGCTGCTGGTAAGAGTTATCAGTAGTTTCTCGACCCGTTATGAGCCTTATATCGACACGACTTATCGGTTACTGGGGTCTGATGTATACCACCCCTAGACTAGATATGCAACATATCAGACGAAGAGACCGGACTGTACGGGAGTGTTACTGATTGGATTCACAGGAGAATGTACAGGCTTGCTTGTTGATCTTCTGATCGCTCAATACCTGGGTGACTGTTACGTTTAGCTGACTGCTTGTATCTTGTGGGTGTTTGATATGATCATCGCCTACTGCCGGCGTATTGACGATTCTTTAGAGTCCTACAGAAAGGTTTCCTGGCTCAGGCAAAACAGAGTAGGAGCACATATATGATATGTGCGGGACCGAGAATAATACGATATGAGTTACCATATTCTATTCTCGCGATATGAGATATCGGCCGGGTATATGTGATATAACCGGGTCATCGGATCAAGTGTTGATTCGATGAATTGGAACATGTTATATTAGTCGGTTATATGTAATATAGCCGGGTTATCGGATCAAGTGTTGATTCGATAATTTAATGTATAATTATATATGTGATATATTACGTTACGTTAACTAATATAAGCTCGCTTTATTGATTCATTTTCTCACGGGATAATACATTGTTATATATGCGATATATGTTAATTGTATTATTTTCTTTTGTTACAAAATATATTGTATATGTGATATATAATATTGTATCATGTTAGGGTTACAAATTTAACATTGGTTTAGGGGTTAAACTTGGTTAGGGTTTGGATTAGGGTTAGCTTTTGCATGAAGCTTCCATGAAGCTTCATGAAGCTTTGACTCTGTCTTTGGCTTGATATTTTATGAAGATATTATGTTAACCCAATCCAAACCATTAACTCTAGTTAATTCTCTACAAGGGTTAACTCCTTCATGCTTAACCCTTGGTTAGATTTGTAACCACTACAATAATTCATTATTCATCACAAAAGGATTAGCTCATTATTCTTCTTCTTCTTCCTTTGTTGAAAAGCTTCTCTAGCTTTTTCAAAAGTGGTGAATAAAAGTGAGAATTTGAAAACAAAAGAGAGCAATATTCCTACTTCATCATTCTCATCTATTCTAGCCACTTAGATTAGGGTGTTCACTTCTCTAATAAGTTGTTTAGTGAAGTGTAAGCTTGGGTTAGAGATTCTTCATGGTAGATCATCTTAGATCATGAAGACTTCAAGCAAGATGCATCATTCACCTCTTGGAGCCTCACGAGAGTCGGAGTTCTTGATGATCGCAGCGTAGGGACCTCAACACGGATCTTATGAAGCGAAGGAACGGACTACAAAGGTTTTAATCCCTATCTTTTAGTAGTATAGAGGTTTACTTGCATATGAAACTCTAATTATCTAGCAAAGATCCCGGCTTTGGGTTGTTCGGCACGTCTAAATTTTTATTCGGGCATGGTTGATGCCTTATTAACCCTTGTAAGAGTACCTAGGAACCCTATAATTTATTTCGGTTAATTCTTAATGATGGATTAAGTTATGGATGAGCTTTGAGGATGCTTCATGACACTTTAACTTAGTACACCCTCTTTAGATATTTATCAAGATATTTGTTAACCTTACCCTAATCCTAACCTATGGTTTATTATCTACAAGGGTTAAGCATGACATGCTTAACCCTTGGTTGCATTTCTAACCTCAATAATAATTCATATTCATCACAAGTTCATCTTCTTCCTCCTCTTCAAAAAAGCTTGCTAGCGTTTTCATTTGTGATGAATTAATGTGAGAAATAGAAAACAAAAGAGAGAGAAATTCCTACTTCATCATCCGCATCTATTCTAGCCACTTAGATTTGGGTGTTCACTTCACTAATACCTAATTAGTGAAAAGAGAGCTTGGGTTTCTGATTCCTCAAGGTAGATCATCTTTGATTGTGAAGATTACTAGCAAGCCTGCATCATTCACTTCATGGAGCCTCTCAAGAGTTCAGGAGCATGATGATCACAGCGAAGGGACCTTAAGTCAGAGCTTATGAAGCGAAGGAACGGACTACAAGGGTTGTAATCCCTAACTCTTAGAAGTAAAGTAGTTTACTTGTTTCTTTTTAACCCTAATTCTCTAGTAAAGATCCTTGCTTAGCTTGTTTGGCACTTGAAATTTTTAAATTTGGCATGGTTGATGCCTTGTAGAACCTTGTTCTAGTGCCTAAGAACCTTGCAACAAGAATACCCCTCAAACGTATATACATACCCGCATCCGTATTCCGAAGAACACAAATACAAAGAGACGAAAATAATCCAAAAAATATAATACTAGGATTCGGCTTAAACCAAAGCCCTCTAGTATTATCCGTTCGAACATCATCCATGCACAAGTACACATATGTGATCGAACGCTGTCGTAAAACCATACGGCATCTACAACGTTTCGCCCGAAGCAGGGAAACCCTCTGTGTCGGACACTAAAGACTCGTCAATACAGTGGCAGTGAGTTTAACCATATGCACGTCAGCGGCACTAGCTGCACGTAACGGCTACCCAGGTATTGAGCGAAAGGGAGGCCGACGAGCAAACTCATCCTGAAACCCCTACTGAGCCTGAAAGTGACAATATCCGTATAGTCCGGTCCGTTCGTCTATGAGTATCGCATATCGAGTCTAGGTGGTAGATAAAGTCAGGCCCTTAATAACACTACATTTAGTGTCGGTATGAAGCCCATCACCACCTGAGAAACTACCGATCCTAGATCTGTAATTCTCGACTACCTTAGGTAAGGATTTCTGGTGAAGGCCACCTGTGCACACCGCAACATCAACCCCCAATACCGGGAGAGACGAATCCCCTGACGATCTGCTCATTGCTTCCATGTGGTTCGGGACTGTACCCAACTAAAACCTGTTTGCATGACTTCTTTGAGCCATGGTAGGGTAGTAATCAAAGCCTAGTGGGAACTCACACAAGGCAAATGACGATCTCAGGTCGATAGACTAACCTGTACACATGTCACCAAGGAACTACTATATGACAATAGGTATAATACCAACTAGCAGGTTTCCGGTGAGTCCGTCCGGTGTACTCATAAACCAATGAGCCTCTGTATACATCTCAGGTGAACAAACTAACACCAATGGCTTGTGATACCGGCCACCGCCCCTCGTCGGGGTCTCGATCAGTATACACTAGTCTAATCTCGGAGTATCAATGCCGAATCTCGAAACTCCCACGACTAGGGACATTTTAAGGATGTACTTATAGACTACACAGCTCCCACGTATATGATCGCCATCATAATACTACTAATCAAGCAAGAATCCTATGTGCTCTATCAACATGTAATAGTGATCTGTAATGTCACCTGAAACACGTACACGATGATAAAGACAATCCAGATAACATACTATCATCTCGAGTAAGACTGTTCTACTGGTATAGGTCCTCCCTCAATCATTGCAATCACGTGCCAGCGATCCAATAATTGACTTCAGGGCACTATAGCCAACAAACACTTACCCGCAGTGGGTATCGGGATCCAACTATCTCATAGAAGGTATGCAATCTCATTGCAAATTTCAACACTTGAAATTCCCAATAATATTTTGCCCCTAACGTCCTATGACCTTGACGTAGGCCAACAAACCATAGGGCGTTAGTCATGTTCAACCTGTTCATATCTTGATTGAATTAAACCCACCCGCACGACACTTGACAAAGGCCAACAAAGTCGCACGACTACCCTAATCCAATCGCATCACATGCTAGCAGATAAACACTAAAAAACTACCGCACACTACGCCTTGATGAAGACCAACAAACGTTGCACGAATACTAAATAGTATTTACCTGAAATGACAGAGGGCTACGACAAGTTTCAAAGAAAACCTTTTGCGTAATATGTAAGTCTACGGTAGACTTTTCCAAAACTCGAAACAGGCGCTATTGCAGACTTTAATCCCGGATCGAACCATTAACCTATAACTAGCAAAATAGAGAAGGGTTAGAAAAGCTATACCGATCGATCCGTGTCCTTCGGTCTTTGTCCACCAACCCAAGCTCCTCACGGCATCTCCGATCTCCGGTCTTCTCGTCGGAAGGGCACCACATCAATGAGTCTTTTTACGGGCTCCCGCTTCGTCCGAAGCAACTTGGACACGAAGTTTGCTAGCCGACGTGTCCAAGGTAAAGTAGAGAATGTGTGTGATCACTTTGTCTCAAGCATCCATTGATTCTCAACCCATGAGAGTGTATGGATGGAGGTTGGAGATGATGCCATTAATGGAGGTTGTGAGCTAGAGAAAGAAGAAGAAGAAGAAGCCTTTCTTTTTCTTATGTGTTCTATGATAAAATGAGAGAGTTAGAATAAAATAATACAAGAGCAAATCCATCATATGGCAGACCTCTCTCTCGCCCTCTCATTTCAACTCATAAATCAATCAAAAATGTGACACATGCATAAACAAAGAGACCATAAGTCATCACGTGTGCACGTGTCACAATTAATGCTCCTAATGATGACTTAAGCTCACAATTTCCATTTTTAAACATTAATCCAAATGTTTACAACAAAAAAAATATACGGCAACATCTAAAGTAAACTCGTGACGGATCACAAGGATACCCCTCACCTGTATATACATACCTGCATCCGCATTCCGACTGAATGCGAATGCGATGAGACTAAAGTAATCCAACAAATCTAATACTAGGATCCGGCTCAAACCAAAGCCCACTAGCATGATCCTCCCGATCATGATCCGTGCACTACTGCACGTATATGATCGGACCCTGCCATATATCATACGGCCTCGACAACGTTTCGCCCGAAACTTTAGAAACTGTCTGTGGGGGACTCTAAAGACTCTTCAATACACTGGCTGTGGATTTAACCACTAGCATGTCAGCGGTACTAGCCATACGTAACGGGCTACCAGGTATTAACCAAAAGGGAGGTCGATGAGCGAACTCATCCTGACACCCTACTGAGCCTGTCAGTGACAATATCCGTACAGTCCGGTCAGTTCTTCTATGAGCATCGCATGTCAGGCCTAGGCGGTTGGTAAAAGTCAGACCCCCAAAAGCGGTACAAGTCGTGTCGGAGTGTAGCCCAGAACACCTTGAGATAGTACTGGAATACCTACCAGTAAATCTCCTGCCTTGGCCAAGGACTTCGTGTATTGGCTCTCCTAGACACAGCGCGATCTCACCCCCAATACTGGGAGAGACGAAACCCCTGCCGATCCGCTCACTGCCTTCATGTGGCTCGGGACTGTACCCAACTAAAACCTGTTTGCATGACTCCTTTGAGCCGTGGTAGGGTAGTAATCAAAGCACAGTGGGAACTCAAACGAGACAAATGATGATCTCAGGTCGATGGGCTAACCTGTACACATGTCACCAGGGAACTGCTATCTAACATCAGGTATAATACCAACTTGCATGTTCCCGGCGAGTCCTGTTTAGTGTACTCATAACCCAATGAGCACCTGTATACATCTTAGGTGAACCAACTGACACCAATGGCTTGTGAGACCGGCCACTGCCCTTCGTCATGGTCTCGACTGTATACACTAGTCTACTAATGGAGTATCGATGCCCAGTCTCGAAACTCCCATGACTACGGACCACTTTAAGGATGTGCTTATAGACCCCAGCTCCCACGTATATGATCGCCATCATACTGCTGGCCGTCAAGGAAGAATCCTATGGGCTCTATCAACGTGCAATAGTGACCTATAATGTCACCTAAAGCATATACACGATGATATAGATAAACCAGATAGCATACTATCATCATGAGTAAGACTGTCCTACCGGTATAGGTCCTCCCTCAATCATTGCAATCACGTGCCTATGATCCAATAATTGACTCTGAGGGCACTATATCCATCAATCTACTACTTGCACTCAAGGCTAATTATTGCGATGTCGCATACTCACAGCCCGTGTGATACCGAACACCCAACTCCTCTACTAATCAGTTTCACAAAGCCCGTTTGCGAAACTATTGCATTCGAGGAATAGCCTCAGTGTGTGGATCCGCCCTAATGTTTCTTTCTATGTCTCTCTTTATCTCAAGTTCGCGGAGAAAGCCATCTCCCGAAATGAGCAATACCTGTCATAGAATATGTTTGGATATCTGATTGGACCTAATTCATAAATGAACTCCAAATCCAAATTTCTTAGACTGTATCGTCAACTGAACTTAATCAGTATCCTGCGTCATGCCTCCCTCAGTATCTGCTTGGATGACCTGTCCAAACCACTGCCCCTCGTCAGAGGGAAAACTATAACTCTGTCATCCAGGTCACCTTGGAAGCCTTGAATGATAACCATCTCCCGAAGGAGGCTACCGTTATCTATTCCCTAGAACATCCACTTATGTTCTAAAACTTCTTCCGAACGTTTCTCCACGATAGGATTAATATCAACTTATTGCATCTAGTGCAAAAAATGTCTGGTGTGGTACTTGACTTCTCATGATTGACACAATTTCCTAAGCAAGTGATCTTCCAATCATGCACATCCCTCTCCCCTTTAGTCTGTAAGATAGCTTTAGAGAGGGTGACTCTATCATCTGCAGGTAAACTACCGTGCCAGGAGTCGTCCATTCTAAAACACCTTTAGAATGTTGTCTAAGTACCCAGATTGGGAAACTACCCAAATCTAGATCTAAAACCATAGATCTAGTAAACAGAATGTCTGATGTAATATCCAATTCCTTTATGGAAAAACCACTGTGTGACAACCAAAGTATAACCGATCGCAGTATAGGAATTTCACTTCCTACTCTGTGTATGTCATCCAAATACCAGGACATCACACCTTACTACCTTCTTAACAGATCCATCCCCTATTCTGATGAAGTCAAACCTATGACTGTCACATCAAAAATAGATGATCTATCTCCGCTATATCCGCTTTAGTCTACAAATAGACAAAAGCTACTTGTCCACTATGCTTCCGCTGCTCCCACTGACTACAACAACCCTCTGGCAGAGTCATATACACGCACACTTCTAAAGCTACTTTAGAACGACGCTATAATCATCCTCCTGCCGGATCTCACAGTCTGGAACAACAACAATGGTAAGTCTGGGTAAACAAGAACCTCCTTGTCACCGTCCTTGAGGCTACCGGAGTACCTCTCGGGTGCATGAGGTTACCCACCACACCTGCGGAGTGGCTAATGGAATGACAATCCAGACTGAATCTTTATGTCCTATTAAATTTTCAGTAATCGTTTTGCGGTTCTGGAATCACTTCCAGTTCTACCATACTCCCACTACTGTTTTCTGAAAAAATCCATTTTACTAAAACTGTGGCGAGTCAAGAACAATATCACTATTGTTCTTCTAGATGGTAGAAAGTCCACCCTCGTCATAGCCCGGCTTAACCCACAAACAACCATTACAGAAATGCGCCTTGAGTTATCCAGAGTCTGGTTTTAAGCATAAGCCGGACAACTCCCCGTACCTTAACATTGTTAAGATATGAACTATTCTATATCCAATATAGAAACAGAGGCACCGATTTAGTTGGAAACCAGATTCAAATCATGCAGCTGTCTCCAGTGCATGTAAACTAAATGGATAGAGGCCGATCAGCATTACTCAACTTAGGAATACATCCAGATATGAGTAACCTGAAAGAGAAGCAAGTTCTCATAATCAATTCTATCAACTGAATACCATACACAAGTATCTATATCTTCGATCACCTTGAAGAATCCTGAAACTTGCAATACCTGGTTCTCTACTTTATTCATATCCCTATAACTTATCAAAACTTGGATCTTGTATTTCTGTGAAACACATGTCTAAGAACTAAAGAAGTCATAAGTAAACAGAATATAGTACGAGTACCAACCCCTCTGTCCTAATGGACACTGGACAACATACAATACTCTGTATAAGTACCTTGAGTCTAATAACTCATTCCTCTAAGTCTACGGTAGCGCCCCGGCCGTCTGTCCGAGGGCAAAATGCGGAAACAAAATCTTTTTCTTAACTTGAAACCGGCGCTATCGCAGACTTTAATCCCGGATCGAACCATTAACCTATAACTAGCAACTAGAGACAGGGTTGGAAAAGCTATACCGATCGATCCATGTCCTTCGGTCTTTGGCCACCATCCCAAGCTCCTCGCGGCATCTCCGATCTCGATCTCCTCGTCAAAAAAAGGCACCACATCTTCGAGTCTTTTTACGGGCTCCCGCTTCGTCCGAAGCAACTCGGGCACGAAGTTCGCTAGCCGACGTGTCCAAGGTGAAGTAGAGAATGTGTGTGATCACTTTGTCTCTTGCATCCATTGATTCTCATCACATGAGAGTGTATGGATGGAGGTTGAAGATGATGCCATTGTTGGAATTTGTGAGCTAGAGGAGGAGGAAGAAGAAGAAGCGGCTCTCTTTTTCTTATGTGTTGAGAATGATAATGTGAGAGCAAGAATAAGAATCCAAGAGCTAACCTTTGCCTCATGGCTGCCCTCTCTCTCTCTCTTTACATATCACTTCAACACATAAAATCAATCCAAAATGTGACATATGCACAATAAAAGAGACCATGAGTCACTAGATTGTATGTGTCACAATAAATGCACCTCATGATGAAACCACTCACAATTTCCACCATCCAAACATTAATCCAAATGTTTGGTCTAACAAAAAGCTACAGCAACATCTAATGTAAACTCGTGACAGATCAAAAGAATATCCCTCACCTGAATATACATACCTGCATCCGCATTCCGACCGAATGCGAATGCGATGAGACTAAAGGAATCCAACAAATCTAATACTAGGATCCGACTTAAGCCAAAGCCCACTAGTATGATCCGTCCGATCATGATCCGTGCACTACTGCACGTATATGATCGAACCCTGCCATATATCATATGGCCTATACAACGTTTCGCCCGAAACTTGAGAAACTGTTTGTGGGGGACTCTAAAGACTCGTCAATACTTTAGCTGTGGATTTAACCACTAGCACGTCGGTGGTACTAGCTGTACGTAACGGGCTACCAGGTATTGACCAAAAGGGAGGTCGATGAGCGAACTCATCCTGACACCCTACTGAGCCTGTCAGTGACAATATCCGTACAGTCCAGTCCGTTCGTCTACGAGCATCGCATTTCGGGCCTAGGGGGTTGGTATAAGTCAGACCCCCAAAAGCGGTACAAGTCGTGTTGGAGTGTGGCCCAGAACACCCTGAGATACTACTGGAATACCTACCAGTAAATCTCCTTCCTTGGCCAAGGACTTCGTGTAATGGCTCTCCTAGGCACAGCGCGATCTCACCCACAATACCGGGAGAGACGAAACAGCTAACGATCCGCACACTGCCTCCATGTGGCTCGGGACTGTACCTAACTAAAACCTGTTTGCATGACTCCTCTGAGCCGTGGTAGGGTAGTAATCAAAGTACAATGGGAACTCACACGAGACAAATGACGATCTCAGGTCGATGAACTAACCTGTACACATGTCACCAGGGAACTGCTATCTGACGTCAGGTATAATACCAACTACCATGTTCCCGGCGAGTCATGTCCGGTGTACTCATAACCCAATGAGCACCTGTATACATCTTAGTGAACCAACTGACACCAATGGCTTGTGAGACTGGCCACCGCCCCTCGCCGGGGTCTCGACTGTATACACTAGTCTACTAATCGAGTATCGATGCCCAGTCTCGAAACTCCCACGACTAGGGAACACTTTAAGGATGTGCTTATAGACCCCAGCTCCCATGTATATGATCGCCATCATACTGCTGGCCGTCAAGCAAGAATCCTATGGGCTCTATCAACGTGCAATAGTGCCCTATAATGTCACCTAAAGGAGTACACGATGATAATGATAAACCAGATAGCATACTATCATCTTGAGTAAGACTGTCCTACTGGCATAGGTCCTCCCTCAATCATTGCAATCGCGTGCCCGCGATCCAATAATTGACTCTGAGGGCACTATATCCAACAATCTCCCACTTGCACTCAAGACTAATTATTGCGATGTCGCATACTCACAGCCCGTGTGATACCGAACACCCAACTCCTTTACTAATCAGTTTCGTAAAGACCGTTTGCGAAACTATTGCGTTCGAGGAATAGCCTCAGTGAGTGGATCTGCCCTGATGATTCTTTCTATGTCTCTCTCTATCTCAAGTTCGCGGAGAAAGCCATCTCTCGAATTGAGCAATACATGTCTTAGAATATGTCTGGATATCTGATGGAACCTAGTTCATAAATGAACTCCAAATCCAAACTTCTTAGACTGTATCGTCAACTGAATTTAATCAGTATCATGCGCCATGCCTCCCTCAGTATCCGCTTGGACCACCTGTCCAAACTACTGCCCCTCGTCAGAGGGAAAACTATAACTCTGACAGTCACTCTGTCATCCAGGTCACCTTGGAAGCCTTGAATGATAACCGTTTCCTAAAAGAGTGTTGTTATTATATCCATAGAACATCCACTTATGTTCTAAAACTGCTTCCGAACGTTTCTCCAGGATAGATTAATATCAACTTATTGCATCTAGTGCAAAAACAGCATCTGGTGTGGTACTTGACATCTTATGATCAACTCAATTGCCTAAGCAAGTGATCTGCCAATCATGCACATCCCTCTCTCCTTTAGTCTGTAAGACACCTTTAGAGAGGGTGACTCCTGTAGGGTTACTAGGCACTCTAATAAGGTTCTACAATGCATCAACCATGCCCGTTTAAAATTTTAGCCGTGCCGAATAACCCTAAACAAGATCTTTGCTAGATAATTAGGGTTTCACAAGCAAGTAAATTACATTTACCACTAAGTGAATACGAAATACAACCTTTGTAGATCGGTCCTTCACTTCTAAAGCTCTTTGTCGTAGTCCCTTCGCTGCGATCATGGTTCTCCCGGGCTCTTGCATAGCTTCACGGGGCGAAAGAAGCGTCTTTGCTTGAAGTCTTCGAGGCCGAAGATGATCTACGTCGAGGGAATATCAACTCAAGCGACTACTTCACTAACTAGAGAATTAGTGAAGAAAACACCCTAAACTAAAGTGCTAGTCTAGTAGAGGATGGAGAAATAGGAAGCGGGTTCTCTTTAGAATTTATTTTCTCACAATGTTTCTCACTTTGGATCAAACCCTAGAGAGCTTTTTAGCTCAAGGAAGAAGATGAAGAAATAAAATGAGAAGAGATAATGATCAAGTGAGTGAGCTAACCATGGGTGAGTGAGTATCATATACTAACTCATGTAGAGACATAACAATGGCTAATCCAAATGGTTTGGTTAACAAAAATCTAATGTAGAGACAAAGTTAGTGGACTTTGTCAAAGCAAAGCAAGCTTCTACAAGCTTCTTGCTCTTTCCAAATCTCCACTAATTTTGTAATTACCTTAAATAATTATAACCTACCATAATAAATAGAATGGTGTATGACTAGCACACCCATGCATGATGTATCAACAACCATGATACAAAAAGATAACTCATTTTAATATATATCTCATATATACTAAAGTTGTGCACATGTGAGAAAAATCCTTAAGTGAACAAATGTTAGTTAATGTAAATTAGCATATCATATATACAACTATAAACTAAATTACTAAATCAACACTTGACTTAATGATCCGGTTATATCTCATATAACTGACTAACATCCTATGTATCGACTTATCGAATCATCACTTGATTCGATAACCCGTCTATATCACATATAACCGACTGATACGAAAAAAAAGTCGCGAGAATAGAATACGGTATCACATACACGTATTATTCTCGGTTCCGCACATATCACATATGCGCTCCTATTTCGTTTTTCCTGAGCCAGTAAAACCTCTATGTAGGACTCTAAAGACTCGTCATTACGCCGACAGTAGGTGATGATCGTATCAAGCACCCACAAGCCGTCAGCGGTACTAGTTGGACGTAACGGCTACCCGGGTATTGAGCGATCAGAAGATCAGCAAGCAAGCCCGCTCCAACTCCTGTAAAAGCCTAACGGTAACACTTTCCGCATAGTCCGGTCTCCTCGTCTGATATGTCGCATATTAAGTCTAGGGGTGGTAAACGTCAGACCCCAATAACCGATAAGTCGTGCCGATGTGAGGCTCATAACGGGTCGAGAAACTACATGCAACACTTACCAGTAAATCTCTAAATCAGCCCTGGCCAGGGACTTCCCTGTTATGGCCAATCGAGCACAGCGCAACATCAACCCCCAATACCGGGAGAGACGAAACCCCTCCTATCGCGCATTGCCTCCATGTGACTCAGGACTGTACCCAAAAACCACCATTTTTCACGCCCTCTTAGACGTGGTAAGGTAGAAATCAAAGCACAGTGGGAATCACACAAGACTCTATGACGATCTCGGGTCTATAGACTAACCTGCACAAGTGTCACCAGAGAACTGCCATCTGACGTGAGGTATAATACCATCTGGGAGTTCTCGGCGAGTCCGTCCAGTGTACCCAGTCTCCACTGAGCACCTGTATACCATCTCTGATGTCAAACACCAATGGATATGGGATCATCCATCGCCCATCTCAGGGGTCGAGAAGCGTATACGCTAGTCTACTCTGGTATATTGATGCCCTGTCTCGATACACCTACGACTAGGAACATTAAAGGTTGTACTTATGGACTACTCTGTTCCCACTAGTATGATCTGCATCATAGTCCAGTTAGTCAAGTACACATCCTAAGGGCTTTACCAACATGTAACTATAAGACAGTATCAAGAGACAAGTATACATGTTAAGATAAAGAGCAACCAGATAGCATACTATCATATCGAGCAAGAAAGTCCTCTCTATATATGTCCAAGCATCCAATATAATATATATCATCTGTACAATACTGGCCTCTAGGGCATACATACAACTAACAATCTCCCACTTGCACTTGGGCCAGCTGCTGTAGTATCGCATACCAAGCATCCCGAAGAGTCTCTCAAACTGTATCTAGGGAATGGCCTTCGTAAGTGGATCCGCAGTGTTGTTCTTCGTGTCAACCCTCCTGACCTCGATCTCCCAGCGATCTACTATCTCCCGGATCAGGTGATACCGCCTCAGAATATGCCTGGATCGCTGATGGGACCTGGGTTCTTTGGCCAAAGCGACAACTCCATTGTTATCACAATACAAAGGTATTGGATGCTCAATGGATGTAATCACTCCAAGTTCAGTAATGAACTTCTTGATCCAGAAAACCTCTTTGCCAACATCGTTGGCAGCAATGTATTCAGCCTCCATCGTCGAGTCTGCCACGGTTTCCTGCTTGGAACTCTTCCAGCTAACCGCCCCTCCGTAAAGGGTAAAGACAAATCCCGAATGCGACTTAGAGTCGTCCTTATCACTCTGGAAGCTCGAATCGGTAAAGGACTCCACTTGGAGTTCTCCGTTACCATACACCAAGAGCATCTCTTTAGTCCTTCGCAAGTACTTGAGAATGCTCTTCACAGCGGTCCAGTGACTCTCTCCAGGATCATCTTGATACCTACTCACTACACTTAGTGAGTGTGCTACATCGGGTCTGGTACATAGCATCGCGTACATGATAGAGCCTACAGCCGATGCATAGGGTATCCCTTGCATGCTGGCTCTCTCCAAATCAGTCTTGGGAGACATCTCTTTGGAGAGAGTGAGTCCAGAGATCATGGGTAAGTTTTAGTGTTTATGCCATAGAAGGCCATTACTGTATCATACTAGTTTGTATATTACTTAATGGAAGCTTGGGATATTCACATGTATATAACAGTCTTGCTAAACATGATAGTATGCTACTTGGTTTTTCTATCTTGATATGTGAGTGTACGTATTGATAGTGCTCTTAGGATCTTGTTTGACTACCAGCGTTGTGATGGCAGTCACACTAGTGAGGGCTGGGTAGTCTACAAGCACATCCTTATTCAGGTTCCTAGTCGTTGGATTATCGAGACAGAGCATCGATACTCCGGAGTAGACTAGTGTGTACGCTTCTCATCCCAGTTGGGGAGATGGTCTGTCCCACAGCCGTTAGTATGTTGTACTGGAGATAGTATACAGGTGCTCGTTAGGTTACGGGTACACCGGACATGACTCACAGGGAATTGTTGGTTGGTTTTATACCAGTCGTCAGTGAACAGTTCCCAGGTGACATGAGTATAACATAGTCCGCAGACTTGACACTGCTACTTCGCCTCGAGCGTGTCCCACTGTTCTTAGATTGCTACCCTACCATGGCTCAAAGGAGTCGTGCAAACAGGTAGCAGTTGGGTGCAGTCCCGAGCACTTGGAGGCAGTGGCGGTTAGACATGATTCGTCTCTCCCGGTATTGGGAGTTGATATCGCGCTGTGTCAGAGAGCCATTACGCAAAGTCCCTGGCCAGGGCAAGCGGATTTGCTGGTAGGTTCCAGTAGTTTCTCAGGGTGTAATGGGCTTCCCTCCGACACGACTTATACCGCTATTAGGGGACTGACGCTTGCCGCCCCCTAGGCCCGATATGCGATAGTCTTGGACGAACGGACCGGACTGTATGGAGATTGTCACATCAGACACAGTAAGAGTTCGGATGGGTTCCCTCATCGGCCTTCTTATCGACATCTACCTAGGGACCGTTACGTACAGCTAGTGCCGCTTGCGGTCTGTGGTTAAACCAACTGCCAGCGTAGTAGTCGAGTCTCTAGAGTCCCACACAGAGAGTTTCCCTACTCCAGGAGAAACGATATAGAGGTCGTATGGTTTTACGACAAGGGTTCGGACGCATACGTGCGTTTACGCGCGTACGACTTTCGGACAGTTTTTACCAGTCGGCTTTGGTTTAAGCCAGTTACTGGTATCCGGTTATTGGATTTATACAGTCTAAAGTTTTTCCGTATTTTTGCGGAAAGGAGGGGCGTTCTCGTAATTGCGCATGAAGCTTCTAGAAGGTGGTGACTAAGGAGGTTAAGGTGGCATAAGCAATGAATGTGATTAGTGAGTCATATGGATGATTCATCCATGTCATTAATGCATGATAAATGCTTAATGACTCATGGAGTGAATCATCACTAGATATTATCAAGCATGGTTGCTAAATTCATTTCTTATTCTTTTCTTGATAAAAGAAATGCTTGATATATATTATCATAACTCATTATTCTCACTTCATTATTATCCTCACCTTCTCTCTCCTCAAGCTCTCCCTCTTCAAACCCTAATCCTCCCCTCTCATGTGTTGAGTACAAGGATTAGTTAGACTACTTAATCCATAACCCTCTCTATATTACACCTAGCTTCTTTGATTAGCACTTAGAGAAGTTTAGTTGCCTCAAGTGTAGAGGCTAAGCTTGGAGTAAAACTCTCGGGTGGATCGTCTACTACTTCGAGAAGGCCGAGGAGGAGGTGGAGTTCGCAAAGACGAAGGACACGATTCGTTAGGTATAATCCCTAAACATAGTAGCATAGAAACTCTATGTTTTCAGTTAGTTATCGTTTAGCTTCGATTCAAGCGGTTAGTCGATGTTTGTTCACTAAACAAGTTCGTTTTTGAAAATTCCGCCTCCCCACAAGTATTGGGGTGTTGTACATCGACTTACAATGGTATCAGAGCCTCGCTAAACAATAATTAACTTACTTGCAAATTTGTATGAATTTCGAACGGAAAAAACGAAACCGGAGAAGCCCGAAAACTTCAGTTTCTGTCGATTTTTAAATGAAGTCCAAAAATTTTTCAGGGTCGTTCAGAAAGCTTGAAAAGACAGTAGAAGAACACCCAAGAAAATTGGGCCCCTGAATCGCCTAAAGCGCCGCGGAACCGCGGCGGGATCTCACTGATCCGCCGCGCTTCCGCCGCCGAGTTGGCGATTCAGGAACCCAATTTTCCTGTGTTGCTTCTCTGTGATATTTGGTATTTTCTGGAATATTTAATTTTTGCTCAGGTTTCAGATTTGCAGAGCAGTATTGGAGCAAAATTAAAAGTGTTTAATCGATCGAAATTATACAGTATTTGCTTGTTGGATTATATCTGTGATTGTATAATGTGTTCGTAAACCTCCCCTAACTGCTAGTATGTCAGTTGGCAGGGGGTTGCACATTTCTGAAATGGATTTTATCTGTTTGTGCATATGAACTATGTTGGACTGTTGTGATGTATAGCCGGGGTTATGTGATGGGTTATCATTTAATTCATTTGATGTAAATGTAATTTGTTGTAATATTATTTTGCGGGGCACATCCAGGTTGCGGTTGTAGCCACCGTTGTATTATTTCATTTTACTGTTTTTGCTCCTAGGACTGACCCAAGGTGGGGTGCACAAACTGCCGGGCGGGCAGTTTGCCGCACCCGTATGGGTCGTGGGTGGGGTAATGACTATTCATCAGAACTGTGTAATCCGTATTTTGTTGCAGGCTCAAAACAAACACGAATTGCTTGCAAATCCAATTAAGTTCATCTGTGATCTGGAATGAATATCATTGCGTCAGACGAATGTAAAATATCTATATATATGATAGCTATTTAGACGTCACTTATGTTTTACACCCGCGCTACCCCAGCCCCCGCTCTGTCGTTAGTTAAGTAACCTAACGGGTAATGACGGGACCCCGTGGCGAATGCGGATGGCATAAGAGGACGTTGTATTTTCGTTGTTTTCTGCAATGATAGGTTAATGATGGGACGCATTATCTATAATGCAAAGAAAAACAAACCAAAGTTTTAATCGTTGGAACAATTTAAAAGAAACCACTCGGTTAATTTTAAAAACAGATATTTTTAAATGCGGAGCTTTAACCACTCCTTTTAAAAGCTATCAGGTTCCTTCGGTTATATCAAGTTCACTACGTTCACGGTTTCGCCAAAACCAGTCGTACCCTCCGTCATTTCTTATGAATGGTCAGTAGTATTCAAGCTATGTTTGTTTGGCCCTTAGTCAAGACATAGTGATTGGTAGCTGCTGGGGTATTCATTTGTTGCATAGATAGATGAGTTGGTTTGGGACACTCGTATTACTTTGTTTGGCCCTTAGTCAAGAGTATATACGGATGGGTTCAAATCAACAGGATAATGATGGGCAGAACTTGACATGTGACTTATGATTTGTTGGCCCTTAGTCAAGATCATAAGAGAATGGGGCAAAAATCAATATCGGGAATTTCTAAAGAAACTGAAATTTGCAAAGAGATGCATACCATTTGGAGTTTGATGAATGTTGGTAGGATTCCTTCAACATTATCATACGATGATATTTGTATCCTGATCCTACTGTGAGTATATGCTACTTATCAGGATATTCGTCACTTAACGATCAATGCTATAAACCAAGTAGGTGTCCAGAAAGGTGTCAGCGGGGTTACGCCCCCAGAGAAAAGAGGTTATTTAATTAAGGAACTTCGCGAAAGCGTTGGAAAACCTCCCTCGAAGTATCAACACTGGCCTGGCTGAACGGTTAAGCAAGTATTGTACGGTGAGAATAGTCCTGGCTAATTCTTCTTTTATGGTTTGAGGAAGGATTCGAGAAACAGTGGGAGCCATCCAGTTTAGATAAATTAAAAACCACTCTAAACTTGCAAGAGCATCATGCTAAAGAGTTTTCTTCTCTCTCTCCTAATTGCAGCGACCCTGAAAATGACTGGACTTAAGTTACTTTTAGAGAAAAATTTACTGACAGGGCCAAACTATAAAGATTGGCTGCGGAATGTCAAAATGGCTTTGACTTATGACAAATTGGGGTACGTCCTCACCGCTACGGCACCTGCTGTCCCTGGTCCCAAATCCAGTAATGCGGATAAGGAAATCCGCAAAACCTGGGATTTAGATTGAGCGAAAGCCAAGTGCATTGTGCTTGCCTCGATGAACAATGAACATCAGAGGAGGCACGAGGATATGGACCTTGATGGCATATTTCTCCATACAAAGGAACTTTATGGAGAGCAATCTCGTATAGCAAGATACGGGACCTCAAAGAACTTGTTTCGAGCGAGGTTGGCTGTCGGGTCATCGGTAGGAGAACATGTCCTAAAGATGATCGGCTATATAGAAGAGCTCGCAGACCTTGGGACGACTTTGGATAATGAGCTCTATACAGACCTTATTCTCCAGTCCCTTCCTTCCACCTACGCCCAGTTTATCCTGAACTTCAACATTCAAAGAAAAGAAGTTGAACTTCCGGAACTCCTGAACATGTTAAGGAGTGCAGAGGGCACCTTGCAGAAAGCGAGGGAAACACCCGCTATGTTTGTTGGCGGTTCATCTTCTTCCGGGTCCAAGGCTAGGGCCAAAGGAAGGAAGAAGAAGGCCGCACCCAGACCTAGAGGAGGTGTAAGTAAGGTAGGAGGGAAGGGAAAGAAAAAGTTTGCAGTACCAGTAGTTGGCCAGGATGAGTGCTTCCATTATCACAGGAAAGGGCACTGGAAGAAGGATTGCAAGGCGTGGAACGCCAAGAACCAGGAACCGAAGCAAGCTGTGGCTTCGACTTCTGGTGTGTTTGTAATTGAGAATTGTCTGTCAATCAACTATACTTCCTGGGTATTGGATACCGGATCAGGATCTCATATTTGCAATTCATTGCAGGCACTGAGAAACCGTAGGGTGCTGAACACTACTACAAATAAGGGTTGCCCCTACGGATTTATCGGTAGGGGCAACCCACTGCCCCTACGGATATATACGTAGGGGCGAAAAAAGACCCCGTAGGTGCAAAGGCCGCAGGTGCAAGTTGAGGCCCTGAAGTTTCCCCTACGGACAAATTTATGCCCCTACGGATACCTCGGTAGGTGCTATAGCCCCTACGGAGTACCCCGTAGGGGTAATAAAATCATATATTTAATTTTTTTTTTGAATATATTGTATATACCTACGGATATACCCGTAGGTCCTATTTAGACCCCTACGGATACATCCATAGGGGATATAAAGTAGCCCCTACGGATTGACCCGTAGGGGCCACTCCCAACACACTGCACTGAGATCGGGGGGAAAATATCAGGAAACCTGATATTTTGCCCCTACGGATAAATACGTAGGGGATAAACAGTGGCCCCTACGGACATATCCGTAGGGGCACCCCCAACACCCTGCACTGATATCAGGTGGGAAAATATCAGGTTTCCTGATAGTTTGCCCCTACGGATAACGCCGTAGGGGCAACATATATACCTACGGATTAATCCGTAGGTACATATTGTCTGTATTTTTTTTTAAAAATGGGCTGCTAGATTTTTTCCCGCCCTGTGCACAATACTATATACATCAATCAAATCATATATTGCAGTATTCATAATCACATCTCACGCATATATATAATATAGAAAAGAAACCCAAAAACTGAATATGATATAAATACAAACCAATATCAATATCGTTTCAAAATGTAGTACAATGTGATATAAATAAATACATGTTTCAAAAAATAAGAACCAAAAAGCTACCCTAGTTCGGTCCAGCTCCACCTCCGAATAACGTTAAAATAACGCGCGCCTGCTCCTCGGTAAATACACTCTCAAATGCTACAAATAAGGGAGTCTGAGCGGCATGTGGAGCTGGCGTTGTGGTCTGCGCAGCCGCCGTCGAGGTAGTCGCTTGCGGAGCCGCGGCTGCGGGAGTCTGAGTGGGCGGTGGAGCTACAGGAGCTGTCTGCGGAACCACAACCGATGTAGTGGCTTGCGGAGCCGCAGCCGAAGGAGATGCATGTGGAGGCTCGGCCGATCTACCCTGTCGTGTCTGGACATAACGTGTGTAAGAAGCGTGTAAGAACTGTGTATTATTCGAATTCGTTTCATTATTAAGTTATTTCGAAACCCTGTTTGGATATCTAGTTTGGAAAAGCGTTGTTTATTTTAATTACATATGTATGTATGATTAATCAAACTTAATTCTAAAACCAAATAAGCTCAAGCTACGTACTAAATATGGATATGTTGATATGTATATAATATGAAATGATATTTTACTATAAAGTAGTATACATACCAGCATCTCCTTCAACTCCTGAACGGTGGCCCTCAAGCTATCCAGTTCCTGATGGACATGCCGGCCACTGGAGACGGAGGAAGTAACCGCCGGGGTGGAGTCCAACCTCATATGGGCCCTGCTAGGGCCCAATCCCCGGCCTCTCTCCCAACCTCCCTGGTGCCCTCCGTGTGCGGCGTCCAGAACTGGGGTCAGCAGCCTCGGATCGTTCTGTCCGGTAAAATCGATCCCCGAGGCCTGGGCCTGCTCAACCACCCGCTCCTACACCCACATTAAGCAGTAAAGTATAAGTATAAAATTTAAACTTGAACCTTCCAAAACTAAAATTTCAAATTTGGGTAGAAAAAATATTAACACTTACGCAGTACTCCTGGGTAGCGACGTCGGGACATCGAAGCTCGCCCGTGGCGGGATCTGTCGAGGTGCCGTGGACGGCAAGATATGCGGACAACACGCTCGGTGTACCACCTGACGCCACGGTCCGAGATGTCTGCAATATTAGAAAGTAACTCTTAATATTAGAAATATTAGAGAATAACTCTTAATATTGCAGAATATTAGAGAATAACTCTTAATTTACCGATAACTCCATGGCTCGAGTAATGTTCCTCGAGCCACCTGTGTAAGTGGGGCGACCCTCTTCGCCGACTTCCTGTTCTCCGTATTCTGAGCGGCCTGTTTCTGCACAACGCATTAACATTTAGTTTTCTAATTAAGAAACACAAAGAAATAAATTATATCATAAATAATGAATTAAATTTAAAATACATACTCGTTTGCGTTCGGAGTCGAAATAAGCGCACAATATAGGCCATGTCTCTATGTCGACTCTCGCAAACGCCGGAGTAGATAGGAGGGCCGCTCTCTCTGCCTCGGGGGTCGCTATCCACAGGGAGTAGCAGTCGGCCTTCAGCTCATTCCTGTTGTATCGGACCTTGGCCTGCATGTTCTTCATCAGGCCATTGTACAGAGCATGAAGGTCGAGCACCCTTCCCGGGTGATCAGGGTCGGCTACAGGCTGAAAATCGTAATCCAACTGGAAATACAAAAAAAAACATTGTTATTAGATTGCAAGTGTTAATAATAAATATATTGGATAGATCAAATGAAAATCTATATTAATACATACCCGAGCCTGTTCAAAGAAGAGGGCGAATGAGCGCTGGTGCTGCTCGCCCCACTCAACGTGAAGTGGATAGTTATTCACGATCCGGCTCTCGTCCCCCAAATACCGGCCGAACCTCTCGGCATGAGGACCGGTATAGCGATAGTCAAGGGTAAAAAATAGGGGGAATGCTGCCTCCCCCCTAGCTCTATCAGGCCTCAGCCTATGGGACTGATTCGGGCCTCGAGTCCCCCTCTGGGGATGGAGAGGCCCTGCGTCTGCACGAAATATCAAGACAATCAATAATAAGACAAAGTTGTATTAAGAATTCAAGTGTGATATATACCTCCGGTGAATAGCGCACGAGCCTGGGCCCGAGCAGCAGCACGAGCGGGACGATAGTTCCTCCGGTGAGGAACAACCGGGGTCCCGGACCCGGACGCATCCCCTCCAACTATAAAATAAACATCGACGCTAAATCTCCATGAAGTTCATATTTATTCTATAGAGCATATGTAAAATAAATAAATATTTTAAATTTATTCATACTAACCTGCAGACGATGCGGAGGGTATGGAAGCGGCAGGAGTGGCCCCTGTGGAAGGTGTGGACGCACCACCTATAATTAGACAATTAAAAATAGATTTTATAAGTAATTGCAAAAAGAATGTGTAGATCAATAATATAACGTTCTAAATCAATATGCATGCACTATAGGACATATAAACATACCCGCAGGTGCGGTGGTGTCACCGCCTACAGCTAGACAATAATAAAAATTGCTAAGTAAGAGCAAAAGGAATGTGTATATTTATGATATAGTATTCTAAATCAATATACATACACTATATGATATATAAACATACCTGGAGGAGCGGGGGTGGCCTCTGTCCCAGATGTGGACGCATCACCAACAACTAGACAATTAAAAAAAGATTTTATAAGTAATTGCAAAAAGAATGTGTAGATCAATAATATAACGTTCTAAATCAATATGCATGCACTATAGGACATATAAACATACCCGCAGGTGCGGTGGTGTCACCACCTACAGCTAGACAATAATAAAAATTGCTAAGTAAGAGCAAAAGGAATGTGTATATTTATGATATAGCATTCTAAATCAATATACATACACTATATGATATATAAACATACCTGGAGGAGCGGGGGTGGCCTCTGTCCCAGATGTGGACGCATCACCAACAACTAGACAATCAAACATTGACAATATAAGTAATTTTGATATAAACATGCATGAATATCTGTAATATTACATTCAAAATGGATATGCGTGCAGTATACCTGGAGGTGTGGCCAAATCAACACTGAAGGAGGCATCCGAAGGGGTCTCCGATCTGGGTGCAAGACCGGCCCTCTGAAGCTCCCTACGGAGCTCTCCGGGCGGCAGAACCGCTCTGCCTCTGCCGCGGTTGGAGCTCCTGCCGCCCCTCGCTGCTCCCGACATCGTCATCAAATCTAGATAAACGGTTCGTGGACGCATTAGACAATGATTAAAAGTATTGACTATATATGATCTAGAGCGTAAAATGTGAAGTAATAATATAAAATTACTGATAACCTTTTTCGTTTCGTGGGCGCATCATACATATCTACTTGGATTTCATCGTCGATGTCATTTCTAACCCACGTAACTTCATGATCGGTCGAAGACAACCCGTCCTTCGAAACAGACGGTCGGAGCACTTTAAGCCTTCTCTCTTCTTCGTCCTCATCGCTGTCCTCGTATTCTGGGACATCGTAGACATCTCTAGGTTTCCATCGGCATACAACACTCCACCCCGGATGCTTCAAACACTGTGAGTAGTATACTTGGAACGCTTGGTTCGGAAAGGTAAACGGATCGTCCTGACCGTAAAATCGAAGTGTGTTCACACTGGTCAATCCATATTCATCTTTCCAGGTCCCAAGACTGCTTCTCCACCTTTCTGTATCGGTTCGCGGATCGTACCAAGTACAGTGGAATACATAAAAGGGTTCTGATCGTCCGGGATAGTGGATGCCGAGTATACAATTTAAGTACCCATAGTAAATCACACCGTCCGATCCTACCGTCGCAATCCCACTATTCTGAGTGATTCTAGATGTTTCTATGTCCTTAACTTCGAATTTGTATCCAAGGACACCAAATCCTTTGTAATGTGCAACCTCCATACTAGGAAATTGAGCTAAACATCTTGAATCACTCTCAAATGATGCAGACAAGTTCGGATCGTGGATCTAACAAAACAAATTTTACGATAAATACATAACGATACAAGTTTAGATTAAAACTGATAGCAATAAAATGTAATTCGAATAACTTACATGCTCTGTGACCCAATCACAAAAATTATCCTGATGGTATTTTTCCAAACGCTCTTCGTTCCAATTAGGATACCCCTCACGTACCTCGTTAAAATGAGTTCTGTTTTCGACAAATAATTGTGACATTAATATTATGTCATTTCATACACACACAAACACAGATATAACAATTAATCCAAAAGAACTTACTCTTTAATTTGTTCAAGACATATGCAATTAAGCAAGATAAACCGGTATATCTTGTTGATAAACATAGTGTCTACCCTCTTTTACTCGGCTTTACCATATGGCCCGTCTTGAATTCTTCGTGGTCGGTTAAGCCTTATCTCAATGTTCTCGTCCAGATAGCGGGAACAAAATGTGGTTGCTTCATCAAGAAGATAATCTTGCATGATAGAACCCTCTGGTCGATTTTTATTGCGTATATACTTCTTAAGAGTGTAAAGGTACCTAATGAGAATATGTTGAATAAATAAACACGGGCATACATGACAAAAATAAATTTATAAATTGCGCGAAACGAAAAATTTAACGTACCTCTCGACGGGATACATCCATCGATATTGTACCGGTCCGGCTAATTTCGCCTCAGTTGCAAGATGAACCGTCAAGTGTATTATGATATCGAAGAATGACGGTGGGAAAATACGCTCAGACTTGCAAAGTATCAACGCAATAGAATTTTCTAGTTTATCCAGCGTCGCAACCTCCAGCGTTTTAGCACACAACTCCCTGAAAAAATAACATAGGTCGTTGATTACTAGACCAACCGAGTCGGGGAGAGAAGTCCTGAGGGCTAATGGAAGAAGGTGCTCCACGATAACATGGTGGTCATGACTTTTTAGCCCATCGATCTTGCCCTTCACAATTTTTATTTTCTTGCTGAATGATCCTGAGAAACCTGTGGGGACTTTCAAATCATGCAACACCTGCAGGAATCTTTTCTTCTCCGGTTGTGACATATGATAAGCGGCATTGGGAAGTACAAACTTGCCCGGTTTACCCGCTACCGGTTTAGGGTGCAGTTCACTTCTTATTCCCTACACTTGTAGATCCATCCGGGCATTCATGTTGTCTTTCGATTTCCCGTCTTTACACAGAAGCAAGTTAAGTATGTGCTCTGATACTCCCTTCTCTATATGCATGACGTCCAGACAATGACGCACTGAATTTGTAGACCAGTACGGAAGCTCGAAGAAAATGCTTAACTTGTTCCAATATTGTGGTTTGACCTGTCTCGTCGGATCCATCCCGAAGGTCACGTTATTGTAACCATCCCATTTAGCAGTCACGTCCTCTCCGGACAATGGGGATGGAGGCCCAAGAAGCTCCTGATGACCATCAAAGTGAACCGTGTCTAATCTATAGGGGTGGTCTGGAGGCAGAAAACGTCGATGGCCGCAATAACAAACCTTCCTGCTAAAATTCAAAAATTTTGATGTTGTGTGTTCATGGCAATGAGGACATGCTTTGTGACCATGTACGGACCAACCTGAAAGCATTCCATACGCAGGAAAGTCATTAATTGTCTACATTAAAGCCGCACGCAGTATGAAGGTTGTATTTGTGTTTGAATCATATGTCTATACACCATCAATGAACAAAGTTTTCAGCTCCTCAATCAGAGGTCGGAGATAGACGTCGATATTGTTCCCCGGTGAGTTTGGTCCGTCGATAAGAAGAGGCATCATAAAGTATGATTGGTCCATAGCCAACCAAGGCGACAGATTATAAATTATCATTACAACGGGCCATGTACTGTGACTTCCAGCCATATAGTTGAATGGGCAGAAGCCATCGGCAGCCAGTCCGAGCCGGACATTGCGAGGATCGCTACTGAATATTGCGTGCCTCCTATCGAAATCCTTCCATGCCGGTGAATCTCTTGGATGGCTCATTTTTCCATTTTCGCTTGGAGGAGCACGGTGATGCCAAATCATTGCCTCGGCTGTTTTCTTGCACCTGAATAGCCTCTGTAGCCTCTGTGTTATGGGAAAATATCGTGCTATCTTCACAGGTATATCAGGCTTCTTATCAGAATCTTTCGGCTTAGACCTGGCCTCTCCGCATGTTGGACACTCTTTCAAATCTGAATTCTCTTTCCGGTACAACACGCAATTTTTAGGACATGCTTGAATCTTCTCGCACTTTAGACCCAAATCAGACATCATTTTCTGGGCTTCGTACCAGCTTTCAGGCACATTGAGGCATAGAATCTTTCAAGAACGAAAGAAGCATTGTGAATGACTTGTTGCTCCATCCATTTAGGCACTTAATTTGGAAAAGTTGGACGAACCATGAGAGGGTGGAATACTTCGCATTCTCATAAATTGGTTTCCTAGCATCATTCATGAAATTTTCATATTTATCCGCACGCGGTCCTTGACCAGAAGGAATGTCATCTTCAGTACGAATAGATTCACCTAGGGCAGCCTCTACCATATCCTCCATTTCTTCTGATGGAAATAAATCTCCGTATCCTGCCGTATTACCGAATTCTTCTTCTTCTCCTGCCGCATTATCGTGTTCTCCTTCTTCTACCGCAGTACTGCATTCTTCTCCTTCCCCGTGATATTTCCAAGTTGAATAAAGTCTAGTAAACCCATGTTTTACAATATGAAGCTCTGCCAATTCTACCTTCTGCCAGTACTTATTGCCACATCTATCGCACGGACAGAGAATCTTCTCTATTATGATCTTATTATGTGCTCGTACAAATTCAAGGAAATCAGCAACTCCTGCGACAAACTTAGGTTGCATACGTTGTTTCCAATCCACATACATCCAGTCCTTAACTCTGACGTACTCATGGGCCATGTTAGACTGAATAACATATAAATTGTAGGTTATGCTGACTATATTGAGAAATATAAGAACGGGATAGTTACTGAAAAAGGAGAAAATCCATGTATATGCTTTGTGTGTGCGTTTGTCGTTGAAAAGAATAAATTATCGCACGTTATGTTGACCGATAGACGGGGACTAAGTGGCGCTTTTAGTTTCATATATGGGTATCGATGGGAATATGAAGGTTTCATATTATCATATATTGGTTTTAACCCGAACATCTCGAATCGCTCTCTGATTATGCGTTTGTATGTATGTGTTCCGGCTGTCGGGGGTAGGCTTCTATCCCATTAAGAATGTATAGAGCGAACGCCCATCACTTGTGCTTTCAACCGTTTCGAGTAAATTTCGGCAGCACCTCCCCGCTGTTCTCCGAGTACACTGTAATAGAATAGATAATCATTTCAAAGCTGTGAAACAACGTTGAAATGAACATCTAATCTATCTTTGTACACGGAGAACCAGCGGAAAGATACCGACGAAATATCTCGAAACGGATGAAAACACAAGTGAATGAAGGCGTTTGCTTTATACATTCTTAACTTGTCCACACGGGACAAATCTATGGGTTACCATACGATTGAATTTTCTCGTCGCGTATACTATACGACGGTTGTTAGTATCGAGCTATACTGTCCGATATTTAACAACCTTCGTATAGTTCTAGGTCACGACGAGCATCACACGTATGTTAACCGATAGACGGGGACTAAGTGGCGCTTTTAGTTTCATATATGGGTATCGATGGGAATATGAAGGTTTCATATTATCATCGAGTATCATATATTGGTTTTAACCCGAACATCTCGAATCGCTCTCTAATTATGCGTTTGTATGTATGTGTTCCGGCTGTCGGGGGTAGGCTTCTATCCCATTAAGAATGTATAGAGCGAACACCCATCACTTGTGCTTTCAACCGTTTCGAGTAAATTTCGGCAGCACCTCCCCGCTGTTCTCCGAGTACACTGTAATAGAATAGATAATCATTTCAAAGCTGTGAAACAACGTTGAAATGAACATCTAATCTATCTTTGTATACGGAGAACCAGCGGAAAGATACTGACGAAATATCTCGAAACGGATGAAAACACAAGTGAATGAAGGCGTTTGCTTTATACATTCTTAACTTGTCCACACGGGACAAATCTATGGGTTACCATACGATTGAATTTTCTCGTCGCGTAGACTATACGACGGTTGTTAGTATCGAGCTATACTGTCCGATATTTAACAACATTCATATAGTTCTAGGTCACGACGAGCATCGCACGTATGTTAACCGATAGACGGGGACTAAGTGGCGCTTTTAGTTTCATATATGGGTATCGATGGGAATATGAAGGTTTCATATTATCATCGAGTATCATATATTGGTTATAACTTGAAAAACGTGCCGTTGAAACAAATTATTGTTCTCCACCCTGCACTCTCTTAACAATGGTACATGCATTAAACATGTAGAGCTATCTATAACAACTCTAAAGTTTCACCTGTTGGGTTCAACAAAAAGGTTTTTGATATAACAAACACAATCTTCCTCAATTTTTCCCTTGAATCGATGTGAAATTAATAGTGTCCATATGACACAATGGATATATTTTCTACACAAAAGGAAAAAGGCAAACAATAATAAAGCAATTATAATTCTATAAAGTATCCATACTGAAAAAGAATAAATAGCAAACTAAAAATTAATCACTAATGAAAAACAAACAAAAGTGCTTATTATTATACTTCAGAGGTTATAAGTGCTTGATCCCCATAGTACATAGGCTGTATCCGCAATTAACCCTTTTCTATATACTTGAGTGTATAGAATTTCTAAAAGTTACACACGGTTTTTCTAAATCCAATTCTTTCCTTTCACTATAAAACCCTTTATATTTTCTAATATGTACCAAAAACTTTCAAAGTTTTTGGATATGCACAAAAAGAAAGTATCGCCAATAAGATTGACATAACCCAAACGACTTTGACCCATTACATATAAATGTCATGGTCTTTCAATATTTATCAAACAAATACCATAGACTTTGTTTGTTACAAATAAATACCATGAAGTTTTAACGTTTCACATAATTTTCATAGATTTTGTTGTTTACAAATACATACCATTGACCTCCAACGTTTTCCAGATAAATACCATGAATTTTGTTGTTTACAAATAAATACATGAACTTTCAGCGTTTTTTAGATAAATCCCATAGACTTTCATAGACCATTTTCTCATATAAAAATCATGGACTGTGTTATTCACAAATAAACAGTATCGACTTTCACTATTTTCCAGATCAATCCCCTAAAATTTCACCTTTTTAAGCCTAACCCAGCCCCAGCCGAACCCCAACCCAACACCAAACCCTAACCCGGCCTAACCCTAACCCCAACACAGCCCCAGCCGAACCCCAACCCAACACCAAACCCTAACCCCAACCCAGCCCCAGCCGAACCCCAACCCCAACACCGAACCCCAACCGAACCCTAATCCTAACCCTAACCCCAACACCAGTCGAACCCCAACCGATCGAACCCGTACACTAACCCTAATCCTAACCCTAACCCCAACCGATACCTAACCCTAACCCTCATCGCTACCCTAACATCATTAAAATAATGTTTAACTAACCTGTAGGCTAGGCGGTGGAGGAGACGACGGAGACGCAATCAGCGACGACGAGGGCGGTGGCGACGACGAGATCACTGCAGGCAGTGGCGACGACGATTCGGCCGGCGGTGGCGACGACGAGATCACTGCAGGCGGTGGCGACGACGATTCGGCCGGCGCTGGCGATGACGAGAACGGCGATCGGCGGGAACGTCAAGGTTTGGGGATTTGGGTTCGCGCGCAACGATAAAGGGAATAAGAAATAATAAGCGTAGGGATCGATCACTTAAATCGCTATTTAGATGCCCCTACGGATATACCCGTAGGTGCTTGGTTTGCGCCACCGTAGGGGCAAAAAACACTTTAAGATTTAATAAATTTTAAATAAATATTGAACGACCGTAGGGGCAACCACTTTGCCCTACGTATTAATCCGTAGGGCCAAACTTTTATTGCCCCTACGGATGATATTATCCGTAGGGGAAACCCCTTATTTTACTAGTGGAAAGAAGGTGATATGACCATAAAGGTTGCTAACGGAGCTAGCGTGGGAGCTGCGTCCGTCGGGGATTATCACCTAGGATTGACGAGTGGACACATTTTGGTTTTACATAACTGTTATTTTGTACCAAGATTAACGTGTAATATCATATCAGTTTCCTTGTTATCAAATAAAGTTTATGATTTCACGTTTGTAAGAGATGTTGTTAACATCCACCTTAATCATGGTTTGATTGGGTCCGGTACATTAAATAACGGTATATATGTTTTAAACCAACTCCAAATTTTCAATGTCCAGAACACACTAAAAAGAAAGTCTCCAGATTTAAATAAAGCTTTCTTATGGCATTGTAGACTGGGTCACATCAATGAGAGAAGGTTGACTAAGTTGCATAGAGAAGGATATTTGGACTCGTTCGAATATCAAACTTATGACACTTGTCAATCTTGTCTCAAAGGAAAGATGACAAAGACTCCATTTACTGGACAAGGAGTAAGAGCAAGCGAGCTCTTAGGACTCATACACAGCGATGTATGCGGTCCAATGTCTACACATGCAAGAGGTTGTTTTTCCTATTTCATTACTTTCACGGATGATTTCTCTAGGTATGGACATGTTTTCTTAATGAAGCATAAATCCGAGGCCTTTGAGAAATTCCAGGAATACAAGAGTGAAGCGGAAAACCAAACAGGCAAAAGTATTAAGACACTGAGATCTGATCGAGGTGGAGAATACTTGAGTGCCGAGTTCCTAGGTTACCTAAAAGAGAAAGGAATTCTCTCTCAGCTTACTCCTCCATACACTCCACAGCATAACGGTGTATCGGAGAGACGGAATCGAACCCTATTAGATATGGTACAATCCATGATGAGTAATAAAGAGTTACCGCGATCTATCTGGGGTTATGCGCTAGAATCAGCGGCATATCTTTTAAACCAGGTTCCTTCCAAGACGGTGCCTACCACACCATATCAGATGTGGAGTTGGAAGAAACCCTGTCTAAAACATTTTAAGACATGGGGGTGTCCAGCTTTTGTAAAAAAGCAGCATTCGGTCAACTTGAGGCACGCTCAGTACAGTGTAAGCTTGTGGGATATCCAAAGAACTCCAAGGGATATTATTTCTATTACGCAGAGGAACAAAAGGTTTTTGTTTCTCGTCATGCCCACTTCTTAGAAACTGAATTTTTAGAAAATCAGAAGAGTGGGAGCGCAGTAGAACTGGAAGAAATTCCAGAACCACAAGCTGTTACTGAAAGTTTGGTAGAACCAGAGGTTCAAGAAGAACAGAACATTCCCGCACCCCTCCGCAGGAGTAGTAGGCCGTCTCATCCGCCTGAGAGATACTACGGTTTTCTCATAGATGGGGATAGAGAGGATTGCATCATAGATGATGATGAACCTACTGACTTCCAGCAGGCCATCCAGAGCGGCGACTCGGTACGATGGCTAGATGCAATGCGGACCGAAATGGAGTCCATGTACACCAACAAAGTATGGACTTTGGACTTTGCTCCAGATGGGGTAAAACCCATAGGATGCAAATGGATCTTCAAGAAAAAGATTGGTGTAGATGGACAGGTGGAAACCTATAAGGCTAGACTTGTTGCAAAAGGTTTTCGTCAAAGACTTGGTTTGGACTATGACGAAACTTTTTCTCCAGTGGCTATGCTCAAATCCATTCGGGTCCTTCTTGCTATTGCTGCCTTCCATGATTATGAAATCTGGCAGATGGACGTAAAGACGGCTTTTCTGAATGGAAATTTAGAAGAGAGCGTCTATATGGATCAGCCAGAGGGTTTCAATCAGAGTGGGAGCAGCGGGAAAATATGCAAGCTGCTTAAGTCCATTTATGGACTAAAGCAGGCATCGCGGAGTTGGAACATCTGTTTTGATGAGACAGTCAAAGAATATGACTTTATCAAAAATCCAGATGAACCGTGCATATATAGTAAAGTTGTAGCCAGAAGTGTCGTATTCCTCGTCTTGTACGTGGATGACATTCTATTGATAGGAAATGAAATTCCTATGCTACAATCTGTCAAAGGATTCTTGTCACACAGGTTCTCCATGAAAGACCTGGGTGATGCCTCTTACATTCTGGGGATCCGGATCTATCGTGATAGATCCAAGAGGATGTTGGGACTTTCGCAGTCCAGGTATATCGACACTGTACTGAAAAGATTCAGTATGGAAGATTATAAGCGCGGTAATCTACCGTCTTGTCACGGAATCACCCTCTCCAAAGAGATGTCTCCCAAGACTGATTTGGAAAGGGAACACATGTCTATTATACCCTACACTTCTGCGGTAGGCTCTATAATGTATGCGATGTTGTGCACCAGACCAGATGTAGCTTACGCACTAAGCGTGGTAAGCCGGTATCAGTCAGACCCAGGGAAGAAACACTGGATAGCAGTAAAGAACATTCTCAAGTACCTAAGAAGGACTAAGGAGATGTTCTTGGTTTACGGCGGAAAAGACCTCAGGTTGGAGGCCTTTGCTGATTCCGGCTTCCAGAGTGATAAGGACGATTCCAAGTCCATGTCAGGTTTTGTCTTTACCCTCAATGGAGGGGCGGTGTGCTGGAAGAGCTCCAAGCAGGACACCGTTGCTGACTCGACGATGGAAGCGGAGTATATAGCTGCTTGCGATGCCGCAAAAGAAGCAGTCTGGATGAAGAAGTTCCTAACAGAACTTCAGGTGGTTCCTACCATAGTTGATCCAATACCTCTGTATTGCGACAACAACGGAGCTATAGCTTTAGCAAAGGAACCAAGGTCCCATCAGAAGTCCAGACACATCTTGAGGCGGTATCACCTGATCAAGGAGATCATTGATCGTCAGGAGATCGTGGTTCGGAGAGTTGCTTCTGAAGAGAACATTGCTGATCCATTCACGAAGGCCCTACCTCAGATTCAGTTCGAGAGGCTACTCGAGATCATTGGTCTTCGATATGCCAGTACATGGCCCTAGTGCAAGTGGGAGATTGTTAGTGTTTATGCCCTAGAAGGCCATTACTGTATCATACTAGTTTGTATATTACTTAATGGAAGCTTGGGATATTCACATGTATATAACAGTCTTGCTAAACATGGTAGTATGCTACTTGGTTTTTCTATCTTGATATGTGAGTGTACGTATTGATAGAGCTCTTAGGATCTTGCTTGACTACCAGCGTTGTGATGGCAGTCACACTAGTGGGGGCTGGGTAGTCTACAAGCACATCCTTATTCAGGTCCCTAGTCGTTGGATTATCGAGACAGAGCATCGATACTCCGGAGTAGACTAGTGTGTACGCTTCTCATCCCAGTTGGGGAGATGGTCTGTCCCACAGCCGTCAGTACGTTGTACTGGAGATAGTATACAGGTGCTCGTTAGGTTACGGGTACATCGAACAGGACTCACAGGGAACTGTTGGTTGGTTTTATACCAGTCGTCAGTGAACAGTTCCCAGGTGACATGAGTACAGCATAGTCCGCAGACTTGACACTGCTACTTCGCCTCGAGTGTGTCCCACTGTTCTTAGATTGCTACCCTACCACGGCTCAAAGGAGTCGTGCAAACAGGTAGCAGTTGGGTGCAGTCCCGAGCACTTGGAGGCAGTGGCGGTTAGACAGGATTCGTCTCTCCCGGTATTGGGATTTGATATCGCGCTGTGTCAGAGAGCCATTACGCAAAGTCCCTAGCCAGGGCAAGCGGATTTGCTGGTAGGTTCCAGTAGTTTCTCAGGGTGTAATGGGCTTCCCTCCGACACGACTTATACCGCTATTAGGGGACTGACGCCTGCCGCCCCCTAGGCCCGATATGCGATAGTCTTGGACGAACGGACCAGACTGTATGGAGATTGTCACATCAGACTCAGTAGGAGTTCGGATGGGTTCCCTCATCGGCCTTCTTATCGACATCTACCTGGGGACCGTTACGTACAGCTAGTGCCGCTTGCGATCTGTGGTTAAACCCACTGCCAGCGTAGTAGTCGAGTCTCTGGAGTCCCACACAGAGAGTTTCCCTACTCCAGGCGAAACGATATAGAGGTCGTATGGTTTTACGACAAGGGTTCGGACGCATACGTGCGTTTACGCGCGTACGACTTTCGGACAGTTTTTACCAGTCGGCTTTGGTTTAAGCCAGTTACTGGTATCCGGTTATTGGATTTATACAGTCTAAAGTTTTTCCGTATTTTTGCGGAAAGGAGGGGCGTTCTCGTAATTGCGCTAGAAGCTTCTAGAAGGTGGTGACTAAGGAGGTTAAGGTGGCATAAGCAATGAATGTGATTAGTGAGTCATATGGATGATTCATCCATGTCATTAATGCATGATAAATGCTTAATGACTCATGGAGTGAATCATCACTAGATATTATCAAGCATGGTTGCTAAATTCATTTCTTATTCTTTTCTTGATAAAAGAAATGCTTGATATATATTATCATAACTCATTATTCTCACTTCATTATTATCCTCACCTTCTCTCTCCTCAAGCTCTCCCTCTTCAAACCCTAATCCTCCCCTCTCATGTGTTGAGTACAAGGATTAGTTAGACTACTTAATCCATAACCCTCTCTATATTACACCTAGCTTCTTTGATTAGCACTTAGAGAAGTTTAGTTGCCTCAAGTTTAGAGGCTAAGCTTGGAGTAAAGCTCTCGGGTGGATCGTCTACTACTTCGAGAAGGCCGAGGAGGAGGTGTAGTTCGCAAAGACGAAGGACACGATTCGTTAGGTATAATCCCTAAACATAGTAGCATAGAAACTCTATGTTTTTAGTTAGTTATCGTTTAGCTTCGATTCAAGCGGTTAGTCGAAGTTTGTTCACTAAACAAGTTCGTTTTTGAAAGTTCCGCCTCCCCACAAGTATTGGGGTGTTGTACATCGACTTAAAGTAAGTTCTTACTCTTGGATTCTTCCATACTAAATCTCTTTAGTATGGTGTCAACGTACCTGGATTGGGACAATCCAAATATCCTTCTAGATCTATCTCTATAGATCATAATTCCCAGTATGCAGGAGGCATCACCTAGATCTTTCATTGTGAATCTTTGTGATAAGAAGAGCTTGACTGATTGCAGCATAGGAATGTCATTTCCTATCAAGTGTATGTCGTCCATGTACAATACGAGGAAGACAACCTTACTCTCTGCCACCTTCTTGTAGATACAAGGTTCATCTACGTTTTTGACGAAATCAAACTCTTTGATAACGACGTCAAAGCAGATGTTCCAACTCCGCGTTGCTTGCTCTAATCCATAAATGGATTCAAGCAGCTTGCATACCTTCCCGCTGCTCCCACTAGCTACGAAGCCCTCTGGCTGAGTCATGTACACGCTTTCTTCTAAATCACCGTTTAGAAAGGCGGTCTTAACATCCATTTGCCAGATTTCGTATTCATGATATGCAGCGATGGCAAGCATGATCCGGATGGATTTAAGTATAGCCACTGAAGAAAAGGTTTCGTCATAGTCCACACCTGGTCTTTGACGAAAGCCCTTTGCAACAAGTCTAGCTTTGAAAGTCTCCACTTTCCCATCTACACCAAGATTTTTCTTGAAGATCCACTTACTCCCAATGGGTTTTACCCCTTCAGGAGCATCTTCCAAAGTCCATACTTTGTTGGTGTACATGGATTCCATCTCGGACCGCATTGCATCCAGCCATTTTACTGAGTCCCCACTCGTGATGGCCTGATCGAAGCTAGTTGGGTCATCATCAACCATGATGCAATCCTCGCTCCCACCATCCAAGAGAAAACCGTAGTATCTCTCAGGTGGGTGAGGAACCCTACTAGATCGGCGGAGAGGCTGAGGTTCGTTGGGAACTACCGAATCCTCTGGTTCCACTAAATCTTCAGTTGCAGTTTGTGTATCTGGAACCTCTTCCAGCTCTACCACTTTGTCACTAATTTCTTTTACAAGAAAATCCTTTTCTAAAAAGGTGGCATGTTGAGCAACAAACTCCTTTTGTTCCTCACTGTGGTAGAAAAATTGTAAGTCGATGTACAACACCCCAATACTTGTGGGGAGGCGGAAATTTTAAAAACGAACTTGTTTAAAGTATAAACATCGACTAACCGCTTGAATCGAAGCTAAACAATAACTAACAACAAACATAGAAGTTCTATACTACTATGTTTAGGGATTATACCTAACGAATCGTGTCCTTCGTCTTTGCGAAATCCACCTCCTCCTCGGCCTTCTCGAAGTAGTAGACGATCCACTCGAGAGCTTTACTCCAAGCTTAGCCTCTAAACTTGAGGCAACTAACTTTCATTAAGTTCTAATCAAAGAAGCTAGGTGATATAGAGTGAGGGTTATGGTTTAATTAGTCTAACTAATCCTTGTACTCAACACATGAGAGGGGAGGATTAGGGTTTGAAGAGGGAGAGCTTGAGGAGAGAGAAGATGAACATAATAATGAAGTGAGAATAATGAGTTATGATAATATATATCAAGCATTTCTTTTTATCAAGAAAAGAAAATAAATCATTTAACAACCATGCTTGATAAATATCAAGTGATGATTCATCTCCATGAGTCATTAAGCATTTATGATGCTTTAATGACATGGATGAATCATCCATATGACTCACTAATCACATTCATTGTATATGCCACCTAAACCCCTTAGTCACCACCTTCTAGAAGCTTCTCGCGCAATTACGAGAACGCCCCTCCTTTCCGCAAAAATACGGAAAAACTTTAGACTGTATAAATCCAATAACCGGATACCAGTAACTGGCTTAAGCCAAAGCCGACTGGTAAAAACTGTCCGAAAGTCGTACGTGCATAAACACACGTATGCGTCCGAACCCTTGTCGTAAAACCATACGACCTCTATATCGTTTCGCCCGAAGTAGGGAAACTCTCTGTGTGGGACTCTAGAGACTCGACTACTACGCTGGCAGTGGGTTTAACCACAGACCGCAAGCAGCACTAGCTGTACGTAACGGTCCCCAGGTAGATGTCGATAAGAAGGCCGATGAGGAAACCCATCCGAACTCTTACTGAGTCTGATGTGACAATCTCCATACAGTCCGGTCCGTTCGTCTAAGACTATCGCATATCGGGCCTAGGGGGCGGCAAGCGTCAGTCCCCTAATAGCGGTATAAGTCGTGTCGGAGGGAAGCCCATTACACCCTGAGAAACTACTGGAACCTACCAGCAAATCTCGATTGCCCTGGCCAGGGACTTTGTGTAATGGCTCTCTGACACAGCGCGATATCATCCCCCAATACCGGGAGAGACGAATCCTGTCTAACCGCCACTGCCTCCAAGTGCTCAGGACTGCACCCAACTGCTACCTATTTGCACGACTCCTTTGAGCCGTGGTAGGGTAGCAATCTAAGAACAGTGGGACACACTCGAGGCGAAGTAGCAGTGTCAATTCTTCGGACTATGCTGTACTCATGTCACCTGGGAATTGTTCACTGACGACTGGTATAAAACCAACCAACAGTTCCCTGTAAGTCCTGTCCGGTGTACCCGGAACCTAACGAGCACCTGCATACTATCTCCAGTACGACGTACTGACGGCTGTGGGACAGACCATCTCCCCAACTGGGATGAGAAGCGTACACACTAGTCTACTCCGGTGTATCGATGCTCTGTCTCGATAATCCAACGACTAGGGACCTGAATAAGGATGTGCTTGTAGACTACCCAGCCCCCACTAGTGTGACTGCCATCACAACGCTGGTAGTCAAGCAAGATCGTAAGAGCTCTATCAATACGTATACTCACATATTAAGATAGAAAAAACCAAGTAGCATACTACCATGTTTAGTAAGACTGTTATATACATGTGAATATCCCAAGCTTCCATTAAGTAATATACAAACTAGTATGATACAATAATGGCCCCTAGGGCATATACACTAACAATCTCCCACTTGCACTAGGGCCATGTACTGGCATATCGAAGACCGATGATCTCGAGTAGCCTCTCGAACTGAATCTGAGGTAGGGCCTTCGTGAATGGATCAACAATGTTCTCTTCAGAAGCAACTCTCTGAACCTCGATCTCCTGACGATCAATGATCTCCCTGATCAGGTGATACCGCCTTAAGATGTGTCTGGACTTCTGATGGGACCTTGGTTCCTTTGCTAAAGCTATAGCTCCGTTGTTGTCGCAATACAGAGGTATTGGATCAACTATGGTTGGAACCACCTAAAGTTCTGTTAGGAACTTCTTCATCCAGACTGCTTCTTTTGCGGCATCGCAAGCAGCTATATACTCCGCTTCCATCGTCGAGTCAGCAACGGTGTCCTGCTTGGAGCTCTTCCAGCACACCGCCCCTCCATTGAGGGTAAAGACATAACCCGACATGGACTTGGAATCGTCCTTATCACTCTGGAAGCCGGAATCAGCAAAGGCCTCCAACCTGAGGTCTTTTGCGCCGTAAACCAAGAACATCTCCTTAGTCCTTCTTAGGTACTTGAGAATGTTCTTTAGTGCTATCCAGTACTTCTCCCCTGGGTCTGACTGATACCGGCTTACCACGCTCAGTGCGTAAGCTACATCTGGTCTGGTGCACAACATCGCATACATTATAGAGCCTACCGCAGAAGCGTAGGGTATAATAGACATGCGTTCCCTTTCCAAATCAGTCTTGGGAGACATCTCTTTGGATAGGGTGATTCCGTGACAAGCCGGTAGATTACCGCGCTTAGAATCTTCCATACTGAATCTTTTCAGTACAGTGTCGATATACCTGGACTGCGAAAGTCCCAACATCCTCTTGGATCTATCACGATAGATCCGGATCCCCAGAATGTAAGAGGCATCACCCAGGTCTTTCATGGAGAACCTGTGTGACAAGAATCCTTTGACAGATTGTAGCATAGGAATGCCATTTCCTATTAATAGAATATCATCCACGTACAAGACGAGGAATACGACACTTCTGGCTACAACTTTACTATATATGCACGGTTCATCTGGATTTTTGATAAAGTCATATTCTTTGACTGTCTCATCAAAACAGATGTTCCAACTCCGCGATGCCTGCTTTAGTCCATAAATGGACTTAAGCAGCTTGCATACTTTCCCGCTGCTCCCACTCTGATTGAAACCCTCTAGCTGATCCATATAGACGCACTCTTCTAAATTTCCATTCAGAAAAGCCATCTTTACGTCCATCTGCCAGATTTCATAATCATGGAAGGCATCAATTGGAAGAAGGACCCGAATGGATTTGAGCATAGCCACTGGAGAAAAAGTTTCGTCATAGTCCAAACCAGGTCTTTGACGAAATCCCTTTGCAACAAGTCTAGCCTTATAGGTTTCCACCTGTCCATCTACACCAATCTTTTTCTTGAAGATCTATTTGCATCCTATGGGTTTTACCCCATCTGGAGCAAAGTCCAAAGTCCATACTTTGTTGGTGTACATGGACTCCATTTCGGTCCGCATTGCATCTAGCCATATTTGCATCCTATGGGTTTTACTCCATCTGGAGCAAAGTCCAAAGTCCATACTTTATTGGTGTACATGGACTCCATTTCGGTCCGCATTGCATCTAGCCATCGTACCGGGTCGCCGCTCTGGATGGCCTGCTGGAAGTCAGTAGGTTCATCATCATCTATGATGCAATCCTCTCTATCCCCATCTATAAGAAAACCGTAGTATCTCTCAGGCGGATGAGACGGCCTACTACTCCTGCAGAGGGGTGCGGGAATGTCTTGTTCTTCTTGAACTTCCGGTTCTACCAAACTTTCAGTATTAGTTTGTGGTTCTGGAATTTCTTCCAGTTCTATTTCGCTCCCACTTGATTCCTTTTCTAAAAACTGATGTTCTAGAAAATGGGCATTACAAGAAACAAATACCTTTTGTTCCTCTGCGTAATAGAATAGATATCCCCTGGAGTTCTTTGGATATCCCACAAACTTACACTTTACTGATCGTGCCTCGAGCTTGTCCACATGCTGCTTTTTAACAAAAGCTGGACATCCCCAAATCTTTATATACTGTAGATGGGGTTTCTTCCCGCTCCATATCTGATATGGAGTGGTAGGCACAGTCTTGGTAGGTACCATGTTCAAAAGATATGCCGCTGATTCTAGCGCATAACCCCAGAAAGTCGCGGTAACTCAGCATTACTCATCATGGATCGTACCATATCCAATAGGGTTCGATTCCGTCTCTCCGATACACCGTTGTGCTGTGGAGTGTATGGAGGAGTAAGCTGAGAGAGAATTCCTTTCTCTTTTAGGTAACCTAGCAACTCGGCACTCAAGTATTCACCACCTCGATCAGATCTAAGTGTCTTGATACTTTTGCCGGTTTGGTTTTCTACTTCATTCTTATACTCTTGGAATTTCTCAAAAGCCTCGGATTTATGTTTCATCAGATAAATGAATCCATATCTTGAGTAATCATCCGTGAAAGTAATGAAATAGGAAAAACCACCTCTTGCATGTGTAGACATTGGACCACATACATCGCTGTGTATGAGTCCTAAGAGCTCGCTCGCTCTTACTCCTTGTCCAGTAAATGGAGTCTTTGTCATCTTTCCTTTGAGACAAGATTGATAAGTGTCATAAGTTTGATATTCGAACGAGTCCAAATATCCTTCTCTATGCAACTTAGTCAACCTTCTCTCATTGATGTGACCCAGTCTACAATGCCATAAGAAAGCTTTATTTAAATCTGAAGACTTTCTTTTTAGTGTGTTCTGGACATTGAAAATTTGGAGTTGGTTTAAAACATATATACCGTTATTTAGTGTACCGGACCCAATCAAACCATGATTAAGGTGGATGTTAACAACATCTCTTACAAACGTGAAATCATAACCTTTATTTGATAACAAGGAAACTGATATTATATTACACGTTAAGCTTGGTACAAAAAAAACAGTTATGTAAAACCAAAATGTGTCCACTCGTCAATCCTAGGTGATAATCCTCGACGGACGCAGCTCCCACGCTAGCTTCGTTAGCAACCTTTAGGGTCATATCACCTTCCTTCAGCATTCTACGGTTTCTCAGTGCCTGCAATGAATTGCAAATATGAGATCCTGATCCGGTATCCAATACCCAGGAAGTAGAGTTGATCGACAGACAATTCTCAATTACAAACACACCTGAAGTCGAAGCCACAGCTTGCTTCGGTTCCTGGTTCTTGGCGTTCCACGCCTTGCAATCCTTCTTCCAGTACCCTTTCCTGTGACAATGGAAGCACCCATCCTGGCCAACTACCGGTACCGCAAACTTTTTCTTTCCCTTCCCTCCCACCTTACTTACACCTCCTCTAGGTCTGGGGACGGCCTTCTTCTTCCTTCCTTTGGCCCTAGCCTTGGACCCGGAAGAAGATGCATCGCCAACAAACATAGCGGGTGTTTCCCTTGCCTTCTGCAAGGTGCCCTCTGCACTCCTTAACATGTTTAGGAGTTCCGGAAGTTCAACTTCTTTTCTTTGAATGTTGAAGTTCAGGATAAACTGGGCGTAGGTGGAAGGAAGGGACTGGAGAATAAGGTCTGTATAGAGCTCATTATCCAAAGTCGTCCCAAGGTCTGCGAGCTCTTCTATATAGCCGATCATCTTTATGACATGTTCTCCTACCGATGACCCGACAGCCAACCTCGCTCGAAACAAGTTCTTTGAGGTCTCGTATCTTGCTATACAAGATTGCTCTCCATAAAGTTCCTTTATATGGAGAAATATGGCGTCTAGTTCCATATCCTCGTGCATCCTCTGATGTTCATTGTTCATCGAGGCAAGCACGATGCACTTGGCTTTCGCGCAATCGAAATCCCTGGTTTTTCGGATTTCCTTATCCGCATTACTGGATTTGGGACCAGGGACAGCAGGTGCCGTAGCGGTGAGGACGTACCCCAATTTGTCATAGGTCAAAGCCATTTTGACATTCCGCAGCCAATCTTTATAGTTTAGCCCTGTCAGTATATTTTTCTCTAAAAGTAACTTAAGTCCAGTCATTTTCAGGGTCGCTGCAATTAGGAGAGAGAGAAGAAAACTCTTTAGCATGATGCTCTTGCAAGTTTAGAGTGGTTTTTAGTTTATCTAAACTGGATGGCTCCCACTATTTCTCGAATCCTTCCTCAAACCATAAAAGAAGAATTAGCCAGGACTATTCTCACTGTACAATACTTACTTAACCGTTCAGCCAGGCTGGTGTCGGTACTTCGAGGGAGGTTTTCCAACGCTTTCGCGAAGTTCCTTAATTAAATAACCTCTTTTCTCTGGGGGCGTAACCCCGCTGACACCTTTCTTGACACCTACTTGGTTTATAGCATTGATCGTTAAGTGACGAATATCCTGATGAGTAGCATATACTCACAGTAAGATCGGGATCCAAATATCATCGTATGATAATGTTGAAGGAATCCTACCAACATTCATCAAACTCCAAATGGTATGCAACTCTTTGCAAATTTCAGTTTCTTTAGAAATTCTCGATATATATTTTTGCCCCATGTTCTTATGACCTTGGCGTTAGGTCAAAATGTCATAAGTCACATGTCAAGTTCTACCCATCATTATCTTGTCAATTTGAACCCATCCGTATATATCCTTGACGTTCGGCCAAAATGATAATACGACTGTCCCAAACTAACTCATCTATCTATGCAACAAATGAATATCCAGTAGCTACCAAACACTATGCCTTGGCGTTCGGTCAAAATACATAGCTTGAATACTACTGAACACCCAGATGAAATGACGGAGGGCTACGAATGGTTTTTGGCGAAACCGTGAACGTAGTGAACTTGATATAACCGAAGGAACCTGATAGCTTTTTAAAAGGAGTGGTTAAAGCTCCGCATTTTAAAAATATCTGTTTTTAAAATTAACCGAGTGGTTTCTTTTAAATTGTTCCAACGATTAAACTTTTGGTTTATTTTCTTTGCATTATAAATAATGTGTCCCATCATTAACCTATCATTGCAGAAAACAACGAAAATACAACGTCCTCTTATGCCATCCGCATTCGCCACGGGGTCCCGTCATTACCCGTTAGGTTACTTAACTAACGACAGAGCGGGGGCTGGGCTAGCGCGGGTGTAAACCATAAGTGACGTCTAAATAGCTATCATATATAAATATTGTACATTCGCAGACGCAATAATAGGCATTCCAGATCACAGATGAACTTTATTGGATTTACAAGCAATCCGTGTTTGTTTTGAGCCTGCAACAAAAGACGGATTACACAGTTGTGATGAATAGCCATTACCCCACCCAAGACCCCAACGGGTACGGCAAACTACCCACCCGGCAGTTTGTGCACCCCACCTTGGGTCTGTCCTAGGAGCAAAAACAGTAAAATGAAATAATACAACGGTGGCTACAACCGCAACCTGGATGTGCCCCGCAAAATAATATTACAACAAATTACATTTAAATCAAATGAATTAAATAATAACCCATCACTTAACCCCGGCTAAACATCACAACAGTCCAACAAAGTTCATATCCACAAATAGATAAATCCATTACAGAAATGTGCAACCCCCTGCTAACCGACATACTAGCAGTTAGGGGAGGTTTACGAACACATTATACAAACACAGATATAATCCAACAAGCAAATACTGTATAATTTCGATCTATTAAACACTTTTAATTTTGCTCCAATACTTCTCTGTAAATCTGAAACCTGAGCAAAAATTAAAAATTCCAGAAAATACCAAATATCCCAAAGAACCGACACAGGAAAATTGGGTTCCTGAATCGCCAACTCGGCGGCGGAATCGCGGCGGGATCGGTGGGATCCGCCGCGGTTCCGCGGCACTTTAGGCGATTCAGGGGCCCAATTTTCTTGGGTGTTCTTCTACTGTCTTTTCAAGCTTTCTGAACATCCCTGATAAATTTTTGGACTTCATTTAAAAATCGACAGAAACTTATGATTTCGGGCATTTCCGGTTTCGTTTTTTCCGTTCGAAATTCATACAAATTTGCAAGTAAGTGATTTATTGTTTAGCGAGGCTCTGATACCACTGTAAGTCGATGTACAACACCCCAATACTTGTGGGGAGGCGGAAATTTTAAAAACGAACTTGTTTAAAGTATAAAAATCGACTAACCGCTTGAATCGAAGCTAAACAATAACTAACAACAAACATAGAAGTTCTATACTACTATGTTTAGGGATTATACCTAACGAATCGTGTCCTTCGTCTTTGCGAACTCCACCTCCTCCTCGGCCTTCTCGAAGTAGTAGACGATCCACCCGAGAGCTTTACTCCAAGATTAGCCTCTAAACTTCAGGCAACTAACTTTCTTTAAGTGCTAATCAAAGAAGCTAGGTGATATAAAGTGAGGGTTATGGTTTAATTAGTCTAACTAATCCTTGTACTCAACACATGAGAGGGGAGGATTAGGGTTTGAAGAGGTAGAGCTTGAGGAGAGAGAAGATGAACATAATAATGAAGTGAGAATAATGAGTTATGATAATATATATCAAGCATTTTTTTTATCAAGAAAAGAAAATAAATCATTTAACAACCATGCTTGATAAATATCAAGTGATGATTCATCTCCATGAGTCATTAAGCATTTATGATGCATTAATGACATGGATGAATCATCCATATGACTCACTAATCACATTCATTGTATATGCCACCTAAACCCCTTAGTCACCACCTTCTAGAAGCTTCTCGCGCAATTACGAGAACGCCCCTCCTTTCCGCAAAATTACGGAAAAACTTTAGACTGTATAAATCCAATAACCGGATACCAGTATCTGGCTTAAACCAAAGCCGACTGGTAAAAACTGTCCGAAAGTCGTACGTGCGTAAACACACGTATGCGTCCGAACCCTTGTCGTAAAACTATACGACCTCTATATCGTTTCGCCCGGAGTAGGGAAACTCTCTGTGTGGGACTCTAGAGACTCGACTAATACGCTGGCAGTGGGTTTAACCACAGACCACAAGCAGCACTAGCTGTACGTAACAGTGCCCAGGTAGATGTCGATAAGAAGGCCGATGAGGAAACCCATCCGAACTCCTACTGAGTCTGATGTGACAATCTCCATACAGTCCGGTCCGTTCGTCTAAGACTATCGCATATCGGGCCAAGGGGGGCGGCAAGCGTCAGTCCCCTAATAGCGGTATAAGTCGTGTCGGAGGGAAGCCCATTACACCCTGAGAAACTACTGGAACCTACCAGCAAATCTCGCTTGCCCTTGCCAGGGACTTTGCGTAATGGCTCTCTGACACAGCGCGATATCATCCCCCAATACCGGGAGAGACGAATCCTGTCTAACCGCCACTGCCTCCAAGTGCTCGGGACTGCACCCAACTGCTACCTGTTTGCACGACTCCTTTAAGCCGTGGTAGGGTAGCAATCTAAGAACAGTGGGACACACTCGAGGCGAAGTAGCAGTGTCAAGTCTGCGGACTATGCTGTACTCATGTCACCTGGGAATTGTTCACTGACGACTGGTATAAAACCAATAAACAGTTCCCTGTGAGTCCTGTCCGGTGTACCCGTAACCTAACGAGCACCTGCATACTATCTCCAGTACGACGTACTGACGGCTGTGGGACAGACCATCTCCCCAACTGGGATGAGAAGCGTACACACTTGTTTACTCCGGAGTATCGATGCTCTGTCTCGATAATCCAACGACTAGGGACCTGAATAAGGATGTGCTTGTAGACTACCCAGCCCCCACTAGTGTGACTGCCATCACAACGCTGGTAGTCAAGCAAGATCCTAAGAGCTCTATCAACACGTATACTTACATATTAAGATAGAAAAAACCAAGTAGCATACTACCATGTTTAGCAAGACTGTTATATACATGTGAATATCCCAAACTTCCATTAAGTAATATACAAACTAGTATGATACAATAATGGCCCCTAGGGCATATACACTAACAAAAATCACCCATATGAGTTCTTTGGATATACCACAAACTTGCAAAGAACTGACCGTGCCTCGAGTTTGTCCGGATTTTGTCTTTTGACATATGTTGTACAACCCCATATCTTAACTCGTTTAAGATATGGCCTCTTCCCACTCCATATCTCATATTGTGTGGTAGGTACAGATTTATATGGAACATGATTCAATAGGTATGCTGTTGTCTCCAGCGCATACCCCAGAAGGAAATAGGTAACTCAGCTGTGCTCATCATAGAGCGCGCCATATCTAATAGGGTGCGGTTCCTCCGTTCCGATACACCGTTATGCTGTTGTGAATATAGAGGAGTTAGTTGAGAGAGAATCCCATTCTCTTTTAGGAAGTCCAGGAATTCATTGCTCAAGTATTCACCTCCTCGATCAGATCGAAGGATTTTAATACTTTTCCCGGTTTGGTTCTCGACTTCTTGTTTATATTCTCTAAATTTCTCAAAAGCTTCTGATTTGTGTTTCATCAGGAACACATATCCGAATCTAGAGAGATCGTCAGTGAATGTAATGAAGTACGCAGTGTTAGTCCACGTTGCCCACCCCGGTGCTTACGGGGAGGCGGAAAACATAATAAAAATTGGATTTTTATCAACTATAAGCAACATGGACCAAGTTTAACGGATCTTTGCTAAACAAAAGCTAGCAACCCTAACTAGTAACTAGCTAAGTGATGGAAAGGTTATACCTTGAGCTCGAAGTCCTTCTCTCCTTGCTCGTCGGAATTGTAGAAAGAGGTCACCTTGCTTGTCTTCTCCCGTCAAAGAAGGATCCACCCGAAAGCCTCGACCTTTAGCTTCAACTCCAAGCTAGGAGCAACTAGAGTGCAAGAAATGCTAAGACTTGAACCCTAGAAGAGAGTAGAGAAGATCAAGTGAAGGTTTTTCTCATGCTTTTTGTTTCTCAACACATGAGAGGGAGAGAGCTTGAGGGAGAGGATGAGCAAGAGAGAGAAATGATATGAGAGAATGAATTATTAGTGAGCCATTCTCTCTAATATGTGTGTAATATTTTAATTCAATAATTTGCTTGAAAATTGTCATGGTTGTAGCAAGACATGACCATTATCATTTCAACATTAATGCAAATTGCAAAGATCAATGAGCATCTTCCAAATGAAATGATTATGGTCAAGTTGTCAGCTAGGTCAACAAGTCAAAGAAGTCAAATGGTCAATAACAACAACCATGCACAATTATTAAGCTAATTATCAATTAACTATAATACACACAAAAGCAATGGGGTTAATAAAATGACAATAGTCATTAACCCTAAACAAGGTCCTCACCATCAATCTCAAGCAACTGTGCATACGCACCCGTATTCGTGATCCGAGGAACACGAATACACTGAGAAAAACCAATCTCAAATCATATACTAGGATCTGGCTTAAACCAAAGCCCGCTAGTATAAACTATCCGGACAGCAAACGTGCACAAGTGCGCGGATGCGAACGAACCCTGTCGCAAAACCATGCGACCTCTACTCATTTTGCCTAAAGGCGAATAGCTCTCTGTGTGGGACTCTAAAGACTCGACACTACGCTGGCAGTGGGTTTAACCACAGACCGCAAGCGGCACTAGCTGTGCGTAACGGTCCCCAGGTAGATGTCGACAAGAAGGCTGACGAGGTGAAACCCCATCTGAACTCCTACTGAGTCTGAATGTGACAATCTCCGTACAGTCCGGTCTGTTCGTCTAATACATCGCATGTCGGGCCTAGGGGGCGGTAAAAAGTCAGTCCCCTAATAGCGGTACAAGTCGTGCCGGAGTGAAGCCCAAAACACCCTGAGATAACATTGGAACCTACCAGTATATCTCGCTTGCCCTGGCCAGGGACTACTCGTGTAATGGCTCTCCTAGACACAGCGCGATGTCAACCCCAAATACCGGGGGAGACGAATCCTGTCTAACCGTCACTGCCTCCAAGTGCTTCGGGACTGCACCCAACCACCACCTGTTTGCACGACTCCTTTGAGCCGTGGTAGGGTAGTGATCAAAGTGCAGTGGGAACACACTTGAGGCGATGTGCCAGTGTCAAGTCAGCGGACTAAGCTGTACTCATGTCACCTGGGAACAGATAACTGACGATAGGTATAATACCAACCTGTCAGTTCCCGACGAGTCCTGTCCAGTCTACTCGTAACCTAACGAGCACCCGTATACTATCTCCAGTACGACGTACTGATGGTTCTGGGACAGACCATCTCCCACACTGGGATGAGAAGCGCATACGCTAGTCTACTCCGGAGTATCGATGCCCTGTCTCGATAGTCCTGCGACTGGGGACCTGTATAAGGATGTGCTTATAGATTACCCAGCCCCCACTAGTGTGACTGCCATCACAACGCTGGTAATCAAGCAAAGATCCTAAGGGCTCCACTAATGCGTATAAGTGATATACTAAAATAAACAGAAGTACACATTGAAGTAGAAACAAACCAAGTAGCATACTACTATATTGAGCAAGATTGTTTATACAAGGTGAATATCCCAAGCTTCCATTAAGTAATATACAAGCCAGTATGATACAGTAATGGCCTCTAGGGCATATACACTAACAATCTCCCACTTGCACTAAGGCCATGTACTGGCGTATCGAAGACCTATCATCTCGATCAGCCTCTCGAACTGAGTCTGGGGTAAGGCCTTGGTGAATGGATCTGCAGTGTTCTCTTCTGAAGCAACCCTCCGAACCTCGATCTCCTTGCGATCCACGATCTCCCTGATAAGGTGATACCGCCTCAAGATGTGCCTGGATCTCTGATGGGACCTGGGTTCTTTCGCTAAAGCTATAGCCCCGTTGTTGTCGCAATACAGAGGTATTGGGTCAACAATGGACGGAACCACCTGAAGTTCTTTCAAGAACTTCCTCATCCAGACAGCTTCTTTTGCGGCATCAGATGCAGCGATGTATTCCGCTTCCATAGTCGAGTCTGCAACGGTTTCCTGTTTGGAGCTCTTCCAACACACCGCCCCTCCATTGAGGGTAAAGACAAAACCCGACATGGACTTGGAATCATCCTTGTCACTCTGGAAGCTGGCGTCAGCAAAGGCCTCGATCTGGAGGTCTTTTCCGCCATACACCAAGAACATCTCCTTAGTCCTTCTCAGGTACTTGAGAATGTTCTTTACCGCTATCCAGTGTTTCTCCCCAGGGTTTGACTGATACCGGCTTACCACACTCAGTGCATAAGCTACATCCGGTCTGGTACACAACATCGCATACATTATAGAGCCTACCACAGAGGCATAGGGTATAATAGACATGCGATCCCTCTCCAAATCAGTCTTGGGAGACATCTCTTTAGAGAGGGTGATCCCGTGACAAGCCGGTAGGTTACCGCGCTTGGAATCTTCCATACTGAATCTCTTCACTATGGTGTCGATGTACCTGGACTGAGAAAGTCCTAATATCCTCTTGGATCTATCACGATGGATCCGTATCCCCAGGATGTATGAGGCATCACCCAGGTCTTTCATGGAGAACCTGTGTGACAAGAACCCCTTGACAGATTGTAGCATAGGAATGTCATTTCCTATTAAGAGAATGTCATCCACGTACAAAACGACGAATACTACAGTTCTCGCTACAAATCTACTATAGATGCATGGTTCATCTGGATTTTTGATAAAGCCAAATTCCTTGACCGTCTCATCAAAACAGATGTTCCAACTCCGCGATGCCTGCTTTAGTCCATAAATGGACTTAAGCAACTTGCACACCTTTCCGCTGCTCCCACTCTGAATGAAACCCTCTGGCTGATCCATATAGACACACTCCTCTAAATTTCCATTTAGAAAAGCGGTCTTTACGTCCATCTGCCAAATCTCATAATCGTGGAAGGCAGCAATGGCAAGAAGGATCTGAATGGATTTCAGCATAGCCACTGGAGAAAAGGTTTCGTCATAGTCCAAGCCAGGTCTTTGACGAAAACCCTTTGCTACAAGTCTAGCTTTATAGGTCGCAACCTGTCCATCTACACCAATCTTCCTTTTGAAGATCCACTAGCATCCTACGGGTTTTATCCCGTCTGGAGCAATGTCCAACGTCCATACTTTTTTGGTGTACATGGACTCCATTTTGGTCCGCATTGCATCCAGCCATTTTACCGAGTCAACGCTCTGAACGGCCTGCTGGAAGCTAGTAGGCTCATCATAATCTATGATGCAATCCTCTCTATCCCCGTCTATGAGAAAACCGTAGTATCTCTCGGGCGGATGAGACTGCCTACTACTTCTGCGGAGCGGCGTAGGAATGTCCTGTTCATTTGAACCCTCTGGTTCCACTAAGCTTTCAGTAATAGTTTGTGGTTCTGGAATTTCTTCCAGTTCTACTGCGCTCCCACTAATTTCTTTTTCTAAGAACTGGTGTTCTAGAAAGTGGGCATTACGAGAAACAAGGACTTTTTGTTCCTCTGCGTAGTAGAAAAGATACCCCCTGGTGTTCTTTGGGTATCCCACAAACTTGCACAGTACTGAGCGTGCCTCGAGTTTGTCCGCATGCTGCTTTTTGACAAAAGCCGGACATCCCCAGATCTTCAGATATTGAAGATAGGGTTTCTTCCCACTCCATAACTCATATGGTGTGGTAGGCACAGTCTTAGTGGGAACTCGGTTCAAAACGTACGCAGCTGATTCTAGCGCATACCCCCAGAATGATCGCGGTAACTCAGCGTTACTCATCATGGACCGTACCATATCCAATAGGGTACAGTTCCGTCTCTCCGATACACCGTTATGTTGCGGAGTGTATGGAGGAGTAAGCTGAGAGAGAATTCCATTCTCTTTTAAGTAGTTCAGGAACTCGGCACTTAAGTATTCTCCACCTCGATCCGATCTTAGAATCTTGATACTTTTGCCGGTCTGTTTTTCTACCTCATTCTTATATTCCTGGAATTTTCCAAAGGCTTCGGATTTATGTTTCATCAAGAAGACATGTCCGAACCTTGAAAAATCATCCGTAAAAGTAATGAAGTAAGAGAAACCGCTTCGCGCAAGTGTAGACATTGGACCGCACACGTCGCTGTGTACGAGCCCCAAGAGCTCGCTCGCTCTTTCTCCGTGTCCAGTGAACGGAGTCTTTGTCATCTTTCCTTTGAGACAGGATTGACAAGTGGCATACGATTGATATTCGAACGGATTCAAATACCCTTCTGTATGTAACTTAGTCAACCTTCTCTCATTGATGTGACCCAGTCTACAATGCCATAAGAAAGCCTGATTGATTTCTGGAGACTTTCTTTTGTGTGTATTCTGGACATTGAAAATGTGTGGTTGGTTTAATACGTATATACCATTGCTCAGTGTACCTGACCCAATCAGAACTTGATTAAGGTGAATGTTCACAACATTACTTACAAACGCAAATTCATAACCTTCTTTAGAAACCAAAGATACAGAAATGATATTACAAGTTGCGTTGGGTACAAAAAAGCAATTACGCAAAACCAAAACATGCCCATCTGACATTCCCAGGTGATAGTCCCCCACCGCTTTAGCATCCATGCTAGCTCCGTTCGCAACTCTGAGGGTCATGTCACCTGCCTTCAAAACCCTACGGTTTCTCAACGCCTGCAAAGAATTACAGATATGAGATCCTGATCCGGTATCCAATACCCAGGAAGTAGAGTTTATAGAAAGACAGTTTTCAATAACATACACACCTGAAGTTGAAGCCGCAACCTGCTTCAGTTCCTTTGTCCTGGCCATCCAAGCCCTGCAATCTTTCTTCCAGTGTCCACTCTTATGACAATAGAAGCATTCTTCCTTTCCTATAAGCTTCCCCGCTAGCTTTGTTGCCTTTTCTTTTCCCTTCGTACCCACTTTACTAACACCGCATCTTGGTTTGGCGGGGGCTTTCTTCCTCTTTCCCTTGGATTTTGCCTTGGACCTAGAGGAAGAAGATCCTCCTACAAACAAAGCGGGTGTTTCCCTACCTTTCTGTTGGGTACCCTCTGCGCTCCTCAGCAAGTTAAGGAGTTCTGAAAGTTCAACTTCCTTTTCTTGTAAGTTGAAGTTCAGTATAAACTGGGCGTAAGTGGATGGAAGGGACTGGAGAATTAAATCCGTATAGAGTTCACTTTCCAACGTGGTCCCATGTTCCGCGAGCTCCTCAATGTAGCCAATCATCTTAAGCACGTGGTCCACTACCGATGATCCGACGGCCAACCTTGCCGAAAATAACTTCTTCGACAATTCGTATCTTGCGATACGAGACTGCTCTCCATACAGTTCTTTTGTATGAAGAAATATGGATTCCAAATCCATATTCTCGTGCCTCCTCTGGTGTTCGTTGTCCATAGAGGCAAGCACGAGGCACTTGGCCTTCGCGCAATCAATCTCCCAAGTCTTACGGATTTCCTTATCCGCGACGCTGGAGGTGGGACCTGGGACGGGGGGAGCTTTGGTGGTAAGAAGATACCCCAGCTTGTCGTAAGTGATTGCCATCTTGACATTCCTGAGCCAATCTTTGTAGTTTGGCCCTGTCAGTTTGTTTTTATCTAGAAGTAACTTAAGTCCAGTCATGTTGAATGGTCGCTGCAATTAGGAGAGAGAGAAGAAACACTTTAGCACGATGCTCTTGCAAGTTTAGAATGGTTTTTAGTTTTTCTAAACAGGATGGCTCCCACTGTCTCTCGAATCCCTCCTCAAACCATAAAGGAAGAATTAGTCGGGATCAATCCCACCGCACAATACTTGCTTAACCGTTCAGCCAGGCCAGTGTCGGTACTTCGAGGGAGGTTTTCCAACGCTTTCGCGAAGTTCCTTAATTAAATAACCTCTTTTCCCTGGGGGCGTAGCCCCGCTAACACCTTTCTAGGCACCTACTAGGTTTATAGCATTGATCGTTTAGTGAGAAATTTCCCGAGGAGTAGCATATACTCACAGTAGGATCGGGATCCAAATATCATCGCGTGATGAAACTTAAGGAATCCTACCAGAATCACCACACTCCAAATGGTATGCAAATCTAGCAAGTTTCTGTACTTATGAAACTCCCGATGTGGATTTTTGCCCCATGCTCTTATGACCTTGGCGTGAGGTCAAAATGTCATAAGTCACATGTCAAGTTCTTCCCATCATTATCCTGGTTAATTTGAACCCACCCGTACCTACCCTTGACGTAGGCAAAAATGGCAGTACGACTGTCTCAAACCAACGCATTCTATCTATGCAACAGATAAATATTCGGTAGCTACCAATCACTATGCCTTGGCGTGAGGTCAAAATACATAGCTTGAATACTACCGTACATTTAACTGAAATGATGGAGGGTTACGAATGGTTTTGGCGAAATCGTGAACGTAGTGAACTTGATATAATCGATGGAACGAGATAGCTATTAAAAGGAGTGGCTCAAGCTCCGCGTTTAAAAGTTAGTTTTGAAAAGAACCGAGTGGTTTTTCGAAAATGGTCCAACGATTTTAACTTGGTTTATTATCTTGCATTAGATCTTTTAATGCGTGATATTCTTGCATTAGTACTTTTAATGCGTCCCATCATTTAATTCCTACCATTGCAGAAAACAACCAAAATATGACGTACGCTTATGCCATTCGCATTCGCCACGGGGTCCCGTCATCACCCGTTAGGTTACTTAACTAACGACAGAGCGGGGGCTGGGCTAGCGCGGCTGTAAAAAATAAGCAACGCCTAAATAGCAAGCAATGATAGACATTACAGATCACAGATGAATACATTGGATATACTAGCAATCCGCAATCCTTTCGAGCCTGGAACGAAAAACGGATAACACGGTCGCGGTGAATAGCCAAATACCCCACCCAAGACCCCTACGGGTGCGGCAAACTACCCGCCAAGTACTCGGCAGTTTGTGCACCCCTCCATGGGTCTATCCTAGGAGCAAAAACAGTAAAAAGAATTATACAATGACGGCTACAACCCCGACCCGGTTGTGCGGCCAAACAAATAATATTATTACATCAATTTACATTTACAATGAATGAAAGAAAAACAAAAGCTCATCTCACATCCACCCCGGCTATTCACCCGCGACAGTCCAACACATTCATATACACATTCCAATATCAAACACAGATCATGCATAACCCCGACCAATCGACTTATAGCGATTAGCTGACGTTCAATACATGCAAGCATCACAGATATAACCAACATAGCCAAAGTGCAGTGAAGTTCGGAAAAATACGGAATTATAGGACCCCAAAAGTAAATTTCTATTCTGGAAAATCTGGGCACATATAATATATCTTAAAAATACCAAAACCAACACAGAGACACACTGCACGAAAAACGATGCAGAGATGACAACAAACGGCGGCGGTTCCGCGGCACATGCCTACCTTATGCCACGGAACCGCGGCGGTTTGAGTGAATCATGGGATCTTTTTTCTTGGGTGTTCACACAAAACCCTGAGCCGAATTTAGGTGTATAACAAATCTCGTTTTGACCAGAAAATTTTTTAACAGAAACTAGGGTTTTGTAAAAGTTTGGTTTTTGGATTTTTCGATTCCGAACTTCGTTACACTTCACCACCAAGCTAGTATTTGTTTAGTTAGGCTCTGATACCACTGTTAGTCCACGTTGCCCACCCCGGTGCTTACGGGGAGGCGGAAAACATAATAAAAATTGGATTTTTATCAACTATAAGCAACATGGACCAAGTTTAACGGATCTTTGCTAAACAAAAGCTAGCAACCCTAACTAGTAACTAGCTAAGTGATGGAAAGGTTATACCTTGAGCTCGAAGTCCTTCTCTCCTTGCTCGTCGGAATGGTAGAAAGAGGTCACCTTGCTTGTCTTCTCCCGTCAAAGAAGGATCCACCCGAAAGCCTCGACCTTTAGCTTCAACTCCAAGCTAGGAGCAACTAGAGTGCAAGAAATGCTAAGACTTGAACCCTAGAAGAGAGTAGAGAAGATCAAGTGAAGGTTTTTCTCAAGCTTTTTGTTTCTCAACACATGAGAGGGAGAGAGCTTGAGGGAGAGGATGAGCAAGAGAGAGAAATGATATGAGAGAATGAATTATTAGTGAGCCATTCTCTCTAATATGTGTGTAATATTTTAATTCAATAATTTGCTTGAAAATTGTCATGGTTGTAGCAAGACATGACCATTATCATTTCAACATTAATGCAAATTGCAAAGATCAATGAGCATCTTCCAAATGAAATGATTATGGTCAAGTTGTCAACTAGGTCAACAAGTCAAAGAAGTCAAATGGTCAATAACAACAACCATGCACAATTATTAAGCTAATTATCAATTAACTATAATACACACAAAAGCAATGGGGTTAATAAAATGACAATAGTCATTAACCCTAAACAAGGTCCTCACCCTCAATCTCAAGCAACTGTGCATACGCACCGGTATTCGTGATCCGAGGAACACGAATACACTGAGAAAAACCAATCTCAAATCATATACTAGGATCTGGCTTAAACCAAAGCCCGCTAGTATAAACTGTCCGGACAGCAAACGTGCACAAGTGCGCGGATGCGAACGAACCCTGTCGCAAAACCATGCGACCTCTACTCATTTTGCCTAAAGGCGAATAGCTCTCTGTGTGGGACTCTAAAGACTCGACACTACGCTGGCAGTGGGTTTAACCACAGACCGCAAGCGACACTAGCTGTGCGTAACGGTCCCCAGGTAGATGTCGACAAGAAGGCTGACGAGGTGAAACCCCATCTGAACTCCTACTGAGTCTGAATGTGACAATCTCCGTACAGTCCGGTCTGTTCGTCTAATACATCGCATGTCGGGCCTAGGGGGCGGTAAAACGTCAGTCCCCTAATAGCGGTACAAGTCGTGCCGGAGTGAAGCCCAAAACACCCTGAGATAACACTGGAACCTACCAGTATATCTCGCTTGCCCTGGCCAGGGACTACTCGTGTAATGGCTCTCCTAGACACAGCGCGATGTCAACCCCAAATACCGGGGGAGACGAATCCTGTCTAACCGTCACTGCCTCCAAGTGCTTCGGGACTGCACCCAACCACCACCTGTTTGCACGACTCCTTTGAGCCGTGGTAGGGTAGTGATCAAAGTGCAGTGGGAACACACTTGAGGCGAAGTGCCAGTGTCAAGTCAGCGGACTAAGCTGTACTCATGTCACCTGGGAACTGATAACTGACGATAGGTATAATACCAACCTGTCAGTTCCCAACGAGTCCTGTCCAGTGTACTCGTAACCCAACGAGCACCCGTATACTATCTCCAGTACGACGTACTGATGGCTGTGGGACAGACCATCTCCCACACTGGGATGAGAAGCGCATACGCTAGTCTACTCCGGAGTATCGATGCCCTGTCTCGATAGTCCTACGACTAGGGACCTGTATAAGGATGTGCTTATAGATTACCCAGCCCCCACTAGTGTGACTGCCATCACAACGCTGGTAATCAAGCAAAGATCCTAAGGGCTCCACTAATGCGTATAAGTGATATACTAAAATAAACACAAGTACACATTGAAGTAGAAACAAACCAAGTAGCATACTACTATATTGAGCAAGATTGTTTATACAAGGTGAATATCCCAAACTTCCATTAAGTAATATACAAGCCAGTATGATACAGTAATGGCCTCTAGGGCATATACACTAACACGCAGAACCATTCCTGGCATGTGTAGACATGGGGACGCATAATTCACTACGTACCAGTCCCAAGAGTTCCATAACTCTCTCTCCGTGTCCCGTAAACGGAGTTTTGGTCATCTTGCCTTTGAGACATGACTGGCAAGTGTCATAAGATGAAAATTCAAACGGATTCAAATATCCATCCTTATGCAACTTAGCTAGTCGTGTCGCATTGATGTGACCCAGTCTACAATGCCACAAGAAGGATTCGTTCAGTTCTGAACTCTTCCTCTTGTGTGTGTTTGTTATACTCAGAACTGTTGATTGATTTAGAACATAAATGCCATTGCACATCGTGCCTGATCCAACCAGCTTTTGGTTTAGAAAAATGTTCATAACATTATCCTGTAATACAAAATTATATCCTTCTTTACTCAACAAAGAAACCGATATAATGTTGCATATCAGGTTCGGCATGTAATAGCATTGGTTCTGAATCAATGTATTACCAGTTGGCAATACTAGGTGATATTCCCCGACGGTTTTAGCTGCAACAATTGCACCATTTCCAACCCTTATGTCATTATCACCTTCTCCAAGTTCTCTACCTTTCCTAAGCCCATGTAACTGATTACATATATGGGATCCTGACCCGGTATCTAATACCCAGGACGTAGAGCAAATGGAGAAACAGTTCTCTGTAACGAACAAACCCGAAGAAAATGCATCAACATGTACTTTCTTCATTCGGGTGGCATAGGAATCCTGGTTTTCTCCTATATCCTGTTCAATCTAATAACTTTTATAAGAAAGAACGGAACCAACGTTCCCCAGCACAGTATAACATGCGGGTTCGATCAATATATCCATATTATTATCTTGATTAAGACATGATATGGTCGCTACCAGGAGAGAGAGAGAAGAAAAATACTTTAGCGTATGCTCTTGCAAGATCAGGTTGGTTATTATTTTATCTAATCAGGATGGCTCCAACTGTTTTTATCAAATCTTCTTTCAAACCCTAAAAGGAAAGACTAGCCGGGATTAATTACACCCTACAATTTCGCCAATCTTTCAGCCAGGCAAGTGCCGGTACTTTGAGGGAGGTTCCCCGTGCTTTCGCACGGACCTAATTAAAGTAAACCTCATTTTCCCAGAGGCGTAACCATGTTGACACCTTTCTAGACACCTACTTGATCGGCTAATTGTCCTGTGTAAAACTCTTCCAGGAGTAACAATTACTCGCAGTGGGTATCGGGATCCAACTATCTCATAGAAAGTATGCAATCTCATTGCAAATTTCAAAACTTGAAATTCCCGATAATATTTTTCCCCGAACGATCTATGAAATTGACAAGGTCAACAAAGCATAGACCGTAAGTCAAGTTCAACCCGTCATTTCTTGATGGAATTAAACCCACACGCACGACCCTTGACAAGGTCAACAAGTCCGTACGAGTACCCTAATCCAATCTGCATCATATGCATGAACAGATAAATACTAGTCAGCTACCTCACACTACGCCTTGACAAGGTCAACACACGCAGCACGAATACTAAGCAGGACTTATCTGAAATAACGAAGGGCTACGACAGGTTTTTCTGAAAACCTATTGCGTAATGAACTTGATATCGTTGTAGAATCGAGTGAATTTTGAAATGGAGTGATTTTAAGGCTTTCATTAGTTTTGCTAAAGAGGTCACTCCCGGTGAAGGGATCTCGGCTCTTTCCTTATGGAATAAGGTGCAGGATATATCATATATATCACTATGCAAAGCAAAACTCTAAAAGCAATCAAAAACAAACCGAGTGTTGTAGCATCTGCCAGTTTTGCTAAAGAGGTCAATCCCGGTGGAGGGATCTCGGCTCTTTCCTCATGGAATAAGGTGCAGGGTATATCATATATATCGCTATGCAAAGCAAAAACTGTAGCTACCCTTTTTTTGAAAAAAATGATTCTACAACATCTTTTAGGTTTCTTTTCTTTCATTAATCATATTAGTGAAGTCCCATCATTTAAATCACCTAAACATCACAGATAAATACGACGTGCACTTTTGCCATCCGCATTCGCCTCGATGTCCCCTCGTGCACCGTTAGGTTTGGTAACTAACGACAAAGCGGGGTAGGGCTAGCGCGGGTGTAAAACATAAGTAACGTCTATATAATATATAATATATACAGTATTTATCACAACATATCAAATGATCACATCACAGATATCGCAGCAGAAGAAACATATGAAACATTGGATATACTAGGACGTCCGTGTTTTATTTTGAGACTCTATAAAACACGGATTCCACGGTCGCGATGAATAGCCAAACCCATACCCCTAGACCCCTACGAGAGCGGCAAGCAACCCTACCGATTCTAGAGTTAGGAGACTCGGACTCAACTCCTCGAGTTGGTGTCCTACTGGACTCCAGAACCCGGTTACTTGTGCTCTCCTCCTTGGGTCTATCCTAGTGCGGAAAAGTAAATAATATACAAATTGTGACATCAACCTCATCCCGGAAGTGCCCCAATAAAAGAATATTACATACATTTGAATTTTACATGAATGAAAAAAAGAACCCTCATCTCACATAAAACCCCCGGCTATCCAAAAACGCGACGATCCAATATAATTTATCCAACAACACATAACATCATATGTCATCAACGTAAGGAAATATGTGCATCCCAATTGTCGTTGACATATAGCAACGAAACTGGCGATATCACATATTACACTTACGGTCGCAGAAAATAAAGTGTAAAACTACAACATTTGGAATCCACAATCTCTTTAGACATCATAAATTCGAAATATCACATACTTCGCATTTCATGCCTAAAAATATGAATTCCACATATTGTATCACATTCCAGATAAATAGACAGTATTAAACTTTCCGATCGAATAATCAAATACCCAGGATTTCCTAAATAGCTCAACACTTGAGCGGAGTTCAAAAATTCCAGAATACGTCACAGTACCAACGGTCCAGCCGTAGAAGGGTTAAGCCAACGCCTCACATGTGGCAACGCCGTACTCCCCCAAACCCTAAGGTTCAAATGGCAGTTCAAGACGGTCACATAATCGAGTTAAAATTTGTTGTCTTCTAGAGGGTCCATTGCGTTACATGCACATTTTTCCGAAAGATTTAAACTCAAGAAAAATTCAACACTTGAAAGTTTTTCGTGCCGGGAAAAAATGAGTTAATGATATCCGTTCGAACATTTTAATACTTTCTAAATTATCCGGAAAACATAACAAAATTAAATATTCCGAGCGAATCAACGATTACAAAATAAACCCCAGAACACTCAACACTTGAGTCAGATTAAAAATACCCAGGAAATAGCAATAACCGATACGGGCATTACTGTGCAAAACCCAAAGCAAAGTCTCACTGTACGGCTGCGGATCCGCGGTACAAGCAGGGTATTGCCGCGGTTCCGCAGCGGTCCGTACGACTTGCTTTCTCGTTTTTCACAGTTATGCTTAGAAAACCCTGCTGAATTTTTTAGGTATTTTTAATTCTGAAAAAACACAGTTTTAAAAAAATATCCAGAGAGGGGGTTAAAATGATGTTTCGGGGTTCGATCGGGGTTTTATCTTCGTATACACGTCGCCTAATACTCTAGCTTGGCTCTGATACCACTGTAGGGTTACTAGGCACTCTAATAAGGTTCTACAATGCGTCAACCATGCCCGTTTAAAATTTTTGCCGTGCCGAATAACCCTAAACAAGATCTTTGCTAGATATTTAGGGTTCACATGCAAGTAAATTACATTTACCACTAAGTGAATACGAAATACAACTTTTGTAGATCAGTCCTTCACTTCTAAAGCTCCTTGTCGTAGTCCCTTCGCTGCGATCATGGTTCTCCCAGGCTCTTGCATGGCTTCACGAGGCGAAAGAAGCGTCTTGCTTGAAGTTTTCGAGGCCGAAGTTGATCTACGTCGAGGGAATATCAACTCAAGATACTACTTCACTAACTAGAGAATTAGTGAAGTAAACACCCTAAACTAAAGTGCTCGTCTAGTAGAGGATGGAGAAATAGGAAGTTGGTTCTCTTTAGAATTTATTTTCTCACAATGTTTCTCATTTTAGATCAAACCCTAGAGAGCTTTTTAGCTCAAGGAAGAAGATGAAGAAATAAAATGAGAAGAGATAATGATCAAGTGAGTGAGCTAACCATGGGTGAGTGAGTATCATATACTAACTCATGTAGAGACATAACCATGGCTAATCCAAATGGTTAGGTTAACAAAAATCTAATGTAAAGACAACGTTAGTGGACTTTGTCAAAGCAAAGCAAGCTTCTACAAGCTTCATGCTCTTTCCAAATCTCCACTAATTTTGTAATTACCTTAAATAATTATAACCCACCATAATAAATAGAATGGTGTAAGTCAAGCACACCCATGCATGATGTATCAACAACCATGATACAAAAAGATAACACATTTTAATATATATCTCATATATACTAAAGTTGTGCACATGTGAGAAAAAACTTTAAGTGAACAAATGTTAGTTAATGTAAATTAGCATATCATATATACAGCTATACACTAAATTATTAAATCAACACATGACTTAATAATCCGGTTATATCTCATATAACCGACTAACATCCTAAGTATTGACTTATCGAATCAACACTTGATTCGATAACCCAGCTATATCACATATAACCGACTGATACAAAAAAAAGTCGCGAGAATAGATTATGGTATCATATACACGTATTATTCTAGGTCCCGCACATATCACATATGCGCTCCTATTTCGTTTTGCCCGAGCCAGTAAAACTTCTATGTAGGACTCTAAAGACTCGACAATACGCCAGAAGTTGGTGATGATCGTATCAAGCACCCACAAGCCGTCAACGGTACTAGCTGGACGTAACGGCTACCAGGGTCTTGAGCGATCAGAAGATCAGCAAGCAAGCCCGCTCCAACTCCTGTAAAAGCCTAACGGTAACACTTCCCGTACAGTCTGGTCTCCTCGTCTGATATGTCGCATATTAAGTCTAGGGGTGGTAAACGTCAGATCCTAATAACCGATAAGTCGTGCCGATGTGAGGCTCATAACTGGTCGAGAAACTACTAGTAACACTTACCAGTAAATCTCTAAATCAGCCCAGGCCAGGGACTTCCCTGTTATGGCCAATCGAGCACAGCGCAACATCAACCCCCAATACCGGGAGAGACGAAACCCCTCCTATCGCTCATTGCCTCCATGTGACTCAGGACTGTACCCAAAAACCACCGTTTTGCACGCCCTCTTAGACGTGGTAAGGTGGAAATCAAAGCACAGTGGGAATCACAGAAGACTCTATGACGATCTCGGGTCTACAGACTAACCTGCACAAGTGTCACCAGAGAACTGCCATCTGACGTGAGGTATATGTAACGTTTTGAAAATCGTTTCGGTGAAATTTCGAAAAAATCGGTAAAATAAGGGGGGTTTCTGTAAAAAAGTCAAAATACAAAGATCTTTCTTATAAAATTAAATATACCTATTCTAGCTAAGTAATTGCTAGTATTTGGTGTTTATTGAGCCACTGGTGAAATTTCAAATTTTCTGAAATTTTTTCCGAAATTAATTATTTTAATATTATTTTAAGCCGGTAAGAAAATATATTAAATTAGCGATAAATACAAATTTAAATGTGCTAAATTTTATCTTTAAAATCATGTTAATTAAAATCTAGTTGTAATATAATTTTTTAGTATTTTATTTCAAGATTTAATTGGTTTTTATTAGGGGAAACAAAAATATATTATTTTGAGCTAAAACTTGCAAATACGGTATTGTGGGAGGTCTTTTGGCATAGAATTTTTTTGTACACTCTCTCACAACCTCACCCCAGTTATTTGGCCGGCCCCACCACTATTTCAGCAACCCCAAAAAAATAATTTCCCCCTCTTGTTGTCATGGTTCATGTGAATGAAAAGGGTTTTAATATAAGTTAAATGGGTGGGGGTATTATGGTAAATTGTGAGGGCTTTGACTTGGGTATTTCCACACAACACTCCCTCACTTTTCCCCATCCTCCCCTTTGGCTGAAAATACCTCCTGCTGCAGCCCAATTCTCCCCCATTTCCCCATCTCATTTGCTTCAAAATACATCTCAAAATCCATTAAAAATCAACAAATCCTTCACAAATTCAAAGCTAATCCCTATTTTACCTCTTCTAACACTCATATTGGTTTAAAGCATGATGAAAGGAGGTGTCTTCGGAGGTTAGAGAAACCTAGGGTTTCAAACTTGAGAGGTATAATTCTAATTTAATGTTTAATTTGTAGTTTGATTGTGCTAAACTAGGCTTTTAAAGTGTTAAATTGGTTGTTGTGGTTTGTGTAATGAAAATTCAAGAGAAGAACTTGAAAGAAAGTTAGGGTTTTGTGAAATTGGTGTATGGTTGTGCAATGTATTTAAGCTCTTATGACATATTAAAACAAGTTAGTAGCTAGTTGTTATTTGTTAGTTTAAAAATTGTGATAATTACGTTAAATTGCTATCTAGGTTTTTTGAAATGGTTAAATAATTTGGTTTAAAATTGTAATTAGTTTTTTTCATGACTTCATTAACATTATTAAGTGTACTTTAGTACTTTAGTTCAAGAAAATCCAAGCTAAATTGTTGTTTGTGCATTTTGCTATAAAATTGTTAAAATTTGGGTATATTGTATACTAGAATTTTGGGGTTAATGGAATTTAATGAAATTAAATTGTGGAAATTGTTTTTATGACTTATTTAAGATATTTAGTGAATATTGTGGCCGCTAGATTCGTTCATACATCGAGTTTTGTACTAAAACGGTGATTTGTGCTTGCTAGATTTTCGGAAAAATGACTTTTTAAGTGAAATTAGGGTTTTTTTGTGAGTTTTAACTTATTTTATATTAAAATTAGTGTTCGTGAACGTGTAAATGAGTGTATTTGGGTTTTTCTCGATGGTCTGGCGTTTGTACACCGACGTCGAGAGTTTTTGGGTTGATTTGTGAAAGCAACCATAGGTTTTGACTTATGTGGGATTCGTGTGTCGTTTTGGTCATGAGTCGGATTTTAATGCGATAAGATGCGTTGTGATATGTAGGTACCCCCATGTGGACTTCGAGACGACAAGCAAGCGCGTGGCGACGTCGGCACCGGCGAGCGAGGACCAAGTGAGTAGATTTATATCTACAGAGAGTAGTCGGGTGGATGGCGTATAGCACCCCCGCAGTTCGTGGTGATGTATACGAATACGTATACACACATATATATATTGTTTAAATATTGTTTGAGTATATTGACGATAATATGGATATTTGGTGTTCTTGGATGATTTAGTGTCGCGAAACCCTAGAGTAGTGGTCGCACTATACATGCACACACCAACCCATACTTGCATACTTTCTTCTTTCATTTCTGCTTATACGGGAATATATAGTTATGTGTTCACATGGGTATGGGACTATGTGTTCACATATGGATTTGAGGATAGTACTTGGTATTTAAGATGAGTCGATGAGATTTGATTTGAGGCCGTGAGATCGGTGATATAGCAGGGTTCGTATTTGAGATACGACATAACGTTGTAGCGGGTCCTTGACATAGTGTTTCACACACGTCCATGCATACTTAGGCGGTATCAGTATTGTACTTGACGTAGATCAGTACCCCAATCATGATATTTGATAAAGAGGATACGAGGTGAATAGTATGATGGATGTGATATTAACCCGTACCCAGATTTGGGGATGCCGTACGACGGATTTACGTACGAGCTATATTTTGATGATTGATCAGCACTCTTGACTTGGGATGTCTGATTATAGATATGGTATTGGATATGATATTATTGAGACGGGATCACCGACTAATATATATATAGGTATGTATATGTATCGACTCAGATGTTAGGCGGTTTCCTTACATGTAGTCCAGCTTGTTAGTTTAGCCCTTTAGTTTAGTTTAGTTGTTAGATTAGATTCGATTCTTACCTATTTCAAAAACTAACGAATCGTAGGTATTTTAAAAGACAAGTCAAGGGATTCTACGGATATTTCAAAAAACGTAACTTTTCTTAAAAAACACCGTAGCCCTTATTTTCAAAACCCCACGATTCGTGTTATTTCAAAAGGCACCATTGTAGGACTTATATTAGGTTAATGCAGATTAGTTATCGTTGTTTCTACTATTCAGCTCCCGCTCATTATTGGGGTTCGCTTCGCATCCCATGCTTATATTATGTTTCATACTCGATTATTGATATCATGCTTTTAGGACACCAGCACCATTACCGATGATGCGTACGTACCACGTACACTTACTTGTCGGCTCACACACATCTTCATCGGTAATTGCCATGTCACGTACACCTTAGAAAATATTATTGCTTGACATAGCCTGTTAGCTAATAGTTTAGACATGATATTAGTGTACTTGCCTTATATGTTAGTTTAGACATTGTAGTTATTACCTGCTACTTCATGTATACTGTTATTCTTTGTTATGCCGCATTCATGGATTCTCATGCATATATTCACTATTTTACGTGTTATTGAGGTTTTGGATTCGGATTTCCATGAGATTTTCTGGATTTGGAGGAAAACCGCAAAAACATAAATAAACCTTTTCTCTCTTTTAAAATAAAAAGTGCGGTTTTCCCAAGATGTATGAGTCGTCCACCATGAGTTTGCTGATGGATTTCGAGACCCGATTCGAGGAGTGGAGGAACCGTTTCGGGTACATGGTGGGCCCGGTGCGGTACCCTGGGGCAAGAGGATCGTGTTGTTGACGTTGAGCCTGGCAGGGGAGCACTACCGACCGGTGATATTACCCGACGCGTCGGATATCCGGAGGATACCGTCGTGGTCTTGAGATGGATGGTAGGGGCCGGTCTGGACTGACGGCGCCCTAGATATTGTGATTGAGACATTGAGATTTCGAGATATTGAGGTACAAAGACTGTGATACAGAGATATCGAGATATTGGGATTACGTTTTGTACCGATGCTAAGCACTGTTTTATGCTGATTTCATTATGATACCTCATTTTAAAAATACAAAGGAAATCTCACTAAATTATGAAAACAGTTTCTTCATTTACATGTATTCTGTTTTCATGGATTCATACCTCATTCATATGATATATTGCTACCTGAGGCACTGACACGGGCACATGAGATTACACTCGGGTTAGATATTTACCCTAGCCTTTGTTATAGGCTGCATGTTATATACATATTTGAGGATATATATATTGATCGTATGACCTAGGATTGCGTCATACATGCGATTCCTTTTCGTAGATGTTTTTCTATTCACGAGTTGGCAACTCACCCCCGTTATGCCCCAGTTTCTTGCAGGTTTTGCCGTATATGTTTCATTACGGCTTTGCTGGCACCGCTTCCCATTTTTCCGGGTGACTTGCTAGTAGGTGAGTTTACTTGTATCGTACCCCCATTATATATTTTGTATATCATTATTCTGTTGTATCTAGAAGTTCCATCAACCAAACATGTATTTATTTTTGAGATAGAGACCAGTGATGTTATTCTTTCGAACTTAGAGTCGCACGTTATATTTATGCGGATTTCTTGTGGTTTTGAGTTTCCTTTTGAGATTTTGATCCTCGCCGTTGGCATTGTATATTATATTGCTTGTGTGGTTGTGACCGTCGATTGACGAAGAGCTAGCTCCCGCTTGGGGATGCCTTTTTTTTTTGATTTCGTATACTATTCATGTTGTATCCCGTTTGGGGGCCAGTATTTACAAAGGAGACTCTGCCGAAATTTTCAGGAAATTTTTGATGTTTTTTTTAAAACCGCATAATTCGGCTTATGCTATTAAAACTACTTGATTTTAAATTGGTTTTCCTTCACTCTACTACTTTTCTTGGTTTGGATTTCTGGGTTTTTTCGGCTTACTTAGATTACGTACGCCTCGAGATGTTTCGTAGTCTAAGTGCCGGTCGTGTTCCGTACTTTCGAGTCGTGACAAAGTTGGTATCAGAGCGTTAGGTTTTACCTTCGGAGCGTAGGATGACCCTTGGTTGATGGAATAGGTGACTAAAGTAGAGTGACATACCGTGGGTATGTTCCGCGGCATACTTACGATACGCTACTCCACTTAAGAAGCCTTAGGATGTACATTTCTTTGCTCAGTATTATATTCATTCCGATCTAGCCTCATCAGTACCTGTTATTGTTTTGCTGCCACGATTACGGGCAGGGAGAGCTACGGCTTGAGTTGCGATCAGCACGAGCTCGTCACGAACGAGGACTGACCAGGGCGTAATTCCGGCGACACACGATTGCGGAGATGTGTCTTTTCATTGTGTTTTCGCGCCACGAGCGTTGGGTGGATTGTTGTATGAGGTTACTCGGACGTGCCGATCAGTACCAGAAGATTGAGCTATTGACAGAGGCCAGCCAGATTTTGATGACCGTTGAGGTATTGCTTACTCTTGATGATTGAGGCACTGTTCAGTGTGCAGACGAGTGAGCCAGTCATTGCGGCGAATGACGAGATATTGCCCCAGATGTTGGAACTATTGCAGTACCGGTTGTACTAAGAGATGATAGAAGGTCGCTAGTCACCCGAGGATGAATGACTAGGACATGTGGTTTGTTCGCCTACCCCGATGCGAGGTCATCAGATAGATTGATTCCAGTTAGAGACGACTTCACGCAGAGACGTTGAGAGTCGACAGAGACGATCGAATGTCAGCAACCTATTATTCCAAGTTTAAAGTATTCGGAAAGACATGCAGGCAATTCTATGGACCCTCTAGAAGAATGAAACCCTAACTCGACTTGATGACCGTGTGAAAGCCTTTGAACCTTAGGGTTTGCGGCAGTTCCGCAGCGCCATTAGTGAGGCTTGGGTTTGCCCTTCTACGGCTGGACCATCGATGCTGTAGTACGTACTCGATACTGTTAAACTGTACCCAAGATTTTGAGATCTTGGGGGATTATGAGGTTTTGACAAATCGATCGGATGGATCGACTTCATTCGGATGCCTGGTGGTGAGATGCATTTCTTGGGAGACTCCAGATACGAGGATAGCCGTAGGAGCTCAGTCCATGCAGCCACGACGAGATGAGTCCGAAGCAGTCGACATTAGAGAAAGTGGAGTAAGAGGTTCGTACGAGATCTTGATGAGACGACGTTCCAGTCCGCCGACATCAGAGATGCGATACGCATGCCGAGGCATTGTACTTGGATATACCTTCCAGAAGGAGTCGCGATGAGTATGCAGCCGTTCCGGAACGAGCACAGATCTAGTAAGGGACGATGACTTTCGGAAAGTTCGGCAGAGGCAAGATTTGGGAGAGATCTCGATGGGACCTTTCTGGAATAAATTACGAGAAGACCTGGACCCAGGAGTAGTCATGTTATGCACACCGGCAGGCCAGAGTTCAGGATCGTCGACGAGACATGCTATGAGTGACCACGGCAGTTGGCCAGAGATTCTTGGAGGATGTGCTTGAGCGGGACTATTCCGCCATACTTGATTTTGTGTATTTTGGGCGATCTATTCGCTTGATTGATTTTGATGATTGAGTTTCATGATATTTGTTTTCATGGACCATGGTTGCACCTACTGAGTATTTACGATTTTTGCACAGTTGTTGCACTTGAGATAGTTTTCGTGCCTTGGTTTCTCATGTTGTGTTTATGTGGATTTCATACAGTTGAGTTGATTTGTGCGTATATACGCATATGATTTGGTTTTTGCTCTCGGTATGATTCATGTATGCTTGGAGTGCAGTGATACGCCTTTTGTGCACTTAGATGCACTGGACTTCGATTTCGATTGTGATACTCGATATTTGTTTTGTGCACCTAATTTGATTTTGCGCATATTCGGCGCTTGATATTGGATTTCATGATTTCATGCACGATGGATGCACCTGATTTGGATTTTCGCGCATGTTGGGCGCATGTTTTGAGGTGCGATTTTGGTGCACACCAAATGCACTAAATCGAGATTTTTCATGCATGTCAGATGCACCTGATTTTTCTGTCACGCACACAGGTTGCCTACGACAGATGCTTTGTACACACCCGATGCACTTAGATCTTGTTTCTGTGCACTTGTATGGCACGTATATGGATTTTGATTGTCGTGCGCACCAGACGCACGTAGTATTCATATGCATATTTTGGGATTGATTTTTATAGAGCAGTACGTTTTTTAATGATAATTGCAATGTGTTTTCGTACTAAGAAGGACTAGTCAGAGGACAGTACCTGAATGTATTTTGCATGCATTGATAGCTATTGAAGGGAATTCCAAAAAGCGAGCTATAGTCTCAGTACATACCTACGTGTCTGATATGACGCGAAACGTTTAAAATAAGGAAAACCCTTCTAAATTGTTTCCCAAAACGGCGGAACGTACATTTCAAACAAAGGTATATATGTATATAGTTGTTTTCTTATGATAGACGTCCGCCACTGTGCAGTGTTATGTGCATTGCACAGCAACTAAAAGGATTTGGCATGCATTTCCTCCTAATATTTACATGTATAGTTCCGATTTATAGCATATCGGTCTTGCTTGAGATTTGGCATTCGTGACTTCACCTTGACTCCGATGATTGCGGGATGCTTGACGGACTTTTGATTTCGAGTTATCTACTCATTACTCATGCGCATGCATTGCGCTATGATGTGTTTTATGTATTTATGATTTCGGAGCCCCGGCGATTTGATTGTTTTGGCTGAAATATTTTAGTATTTGGGGGGAGTTTTAATTTAAATTCGGGGACCGAATTTCTTTAAGGGGGGAAGATTGTAACGTTTTGAAAATCGTTTCGGTGAAATTTCGAAAAAATCGGTAAAACAAGGGGGGTTTCTGTAAAAAAGTCAAAATACAAAGATCTTTCTTATAAAATTAAATATATATATTCTAGCTATATAATTGCTAGTATTTTGTGTTTATTGAGCCACTGGTGAAATTTCAAATTTTCTGAAAATTTTTCCGAAATTAATTATTTTAATATTATTTTAAGCCTGTAAGAAAATACATTAAATTAGCGATAAATACAAATTTAAATGTGCTAAATTTTATCTTTAAAATTATGTTAATTAAAATCTAGTTGTAATATAATTTTTTAGTATTTTATTTCAATATTTAATTGGTTTTTATTAGGGGAAACAAAAATATATTATTTTGAGCTAAAACTTGCAAATACGGTATTGTGGGGGGTCTTTTTGCATAGAATTTTTTTGTACACTCTCTCACAACCTCACCCCACTTATTTGGCCGGCCCCACCACTATTTCAGCAGCCCAAAAAAAAAATTCCCCCTCTTGTTGTCATGGTTCATGTGAATGAAAAGGGTTTTAATATAAGTTAAATGGGTGGGGGTATTATGGTAAATTGTGAGGGCTTTGACTTGGGTATTTCCACACAACACTCCCTCACTTTTCCCCATCCTCCCCTTTGGCCAAAAATACCTCCTGCTGCAGCCCCAATTCTCCCCCATTTTCCCCATCTCATTTGCTTCATAATCCATTAAAAATCGACAAATCCTTCACAAATTCAAAGCTAATCCCTATTTTACCTCTTCTAACACTCATATTGGTTTAAAGCATGATGAAAGGAGGTGTCTTTGGAGGTTAGAGAAACCTAGGGTTTCAAACTTGAGAGGTATAATTCTAATTTAATGTTTAATTTGTAGTTGGATTATGCTAAAATAGGCTTTTAAAGTGTTAAATTGGTTGTTGTGGTTTGTGTAATGAAAATTCAAGAGAAGAACTTGAAAGAAAGTTAGAGTTTTGTGAAATTGGTGTATGGTTGTGTAATGTATTTAAGCTCTTATGACATATTAAAACAAGTTAGTAGGTAGTTGTTATTTGTTAGTTTAAAAATTGTGATAATTACGTTAAATTGCTATCTAGGTTTTTTGAAATGGTTAAATAATTTGGTTTAAAATTGTAATTAGTTTTTTTCATGACTTCATTAACATTATTAAGTGTAGTTTAGTACTTTAGTTCAAGAAAATCCAAGCTAAATTGTTGTTTGTGCATTTTGCTATAAAATTGTTAAAATTGGGTATATTGTATACTAGAATTTTGGGGTTAATGGAATTTAATGAAATTAAATTATGGAAATTGTTTTTATGACTTATTTAAGATATTTAGTGAATATTGTGGCCGCTAGATTCGTTCATACATCGAGTTTTGTACTAAAACGGTGATTTGTGCTTGCTAGATTTTCGGAAAAATGACTTTTTAAGTGAAATTACGGTTTTTAGTGAGTTTTAACCTATTTTATATTAAAATTAGTGTTCGTGAATGTGAAAATGAGTGTATTTGGATTTTTCTCGATGGTCTGGCGTTTGTACACCGACGTCGAGAGTTTTTGGGTTGATTTGTGAAAGCAACCATAGGTTTTGACTTATGTGGGATTCATGCGTCGTTTTAGTCATGAGTCGGATTTTAATGTGATACGATGCGTTGTGATATGTAGGTACCCCCATGTGGACTTCGAGACGACAAGCAAGCGCGCGGCGACGTCGGCACCGGCGAGCGAGGACCTGGTGAGTAGATTTATATCTACGGGGAGAAGTCGGGTGGATGGCGTATAGCACCCCCGCAGTTCGTGGTGATGTATACGAATACGTATACACACATATATATATTGTTTAAATATTGTTTGAGTATATTGATGATAATATGGATATTTGGTGTTCTTGGATGATTTAGTGTCGCGAAACCCAAGAGTAGTGGTCGCACTACATATGCACACACCAACCCATACTTGCATACTTTCTTCTTTCATTTGTGCGTATACGGGAATATATAGTTATGTGTTCATATGGGTATGGGACTATGTGTTCACATACAGATTTGAGGATAGTACTTGGGATTTAAGATGAGTCGATGAGATTTGATTTGAGGCCGTGAGATCGGTGATATAGCACGGGTCGTATTTGAGATAAGACATGACGTTGTAGCGGGTCCTTGATATAGTGTTTCACACACGTCCATGCATACTTAGGCGGTATCAGTATTGTACTTGACGTAGATCAGTACCCCGATCATGATATTTGATAAAGAGGATACCAGGTGAATAGTATGATGGAGGTGATATTAACCCGTACCTAGATTTGGGGATGCCGTACGACGGATTTACGCACGAGCTATATTTTGATGATTGATCCGCACTCTTGACTTGGGATGTCCGATTATAGATATGGTATCGGATATAATATTATTGAGGCGGGATCACCGACTAATATAAATACAGGTATGTATATGTATCGACTCAGATGTTAGGCGGTTTCCTTACCTGTAGTCCAGCTTGTTAGTTTAGCCCTTTAGTTTACTTTAGTTGTTAGATTAGATTCGATTCTTACCTATTTCAAAAACTAACGAATCGTGGGTATTTTAAAAGACAAGTCAAGGGATTCTACAGATATTTCAAAAAACGTATCTTTTCTTAAAAAACACCATAGCCCCTATTTTCAAAACCCCACGATTCGTGTTATTTCAAAAGGAACCATTGTAGAACTTATATTAGATTAATGAAGATTAGTTATTGTTGCGTCTAGTATTCAGCTCCCGCTCATTATTGTGGTTCGCTTCGCATCCCATGCTTATATTATGTTTCATACTCGATTATTGATATCATAATGTTAGGACACCAGCACCATTACCGATGATGCGTACATACCACGTACACTTACTTGCCGGCTCACACACATCTTCATCAGTAATTGCCATGTCACGTACACCTTAGAAAATATTATTGCTTGACATAGCCTGTTAGCTAATAGTTTAGACATGATATTAGTGTACTTGCCTTATATGTTAGTTTAGACATTGTAGTTATTACCTGCTACTTCATGTATACTGTTATTCATTGTTATGCCGCATTCAAGGATTCTCATGCATATATTCACTATTTTACGTGTTATTGAGGTTTTGGATTCGGATTTCCATGAGATTTTCTGAATTTGGAGGAAAACCGCAAAAACATAAATAAACCTTTTCTCTCTTTTAAAATAAAAAGTGCGGTTTTCCCATGATGTATGAGTCGTCCACCATGAGTTTGCTGATGGATTTCAAGACCCGATTCGAGGAGTGGAGGAACCGTTTCGGGTACATGGTGGGCCCGGTGCGGTACCCCGTGGCAAGAGGATCGTGTTGTTGACGTTGAGCCTGGCAGGGGAGCACTACCGACCGGTGATATTACCCGACGCGTCGGATATCCGGAGGATACCGTCGTGGTCTTGAGATGGATGGTAGGGGCCGGTCTGGACTGACGGCGCCCTAGATATTGTGATTGAGACATTGAGATTTTGAGATATTGAGGTACAGAGACTGTGATACAGAGATATCGAGATATTGGGATTACGTTTTGTGCCGATGCTAGGCACTGTTTTATGCTGATTTCATTATGATACCTCATTTTAAAAATACAAAGGAAATCTCACTAAATTATGAAAACAGTTTCTTCATTTACATGTATTCTGTTTTCATGCATTCATACCTCATTCATATGATATATTGCTACCTGAGGCACTGACACGGGCACATGAGATTACACTCGGGTTAGATATTTACCCTAGCCTTTGTTATAGGCTGCATGTTATATACATATTTAAGGATATATATTGATCGTATGACCTATGATTGCGTCATACATGCGATTCCTTTTCGTAGATGTTTTTCTATTCACGAGTTGGCAACTCACCCCCGTTGTGCCCCAGTTTCTTGCAGGTTTTGCCGTACAGGTTTCATTACGGCTTCGCTGGCACCGCTTCCCATTTTTCCGGGTGATGTGCTAGTAGGTGGGTTTACATGTATCGTACCCCCATTATATATCTTGTATATCATTATTCTGTTGTATCTAGAAGTTCCATCAACCAAACATGTATTTATTTTTGAGATAGAGACCAGTGATGTTATTCTTTCGACCTTAGAGTCTCGCGTTATATTTCTTCGGATTTCTTGTGGTTTTGAGTTTCCTTTTGAGTTTTTGATCCTCGCCGTTGGCGTTGTATATTATATTGCTTGTGTGGTTGTGACCGTCGATTGACGAAGAGCTAGCTCGCGCTTGGGGATGCCTTTTTTTTGATTTCGTATACTATTCATGTTGTATCCCGTTTGGGGGCCAGTATTTACAAAGGAGACTCTGCCGAAATTTTCAGGAAATTTTTGATGTTTTTTTAAAACCGCATAATTCGGCTTATGCTATTAAAACTACTTGATTTTAAATTGATTTTCCTTCACTCTACTACTTTTCTTGGTTTGGATTTCTGGTTTTTTTCGGCTTACTTAGATTACGTACGCCTCGAGACGTTTCGTAGTCTAAGTGCCGGTCATGTTCCGTACTTTCGGGTCCTGACAGTATAATACCATCTGGGAGTTCTCGGTGAGTCCGTTCAGTGTACCCAGTCTCCACTGAGCACCTGTATACCATCTCTGATGTCAAACACTAATGGATATGGGATCATCCATCGCCCATCTCATGGGTCGAGAAGCGTCTACGCTAGTCTACTCTGGTATATCGATGCCATGTCTCGATACACCTACGAATAGAAACATTCAAGGTTGTACTTATGGACTACTCTGTCCCCACTAGTATGATCTGCATCATAGTCTAGTTAGTCAAGTACACATCCTAAGGGCTTTACCAACATGTAACTATAAGACAGTATCAAGAGACAAGTATACATGTTAAGATAAAGAGCAACCAGATAGCATACTATCATATCGAGCAAGAAAGTCCTCTCTTTATATGTCCAAGCATCCAATATAATATACATCATCTGTACAATACTGGCCTCTAGAGCATACATACAACTAACAACTTCATCTCCTGCAGGTATACTACCGTGCCAGGAGTCGTCCATTCTAAAACACCTTTTAGAATACTGTCTAAGTACCCAGATTGGGAAACTACCCAAATCTAGATCTAAAACTATAGATCTAGTAACCAGAATGTCTGATATTATATCTATATCCATTGTGGAGAACGCACTGTGTGACAACCAAAGTATAACCGATCGTAGTATAGGAATTTCACTTCCTACTCTGTGTATGTCATCCAAATACTAGGACATCACACCATACTACCTTCTTAACAGATCCATCCCCTATTCTGATGAAGTTAAACCTACGACTGTCACATCAGAAATAGATGATCTATCTCCGCTATATCTTCTTTAGTCCATAAATAGGCATAAGCTACTTGTCCACTATGCTTCCGCTGACTACGACAACACTCTGGCAGAGTCATATACACGTGCACTTCTAAAGCCAGTTCAGAACGACGCTATAGTCATCCTCCTGCCGGGTCTCATAGCCTGGAACAACAGTAGTGTCAAGTCTGGGTAAACAAGAACCTCCCTGTCACCGTCTTTGAGCATACCGAAGTGTTGGATATATGTATGCCCTAGAGGCCATTATATGATAGTGGATGTATTTATACATGTATATATATATTCAGTGTACATTCTTGCTCGACATGATAGTATGCTATCTGGTTTTTCTTTATCTGACATGTTGATTTAATCATGCATTTATTCATTCACACATGTTGATAAAGCCCTGAGGATATATGCTTGACTATTGTGATTATGATAGAGATCATACTGGTGGGACATCTGTAGTTTATAAGCATATCCTGGAATGTCCCTAGTCATAGGTGTATCGAGACGGGGCAACGATATACCAGAGTAGACTAGCGTATATGATACTAGACCCATATGATGGGCGATGGATGTTCCCACATTCATCTATGTTTGACATCAAGATCGTATACGGGTGCTCAGTGGTGACTAGGTACACTGGACAGACTCACCGAGAACTCCTATATGGAATTATATCTATCGTCGGATAGAAGTTCTCAGGTGACACTGGTACAGGTTAGTCTGTAGACCCGAGATCGTCATAGAGTCATGTGTGTTCTCCCACTGTACTTTGATTACCACCCTACCACGGCTCTACTGAGACATGCAAACAGGTGGTCGTTGGGTACAGTCCCGAGACACACGAAGGCGATGAGCGATTGGAGGGTTTTCGTCTCTCTCGGTATTGGGAGTTGATGCTGTGTTGTGCTTGATTGGCTATATCAGTAAGTCCCTGGCCAGGGCTGTTAAAGTTTACTGATAAGTTTTATCAGTAGTTTCTCGATCTGTTATAGACCACTCATCGGCACGACTTATTGAGTTATTGGGGTCGATGTTACCATTCCTAGACTCGATATGCAACATATCTAACGAAGAGACCGGACTGTACGGTTGTGTTTCCGGTTGGCTCGACGGGAGTTGTGACAGGTTTGATTGTTTTCTTCTGATCGCTCAATACCCGGGTGGCCGTTACGTTTAGCTGACCGCTTGCGGCTTGGGGGTGCTTAATATGATCATCACCCACTGCCGGCATATTGACGAGTCTTAGAGTCCCATAATGGAGTTGCCTAGTCCAGGCGAAACGATGTGGTGCGCATATGAGATATGCGCGTGGACCCGGTTAAAATACGCGTATGAGATACCGTATATTAATCGGGCGGTTTGCTTTTGGTCGGGTCGTATGCGATATGACCGGATTGCTAAATCAAGTGTTGATTTATTATTGACCATTAGTTTCTCACTTTAAACCCTTTCTTGTCTTTTTTATTGTATGCATGCATGTATGCATTTATTCTCATTCATGCACATAGGATGTGTATGCACACATACATGCACACATAATTCTATCATGGTTGTTGATATAGTGGGTGGTGGTAATATAAGACTCACACCATATATATATAAATATATAGATATTATTTTTTGGAAAAAGAAAAATGGAAGTGGAAAATTGTTATCATGGTTTATTATTTTATTCATGCACTAATCCCTTGGATTAACCATGATTCATTTTCTTTGGCCATTTTTGTTCCAAACTAAATATCAAGATATTTAGTAACTATGGTTAAGAATGAGAAAGAGAAAATATATATATTTTCATTTCTCATTTTTTTCTTTTGCTTACCATTATTTTGAGCTCTTCACAAGCCATCATCTTCTTCCTCCTTTCTCTCTTGCTCTCTAGTTTTCTCTTCTGAGCAAAAGAGTCACCAAGTTAGGATTTTGAAGTGAGAAAACAAACTACGTCACCATTCTACACTAATATTGCCCATTAGTGTAGAGTGTTAGCTTCCATTTCTTCTCTTGATCTAGTGTAGCTTCAAGCTTGGACAAAGTGGACTACGGGTGGATCGTCGTGGACCTAGAGGATCTCAAGCGAACCTTTTTCCAACCCTCAAGTAGCCAAGGAGTCTAGCGTAGGGAGCTACAAAGGTTGTACTCTCAAAACCCTAGCTTTTACTACTTGTGTGCATGTTATAGTTATGTTGCCCTAAATTTTCTAGCATGATCCTTAAGATAGTTTCTTTAGCACCATATAAAATTTAAATATGGCATGTGTGTTGCCTCCAAACCCTTGTAGTGGTGCTGTAGGAAACCCTTCATGGTATCAGAGCGAGGCTAGAGCTTTAGGCGACGTTTAGGCGATGTTAAAACTCCGATCGAACCACGAAATACGGATTTTGACCCTTCTCTGGACATTTTTTGAAACTATGTTTTTTTCTGAATTAAAAATACTTAAAAAATTCAGCCGGTAAATATAAGCAATACTGTAGAAAACGACACCATGATCCGTACATAGCGCCGCGGAACCGCGGCCATACCTTGCTTGGGACGCGGATTCGCGGCCGTATAGAAGCCTTATGGAATCGATTTTGTACAGTAATGTCAGTAGCTGCTTTTTCATATTTTTGGGTATTTTTAATCTGAATCAAGTGTTGAGTCTTCTGGGAATTATTTTGGATTCGTTGATTCGATCGGAAAATATAATTTCGTGTTGTTTTCGGGTAATTTAGAAAGTATTAAAAAGTTCGAACGGATATCATTAACTCACTTTTTCCCGGCACGAAAAACTTTCAAATGTTGAATTTTTCTCGAGTATAAATCTTTTGGAAATACGTGCAAGTAACGTGGTGGACCCTTTAGAAGAACACAAACCTTAACTCGATTATGTGACCGTCTGAACTGCCTCTAAACCTTAGGGTTTGGGGCAGTACGGCGTGCCACATATGAGGCGTTGGCTTGACCCTTCTACGGCTGGACCGCTGCTACTGTGACATGTTCTGGGATTTTTGAACTCCGCTCAAGTGTTGAGCTATTTAGGAAATCTTGGGTATTTGATTATTCGATCGGAAAGTTTAATACTGTCTATTATCTTAAATGTGATACAATATGTAGAATTCATATAGTTAGGCATGAAATGCGAAGTATGTGATATTTCGGATTTACGATGTCTAAAGTTATTGTGGATTCCAAATGTTGTAGTTTTATACTTTCTTTTCTGTGACTGTAAGTGTAGTATGTCGCATATCGTCGGTTTCGTTGCTATACATCAACGACAATCGGGGTACGCATACTTACTTACGTTGATGATATGTGATATTATGTGTTACTGAGATTTGACATGTAGGATTGTCGTGATCGAATAACCGGGGGGTTTCATGTGAGATGAGAGTTTTCTTTTCATTCATGTAAAATTCAAATGTAATGTAATATTCTTTTATTTGGGGCACTTCCAGGTTGAGGTTGATGCCACCAGTGTTGTATATTATTTACTTTTCCGCATTAGGATAGACCCAAGGAGGGGAGCACAAGTGACCGTGTTCTGGGGTTCAGTGGGAGGCCATCTTGAGGAGTCGAGACCGGGTCTCCTAAACTCCAGAATTGGTAGGGTCGCTTGCCGCTCTCGTAGGGGTCTAGGGGTATGGGCTTGGCTATTCATCGCGACTGTGGAATCCGTATTTTCTATTATTGGCTAAATACTAAATACGGACGTTCTAGTATATCCTATATTATCATATCTGTGTTTCTGCTGCCTGTATACGGTGATGTAATATCTAAGACGAATGATATATTATATATGAGATATATAGTAGACGTTGCTTATGTTTTACACCCGTGCTAGTCCTGTCCCGGTATGCCGTTAGTTAAGTAACCTAACGGTGCATAATGGAACATTGCAGCGAATGCTGATGCCATAAGCGTACGTTGTATTTTCGTTTCTTTTCTGTGATTGGCTTAAGGACTTAATTGATGGGGCTTCATTAATATGATTAATGTAAAGAAAATAAACCTAAAAAGATGTTGTAGAATCGGATTTGAAAACCACTCCTCTCTTTATGAAAAAGCTACATTTCAAAACTGAGGAGCTCAAGCCACACCTTTTGAAAACCTTTTGATTCTACGACGATATCAAGTTCAAAGCGTTAATGATTTTCTTAAAAATCATCCGCAACACTCCGTCATTTTAGGAAGTAAAGTACTTAGTATTCGTGCTACGTTTGTTGACTATAGTTAAGGCGTAGTGTACGGTAGCTAAGTGATGTCTTCCTACACTGCATATGATGCAGATTAATTAGGACATTCATGCGACTTTGTTGACCATAGTTAAGGGTCATGTGAGTGGGTCTAATTAATCAAGAAATGACTGGTAGAACTTGACTAGTACTTATGATTTGTTGACCATAGTTAAGGTCATAGGTACTAGGGGTAAAAACCACATCGGGAATTTCAATAGTTGAAATTTGCAATGAGATTGCATACCTTCCATATGATGGTTGGATCCCGATCCCACTGTGGGCAATAGTTGCTCCCAGGAGAGTTTTGCAGTTTACAATTAGCTAACCCATTAGGTGTCTAGAAAGGTGTTAACGCGGCTACGCCTCTGGGAAGATGAGGTTTACTTTAATTAGGTCCGTGCGAAAGCATGGGGAACCTCCCTCAAGTACCGCCACTGGCCTGGCTGAACGGTTGGCGAAGTTGTAGACTGTAATTAATCCTGGCTAGTTTTCTTTTTGAGGTTTGAAAGAAAAAATTGATTAAAGCAGTGGGAGACATCGATTAGATAAGATAATAACCAATCTGATCTTTGCAAGAGCTTTCGCTGAGTGTATTCTTTTCTCTCTCTTAATGGCAGATACCAATGACATGACTCAAGCTTCTACTAGATAAAAATAAACTCAATGGGACCAATTATAAAGACTGGCTGAGGAATCTTAATATTTCCTTGACTTATGATAAGGTATCATATGTCCTCACGGCTCCAGCCCCGCCCGTCCTAGGTCCAAAATCCCCAGTTGCGGATATTGAAGTCCGCAAGACATGGGACGCTGACTGTGCCATGGCCAAATGCCTCGCGCTTGCATCGATGGATAACACACATCAAAAGCAGCATGAGAATATGGACGTTCACGCCATATTCCTCCATACAAAGGAGTTGTATGGAGAGCAATCCCGCGTATTACGATACGAAGCATCAAGAAAACTGTTTCAGATGCGAATGGCCCCTGGCACACCAGTAGAAGACCATGTTCTGAAGATGATAGCTCTCATAGAAGAGCTTGAGGACCTTGGATGGACTATGGACAATGAACAATATACGGATATTATTCTACTGTCCATCCCCTCCACCTTTGCTTAATTTATAGTTAACTTCAGCATGCACAACATGGAGAGAGAACTACCTGAACTCCTTAATATGTTAAGGAGTGCAGAGAGCACACTGAAATCAGTGAAAACACCCGTTTTGACTGTTGGACAATCCTCCTCTTCTCGCCCAAAGGCTAAGGCCAAGGGAAAGAAAAAGAAGAAGCCCAACAATCCTAAGGGTGGAGTTAAAAAGGTTAAGGGGAAGGAAAAGTCCAAAGCTGGAGAATCGGGGAAAGGGGAATGTTATCACTGCCACAAAATAGGACATTGGAAGCGCAACTGCACGGAGTACTTAAATCTCAAGAAGAAGCATGGGGATGCTTCCGCTCCAGGTGTGTTTGTGACAGAAAACTGTTTTTCAATAAACTCTGCTTTCCTGGGTATTAGATACCGGTTCAGGTTCTCACATTTGTACTTCTATGCAGGGGCTGAGAAATAGCAAGGTTTTGAAGACAGGTGACCATACTCTCAGCGTTGGAAATGGTTCCAATGTACATACAGTTGCAGTGGGAGAGTATCATTTGGTGTTGCCGTCTGGGTGTATATTGGTTTTGAACCCATGTTATTTTGTACCTAGTATGCTTTGTAATATAATATCCGTTTATTTGTTAGACAATGAAGGATATAATTTTGTATTGCAGAACAATGTTATGAACATTCACCTGAATCAAATGTTGGTTGGGTATGATACACTTAATAACGGGATATACGTCCTAAATCAACACACAGTTTTCAGCATACAACACACTAATAAAAGAAAACTTTCAGAAATAAATTAAGCTTTTCTTTGGCACTGTAGACTTGGTCATATTAACGAAACAAGACTAAACAAGTTACACAAAGATGGATACTTAAACCCTTTTGAATATAAATCTTATGTGACTTGCCAGTCATGTATCAAGGGTAAAATGACTAAAACTCCGTTTACCGGACACGGAGAAAGAGCTACTGAGCTCCTAGGCCTCATACATAGTGATGTATGTGGGCCAATGTCTACACAGGCTAGAGACGGTTTTTCATACTTCATTACTTTCACTGATGATTTCTCAAGATTCGGTCATGTAATTTTATCAAAGCACAAATCCGAAGCTTTCGAGAAATTCACTGAATACAAACTTGAAGTAGAAAAACAAACCAGATTGAGTATCAAAATGCTTCGATCAGATCGAGGTGGAGAGTATCTCAGTACAAAATTTGCAAACTTCCTAAAAGAGAATGGGATTCTTTCTCAGCTCACTCCTCCTTACACACCATAGCACAACAGTGTGTCAGAACGACGGAATCGGACCCTATTAGATATGGTCCGTTCCATGATGAGTGATGCTGAGTTACCCGTTTCATTTCGGGGGCATGCATTGGAGACTGCAGCGTTTCTACTGAACAGGGTTCCAACTAAAACCGCGTCTACCACGCCATATGAGATATGGCATGGGAAGAGACCATCTCTTAAGAGAATTAAGATTTGGGGTTGTCCGACCTATGTTAAAAAGCAGAATCCGGACAAACACGAGACACGGTCGGTCATGTGTAATTTTGTGGGATATCCAAAGAACTCTTAAGGATATCTATTCTACCATAAGGAGGAACAAAAGGTGTTTGTTTCTCAGTATGCCACATTCTTGGAAAAAGTGTTTTTCACAAATGAAACTGATGGCAATGTGGTGGATCTAGAAGAGGTTCTAGAGACAAACTATAAATGACGACTTGGTTGAACCGGCTGTTGCAATAGAAACTGAGGAACCTCGACCACTCCGTAGGTCTGGTAGGACTTCTCGCCCACCGGAGAGGTACTACGGTTTCCTCATTGATGGTGACAAAGAAGACTGCATCATGGAGGATGATGATCCTACCAGTTTTCAGCAAGCTATCACGAGTGGAGACTTTGTGAAGTGGCTGGATGCCATGAGATCCGAAATGGAGTCTATGTACACCAACAAAGTATGGACTTTGGACGTTGTACCCCTGGGGTAAAACCTGTGGGGTGCAAATGGATCTTTAAAAGAAAGATTGGTGTAGATGGGCAGGTAGAGACCTATAAGGCAAGACTTGTGGCGAAGGGTTTTCGTCAAAGACCAGGTTTGGACTATGACGAGACTTTTTCTCCCGTATCCATGCTTAAATCCATTCGTATCCTACTTGCTATTGCTGCTCACGACGACTATGAAATCTGGCAGATGGACGTTAAAACGGCATTTCTAATTGGAGATTTAGAAGAATGCGTTTATATGGATCAGCCAGAGAGCTTCATTGATAGTGGGAGCAGCGGGAAAGCATGTAGATTGCTTAAATCCATTTACGGGTTAATGCAGGCATCACGGAGTTGGAACATCTGTTTCGATGATGTTATCAAAGAGTTTGATTTCATCAAAAATCCAGATGAACCTTGTGTTTATAAGAAGGCTGTAGGGAGAGCTGTCACATTCCTCGTATTGTACGTGGATGACATTCTTCTAATAGGAAATGATATTCCTATGCTATAGTCGGTCAAATCTTTCTTATCACTAAGGTTCTCCATGAAGGACCTGGTTGATGCCGCATACATTCTGAGCATTAGGTGTAGGGTTCCTAGGCACTCTAACAAGGTTCTACAAGGCATCAACCATGCCCGATTAAAAAAAAGCCGTACTGAACAACCCTAACCAAGATCGTATACTAGAGATTATGCGAAAACTAGCAAGTTAAACAATTTAACTACATGTGAAAGGGATTGCAACCATTGTAGATCGGATCCATCACTTCTAAAGCTCCGTGTTGATGTCCCTTCGCTGCGATCATCGGGATCCCGGACACTAGCGATGGTTTCTTCGGAGAAATGAGCGGGTTAGGTCGTTGACTTCAAGGCCGAAGATGATCTACGTCGAGGAGACTCAAACTCAAGCTCCATCTTCACTAGGTCAAGAACTTTGTGAAGAGAACACCCTAAACTAAATGGTAAGTAGTAGAGGATGATGAAATAGGAAGTGGGTTCACTTTGGATTTGGGTTTCTCACTCTTTTTCTTCACTTAAAAAAAATCTAGCAAGCTTTTTCTTCTTCTTGAAGAAGAAGAAGAAGAAAGAATAAGAATGAATTATCAAAAATAGAATAATCAAGTGAATTCTATCATAATGCAACCATGGGTGAGTTAACCTTTGTAGAGACTAAACCAAAGTTAATTATAATGGTCTGGTTAATGAATATCTTAATCAAGACAAAATGAGTGGACTTTGTCAAAGTTGCTTCAAGCTTCATGAAGATTCAAGCCATGACAAAAGAAGCCACCATTTTGAATAATTAAGATAAATAAAAACCTAAATTATAATTAACATGGTGTATGTCACACACTCACCCATGTTTGCATGTATCATCAATCATGATACAAACTAGTGCAGAAACATATATCACATATACAACTTATGCACATCAAGTGAGAAAATCAATCTTAAGTTAACCAATACTAATTAATGTAAAGTGATATATCGAATATATAATTATACATTAAATCATTAAATCAACACTTGATTTAATGATCCGGTCATATCGCATATAACCGACTAATATCTAGTGTATCAATGTATCGAATCAACACTTGATTCGGTAACCCGGCTATATATCATATAACCGTCCGATGATACAAATCGCGAGAATAGAATACAGTATCACATACTGGTATTATTCTCGGTCCCGCACATATCTCATATGCGCTCCTATTTCGTTTCGCTTGAGCTAGGAAACCTCTGTGTAGGACTCTAAAGACTGGTCAATACGCTGGCAGTAGGTGGTGATCATATCAATCACCCACAAGCCGCAAGCGGTCTGCTAAACGTAACGGCCACCCGGGTATTGAGCGATCAGAAGATCAACGAGCAAGCCTGCTCACACTCCCGCGAATCCATTCAGTAACACTTACCGCACAGTCCGGTCTGTTCGTCTGATATGTCGCATATCTCGCATAGGGGTGGTAAACGTCAGACCCCAGCAGCTTGATAAGTCATGCCGATATAAGGTCCACAACAAGCGTGAAACTACTGATAACACTTACCAGTAAATCACTGCAACCCTGGCCAGGGTTTTCCAGTTATGGCCAGTCGAGCATAGCGCAACACCAACCCCCAATACCGGGAGAGACGAATCCACTCCTATCGCTCATTGCCTCCATGTGAATCGGGACTGTACCCAAAAACCACCTGTTTGCACGACTCAGTAGAGCCGTGGTAGGGTGGAAATCAAAGCACAGTGGGAGAAACACAAGACTCTATGACGATCTCGGGTCAACAGACTAAGCTGTACCAGTGTCACCAGAGAACTACCATCTGACGTGAGGTATAATACCATCTGGGAGTTCTCGGCGAGTCCGTCCAGTGTACCCAGTCTCCACTGAGCACCCGCATACCGTCTCTAATGTCAAACACCAATGGATATGGGATCATCCATCGCCCATCACATGGGTCGAGAAGATATACGCTAGTCTACTCTGGAATATCGATGCCCCGTCTCGATATTCCTACGACTAGGAACATTAAAGGATGTACTCATGGACTACCCAGGCCCCACTAGTATGATCTACATCATAGTCCTGCAAGTCGAGTACACATCCTAAGGGCTTTATCAACATGTAACAGAGAGACAATAAGTATACATGTTAAGATAAAAAGCAGCCAGATAGCGTACTATCATGTCGAGCAAGAAAGTCCTCCCTATATATGTCCCAGCATCCACTAAATTATACATCTCATGTACAGTAATGGCCTCTAGGGCATACATATAACTAACATTAGGATCTATAGGGATAGATCCAAGAGGTTATTGGGATTATCCCAAACCAGGTACATCAACACCATCCTAAAAAGGTTTAGTATAGAAGACTCCAAGCTGGGTGCCTTACCCGCTTGCCATGGGGTTACTCTCTCTAACGACTCTTGCCCAAAGACCGATGAAGAGAGAGCTCGCATGAGCATTATACCCTATGCTTCAGCAGCAGGATCTATAATGTATGCGATATTATGTACACGCCCAGATGTAACTTATGCACTTAGTGTTGTAAGCAGATATCAATCCAACCCAGGGGAGAATCACTGGATAGCTGTGAAGAACATTCTTAAGTACTTGCAAAGGACTAAAGAATTGTTCTTGGTGTATGGTAATGGAGATCTCCAAATGGAAGCCTTTACCGATTCGAGCTTCCAAAGCAATAAGGACGACTGCAAATCTATCTCCGGGTTTGTATTTACACATAATGGAGGGGCGGTAAGTTGGAAGAGTTCAAAACAAGATACCGTTGCAGACTCTACGATGGAGGCTGAGTACATTGCTGCAAATGATGCCGCCAAGGAAGCCGTCTGGATGAAGAAGTTCATTTCGGAGCTAGGAGTAGTTCCAACCATTATTGATCCAATACCATTGTATTGTGATAATAATGGGGCTATGGCGTTATCCAAGGAGCCCAGGTCCCATCAGCGGTCCAGACACATCCTGAGGCGCTTTCATTTGATCCGGGAGATTGTAGATCGCAGCGAGATCGAGATTAGGAGAGTATACACAAAGAATAACGCCGCAGATCCACACACCAAGGTCCTCCCTCAGCCGCAGCATGAGCGACTTTTTGAGATGTTGGGTATGAGATACGCCAATAACTGGCCTTAGTGCAAGTGGGAGATTTTTGGATATATGTATTCCCTAGAGGCCATTATATGATAATGGATGTATTTATACATATATATATATATATATATATATTCAGTATACATTCTTGGTCGACATGATAGTATGCTATCTGGTTCTTCTTTATCTGACATGTTGATTTGATCATGCTTTTATTCATTCACACATGTTGATAAAGCCCTGAGGATATAGGCTTGACTACTGTGATTATGATAGAGATCATACTAGTGGGACATCTGTAGTTTATAAGCATATCCTGGAATGTCCCTAGTCGTAGGTGTATCGAGACGGGGCATCGATATACCAGAGTAGACTAGCGTATATGATACTAGACCCATATGATGGGCGATGGATGTTCCCACATTCATCGATGTTTGACATCGAGATCGTATACGGGTGCACAGTGGTGACTGGGTACACTGGAAGGATTCACCGAGAACTCCTATATGGAATTATATCTATCGTCGGATAGCAGTTCTCAGGTGACACTGGTATAGGTTAGTCTGTAGACCCGAGATCGTCATAGAGTCTTGTGTGTTCTCCCACTGTACTTTGATTACCACCCTACCACGACTCTACTGAGTCGTGCAAACAGGTGGCCGTTGGGTACAATCCCGAGACACACGAAGGAGATGAGCGATAGGAGGGGTTTTGTCTTTCCCGGTATTGGGAGTTGATGCTGTGCTGTGCTCGATTGGTTATATCAGTAAGTCCCTGGCCAGGGCTATTGAGATTTACTGATAAGTGTTATCAGTAGTTTCTCGATCTGTTATAGACCACTCATCGGCACGACTTATTGAGTTATTGGGGTCGACGTTACTATCCATAGACTCGATATACAGCATATCTGAGGAAGAGACCGGACTGTACGGTAGTGTTGCCGGTTAGCTCGACGGGAGTTGTGACAGGTTCGCTTGTTTTCTTCTGATCGCTCAATACCCGGGTGGCCGTTACGTTTAGCTGACCGCTTGCGGCTTGGGGGTGCTTGATATGATCATCACCCACTGCCGGCGTATTGACGAGTCTTAGAGTCCCACAATGGACTTGCCTAGTCCTGGCGAAACGATGTGGTGCGCATATGAGATATGCGCGTGGACCCGGTTAAAATACGCGTATGAGATACCATATATTAATCGGGCGGTTTGCTTTTGGTCGGGTCATATGCGATATGACCGGATTGCTAAATCAAGTGTTGATTTATCATTGACCATTAGTTTCTCAATTTAAACCCTTTCTTGTCTTTTTTATTGTATGCATGCATGTATGCATTTATTCTCATTCATGCATATAGGATGTGCATGCACACATACATGCATACATAATTCTATCATGGTTGTTGATATAGTGGATGGTGGCAATATAAGACTCACACCATATATATATAAATATATAGATATTATTTTTTGGAAAAAGATAAATGGAAATGGAAAATTGTTATCATGGTTTATTATTTTATTCATGCACTAACCCCTTGGATTAACCATGATTCATTTTCTATGGCCATTTTTGTTCCAAACTAAATATCTAGATATTTTATAACTATGGTTAAGAATGAGAAAGAGAAAATATATATATTTTCATTTCTCATTTTTTTCTTATACTTACCATTATTTTGAGCTCTTCACAAGCCATCATCTTCTTCCTCCTATCTCTCTTTCTCTCTAGTTTTCTCTTGTGAGCAAAAGAGTCACCAAGTTAGAATTTTGAAGTGAGAAAACAAACCACATCACCATTCTACTCTAGTCTTGCCCATTAGTGTAGAGTGTTAGCTTCCATTTCTTCTCTTGATCTAGTAGAGCTTCAAGCTTGGACAAAGAGGACTCCGGGTGGATCGTCGTGGACCTATAGGATCTCAAGCGAACCTTTTTCCAACCCTCAAGTAGCCAAGGAGTCTAGCGTAGGGAGCTAGAAAGGTTGTACTCTCAAAACCATAGCTTTTACTACTTGTGTGATTGTTATAGTTATGTTACCCTAAATTTTCTAGCATGATCCTTAAGATAGTTTCTTTAGCACCATATAAAATTTAAATATGGCATTTGTGTTGCCTCCAAACCCTTGTAGTGGTGCTGTAGGAAACCCTTCACGAAGTACCTCTCGAGTGCCTGAGGTTACCCACCGTATCTGCGGAGTGGCCAATGGAATGTCAATCCAGATTGATTCTTTAGGTCTTATTAAATTTTCAGTAATCGTTTGTGGTTCTGGAATCACTTCTAGTTCTACCATACTCCCACTACTATCTTCTGAAAAATTCCATTTTACTAAAACTGTGGTGAGTCAAGAACAATATCACCATTAATCTTCCAGATGGTAGAAAGTTAACCCTCGTCATAGCCCGGGTCAACCCACAAACAGCCATTACAGAAACGTGCCTTGTGTTATCCAGAATCTGGTTTTAAGCATAAGCCGGACAACTCCCCGTAACTTAACACCATTAAGTTACGAACCGTTCTATATCCAATATAGAAACAGAGGCACTGATTTAATTGGAACCAGATTCAAATCATGCAGCTATCTCCAGTGCATGTAAACTAAATGGAAGGAGACCGATCGGCGCTACTCAACTTAGGAATGCATCCAGATATGAGTAACCTGAAAGAGAAACAAGTTCTTTTAATCATTACTATCAACTGAATACCATACACAAGTATCTTCATCTTCAATCACCTTGAAGAATCCTGATACTTGCAATACCTGGTTCTTTACTTTATTCATATACATATAACTTCTCAAAACTTGGATCTTGTATTTCTATGAAACACATGTCTAAGATCTAGAGAAGTCATAATTAAACAGAATATAGTACGAGTACCAACCCCTCTGTCCTAATGGACACTGGACAACATACAATACTTTGTATAAGTCCCCTGAGTCTAATAACTCATTCCCTGTGTGTCGTAGGTTGAAAACTGTACTTATGGTTAAGAAGAATTACACCGCCGTTTAATGCTCCTTACCTAACCATCCACTGATATAGGTAAATGTCATGGAAATAATTTCAAAAGATTATATCTCACTTTATAAAAATAAACGTACAGATATATCAGTTTGAAATTGGTGCATAACAACGGATATTGAAAACCAAATATCTGTCGTCCGGCAAACAGCAAAGGCGATTTCCTCAAATATCACCAATTACAACGAATCCCGATATAATGAGGACAATCACCTAATTCCCAATAATTTACTTCCACTCATCATCTGTAAAACCATACAGATGTGAGAATCATACCTGGTAAATATATACCCTGGAGCAAGTGTCTAATTGGAAAATCAGTTTTCTATTAACAATACACAGTGAAACTGAAACATGTAAATGTTTCGAAGGGGTATCCGGGTATTCTTAGTAATGCCTCTTCCATTATCAGATTCACAACTGTAACCGTATATTTCTTTGCCATCTTTCCAAATCCCTTTATATGTCTTTAGTCATTACCTTTTGCACAGCACGTTTAGGCCAAATGGTATTCTTCTTTCCCTACCGTTCGGCACCAGCCTATGGTTTGGAAGAAGACTATACAATAAGCATAATTGGTGTACTCTCATAATCCTAGGATTACTCGTAACCTGAGAGAAGGTGAAGATAAAAGACAGCTGAATAAAACCTTATTCCCATTTCTCCTGAACCAGAATCCATCCCCGAACTGGAACAAGTTCCTTCGAGTTCGTATATAACCATACGATGGAGTATCCAAATAACTGTCAATCTTCGTAGTGATACGGGGTGTCCTGGAGAAATAAAAAGGTGAAGTAGGAGTGGCGATGAAATACTTGGTTTGGTCGTGAATGATAGCAGTTGCAATTTACTTTGCCCTCTTTCTGATCCCTTTATTTGTCATTACTTAATACCTTCTGTACACCACACTTAGGCTAATTTGTTTTCTTCATTCCTCACCATTCGGCACCTGCCTATGGTTTGGAAGAAGACTATCCAATTAGCGTAATAGGTGTACCGTCCTAATCCAAGGAGCACTCGTAACCTGAGAGAAGGTAAAAGGAAAAGACAACTGAATAGTCCTATTCATTTTCTCCAGAACCGGAACCATCCTCGAATCTGGAACAAGTTACTTCGAGTTCGTATATAACCATACGATAGTTTCATCCAATGGAAGTGGAAGTTCATAGTAATACGGGGTGTTCTGGAGAAAAGGCTAAAAGTAGGAGTGGCAATGAGGTATGCAACTCAGACAATCCAAAAGCCAGTGTTTTAAGAAGGTTCGGTTAACTTGGTCACTGAGTCATAGTCAAGGGTCGGGCCATGGTCGCTGCCAAAGAGAGAGAGAAAAGAAACACTCTGCATTCACTCTAACCTAGATCAGAATGGTTATCAATTTGTCTAATCAGGAAACCTCCCACTGTAACCTCAAATTCTCCTCCAAACCTGAAAGAAGAATTAGTCGGGATCACCCGAGGAGTAAACCAACTCATCAGTAGGAATCGGGATCCAACTATCATCGCATGATAACGTGATGGAATCCACTCACGTTATCACATTCCAGAAGGTATGCGCATATCTGGTAAGTTTCAGATTCTTTAGAAACTCCCGATGTGATTTTTACCCCATGCCCTTATGACCTTGACGAAGGCCAACATATCATAAGTCACATGTCAAGTTCTACCCGTCATTATCCAGGTTAATTTGAACCCACCCGTACATACCCTTGACGAAGACCAAAATAGTAGTACGACTGTCCCAAACCAACACATCTATCTATGCAGCAGAAAAGTAACAAATAGCTACCATACACTATACCTTGACGAAGGCCAACATACATAGCATGAATACTAAGTGCTACCTTTCTGAAATGACGGAGGGCTACGAATTGTTTTTGGCGAAAAACCTTTAACGTAATGAACTTGATATCGTTGAAGGAACTGGATATCCTTTTATAAAAATATAGTGGCGAAAACCATTACTAAAGAGGTCACTCCCGGTGAAGGGATCCCGGCTCTTTCCCCGTAGAATGAGGTGCAGGATATTCCAACTGAATACCACGATGCAAAGCAAAAAGTAATAGACTATAGTGAAATTATTACACTGACGCAAACTTCTGTCCAAGAGGTCACTCCCGGTGAAGGGATCTCGGCCCTTGCCTCGTCGACTGAGGTGCAGGATATTCATACCCGAATACCACTATGCAAAGCAAAAGAGAATGTCCTTGCAGTAACAGCTTTTGAAAAATGTTCCAACAACATCAGAATAGGTTTGTTTAGCTTGCATTGATCCGAATCAATACATTCCCATCAATTAATCACACTACAAAAGAACAAAAATTTGATGTACGTATATGTCATCTGCATTCGCCACTAGGTCCCGTCATCACCCGTTAGGTTACTTAACTAACGACAGAGCGGGGACTGGACTAGCGCGAATGTAAAACATAAACAATATCTACTAGTGTATATATCAATATATAATAATCGCTCAGGGCGTGATAAAATGCAACATCACAGAAACGTAACAAGCATCACAGAACAATACAAATAATCTAGGAGCCCCGGGTTTCATAGAGCCGCTACTGAAACCCGACGTTCCCCTTGTTATGTGGATAGTCTGTGCAATGAAATCCTAGACCCCTACGGGCGCGGCAAGTTACCCAGGAAAACCTGAAGTGAGGCAGCCCCCTTCAACAAAGTGAATGGACCACCCAACACTTTACGGAATCCGTTAATTGGGCACCCCTCCTTGGGTCAACCTGTACCCCCTACGAGTGCGGCGAATAGCCCGCCAATTCTAGAGTGAAGCCCCCTCCGTATCAAAGTAATGAGATGCGGGCCCGTTGCCCTCTAGAACCCGGCTACCCGTGCACCCCTCCACGGGGTAATCCAAGAACAGAAAGTAAAATATATACAACGGGTACATCGACCTCAGCCCGGTCGTGCCCCAAAGAATAATATACAAACAGGCAGTGACGACAGTGCACATGTCGGACGCTCGCCGCGCAATATCAAATCTATAAAAACATCCAAACTGTACTACCATTACATCCAGGCTATCCACCATGACAAATCCGCAACATCACAGCACAACACAGAACATCAACGTGAATGACACGTTCGCAAATCCGTCTAAAAGAACTATATCAATTAGACAAGATTTACCGCTCGAATGACATTCACGGTCACAGATAAAAAGTAAGCACTGTGAACTAACATATTTAAAATTTTTGATCGACAAAATTTCCCGATGTGGGCCCCAAGCACAATTCCCAGTACTAAAAATAATCTGGGCCAAAACTAAAAATACCAGAAACCCCAATTCCAAGTCAAAGATCATTGCAGAAAATTTGGTGCAGTTTTGCTACAGTACGGCGGCGGAACCAGGGCCAAAACGTGGTTACGGCAGCGGTTCCGCGGCGCTACAGTGAAATCAGTGTACCAAATTTTCTCAGTTCTCTTAAAGAAAGCCTGCCTGTTTTCTGCAACACTCAAAATAATTTTTCGACGACAAAAAAATTCGACAGAAACTGCAAATTGGAATTGGGGCTTTGGAAATTTCGTTCGATCAATGTTTTAAATACGTTAGAACAAGCTAGTAAAGGTTAATGGCGTGGCTCTGATACCATGTAAGTCTACGGTAGCGCCCCGGCCGTCTGTCTGAGGCAAAAATGCGGAAACGAAAACTTTTTCTTAACTTGAAACCGGCGTTATCACAGACTTTAATCCCGGATCGAACCATTAACCTATACTAGGAACTAAAGAAAGGGTTGGAAAAGCTATACCGATCGATCCATGTCCTCGCGGCATCTCCGATCTCGATCTCCTCGTCGGAAAAGGGCACCACATCTTCGAGTCTTTTTACGGGATCCCGCTTCGTCCGAAGCAACTCGGGCACGAAGTTCGCTAGCCGACGTGTCCAAGGTGAAGTAGAGAATGTGTGTGATCACTTTGTCTCTTGCATCCATTGATTCTCATCACATGAGAGTGTATGGATGGAGGTTGAAGATGATGCCATTAATGGAATTTGTGAGCTAGAGGTGGAAGAAGAAGAAGAGGCTCTCTTTTTCATATGTGTTGAGAATGATAATGTGAGAGCAAGAATAAGAATCCAAGAGCTAACCCTTGCCTCATGGCTGCCTTCTCTCTCTCTACATATCATTTCAACACATAAAATCAATCCAAAATGTGACATATACACAATAAAAGAGACCATGAGTCACTAGATTACATGTGTCACAATAAATGCACCTCATGATGAAATCCACTCACTATTTCCACCATCCAAACATTAATCCAAATGTTTGGTCCAACAAAAAGATACAACAACATCTAAAGTAAACTCGTGACGGATCACAAGGATACCCCTCACCTGTATATACATACCTGCATCCGCATTCCGACCGAATGCGAATGCGATAAGACTAAAGTAATCCAACAAATCTAATACTAGGATCCGGCTTAAGCCAAAGCCCACTAGTATGATCCGTCTGATCATGATCCATGCACTACTGCACGTATATGATTGAACCCTGCCATATATCATACGACCTCTACAATGTTTCGCTCGAAACTTGAGAAACTGTCTGTGGGGGACTCTAAAGACTCGTCAATACTTTGGCTGTGGATTTAACCACTAGCATGTCAGTGGTACTAGCTGTACATAACGGGCTACCAGGTATTGACCAAAAGGGAGGTCGATAAGCGAACTCATCCTTGTTAGTGTATATGCCCTAGAGGCCATTATTGTATCATACTAGTTTGTATATTACTTAATGGAAGCTTGGGATATTCACCTTGTATAAACAATCTTGCTCAATATAGTAGTATGCTACTTGGTTTGTTTCTACTTCAATGTGTACTTGTATTTATTTCAGTATATCACTTATACGCATTAGTGGAGCCCTTAGGATCTTTGCTTGATTACCAGCGTTGTGATGGCAGTCACACTAGTGGGGGCTGGGTAATCTATAAGCACATCCTCATACAGGTCCCTAGTCGTAGGACTATCGAGACAGGGCATCGATAGTCCGGAGTAGAATAGCGTATGCGCTTCTCATCCCAGTGGGGAGATGGTCTGTCCCACAGCCATCAGTACGTCGTACTGGAGATAGTATACGGGTGCTCGTTGGGTTACGAGTACACTGGACAGGACTCGTCGGGAACTGACAGGTTGGTATTATACCTATCGTCAGTTATCAGTTCCCAGGTGACATGAGTACAGCTTAGTCCGCTGACTTGACACTAGCACTTCGCCTCGAGTGTGTTCCCACCGTACTTTGATTACTACCCTACCACGGCTCAAAGGAGTCGTGCAAACGGGTAGTAGTTGGGTACAGTCCCGAAGCACTTGGAGGCAGTGACGGTTAGACAGGATTCGTCTCTCCCGGTATTGGGGGTTGACATCGCGCTGTGTCTAGGAGAGCCATTACACGAGTAGTCCCTGGCCAGGACAAGCGAAATATACTGGTAGGCTTCCAGTGTTATCTCAGGGTGTTTTGGGCTTCACTCCGACACGACTTGTACCGCTATTAGGGGACTGACGTTTTACCGCCCCCTAGGCCCGACATGCGATGTATCAGACGAACAGACCGGACTGTACGGAGACTGTCACATTCAGACTCAGTAGGAGTACAGATGGGGTTTCACCTCGTCAGCCTTCTTATCGGCATCTACCTGGGGACCGTTACGCACAGCTAGTGCCGCTTGCGGTCTGTGGTTAAACCCACTGCCAGCATAGTGTCGAGTCTTTAGAGTCCCACACAGAGGGTATTCGCCTCTGGGCAAAACAGAGTAGAGGTCGCATGGTTTTGCGACAGGGTTCGTTCTCATTCGCGCACTTGTGCACGTTTGGAGTCCGGACGGATTTTACTGGCTGGCTCTGGTTTGAGTCAGATACTGGTATATGTTTTGGGGTTGCTTTTATCTCTCAGTATTCATGTTCCTCGGAACAAGAATGCAGGTGTGTATGCACAGTTATTTGAGGAGGAAGAAGAGGACTTTCATTAGGGTTTAGGAACGGGTGCGTACGCACAGTTGACAGTCGTCTTTTTCCAAACCCTAATCGATTTATGTTATATCAATTAATAATATTAATAAAATGAAATTGTGTCATGGTAGGTTTTTTTGTTGACTTGTTGACCATGGTTGACTTGTTGACCATGGTTGAAGTTTTGACCATTATCATTACAAAAGAAAGATGCTCTTTGATTCTAGCAAATTCATTTAATGTTTGAAATGATAATGGTCATTCCTAAACCTTCCATCAATCTTTTCATTTTCATTATTATTATTAATTTGATAATTCTTTTGCTTTTTGTTATGGTAAAAGAAAAGAGCTCATTCTATCATTTAGCTTCTCTCTCCTCACTTCATCTTCTTCTTCCTCTAGCAAAAGGAGAATCTTTCTCATGTGTTGAGAATCCCTCTCCTTAAAAGAAAAGCACCCCTTAGACACTCTCTACTCACTCTAGGATCAAAGGTTTAGCAAGCCGAAGATTCTAGTTCTCTCCAAGTTCGAGAAAGAGCCCGAAGGTTGAACCCTCAGGTGGATCCATCTTCGACGAAAGAAGGCGACGAGAAGAGAACCATCAACCTCTACTAGGTTTCAAGAAGAAGGAGTTCAAGTTAGTTATAACCACTTTGCCGAGTAGTTAACTCTCCTTTGCATGTTTGCTAGTTTAGTTTAGAAAAGATCCCGACTTTGTTAGTCCATATTGCCCCATGCGCTAAAAATTTGATTTTTATACCGTTTCCGCCTCCCCGTAAGAACCGGGGGGTCGTAACGTGGACTTACAGTGGTATCAGAGCCTAACTAAACTTAAACTAGCTTGGTAGTGAAGTGTAACGAAGTTCGGAACCGAAAAATCCAAAAACCAAACATTTACAAAACCCTAGTTTCTGTTAAAAAATTTTCTGGTCAAAACAAGATTTATTATACACCTAAATTCGACTCAGGGTTTTGTGTGAACACCCAAGAAAAACGATCCCCTGATTCCTTCAAACCGCCGCGGTTCCGCGGCATGAGGTAGGCATTTGCCGCGGAACCGCCGCCGTTTAGGGTCCTCTCGTGATCGAGTTTTGTGCAGTGTTCTTCTGGTAGGGTTTTAGGATTTTTAAGATATATTATATGTGCCCAGATTTTCCAGAATAGAAATTTGTTTTTGGGGGCCTATAAATCCGTATTTTTTTCCGAACTTCACTACACTTGGACTATATTGGTTATATCTGTGATGTTTGAATGTATTGAACATCGGCTAATCGCTATAAGTCGATTAGTCGGGGTTATACATCTCTGTGATCTGTGTTTGATATTGGAATGTGTATATGAATGTGTTGGACTGTCGCGGGTGAATAGCCGGGGTGGATGTGAGATAAGCTTTTGTTTTTCTTTCATTCATTGTAAATGTAAATTGATGTAATATTATTATTTGTTTGGCCGCACAACCGGGTCGGGGTTGTAGCCGTCATTGTATAATTCTTTTTACTGTTTTTGCTCCTAGGATAGACCTATGGAGGGGTGCACAAACTGCCGAGTACTTGGCGGGTAGTTTGCCACACCCGTAGGGGTCTTGGGTGGGGTATTGGCTATTCACCGCGACCGTGTAATCCGCTTTTCGTTGCAGGCTCGAACGGATTGCGGATTCCTAGTATATCCAATGTATTCATCTGTGATCTGTAATGTCTATCATTGCTATATTTATAACTATTTAGGCGTTGCTTATGTTTTACAGCCGCGCTAGCCCAGCCCCCGCTGTCACGACCCGAAAGAGCACGTGACTGGCCCTTGAACCATATGAAGTCTATAGGACTCCATCTGATCCAAGTAAGCCAAAAGCCCAGAAATCTAAAACCATTTTTAAGAATAAGTAAAGAAACTGGTTTAAAGAAGTGAAGAAAAACATGTTTGAAATCAAGGTTTTTAAATAACTAAGCCGAATATGCTTTTTAAAACAGTACAGTCTTTTCTAAAAATTTCGGCAGAGTTTCTTTTGTAAAATTGGCCCCGAATGGGGTACAACAAGGATAACAATATATGCAATGATAAAGGCATCCCCAAGCGGGAGCTAGCTCTTCGTCAATTGACGGTCACAACCACACAACGATACAATATACAACGCCAAGTGACGAGGATCAAATCCAAAAAGAAGCTCAAAGCAACAAGAAAACCACAATACTTCTAAGCGCGACTCTAAGGTCGAATAAAACATCACTAAAGTCTAGGTCTGAAACAATATACAAGTTTTGGTTGATGGATATTCTAGATAAAATGAATAAAATAAATACAATGGTGGTTCTTGATGCGAAAGAATCCACCTACCAAAAGCGATTCACCCGCAAGAAAGTTGTATGCCAGAAATGCCGCAATGAAACCTGTACGGCAGAACCTGCAAGAACTGTGGCACAACGGGGGTGAGTTGCCAACTCGTGAATAGAAATATCTACAAGCAGAAATCGAATGCAAGACATAAACCTAAGTCAACAATCAGTAATATAACCACAAGAGTACATCTGAAGTATGATAAGGTGGCAAGGTAACATCTAAATATGTATGTAGTGCCAGGTACTCAGGTAATAGTATGTCATCAGTATAGGGTATGTCTGCATGAAGTAAATATGATGAAGTATCAATGAATTAAATCATCAGGAAATCAACGTCGAGCATTGACACAAACTATATATCTCACTATCAAATGAAACCCATATATCATGCATCCGACATGTATGCAGCATTCATGAAGGTACTCTATCAGGTACTACTATTATGTGATGCAATGCATATACAATAAATATGGGGTAGGGGAGATATAATATACCATCGACCATAAAGGCCCCGAGCACATAGGCTCCTCTCCAATCGAGCTCATAGGCTCCGAGCACATAGGCTCCTCTCCAATCGAGCTCATAGGCTCCGAGCACATAGGCTCCCATCACATCGAGCTCATAGGCTCCGAGCACATAGGCTCCTCTCACATCGAGCTCATAGGCTCCGAGCACATAGGCTCCTCTCCAATCGAGCTCATAGGCTCCGAGCACATAGGCTCCCATCACATCGAGCTCATAGGCTCCGAGCACATAGGCTCCTCTCACATCGAGCTCATAGGCTCCGAGCACATAGGCTCCTCTCCAATCGAGCTCATAGGCTCCGAGCACATAGGCTCCTCTGTATAGATCATCATGATAATATAATAAGTATGCGTATATATATATCATCGTCTCATACCACTAATATATATATACTCAGGAGTAAAATAATCCAGAATCATCATATGCAACCAGATCACAGTGCGAAATCCATGAATTATAATACATGCAATATGAAACACTAATATGAGCATGGAACTTTGTAAAGGCATATACACAAGGAATATGAATCAATAACATATAAGCATGCAATGCAAAGCGAGCCGTAGAGTGAATAGTAAATGAATAGTAACGCGGCTTGCCATTTGAAATAAGTATGACTCGGGTCTAGTCAACATCTACTAAGAAAACTACAGATCTAAGTATCAGGTCAATCAGGATGGGTAGGTGTGGAAACCACCTAAATCTGAGTCGATAAATATGTATAGATATATAGTCGGTGATCCCGCCTCAAGAACATATCGTAGGACATCCTCGAGTTATGAGTGCGGATCTATCATCAATATCGGCTCATACGGTAAATCATCGTACGGCATCCCAATAGCTGGGTACAGGCCAACATCTCACCATCTCATGACATAGCAGGTATCACCATCATCAGATCATATAAACTGGGGTACTACTCTATGTCTAGTACAAATCGATACCATCAATAAAGTATGCACGCGGGGGTAAACACATATCCCATGCCCGCAAGAATCACAAGTCATATCCCAAATATGAATCATATCAAATCACCGATCTCGCGGCACAAAGCCCACATTATCGACTCATCTCACAAGTCATCCCATATCATCAAACATAGTGCAAGTACAAGTAATATGCAAGGGTGTGCGTGTAGGTGTAATTCTATTCTAGGGTTCGCGACTATGAACTACACTAGTCACTTCTAACCCTACACTATCCATAATACACCTATCATATAAAATAACAACTACGGACTGCGGGGGTGCTATACGCCATCCACCCGACTTCCCCCTGTAGATATAATCTACTCACCTTGCATCATCATTTGTGGACGTCACCACGCATTTGCTTGTCGTCCTGAAGTCTTCATGGGAACCTACACATCAAAATATCGTATATGCGCATTAAAACCAAATCCAAGCTAAAACGGCGCATGAAATCCAAAACGATACGATAAGGGGGCCTATAGGTGAGAACCTATGGCACGCCTTCAAAACCATCAATAAATCCTCTATATCGTCGTATAAACGCCAAATAGTCGAGGCAAAACACAATCCACCAATTCGGAATCAAAAATACGGAATACGGAAACACGAATCCAAAATAGCAACTTAGGATATATGTCCCAGATTTTACCCTAGATAGAATCTGTAAAAACTAGAAGTACCTGTAAGTCCACGTTGCCACCCCCGGTTCTTACGGGGAGGCGGAAACGGTATAAAAATCAAATTTTTAGTGCAAGAAGCAACATGGACTATGCAAGGTCGGGATCGATACCTAAACTAAAACTAGCAACCTAGCTAAAGAAGTTTAGCTACTCGGATGAAGATGGTTATACCTAGACTTGAACTCCTTCGTCTTCAAACTTTGTAGAGGTTGATGGTTCTCCTTTGTCGCCTTCTCCCGTCGAAGATGGATCCACCTCGAAGGCTCGACCTTTGGGCTCTTTCTCGTACTTGGAGTGAACTAGAATCGCCGGCTTGCTAGACCCTTGATCCTAGAGTGAGTAGAGAGTGTTTAGGGTTTGCTTTTCTTTTTCAAGAGAAGGATTCTCAACTCATGAGAAGGTTTCTCTTGACTAGAGGAAGAAGAAGATGAAGTGAAGAGAGAGAGTGAGAATGATAGAATGAGCTCTTTCTTTTCCTTTTGCAACCATAACAAAAGAAAAAGAAAAATCAAATAATAACAATAATCAAAATGAAAAAGGTTTGATGGTTAGTTTAGAATGACTAATATCATTACATGCATTAAATGAATAAAGCAAGAATGAAAAAGCATCTTGCATTTGTAATGATGGTAGTCAAATGTTCAACCATGGTCAACAAGTCAACCATGGTCAACAAGTCAACAAAAACTAACCATGACACAATTTCATTTTATTATATATTATTAAATGATATAATACAAATCCATTAGGGTTTGGAAAAAGACGACTGTCAACTGTGCATACGCACCCGTTCCGAAACCCTAATGGAAATCATCTTCCTCCTCCTCAAAAACTGTGCAAACACACCTGCATTCTTGTTCCGAGGAACATGAATACTGAGAGATAAAAGCAACCCCAAATACTATACCAGTATCCGGCTCAAACCAGAGCCCGCTGGTAATATCTGTCCGGACTCCAAACGTGCACAAGTGCGCGGATGAGAACGAACCCTGTCGCAAAACCATGCGACCTCTACTCTGTTTTGCCCATAGGCGAATACCCTCTGTGTGGGACTCTAAAGACTCGACACTACGCTGGCAGTGGGTTTAACCACAGACCGCAAGCGGCACTAGCTGTGCGTAACGGTCCCCAGGTAGATGTCGACAAGAAGGCTGACGAGGTGAAACCCCATCGGAACTCCTACTGAGTCTGAATGTGACAGTCTCCGTACAGTCCGGTCTGTTCGTCTGATACATCGCATGGCGGGCCTAGGGGGCGGTAAACGTCAGTCCCCCAATAGCGGTACAAATCGTGCCGGAGCGAAGCCCAAAACACCCTGAGACAACACTGGAAACCTACCAGTATATCTCGTTTGCCCTGGCCAGGGACTACTTGTGTAATGGCTCTCCTAGACACAGCGCGATGTCAACCCCCAATACCGGGAGAGACGAATCCTGTCTAACCGTCACTGCCTCCAAGTGCTTCGGGACTGCACCCAACCACCACCTGTTTGCACGACTCCTTTGAGCCGTGGTAGGGTAGTGATCAAAGTGCAGTGGGAACACACTCGAGGCGAAGTGCCAGTGTCAAGTCAGCGGACTAAGCTGTACTCATGTCACCTGGGAACTGATGACTGACGATAGGTATAATACCAACCTGTCAGTTCCCGACGAGTCCTGTCCAGTGTACTCGTAACCCAACGAGCACCCGTATACTATCTCCAGTACGACGTACTGATGGCTGTGGGACAGACCATCTCCCACACTGGGATGAGAAGCGCATACGCTAGTCTACTCCGGAGTATCGATGCCCTGTCTCGATAGTCCTGCGACTAGGGACCTGTATAAGGATGTGCTTATAGATTACCCAGCCCCCACTAGTGTGACTGCCATCACAACGCTGGTAATCAAGCAAAGATCCTAAGGGCTCCACTAATGCGTATAAGTGATATAGTAAAATAAACACAAGTACACATTGAAGTAGAGACAAACCAAGTAGCATACTACTATTTTGAACAAGATTGTATATACAAGGTGAATATCCCAAGCATCCATTAAGTAATATACAAACTAGTATGATACAGTAATGGCCTCTAGGGCATATACACTAACAATCTCCCACTTGCACTAAGGCCATGTACTGGCGTATCGAAGACCTATCATCTCGATCAGCCGCTCGAACTGAGTCTGGGGCAGGGCCTTGGTGAATGGATCTGCAGTGTTGTCTTCTGAAGCAACTCTCCGAACCTCGATCTCCTTGCGATCCACGATCTCCCTGATCAGGTGATACCGCCTCAAGATGTGCCTGGATCTCTGATGGGACCTGGGTTCCTTTGCTAAAGCTATAGCCCCATTGTTGTCGCAATACAGAGGTATTGGATCAACAATGGACGGAACCACCTGAAGTTCTTTCAAGAACTTCCTCATCCAGACAGCTTCTTTTGCGGCATCAGATGCAGCGATGTATTCCGCTTCCATCGTCGAGTCTGCAACGGTTTCCTGTTTGGAACTCTTCCAACACACCGCCCCTCCATTGAGGGTAAAGACAAAGCCCGACATGGACTTGGAATCATCCTTGTCACTCTGGAAGCTGGAGTCAGCAAAGGCCTCGATCTGGAGGTCTTTTCCGCCATACACCAAGAACATCTCCTTAGTCCTTCTCAGGTACTTGAGAATGTTCTTTACCGCTATCCAGTGTTTCTCCCCAGGGTTTGACTGATACCGGCTTACCACACTCAGTGCATAAGCTACATCCGGTCTGGTACACAACATCGCATACATTATAGAGCCTACCGCAGAAGCGTAGGGTATAATTGACATGCGATCCCTCTCCAAATCAGTCTTGGGAGACATCTCTTTAGAGAGGGTGATCCCGTGACAAGCCGGTAGGTTACCGCGCTTGGAATCTTCCATACTGAATCTCTTCACTATGGTGTCGATGTACCTGGACTGAGAAAGTCCCAATATCCTCTTGGATCTATCACGATGGATCCGGATCCCCAGGATGTATGAGGCATCACCCAGGTCTTTCATGGAGAACCTGTGTGACAAGAACCCCTTGACAGATTGTAGCATAGGAATGTCATTTCCTACTAAGAGAATGTCATCCACGTATAAAACGAGGAATACTACAGTTCTTGCTACAAATCTACTATAGATGCATGGTTCATCTGGATTTTTGATAAAGCCAAATTCTTTGACCGTCTCATCAAAACAGATGTTCCAACTCCGCGATGCCTGCTTTAGTCCATAGATGGACTTAAGCAACTTGCACACCTTTCCGCTGCTCCCACTCTGAATGAAGCCCTCTGGCTGGTCCATATAGACACACTCCTCTAAATTTCCATTTAGAAAAGCTGTCTTTACGTCCATTTGCCAGATCTCATAATCGTGGAAGGCAGCGATGGCAAGAAGGATCCGAATGGATTTCAGCATGGCTACTGGAGAAAAGGTTTCATCATAGTCCAAGCCAGGTCTTTGACGAAAACCCTTTGCTACCAGCCTAGCTTTATAGGTCTCAACCTGTCCATCTACACCAATCTTCCTTTTGAAGATCCACTTGCATCCTACGGGTTTTACCCCGTCTGGAGCAATGTCCAACGTCCATACTTTGTTGGTGTACATGGACTCCATTTCGGTCCGCATTGCATCCAGCCACTTCACTGAGTCAACGCTCTGAACGGCCTGCTGGAAGCTAGTAGGCTCATCATAATCTATGATGCAATCCTCTCTATCCCCGTCTATGAGAAAACCGCAGTATCTCTCGGGCGGATGAGACTGCCTACTACTCCTGCGGAGCGGCGTAGGAATGTCCTGTTCTTTCGAACCCTCTGGTTCCTCTAAGCTTTCAGTAATGTTTTGTGGTTCTGGAATTTCTTCCAGTTCTACTGCGCTCCCACCTATCTGGTTTTCCAAAAACTCAGTTTCCAAGAAGTAGGCATGACGAGAAACAAGGACTTTTTGTTCCTCTTCGTAGTAGAAAAGATACCCCTTGGAGTTCTTTGGGTATCCCACAAACTTGCACTGTACTGAGCGTGCCTCGAGCTTGTCCGCATGCTGCTTTTTCACAAAAGCCGGACATCCCCATGTCTTAAAGGATTTAAGACATGGTTTCTTCCCACTCCACATCTGATATGGTGTGGTAGGCACTGTCTTAGTAGGAACTTGGTTCAAGAGATGTGCAGCTGTTTCCAGTGCATAACCCCAGAAAGATCGCGGTAACTCAGCCTTACTCATCATGGAACGAACCATATCCAATAGGGTTCGATTCCTCCTCTCCGATACACCGTTATGTTGCGGAGTGTATGGCGGAGTACGCTGAGAGAGAATTCCATTCTCTTTTAAATAGTCCAGGAACTCGGCACTCAAGTATTCTCCACCTCGATCCGATCTTAGAATCTTAATACTTTTGCCTGTTTGTTTTTCAACTTCATTCTTGTAATCCTGAAATTTCTCAAAGGCCTCGGATCTGTGCTTCATTAAGAAGACATGTCCATACCTAGAGAAATCGTCTGTGAAAGTAATGAAGTATGAATAACCGCCTCGCGCATGTGTAGACATTGGACCACATACGTCACTGTGTATGAGTCCCAAGAGCTCGCTCGCTCTTTCTCCGTGTCCAGTGAACGGAGTCTTTGTCATCTTTCCCATGAGACAAGATTCACAAGTGGCATAAGACTGATACTCGAACGGATCCAAGTATCCTTCTTTATGTAACTTAGTCAACCGTGTCTCATTGATGTGACCCAGTCTACAATGCCATAAGAAAGCTCGATTAATATCTGGAGACTTTCTTTTGTGTGTATTCTGGACATTAAAAATCTGTGGTTGGTTTAACACGTATATACCATTACTCAATGTACCTGACCCAATCAGAACTTGATTAAGGCGAATGTTTACAACATTACTTACAAACGCAAATTCATAACCTTCTTTAGAAACTAAAGATACAGAAATGATATTACAAGTTGCGTTGGGTACAAAAAAGCAATTACGCAAAACCAAAACATGTCCATCTGACATTCCCAGGTGATAGTCCCCCACGGCTTTAGCATCCATGCTAGCTCCGTTTGCAACTCTGAGGGTCATGTCACCTGCTTTCAAAACACTACGGTTTCTCAACGCCTGCAAAGAATTACAGATATGAGATCCTGATCCGGTATCCAATACCCAGGAAGTAGAGTTTATAGAAAGACAGTTTTCAATAACATACACACCTGAAGCTGAAGCTGCAACCTGCTTCAATTCCTGTGTTCTGGCCTTCCAGGCCCTGCAATCATTCTTCCAGTGTCCTTTCTTATGACAAAAGAAGCATTCTTCCTTATCCACAAGCTTCCCCGCTATCTTTGTTGCTTTTCCTTTTCCCTTCGTATCCACTTTACTAACACCGCCCCTTGGTTTGGCGGGGGCTTTCTTCTTCTTTCCCTTGGCTTTCGCCTTGGACCTAGAAGAAGATGATCCTCCTACAAACAAAGTGGATGTTTCCCTACCTTTCTGTAGGGTGCCCTCTGCGCTCCTCAGCAGGTTGAGGAGCTCCGAAAGTTCAACCTCCTTTTCTTGTAGGTTGAAATTCATTATGAACTGGGCGTAAGTGGAAGGAAGGGACTGGAGAACTATATCCGTATATAGCTCACTCTCCAATGTGATCCCTAGGTCAGCGAGCTCCTCAATGTAGCCGATCATCTTTAGCACGTGCTCGGCTACTGATGATCCGACGGCCATTCTTGTCGAAAACAACTTTTTCGACGCTTCGTATCTTGCGATACGTGATTGCTCTCCATACAGTTCTTTTGTATGAAGCAATATGGACTCCATGTCCATATTCTCATGCCTCCTCTGATGTTCGTTGTCCATCGAGGCAAGCAGGAGGCACTTGGCCTTCGCGCTATCAATCTCCCAAGTCTTGCGGATTTCCTTATCAGCGACGCTGGAAGTTGGACCAGGGACAGGGGGAGCTTTTGTGGTAAGAAGATACCCCAGCTTGTCATAAGTGATTGCTATCTTGACATTCCTGAGCCAATCTTTGTAGTTTGGCCCTGTCAGCTTGTTTTTATCTAGGAGTAACTTAAGTCCAGTCATGTTGATTGGTCGCTGCAATTAGGAGAGAGAAGAAGAAACACTCAGCATGATGCTCTTGCAAGTTTAGAGTGGTTTTTAATTTGTCTAAACAGGATGGCTCCCACTGTTTCTCGAATCCCTCCTCAAACCATAAAGGAAGAATTAGTCAGGATCAATCCCACCGTACAATACTTGCTTAACCGTTCGGCCAGGCTGGTGTCGGTACTTCGAGGGAGGTTTTCCAACGCTTTCGCGAAGTTCCTTAATTAAAGAACCTCTTTTCCCTGGGGGCGTAGCCCCGCTAACACCTTTCTAGGCACCTACTAGGTTTATAGCATTGATCGTTAAGTGAGAAATTTCCCGAGGAGTAGCATATACTCACAGTAGGATCGGGATCCAAATATCATCGTGTGACGAAACTGAAGGAATCCTACCAGAATCACCACACTCCAAATGGTATGCAAATCTAGCAAGTTTCAGTTCTTATGAAACTCCCGATGTGGATTTTTGCCCCATGCTCTTATGACCTTGACTAAGGCCAACAAATCATAAGTCACATGTCAAGTTCTACCCGTCGTTATCCAGGTTAATTTGAATCCACCCGTATCTACCCTTGGCTATGGCCAACAAGGCAATACGACTGTCCCAAACCAACGCATTCTATCTATGCAACATATGAATACCCACCAGCTACCAAACACTGTGCCTTGACTAAGGCCAACAAACACAGCTTGAATACCGTTGAATATTCATATGAAACGACGGAGGGCTACGAATGGTTTTGGCAAAACCGTGAACGTAGTGAACTTGATTTGGTCGATGGAACGAGATAGCTTTTAAAAGGAGTGGCTCAAGCTCCGCATTTTAAAAGTTAGTTTTGAAAAGAACCGAGTGGTTTTTCGAAAGTGTTCCAACGACTTTAACTTGGTTTATTATCTTGCATTAGTTCTTTTAATGCGTGATATTCTTGCATTAGTACTTTTAATGCGTCCCATCATTTAAATCCTACCATTGCAGAAAACAACCAAAATATGACGTACGCTTATGCCATTCGCATTCGCCACTGGGCCCCGTCATTACCCGTTAGGTTACTTAACTAACGACAGAGCGGGGGCTGGGCTAGCGCGTCTGTAAAACATAAGCAACGCCTAAATAGAAAGCAATGATAAACATTTCAGATCACAGATAAATACATTGGATATACTAGTAATCTGTAATTTGTACGAGCCTGTAACAAAAACAGATAACACGGTCGCGGTGAATAGCCAATACCCCACCCAAGACCCCTACGGGTGCGGCAAACTACCCGCCAAGTACCCGAAGCGTAGCAACCTCCCTCATCTCCATGAGTAGGCCACTCGACACTTCGGCATACCCGGTAGTTTGTGCACCCCTCCATGGGTCTATCCTAGGAGCAAAAACAGTAAAAAGAATTATACAATGACGGCTACAACCCCGACCCGGTTGTGCGGCCAAACAAATAATAATTATTACATCAATTTACATTTACAATGAATTGCAAGAAAAGAAAACTCTCGTCTCACAACCCCCGGCTATTCACCCGCGACAATCCAACATATTTATATACACATTCCAGCACATTACAGATCATGTATAACCCCGACTAATCGTCTCATAGCAATTAGTCAACGTTCAATACATGCAAACATCACAGATATAACCATCATAGTCAAAGTGCAGTGAAGTTCGGAAAAATACGGAATTATAGGCCCCCAAAAGTAAATTTTAGTTCTGGAAAATCTGGGCATATAATATATATCCTAAAAATCCCAAAAACAATAAATAAAGACACTGCACGAAAATCGAGGCAGAGAGGACATCAAGTCGCGGCGGATCCGCGGCGGCCAAGAAGGCTCACGCGGCGGAAGCGCGGCGGCTTTGACGAATCTCTGTGTCGTTTTTCATGGGTGTTTTTAGAAAACCCTGAGATGAATTTACAGATATAAAGTTTTTCATTTCGAGCCAGAAAAATTTCAACAGAAACTCAGGTTTTTGAAAATACGGTTTCTTTGGGTTTTTTACGGTTCCGAACTTCGTTACACTTCACTACCTAGCTAGTTTAAGTTTAGTTAGGCTCTGATACCACTGTAAGTCCACGTTGCCACCCCCGGTTCTTACGGGGAGGCGGAAACGGTATAAAAATCAAATTTTTAGTGCAAGAAGCAACATGGACTATGCAAGGTCGGGATCGATACCTAAACTAAAACTAGCAACCTAGCTAAAGAAGTTTAGCTACTCGGATGAAGATGGTTATACCTAGACTTGAACTCCTTCGTCTTCAAACTTTGTAGAGGTTGATGGTTCTCCTTTGTCGCCTTCTCCCGTCGAAGATGGATCCACCTCGAAGGCTCGACCTTTGGGCTCTTTCTCGTACTTGGAGTGAACTAGAATCGCCGGCTTGCTAGACCCTTGATCCTAGAGTGAGTAGAGAGTGTTTAGGGTTTGCTTTTCTTTTTCAAGAGAAGGATTCTCAACTCATGAGAAGGTTTCTCTTGACTAGAGGAAGAAGAAGATGAAGTGAAGAGAGAGAGTGAGAATGATAGAATGAGCTCTTTCTTTTCCTTTTGCAACCATAACAAAAGAAAAAGAAAAATCAAATAATAACAATAATCAAAATGAAAAAGGTTTGATGGTTAGTTTAGAATGACTAATATCATTACATGCATTAAATGAATAAAGCAAGAATGAAAAAGCATCTTGCATTTGTAATGATGGTAGTCAAATGTTCAACCATGGTCAACAAGTCAACCATGGTCAACAAGTCAACAAAAACTAACCATGACACAATTTCATTTTATTATATATTATTAAATGATATAATACAAATCCATTAGGGTTTGGAAAAAGACGACTGTCAACTGTGCATACGCACCCGTTCCGAAACCCTAATGGAAATCATCTTCCTCCTCCTCAAAAACTGTGCATACACACCTGCATTCTTGTTCCGAGGAACATGAATACTGAGAGATAAAAGCAACCCCAAATACTATACCAGTATCCGGCTCAAACCAGAGCCCGCTGGTAATATCTGTCCGGACTCCAAACGTGCACAAGTGCGCGGATGAGAACGAACCCTGTCGCAGAACCATGCGACCTCTACTCTGTTTTGCCCATAGGCGAATACCCTCTGTGTGGGACTCTAAAGACTCGACACTACGCTGGCAGTGGGTTTAACCACAGACCGCAAGCGGCACTAGCTGTGCGTAACGGTCCCCAGGTAGATGTCGACAAGAAGGCTGACGAGGTGAAACCCCATCGGAACTCCTACTGAGTCTGAATGTGACAGTCTCCGTACAGTCCGGTCTGTTCGTCTGATACATCGCATGGCGGGCCTAGGGGGCGGTAAACGTCAGTCCCCCAATAGCGGTACAAATCGTGCCGGAGCGAAGCCCAAAACACCCTGAGACAACACTGGAAACCTACCAGTATATCTCGTTTGCCCTGGCCAGGGACTACTTGTGTAATGGCTCTCCTAGACACAGCGCGATGTCAACCCCCAATACCGGGAGAGACGAATCCTGTCTAACCGTCACTGCCTCCAAGTGCTTCGGGACTGCACCCAACCACCACCTGTTTGCACGACTCCTTTGAGCCGTGGTAGGGTAGTGATCAAAGTGCAGTGGGAACACACTCGAGGCGAAGTGCCAGTGTCAAGTCAGCGGACTAAGCTGTACTCATGTCACCTGGGAACTGATGACTGACGATAGGTATAATACCAACCTGTCAGTTCCCGACGAGTCCTGTCCAGTGTACTCGTAACCCAACGAGCACCCGTATACTATCTCCAGTACGACGTACTGATGGCTGTGGGACAGACCATCTCCCACACTGGGATGAGAAGCGCATACGCTAGTCTACTCCGGAGTATCGATGCCCTGTCTCGATAGTCCTGCGACTAGGGACCTGTATAAGGATGTGCTTATAGATTACCCAGCCCCCACTAGTGTGACTGCCATCACAACGCTGGTAATCAAGCAAAGATCCTAAGGGCTCCACTAATGCGTATAAGTGATATAGTAAAATAAACACAAGTACACATTGAAGTAGAGACAAACCAAGTAGCATACTACTATTTTGAACAAGATTGTATATACAAGGTGAATATCCCAAGCATCCATTAAGTAATATACAAACTAGTATGATACAGTAATGGCCTCTAGGGCATATACACTAACAGTACCTAGGGCCAAGAATTGAGGAAATGGGGGCATGCACGCAAAACGAGGAAATTCCTCACTGGTCTGGCCGCAAATTGCGGCCAGAATGGGAATTTCGGCGGCCGTACGTGTTGGAGATAGTGCCCTCATAGTCAATTATTGGATCGCAGGTACGTGATTGCAATGATTGCGGAGGACCTATACCGGTATGACAGTCTTACTCGAGATGATAGTATGCTATCTGGTTTGCCTTTTTCAGTCGTGTACATGTTCAGGTGACTGATTGCATGTTACACTTTGATAGAGCCCTTAGGATCTTGCTTTACTACCAACAGTATGATGGCGATCATATACGTGAGAGTTGGGTAGTTTATATGCATATCCTTAATTGTAGTCCCTAGTCGTGGGAGTTTCGAGACAGGGCATCGATACTCCGGAGTAGACTAGTGTATACAGTCGAGACCCCGACGAGGGGCGGTGGCCGGTCTCACAATCCACTGGTGTCAGTTGGATCACCTAAGATGTATACAGGTGCTCATAGGGTTATGAGTCCACCGGACAGGACTCGCCGGGAATATGCTAGTTAGTATTATATCTACCGTCAGATAGCAGTTCCCTAGTGACATGTGTACAGGTTAGTTCATCGACCTGAGGTCGTCATTTGTATCGTGTGAGTTCCCACTGTGCTTTGATTTCTACCCTACCACGGCTCATAGGAGTCGTGCAAACAGGTAGTTTTTGGGTACAGTCCCGAGCCATATGGAGGCACGTGAGCGGATCGGCATGGGATTCGTCTCTCCCGGTATAGGGGGCGAGATCGTGCTGTGTCTAGGAGAGCCATTACACAAATCCATGGCCATGGTAGGAGATTTACTGGTAGGTACTCCAGTAGTATATCAGGGTGTTATTGGGCTTCACTCCGACACGACTTATACTGCTATTGGGGGTCTGACGTTACTAGCCCCCTAGGCGGATATGCGATACTCATTGACGAACGGACCGGACTGTATATACATTGTCACTGTTAGGCTCAGTAGGGTTTTCGGAGGAGTTCGCTCATCGGTCTCCCTTGAGTTCGCTCCTCGGCCACCCTTGAGGTCAGTCCGTGGGCAGCCGTTACGCATAGCTAGTGCCGCTGATGGTTTGTGGTTAAACCCACTGCCAGGGTGCTGACGAGTCATTAGAGTCCCCCACAGACAGTTTCCCAAGTTCGGGCGAAACGTTGTAGAGGCCGTATGGTTTTATGGCAGGGTTCGGAAAATGCACGTGCGTTTACGCACGTGTTATTTTTCGGGCAGATAATACTGGTCGGCTTTGGTTTAAGCCGGATCCGAGTATTATATTGAGTAGGTATAATATCTTTGTCTCAGTTGCATTTGTATTCGGTCGTAATACAAATACGGGTATATTTATACAGTTTCGGGGTTGTCCTGAAATTCGTTTCAGGATCACTTTTGGAAGTTGCCAGTTTCCAGTTTTCTATCAGCCGTCTTTTAACATTCTGTTAAAGACGGATTTATCTTTTCTTCAGATATGATGAGTCGTGCTTCTAGAAGTTTCTAGATATGGTGACTAGGGTGATGACTTGGCTTCATGACTCATTAGGCATTAATGGTGTCATTAAAGCTTTTGGTGACTAGGGTTTTTAGTTCAATGTTTCTAAATGACTCATCCTTTTTCATTAATGCATTTTGTTTTGGCTTAAGATATTTTAGTGAGAAGCTTTTGGTTTATGGTCACCTCCCTCCTCCTACGGTCACCCCCCTCTTCCATATAAGGTGGCCGGCCCCTCTCTCTCTCTTGATCGATCTCGATTCACTTGATGTTTCATTCGGTTAGAAAAGATATGATAGTTTTGGGGTGTATGGAATTTACAGTTCATTTCATTCCATCACCCGATTTCCACGGCAACTTCATTTACCGATCGTCCACGGACTTGGACGAAGTGAGACAAAGTCATCTACTCATTCTCTACATCAATCTTGGTCGTCTCTTTTAGCAAACTCGACGATCGAGTTGCCTCGAGTCAGAGGCGGGAGCCCGTTTAAAGAATCAGTGATGTGGTGTCACCTCGACGAGGATATCGGAGATCGACGAGATCGGAGCAGCCGCAACGGAGCGTGGGATGATGGTTGAAGAACGAAGGACTCGGATCGTTCGGTACAATCTTTCTACACTCTTTACAGTTTGTTAGTTTAGCAATAATGGCAGATCCGGGTTAAAGTATACGATAGCGCCAGTTTAAAAGTTTTTATTCCGCATTTGGCGTCTGTAGACTGCCGGGGCGCTAACGTAGACTTACAGTGGTATCAGAGCCTCACCATTTTGCTATACTAACTTGTGCTAACGCGTTTAAAACATCGATCCGACCGAAAATCAAAAATCCTAATTTCTTCACTTGACAGTTTCTGTCGATTTTAAACAGTGTCAAAATTGATTTCTACATGTCTTAAAAATCCGTGCAGGCTTTTCTAAGAATCACGACAAAATTTGGGCTCATGATCTCTCAATGGAGGCGCGGAAGCGCGGCCAACCCTATTGTATTGGCCGCGCATCCGCGGCCACGTGAGGAGCACGTGCTCCCAAATTTTGTCTGTGGGTTCTTGGTTGGATTTTGGGGTTTTTGGTAAATACAGTTTGGGCCCAGGTTTTATTACTGTTCTACAGATTTGCGTGGGGCCCACTTCTTGATATTTGGTCGATCGAAATTTAAACATGTTAGTTTACAGTGCTTACATTATATCTCCGACCGGGAATGTAATTTGATCGGTAAACCGCGTCCGATTGCTATAGTTCTTTTAGACGGGTTTGCGAACGTGACATTCGCGTTGATGTTCTGTTTTGTGCTGTGATGTTGCGGATCTGTCGTGTGGATAGCAGTGTGCAATGGTAGTACAGTTTGAGTTTATATGTACATTTGATATTGCGGGGCGAGCGTCCAACTTGTGGACAGCCGTCACTGCCTGTTGTATAATATTCTTTTGGGGCACGACCAGGTTGCGGTCGATGTACCTATTGTACTATTTTTCATTACTGTACTAGGTTTTGCCCCGAGACGGAGTGCACGGATAGCCGGGTTCTGGAGGGCAACGGGTCCGCATTTCATGGCTTTGAGAGGCAGAGGGTCCCCACTTCAGAATTGGCAGACTATTCGCCGCACTCGTAGGGGGTACAGGTTGACCCAAGGAGGGGTGCTCAATTTACCGGATTCCGTGAAGTGCCGGGTGTTCCATTCACTATGCTGTGGGGGACTGCCTCGCTTCAGGTTTTGGCGGGTAACTTGCCGCACCCGTAGGGGTCTAGGTTTCATTGCACAGGCTATCCATACGACAGGGGAACGTCGAGTTTCAGCAGCGGCTCTGTGAAACTCGGGGATCCCAGATTATCTGTATTGTTCTGTGATGCTTATTACTTTCTGTAATGTTGCATATTATCACGCCTGGAGCGATTATGTATATTGGTTTATATACTATTAGATGTTGTATATGTTTTACACCCGCGCTAGTCCAGTCCCCGCTCTGTCGTTAGTTAAGTAACCTAACGGGTGATGACGGGACCCAGTGACGAATGCGGATGGCATATACGTACATTTTATTTTTGTTCTTTTCTGGTGTGATAATTGATGGGACTGCGTTGATTCTGATCAACACAAAGTAAAACAAACCTGTATACAGTTGTTGGAACAATTTAAAAAGTGTTATTGCAATGACGTTTCCTTTTGTTATGCATAGCGGTATTCAGTGGAATATCCTGCACCTCATTCGACGGGGCAAGGGCCGATATCCCTTCACCGGGACCGACCCCTTAGGCAAAAGTTTGCGTCAGGGTAATAACTTTACTATAGTCGATTACAAGTTGCTTTGCAAAGCGGTATTCAGTGGAATATCCTGCACCTCATTCCACGAGGAAAGAGCCGAGATCCCTTTACCGGGAGTGACCTCTTTAGCAAAAGGTTTTCGCCACTATATTTTAAAAAGCTATCAGGTTCCTTCAGCGATATCAAGTTCACTACGCTAAAGGTTTTTCGCCAAAAACCAGCCGTAGCCCTCCGTCATTTCATATGAATGGTCAGTAGTATTCAAGCTATGTTGGTCTAGCCCTTAGCTAGGACATAGTGATTGGTAGCTGCTGGGGTGTTCACATGTTGCATAGATAGATGAGTTGGTTTGGGACAGTCGTACAGCCTTGTTGGCCCTTAGTCAAGGGCGAGTACGGGTGGGTTCAAATTAACAAGATAATGATGGGAAGAACTTGACATGTGACTTATGGTGGGCTGGCCCTTAGTCACGATCATAAGAGCATGGGGCAAAAACTTTATCGGGAGTTTCTAAAGAAACTGAAACTTGCCAAGTATGCGCATACCTTCTGGAGTATGAGTAACGTGGATGCATTCCATCACGTTATCATGCGATGAGAGTTGGATCCCGATTCCCACTGATGAGTTGGTTTACTCTTCGGGTGATCCCGATTGATTCTTCTTTAGGTTTGGAGGAGAATTTGACAGGACAGTGGGAGGTTTCCGGATTAGATAAAATGATGACCATTCTGATCTAGGTTAGAGTGCACGCAGAGTGTTTCTTTTCTCTCTCTCTCTTTGGCAGCGACCTTTGACCGACCCTAGACTATGACTCAGTGACCAGGTTGACCGAACCTTCTTAAAATGCTGGCTTTTGGATTGTCTGAGTTGCATAAGTCATTGCCACTCCTTCTTTTACCCTTTGCATTTCTCAGAACACCCGTATTACTACGGATATCCACTTCCATTGGATAGATCCATCGTATGGTTATATACGAACTCGAAGGGACTTCTTCGGGGATGGATCCAGGTTCAGGAGAAATAGAATTGGTTTATTCAGTTGTCTTTTATTATCACCTTCTCTCAGGTTGCGAGAGCTCCTTGGTTTAGGAGAGTACACCTATTACGCCTATTGGATAGTCTTATTCCAAACCATAGGCTGGTGCCGAAAGGTAGGGAATGAAGAAAACCAATTAGCCTAAGTAGGGTGTGCAGAAGGTAATATGTAAAGACAAATAAAGGGATTTGAAAGAGGGCAAAGTAAATTGCGACTGATATCATTCACGACCAAAACCGCGTACTTCATCGCTGCTCCTATTTCACCTTTAAAAGAATAAGGTATTATTCAGTTGTCTTTTATCATCACCTTCTCTCGAGATGCGAGTACTCCTTAGTTTAGGAGGGTACACCTATTATGCTTACTGGATAGTCTTCTTCCAAACCATAGGCTGGTGCCGAACGGTAGGGAAGGAAGAAAACCATTTAGCCTAACGATGGTGTACAGAAGGTAACGACTAAAGACAAATAAAGGGATTTGGAGAGATGGCAATAAAATATACGGTTGAAGTCATGAATTGGATTATGGAAGAGGCATTGCTATGAATACCAGGATACCCCTACGAAACATTTTCATGTTTCAGTGCATTGTTAAAGGAAAAACTGTTTTCCCGATTAGACACTTACTCTAAGGGTATGTATTTACCAGGTTTCATTCTCATATCTGTATGGTTTTACAGATAATGAGTGGGAGTAAGATATTGGGAATTAGGTGATCATCCTCATTATATCGGAATTCGTTGTAATTGGCGATAGTTGAGGAAATCGCCAGGGTACAGTTTTCCACCTACAACGCACAGGTTTTGAGTTGTTCAACTCAGCGGACTTATACAGAGTATTGTATGTTGTCCAAGTGTCCATCAGGACAAAGGGGTAGGTCCTCGTACTATGTTCTGTTTACTAATAACTTCTCTAGTATTTAGACGAGTGTTTCGTAGAAATACAAGGTCTAAGTTTTGAGAAGTTGTGGGTATAAGAATAAAGTAGAGAACCAGGTATCACAAGTATCGGGATTCTTCAAAGAGATCGAAGATGTAGATTCTTGTGATTGGTATTCAGATGATAGTGATGGCTTTGAGAAACGTGTTTCTTTTTCAGGTTACTCATAATTGGATGGATTCCTAAGCTGAGTAATGCTGATTAGCCTCTTTCCATTAAGTTGATATGCACTGGAGACAGCTGCATGATTTGAATATGGTTCCAATTAAATAAGTGCCAAAGTTTCTATATTGGATATAGAATGGACCGTACCTTAAAAGAAGTTAAGGTACGGGGAGTTGTCCAGCTTATGATTAAAACCAGACACTGGATAACTCAGGGCACGTTTCTCTAATGGCTGTTTGTGGGTTGACCCTGGCTATGACGAGGGTTGATATTCTACCATTTGCAAGATCAATAGTAATATTGTTCTTGACTCGCCACAGTTTTAGTAAAAATGGATTTTTTCAGAAAACAGTAGTGGGAGTATGGTAGAACTGGAAGTGATTTCAGAACCGCGAACGATTACGGAAAATTTAATAGAACCTATACATTCAATCAGGTTTGACATTCCAATAGCCACTCCGCAGGTATGGTAGGTAACCTCAGATGCCCGAGAGGTACTTCGGTAGCCTCAGAGACGATGACAGGGAGGTTCTTATCTACCAAGACTTGACACTACTGTTGTTCTAGGATATGAGACCCGGTAGGAGGGTTGTCGTAGTCAGTGGGAGCAGCGGAAGCATAGTGGGCAAGATGCTTATATCTATTTATAGACTTGAGCAGTTATAGCGGAGATAGATCATCTAATTTTGATGTGATAGTCATGGGTTTGACTTCAATCAGAATAGGGGATGAATCAGTTAAGAAGGTAGTAGGGTGTGATGTCATGGTATCTTGATGACATACACAGAGTGGGAAGTAAAATTCCTATACTACGATCGGTTGTACTATGGTCGTCACACAGTTGTTTCTCCAGACAGGATATGGATATAATATTTGACATTCTGATTTCTAGATCTATGGTTTTAGATCTGGATTTGGGTAGTTTCCCAATGTGGGTACTTTGACAGATATTCTAATGGTTTTTGGAATAGTTGACTCCTAGCGAGGTGGTGTACCTGCAGGTGATGGAGTCACCCTCTCTAAACGTGTCGTATAGACTAAAGTGGAGAGGGATGTGCATGATTGGCAGATCACATGCTTAGGCAATTGAGTCAATCATGAGATGTCAAGTACCGCACCAAATGTTGTTTTTGCACTAGATGCAATAAGTTTGTATTAATCCAATCCTGGAGAAACATAAGGAAGCAGTTTTAGAACATTGGTACATGTTCTACGGATTTGATAACGGCAGCCTCTTTCGGGAGACGGTTATCATTCCAGGCTTCAAAGGTGACATGGATGACAGAGTGATTGTCAGAGTTTTTAGTTTTCCCTCTGACGAGGGACAGTATTATGGACAGGTGGTCCAAGAGGATACTGTGGGAAGCAAGGTGCCCGATACTGATTAGGTTCAGTGATCGATTCAGTCTAAGAAGTTTGGATATGGAGTTCATTTATGAACTAAGGTCCCATCACATATCCAGACATGTTCTAAGACAGGTACTACTCAATTCGGGAGATGGCTTTCTCCACGAACTTGAGATTAAGAGAGATACAGAAAGAAACTTCTAGGCGGATCCACTCACCGAGGCTATTTCTCGAACACAATAGTTTTACAAACGGGCTTTGTGAAACTGATTAGTAGAAGAGTTGGATGTTCGGTTTCACACGGGCTGTGAGTAGTCGACATCGCAATATTAGCCTTGAGTGCAAGTGGGAGATTGTTGGAGATAGTGCCCTCATAGTCAATTATTGGATCGCAGGTACGTGACTGCAATGATTGCGGAGGACCTATACCGGTATGACAGTCTTACTCGAGATGATAGTATGCTATCTGGTTTGCCTTTTTCAGTCGTGTACATGTTCAGGTGACTGATTGCATGTTACACTTTGATAGAGCCCTTAGGATCTTGCTTTACTACCAACAGTATGATGGCGATCATATACGTGAGAGTTGGGTAGTTTATATGCATATCCTTAATTGTGGTCCCTAGTCGTGGGAGTTTCGAGACAGGGCATCGATACTCCGGAGTAGACTAGTGTATACAGTCGAGACCCCGACGAGGGGCGGTGGCCGGTCTCACAAGCCACTGGTGTCAGTTGGATCACCTAAGATGTATACAGGTGCTCATAGGGTTATGAGTACACCGGACAGGACTCGCCGGGAATCTGCTAGTTAGTATTATATCTACCGTCAGATAGCAGTTCCCTGGTGACATGTGTACAGGTTAGTTCATCGACCTGAGGTCGTCAATTGTCTCGTGTGAGTTCCCACTGTGCTTTGATTTCTACCCTACCACGGCTCAAAGGAGTCGTGCAAACAGGTAGTTTTTGGGTACAGTCCCGAGCCATATGGAGGCACGTGAGCGGATCGGCAAGGGATTCGTCTCTCTCGGTATTGGGGGCGAGATCGTGCTGTGTCTAGGAGAGCCATTACACAAATCCATGGCCATGGTAGGAGATTTACTGGTAGGTACTCCAGTAGTATATCAGGGTGTTATTGGGCTTCACTCCGACACGACTTATACTGCTATTGGGGGTCTGACGTTACTAGCCCCCTAGGCGGATATGCGATACTCATTGACGAACGGACCGGACTGTATATACATTGTCACTGTTAGGCTCAGTAGGGTTTTCGGAGGAGTTCGCTCATCGGTCTCCCTTGAGTTCGCTCCTCGGCCACCCTTGAGGTCAGTCCGTGGGCAGCCGTTACGCATAGCTAGTGCCGCTGACGGTTTGTGGTTAAACCCACTGCCAGGGTGCTGACGAGTCATTAGAGTCCCCCACAGACAGTTTCCCAAGTTCGGGCGAAACGTTGTAGAGGCCATATGGTTTTATGGCAGGGTTCGGAAAATGCACGTGCGTTTACGCACGTGTTATTTTTCGGGCAGATAATACTGGTCGGCTTTGGATTAAGCCGGATCCGAGTATTATATTGAGTAGGTATAATATCTTTGTCTCAGTTGCATTTGTATTCGGTCGTAATACAAATGCGGGTATATTTATACAGTTTCGGGGTTGTCCTGAAATTCGTTTCAGGATCACTTTTGGAAGTTGCCAGTTTCCAGTTTTCTATCGGCCGTCTTTTAACATTCTGTTAAAGACGGATTTATCTTTTCTTCAGATATGATGAGTCGTGCTTCTAAAAGTTTCTAGATATGGTGACTAGGGTGATGACTTGGCTTCATGACTCATTAAGCATTAATGGTGTCATTAAAGCTTTTGGTGACTAGGGTTTTTAGTTCAATGTTTCTAAATGACTCATCCTTTTTCATTAATGCATTTTTTTTTGGCTTAAGATATTTTAGTGAGAAGCTTTTGGTTTATGTTCACCTCCCTCCTCCTACTGTCACCCCCCTCTTCCTTATAAGGTGGCCGGCCCCTCTCTCTCTCTTGATCGATCTCGATTCACTTGATGTTTCATTCGGTTAGAAAAGATATGATAGTTTTGGGGTGTATGGAATTTACAGTTCATTTCATTCCATCACCCGATTTCCACGGCAACTTCATTTACCGATCGTCCACGGACTTGGACGAAGTGAGACAAAGTCATCTACTCATTCTCTACATCAATCTTGGTCGTCTCTTTTAGCAAACTTGACGATCGAGTTGCCACGAGTCAGAGGCGGGAGCCCGTTTAAAGAATCTGTGATGTGGTGTCACCTCGACGAGGATATCGGAGATCGACGAGATCGGAGCAGCCGCAACGGAGCTTGGGATGATGGTTGAAGAACGAAGGACTCGGATCGTTCGGTACAATCTTTCTACACTCTTTACAGTTTGTTAGTTTAGCAATAATGGCAGATCCGGGTTAAAGTATACGATAGCGCCAGTTTAAAAGTTTTTATTCCGCATTTGGCGTCTGTAGACTGCCGGGGCGCTAACGTAGACTTACAGTACGGATGAGTTGGGGGATAAGGTTTGGGGTGATGGTTCATTAGTGCCTGCACATCTCACTGTCCACTCAAAATTATTTTCAGGTGCTTCGTATGATAGCAGATTCGAATTAACCTTCACAGATTTCACAATTTCGCCGATATCGGTTTCTAAAATCCGTATTCTGGTTCTAGCTTCAGGTTTTGGGTTCCAATTCATACACTAAGGTGTTGGGATAACATTAACTGAGCTTAATTTCATAATGCAACACCAATTTCACACAAACCCTAACTAGGTTTTCATCAAGTCCTCAAAAATCCACAATATCGATTAAATCTTAACATGGGGTTAAGAGAATGCTAAAACTAAGCTAATGGTTCAGAAAAATACCTCATTTGGCAACTCAAGAATTTTCTTGAGTTGCCCCTAGTGGCCAAAATCCTTGCTTCTTTAGCTCCATGTGTAGATCTAGGGATTTTGCACATTTTTAATGAAAGGAGATTGGGGTTTTGGATTAATTTTTGAGATGAAGTGAGGAGTTGAAGAGGGGAGGTGGGGTGAGGAAGAAGCAGCAGCAGCAAGGGAGTGTGAGAGAGGAATGAGTGTTGAGAAAATGGAGGAGAATGGCTAAGGATTGGTCAAAGTCCCATACCCCTCTCTCTCACCTACCCTCATTCTATATTCTTTTCTCTTTAATTCCAAAACCCTTCTCACACCAATAGTAAACCCAAAATAAAATGACAAATAAAATGTAACACAAGTGTGGAAAAAGTGATATGTGCAAGTTTTGCACAAAAGTCAAAAAAATCCGATTAGCGATTTTTAATCGCGATTAGCACTAAATTAGTGTTAAACTAATCACAAAAACTTAAAAATATCATAATTCTCTAATTTACCCTATTTTAGAATTTTCCATAATTTTCCATAATTTTTTTCTCAAATTTTTCCTATTTATTTGCATTTAATAATTCCAAAATATTAAAATATTCAATAAAATAATATTAAATTATAAAAATTCCCAAAAATAATATTTTATCTTTTTGAAGTGTTACAATCTACCCCCCTTAAAGAAATTCGGTCCCCGAATTTAAATTTAAACCCCCAATACTTAAAACAATTTCAGTAATAATCCAATTTGTCGGGGCTCCGAAAACATCAATACATAGAGAATATCATAAAATTGTACTGCTCTACTAGAAATCAATCCCCAAAATGCATATATAAGAATATCCTATGCGTCTGGTGCGCAAGGAATCAAAATCCATATATGTGTCAAACAGGTGTACAAAACAACATCTAGGTGCAACTGGTGTGCACGAAACATCTGTCGTAGGCAACGCGTGTGCCTGACAGAAAAATCAGGTGCATGTGACATCCACGAAGAATCCCGATTTAGTGCATCTGGCGTGCACCAAAATCGTATATCAAAACACTGCATACGGTAGGCATGAAATCTCAATCAACATCTCAAATGTAATAACTCTGCGCAAAATATATAAATATCCAGTGGGTGCATAAAACCAATATCATGAAAGTCAGTCACCAAAACTAAATCATGCAAACAGAACGCCCAAAATACCGAAATCCAAAATGACGGATACGTGATAATCGAATCACAAAATCACAAATCATAAATACCGTCGTCGGTAGTTCCTCCTTCAAAGTCGAGAAGGAGTCGGTGCATCCACTGCTAGCAGCGCAGGATATCTACTTGCCTCTTGCTCACGGTCTGGCGTCCTCTGACTCTGGGTCCTTATCTTCTTTGCGGATTTCCTATCTCGCGGTCAATCGGCTCATTGGCCCTGTCAGGTGTGCTAACGGGGACGATTCCGTTCTGGCACTTCTCTGGTCATCTCTCGGTCAATTCTCACGACCACTCGAAAGGCAGTGTATCGCTGGCGTCGGCCTCTGGTTCTCTAGAAGCACGTCACACATCTGATCCTGGGTGCAAACATCATTGCAACAATGTCCGGGAAGGAATCTTGCTCAAGGTCTCTTCCAATCATGCCTATGCCGATCTGTACGGAGGCTGGCTCTCTTGCACAACCTCTCCTCGTTCAAAAGACATCTGTGTCCTTAGCACAATATTTTCTCGGAAATTGGTCACATCCCAACGTCTCTGTAAGCATATCAGGTCTCTAGTCTCGACGGGAAGTAATGACAGCTCGTCAGCGTCTCGCCCGAACCTCTGGTTCCACCTGTCTCTATCGTCGTCCACTATGACGTCACGCCAAGCTACTATGCACTGCACTGTTCTCGGCCACGGTCAATCTGAAGTCTCTCGCACGGACTCGAAATCGCGTATTCTGTAGCTCCATCATTCTGTAGAAGATGTCAGGCCGAACAGGTCCTCGGGAACACGTCCCAACCATCGGAGGAATACTCATCACTCGTCTGTCCTTGATCAATTCGCAACGCATCTGGGTAAGTTCCTTTATCCGAACCTGGTCAACTACCTTGTCGACAATGCCGAACTCTGTCCTGCTGGGCGGGCGCAAAACGACCACTCCTGGGTCTAGGTCTTCTCGTATCGTTTTCCAGAAGGGTCCTGTCGAGGTCTCCTTCTCAAATCTCATTCATGCCGAATTGCCCGGAAGTTGTCATCCATTGCTGAAGCTAATTCTTATTCCGGAACGGCTGCATACTTATCGCGCTTCCGTCTGGAAGATATATCCATATACCACGCCTCTGGGTGCGTATCACATCTCTGATGTCAGCGGAGTGGGACGTCATCTCGTCGAAATACCTTGCGAACTCTTTTCTTCACTCTGCTTCACTGTCGACTGATCCGGACTCATATCATCATGGCTGCATGGACAGTGCTCCAACGGCTATCCTCGTTTCTGGAGTCTCCCAAGCAACGCATCCCATCACACGATATCCGAATGATGTCGAATCATCCGATCGACTCGTCAGAACCTCATAAACCCCCAAGAGATCACATCATGGGTACAGTTTAATAGCATCGAGTACATGCCACAGCGTCGGTGGTCCAGCCGTAGAAGGGCAAACCCAAGCCTCACTAATGACGCCGCGGAACTGCCGCAAACCCTAAGGTTCAAAGGCTTTCACACGGTCATTAAGTCGAGTTAGGGTTTCATTCTTCTAGAGGGTCCATAGGATCACCTGCATGTCTTTCCGTATACTTTAACTTGGAAAATGGGCTTCTGACATTCGATCGTCTCTATCAGCTCTCAACGAACCTGCGTGAAGTCGTCTCTAGCTGGAAATAATCTATCTGATGACCTCGCATCGGTAAACGAACGAACCACATGTCCTAGTCATTCATCCTCAGGTGACTAGCGACTCGCTATCATCTCTCTAAGTATATGTTCACGCTGCAGTAGCTCCAACCATCTGGGCGACATCTCGTCATTTGCAGCAACAACTGGCTCATTCGCCTGTACGCCGAATAGCGCCTCAATCCTCCAGGAAAGGCAACGCATTGGCGGTCTGCTCTAGATCTGAGTAAGACTCTCCACACTGGAAATCTTCAACTCAACTGGGCTCGCTCCGGCGCATAAATCGGATGAATCACCTTCGTCTCTCAAATCGGGTAGACCAGCTATCATCTGTCTCATATCTGCCTGAAAGCTCCGGCAATCTCAGCTCGTAAGCTTCGGAAGCGACATCCTGTCAATCTCAGCAACAGCTGGTCCATCTGTCTGCACGGTAGGCGACATCATAATCTCTAAGGTATGCTGTACATCAACAGTCCTCTCTCAACTGGCAGCTCTAACAATGGCCCGATCATCCGGTGCAAAACCAAGCACTCGCCTCCACTAGAGGTCACAATCACCAATACTAACTCGAGACGTTCCCATGTCACCAGAAAACACAATGGTCGGCCCTCGTACCAGACGAGCTCACACCGGCCGTAACCCTAGCAGCAGCCCAAACTGCGCTAAAAAATGGTTACAGGAACCTCAATCGAGTATCAAAGAGAGCACATCAATGGCAAGAAAGGAAACAACAGATCCAGAGTGGATACATGATCATAGGAAGGAACAGCATCAATAAGGGTATGATCATGAAACTAATAGAATCGGGGATCTCAAATGGATGTATAATCCTGGATATAAAGAGAATCACTGATCTCGAAAATATGTACATCCTAAGGTTCCTTAAGCGGAGTGGCGTGTCGTAAGTATGCCGCGGAACATACCAACGGTACGTCACTCTACTTTAGTCACATATTCCATCAACCAAGGGTCATCCTACACGACGAAGGTTCGGGTCTAATACCCCCTCGACCAAGTCTAAGTTCTGTAAGGTCAAGCCTAAGTTCCGTATATATATAAACGCCCTAGGCTCCACATAGTCTAACTTAGACTCGAACCAAGGTCAACCTAGCGCTCTGATACCAACTTTGTCACGACCCGAAAGAGCACGTGACTGGCCCATGAACCATATGAAGTCTATAGGACTCCATCTGATCCAAGTAAGCCAAAAGCCCAGAAATCTAAAACCATTTTTAAGAATAAGTAAAGAAACTGGTTTAAATAAGTGAAGAAAAACATGTTTGAAATCAAGGTTTTTAAATAACTAAGCCGAATATGCTTTTTAAAACAGTACAGTCTTTTCTAAAAATTTCGGCAGAGTTTCTTTTGTAAAACTGGCCCCGAATGGGGTACAACAAGGATAACAATATATGCAATGATAAAGGCATCCCCAAGCGGGAGCTAGCTCTTCGTCAATTGACGGTCACAACCACACAACGATACAATATACAACGCCAAGTGATGAGGATCAAATCCAAAAAGAAGCTCAAAGCAACAAGAAAACCACAATACTTCTAAGCGCGACTCTAAGGTCGAATAATACATCACTAAAGTCTAGGTCTGAAACAATATACGAGTTTTGGTTGATGGATATTCTAGATACAATGAATAAAATAAATACAATGGTGGTTCTTGATGCGAAAGAATCCACCTACCAAAAGAGATTCACCCGCAAGAAAGTAGTGTGCCAGAAATGCCGCAATGAAACCTGTACGGCAGAACCTGCAAGAACTGTGGCACAACGGGGGTGAGTTGCCAACTCGTGAATAGAAATATCTACAAGCAGAAATCGAATGCAAGACATAAACCTAAGTCAACAATCAGTAATATAACCACAAGAGTACATCTGAAGTATGATAAGGTGGCAAGGTAACATCTAAATATGTATGTAGTGCCAGGTACTCAGGTAATAGTATGTCATCAGTATAGGGTATGTCTGCATGAAGTAAATATGATGAAGTATCAATGAATTAAATCATCAGGAAATCAACGTCGAGCATTGACACAAACTATATATCTCACTATCAAATGAAACCCATATATCATGCATCCGACATGTATGCAGCATTCATGAAGGTACTCTATTAGGTACTACTATTATGTGATGCAATGCATATACAATAAATATGGGGTAGGGGAGATATAATATACCATCGACCATAAAGGCCCCGAGCACATAGGCTCCTCTCCAATCGAGCTCATAGGCTCCGAGCACATAAGCTCCTCTCCAATCGAGGTCATAGGCTCCGAGCACATAGGCTCCCATCACATCGAGCTCATAGGCTCCGAGCACATAGGCTCCTCTCACATCGAGCTCATAGGCTCCGAGCACATAGGCTCCTCTCCAATCGAGCTCATAGGCTCCGAGCACATAGGCTCCCATCACATCGAGCTCATAGGCTCCGAGCACATAGGCTCCTCTCACATCGAGCTCATAGGCTCCGAGCACATAGGCTCCTCTCCAATCGAGCTCATAGGCTCCGAGCACATAGGCTCCTCTGTATAGATCATCATGATAATATATTAAGTATGCGTATATATATATCAGCGTCCCATACCACTAATATATATATACTCAGGAGTAAAATAATCCAGAATCATCATATGCAACCAGATCACAGTGCGAAATCCATGAATTATAATACATGCAATATGAAACACTAATATGAGCATGGAACTTTGTAAAGGCATATACACAAGGAATATGAATCAATAACATATAAGCATGCAATGCAAAGCGAGCCGTAAAGTGAATAGTAAATAAATAGTAACGCGGCTTGCCATTTGAAATAAGTATGACTCGGGTCTAGTCAACATCTACTAAGAAAACTACAGATCTAAGTATCAGGTCAATCAGGAGGGGTAGGTGTGGAAACCACCTAAATCTGAGTCGATAAATATGTATAGATATATAGTCGGTGATCCCGCCTCAAGAACATATCGTACGACATCCTCGAGTTATGAGTGCGGATCTATCATCAATATCGGCTCGTACGGTAAATCATCGTACGGCATCCCAATAGCTGGGTACAGGTCAACATCTCACCATCTCATGACATAGCAGGTATCACCATCATCAGATCATATAAACTGGGGTACTACTCTATGTCTAGTACAAATCGATACCATCAATAAAGTATGCATGCGGGGGTAAACACATATCCCAAGCCCGCAAGAATCACAAGTCATATCCCAAATATGAATCATATCAAATCACCGATCTCGCGGCACAAAGCCCACATCATCGACTCATCTCACAAGTCATCCCATATCATCAAACACAGTGCAAGTACAAGTAATATGCAAGGGTGTGCGTGTAGGTGTAATTCTATTCTAGGGTTCGCGACTATGAACTACACTAGTCACTTCTAACCCTACACTATCCATAATACACCTAACTATCATATAAAATAACAACTACGGACTGCGGGGGTGCTATACGCCATCCACCCGACTTCCCCCTGTAGATATAATCTACTCACCTTGCATCATCATTTGCGGACGTCACCACGCATTTGCTTGTCGTCCTGAAGTCTTCATGGGTACCTACACATCAAAATATTGTATATGCGCATTAAAACCAAATCCAAGCTAAAACGGCGCATGAAATCCAAAACGATACGATAAGGGGGCCTATAGGTGAGAACCTATGGCACGCCTTCAAAACCATCAATAAATCCTCTATATCGTCGTATAAACGCCAAATAGTCGAGGCAAAACACAATCCACCAATTCAGAATCAAAAATACGGAATACGGAAACACGAATCCAAAATAGCAACTTAGGATATATGTCCCAGATTTTACCCTAGATAGAATCTGTCAAAACTAGAAGTACCCAGGGCCAAGAATTGAGGAAATGGGGGCATGCACGCAAAACGAGGAAATTCCTCACTGGTCTGGCCGCAAATTGCGGCCAGAATGGGAATTTCGGCGGCCGTACGGATGAGTTGGGGGATAGGGTTTGGGGTGATGGTTCATTAGTGCCTGCACATCTCATTGTCCACTCAAAATTATTTTCAGGTGCCTCGTATGATAGCAGATTCAAATTAACCTTCACAGATTTCATAATTTCCCCGATATCGGTTTCTAAAATCCGTATTCTGGTTCTAGCTTCAGGTTTTGGGTTCCAATTCATACACTAAGGTGTTGGGATAACCTTAACTGAGCTTAATTTCATAATGCAACACCAATTTCACTCAAACCCTAACTAGGTTTTCATCAAGTCCTTAAAAATCCACAATATCGATTAAATCTTAACATGGGGTTAAGAGAATGCTAAAACTAAGCTAATGGTTCAGAAAAATACCTCATTTGGCAACTCAAGAATTTTCTTGAGTTGCCCCTAGTGGCCAAAATCCTTGCTTCTTTAGCTCCATGTGTAGATCTAGGGATTTTGCACATTTTTAATGAAAGGAGATTGGGGTTTTGGATTGATTTTTGAGATGATGTGAGGAGTTGAAGAGGGGAGGTGGGGTGAGGAAGAAGCAGCAGTAGCAAGGGAGTGTGAGAGAGGAATGAGTGTTGAGAAAATGGAGGAGAATGGCTAAGGATTGGTCAAAGTCCCATACCCCTCTCTCTCACCTACCCTCATTCTATATTCTTTTCTCTTTTTCTTTTCTCTTTAATTCCAAAACCCTTCTCACACCAATAGTAAACCCAAAATAACATGACAAATAAAATGTAACACAAGTGTGGAAAAAGTGATATGTGCAAGTTTTGCACAAAAGTCAAAAAAATCCGATTAGCGATTTTTAATCGCGATTAGCACTAAATTAGTGTTAAACTAATCACAAAAACTTAAAAATGTCATAATTCTCTAATTTACCCTATTTTAGAATTTTCCATAATTTTCCATAATTTTTTTCTCAAATTTTTCCTATTTATTTGCATTTAATAATTCCAAAATATTAAAATATTCAATAAAATAATATTAAATTATAAAAATTCCCAAAAATAATATTTTATCTTTTTGAAGTGTTACACCCGCTCTGTCGTTAGTTAAGTAACCTAACGGGTGATGACGGGGCCCCGTGGCGAATGCGAATGGCATAAGCGTACATCATATTTTGGTTGTTTTCTGCAATGGTAGGATTTAAATGATGGGACGCATTAAAAGAACTAATGCAAGAATATCACGCATTAAAAGAACTAATGCAAGATAATAAACCAAGTTAAAGTCGTTGGAACACTTTCAAAAAACCACTCGGTTCTTTTCAAAACTAACTTTTAAATGCGGAGCTTGAGCCACTCCTTTTAAAAGCTATCTCGTTCCATCGATTATATCAAGTTCACTACGTTCACGGTTTCGCCAAAACCATCCGTAGCCCTCCGTCGTTTCATATGAATATTCAACAGTATTTAAGCTGTGTTTGTTGGCCTTAGTCAAGGTACAGTGTTTGGTAGCTGGTGGGTATTCATATGTTGCATAGATAGAATGCGTTGGTTTGGGACAGTCGTATTGCCTTGTTGGCCATAGTCAAGGGTATATACGGGTGGGTTCAAATTAACCTGGATAACGACGGGTAGAACTTGACATGTGACTTATGATTTGTTGGCCTTAGTCAAGGTCATAAGAGCATGGGGCAAACATCCACATCGGGAGTTTCATAAGTACTGAAACTTGCTAGATTTGCATACCATTTAGAGTGTGGTGATTCTGGTAGGATTCCTTCAGTTTCGTCACGCGATGATATTTGGATCCCGATCCTACTGTGAGTATATGCTACTCCTCGGGAAATTTCTCACTAAACGATCAATGCTATAAACCTAGTAGGTACCTAGAAAGGTGTTAGCGGGGCTACGCCCCCACGGAAAAGAGGTTATTTAATTAAGGAAATTCGCGAAAGCGTTGGAAAACCTCCCTCGAAGTACCGACACTGGCCTGGCTGAACGGTTAAGCGAGTATTGTGCGGTGGGATTGATCCCGACTAATTCTTCCTTTATGGTTTGAGGAGGGATTCGAGAGACAGTGGGAGCCATCCTGTTTAGAAAAACTAAAAACCATTCTAAACTTGCAAGAGCATCATGCTAAAGTGTTTCTTCTCTCTCTCCTAATTGCAGCGACCAATCGACATGACTGGACTTAAGTTACTTCTAGATAAAAATATATTGACAGGGCAAAACTACAAAGATTGGCTCAGGAATGTCAAGATGGCAATCACTTACGACAACCTGGGGTATCTTCTTACCACCAAAGCTCCCCCCCGTCCCAGGTCCCACCTCCAGCGTCGCGGATAAGGAAATCCGTAAGACTTGGGAGATTGATTGCGCGAAGGCCAGGTGCCTCGTGCTTGCCTCTATGGACAGCGAACATCAGAGGAGGCACGAGAATATGGATTTGGAATCCATATTTCTTCATACAAAAGAACTGTATGGAGAGCAGTCTCGTATCGCAAGATACGAAGTGTCGAAGAAACTATTCTCGGCAAAGTTGGCCGTCGGATCATCGGTAGCGGACCACGTGCTTAAGATGATTGGCTACATTGAGGAGCGCGCGGAACTTGGGACCACGTTGGAAAGTGAACTCTATACGGATTTAATTCTCCAGTCCCTTCCATCCACTTACGCCCAGTTTATACTGAACTTCAACTTACAAGAAAAGGAAGTTGAACTTTCAGAACTCCTCAACATGCTGAGGAGGGCAGAGGGCACCCTACAGAAAGGTAGGGAAACACCCGCTTTGTTTGTAGGAGGATCTTCTTCCTCTAGGTCCAAGGCGAAAGCCAAGGGAAAGAGGAAGAAAGCCCCCGCAAAACCAAGAGGCGGTGTTAGTAAAGTGGGTACGAAGGGAAAGGAAAAGGCAACAAAGATTGCGGGGAAGCTTGTGGGAAAGGAAGAATGCTTCTATTGTCATAAGAGTGGACACTGGAAGAAAGATTGCAGGGCTTGGAAAGCCAGGACACAGGAACAGAAGCAGGTTGCGGCTTCAGCTTCAGGTGTGTATGTTATTGAAAACTGTCTTTCTATAAACTCTACTTCCTGGGTATTGGATACCGGATCAGGATCTCATATCTGTAATTCTTTGCAGGCGTTGAGAAACCGTAGGTTTTTGAAAGCAGGTGACATGACCCTCAGAGTTGCGAACGGAGCTAGCATGGATGCTAAAGCCGTTGGGGACTATCACCTGGGAATGACAGATGGGCATGTTTTGGTTTTGCGTAATTGCTTTTTTGTATCCAACGCAACTTGTAATATCATTTCTGTATCTTTGGTTTCTAAAGAAGGTTATGAATTTGCGTTTGTAAGTAATGTTGTAAACATTCACCTTAATCAAGTTCTGATTGGGTCAGGTACACTGAGCAATGGTATATACGTATTGAACCAACCACAGATTTTCAATGTCCAGAATACACACAAAAGAAAGTCTCCAGATATCAATCAGGCTTTCTTATGACATTGTAGACTGGGTCACATCAACGAGACACGGTTGACTAAGTTACATAAAGAAGGATACTTGGATCCGTTCGAGTATCAGTCTTATGCCACTTGTGAATCTTGTCTCATGGGAAAGATGACAAAGACTCCGTTCACTGGACACGGAGAAAGAGCGAGCGAGCTCTTGGGACTCGTACACAGCGACGTGTGCGGTCCAATGTCTACACATGCGCGAAGCGGTTACTCTTACTTCATTACTTTTACGGATGATTTTTCAAGGTACGGTTATGTCTTCTTAATGAAACATAAGTCCGAGGCCTTTGAAAAGTTCCAGGAATATAAGAATGAAGTAGAGAAACAGACCGGCAAAAGTATCAAGATTCTAAGATCGGATCGAGTTGGAGAATACTTAAGTTCCGAGTTCCTGAATTATTTAAAAGAGAACGGAATTCTCTCTCAGCTCACTCCTCCATACACTCCGCAACACAACGGTGTATCGGAGAGACGGAACCGAACCCTATTGGATATGGTACGGTCCATGATGAGTAAGGCTGAGTTACCGCGATCTTTCTGGGGTTATGCACTGGAAACAGCTGCACATCTCTTGAACCAAGTTCCTACTAAAACAGTGCCTACCACACCATATCAGATGTGGAGTGGGAAGAAACCCTGTCTTAAATCCTTTAAGACATGGGGATGTCTGGCTTTTGTAAAAAAGCAGCTTGCGGACAAGCTCGAGGCACGCTCAGTACAGTGCAAGTTTGTGGGATACCCAAAGAACTCCAAGGGGTATCTTTTCTATTACGCAGAGGAGCAAAAAGTCCTTGTTTCTCGTCATGCCCGCTTCTTGGAAACTGAGTTTTTAGAAAATCAGATAAGTGGGAGCGCAGTAGAACTGGAAAAAATTCCAGAACCACAAACCATTACTGAAAGCTTAGAGGAACCAGAGGGTTTAAAAGAACAGGAAATTTGTATCATCCGCCCGAGAGATACTACGGTTTTCTCATAGACGGGGATAGAGAGGATTGCATCATAGATTATGATGAGCCTACTAGCTTCCAGCAGGCCGTTCAGAGCGTTGACTCGGTAAAATGGCTGGATGCAATGCGGACCGAGATGGAGTCCATGTACACCAACAAAGTATGGACGTTGGACATTGCTCCAGACGGGGTAAAACCCGTAGGATGTAAGTGGATCTTCAAAAGGAAGATTGGTGTAGATGGGCAGGTTGAAACCTATAAAGCTAGACTTGTAGCAAAGGGTTTCCGTCAAAGACCTGGTTTGGACTATGACGAAACCTTTTCTCCAGTGGCTATGCTGAAATCCATTCGGATCCTTCTTGCCATTGCTGCCTTCCACGATTATGAGATTTGGCAGATGGACGTAAAGACCGCTTTTCTAAATGGAAATTTAGAGGAGTGTGTCTATATGGATCAGCCAGAGGGTTTCATTCAGATTGGGAGCAGCGGAAAGGTGTGCAAGTTGCTTAAGTCCATCTATGGACTATTTAGGCATCGCGGAGTTGGAACATCTGTTTTGATGAGACGGTCAAGGAATTTGGCTTTATCAAAAATCCAGATGAACCATGCATCTATAGTAAATTTGAAGCGAGAACTGTAGTATTCCTCGTTTTATACGTGGATGAAATTCTCTTAATAGGAAATGACATTCCTATGCTACAATCTGTCAAGGGGTTCTTGTCGCACAGGTTCTCCATGAAAGACCTGGGTGATGCCTCATACATCCTGGGGATCCGGATCCATCGTGATAGATCCAAGAGGATATTAGGACTTTCTCAATCCAGGTACATCGACACCATAGTGAAAAGATTCAGTATGGAAGATTCCAAGCGCGGTAACCTACCGGCTTGTCACAGGATCACCCTCTCTAAAGAGATGTCTCCCAAGACTGATTTGGAGAGGGATCGCATGTCTATTATACCCTACGCTTCTGCGGTAGGCTCTATAATGTATGCGATGTTGTGTACCAGACCGGATGTAGCTTATGCACTGAGTGTGGTAAGCCGGTATCAGTCAAACCCTGGGGAGAAACACTGGATAGCGGTAAAGAACATTCTCAAGTACCTGAGAAGGACTAAGGAGATGTTCTTGGTGTATGGCGGAAAAGACCTCCAGATCGAGGCCTTTGCTGACTCCAGCTTCCAGAGTGACAAGGATGATTCCAAGTCCATGTCGGGTTTCTTCTTTACCCTCAATGGAGGGGCGGTGTGTTGGAAGAGCTCCAAACAGGAAACCGTTGCGGACTCGACTATGGAAGCGGAATATATCGCTGTATCTGATGCCGCAAAAGAAGCTGTGTGGATGAGGAAGTTCTTAAAAGAACTTCAGGTGGTTCCGTCCATTGTTGACCCAATACCTCTGTATTGCGACAACAACGGGGCTATAGCTTTAGCGAAGGAACCCAGGTCCCATCAGAGATCCAGGCTCATCTTGAGGCGGTATCACCTGATCAGGGAGATCGTGTATCGCAAGGAGATCGAGGTTCGGAGGGTTGCTTCAGAAGAAAACACTGCAGATCCATTCACCAAGGCCTTACCCCAGACTCAGTTCGAGCGGCTGATCGAGATGATAGGTCTTCGATACGCCAGTACATGGCCTTAGTGCAAGTAGGAGATTGTTAGTGTATATGCCCTAGAGGCCATTACTGTATCATACTAGTTTGTATATTACTTAAAGGAAGCTTGGGATATTCACCTTGTATAAACAATCTTGCTCAATATAGTAGTATGCTACTTGGTTTGTTTCTACTTCAATGTTTACTTGTGTTTATTTCAGTATATCACTTATACGCATTAGTGGAGCCCTTAGGATCTTTTCTTGATTACCAGCGTTATGATGGCAGTCACACTAGTGGGGGCTGGGTAATCTATAAGCACATCCTCATACAGGTCCCTAGTCGTAGGACTATCGAGACAGGGCATCGATACTCCGGAGTAGACTAGCGTATGCGCTTCTCATCCCAGTGTGGGAGATGGTCTGTCCCACAGCCATCAGTACGTCGTACTGGAGATAGTATACGGGTGCTCGTTGGGTTACGAGTACACTAGACAGGACTCGTCGGGAACTGACAGGTTGGTATTATACCTATCGTCAGTTATCAGTTCCCAGGTGATATGAGTACAACTTAGTCTGCTGACTTGACACTGGCACTTCGCCTCGAGTGTGTTCCTACTGTACTTTGATTACTACCCTACCACGGCTCAAAGGAGTCGTGCAAACGGGTAGTAGTTGGGTACAGTCCCGAAGCACTTGGAGGCAGTGACGGTTAGACAGGATTCGTCTCTCCCGGTATTGGGGGTTGACATCGCGCTGTGTCTAGGAGAGCCATTACACGAGTAGTCCCTGGCCAGGGCAAGCGAGATATACTGGTAGGCTTCCAGTGTTATCTCAGGGTGTTTTGGGCTTCACTCCGACACGACTTGTACCGCTATTAGGGGACTGACATTTTACCGCCCCCTAGGCCCGACATGCGATGTATCAGACGAACAGACCGGACTGTACGGAGACTGTCACATTCAGACTCAGTAGGAGTACAGATGGGGTTTCACCTCGTTCGGCATCTACCTGGGGACCGTTACGCACAGCTAGTGCCGCTTGCGGTCTGTGGTTAAACCAACTGCCAGCGTAGTGTCGAGTCTTTAGAGTCCCACACAGAGGGTATTCGCCTCTGGGCAAAACAGAGTAGAGGTCGAATGGTTTTGCGACAGGGTTCGTTCTCATTCGCGCACTTGTGCACGTTTGGAGTCCGGACGGATTTTACTGGCTGGCTCTGGTTTGAGTCAGATACTGGTATATGTTTTGGGGTTGCTTTTATCTCTCAGTATTCATGTTCCTCGGAACAAGAATGCAGGTGTGTATGCACAGTTATTTGAGGAGGAGGAAGAGGACTTTCATTAGGGTTTCGGAACGGGTGCGTACGCACAGTTGACAGTCGTCTTTTTCCAAACCCTAATGGATTTATGTTATATCAATTAATAATATTAATAAAATGAAATTGTGTCATGGTAGGTTTTTTTGTTGACTTGTTGACCATGGTTTACTTGTTGACCATGGTTGAAGTTTTGACCATCATCATTACAAAAGAAAGATGCTCTTTGATTCTAGCAAATTCATTTAATGTTTGAAATGATAATGGTCATTCCTAAACCTTCCATCAACCTTTTCATTTTCATTATTATTATTAATTTGATAATTCTTTTGCTTTTTGTTATGGTTGCAAAAAGAAAAGAGCTCATTCTATCATTTAGCTTCTCTCTCCTCACTTCATCTTCTTCTTCCTCTAGCAAAAGGAGAATCCTTCTCATGTGTTGAGAATCCCTCTCCTTAAAAGAAAAGCACCCCTTAGACACTCTCTACTCACTCTAGGATCAAAGGTTTAGCAAGCCGAAGATTCTAGTTCTCTCCAAGTTCGAGAAAGAGCCCGAAGGTTGAACCCTCAGGTGGATCCATCTTCGACGAAAGAAGGCGACGAGAAGAGAACCATCAACCTCTACTAGGTTTCAAGAAGAAGGAGTTCAAGTTAGGTATAACCACTTTGCCGAGTAGTTAACTCTCCTTTGCATGTTTGCTAGTTTAGTTTAGAAAAGATCCCGACTTTGTTAGTCCATGTTGCCCCATGCGCTAAAAATTTGATTTTTATACCGTTTCCGCCTCGCCGTAAGAACCGGGGGGTCGCAACGTGGACTTACAATCCTGACACCCTACTGAGCCTGTCTATGACAATATCCGTACAGTTCGGTATGTTCGTCTATGAGCATCGCAAGTCGGGCCTAGGGGGTTGGTAAAAGTCAGACCTCCAAAAGCGGTACAAGTCGTGTCGGAGTGTAGCCCAGAACACCCTGAGATACTACTGGAATACCTACCAGTAAATCTCCTTCCTTGGCCAAGGACTTCGTGTAATGGCTCTCCTGGACACAGCGCGATCTCACCCTAATACCGGGAGAGACGAAACCCCTGCCGATCTGCTCACTGCCTTCATGTAAGTCGATGTACAACACCCCACAACTTGCGGGGAGGCGGAAATATGAAAAACGATCTTGTTCTTTGCTTAAACATCGACTAACCGCATGAATCGAAGCTAAACGATAACTAACAACTATCATAGAAGTTCTAAACTACTATGTGAAGTGATTATACCTAAAGAACCGTGTCCTTCATCTTTACGAACTCCACCTCCTCCTCGGCCTTCTCAAAGTAGTAGAGGATCCACCACGAGATCTTTACTCCAAGCTTTGCCTCTAAACTTGAGGCAACTAGGTTTCTTTAAGTGCTAATCAAAGTACCTAGATGATATAGAGTGAGGGTTATGGATTAAGTAGTCTAACTAATCCTTGTACTCAACACATGAGAGGGGAGGATTAGGGTTTGAAGAGAGGAAGCTTGAGGAGAGAGAAGGTGAGAATAATTATGAAATGAGAAAATGAGTTATCATAATATATATCAAGCATTATTGTTTTTCAAGAAAAGAAAAGAAAATCATTTACAACCATGCTTGATAAATATCTAATGGTGATTCATCTCCATGAGTCATTAAGCATTTATGATGCATTAATGACATGGATGAATCATCCATATGACTCACTAATCTCATTTAATGTATATGCCACCTTAACCTCCTTAGTCACCATCTTCTAGAAGCTTCTCGCGCAATTATGAGAATGCCCCTCCTATCCGTGAAATCACGGAAAAACTTTAGACTGTATGAATCCAATAACCGGATACTAGTAACTGGCTTAAACCAAAGCCGACTAGTAAAAACTGTCCGAAAGTCGTACGTGCGTAAACACAAGTATTTGTCCGAACCCTTGTCGTAAAACCATACGACCTCTATATCGTTTCGCCTGGAGTAGGGAAACTCTCTGTGTGGGACTCTAGAGACTCAACTACTACGCTGGCAGTGGGTTTAACCACAGACCGCATGAGGTACTAGCTGTACGTAACGGTCCCCAGGTAGATGTCGATAAGAAGGCCGATGAGGAAACCCATCCGAACTCCTACTGAGTCTGATGTGACAATCTCCGTACAGTCCGGTCTGTTCGTCTAAGACTATCGCATATCGGGCCTAGGGGGCGGCAAGCGTCAGTCCCCTAATAGCGGTATAAGTCGTGTCGGAGCGAAGCCCATTACACCGTGAGAAACTACTGGAACCTACTAGCAAATCTTGCTTGCCCTGGCCAGGGACTTTGCGTAATGGCTCTTTGACACAGCGCGATATCAACCCCCAATACCGGGAGAGACGAATCATGTCTAACCGCCACTGCCTCCAAGTGCTCGGGACTGCACCCAACTGCTACTTGTTTGCATGACTCCTTTGAGCCGTGGTAGGGTAGCAATATAAGAACAGTAGGACACACTCGAGGCGAAGTAGCAGTGTCAAGTCTGCGGACTATGCTGTACTCATGTCACCTGGGAACTGTTCACTGACGACTGGTATAAAACCAACCAACAGTTCCCTGTGAGTCCTGTCCGGTGTACCCGTAACCTAACGAGCACCTGCATACTATCTCCAGTACGACGTACTGACGGCTGTGGGACAGACCATCTCCCCAACTGGGATGAGAAGCGTACACACTAGTCTACTCCAGAGTATCGATGCCCTGTCTCGATAATCCTACGACTAGGGACCTGAATAAGGATGTGCTTGTAGACTACCCAGCCCTCACTAGTGTGACTGCCATCATAACGCTGGTAGTCAAGCAAGATCCTAAGAGCTCTATCAATACGTATACTCACATATTAAGATAGAAAAACCAAGTAGCATACTACCATGTTTAGCAAGACTGTTATATACATGTTAATATCCCAAGCTTCCATTAAATAATATACAAACTAGTATGATACAATAATGGCCCCTAGGGCATATACACTAACAATCTCCCACTTGCACTAGGGCCATGTACTGGCGTATCGAAGACCGATGATCTCGAGTAGCCTCTCAAACTGAAACTGAGGTAGGGCCTTTGTGAATGGATCAGCAATGTTCTCTTCAGTAGCAACTCTCCGAACCTCGATCTCCTGACGATCAATGATCTCCCTGATCAGGTGATACCGCCTTAAGATGTGTCTGGACTTCTGATGGGACCTTGGTGTAAGTGCACGGCGGCGCCCCGGCCGTCAATCCTACACCGGAATGAGGAAGCGGTGATAAACTTTAATTTTGCGAACTTAGTAAACCGGCACCACCACGCACTAAACACCCGGATCGGGCCATTAAACTAGTTCTAGCAAACTACAAGACGGGTTAGAGATATACCGAGTGATCCGAGTCCTCCGGTCTTCTCGTCGTCGTCCCGATCTCTTGCGGAAACTCCGGTCGTCGCCTCCTCGCCGGAAAGGCACCACATCGCCTGTATCTTTTACGGGCTCCCACCTCAATACCGAGGCAACTCGGGCGCGATGCTGGCAAGTCGACGTGCCCAAGATTTTCTGTAGAATGTAGTGTAGAGGCTATGTCTCATTTGGGGGTTTTAGTTGCCATGGAGGATGGAGGAGGAGGTTAGGAAAATTGGTTCTTTCAATTTTCTAGCAAGAAGAATATGAGATGAAGAATTCCTCACATAACAAAAATGAACTCTCTCATTCTCTCTCCCTCAAAGTGGCCGGTCTCTCATCAAGTGAGAAATGGTGGTGGAGGGCAAAAATAATACAAGAGGGAGGTGAAGGTAGTAAAAGCAATGGGTAACCACATCCAAAAAGAAATCATGATAACAAATCAAATCAACCTTCATCTCATTTCTAATCACAATTAATACAAAGGAAAAGATGGATAAAGCATCTCATGATGACAATCATATCATGAAGCCACAAATGCATAAAACCCCTCCTCAATAAGTTATTTGCAAACTTGCAAATAACCCCCTCCATCGGAAAAGTCCGGTCGGGAAAGAACAAAGGAAAACCGGCCGGAACGGAAAGCAAACTGGCAACTCCAGAAAACTGGTCCCGTAATAAATTACAGGAAAACCCCGATACTGTGCATACACACCCGCATCTGTATTCCGACCGGATACAAATGCAATGAGACAAAATCTACACTGTACTATACTAGGATCCGGCTTAAACCAAAGCCGGCTAGTAATATCCGTTCGATCCTGATCCGTGCAATACCGCACGTATCCGATCGAACCTTTCCATATATCTATACGACCTCTAGTACTAACCGTCTGATCCTGATCCGTGCAATACCGCACGTATCTGATCGGACCCTGTCATATCTCCATACGGCCTCTACAGCGTTTCGCTCGAAACTTGAGTAACTGAAAGTGTGGTGGACTCTAAAGACTCGTCAATAGTATGGCTGTGGATTTAACCACTAGCACGTCAGAGGTATAAGCCAATACGTGACGGGCCACCAGCTATTGACCAAAAGGGACGTCGATGAGCGAATTCATCCTGACACCCTACTGAGCCTTTCAGTGACAATATCCGTACAGTCCGGTCCGTTCGTCTATGAGCATCGCATGGCGGGCCTAGGGGGTTGGTAAAAGTCAGACCACCAAAAGCAGTATAAGTTGTGTCGGAGTGTAGCCCAGAACACCCTGAGATACTACTGGAATACCTACCACTAAATCTCCTGCCTTGGCCAAGGACTTAGTGTAATGGCTCTCCTAGACACAGCGTGAACTCACGCCCAATACCGGGAGAGACGAACCCCGGAAGATCCGCTCACTGCCTCCATGTGGCTCGGGACTGTACCCAACTAAAACCTGTTTGCACGACTCGTTTGAGCCGTGGTAGGGTAGTAATCAAAGCACAGTGGGAACTCACACGAGACAAATGACGATCTCAGGTCGATGAACTAACCTGTACACATGTCACCAGGGAACTGCTATCTGACGTCTGGTATAAGACCAACTAGCATGTTCCCGGCGAGTCCTGTCCGGTGTACTCATAACCCAATGAGCACCTGTATACATCTTAGTTGATCCAACTAACACCAGTGGCTTGTGAGACCGGCCACCACCCCTCGTGGGGGTCTCGACTGTATACACTAGTCTACTCTGGAGAATCGATGCCCTGTCTCGAAACTCCCACGACTAGGGACCTTTTAAGGATGTGCTTATAGACTACCAGCTCCCACGTATATGATCGCCCTCATACTGCTGGCAGTCAATCAAGAATCCTAGGGGCTCTATCAACGTGCAATAGCGACCTGTCAGGTCACCTAAAGCAGTACACGATGATAAAGGTAAACCAGATAGCATACTATCATCTCGAGTAAGACTGTCCTACCGGGATAGGTCCTCCCTCAATCATTGCAATCACGTGCCTGTGATCCAATAATTGACTCTGAGGGCACTATCTCCAATAATCTCCCACTTGCACTCAAGGCTAATTATTGCGATGTCGCATACTCACAGCCCGTGTGATACCGAACACCCAACTCCTCTACTTGTCAGTCTCACAAAACTCGTTTGCGAAACTATTGCGTTCGAGGAATAGCCTCGGTGAGTGGATCCGCTTTGATGTTTCTTTCTATGTCTCTCTATATCTCAAGTTCGCGGAGAAAGCCATCTCCCGAAATGAGCAATACCTGTCTTAGAATGTGTCTGGATGTCTGATGGGACCTAGCTCATAAATGAACTCCAAATCCAAACTTCTTAGACTGTATCGTCAACTGAACTTAATCAGTATCCTGCGCCATGCCTTCCCTCAGTATCGACCTGGACCATCTGTCCAAAATACTGCCCCTCATCAGAGGGAAAACTATAACTCTGACAACCTCCTTGTCGTCCATGTCACCTTGGAAGCCTGGAATGATAACTGTCTCCCGAATGAGGCTGTCGTTATCATATCCCTAGAACATCCACTTATGTTCTAAAACTGCTTCCGACTGTTTCTCCAGGATTGGATCAATATCAACTTATTGCATCTAGTGCAAGAACAACATCTGGTGTGGTACTTCACATCTCATGATTGACTCAATTGCCTAAGCAAGTGATCTGTCAATCATGCACATCCCTCTCTACTTTAGTCTATAAGACACCTTTAGAGAGGGTGACTCCATCACCTGCAGGTATACTACCGTGCCAGGAGTCGTCCATTCTAAATACTCTTAAAATGCTGTCTAAGTACCCAGATTGGGAAACCACCCAAATCTAGATCTAAAACCATAGATCTAGTAACCAGTATGTCTGATATAATATCCAAGTCCTGTGTGGAGAAACCACTGTGTGACGACCAAAGTATAACCGATCGTAGTATAGGAATATCACTTCCTACTCTGTGTATGTCATCCAAATACCATGACATCACATCCTACTACCTTCTCAACAGATCCATCTCCTATTCTGACGAAGTCAAACCTATGACTGTCACATCAGAAATAGATGATCTATCCCCGCTACTCTGCTTTAGTCTATAAATAGACATAAGCTACCTGTCCACCAATGCTTCCGCTGCTCCCACTGACCACGACAACCCTCTGGCAGAGTCATATAGACGTACACTTCTAAAGCAAGTTTAGAACGACGCTATACTCATCCTCCTGCCGGGTCTCACAGTCTGGAACAACAGCAATGGCAAGTCTGGGTAAACAAGAACCTCTCTGCCACCGTCCTTGAGTATACCGAAGTACCTCTCGGGTGCCTGAGGTTACCCACCGTATCTGCGGAGTGGCCAATGGAATATCAAACCAGATTGAATATTTAGGTTCTTATAAAATATTCAGTAATCGTTTGCGGTTCTGGAATCACTTCCAGTTCTACCATACTCCCACAACTGTTTTCTGAAAAAAAAATCCATTTTATTAAAACTGTGGCGAGTCAAGAACAATATCACTATTGATCTTCCAGATGGTAGAATATCAACCCTCTGCATAGCCCGGGTCAACCCACAAACAACCATTACAGAAACGTGCCTTGAGTTATCCAGAGTCTGGTTTTAAGCATAAGCTGGACAACTCCCCGTATCTTAACAATGTCAAGATATGAACTGTTCTATATCCAATATAGAAACAGAGGCACTGATTTAATTGAACCAGATTCAAATCATGCAGCTGTCTCCAGTGCATGTCAACTAAATGGAAGGAGGCCGATCAGCGCTACTCAACTTAGGAATGCTTCCAATTATGAGTAACCTGAAAGAGAAGCAAGTTCTCTTTACCACTACTATCAACTGAATACCATGTACAAGTATCTACATCTTCGATCATTTTGAAGAATCCCGATACTTGCAATACCTGGTTCTCTACTTTATTCATATACCTATAACTTCTCAAAATTCGGACCCTGTGTTTCTACGAAACACCTGTCTAAAAACCAGAGAAGTCATAAGTAAACCGAATGTAGTACGAGGACCAACCCCTCTGTCCTAATGGACACTGGACAATATACAATGCTCTGTATAAGTCCCCTGAGTCAAGTGACTCATTCACTGTGTGTCGTAGGTTGAAAACTGTACTATGGTTATGAAGAATTACACAGTTGTTCAATGCTCCTTACCTAACCATCCACTGGTATAGGTAAATGTCATAGACATAATTTCAAAAAGGTATGTCTCACTCTATAAAAATAGACGTACAGATATATCAATTTGAAATTGGTGCACAACAACGGATATTCAAAACCAAATATTTGCCGACCGGCAAACAGCCGAGGTGACTTCCTCAAATATCACCAATTACAACGAATCGCGATATAATGAGGATGATCACCTAATTCCCAATAACTTACTCCCACTCATCATCTGTAAAACCATACAGATGTGAGAATCATACCTGTTAAATACATACCCTGGAGCAAGTGTCTTATTGGGAAATCAGTTTTCTATTAACAGTACACAGTGAAACTGAAACATTGAAATGTTTCGATGGGGTATCCTTGTATTCCTAGTAATGCCTCTTCCATTATCCAGATTCACAACTATAACCGTATAATTCTTTGCCACCTCTCCAAATCCCTTTATATGTCTTTAGTCATTACCTTCTGTACACCCCTTTAGGCCAAATGGTTTTCTTCCTTCCCTACCGTTCGGCACCAGCCTATGGTTTGGAAGAAGACTATCCAATAAGTATAATGGGTGTACTGTCCTAATCCTAGGAGCACTCGCAATGCGAGAGAAGGTGAGGATAAAAGACACCTGAATGAACTTAATTCGTATTTCTCCTGAACCAGGATCCATCCCCGAACTGGAACAAGTTCCTTTCGAGTTCGTATATAACCATATGATGGATTATCTAATAAACTGGGATCTTCGTAGTGATACAGAGTGTCCTGGAGAAATACAAAGGTGATTTAGGATTGGCGAAGAAATACTTGGTTTGTTCGTGAATAGTAGTCGCAATTTACTTTGCCCTCTTACTAATCCCTTGCTTTGTCTTAACATAATACCTGCTGTACACCGTTTAGGCTAATTGGCTTTCTTCATTCCCTACCGGTCGGCACCAGCCTAAGGTCTGGAAGAAGACTATCCAATTTGCGTAATAGGTGTACTATCTCCTAAACCAAGGAGTACTCGCAATCTGAGAGAGAAGGTAAAAGGAAAAGACAACTGAATAATCCTATTCGTTTTCTCCAGAACCAGAAACCATCCTCGAATTCCTTCGAGTTCGTATATAACCATACGATGGTTTTGTCCAATGGAAGTGGACGTTCGTAGCAATACGGGGTGTCCTGAAGAAAAGAGTAAAAGTAGGAGTGGCAATGAGGTTTGCGACTCTGACAATCCAAAAGCCAGTGTTAAGAAGGTTCGGTCAACTTGGTCACTGAGTCATAGTCTGGGGTCGGGTCAATGGTCGCTGCCAAAGAGAGAGAGAGAAAAGAAACACTCAGCGTGCACTCTAACCTAGATCAGAATGGTTACCAATTTATCTAATCTGGAAACCTCCCACTGTACCTCAAATTCTCCTTCAAACCTAAAAGAAGAATTAGTAGGGAATACCCGAGGAGTAAACCAACTCATCAGTGGGAATCAGGATCCAACTATCATTGCATGATAACGTGACGGAATCCGCTCACGGTGTCACACTCCAGAAGGTATGCGCATATCTGGCAAGTTTCAGTACTTTTGAAACTCTCGATGTGATTTTTACCCCATGCTCTTATGACCTTGACTTTGGCCAACATATCATAAGTCACATGTCAAGTTCTACCCGTCATTCTCCAGGTTAATTTGAACCCACCCGTACATACCCTTGACTTTGGCCAAAATGGCAGTACGACTGTCCCAAACCAACGCATCTATCTATGCTGCATATGAATACCCCAATAGCTACCAATCACTGTGCCTTGACTTTGGCCAACATACACAGCTTGAATACTATTGACCACCCATATGAAACGACGGAGGGCTACGAATGGTTTCTGGCGAAAACCTTTAACGTAATGAACTTGATATCGTTGAAGGAACGGATAGCTTTTTAGAAAAATATAGTGACGAAAACCTTTGCTAAAGAGGTCACTCCCGGTGAAGGGATCTCGGCTCTTTCCCAGTAGAATGAGGTGCAGGATATTCCAAATGAATACCACGATGCAAAGCAAAAGTAATCGGCTATAGTGAAGTTATTACCCTGACGCAAACTTCTGTCCAAGGGGTCACTCCCGGTGAAGGGATCTCGGCCCTTGCCTTGTCGACTGAGGTGATGGATATTCATAACCGAATATCACTGTGCAAAACAAAAGAGAACGTCCTTGCAATAACAGCTTTTTGAAAAGTGTTCCAACAACATCAGATTAGGTTTGTTTTTAACTTGCATTGATCCGAATCAATGCAGTCCCATCAATTGATCACACCACAAAGAACGAAAATATACTGATGTACGTATATGCCATCCGCATTCGCCACTGGGTCCCGTCATTCCCCGTTAGGTTAGCTAACTAACGACAGAGCGGGGATTGGACTAGCGCGGATGCAAAACATATACAACATCTACTAGTATATATACCAATATATTATATTTCGCTCAAGGCGTGATAAAATGCAACATCACAGAAATGCACAGCATCACAGAACAATACAGATATCTAGGATCCCCGGGTTTCACAGAGCCACTACTGAAACCCGACGTTCCCCTGGTCGTGTGGATAGCCTGCGCAATGAAATCCTAGACCCCTACGGGCGCGGCAAGTTACCCGCCAAAACCTGAAGCGAGGCAGCCCCCTTCAGCAACGTGAATGGACCACCCGGCACTTCACGGAATCCGGTAACTTGGGCACCCCTGCTGGGTCAACCTGTACCCCCTACGAGTGCGGCGAATAGCCCGCCAATCCTAGAGTGAAGCCCCCTCCGTCTCAATGCCATGAGATGCGGGCTTGTTGCCTTCTAGAACCCGGCTATCCGTGCACCTCTCCGCGGGGTAATCCTAGTACAGAAAGTAAAATATACATACAACGGGTACATCGACCGCAACCTGGTCGTGCCCCAAAATAATAATACAATCAGGCAGTGACGGCAGTCCACATGTCGGACGCTCGCCCCGCAATATCAAATGTACATAATACAACAAAAACAGTACTAGCATTGCATCCAGGCTATCCCCCACGACCGATCCACAACATCACAGCATAATACAGAACATCAACGTGAAAGTCACGTTCGCAAATCCGTCTAACCGGGCTATAGCAGTTAGACAGGATTTACCGATCGAGTGACATTCACGGTCGCAGATATAATGTAAATACTGTGAAATAATGTGTTTAAAATATCCGATCGATTAAATTTTACCAAGTGGGCCCCCAAGCAATACTGTAGCAAAGCAAGAAATTCTGGGCCCAAAAATAATATTCCAGAAACCCTATTTTTACCCCAGAAGCCCACTGGAAAAATTTGACGCATTGATCCCTCCATACTGCGGCGGAACCGCGGCGAAAAGTGGGGTTTGGCCGCGGTTCCGCGCTCTCCCTGAAATATCAATGTGTCGAATTTCTCCATAATTTTTAGGACTTCCAGTACATCAGTTTTCTACAACCTGAAAAATTTTCAGAGCCAGAAAAAATTCGACAGAAAACTGATGTGAAGAAAACGTGGGTTTTTGGAAATTTGGTCTATCGGAAATGCAAACACATCAAACAAAGCTAGACTATGTTAATGGCGAGGCTCTGATACCACTGTAAGTGCACGGCGGCGCCCCGGCCGTCAATCCTACGCCGGAATGCGGAAGCGGTGATAAACTTTAATTTTGCGGACTTAGCAAACCGGCACCACCGCGCACTAAACACCCGGATCGGGCCATTAAACTAGTTCTAGCAAACTACAAGACGGGTTAGAGATATACCGAGTGATCCGAGTCCTCCGGTCTTCTCGTCGTCGTCCCGATCTCCTGCGGAAACTCTGGTCGTCGCCTCCTCGCCGGAAGGGCACCACATCGCCTGTATCTTTTACGGGCTCCCACCTCAATACCGAGGAAACTCGGGCGCGAAGCTGGCAAGTCGACGTGCCCAAGATTTGCTGTAGAATGTAGTGTAGAGGCTATGTCTCATTTGGGGTTTTAGTTGCCATGGAGGATGGAGGAGGAGGTTAGGAAAATTGGTGCTTTCAATTTTCTAGCAAGAAGAATATGAGATGAAGAATTCCTCACATAACAAAATTGAACTCTCTCATTCTCTCTCCCACAAAGTGGCCGGCCTCTCATCAAGTGAGAAATGGTGGTGGAGGGCAAAAATAATACAAGAGGGAGGTGAATGTAGTAAAAGCAATGGGTGACCACATCCAAAAAGAAATCATGATAACAAATCAAATCAACCTTCATCTCATTTCTAATCACAATTAATACAAAGGAAAAGATGGATAAAGCATCTCATGATGACAATCATATCATGAAGCCACAAATTCATAAAACCCCACCTCAATAAGTTATTTGCAAACTTGCAAATAACCCCCTCCATCGGAAAAGTCCGGCCGGGAAAGAACAAAGGAAAACCGGCCGGAACGGAAAGCAAACTGGCAACTCCAGAAAACTGGTCCCATAATAAATTACAGGAAAACCCCAATACTGTGCATACACACCCGCATCTGTATTCCGACCGGATACAAATGCAATGAGACAAAATCTACACTGTACTATACTAGGATCCTGCTTAAACCAAAGCCGGCTAGTAATATCCGTTCGATCCTGATCCGTGCAATACCGCACGTATCCGATCAAACCTTGCCATATATCTATACGGCCTCTAGTACTAACCGTCCGATCCTGATCCGTGCAATACCGCACGTATCTGATCGGACCCTGCCATATCTCCATACGGCCTCTACAGCGTTTCGCTCGAAACTTGAGTAACTGAAAGTGTGGTGGACTCTAAAGACTCGTCAATAGTATGGCTGTGGATTTAACCACTAGCACGTCAGAGGTATAAACCAATACGTGACGGGCCACCAGCTATTGACCAAAAGGGACGTCGATGAGCGAATTCATCCTGACACCCTACTGAGCCTGTCAGTGACAATATCCGTACAGTCCGGTCCGTTCGTCTATGAGCATCGCATGGCGGGCCTAGGGGGTTGGTAAAATTCAGACCACCAAAAGTGGTACAAGTCGTGTCGGAGTGTAGCCCAGAACACCCTGAGATACTACTGGAATACCTACCACTAAATCTCCTGCCTTGGCCAAGGACTTCGTGTAATGGCTCTCCTAGACACAGCGCGAACTCACCCCCAATACCGGGAGAGACGAACCCCTGAAGATCCGCTCACTGCCTCCATGTGGCTCGGGACTGTACCCAACTAAAACCTGTTTGCACGACTCCTTTGAGCCGTGGTAGGGTAGTAATCAAAGCACAGTGGGAACTCACACGAGACAAATGACGATCTCAGGTCGATGAACTAACCTGTACACATGTCACCAGGGAACTGCTATCTGACGTCAGGTATAAGACAAACTAGCATGTTCCCGGCGAGTCCTGTCCGGTGTACTCATAACCCAATGAGCACCTGTATACATCTTAGGTGATCCAACTGACACCAGTGGCTTGTGAGACCGGCCACCGCCCCTCGTCGTGGTCTCGACTGTATACACTAGTCTACTCTGGAGAATCGATGCCCTGTCTCGAAACTCATACGACTAGGGACCTTTTAAGGATGTGCTTATAGACTACCAGCTCCCACGTATATGATCGCCCTCATACTGCTGGCAGTCAAGCAAGAATCCTAGGGGCTCTATCAACGTGCAATAGCGACCTGTCAGGTCATCTAAAGCGGTACACGATGATAAAGGTAAACCAGATTGCATACTATCATCTCGAGTAAGACTGTCCTACCGGGATAGGTCCTCCCTCAATCATTGCAATCACGTGCCTGTGATGCAATAATTGACTCTGAGGGCACTATCTCCAACACTTGGTTCCTTCGCTAAAGCTATAGCTCCTTTGTTGTCGCAATACAGAGGTATTGGATCAACAATGGTAGGAACCACCTGAAGTTCTGTTAGGAACTTCTTCATCCAGACTGCTTCTTTTGCGGCATCGCAAGCAGCAATATACTCCGCTTCCATCGTCGAGTCAGCAACGGTGTCTTTCTTGGAACTCTTCCAGCACACCGCCCCTCCATTGAGGGTAAAGACATAACCCGACATGGACTTGGAATCGTCCTTATCACTCTGGAAGTTGGAATCAGCAAAGGCCTACAACCTGAGGTCTTTTCCGCTGTAAACCAAGAACATCTCCTTAGTCCTTTTTAGGTACTTGAGAATGTTCTTTACTGCTATCCAGTGCTTCTCCCCTGGGTCTGACTGATACCGGCTTACCATGCTCAGTGCGTAAGCTACATCTGGTCTGGTGCACAACATCGCATACATTATAGAGCCTACCGCAAAAGCGTAGGGTATAATAGACATGCGTTCCCTTTCCAAATCAGTCTTGGGAGACATCTCTTTAGAGAGGGTGATTCCGTGACAAGCCGGTAGATTACCGTGCTTAGAATCTTCCATACTGAATCTTTTCAGTACAGTGTCGATATACCTGGACTGCGAAAGTCGCAACATCCTCTTGGATCTATCACGATAGATCCGGATCCCCAGAATGTAAGAGGCATCACCCAGGTCTTTCATGGAGAACCTGTGTGACAAGAATCCTTTGACATATTGTAGCATAGGAATGTCATTTCCTATCAATAGAATGTCATCCACGTACAAGACGAGGAATACGACACTTCTGGCTATAACTTTACAATATATGCATGGTTCATCTGGATTTTTGATAAAGTCATATTCTTTGACCGTTTCATCAAAACAGATGTTCCAACTCCGCGATGCTTGCTTTAATCCATAAATGGATTTAAGCAACTTGCATACTTTCCCGCTGCTCCTACTCTGATTGAAACCCTCTGGCTGATCCATATAGACACACTCTTCTAAATTTCCATTTAGAAAAGCCGTCTTTACGTCCATCTGCCATATTTCATAATCATGGAAGGCAGCAATAGCAAGAAAGGACCCGAATGGATTTGAGCATAGCCACTGGAGAAAAAGTTTCGTCATAGTCCAAACCAGGTCTTTGACGAAAACCCTTTGCAACAAGTCAAGACTTATAGGTTTCCACCTGTCCATCTACACCAATCTTTTTCTTGAAGACCCATTTGCATCCTATAGGTTTTACCCCATATGGAGCAATGTCCAAAGTCCATACTTTATTGGGGTACATGGACTCCATTTCGGTCCGCATTGCATCTAACCATCGTACCGAGTCGCCGCTCTGGATGGCCTGCTGGAAGCCAGTAGGTTCATCATCATCTATGATGCAATCCTCTGTATCCCCATCTATGAAAAAACTGTAGTATCTCTCAGGCTGATGAGACGGCCTACTACTCCTGCGGAGGGGTGCGGGAATGTTCTGTTCTCCTTTAACTACTGGTTCTACCAAACTTTCAGTATTAGCTTGTGGTTCTGGAATTTCTTCCAGTTCTATTTCGCTCCCATTTGATTCCTTTTCTAAAAACTGATGTTCTAGAAAATGGGCATTACGAGAAACAAATACCTTTTGTTCCTCTGCGTAATAGAATAGATATCACCTGGAGTTCGTTGGATATCCCACAAACTTACACTTTACTGATCGTGCCTCGAGCATGTCCACATGCTGCTTTTTAACAAAAGCTGGACATCCCTAAATCTTTATATATAGTAGATGGGGTTTCTTCCCACTCCACATCTGATATGGAGTGGTAGGAACAGTCTTGGTAGGTACTATGTTCAGAAGATATGCCGCTGATTCTAGCGCATAACCCCAAAAAGATCGCGGTAACTCAGCATTACTCATCATGTATCGTACCATATCCAATAGGGTTCGATTCCGTCTCTCCGAAACACCGTTATGCTGTGGAGTGTATGGAGGAGTAAGCTGAGAGAGAATTCCTTTCTCTTTTAGGTAACCTAGGAACTCGGCACTCAAGTATTCACCACCTCGATCAGATCTTAGTTTCTTGATACTTTTGCCGGTTTGGTTTTCTACTTCATTCTTATACGCTTGGAATTTCTCAAAAGCCTCGGATTTATGTTTCATCAGATAAATGAATCCGTACCTTGAGTAATCATCCGCGAAAGTAATGAAATAGGAAAAACCACCTCTTGCATGTGTAGATATTGGACCACATACATCGCTGTGTATGAGTCCTAAGAGCTCGCTCGTTCTTACTCCATGTCCAGTAAATGGAGTCTTTGTCATCTTTCCTTTGAGACAAGATTGACAAGTGTCATAAGTTTGATATTCGAACGAGTCCAAATATCCTTCTCTATGCAACTTAGTCAACCTTCTCTCATTGATGTGACCCAGTCTACAATGCCATAAGAAAGCTTTATTTAAATCTGGAGACTTTCTTTTTAGTGTGTTCTGGATATTGAAAATTTGGAGTTGGTTTAACACATATATACCTTTTTCCAGTGTACCGGACCCAATCAAACTATGATTAAGGTGAATGTTAACAACACCACTTCCAAACGTGAAATCATAACCTTTATTTGATAACAAGGAAACAGATATGATATTACACGTTAAGCTTGGTACAAAATAACAGTTATGTAAAACCAAAATGTGTCCACTCGTCAATCCTAGGTGATAATCCCCGACGGACGCAGCTCCCACGCTAGCTCCGTTAGCAACCATCAGGGTCATATCACCTTCCTTCAGCACTCTACGGTTTCTCAGTGCCTGCAATGAATTGCAAATATGAGATCCTGATCCGGTATCCAATACCCAAGAAGTAGAGTTGATTGACATACAATTCTCAATTACAAACACACCTGAAGTCGAAGCCACAGCTTGCTTCGGTTCCTGATTCTTGGCGTTCCACGCCTTGCAATCCTTTTTCCAGTGCCCTTTCCTGTGACAATAGAAGCACTCATCCTGGCCCACTACTGGTACCGCAAACTTTTCCTTTCCTTTCCCTCCTACCTTACTTACACCTCCTCTAGGTCTGGGGGCGGCCTTCTTTTTCCTTCCTTTGGCCCTAGCCTTGGACCCGGAAGAAGAAGCACCACCAACAAACATAGCGGGTGTTTCCCTTGCCTTCTGCAAGGTGCCCTCTGCACTCCTTAACATGTTCAGGAGTTCCGGAAGTTCAACTTATTTTCTTTGAATGTTGAAGTTCAGGATAAACTGGGCATAGGTGGGAGGAAGGGACTGGAGAATAAGGTCTGTATAGAGCTCATTATCCAAAGTCGTCCCAAGGTCTGCGAGCTCTTCTATATAGCCGATCATCTTTAGGACATGTTCTCATACCGATGACCCGACAGCCAACCTCACTCGAAACAAGTTCTTAGAGGTCTCGTATCTTGCTATACGAGATTGCTCTCCATAAAGTTCCTTTGTATGGAGAAATATGTTATCTAGTTCCATATCCTCGTGCCTCCTCTGATGTTCATTGTTCATCAAGGCAAGCACGATGCACTTGGCTTTCGCGCAATCGAAATCCCAGGTTTTGCGGATTTCCTTATCCGCATTACTGGAATTGGGACCACGGACAGCAGGTGCCGTAGCGGTGAGGACATACTCCAATTTGTCATAGGTCAAAGCCATTTTGACATTCCGCAGCCAATCTTTATAGTTTGGCCCTGTCAGTATATTTTTCTCTAAAAGTAACTTAAGTCCAGTCATTTTCAGGGTCGCTGCAATTAGGAGAGAGAAGAAAACTCTTTAGCATGATGCTCTTGCAAGTTTAGAATGGTTTTTAATTTATATAAACTGGATGGCTCCCACTGTTTTTCGAATCCTTCCTCAAACCATAAAAGAAGAATTAGCCAGGACTATTCTCACTGTACAATACTTGCTTAACCGTTCAGCCAGGCTGGTGTCGGTACTTCGAGGGAGGTTTTCCAACGCTTTCGCGAAGTTCCTTAATTAAATAACCTCTTTTCTCTGGGGGCGTAACCCCGCCGACACCTTTCTTGACACCTACTTGGTTTATAGCATTGATCTTTAAGTGACGAATATCCTGATGAGTAGAATATATTCACAGTAGGATCGGGATCCAAATATCATCGTATGATAATGTTGAAGGAATCCTACCAACATTCATCAAACTCCAAATGGTATGCAACTCTTTGCAAATTTCAGTTTCTTTAGAAATTTCCGATATATATTTTTGCCCCATGCTCTTATGACCTTGGCGTTAGGTCAAAATGTCATAAGTCACATGTCAAGTTCTACCCATCATTATCTTGTCAATTTGAACCCATCCGTATATATCCTTGACGTTCGGCCAAAATGATAATACGACTGTCCCAAACTAACTCATCTATCTATGCAATAAATGAATATCCAGTAGCAACCAAACACTATGCCTTGGCGTTAGGTCAAAATACATAGCTTGAATACTACTGAACACCCAGATGAAATGACGGAGGGCTACGAATGGTTTTGGCGAAACCGTGAACGTAGTGAACTTGATATAACCGAAGGAACCAGATAGCTTTTAAAAGGAGTGGTTAAAGCTCCGTATTTAAAAATATCTGTTTTTAAAATTAACCGAGTGGTTTCTTTTAAATTGTTCCAACGATTAAACTTTTGGTTTATTTTCTTTGCATTATTAATAATGCGTCCCATCATTAACCTATCATTGCAGAAAACAACGAAAATACAACGTCCTCTTATGCCATCCGCATTTGCCACGGGGTCCCGTCATCACCCGTTAGGTTACTTAACTAACGGCAGAGCGGGGGCTGGGCTAGCGCGGGTGTAAAACATAAGTGACGTCTAAATAGCTATCATATATAGATATTGTACATTCGACAGACGCAATAATAGGCATTCCAGATCTCATATGAACTTTATTGGATTTGCAAGCAATCCGTGTTTGTTTAGAGCCTGCAACAAAAGACGGATTACACAGTTGTGATGAATAGCCATTACCCCACCCTAGACCCTTACGGGTACGGCAAACTACCCGTCAAATACCTGAAGTGAAGCGGTCTCCCTCAACAAAGTGAGTAGGCCACTAAACACTTCAAAGTACCCGGTAGTTTGTGTACCCCACCTTGGGTCTATCCTAGGAGCAAAAACAGTAAAAATGAAATAATACAACGGTGGCTACAACCGCAACCTGGATGTGCCCCGCAAAATAATTTTACAACATATTACAGTTATATCGAATGAATTAAAATAATAACCCATCACAAACCCCGGCTAATCATCACAACAGTCCAATACAGTTCACAACCACAAACAGTAAAAACCATTACAGAAATGTGCAACCCCCTGCCAACCAACATACTAGCAGTTAGGGGAGGTTTACGAACACATTATACAAACACGGATATAATCAAATTAGCAAACATCGTAAAATTTCGATCGAACAAACGCTTTTAGATTCTACTCCAATACTTCTCTGTGCACCTCAGACTTGAGCAGAAAAATAAACATCCCAGAAACATCACTGTTAACACCTAGGAGTTACTGAATAAATTTGGGCCGACTGGGCCCCAACTCGGCCGCGGATCCGCCGCGGATCGCATGGATCCGCCGCAGTTCCGCTGTGAGATGGCCGAGTTAGGGGTCCAAATTTCTTCAGTAGCCCTAGTTTTTCCTGCTTGTTATTCTGAAGCACCCTGAAAAATTTTTACAGCCAGTTTAAAATTCGACAGCAAGCGTGATAATCGACGATGTTTCCGGTTCCTTTTTGCGTTCGAAATTCTTACGACTTTGCTAATGAGTTAATTATTGTTTAGCGAGGCTCTGATACCACTGTAAGTCGATGTACAACACCCCACGACTTGCGGGGAGGCGGAAATATGAAAAACAATCGTGTTCTTTTCTTAAACATCGACTAACCGCATGAATCGAAGCTAAACGATAACTAACAACTATCATAGAAGTTCTAAACTACTATGTGAAGTGATTATACCTAAAGAACCGTGTCCTTCGTCTTTACGAACTCCACCACCTCCTCGTCCTTCTCCAAGTAGTAGACGATCCACCACGAGAGCTTTACTCCAAGCTTTGCCTCTAAACTTGAAGCAACTAGGTTTCTTTAAGTGCTAATCAAAGTACCTAGATGATATAGAGTGAGGGTTATGGATTAAGTAGTCTAACTAATCCTTGTACACAACACATGAGAGGGGAGGATTAGGGTTTGAAGAGAGGAAGCTTGAGGAGAGAGAAGGTGAGAATAATTATGAAATGAGAAAATGAGTTATCATAACATATATCAAGCATTATTGTTTTTCAAAAAAAGAAAAGAAAATCATTTACAACCATGCTTGATAAATATCTAATGGTGATTCATCTCCATGAGTCATTAAGCATTTATGATGCATTAATGATATGGATGAATCATCCATATGACTCACTAATCTCATTTAATGTATATGCCACCTTAACCTCCTTAGTCACCATCTTCTAGAAGCTTCTCGCGCAATTACGTGTAACACTTCAAAAAGATAAAATATTAATTTTGGGAAATTTTATAATTTAATATTATTTTATTGAATATTTTAATATTCTGGTAATTTTAAATGCAAATAAATAGGAAAAAGTTAAGAAAAATTATGGAAAATTCTAAAATAGGGTAAATTAGAGAATTTTGACATTTTAAAGTTTTTGTGATTAGTTCGACACTGATTTAGTGCTAATCGCGATTAAAAATCGCTAATCGGATTTTTGGCAATTTTGTGCAAAACATGCACATATCACTTTTCCTACACTTGTGTTACATTTTCTACCATGTTACTTTGAGTTTACTATTGGTGTGAGAAGGTTTTGGAATTAAAGAAAAGGAAAAGAAAAAGAAAAAGAGAAAAGAAAATAGGTATGGTGAGAGAGAGAGAGAGAGTAGGTGAGGACCATTGACTAAAACCTTAGCCTCTTCTCTTCACTCTCCTCCTCATTTCTCTCCCTCTCCCACCATTTGCTGCTGCTGCTCCTGCCACTCATTTCCCCCCCATCTTCAAGCCCTCTAATCACCTCAAAAATCAATCCAAAACCCCAATCTCATTTCATAAAAAATGTGCACAATCCCTAGATCTACACTTGGAGATAAAGAAGCAAGGATTTGGGACACTAGGGGCAACTCAAGAATTTTCTTGAGTTGCCAATTGAGGTAATTACCGAACCATTAGCTTAGTTTTAGTATTACTTATGCCCCATGTTTAGTTTTGAATCGATATTGTGTGATATTATGGACTTGAAGAAAACCTAGTTAGGGTTTGAGAGAAACTTGTGTTGTATTGGGAAATTAAGCTCAGTTGAGGTTATATAAACACCATAGTGCCTAAATTGAGACCCTAACCTGAAGCCAAAAACCAGAATACGGATTTTAGAAACCGATATCGGGGAATTTGTGAAATCTGTGCAGGGTATATTGAATCTGCTTTTACCCCGAGACTCCTAAAATAATATTGAGTGAACAGTGAGATGTGCAGGCACCAGAGAACCAACACCCCAAACCCTAGCCCCCAACTCATCCGTACGGCCGCAGATTTTCCCATTCTGGCCGCAATTTGCGGCCAGAGCAGAGGGGATTTGCCTCGTTTTGCGTGCATGCCCCCATTTCCTCTATTCTTGGCCCATGGTACTTCTAGTTTTGACTGATTCCATCTAAAGTGAAATCTGGGACATATATCCTATGTTGCTGCTTTGGATTCGTGTTTCCGTATTCCGTATTTTTAAGTCTGAAATTGTGGATTGTGTTTAGCCTCGACTATTTGGCGTTTATAAGACGATATAGAGGATTTATTGATGGTTTTGAAGGCGTGCCATAGGTTCTCACCTATAGGCCCCTTTATCGTATCGTTTTGGATTTCATGTGACGTTTTAGCTTGGATTGGTTTTAATGCGCATATACGATACTTTGTTATGTAGGTACTCATGAAGACTTCCGGACGACAAGCAAATTGCGTAGTGATGTCCGCTATGATGATGCAGGTGAGTAGATTATATCTACAGGGGGAAGTCGGGGGATGACGTATAGCACCCCCGCAGCCCGTAGTTGATATTCTATTTATGATAGTTATAGTGTGACATGGATATTGTGTTAGGTGTTTTATGGATAGTTTAGGCTCAGAAGTAAACTTGCGTAGTTCATAGCCACGAACCCTGGAATAGGCTTTCACCCACACGCACACCCTTGCATATTCACTACATTTACACTACGTTGATGATAATATTGGTTGACCTTGGAGATGAGTCGATGATTTTGGGCTTGGTGCCGTGAGATCGGTGATTTGATATGATTCGTATTTGGGATACGATATGTGATTCTTAGCGGGCCTTCGGGCATGTGTTTTACCCCCGCATTCATATATATATAGATGGTATCGATTTGTACTAGAATTAGATTCAGTATCACAGATTATGTGTTATGATGATAAGAATACCAGGTACTTGATGAGATAATGGGATAGTGACCGTACCCAGCTATTGGGGCGCCGTACGACGAATTACCGTACGAGCTTTATGTTGATGATAGATCCGCACTCATGACTTGAGGATTGTCATATGATATACTGTATTGTAAGCGATACTATTGAGGCGGGATCACTGACTATTTTATGTATATTGATAGGTTTATATCGACCTAGATTTAGGTGGATTCCATACCCCTCCCGGTTGACTTGATACTTAGATCTGTGGTTTGCATAATAGATGGTAGACTAGACCCAAGTCAAACCTATTACAAAAACCCCGATTTGTCTTATTTCAATGGCAAGTTGCATTATTATTCTTTTACCGTTTATTCTACGGTTCGCATTGCATTGCATGCTCATATGTTAATGATTCATATTCCTTATGCACATGCCTTTACATAGTTGCATGCTTATATTACTGTTCTTGTTGCATGTATTATAATTCATGGATTTCGCATTGTGATATGGGTGCATATGATGATTCTGGATTATTTTACTCCTGCGTATATATATCAGTGGTATGGGACGCTGAAATATATATGTATACCCATAGAGTATATATATATTAGTGGTATGGGACGCTGATATATATATATATATATACGCATGCTTAATATATCATTATGATGACCTATGCAAATTTACATATGCATTATGAGAGGAGCCTATGTGCTCGGAGCCTATGAGCTCGATTGGAGAGGAGCCTATGTGCTCGGAGCCTATGAGCTCGATGTGAGAGGAGCCTATGTGCTCGGAGCCTATGAGCTCGATGTGAGAGGAGCCTGTGTGCTCGGAGCCTATGAGCTCGATGTGAGAGGAGCCTGTGTGCTCGGAGCCTATGAGCTCGATGTGAGAGGAGCCTGTGTGCTCGGAGCCTATGAGCTCGATGTGAGAGGAGCCTATGTGCTCGGAGCCTATGAGCTCGATTGGAGAGGAGCCTATGTGCTCGGGGCCTGTATGGTCGATGGTATATTATATCTCCCCTACCCTACACTTATTGTATATGCATTGCATCATATATTGGTAGTACCTGACAGGGTACCTTCATGAATGTCGCATACATGTCGGATATATGATATATGTGTTTCACTGATATTGAGATATATAGTTTGTGTCAATGCTCGTCATTGATTTCCTGATAATTCCATTCAAGACATCTCCTGTTTTCATTTTACCGCATACTTACATCATATTTGTGATATATTGTTACGTGAGGCACTGGTACGAGTACTTGGCACTACACTTATGTTCAGATGTTACATTGCCACTTTACTATGCTTCGAACTTATTCAGTTGAGTTTTATATTATATACTGATCGTATTGACTTAGGATTATGTCTTGCTTTCGATTTCTGCTTGTAGATATTTTCTATTCACGAGTTGGCAACTCACCCCCGTTGTGCCACAGTTCTTGCAGGTTTGTCGTATAGGTTCCATAGCGGCATTTCTGGCATACTGCTTTCCTTGCGGGTGATTTTCTTGGTAGGTGGGTTCTTTGTATCAGAACCGCCATTGTACATGTATTATTCATTGTATCTAGAAATTCCATCAACCAAAGACTTGTATATTGTTTCTGACTCAGACACTAGTGATGTATTATTTCGACCTTAGAGTCGCGCTTAAGTAGTGTTGCAGTTTTCATGCTTATCTGGGTTTCTTTTAAATTTTGATCCTCGCCATTCGGCGTTGTATAGTGTATTGCTTGTTGTTTATTTATCCTTAAAATGGTTTTAGATTTCTGGGCTTTCGGCTTACTTGGATCAGATGGAGTCCTATAGACTTCATATGGTTCAAGGGCCAGTCACGTGCTCTTTCGGGTCGTGACAAAGTTGGTATCAGAGCGCTAGGTTGACCTTGGTTTGAGTCTAAGTTTGACTATGTGGAGCCTAGGGCGTTATATATATATACGGAACTTAGGCTTGGCCTTACGGAACCTAGACTTAGTCGAGGGGGTATTAGACCCGAACTTTTGTCGTATTAGGATGACCCTTGGTTGATGGAATTGGTAACTAAAGTAGAGTGACGTACCGTGGGTATGTTCCGCGGCATACTTACGACACGCCACTCCGCTTAAGGAACCTTAGGATGTACATATTTTCGAGATCAGTGACTCTCTCCATATCCAGGATTATACATCCATTTGAGATTCCCGATTCTAGTAGTTTCATGATCATACCTTTATTGATGCTGTTCCTTCTTATGATCATGTATCCACTCTGGATCTGTTGTTCTCTTTCTTGCCATTGATCTGCTCTCTTCGATACTCGATGGAGGTTCCTGTCACCATGTTTGAGCGCAGTTTGGGCTGCTGCTAGGGTTACGGTCAGGGCGAGCTCGTCTGGTACGAGGGCCGACCATTGTGTTTTCTGGTGACATGGGAACGTCTCGAGTTAGTATTGGTGATTGTGACCTCTAGTAGAGGCGAGTGCTTGGTTTTTCACCGGATGATTGGACCATTGTTAGAGCTGCCAGTTGAGAGGGGACTGTTGATGTACAGCACACCTCAGAGATTATGATATCGCCTACCGTGCAGACAGATGGACCAGCTGTTGCTGAGATTGACAGGATGTCGCTTCCGAAGCTTACGAGCTGAGATTGCCGGAGCTTTCAGGCAGATATGAGACAGATGATAGCTAGTCTACCCGATTTGGAAGACGAAGGTGATTCGTCCGATTTATGCGCCGGAGCGGGCCCAGTTGAGATGAAGATTTCCAGTGTGGAGAGTCTTACTCAGATCTAGAGCAGACCGATTCAGAGATGACCGCCAATGTATCGCCTTTCCTGGAGGATTGAGGCGCTGTTCGGCGTACAGGCGAATGAGCCAGTTGCTGCTGCGAATGACGAGATATCGCCCAGATGGTTGGAGCTACTGCAGCGTGAGCATATACTTAAAGAGATGATAGCGAGTCGCTAGTCACCTGAGGACTAATGACTAGGACAGGTGGTTCGTCCGTCTACCGATGCGAGGTCATCAGATAGATTGTTTCCAGCTAGAGACGACTCCACGCAGGTTCGTTGAGAGTCGATAGAGACGATCGAAGGTCAGAAGCCCAACTTCCAAGTTTAGAGTATACGGAAAGACATGCAGGTGATTCTATGGACCCTCTAGAAGAATGAAACCCTAACTCGACTTAATGACTGTGTGAAAGCCTTTGAACCTTAGGGTTTACGGCAGTTCCTCGGCGCCATTAGTGAGGCTTGGGTTTGCCCTTCTACGGCTGGACCACCGACGCTGTGGTTTGTACTCGATACTATTAAACTGTACTTAAGATGTTGATCTCTTGGGGGATTATAAGGTTCTGACGAGTCGATCGAATGTTTCGACATCATTCGGATATCATGCGGTGGGATGCATTGCTTGGGATACTCCAGATACGAGGATAGCCGTTGGAGCACAGTCCATGCAGCCATGATGAGACGAGTCCGAATCAGTCGACATTGGAGCGGAGTGAATAAAGGAGTTCGCAAGAGATTTCGACGAGATGACGTCCCACTCCACTGACATCAGAGATGTGATATGCACCCAGAGGCGTGGTATATGGATATATCTTCCAGAAAGAAGCCCGATAAGTATGCAGCCGTTCCGGAATGAGAATTTGCTTCAGCAATGGATGGTGACTTCCGGTCAATTCGGCAGGATTGAGATTTGAGAGGGAGACCTCGACAGGACCTTTCTGGAATACGATACGAGAAAACCTAGACCCAGGGGTGGTCATTTTGCGCACACCCAGCAGGCCAGAGTTCGGCATCGTCGACGAGGTAGTCGACCAGGTTCGGATGAAAGAACTTACCCAGATTCGTTGCGAATTGATCAAGGACGGACGAGTAATGAGTATTCCTCCGATGGTTGGGACGCGTTCCCGAGGACCTGTTCGGCCAGACATCTTCTATAGAATGGTGAAGCTACAGAGTACGCGATTTTGAGTCCGTGCGAGAGACTTCGGTTTGACCGTGGCTGAGAACAGTGTAGTGCGTAGATAGCTTGGCGTGACGTCATAGTGAACGACGATAGAGACAGGTGGAACAAGAGATTCGTGCGAGACACTGACGAGCTGTCATTACTTCCCGTCGAGACTAGAGACCTGATATGCTTACAGAGGCGTCGGGATGTGACCAATTTCCGAGAAAATATTGTGCTGAGGACACATATGTCTATTGAACGAAAAGAGATTATGCAAGAGAGCCAGCCTTCGTACAGTTCGGCATAGGCAAGATCGGAAGAGACCTTGAGCAGGATTCCTTCCAGGAAACTGCTGCAATGATGTTTGCATCCAGGATCAAATGTGTGATGTGCATTCAGAGAGCCAGAGACCGACGCCAGTGACGTGATGCTTTATGAGTGGTCGCGAGGATTGACCGAGAGGTGACCAGAGAAGTGCCAGAACGGAATCGTCCCCATTAGCACACCTGACAGGGCCGATGAGCCGATTGACTGCGAGATAGGTAATCCGCAGAGAAGATAAGGACCCAGAGACAGAAGACGCCAGACCGTGAGCAAGAGGCAAGTAGATATCTTGCGCTGCTTGCATTGGATGCACCCTTAGTGTTTTGATATACGATTTTGGTGCACGCCAGATGCACTAAATCGGAATTCTTCGTGCATGTCACATGCACTTGGTTTTTTTTTCTGTCAGGCACACACGTTGCCTACGACAGATGTTTCGTGCACACCAGTTGCACGCAGATGTTGTTTTGTACACCTGTTTGACACATATATGGATTTTGATTCCTTGCGCACCAGACGCATAGGATATTCTTATATATGCATTTTGGGGATTGATTTCTAGTAGAGCAATACATTTTTATAATATTCTCTATGTATTGATGTTTTCGGAGCCCCGACAAATTGGATTATTACTGAAATTGTTTTAAGTATTGGGGGTTTAAATTTAAATTCGGGGACCGAATTTCTTTAAGGGGGGTAGATTGTAACACTTCAAAAAGATAAAATATTAATTTTGGGAAATTTTATAATTTAATATTATTTTATTGAATATTTTAATATTCTGGTAATTTTAAATGCAAATAAATAGGAAAAATTTGAGAAAAATTATGGAAAATTCTAAAATAGGGTAAATTAGAGAATTTTGACATTTTAAAGTTTTTGTGATTAGTTCGACACTGATTTAGTGCTAATCGCGATTAAAAATCGCTAATCGGATTTTTGGCAATTTTGTGCAAAATATGCACATATCAATTTTCCTACACTTGTGTTACATTTTCTACCATGTTACTTTGGGTTTACTATTGGTGTGAGAAGGTTTTGGAATTAAAGAAAAGGAAAAGAAAAAGAAAAAGAGAAAAGAAAATAGGTATGGTGAGAGAGAGAGAGTAGGTGAGGACCATTGACTAAAACCTTAGCCTCTTCTCTTCACTCTCCTCCTCATTTCTCTCCCTCTCCCACCATTTGCTGCTGCTGCTCCTGCCACTCATTTCCCCCCCCCCATCTTCAAGCCCTCTAATCACCTCAAAAATCAATCCAAAACCCCAATCTCATTTCATAAAAAATGTGCACAATCCCTAGATCTACACTTGGAGCTAAAGAAGCAAGGATTTGGGACACTAGGGGCAACTCAAGAATTTTCTTGAGTTGCCAATTGAGGTAATTACCGAACCATTAGCTTAGTTTTAGTATTACTTATGCCCCATGTTTAGTTTTGAATCGATATTGTGTGATATTATGGACTTGAAGAAAACCTAGTTAGGGTTTGAGAGAAACTTGTGTTGTATTGGGAAATTAAGCTCAGTTGAGCTTATATAAACACCATAGTGCCTAAATTGAGACCCTAACCTGAAGCCAAAAACCAGAATACGGATTTTAGAAACCGATATCGGGGAATTTGTGAAATCTGTGTAGGGTATATTGAATCTGCTTTTACCCCGAGACTCCTAAAATAATATTGAGAGAACAGTGAGATGTGCAGGCACCAGAGAACCAACACCCCAAACCCTAGGCCCCAACTCATCCGTACGGCCGCAGATTTTCCCATTCTGGCCGCAATTTGAGGCCAGAGCAGAGGGGATTTGCCTCGTTTTGCGTGCATGCCCCCATTTCTTCTATTCTTGGCCCAGGGTACTTCTAGTTTTGACTGATTCCATCTAAAGTGAAATCTGGGACATATATCCTAAGTGGCTACTTTGGATTCGTGTTTCCGTATTCCGTATTTTTAAGTCTGAAATTGTGGATTGTGTTTAGCCTCGACTATTTGGCGTTTATACGACGATATAGAGGATTTATTGATGGTTTTGAAGGCGTGCCATAGGTTCTCACCTATAGGCCCCTTTATCGTATCGTTTTGGATTTCATGTGCCGTTTTAGCTTGGATTGGTTTTAATGCGCATATACGATACTTTGTTATGTAGGTACTCATGAAGACTTCGGGACGACAAGCAAATTGCGTAGTGATGTCCGCTATGATGATGCAGGTGAGTAGATTATATCTACAGGGGGAAGTCGCGGGATGACGTATAGCACCCCCGCAGTCCGTAGTTGATATTCTATTTATGATAGTTACAGTGTGACATGGATATTGTGTTAGGTGTTTTATGGATAGTTTAGGCTCAGAAGTAAACTAGTGTAGTTCATAGCCACGAACCCTAGAATAGGCTTTCACCTACACGCACACCCTTGCATATTCACTACATTTACACTGCGTTGATGATAATATTGGATGACCTTGGAGATGAGTCGATGATTTTGGGCTTGGTGCCGTGAGATCGGTGATTTGATATGATTCGTATTTGGGATACGATATGTGATTCTTAGCGGGCCTTCGGGCATGTGTTTTACCCCCGCATTCATATATATATAGATGGTATCGATTTGTACTAGACTTAGATTCAGTATCCCAGAATATGTGTTATGATGATAAGAATACCAGGTACTTGATGAGATAATGGGATAGTGACCGTACCCAGCTATTGGGGCGCCGTACGACGAATTACCGTACGAGCTTTATGTTGATGATAGATCCGCACTCATGACTTGAGGATTGTCATATGATATACTGTATTGTAAGCGATACTATTGAGGCGGGATCACTGACTATTTTATGTATATTGATAGGTTTATATCGACCTGGATTTAGGTGGATTCCATACCCCTCCCGGTTGACTTGATACTTAGATCTTTGGTTTGCATAATAGATGGTAGACTAGACCCAAGTCATACCTATTACAAAAACCCCGATTTGTCTTATTTCAATGGCAAGTTGCATTATTATTCTTTTACCGTTTATTCTACGGTTCGTATTGCATTGCATGCTCATATGTTAATGATTCATATTCCTTATGCACATGCCTTTACATAGTTGCATGCTTATATTACTGTTCTTGTTGCATGTATTATAATTCATGGATTTTGCATTGTGATATGGTTGCATATGATGATTCTGGATTATTTTACTCCTGCGTATATATATCAGTGGTATGGGACGCTGAAATATATATGTATACCCATAGAGTATATATATATTAGTGGTATGGGATGCTGATATATATATATATACGCATACTTAATATATCATTATGATGACCTATGCAAATTTACATATGCATTATGAGAGGAGCCTATGTGCTCGGAGCCTATGAGCTCGATTGGAGAGGAGCCTATGTGCTCGGAGCCTATGAGCTCGATGTGAGAGGAGCCTATGTGCTCGGAGCCTATGAGCTCGATGTGAGAGGAGCCTGTGTGCTCGGAGCCTATGAGCTCGATGTGAGAGGAGCCTGTGTGCTCGGAGCCTATGAGCTCGATGTGAGGGGAGCCTGTGTGCTCGGAGCCTATGAGCTCGATGTGAGAGGAGCCTCTGTGCTCGGAGCCTATGAGCTCGATTGGAGAGGAGCCTATGTGCTCGGGGCCTGTATGTTCGATGGTATATTATATCTCCTCTACCCTACACTTATTGTATATGCATTGCATCACATATTGGTAGTACCTGACAGGGTACCTTCATGAATGTCGCATACATGTCGGATATATGATATATGTGTTTCACTGATATTGAGATATATAGTTTGTGTCAATGCTCGACATTGATTTCCTGATAATTCCATTCACGATATCTCCTGTTTTCATTTTACCGCATACTTACATCATATTTGTGATATATTGTTACGTGAGGCACTGGTACGAGTACTTGGCACTACACTTATGTTCAGATGTTACATTGCCACTTTACTATGCTTCGAACTTATTCAGTTGAGTTTTATATTATATACTGATAGTATTGACTTAGGATTATGTCTTGCTTTCGATTTCTGCTTGTAGATATTTTCTATTCACGAGTTGGCAACTCACCCCCGTTGTGCCACAGTTCTTGCAGGTTTGTCGTACAGGTTCCATAGTGGCATTTCTGGCATACTGCTTTCCTTGCGGGTGATTTGCTCGGTAGGTGGGTTCTTTGTATCAGAACTGCCATTGTACATGTATTATTCATTGTATCTAGAAATTCCATCAACCAAAGACTTGTATATTGTTTCTGACTCAGACACTAGTGATGTATTATTTCGACCTTAGAGTCGCGCTTAAGTAGTGTTGCAGTTTTCATGCTTATCTGGGTTTCTTTTAAATTTTGATCCTCGCCATTCGGCGTTGTATAGTGTATTGCTTGTTGTTTATTTATCCTTAAAATGGTTTTAGATTTCTGGGCTTTCGGCTTACTTGGATCAGATGGAGTCCTATAGACTTCATATGGTTCAAGGGCCAGTCACGTGCTCTTTCGGGTGGTGACATTACGAGAACGCCCCTCCTATCCGTGAAAACACGGAAAAACTATAGATTGTATAAATCCAATAACCGGATACTAGTAACTGGCTTAAACTAAAGCCGACTAGTAAAAACTGTCCGAAAGTCGTACGTGCGTAAACGCACGTATGCGTCCGAACCCTTGTCGTAAAACCATACGACCTCTATATCGTTTCGCATGTAGTAGGGAAACTCCCCGTGTGGGACTCTAGAGACTCGACTACTACGCTGGCAGTGGGTTTAACCACAGACCGCAAGCGGCACTAGCTGTACGTAACGGTCCCCAGGTAGATGTCGATAAGAAGGACGATGAGGAAACCCATCCGAACTCCTACTGAGTCTGATGTGACAATCTCCGTACAGTCTGGTCTGTTCGTTTAAGACTATCGCATATCGGGCCTAGGGGGCGGCAAGCGTCAGTCCCCTAATAGCGGTATAAGTCGTGTCAGAGCGAAGCCCATTACACCCTGAGAAACTACTGGAACCTACCAGCAAATCTCGCTTGCCCTGGCCAGGGACTTTGTGTAATGGCTCTCTGACATAGCACGATATCAACCCCCAATACCGGGAGAGAAGAATCCTGTCTAACCGCCACTGCCTCCAAGTGCTCGGGACTGCACCCAACTGCTACCTGTTTGCACGACTCCTTTGAGCCGTGGTAGGGTAGCAATCTAAGAACAGTGGGACACACTCGAGGCGAAGTAGCAGTGTCAAGTCTGCGGACTATGCTGTACTCATGTCACCTGGGAACTGTTCACTGACGACTGGTATAAAACCAACCAACAGTTCCCTGTGAGTCCTGTCCGGTGTACCCGTAACCTAACGAGCACCTGCATATTATCTCTACTACGACGTACTGACGGCTGTGGGACAGACCATCTCCCCAACTGGGATGAGAAGCGTACACACTAGTCTACTCCAGAGTATCGATGCCCTGTCTCGACAATCCTACGACTAGGGACCTGAATAAGGATGTGCTTGTAGACTACCCAGCCCCCACTAGTGTGACTGCCATCACAACGCTGGTAGTCAAGCAAGATCCTAAGAGCTCTATCAGTACGTATACTCACATATTAAGATAGAAAAACCAAGTAGAATACTACCATGTTTAGAAAGACTGTTATATACATGTGAATATCCCAAGCTTCCATTAAGTAATATTCAAACTAATATTGTAACGTCTTCAAAATAATAAAATATGATTTTTGGGAAATTTTATAATTTAATATTATTTTAATGAATATTTTAATATTCTGGTATAATTAAATACAGATAAATGGGGAAAAATTATGGAAAATTCTAAAATAAGGTATTTTAAGGAATTGCTTCGTTTTCTGTGCATGCCCCCATTTCCTCTAGTTTTGACCCTGAGTATGTCTAGTTTTGACTGATTCCATCTAGGGTGAAATCTGGGTTGATTTTCCTATGTTGGTGTATAATTTGGGACTTGTTTTACCATGGATTTTGGTATTTGGTGATTCATTCCTGTCGGGTGGCGTTTGGACGTCAACGACAAGTGGATTTTGATTGTGTTTACATGCGAGTCGATAGGTTTTTACCTATGCGGGTAGCGTGTGCTATTTTGGTTTCCGATGTGATTTTCATGTGCTTTAGCATTGTGATATACTTGTAGGTACCCCGCGTGATGTTGAGGCAAAGGAGGTGAAGATAGCGACATCGGCTTTGGCACACGAGAAGCAATGTGAGTAGATTTATATCTGTGGGGAGAAGTCGGGTGGATGGCGTATAGCACCCCCGCAGTCCGTGGTGATGTATACGAATACGTATACACACGAATATTTATTATGTGTTGTTTAGGGTTATTGATGGTAATAATGATATTTTAATGATAAGAATATATTGGTTTAGTTTAGTGCGAACCCTAGAGTAGTGGTTGCACTCACACATACATTTACACACATACTTGCATTCATTCTTTCATTTATTAGAGTGCATATGATGGTGCGTATATCTACACATGGGTAGGGGACTATGTGTTTATATACTGGATTTGAGGATAGTATTTGGGATTTGAGATGAGTCGATGAGATTGGGCTTGAGGCCAGGAGATCGGTGATGTGATTTGGTTCGTATTGAGATACGACACGATGTTTTAGCGGGTCTTTTGACGTAGTGATTCTTACACCTGTATGCATACATAGAGGGTATCAATATTGTACTAGACGTAGATCAGTACCCCGATCATGACATTTGATAAAGAGGATACCAGATAAATAGTATGATGAATGTGATATTGACCCGTACCCAGATTTGGGATGCCGTACGACGGATTTACGTACAAGCTATATTTTGATGATTGATCCGCACTCTTGACTTGGGATGTCTGATTATAGATAGGGTATCGGATATGATATTATTGAGGCGGGATCACCGACTAATATATATACATGTATGTATATGTATCGACTCAGATGTTAGGCGGTTTCCTCACCCATAGCTCTACTTATTAGTTCAGCCGTATAGTTTAGGATGGTTGTTAGATTAGATTAGACTCCTACCTATTTCAAAAACTAACGAATCGTGGGTATTTTAAAAGACAGCCCAAGGGATCCTACGGATATTTCAAAAGACGTATCTTTTCATAAAAACACCGTAGCCCCTATTTTCAAAACCCCATGATTCGTGTTATTTCAAAAGGCGCCAATTGTAGAGGTTATTTTAGATTAATGCAGATTAGTTATAGTTGCGTCTAGTATTCAGCTTCCGCTCATTATTGTGGTTCGCATCGCATCGCATGCTTATATTATGTTTCATACTCCATTATTGATGTTATGCTGTTAGGACACCAGCACCATTACCGATGATGCGTATGTACCACGTACACTTACTTGCCGGCTCACACACATCTTCATCGGTAATTGCCATGTCACGTACACCTTAGAAAATATTATTGCATCGACATAGGTTGTTAGCTAATAATTTAGACATGATATTAGTGTACTTGCCTTATATGCTAGATTAGACATTGTAATTATTAGTTGTTACATCATGCATGTTATTATTCATGGATTTTTATGCCTGTATGCACTGTTTACATGCTATTGAGGATTGGATTCGGATTTCCATGAGATTTTCTGGATTTGGGGGAAAACCGCAAAACTTATATAAACTTCTTTTCTCTCTTTCAAATAAAAAGTGCGGTTTTCCCATGATGTATGAGTCGTCCACCATGAGTTTGCTGATGGATTTGGAAACCCGATTCGAGGAGACGGATGAACCGTTTCGGGTACATGGTGGACCCGGTAAGGTACCCCGGGGCAAGAAGCGCGTGGTGATGACGATGTGAGCCTGGCAGGGGAGCACTACCTACCGGTGATTTTACCCGACGCGTCGGATATCCGGAGGATACCGTCGTGGTCTTGAGATGGATGGTAGGGGCCGGTCTGGACTGACGGCGCCCTAGATATTATGATTGAGACATTGGGATTTCGAGATTTCGAGGTACAGAGACTGTGATACAGAGATATCGAGATATTGGGATTACGTTTTGTGCCGATGCTAGGCACTGTTTTATGCTGATTTCATTATGATACCTCAACTAAAAATACAAGGGAAATCTCACTAAATTATGAAAACAGTTTCTTCATTTACATGTATTCTGCTTTCATGCATTCATACCTCATATTCATGACATACTATTACCTGAGGCACTAGCACGAGCACTTGGCACTACATTCACGTATAGAGATTACATTGCCAGTTTAGCATGCTTCAGCTTTATTCATATTGAGGTTTCTTTATATCTGATCGTATTGACCTAGGTTGGGTCATGCATTCGATCTCTGCTTGTAGATATCTTTCTATTCACGAGTTGGCAACTCACCCCCGTTGTGCCCCAGTTCTTGCAGGTTTGCCGTACAGTTCTATAGCGGCATTTCTGGCACACTGCTTCCTTTTGGGTGATTTGCTTGGATAGGTGGGTTCTTTTGTATCAGAACCGCCGTTGTATTTATATTGTTCATTGTATCTAGAATATCCATCAACCAAAACTCGTATATTGTTTCAGACCTAGACTAGTGATGTATTATTCGACCATAGAGTCGCGCTTAGTAGTGTTGCGGTTTTCTTGTTGCTTTTGAGCTTTCTTTTGGATTTGATCCTCGCCACTTGGCGTTGTATATTATTGTTGCATGTGTGGTGGTGACCGTCGATTGACGAAGAGCTAGCTCCCGCTTGGGGATGCCTTTATCATTGCATATATTGTTATCCTTGTTATACCCCATTCGGGGCCAGTTTTACAAAAGAAACTCTGCCGAAATTTTTAGAAAAGACTGTACTGTTTTTAAAAATGCATATTCGGCTTAGTTATTTAAAAACCTTGATTTCAAACATGTTTTTCTTCACTTCTTTAAACCAGTTTCTTTACTTATTCTTAAAAATGTTTTTAGATTTCTGGGCTTTTGGCTTACTTGGATCAGATGGAGTCCTATAGACTTCATATGGTTTAAGGGCCAGTCACGTGCTCTTTCGGGTCGTGACAAAGTTGGTATCAGAGCGCTAGGTTGACCTTGGTTCGAGTCTAAGTTTGACTATGTGGAGCCTAGGGCGTTTATATATATACGGAACTTAGGCTTGACCTTACGGAACTTAGACTTGGTCGAGGGGGTATTAGACCCGAACTTTCGTCGTGTAGGATGACCCTTGGTTGATGGAATAGGTAACTAAAGTAGAGTGACGTACCGTTGGTATGTTCCGCGGCATACTTACTACACGCCACTCCGCTTAAGGAACCTTAGGATGTACATATTTTCGAGATCAGTGATCCTCTTTATATCCAGGATTATACATCCATTTGAGATCCCCGATTCTATTAGTTTCATGATCATACCTTTATTGATGCTGTTCCTTCCCATGATCATGTATCCACTTTGGATCTGTTGTTTCCTTTCTTGCCATTGATGTGCTCTCCTTGATACTCGATTGAGGTTCCTGTCACCATGTTTGAGGGCAGTTTGGGCTGCTGCTAGGGTTACGGCCGGTGTGAGCTCGTTTGGTACGAGGGCCGACCATTGTGTTTTCTGGTGACATGGGAACGTCTCGAGTTAGTGTTGGTGATTGTGACCTCTAGTGGAGGCGAGTGCTTGGTCTTGCACCGGATGATCGGGCCATTGTTAGAGCTGCCAGTTGAGAGAGGACTGTTGATGTACAGCATACCTTAGAGATTGTGATGTCGCCTACCGTGCAGACAGATGGACCAGCTGTTGCTGAGATTGACAGGATGTCGCTTCCGAAGCTTACGAGCTGAGATTGCCGTAGCTTTCAGGCAGATATGAGACAGATGATAGCTAGTCTACCCGATTTGAGAGACGAAGGTGATTCGTCCGATTTTGCGCCGGAGCGAGCCCTGATGAGTTGAAGATTTCCAGTGTGGAGAGTCTTACTCAGATCTAGAGCAGACCGACTCAGAGATGACCGCCTATGTATTGCCTTTCCTGGAGGATTGAGGCGCTGTTCGACGTACAGGCGAATAAGCCAGTTGCTGCTGCAAATGACGAGATGTCGCCCAGATGGTTGGAGCTACTGCAGCGTGAGCATATACTTAGAGAGATGATAGCGAGTCGCTAGTCACCTGAGGATGAATGACTAGGACAGGTGGTTCGTTTGTTTACCGATGCGAGGTCATCAGATAGATTGTTTCCAGCTAGAGACGACTTCACGCAGGTTCGTTGAGAGTCGATAGAGACGATCGAATCTCAGGAGCCCATTTTCCAAGTTTAAAGTATACGGAAAGACATGCAGGTGATTCTATGGACTCTCTAGAAGAATGAAACCCTAACTCGACTTAATGACCGTGTGAAAGCCTTTGAACCTTCGGGTTTGCGGCGGTTCCTCGGCGCCATTAGTGAGGCTTGGGTTTGCCCTTCTACGGCTGGACCACCGACGCTGTGGCATGTACTCGATACTATTAAACAGTACCCATGATGTGATCTCTTGGGGGATTATGAGGATCTGACGAGTCGATCGGATGGTTCGACATCTTTCGGATATCGTGATGGGACACTGCTTGGGAGACTCCAGATGCGAGCGTAGCCGTCGGAGCGCAGTTCGTGTAGCCACGATGAGTTAAGTCCGAATCAGTCGACATTGAGCAAGGTGGAGTAAAGAGTTCGTACGAGATTTCGACGAGATGACGTCCCACTCCGCTGACATTAGAGATGTGATATGCACCCCGAGGCGTGGTATATGGATGTATCTTCCAGAGAGAAGCGCGATAGGTATGCAGCCGTTCCGGAATAAGCTTTAGCTTCAGCATTGGATGATGACTTCCAGGCATTTCGGCAGGATTGAGATTTGAGAAAGGAACCTCGACAGGACCTTTCTGGAGTACGTTACGAGAAGACCAAGACCAGGAGTGGTCGTATTGCGCACACCCAGCAGGACAGAGTTCGGCATTGTCGACGAGGTAGTTGACCATGTTCGGATAAAGGAACTTACCCAGATGCGTTGCAGATTGATCAGGGACGGACGAGTGATGAGTATTCCTCCGATGGTTGGGACGTGTTCCCGAGGACCTGTTCGGCCTGACATCCTCTACAGAATGATGAAGCTACAGAATATGCGATTTTGAGTCCGTGCGAGAGACTTCAGATTGATCGTGGCCGAGAACAGTGCAGTGCGTAGTAGCTTGGCGTGACGTCATAGTGGACGACGATAGAGACAGTTGGAACAAGAGGTTCGTGTGAGACACTGATGAGCTGTCATTGCTTCCCGTCGAGACTAGAGACCTGATATGCTTACAGAGACGTTGGAATGTGACCAGTTTCCGAGAAAATATTGTGCTGAGGACACAGGTGTTTTTGAGCGAGAAGAGGTTGTGTAGGAAGCCAGCCTCTGTACAGATCGGCATAGGCATGATCGGAAGAGACCTTGAGCAGGATTCCTTCCAGGACATTGCTGCAATGATGTTTGCACCCAGGATCAGATGTGTGACGTGCTTTCAGAGAGCCAGAGGCCGACGCCAGTGATACGCTGCCTTACGAGCGGTCATGAGGATTGACCGAAAGGTGACCAGGAAAGTGCCAGAACGGAATCGTTCCTGTCAGTACTCCTGACCGGGCCGATGAGCCGATGGATTGCGAGATTGGTAATCTACAGGAAAGATCAGGAACCAGAGGCAGAGGACGCCAGCCGCGAGCAAGAGGCAAGTAGATATCTTGCGCAGCTAGCATCGGATGTTCCGGTACCTTCTCGACCCTGAAGGATGGTATACCGACGACGGTAATTATGATTTGTGATTTTGTGATTTGATTATCACGTATCCGTTGCTTTGGATTTCGGTATTTTGGGCGATCTATTCACATGATTTAGTCTTGATGACTGAGTTTCATGATATTTGATTTTGTGCACCATGGTTGCACCTACTGGGTATTTATACCTTGTACATAGTTATTACTCTTGAGCTGTTGATTGCGATTTCATGCCTATTTTATGCTGGTGATTTGATTTACGCTTCTAACAGAGTTTCATGTAATTTTAGTGTTTTGATTTTGCACTCGGTATAGCTTATATGTGCTTGTAGTGTATCGATATGTGTTTTGTGCCCGCAGCTGCACACGTTTATGATTTTCTTCATATCTGGATACACTTGGTGTTGCTGCTTACGTATTTGAGTTATTGCTTGGTATTTGTGCATGGGATGCACCAGTTCTATACTTCGTGCATTTGTCGCACCAGTTTTATGTTTCTTGCGTTTATCGCATCAGATTTATATTTCGTGCCTTTGTTGCACCGGATTTATATTTTGTGCATTACGATTGCACCTGACTTCGATTTGATGCCTTTCGGTATGTCGATTTTGATTGTGATATTGATGTGGATTCTTGCACTCCGTGCTTTTGACTGGACTTACGCATATTCGACGTTGCTATTGGATTTTGTGCTTCCGTGCATATTGAGTGCGCAGGGTCTAGATTTTCTTTCGTGCATGATGGATGCACCGATTTGGATTTTCGCGCATGTTGGGCGCATGTTTTGAGATACGATTTTGGGGCACACCAGATGCACTAAATCGAGATTCTTCGTGCATGTCAGATGCACCTGTTTTGGCTGCCAGGCACACGTTGCCTATGACAGATGCTTCGTGCACACCCGTTGCACCTAGATGTTGTTTTGTGCACATGTTTAGCACATATATGGATTTTGATTTCCGTGCGCACCAGACGCACAGGGTGGTGTTATGTGATTTTTGGGATTTATTCCTTTTGGAGCAGTACATTTTTATGATGTTGGATATTTTCTTTCATACTGAGCAGGACTAGTCAGTGGGCAGTACCTGGATATATTTTGCATGCATCGATAGTTATCGAAGGGATTTCCGAAAAGCGAGCTATAGTCTCAGTATATACCTACGTGTCCGATATGACACGAAACGTTTTAAAAACAAGGAAACCCTTCTAAACTGTTTTCAAAACGGCGGAACGTACCTATTAAACAAAGGATATATATACACATATATAGTTATTTTCTTATGAGAAACGTCCGTCACTGTGCAGTGTTACGCGCATCGCACAGCGACTTAAAAAGATTTGGCATACATTTGCATCGGCTATTTACATGTATAGATTGGATGTCTACATGTATAGTCTTGGTCCATATCATATTGATTTTGTATTGGATTTGACATTGTGTCGTTACCATGACTCCGATGATTGCGGATGCTTGATGGAGTGTTGCATTTGAGTTATCTGCTCAGTACTCATGCGCATGCATTACGCTATGATGTTTTATGTATAGATGATTTCGGAGCCCCGATGACTTGGAATTTGTATTGAAATATTTTAGTATTTGGGGGTTTAAATTTAAATTCGGGGACCGAATTTCTTTAAGGGGGGTAGATTGTAACGTCTTCAAAATAATAAAATATGATTTTTGGGAAATTTTATAATTTAATATTATTTTAATGAATATTTTAATATTCTGGTATAATTAAATACAGATAAATGGGGAAAAATTATGGAAAATTCTAAAATAAGGTATTTTAAGGAATTGCTTCGTTTTCTGTGCATGCCCCCATTTCCTCTAGTTTTGACCCTGAGTATGTCTAGTTTTGACTGATTCCATCTAGGGTGAAATCTGAGTTGATTTTCCTATGTTGGTGTATAATTTGGGACTTGTTTTAGCATGGATTTTGGTATTTGGTGATTCATTCCTGTCGGGTGGCGTTTGGACGTCAACGACAAGTGGATTTTGATTGTGTTTACATGCGAGTCGATAGGTTTTTACCTATGCGGGTAGCGTGTGCTATTTTGGTTTCCGATGTGATTTTCATGTGCTTTAGCATTGTGATATACTTGTAGGTACCCCGCGTGATGTTGAGGCAAAGGAGGTGAAGATAGCGACATCGGCTTTGGCACACGAGAAGCAATGTGAGTAGATTTATATCTGTGGGGAGAAGTCGGGTGGATGGCGTATAGCACCCCCGCAGTCCGTGGAGATGTATACGAATACGTATACACACGAATATTTATTATGTGTTGTTTAGGGTTATTGATGGTAAAAATGATATTTTGATGATAATAATATATTGGTTTAGTTTAGTGCGAACCCTAGAGTAGTGGTTGCACTCACACATACATTTACACACATACTTGCATTCATTCTTTCATTTATTAGAGTGCATATGATGGTGCGTATATCTACACATGGGTAGGGGACTATGTGTTTATATACTGGATTTGAGGATAGTATTTGGGATTTGAGATGAGTCGATGAGATTGGGCTTGAGGCCAGGAGATCGGTGATGTGATTTGGTTCGTATTGAGATACGACACGATGTTTTAGCGGGTCTTTTGACGTAGTGATTCTTACACCTGCATGCATACATAGAGGGTATCAATATTATACTAGACGTAGATCAGTACCCCGATCATGACATTTGATAAAGAGGATACCAGATAAATAGTATGATGAATGTGATATTGACCCGTACCCAGATTTGGGATGCCGTACGACGGATTTACGTACAAGCTATATTTTGATGATTGATCCGCACTCTTGACTTGGGATGTCTGATTATAGATAGGGTATCGGATATGATATTATTGAGGCGGGATCACCGACTAATATATATACATGTATTTATATGTATCGACTCAGATGTTAGGCGGTTTCCTCACCCATAGCTCTACTTGTTAGTTCAGCCGTATAGTTTAGGATGGTTGTTAGATTAGATTAGACTCCTACCTATTTCAAAAACTAACGAATCGTGGGTATTTTAAAAGAAAGCCCAAGGGATCCTACGGATATTTCAAAAGACGTATCTTTTCATAAAAACACCGTAGCCCCAATTTTCAAAACCCATGATTCGTGTTATTTCAAAAGGCACCAATTGTAGAGGTTATTTTAGATTAATGCAGATTAGTTATAGTTGCGTCTAGTATTCAGCTTCCGCTCATTATTGTGGTTCGCATCGCATCGCATGCTTATATTATGTTTCATACTCCATTATTGATGTTATGCTGTTAGGACACCAGCACCATTACCGATGATGCGTATGTACCACGTACACTTACTTGCCGGCTCACACACATCTTCATCGGTAATTGCCATGTCACGTACACCTTAGAAAATATTATTGCATCGACATAGGTTGTTAGCTAATAATTTAGACATGATATTAGTGTACTTGCCTTATATGCTAGATTAGACATTGTAATTATTAGTTGTTACATCATGCATGTTATTATTCATGGATTTTTATGCCTGTATGCACTGTTTACATGCTATTGAGGATTGGATTCGGATTTCCATGAGATTTTCTGGATTTGGGGGAAAACCGCAAAACTTATATAAACTTCTTTTCTCTCTTTAAAATAAAAAGTGCGGTTTTCCCATGATGTATGAGTCGTCCACCATGAGTTTGCTGATGGATTTGGAAACCCGATTCGAGGAGACGGATGAATCATTTCGGGTACATGGTGGACCCGGTAAGGTACCCCGGGGCAAGAAGCGCGTGGTGATGACGATGTGAGCCTGGCAGGGGAGCACTACCTACCGGTGATTTTACCCGACGCGTCGGATATCCGGAGGATACCGTCGTGGTCTTGAGATGGATGGTAGGGGCCGGTCTGGACTGACGGCGCCCTAGATATTATGATTGAGACATTGGGATTTCGAGATTTCGAGGTACAGAGACTGTGATACAGAGATATCGAGATATTGGGATTACGTTTTGTGCCGATGCTAGGCACTGTTTTATGCTGATTTCATTATGATACCTCAACTAAAAATACAAGGGAAATCTCACTAAATTATGAAAACAGTTTCTTCATTTACATGTATTCTGCTTTCATGCATTCATACCTCATATTCATGACATACTATTACCTGAGGCACTAGCACGAGCACTTGGCACTACATTCACGTATAGAGATTACATTGCCAGTTTAGCATGCTTCAGCTTTATTCATATTGAGGTTTCTTTATATCTGATCGTATTGACCTAGGTTGGGTCATGCATTCGATCTCTGCTTGTAGATATCTTTCTATTCACGAGTTGGCAACTCACCCCCGTTGTGCCCTAGTTCTTGCAGGTTTGCCGTACAGTTCTATAGCGGCATTTCTGGCACACTGCTTCCTTTTGGGTGATTTGCTTGGATAGGTGGGTTCTTTTGTATCAGAACCGCCGTTGTATTTATATTATTCATTGTATCTAGAATATCCATCAACCAAAACTCGTATATTGTTTCAGACCTAGACTAGTGATGTATTATTCGACCATAGAGTCGCGCTTAGTAGTGTTGCGGTTTTCTTGTTGCTTTTGAGCTTTCTTTTGGATTTGATCCTCGCCACTTGGCGTTGTATATTATTGTTGCATGTGTGGCGGTGACCGTCGATTGACGAAGAGCTAGCTCCCGCTTGGGGATGCCTTTATCATTGCATATATTGTTATCCTTGTTATACCCCATTCGGGGCCAGTTTTACAAAAGAAACTCTGCCGAAATTTTTAGAAAAGACTGTACTGTTTTTAAAAATGCATATTCGGCTTAGTTATTTAAAAACCTTGATTTCAAACATGTTTTTCTTCACTTCTTTAAACCAGTTTCTTTACTTATTCTTAAAAATGTTTTTAGATTTCTGGGCTTTTGGCTTACTTGGATCAGATGGAGTCCTATAGACTTCATATGGTTTAAGGGCCAGTCACGTGCTCTTTCGGGTCGTGACAAGTATGATACAATAATGGCCCCTAGGGCATATACACTAACACTTCATGTGGCTCAGGACTGTACCCAACTAAAACCTGTTTGCACGACTCCTTTGAGCCGTGGTAGGATAGTAATCAAAGCACACTGGGAACTCACACGAGACAAATGACGATTTCAGGTAGATGAACTAACCTGTACACATGTCACCAGGGAACTGCTATCTGACGTCAGGTATAATACCAACTAGCATGTTCCCGGCGAGTCCTGTCCGGTGTACTCATAACCCAATGAGCACCTGTATACATCTTAGGTGAACCAACTGACACCAAAGGCTTGTGAGACCGGCCACCGCCCCTCGTTGGGGTCTCGACTGTATACACCAGTCTACTAATGGAGTATCGATGCTCAGTCTCGAAACTCCCACGACTAGGGACCACTTTGAGGATGTTCTTATAGACCCCAGCTCCCAGGTATATGATCGCCATCATACTGCTGGCCGTCAAGCAAGAATCCTATGGGCTCTATCAACGTGCAATAGTGACCTGTAATGTCACCTAAATCAGTACACGATGATAAAGATAAACCAAATAGCATACTATCATCTTGAGTAAGACGGTCCTACCGGCATAGGTCCTCCCTCAATCATTGCAATCACGTGCCTGCGATCCAATAATTGACTCTGAGGGCACTATATCCAACAATTCCCTGTGTGTCGTAGGTTGAAAACTGTACTTATGATTTAGAAGAATTACAACGCTGTTTAATGCTCCTTACCTAACTATCCACAGATATAGGTAAATGTTATAGACATAATTTCAAAAAGTTATATCTCACTTTATAAAAATAAACGTACAGATATATCAATTTGAAATTGGTGCATAACAACGGTTATTCAAAACCAAATATTTGTTGTCCGGCAAACAACCCAGGCGATTTCCTCAAATATCACCAATTACAACGAATCCCGATATAATGAGGATAATCACCCAATTCCCAATAACTTACTCCCACTCATCATTTGTAACACCATACAGATGTGAGAATCAAACCTGGTAAATACATACCCTGGAGCAAGGACTAATTGGAAAATCAGTTTTCTTTTAACAATACACAGTGAAACTGAAACATGTAAATGTTTCGTAGGGGTATCCGGGTATTCTTAGTAATGCCTCTTCCATTATCAGATTCACAAGTGTAACCGTATATTTCTTTGCCATCTCTCCAAATCCCTTTATATGTCTTTAGTCATTACTTCTGTACACCCCTTTAGGCTAAATGGTTTTCTTCCCTCCCTATCATTCGGCACCAGCCTATGGTTTGGAAGAAGACTATCCAATAACCATAATGGGTGTACTCTCCTAATCCTAGGAGTACTGGTAACCTGAGAGAAGGTGAAGATAAAAGACCACTGAATAAAACCTTATTCTTATTTCTCCTGAACCAAAATCCATCCCCGAACTGGAACAAGTTCCTTTGAGTTCGTATATAACCATACGATGGAGTATCCAAATAACTGTGGATCTTCGTAGTGATACGGAGTCTCCTGTAGAAATACAAAGGTGAAGTAGGAGTGGCGATGAAATAATTGGTTTGGTCGTTAATAGTAGTCACAGTTTACTCTACCTTCTTTCTAATCCCTTTATTTTGTCTTTACTTATTACCTTCTGTACACTTCACATAGGCTTATTGGTTTTCTTCTTACCCCACCTTTCGGCACCTGCCTATGGTATGGAAGAAGACTATCCTATAAGCGTGATAGGTTTACTGTCCTAATCCAAGGAACACTCGCAACCTGAGAGAAGGTAAAAGGAAAAGACAACTGAATAGTCCTATTCATTTTCTCCAGAACCGGAAGCCATCCTCGAATCTGGAACAAGTTCCTTCGAGTTCGTATATAACCATACGATGATTTTATCCAATGGAAGTGTATGTTCGTAGTAATACGGGGTGTTCTGGAGAAAAGGGTAAAAGTAGGAGTGGCAATGAGGTATGTAACTCAGACAATCCAAAAGCCAGTGTTTTAAGTATGTTCGGTGAACTTGGTCACTGAGTCATAGTTTAGGGTCAGGCCATGGTCACTGCCAAAGAGAGAGAGAGAAAAGAAACACTCTACGTGCACTCTAACCTGGATCAGAATGGTTATCAATTTTTCTAATCAGAAAATCTCCCATTGTAATCTCAAATTCTCCTCCAAACCTGAAAGAAGAATTAGTCGGGATCACCCGAGGAGTAAACCAACTCATCAGTAGGAATCGGGATCCAACTATCATCGCATTATAACGTGATGGAATCCACTCACATTATCACACTCCAGAAGGTATGTGCATATCTGGCAAGTTTCAGTTTCTTTAGAAACTCCCGATGTGTGTTTTTACCCCTAGGACCCAAGTGACCTTGACACAGTCAAAAAATCAAAGAGTCCTAGTCAAGTTCAACCCGTCATTATCCTGGATTGCATTAAAACCACCCGTACGAGCCCTTGACACAGTCAACAAGGCCGCACGACTATCCTAACCAATCGCATTAATATGACACAAACAAACACTGCTTAGCAACCGCACACTACGCCTTGACACGGTCAACAAACACAACACGAATACTAAGTAATACTTGTAAGAAATGACGGAGGGCTACGACTGGTTTTTGGCGAAAAACCATTAACGTAATGAACTTGATATCGTTGAAGGAACTACATAACTTTTTATAAATATATAGTAGCGAAAACCTTTGCTAAAGAGGTCACTCCCGGTGAAGGGATCTCGGCTCTTTCCCCGTAGAATGAAGTGCAGGATATTCCAGCGGAATACCACGATGCAAAGCAAAAAGGCAATCGGCTATATTGAAGTTATTACCCTAAAGCAAACTTCTGTCGAAGGGGTCACTCCCGGTGATGGGATCTCGGCCCTTGCCTCATCGACTGAGGTGCTGGATATTCATAACCGAACACCACTGTGCAAAACAAAAGAAAACCTCCTTTCAATAACAGCTTTTTTGAAAAATGCTCCAACAACATCAAAATAGGTTTGTTTAGCTTGCATTGATCCGAATCAATGCATTCCCATCAATTAATCACACCACAAAAGAACGAAAATATGATGTACGTATATGCCATCCGCATTCGCCACTGGGTCCCATCATCACCCGTTAGGTTACTTAACTAACGACAGAGCGGGGACTGGACTAGCGCGGGTGTAAAACATATACAACATCTACTAGTATATATATCAATATATAATAATCGCTCAAGGTGTGATAAATGCAACATCACAGAAATGTAATAAGCATCACAGAACAATATAGATAATCTGGGATCCCCGGGTTTCATAGAGCCACTACTGAAACCCGACGTTCCCATGGTCGTGTGGATAGCCTGTGCAATGAAATCCTAGACCCCTACGGGCACGGCAAGTTACCCGCCAAAACCTGAAGCGAGGCAGCCCCCTACAGCAAAGTGAATGGACCGCCCAACCCTTCACGGAATCCGGTAACTTGAGCACCCCTCCTTGGGTCAACCTGTTCCACCTACGAGTGCGGCGAATAGCCCGCCAATTCTAGAGTGAAGCCTCCTCCGTCTCAAAGCCATGAGATGCGGGCCCGTTGCCCTCTAGAACCCGGCTACACGTGCACCCCTCCGCGGGGTAATCCTCGAACAGAAAGTAAAATATATATACAATGGGTGCATCGACCTCAGCCCGGTCGTGCCCCAAAAGAATAATATACAAACAGGCAGTGACGGCAGTCCACATGTCGGACGCTCGCCCCGCAATATCAAATGTACAAATATAACCAAACTGTACTACCATTGCATCCAGGCTATCCGCCATGACAAATCCGCAACATCACAGCACATTACAGAACGTCAACGTGAAGGTCACGTTCGCAAATCCGTCTAAAAGAGCTATAGCAATTAGACAAGATTTACCGATCAAATGACATTCTCGGTCGCAGATATAATGTAAGAACTGTGAACTAACATATTTAAAATTTTCGATCAACAAAATTTCCCGAAGTGGTCCCCAAGCACAAATCCACCATTCAAAATAATCTGGGCCAAAACTAAAATTACCAGAAACCCCAATTCCAAGTCAGAGACCACTGTAGAAAAACTGGTGCCCTGAAGCTACAGTACTGCGGCGGAACCGCGACCAAAACGTGGGTATTGCCGCGGTTCTGCGGTGCTACAGTGAGATTGTTGGAGATAGTGCCCTCATAGTCAATTATTGGATCGCAGGTACGTGATTGCAATGATTGTGGAGGACCTATACCGGTAGGACAGTCTTACTCATGATGATAGTATGCTATCTGGTTTGCCTTTATCAGTCGTGTACATGTTCAGGTGACTGATTACATGTTACACTTTGATAGAGCCCTTAGGATCTTGCTTTACTACCAACAGTATGATGACGATCATATACGTGAGAGTTGGGTAGTTTATATGCATATCCTTAATTGTTGTCCCTAGTCGTGGGAGTTTTGAGACAGGGCATCGATACTCCGGAGTAGACTAGTGTGTACAGTCGAGACCCCGACGAGGGGCGGTGGAAGGTCTCACAAGCCACTGGTGTCAGTTGGATCACCTAAGATATATACAGGTGCTCATTGGGTTATGAGTACACCGGACAGGACTCGCCGGGAATCTGCTAGTTAGTACTATATCTATCGTCAGATAGCAGTCCCCTGGTGACATGTGTACAGGTTAGTTCATCGACCTGAGGTCGTCATTTGTCTCGTGTGAGTTCCCACTGTGCTTTGATTTCTTCCCTACCACGGCTCAAAGGAGTCGTGCAAACAGGTAATTTTTGGGTACAGTCCCGAGCCATATGGAGGCACGTGAGCAGATCGGCAGGGGATTCGTCTCTCCCGGTATTGGGGGTGAGGTCGTGCTGTGTCTAGGAGAGCCATTACACATAGTCCATGGCCATGGCAGGAGATTTACTGGTAGGTACTCCAGTAGTATCTCAGGGTGTTATTGGGCAACACTCCGACACGACTTATACTGCTATTGGGGGTCTGACGTTACTAGCCCCCTAGGCAGATATGCGATACTCATAGACGAACGGACCGGACTGTATATACATTGTCACTGTTAGGCTCAGTAGGGTTTTCGGATGAGTTCGCTCATCGGCCTCCCTTGAGGTCAGTCCATGGGCAGCCGTTACGCATAGCTAGTGCCGCTGACGGTTTGTGGTTAAACCCACTGCCAGGGTACTGACGAGTCATTAGAGTCCCCCACAGACAGTTTCCCAAGTTCGGGCGAAACGTTGTAGAGGCCGTATGGTTTTATGGCAGGGTTCGAAAAATGCACGTGCGTTTACGCACGTGTTATTTTTCGGGCAGATGATACTGGTCGGCTTTGGTTTAAGCCGGATCCGAGTATTATATTGAGTAGGTATAATATCTTTGTCTCAGTTGCATTTGTATTCGGTTGTAATACAAATGCGGGTATATTTATACAGTCACGGGGTTATCCTGAAAGTCGTTTCTGGTTCACTTTTGGAAGTTGCTAGTTTCCAGTTTTCTATCAGCCGTCTTTTAACATTTGGTTAAAGACGGATTTATCTTTTCTTCGATGAGAGTGAGTCATGCTTCTAGAAGGTTCTAGAAGGTTCTAGAATATGGTGACAAGGATTGTGACTCATGCTTTGATTTCAACCATTCTTGTTTTCCTTAAGATATTCTTTTGTGTTCACATATGATATTTGTTCTTAAGGTTACTCTCCCCTCTCCTACACTCACCCCCCCACTCCTATAAGTGGCCGGCCCCCCTCCTCTCTCTCTCACACTTGATGTTTCACTTGAAAAGATTATGATAGATTTTGGGGTGTATGGAATTCACAGCTCATTTCATTCCATCACCCGATTCCCTCGGCAACTTCATTTACCGATCGTCCACGGACTTGGACGAAGTGAGACAAAGTCATCTACTCATTCTCTACATCATTCTTGGTCGTCTCTTTTAGCAAACTTGACGACCGAGTTGCCTCAAGTCAGAGGCGGGAGCCCGTTTAAAGAATCGTTGATGTGGTGCCACCTGGACGACGAGATCGGAGATCGACGAGATCGGAGCAGCCCAACGGAGCGTGGGATGATGGTTAAAGAACGAAGGACTCGGATCGTTCGGTATAACCTTTCTACACTCTTTACAGTTTGTTAGTTTAGCAATAATGGCAGATCCGGGTTAAAATATACGATAGCGCCAGTTAAAAAGTTTTTGTTCCGCATTTGGCGTCCGTAGACGGCCGGGGCGCTAGCGTAGACTTACAGTGGTATCAGAGCCTAACCATTTTGCTATACTAACTTGTACTAACGCGTTTAAAACATCGATCGAATCGGAAATCAAAAACCGCAATTTTTCATTTTCACAGTTTCTGTCGATTTTAAATGGTGTCCTAAAAATATTCCACATATCACAGAAAACTGTGCAGGGTTTTATAAGAACACCGGCAAAATTTGGGCACGTGATTCCACCAAACCGCCGCGGAAACGCGGCCAAACCCATGGTTTGGCCGCGCATCCACGGCCATTTGGTAAGATCATGCTCCCAAATTTGTACAGTGTGTTCTACTCTGGAAATTGGGGTTTTTGGTATATATCTATTGGGCCCAGATTTTGTTACTGTTCAGCAGATTTGCGTGGAGCCCACTTTGTGATATTTAGTCGATCGAAATTTAAACATGTTAGTTTACAGTGCTTACATTATATCTCTGACCGGGAATGTCATTTGATCGGTAAACCGCGTCCGATTGCTATAGTTCTTTTAGACGGGTTTGCGAACATGACATTCGCGTTGATGTTCTGTGTTGTGGTGTGATGTTGCGGATTTGTTGTGGTGGATAGCAGTGTGCAATGGTAGTGCAGTTTGAGTTTATTTGTACATTTGATATTGCGGGGCTAGCGTCCAACTTGTGGACTGCCGTCACTGCCTGTTGTATAATATTCTTTTGGGGCACGACCAGGTTGCGGTCGATGTACCTGTTGTACTATTTTTCACTACTGTACTAGGTTTTGCCCCGCGACGGAGTGCACGGATAGTCGGGTTCTGGAGAGGCAACGGGTCCGCATCTCATGGCTTTGAGAGGCAGAGGGGCCCCACTCTAGAATTGGCAGACTATTCGCCGCACTCGTAGGGGGTACAGGTTGACCCAAGGAGGGGTGCTCAAGATTACCGGATTCCGTGAAGTGCAGGGTGGTCCATTCACTATGCTGTAGGGGGCTGCCTCGCTTCAGGTTTTGGCGGGTAACTTGCCGCACCCGTAGGGGTCTAGGTTTCATTGCACAAGCTATCCACACGACAGGGGAACGTCGAGTTTCAGCAGCGGCTCTGTGAAACTCGGGGATCCCAGATTATCTGTATTGTTCTGTGATGCTTATTACTTTTCTGTAATGTTTCATATTATCACGCCTGGAGCGATTATTGTATATTGGTTTATATACTATTAGATGTTGTATATGTTTTACACCCGCGCTAGTCCAGTCCCCGCTCTGTCGTTAGTTAAGTAACCTAACGGGTGATGACGGGACCCAGAGACGAATGCGGATGGCATATACGTACATTTTATTTTCGTTCTTTTCTGGTGTGATCGATTGATGGGACTGCGTTGATTCTGATCAATGCAAAGTAAAGCAAACCTGTTTACAGTTGTTGGAACAAATTTAAAAGGTGTTATTGCAAAGAAATTTGCTTTTGTTATGCATAGCGGTATTCAGTGGAATATCCTGCACCTCATTCGACGGGGCAAGGGCCGATATCCCTTCACCGGGACTGACCCCTTGGACAGAAGTTTGCGTCAGGGTAATAACTTCACTATAGTCGATAACATGTTGCTTTGCATCGCGGTATTCAGTGGAATATCCTGCACCTCATTCCACGAGGAAAGAGCCGAGATCCTTTCACCGGGAGTGACCTCTTTAGCAAAGGTTTTCGCCACTATATTTTATTAAAAGCTATCAGGTTCCTTCAACGAGATCAACTTCATTACGTTAAAGGTTTTTTCGCCAAAAACCAGCCGTAGCCCTCCGTCATTTCATATGAATGGTCAGTAGTATTCAAGCTATGTTGGTCTGGCCCTTAGCTAGGACATAGTGATTGGTAGCTGCTGGGGTGTTCATATATTGCATAGATAGATGCGTTGGTTTGGGACAGTCGTACAGCCTTGTTGGCCCTTAGTCAAGGGCGAGTACGGGTGGGTTCAAATTAACAAGATAATGATGGGAAGAACTTGACATGTGACTTATGATGGGTTGCCCCTTAGTCACGATCATAAGAGCATGGGGTAAAAATCACATCGGGAGTTTCTAAAGAAACTGAAACTTGCCAGGCATGGGTATACCTTCTGGAGTGTGATAATGCGAGTGGATTCCGTCACGTTATCATGCGATGAGAGTTGGATACCGATTCCCACTGATGAGTTGGTTTACTCTTCGGGTGATCCCGATTGATTCTTGTTTCTGGTTTGGAGGAGAATTTGACAGGACAGTGGGAGGTTTCCGGATTAGATAAAGTGATAACAATTCTGATCTAGGTTAGAGTGCACGCAGTGTGTTTCTTTTCTCTCTCTCTCTTTGGCAGCGACCTTTGACCGACCCTAGACTGTGACTCAGTGACCAAGTTGACCGAACCTTCTTAAAATACTGGCTTTTGGATTGTCTGAGTTGCATAAGTCATTGCCACTCCTTCTTTTACCCTTTGAATTTCTCAGAACACCCGTATTACTACGGATATCCACTTCCATTGGATAGATCCATCGTATGGTTATATACGAACTCGAAGGGACTTCTTCGAGGATGGATCCAGGTTCAGGAGAAATAGAATTGGTTTATTCAGTTGTCTTTTATTATCACCTTCTCTCAGGTTGCGAGAGCTCCTTGGTTTAGGAGAGTACACCTATTAAGCTTATTGGATAGTCTTATTCCAAACCATAGGCTGGTGCCGAAAGGTAGGGAATTAAGAAAACCAATTAGCCTAAGTAGGGTGTGCAGAAGGTAATATGTAAAGACAAAATAAAGGGATTAGAAAGAGGGTAAAGTAAATTGCGACTGTTATCATTCACGACCAAACCTCGTACTTCATCGCCACTCCTATTTCACCTTTAAAAGAATAAGGTATTATTCAGTTGTCTTTTATCATCACCTTCTATCAGTTGCGAGTACTCCTTGGTTTAGGAGGGTACACCTATTATGCTTACTGGATAGTCTTCTTCCAAACCATAGGCTGGTGCCGAACGGTAGAGAAGGAAGAAAACCATTTAGCCTAACGATGGTGTACAGAAGGTAACGACTAAAGACAAAAAAGGGACTTGGAGAGATGGCAGTGAAATATATGGTTGAAGTCATGAATTGGATTATGGAAGAGGCATTACTATGAATACCAGGATACCCCTACAAAACATTTTCATGTTTCAGTGCATTGTTAAAGGAAAACTGTTTTCCCGATTAGATACTTACTCCAAGGGTATGTATTTACCAGGTTTCATTCTCATATCTGTATGGTTTTACAGATGATGAGTGGGAGTAAGTTATTGGGAATTAGGTGATCATCCTCATTATATCGGAATTCGTTGTAATTGGTGATATTTGAGGAAATCGCCAGGGTACAGTTTTCAACCTACGATGCACAGGTTTTGAGTTGTTAACTCAGCGGACTTATACAGAGTATTGTATGTTGTCCAGTGTCCATCAGGACAAAGGGGTAGGTCCTCGTACTATGTTCTGTTTACTTATAACTTCTCTAGTATTTAGACATGTGTTTCGTAGAAATACAAGGTCTAAGTTTTGAGAAGTTGTGGGTATAAGAATAAAGTAGAGAACCAGGCATCACAAGTATCGGGATTCTTCAAAGAGATCGAAGATGTAGATTCTTGTGATTGGTATTCAGACAGATAGTGATGGTTTTGAGAAACGTGTTTCTCTTTCAGGTTACTCATAATTGGATGGATTCCTAAGTTGAGTAATGCTGATTAGCCTTTTTCCATTAAGTTGATATGCATTGGAAACAGCTGCATGGTTTGAATATGGTTCCAATTAAATAAGTGCCAAAGTTTCTATATTGGATATAGAATAGTTCGTACTTTAAAAGATATTAAGGTACGGGGAGTTGTCCAGCTTATGCTTAAAACCAGACTCTGGATAACTCAGGGCACGTTTCTGTAATGGCTGTTTGTGGGTTGACCCTGGCTATGACGAGGGTTGATATTCTACCATTTGGAAGATCAATAGTGATATTGTTCTTGACTCGCCACAGTTTTTAGTAAAATTGATCTTTTTCAGAAAACAGTAGTGGGAGTATGGTAGAACTGGAAGTGATTCCAGAACCGCGAACGATTACGGAAAATTTAATAGGTCTTATATATTCAATCAGGTTTGACATTCCAATAGCCACTCCGCAGATATGATGGGTAACCTCAGACACCCGAGAGGTACTCCGGTAGCCTCAAGGATGGTGACATGGAGGATCTTGTTTACCCAGACTTGACACTACTGTTGTTCCAGGATATGAGACCCGGTAGGAGGGTTGTCATAGTCAGTGGGAGCAGCGGAAGCATAGTGGGCAAGATGCTTATATCTATTTATAGACTTGAGCAGTTATAGCGGAGATAGATCATCTAATTTTGATGTGACAGTCATGGGTTTGACTTCAATCAGGATAGGGGATGGATCTGTTAAGAAGGTAGTTGGGTGTGATGTCATGGTATCTGGATGACATACACAGAGTAGGAAGTAAAATTCCTATACTACGATCGGTTGTACTGTGGTCGTCACACAGTTGTTTCTCCAGACAGGATATGGATATAATATTTGACATTCTGGTTTCTAGATCTATGGTTTTAGATCTGGAATTGGATAGTTTCCCAATGTGGGTACTTTGACAGATATTCTAATGGTTTTTAGAATAGTTCACTCCTAGCAAGGTGGTGTACCTGCAGGTGATGGAGTCACCCTCTCTAAAGATGTCTTACAGACTAAAGGGGAGAGGGATGTGCATGATTGGCAGATCACTTGCTTAGGCAATTGAGTCAATCATGAGATGTCAAGTACCACACCAAATGTTGTTTTTGCACTAGATGCAATAAGTTTGTATTAATTCAATCCTGGAGAAACATAAGGAAGCAGTTTTAGAACATAAGTACATGTTCTACGGATTTGATGACGGCAGCCTCCTTCGGGAGACGATTATCATTCCAGGCTTCAAAGGTGACATGGTTGACAGAGTGATTGTCAGAGTTATAGTTTTTCCCCCCGACGAGGGACAATATTATGGACAGCTGGTCCAAGAGGATACTATGGGTGGCATTGTGCCGGATACTGATTAGGTTCAGTGATCGATACAGTCTAAGAAGTCTGGATTTGGAGTTCATTTATGAACTAGGTCCCATCAGATATCCAGACATATTCTAAGACAGGTATTACTCAATTCGGGAGATGGCTTTCTCTGCGAACTTGAGATTAAGAGAGATATAGAAAGAAACATTTAGGCGGATCCACTCACTGAGGCTATTTCTCGAACACAATAGTTTTACAAACGGGCTTTGTGAAACTGATTAGTAGAGGAGTTGGATGTTCGGTTTCACACGGGCTGTGAGTAGTCGACAATGCAATAATTAGCCTTGAGTGCAAGTGGGAGATTGTTGGAGATAGTGCCCTCATAGTCAATTATTGGATCGCAGGTACGTGATTGCAATGATTGCGGCGGACCTATACCGGAAGGACAGTTTTACTCATGATGATAGTATGCTATCTGGTTTGCCTTTATCAGTCGTGTATATGTTCAGGTGACTGATTACATGTTACACTTTGATAGAGCCCTTAGGATCTTGCTTTACTACCAACAGTATGATGGCGATCATATACGTGAGAGTTAGGTAGTTTATATGCATATCCTTAATTGTTGTCCCTAGTCGTGGGAGTTTCGAGACAGGGCATCGATACTCCGGAGTAGACTAGTGTGTACAGTCGAGACCCCGACGAGGGGCGGTGACCGGTCTCACAAGCCACTGGTGTCAGTTGGATCACCTAAGATGTATACAGGTGCTCATTGGGTTATGAGTACACCGGACAGGACTCGCCGGGAATCTGCTAGTTAGTACTATATCTATCGTCAGATAGCAGTCCCCTGGTGACATGTGTACAGGTTAGTTCATCGACCTGAGGTCGTCATTTGTCTCGTGTGAGTTCCCACTGTGCTTTGATTTCTACCCTACCACGGCTCAAAGGAGTCGTGCAAAAAGGTAGTTTTTGGGTACAGTCCCGAGCCATATGGAGGCGCGTGAGCGGATCGGCAGGGGATTCGTCTCTCCCGGTATTGGGGGCGAGGTCGTGCTGTGTCTAGGAGAGCCATTACACATAGTCCATGGCCATGGCAGGAGATTTACTGGTAGGTACTCCAGTAGTATCTCAGGGTGTTATTGGGCTACACTCCGACACGACTTATACTGCTATTGGGGGTCTGACGTTACTAGCCCCCTAGGCAGATATGCGATACTCATAGACGAACGGACCAGACTGTATATACATTGTCACTGTTAGGCTCAGTAGGGTTTCCGGATGAGTTCGCTCATCGGCCTCCCTTGAGGTCAGTCCATGGGCAGCCGTTACGCATAGCTAGTGCCGCTGACGGTTTGTGGTTAAACCCACTGCCAGGGTACTGACGAGTCATTAGAGTCCCCCGCAGACAGTTTCCCAAGTTCGGGGGAAACGTTGTAGAGGCCGTATGGTTTTATGGCAGGGTTCGGAAAATGCACGTGCGTTTACGCACGTATTATTTTTCGGGCAGATGATACTGGTCGGGTTTGGTTTAAGCCGGATCCGAGTATTATATTGAGTAGGTATAATATCTTTGTCTCAGTTGCATTTGTATTCGGTTGTAATACAAATGCGGGTATATTTATACAGTTACGGGGTTATCCTGAAAGTCGTTTCAGGATCACTTTTGGAAGTTGCCAGTTTCCAGTTTTCTATCAGCCGTCTTTTAAAATTTTGTTAAAGACGGATTTATCTTTTCTTGGATGAGAGTGAGTCATGCTTCTAGAAGGTTCTAGAAGGTTCTAGAATATGGTGACAAGGATTGTGACTCATGCTTTGATTTCAACCATTCTTGTTTTCCTTAAGATATTCTTTTGTGTTCACATATGATATTTGTTCTTAAGGTTACTCTCCCCTCTCCTACACTCACCCCCCCACTCTTATAAGTGGCCGGCCCCCCTCCTCTCTCTCTCACACTTGATGTTTCACTTGAAAAGATTATGATAGATTTTGGGGTGTATGGAATTCACAGCTCATTTCATTCCATCACCCGATTCCCTCGGCAACTTCATTTACCGATCGTCCACGGACTTGGATGAAGTGAGACAAAGTCATCTACTCATTCTCTACATCATTCTTTGTCGTCTCTTTTAGCAAACTTGACGACCGAGTTGCCTCAAGTCAGAGGCGGGAGCCCGTTTAAGGAATCGTTGATGTGGTGCCACCTGGACGACGAGATCGGAGCAGCCGCAACGGAGCGCGGGATGATGGTTAAAGAACGAAGGACTCGGATCGTTCGGTATAACCTTTCTACACTCTTTACAGTTTTATAGTTTAGCAATAATGTCAGATCCGGGTTAAAGTATACGATAGCGCCAGTTAAAAAGTTTTTGTTCCGCATTTGGCGTCTGTAGACGGCCGGGGCGCTAGCGTAGACTTACAGAGATCACTCTACAAAATTTCTGCAATGGTATTATAAAAGCCTGCCTGATTTTCTGACACACTCAAAATAATTTTTAGAGCACAAAAAAAATTTGACAGAAATTGCAAAATTGGAATCGCGGTTTTGGATATTTTGTTCGATCGATCTTTTAAATACGTTAGAACAAGCTAGAAAAGGTTAATGGCGTGGCTCTGATACCATGTAAGTCTACGGTAGCGCCCCGGCCGTCTGTCCGAGGACAAAATGCGGAAAAGAAAACTTTTTCAAAACTTGAAACCGGCGCTATCGCAGACTTTATTCCCTGATCAAACCATTAACCAATAGCTAGCAAACTAGAGAAGGGGTTAGAAAAGCTATACCGATCGATCCGTGTCCTTCGGTCTTTGGCCACCAACCTAAGCCCCTCGCGGCATCTCCAATCTCCGATCTTCTCGTTGGAAGGGCACCACATCAATGAGTCTTTTACGGGCTCCCGCTTCGTTTGAAGCAACTTGGACATGAAGTTTGCTAGCCGACGTGTCCAAGGTGAAGTAGAGAATGTGTGTGATCACTTTGTCTTAAGCATCCATTGATTCTCAACACATGAGAGTGTATGGATGGAGGTTGGAGATGATGCCATTAATGGAGGTTGTGAGCTAGAGCAAGAAGAAGAAGAAGCCTTTCTTTTTCTTATGTGTTCTATGATAAAATGAGAGAGTTAGAATGAAATAATACAAGAGCAAACCTTTCAAATGGCAGCCCTCTCTCTCTCTCCCTCTCATTTCAACTCATGAATCAATCAAAAATGTGACACATGCACAAAGAAAAAGACCATGAGTCATCACTTGTGCATGCGTCACAATTAATGCTCCTAATGATGACTTAAGCTCACAATTTCCATTTGTAAACATTAATCCAAATGTTTACAACAATAAAAAGATACGGCAACATATAAAGTAAACTCGTGACGGATCATAAGGATACCCCTCACCTGTATATACATACCTGTATCTGCATTCCGACTGAATGCGAATGCGATGAGACTAAAGTAATCCAACAAATCTAATACTAGGATCCGGCTTAAACCAAAACCAATTATCATGATCCGCCCGATCATGATCCGTGCACTACTGCACGTATATGATCGGACCCTGCCAAATATCATACGGCCTCTACAACATTTCGCCCTAAACTTGAGAAACTGTCTGTGGGGGACTCTAAAGACTCATTAATACACTGGCTGTGGATTTAACCACTAGCACGTCAGCGGTACTAGCCGTACGTAATGGGCTACCAGGTATTGACCAAAAGGGAGGTCGATGAGCGAACTCATCCTAACACCCTACTGAGCATGTCAGCGACAATATCCGTACAGTCCGGTCCGTTCGTCTACGAGCATCGCATGTCGGGCCTAGGGGGTTGGTAAAAGTCAGACCCCCAAAAGCGGTACAAGTCGTGTCGGAGTGTAGCCCAGAACACCGTGAGATTCTACCGGAATACCTACTAGTAAATCTCCTATCTTGACCAAGGACTTCTTGTAATGGCTCTCCTAGACACAGCATGATATCACCCCCAATACCGGGTGAGACGAAACCCCTGCCGATCCGCTCACTGCCTCCATGTGGCTCGGGACTGTACCCAACTAAAACCTGTTTGCACGACTCCTTTGAGCCATGGTAGGGTAGTAATCAAAGCACAATGGGAACTCACATGAGATATATGATGATCTCAGGTCGATGAACTAACCTGTACACATGTCAACAGGGAACCGCTATCTGACATCAGGTATAATACGAACTAGCATGTTCCCGGGGAGTCCTGTCCGGTGTACTCATAACCCAATGAGCATCTGTATACATCTTAGGTGAACCAACTGACACCAATGGCTTGTGAGACCGGCTACCTCCCTTCTTCGGGGTCTCGACTGTATACACTAGTCTACTAATGGAGTATTGATGCCAAGTCTCGAAACACCCACGACTAGGGACCCCTTTAAGGATGTGCTTATAGAACCCAGCTCCCACGTATATGATCGCCATCATACTGCTGGACGTCAAGCAAGAATCCTATGGGCTCTATCAACATGCAATAGTGACCTATAATGTAACCTAAAGCTTGTACACGATGATAAAGATAAACCAGATAGAATACTATCATCTTGAGTAAGACTGTCCTACCGGTATAGGTCCTCCCTCAATCATTGCAATCGCGTGCCTATGATCCAATAATTTACTCTGAGGGCACTATATCCAACATAATGAACTTGATATCGTTGTAGAATCGAATAGTTTTGAAAAGGAGTGGCTTAAGCTCCGCATTTTGAAACTTTTGCTTTTTCATAAAAAGGCGGAGTGAGTTTCAAATTTGATTCTACAACATCTTTAGGTTTCTTTCCTTTCAGTAATCTCATTAATGAAGTCCCATTATTTATGCTTCTTAAGCATCACAGAAGAAACGAAAATACAACGTATGCTTATGCCATCCGCATTCGCCTCGAGGTCCCATCATGCACCGTTAGGTTAGTTAACTAACGGCAGAGCGGGGGCTGGACTAGCACGGGTGTAAAACATAAGCAATGTTTATTATATAACATATATATATAATAAAGTATTCGTCTCACGCAGTTATATGATCTCATCACAAAACATTGCAGCAGAAGTCAACATATGAAATATTGGATATACTTAGAGTTCTGCATTTTAAATTAAGCCAGTAACAAAACATGGATTCCACGGTCGCAATGATTATCCAAACCCACATCCCTAGACCCCTACGAGAGCGGCAAGCAACCCTGCCAATTCTATAGTTAGGAGACCCGGTCTCGACTCCTCGAGATGGTTTCCCACTGTACTCTGGAACCCGGTTACTTATGCTCCCAACCTTGGGTCTATCGTAATGCGGAAAAGTAGATAATAAATATACATCATCCTCAACCAGGAAGTGCCCCAATAAAAGAATATTACATACAGTTTTTACATGAGTGAAAATGAAAAACTCTCATCTCACGCAAAAACCCCCGGCTATTCAAACACGACGATCCAATATATCATAACACAGCAACACATTACATCACATGTTATCAACGTAAGTAAATATGCGCATCCCAATTGTTGTTGACGTATAGCAACGAAATCGGCGATACACCATATATTACACTTACGGTCGCAGAAAAGAAAGTAAAAACTATAACAATTGGAATCCGCAACCATATTAGACAACCAGAAATATCACATACTTCGGATTTCATGCCTAACTAAATGAATTTCTTAGACATCATAAATCCGAAATATCTCATATTTCTAATTTCATGCCTAACATTATAAACCCCACATTTTAGTCTCAATATTGAAAACACTTTTCAATAACTAGCCGGGGAATTCAACATGATTCCCGACAACTTAATCGAATGCGCGTCGGAAACTTTAGTAGACGGCCGCACTCCCAATGCCGTCGATAAAGTGCACTTAGGAGGAACACCGCGGCCGCGAGAACTTGAGGGGATGCTTTTGGCAATGGGGTTCTCCTACAGTCACTTGGTCGGAGATATGGGGCGTGGCTATCTAGTAATGTTACCCGACGAGTATTCGCATACATTACACGATTGCGATGGAGTTTTCATCCGAATAAAAATCCCGCGGCAACCGATCAAAAGTGTTTAAACTGCTATATTTACAAAGTTCAAACTAGTTTTCATAAAACTAATTATTGTGGATACCAAATACTGTATCACATCACAGATAGCTAGACGATGTTAAACATTTTGATTGAATCAACAAATACACACAATTCACAGAGAGCTCAACACTTGAGCATCAGAAAAATACCAAGAACAAGCCATAAGCATCTACGGACCTACACAAGAAGTGTCGTTCCTTGCCTCACCAACGGCGCCGCGGAACCGCCGCAAACAATAGGGTTTGGCTACGGTTCCGCGGTCGTATGGTCGAGTTAGGAGCTCGTTCATCTTGTGAATCCTTAGAAAACCCTCCATGATTTTCTGAATATTTTTAATATGAAAAATTCCAACATTTTGAAAAATTTCCAGAGAGGGGGCTAAAAGTGAGTTTCAAAGTTCGATCAAACACTTTAACTTCGCCTAGACGACTCCTAATTCTCTAGCTTAGCTCTGATACCACTGTTGAGTGCCCTAGAACGACTACTAGGTTTTGGAAGGCATCAAGCATGCAATTTTATAAAAATCTAGTGTGCTAACAAACTCGAACCAAGGATCTAACTAGAGAATTAAGGGTTTGAAACTAGTAATCAAAAATTACTATAAGTGAACAAGGAATACAACCTTTCTAGACTGGTCGTTCACATCTAAAGCTCCATGTAGTAGTCCCTTCGCTCCAAGTAGTGGTGTCCCAGACTCTCTTTAGGCTCCACTAGGCGAAAGGAACGAACTTGTTCAAAGATTTTCGAGGCCGAAGATGATCTACGTCGGGGAGACTCTAGCTCAAGCTACCTCTTCACTAATTGATGAATTAGTGAAGTAAACAACCTATACTAAATGGCTAGTTTGGTATAGATTGATGAAGTAGGAATTTTTCTCACTTTAGAATATATTTTTTTCCTTTTCTTTCTTCGCCTCAAGAAAACCAAGAGAGGAAAATGAAAGATGAAGAAGATGAACTAATAATGAACCATGGGTGAAGAAATATCTCATATCTCTTTTGTAGAGACTTAACCATGGCTAAAGATAATGGTTAGGTTAATAAATATCAAGAGTAAAACAAAATTAGTGGAATTAGGTCAAGGCTTCTACATGCATATACAAGCATCCTTATCCATACTAATATCCACCTAATTTTGATTTTCCTAAATAAATAAATCCTCTAATTATCATTGGTATGGTATGAGTCTCATACACCCAAGTCCAATGTGTCATCTATCATGACAAAAAGAAAAAAATTACATTTATTTATATCACATATATATGTTAAATGTATTTGTAGAAAAGAAATTCTTAAGTGAGCTTATATTAGTTAATATATATTAATATATCAAATACATATAATTATATATTAAATTATTAAATCAACACTATATTTAATAATCCGGCTATATCATATATAACCGACTAATATCAAATCATTGAATCAACACTTGATTCAATAATCCGGTTATATCACATATAAGCTATATCGCAAGATTAGAATACGGTATCAAATACACGTATTGATCTCGGTCCCGCACATATCACGTATGTGCCCTACTTCGTTTCGCTTGAGCCAGGAAATCTCTGTGTAGAACTCTAAAGACTCGTAAATACGCCGGCAGTAGGTAATGATCATATCAGTTACCCACAAGCCGTCAACGGTACTAGCTGGACGTAACGACTACCCGAGTATTGAGCAATCAGAAGATCAGCAAGAAAGCTTTTCCAAACTCCCGCAAAGCCTATCAGTAACACTACTGTACAGTCCGGTCTCTTCGTCTGATATGTCGCATATCTAGTATTGGGGTAGTAAACGTTAGACCCCAATAACTTGATAAGTCATGCCGATGTGAGGCTCATAACAGGCCGAGAAACTACTGATAACACTTACCAGTAAATCTCAGTATCAGCCCTGGCCAGGGATTTCCTGTTATAGCCAATCGAGTACAGCGCAACATCAACCCGCAATACCGGGAGAGACGAAACCCCTCCTATCGATCATTGCCTCCATGTGACTCGGGACTGTACCCAAAAACCACCTGTTTGCACGCTCTCTTGAACGTGGTAGGGTGGAAATGAAACCACAGTGGGAATCACACAAGACTCTATGATGATTGATTGAATGATTTCTCTCTATGTGTATGGAAAATGTAAAATATCACAATCAAAGAAGTTTGTAAACCATAATCAATAACGGTGTCGATGTAGATTCGTTAGCGAGTGCGGATCGTCTACAGGGAAAGTGAGATTTGATCGTAATTGATTTAGATGAATTGAAAATTAAAGAGAAAAGAAAAGGCAATTCAATTCAAGATTTATAAAAGTGAATTTCAAGAATTATCAAAATCTAGATCTAATATCAAGAACACTAAAAATCAAGAATTGATGATATCCAAATCGAATTAGGTTTCAAGAATTGTAATGAGGCTCGTAGGAATCGATCGAATCTATATAAGTGATAAAAATTTGTGATTACGTTTTCTTATCCATTAATGATTTGATTCTAGATCGATGACGATCAACGAGGTTTAAGGATCTTTTGAAGGTGTAAGTGCACGGCGGCGCCCCGGCCGTCAATCCGACGCCGGAATGCGAAAACGAAACTTTTTCTTTAACTTTTAAAGCGGCACCACCGCGCACTTTAATCCCGGATCGGGCTATTAACTTAATCCTAGCTAACAGGAGAAGGGGTAGAGAGATATACCGAGCGATCCGTGTTCTTCGGTCTTCTCGTCGTCGTCCCGATCTCCCCGCGGAATCTCCGGTCTTCATCTCCTCATCAGAAGGGCACCACATCGCCGGGTTCTTTTACGGGCTCCCACCTCTGGACCGAGGCAACTCGGGCACGAAGTTGGGGAGCCGACGTGCTCAAGAAGTGCTATAGATGAAGTGTAGAACTCTATGTGTCTCAGGGGTTGAAGTTGCCATATTGGTGGAGGTTGAGATGTAGTGAACTTTTGTGATGGAGCTATATATTTTTCAAGGCAAATGAGAACAAAAATGCTCTCTACAAATTTGGACAGCCCCCCCACCCTTGGAATGGCTAGCCAATCTCAAGGAGAGAATGAGAGGAGAAAGTGAGTGGATCAAAAAAGAGTGAGCCAAAAAATGCAAGAGAAAGAAAGGGTTATCATGATCAACCATGATCATAAACCAAGTCCAACACTCATAAACCCATCATCAAACTACAAAAGTCAAGCAATGATGAGTGAAGAAGTCAAATAATGGTGCAACCATCATGAAGCAACAATATGCAAAGACCACCCTCCACAATGCTAATTTGCACAATTGCAAATAAGGCCTCCTCCACCAACTTTCAGCCAAGGAAAGAAATAAAGGAAAATGGCCGACACGGAAAACAAACTGGCAACTTCAGAAAACTGGTCCGTAATAAATTACAGGAAAACCCTGCTACTGTATATACATACCCGCATTTGTATTCCGACCGAAATATAAATGCAATGAGACAAAATCTATACTGTGCAATACTAGGATCCGGCTTAAACCAAAGCCCTCTAGTATTATCCGTCCGATCATGATCCGTGCAATACCGCACTTACATGATCGAACCCTGCCATATCTCCATACGGCCTCTACAGCGTTTCACCCGAAACATGAGAAAACGGTCTGTGGGGGATTAGCCATACGGACTCGTCAATACTTTGGTTGTGGATTTAACCACTAGCACGTCAGAGGCATTAGCCATACGTAACGGGCTACCAGTTATTGACCAAAAGGGACGTCGATGAGCGAACTCATCCTGACACCCTACTGAGCCTGTCAGTGACAATATCCGTACAGTCCGGTCCGTTCGTCTATGAGCATGACATGGCGGGCCTAGGGGGTTGGTAAAAGTCAGACCCCCAAAAGCAGTACAAGTCGTGTCGGAGTGTAGCCCAGAACACCCTGAGATACTACTGGAATACCAACCAGTAAATCTCCTGCCTTGGCCAAGGACTTCGTGTAATGGCTCTCCTAGACACAGCGCGACCTCACCCCCAATACTGGGAGAGACGAACCCCTGCAGATCCGCTCACTGCCTCTATGTGGCTCGGGACTGTACCTAACTAAAACCTGTTTGCACGTCTCCTTTGAGCTTGGTAGGGTAGTAATCAAAGTACAGTGGGAACTCACACGAGACAAATGACGATCTCAGGTCGATGAACTAACCTGTACACATGTCACCAGGGAACTGCTATGTGACGTCAGGTATAAGACCAACTAGCATTTTCCCGGCGAGTCCTGTCCGGTGTACTCATAAACCAATGAGCACCTGTATACATCTTAGGTGAACCAACTAACACCAGTGGCTTGTGAGACCGGCCACCGCCCTTCGTCGGGGTCTCGACTGTATACACTAGTCTACTCTGGAGTATCGATGCCCTGTCCCGAAACTCCCATGACTAGGGACCTTTTAAGGATGTGCTTATAGACTACCAGCTCCCATGTATATGATCGCCCTCATACTGCTGGCAGTCAAGCAAGAATCCTAGGGGCTCTATCAACGCGAAATAGTGACCTGTAAGGTCACCTAAAGCAGTACACGATGATAAAGATAAACCAGACAGCATACTATCATCTTGAGTAAGACTATCCTATCGGGATAGATCCTCCATCAATCATTGAAATCACGTGCCTATGATCCAATAATTGACTCTGAGGGCACTATCTCCAACAATCTCCCTTTTGCACTCAAGGCTAATTTTTGCGATGTCACATACTCACAGCCCGTGTGATACCGAACACCCAACTCCTCTACTGATCAGTCTCACAAAACCAGTTTGCGAAACCAATATGTTCGAGGAATAGCCTCAATGAGTGGATCCGCCTTGATGTTTCTTTCTATATCTCTCTATATCTCAAGTTCGCGGAGAATGCCATCTCCCGAAATTAGCAATACCTGTCTAAGAATATGTCTGGATGTATGATGGTACCTAGCTCATAAATGAACTCCAAATCCAAACTTCTTAGACTGTATCGTCCACTGAACTTAATCAGTACCCTGCGCCATCCTTCCCTCAGTATCCACCAGGACCAACTGTCCAAACTACTGCCCCTCGTCAGAAAGAAAACTATAACTCTGACAACCAATCTGTCATCCAGGTCACCTTGGAAGCCTGGAATGATAACTGTCTCCCGAACGAGGTTGTCGTTATCATATCCCTAGAACGTCCACTTATGTTCTAAAACTGCTTCCGATCGTTTCTCCAGGATTGGATCAATATCAACATATTGCATCTCGTGCAAAAACAATATCTGGTGTAGTACTTGACATCTCATGATTGACTCAATTGCCTAAGCCAGTGATCTGCCAATCATGCACATCCCTCTCCACTTTAGTCTGTAAGAAACCTTTAGAGAGGGTGACTCCATCACCTGCAGGTACACTACCGTGCCTGGAGTCGTCCATTCTAAAACACCTTCAGAATGCTGTCTAAGCACCCTGATTGGGAAACTACCCAAATCTAGATCTAAAACCATAGATCCCGTAACCAGAATGTCTTGATATTATATCCAAGTCCTATGAGGAGAAACCACTGTGTGACAACCAAAGTATAACCGATCGTAGTATAGGAATATCACTTCCAACTCTATGTATGTCTTTCGAATACTAGAACATCACACCCTACTACCTTCTTAACAGATCCATCCTCTATTCTGATGAAGTCAAACCTATGACTGTCATATCAGAAATAGATGATCTATCTCCGCCACATCTGCTTTAGTCTATAAATACACATAAGCCACTTGTCCACCAATGCTTCCGCTGCTCCTACTGACTACGACAACCCTCTGGCAGAGTCATACACACGTTCACTTCTAAAGCTAGTTTAGAACGATGCTATACTCATCCTCCTGCCGGGTCTCGCAGCCTGGAACAACAGCAATGGCAAGTCTGGGTAAACATGAACCTTCCTGTCACCGTCCTTGAGGCTACCAGAGTACCTCTCGGGTGCCTGAGGTTACCCACCGTATCTGCAGAGTGGCCAATGGAATGTCAAACCAGATTTAATCTTTAGGTTCTTATCAAATATTCAGTAATCGTTTGCGGTTCTGGAATCACTTTCAGTTCTACCATACTCCCACTACTGTTTTTTGAAAAAAAAATCCATTTTTATTAAAACTGTGGCGAGTCTAGAACGATATCACTATTGATCTTCCAGATGGTAGAAAATCAACCCTCGTCATAGCCTGGGTCAACCCACAAATAGCCATTACAGAAACGTGCCTTGAGTTATCCAGAGTCTGGTTTTAAGCATAAGCCGGACAACTCCCCGTCCCTTAACATCGTTAAGATATGAACTGTTCTATATCCAATATAGAACCAGAGGCACTGATTTAATTGAACCAGATTCAAATCATGCAGATGTCTCCAGTGCATGTCAACTAAATGGAGAGAGGCCGATCAGCATTACTCAACTTAGGAGTGCTTCCATTTATGAGTAATCTGAAAGAGAAGCAAGTTCTCTTAAACATTACTATCAACTAAATATCCTACACAAGTATCTGCATCTTCGATCACCTTGAAGAATCCCGATACTTGCAACATCTGGTTCTCTACTTTATTCATATACCTATGACTTCTCAAAACTCAGACCTTGTGTTTCTACGAAACACTTGTCTAAGAACTAGAGAAGTCATAAGTAAACAGAATGTAGTACGAGTACCAACCCCTCTGTCCTAATGGACACTGGATAATATACAATACTCTGTATAAGTCCCTTGAGTCTGATAACTCAATCCCTGTGTGTCGTAGGTTGAAAAATGTACTCTGGTTATAAAGGATTACACCGCTGTTTAATGCTCCTTACCTAACCATCCACTGATATAGGTAAATGTCATAGACATAATTTCAAAAAGGTATATCTCACTCTATGTAAATAGACGTACAAATATATCAATTTGAAATTGGTGCATAGCAACGGATATTCTAATCCAAATATCTGCCGACCGGCAAACAGCCCAGGCGATTTTCTCAAATATCACCAATTACAACGAATTCTGATATAATGAGGATGATCACCTAATTCCCAATAACTTACTCCCACTCATCATCTGTAAAACCATACAGATGTGAGAATCATACCTGGTAAATACATACCCTGGAGCAAGTGTCTAATTGGGAAATCAGTTTTCTTTTAACAGTACACAGTGAAACTGAAACATTGAAATGTTTCGTAGGGGTATCCGGGTATTCCTAGTAATGCCTCTTCCATGATCCAGATTCACAACTGTAACCGTATATTTCTATGCCATCTCTCCACATCCCTTCATATGTCTTTAGTCATTACCTTCTGTACACCCTCTTAGGCTAAATGGTTTTCTTCCTTCCTTACCGTTCGGCACCAGCCTATGGTTTGGAAGAAGACTATCCAATAAGCGTAATGGGTGTATAACCCTAATCCTAGGAGCACTCGCAATGCGACAGAAGGTGAAGATAAAAGACACCTGAATAAACCTTATTCCTATTTTTCCTGAACCAGAATCCATCCCCGAACTGGAACAAGTTCCTTTCGAGTTCGTATATAACCATACGATGGAGTATCCAATAAACTGTGGATCTTCATAGTGATACGGAGTGTCCTGGAGAAATATAAAGGTGAAGTGGGAGTGGTAATGAAATACTTGGTTTGGTCGTGAATAGCAGTCACAGTTTACATTGCCCTCATACTAATCCCTTGATATGTCTTTACTTAATACTTTCTGTACACCATCGTTATGCTAATTGGTTTTGTTCATTCCCCACTGTTCGGCACCAGCCTAAGGTTTGGAAGAAGACTATCCAATTTGCGTAATAGGTGTACTATCTCCTAAACCAAGGAGTACTCGCAACCTGAGAGAAGGTAAAAGGAAAAGACAACTGAATAGTCCTATTCGTTTTCTCTAGAACCGGAAACCATCCTCGAATAAATTCCTTCGAGTTCGTATATAACCATACGATGGTTTTGTTCAATGGAAGTGGACGTTCGTAATAATACGGGGTGTCCTGGAGAAAAGAGTAAAAGTAGGAGTGGTAAAGAGGTATTCAACTGTGACAATCCAAAAGCCAGTGTTTAAGAAGGTTCGGTTAATTTTGGTCACTGAGTCATAGTCTTAGGGTCGGGTCATGGTCGCTGCCAAAGAGAGAGAGAAAAGAAACACTCAGCGTGCACTGTAACCTAGATCAGAATGGTTGTCACTTTATCTAATCTGGAAACCTCCCACTGTACCGTCAAATTCTCCTCCAAACCTGAAAGAAGAATTAGTCGGGATCACCCGAGGAGTAAACCAACTCATCAGTGGAAATCGGGATCTAATTATCATCGCATGATAATGTGATGGAATCCACTCACGTTATCACACTCCAGAAGGTATGCGCATATCTGGCAAGTTTCAGTTTCTTTAGAAACTCCCGATGTGATTTTTACCCCATGCTCTTATGACCATGACGAAGGTCAACAAATCATAAGTCACATGTCAAGTTCTACCCGTCATTCTCCAGGTTAATTTGAACCCACCCGTACCTACCCTTGACTTTGGCCAACAAAGCAGTACGACTGTCCCAAACCAATGCATCTATCTATGCTGCAGAAAGGTAACAAGCAGCTACCATTTACTATGCCTTGACGAAGGTCAACAAACATAGCATGAATACTACGTGCTACCCGTCTGAAACGACGGAGGGCTACGAATGGTTTTTGGCGAAAAACCTTTAAGGTAATGAACTTGATATCGTTGAAGGAACCGGATAGCTTTTTATAAAAATATAGTGACGAAAACCTTTGCTAAAGAGGTCACTCCCGGTGAAGGGATCTTGGCTCTTTCCCCGTAGAATGAGGTGCAGGATATTCCAACTGAATACCACGATGCAAAGCAAAAGTAATCGACTATAGTGAAGTTATTGCCCTGACGCAAACTTCTGTCCAAGGGGTCACTCCCGGTAAAGGGATCTCGGCCCTTGCCTCGCCGACTGAGGTGCTGGATATTCATAACCGAATACCGCTGTCCAAAACAAAAGAGAACGCCCTTGCAATAACAGCTTTTTGAAAAATGTTCCAACAACATCAGAATAGGTTTGTTTAGCTTGCATTGATCCGAATCAATGCAGTCCCATCAATTGATCACACCAAAAAAGAACGAAAATAATGATGTACGTATATGCCATCCGCATTCGCCACTGGGTCCCGTCATTACCCGTTAGGTTACTTAACTAACGACAGAGCGGGGACTGGACTAGCGCGGATGGAAAACATATACAACTTCTACTAGTATATATATCAATATATAATGTTCGCTCAAGGCGTGATAAAATGCAACATCACAGAAATGTAATAAGCATCACAGAACAATACAGATATCTTGGATCCCCGGGTTCATAGAGCAGCTACTGAAACCCGACGTTCCCCTGGTCATGTGGATAGCCTGTGCAATGAAATCCTAGACCCCTACAGGCGCGGAAAGTTACCCGCCAAAACCTGAAGCGAGGCAGCCCCCTTCAGCAACGTGAATGGACCACCCAGCACTTCACGGAATCCGGTAACTTGGGCACCCCTCCTGGGTCAACCTGTACCCCCTACGAGTGCGCAATTCTAAAGTAAATCCCCCTCTGTCTCAATGCCATGAGATGTCGGCCCCTTGCCCTTTAGAACTCGGCTATCCGTACACCCCACCTTGTGGTTGTTAGTTATATGTATGCCCTAAAGGCCATTACTGTACATAGGATGTATATTATAGTGGATGCTGGGACATATATATGGAGGACTTTCTTGCTCGACATGATAGTATGCTATCTGGTTACTCTTTACCTTAACGTGTATACTGATTGTCGCTCTGTTTCATGTTGGTAAAGCCCTTAGGATGTGTACTTGACTACCTAGACTATGATGCGGATCATACTAGTGGGGACATGGTAGTCTATAAGTACATCCTTCAAGGTCCCTAGTCGTGGGTGTATCGAGACGGGGCATCGATATACCAGAGTAGACTAGCGTATATCTTCTCGACCCATACAGATGGGCGATGGATGATCCCATATCCATTGGTGTTTGACATCGGAGATGATATACGGGTGCTCAGTAGAGACTGGGTACACTAGACGGACTCGCCGAGAACTTCCAGATGGTATTATACCTCACGTCAGATGGCAGTTCTCTGGTGACACTGGTACAGGTTAGTCTGTAGACCCGAGATCGTCATAGAGTCTTATGTGATTCCCACTGTACTTTGATTTCCACCTTACCACGTCCAAGAGGGCATGCAAAACGGTGGCTTTTGGGTACAGTCCCGAATCACATGGAGGCAATGAGCGATAGGAGGGGATTCGTCTCTCCCGGTATAGGGAGTTGATGTTGCGCTGTGTTCGATTGGCTATAACCGGAAATCCCTGGCCAGGGTTGCTGAGATTTACTGGTAAGTGTTACCAGTAGTTTCTTGAACTGTTATAGACCTCATATCGACACGACTTATCGAGCTATTGGGGTCTGACGTTTACCACCCCTAGGCAAGATATGCGACATATCAAACAACGAGACCGGACTGTACGGTAAGTGTTACTGGTTGGATTCACAGGAGTGTGAGAGGGCTTGCTCGTCGATCTTCTCATCGCTCAATACCCGGGTGGCCGTTACGTTTAGCAGACCGCTTGCGGCTTGTGGGTGTTTGATATAATCATCACCTGCTGCTGGCGTATTGACGAGTCTTTAGAGTCCTACACAGAGGTTTCCTGGCTCCAGCGAAACGAAATAGGAGCGCATATGAGATATGTTCGGGACCGAGAATAATGCGTGTATGTGATACCGTATTCTATTCTCGCGATGAATGTATCGAATGGTTGTATGCGATATAACTTAGTTATCGAATCGAGGATTGATTCGATAAGCCGATATATTGGATATTAGTCGGTTATATGCGATATGACCGGATCGTTAAATCAAGTGTTGATTTAATGATTTAATGTATAATTATATATTTGATATATTACTTTGCATTAACTAGTATTGGTTCACTTAAGATGGATTTTCTCATTTGATATGCACATTGTATATGTGATATACTTTTGTGCACTTGTTTGTATCATGTTTGATGACACATGATAGTTTGGTGTTTGGTTTAAACCATGGTTGGTCAATGGTTAGGGTTTCTTATGATTCATTTACTTATTCATTTATTTATTTATTCTTTTTAGAAAGAAATAAAATGGTGGCTAATTTTGGATTATCTTTGAAGCTTCATGATGCTTTGAAATGGTTGACCATTTTATTTCTTTCCCTTACCCTAACCATTCAACCTAACCTTAGTTAATTCTCTACACCTAACTATGGTTGAGATTATGATAAGTATCATATTGTTTTCTATTTTAAAAATACTTATCATATTATCTTCATCTTCTTCTTCTTCTTCTTAAAGAAGAAAGCTTGCCACCATTAATGGCATCTTGAGAAAAAGAGTGAGAAATCCAATTCTAAAGTGAACCCACTTCCTATTTCTTCATCCTCTACCTCTTGCCAAGTAGTATAGGGTGTTTTCTTCACAAGTTTCATGACTTGGTGAAGTGGGAACTTGATCTTGTGATGCCTCGACGTAGATCATCTTCGGCATCGACGTCGACGACCTAGCCCGCCTATTTCTCCGATGAAGCCGATGCTAGAGTCATGGATTCGATTTGGACAGCGAGGAGACTTCATCGCGGAGCCATGGAGCTGGAGAAACGGATCTACAAAGGTTGTATGTTCGTTCACTTAGTTAAGTTGTTAACTAGTTTCTTGTTCCGCCTAAACTTCTAGTTAACGATCTAGTCTAGAGTTTCTCGGCACCGTAAAAAGAAAGAAAATGGCATGGTTGATGCCTTGTGAGACCTCATTAGCATGCCTAGGAACCCAACAGTGGTAATCCTAGTACAGAAAGTAAAATATACATACAACGGGTACATCGACCTCAGCCCGGTCGTGCCCCAAAAGAATAATATACAAACAGGCAGTGACGGCAGTCCACATGTTGGACGCTCGCCCCGTAATATCAAATGTACATAAAAAACCAAACTGTACTAACATTGCATCCAGGCTATCCACCACGACAATCCGCAACATCACAGCACAACACAGAACATCAACGTGAATGTCACATTCGCAAATCCGTCTAAAAGGGCTATAGTAGTTAGACAGGATTTACCGATCAAATGACATTCACGGTCGCAGATATAATGTAAATACTGTGAACTAACATGTTTAAAATTTTCGATCGACTGAATTTTCCGAAGTGGGCCCCAAGCACAACTGTAGCACTCAAAAACATCTGGGCCCAAAAAGAATATACCAGAAACCCTATTTCTATGTCAGAGAGCCACTGTAAAAATTTGATACAGTGAAGAAAAAATTAGGCGGCGGATCCGCGGCCAAAACGTGGTTTTGACCGCTGATCCGCCGCGCTACAGTAACTTCAGCCTACCAAATTTTCACAGAATGCATAAAAAACTCTGCACGTATTTTTACAATGTACCAAATAATTTTTTTATCACTGCAAATATTCGACAAAAACTGAACATGAAAACGCGGTTTTTTTGAAAATCCGTTCGATCGAACTTGTAAATACGTTAGAGCAAGCTAGACTAGGTTAATGTCGTGGCTCTGATACCAGTGTAAGTGCACGGCAGCGCCCCGGCCGTCCATCAGACGCCGGAATGCGGAAACGAAACTTTTTCTTTAACTTTTAAACCGGCACCACCGCGCACTTTAAACCCGGATCGGGCAATTAACTTAATCCTAGCTAACAGGAGAAGGGGTAGAGAGATATATCGAGCAATCTGTGTCCTTCGGTCTTCGCGTCGTCGTCCCGATCTCACCGCGGAATCTCCGGTTTTCATTTCCTCGTCGGAAGGGCACCACATCGCCGGGTTCTTTTACGGGCTACCACCTCTGGACCGAGGCAACTCGGGCACGAAGTTGGCGAGCCGATGTGCCCAAGAAGTGTTGTAGATGAAGTGTAGAACTCTATGTGTCTCTAGGGGTTGAAGTTGCCATATTTGTGGAGGTTGAGATGTAGTGAACTTTTGTGATGGAGCTATATATTTTTCAAGGCAAATGAGAACAAAAATGCTCTCTACAAATTTGGACAGTCCCCCACCCTTGGAATGGCCGGCCAATCTCAAGGAGAGAATGAGAGGAGAGAGTGAGTGGATCAAAAAAGAGTGAGCCAAAAAATGCAAGAGAGAGAAAGGGTTATTATGATCAACCATGATCACAAACCAAGTCCAACACTCATAAACCTATCATCAAACCACAAAAGTCAAGCAATGATGAGTGAAGAAGTCAAATGATGGTGCAACCATAATGAAGCAACAATATGCAAAGACCACCCTCCACAATGCTAATTTGCACAATTGCAAATAAGCCCTCCTCCACCAACTTTCAGCCAAGGAAAGAAACAAAGTAAAATGGCCGAAATGGAAAACAAACTGGCAACTTCAGAAAACTGGTCCCGTAATAAATTACAGGAAAACCCCGCTACTGTATATACATACCCGCATTTGTATTCCGACCGAAATACAAATGCAATGAGACAAAATCTATACTGTACAATACTAGGATCCGGCTTAAACCAAATCCCGCTAGTATTATCCATCCGATCATGATCCATGCAATACCGCACGTACATGATCGAACCCTGCCATATCTCCATACGGCCTCTACAGCGTTTCGCCCGAAACTTGAGAAAATGGTCTGTGGGGGACTCTAAAGACTCGTCAATACTTTGGTTGTGGATTTAACCACTAGAATGTCAGAGGTATTAGCCATACGTAATGGGCTACCAGGTATTGACCAAAAGGGACGTCGATGAGCGAACTCATCCTGACACCCTACTGAGCCTGTCAGTGACAATATCCGTACAGTCCGGTGCGTTCGTCTATGAGCATCACATAACGGGCCTAGGGGGTTGGTAAAAGTCAGACCCCCAAAAGCGGTACAAGTCATGTCGGAGTGTAGCCTAGAACACCCTGAGATACTATTGGAATACCTACCAGTAAATCTCCTGCCTTGGCCAAGGACTTCGTGTAATGGCTCTCCTAGACACAGCGCGACCTCACCCCCAATACCGGGAGAGACGAACCCCTGCAGATCCGCTCACTGCCTCCATGTGGTTCGGGAATGTACCCAACTAAAACCTGTTTGCACGTCTCCTTTGAGCGTGGTAGGGTAGTAATCAAAGTACAGTGGGAACTCACACAAGACAAATGACGATCTCAGGTCGATGAACTAACCTATACACATGTCACCAGGGAACTGCTATCTGACGTTAGGTATATGACCAACTAGCATGTTCCCGGCGAGTCCTGTCCGGTGTACTCATAACCCAATGAGCACCTGTATACATCTTAGGTGAACCAACTGACACCAGTGGCTTGTGAGACCGGCCACCGCCCCTCGTCGGGGTCTCGACTGTATACGCTAGTCTACTCTGGAGTATCGATACCCTGTCTCGAAACTCCCACGACTAGGGACCTTTTAAGGATGTGCTTATAGACTACCAGCTCCCACGTATATGATCGCCCTCATACTGCTGGCAGTCAAGCAAGAATCCTAGGGGCTCTATCAACGCACAATAGTGACCTGTAAGGTCACCTAAAACAGTACACGATGATAAAAATAAACTAGATAGCATACTATCATCTTGAGTAAAACTGTCCTATCGGGATAGGTCCTCCATCAATCATTGCAATCGCGTGCCTGTGATCCAATAATTGACTCTGAGGGCACTATCTCCAATAGAAGGAACTAGGGTTTCTTCATCTCATCCTTTGTCCTTTCGTTGATTCTCATTCAAAAGCTAGCCTCTAGTAAATTGAATTATCGATCGTTGATCTCTAATTAAGAGCAAAAACATTCAAGAAAGCATCTCGCTCGAAACTAGATTGTCGATGATTCAATTTACAAGAGTTTACAAAACTTATAGGAATTAAGAATCGTTTCAAGATTGTAAACATCATCATCTATGTATTGATTCTCTCGACTCCTCAATGAGCAGAGTTTTTACTCAAGCATCATAACAAAGAAATCAATCAAGAATCGAGATCTAATCATAATGCTCAAATATAGTGATAAGCAAGATAATGAAATTTCACCTTTTACTAATCAACAATTTTGTTACAATTCTCTCAAGATCTACAAGATTCGAGGAATGAACTCGATCGTCGACTTAGCTCCGCATCGTCCCCGTGAGTCGTGGATCGTCTTGGATCACTTGCTCGGTTGAAGATCGGCGTCGCTTCTAAAAGGTTGAAGGCTTCTTGCTTGATTTGTACTCGGTGATCTTGAATTTGGCTTTTTGAAATGGATTAGGGTTAGGGTTTGAATGCACAAGTTGTGTCACTCAACTTGTGGGATTTGTGGCTCAATTTTCAACAACCCTTCAACAACTTTAAGAGTGAAGCCTTAGTGTCCTTTTTATAGCTTTGATTAGGATTAGCTTCCTTGAGAAGCTAGGTTAGGGTTAGCTTCACTTGCAAGCTTGGTAGTTAGGTAGGAGGTTCTAGAGTTAGTTAGTTATAGCTTGCTTCCTTGATAAGCTTGGAGGTTAGGAAGATGCTTCTAGGCTTAGGTAGTTATGTGGCTCTCTTAAGAAGTGTAGGGTTCCTAGGCACACTAATGAGGTCTCACAAGTGATCAAACTTGGCCAATTAAAATTTTACAAGTGCCGAGAAACCCTAATACGGATCGTTAATTAGATGTATAAGCGATGCAAGCAAGTAAACGAATTTATAGATAAAGGGAAGGGGCTACAACCTTTGTAGATCCGGTCCTCCACCTCCAGGGCTCCGTAATGAAGTCCCCTCGCTGTCCATATCGGATCCCGGACTCTAGCATCGGCTTCATCGGAGAAATGGGAGGGCTAGGTCGTCGGCTTCGATGCCGAAGATGATCTACGTCGAGGCAATACAAGATCAAGCTCCAACTTCACCAAGCCTTGAAACGTGTGAAGAAAACACCCTATACTACTTGGCAAGAGGTAGAGGATGAAGAAATAGGAAGTGGGTTCACTTTAGAATTGGATTTCTCACTCTTTTTCTCAAGTTGCCATTGATGAAGGCAAGGTTTTCTTCTTGTTGAAGATGAAGAAGAAGAAGAAAGAATATGATAAGTATATTTTAAAATAGAAAACAATATGATACTTATCATAATCTCAACCATGGTTAGTTGTAGAGAATAGACTATGGTTAGTTTGATTGGTTAGGGTTAAGCATGAAGACAAAATGGTCACTTTGTCAAAGCTTCATGAAACTTCAACAACAAACAAAGAAAGCCACCATTTTCTCTTTATCTTTTCCAAAATGAAAAATAAATAAATAAATGAATAAGAAAAATGTAAACCCTAATCATTAACATAACCATGGTTTAATTCTTTACACAAACCCAAGTGAGCATGTATCATCAAACATGATACAAACAAGTGCACAAAATTATATCACATATACAACTTGTGCATTTCAAGAGAGAAAATCCATTTAAAGTGAACCAATATTAGTTAATGCAAAGTAATATATCAAATATATAATTATGCATTAAATCATTAAATCAACACTTGATTTAACGATCCGGTCATATCGCATATGACCGACTAATATTCAATGTATCGGCTTATCGAATCATTCCTTGATTCGATAACTAGGTTATATCGCATACAACCAATCGATACATTCATCGCGAGAATAGAATACGGTATCACATACACGCATTATTCTCGGTCCCGTATATATCTCATACGCGCTCCTATTTCGTTTCGCTTGAGCCTGGAAACCTCTGTGTAGGACTCTAAAGACTCGTCAATACGCCGGCAGCAGGTGATGATCATATCAAACACCCACAAGCCGCAAGCGGTCTGCTAAACGTAATGGCCACCAGGGTATTGAGCGATCAGAAGATCGACGAGCAAGCCCGCTCACACTCCTGTGAATCCAACCAGTAACACTTACCGTACAGTCCGGTCTATTCGTCTGATATGTCGCATATCTCGCCTAGGGGTGGTAAACGTCAGACCCCAATAGCTCGATAAGTCATGCCGACGTAAGGTCCATAACATTCGTGAAACTACTGATAACTCTTACCAGTATATCACAGCAACCCTGGCCAGGGATTTCCTGTTATGGCCAGTCGGGCATAGCGCAACATCAACCCCCAATACCGGGAGAGACGAATCCCCTCCTATCGCTCATTGCCTCCATGTGAATCAGGACTGTACCCAAAAACCACCTGTTTGCATGACTCTGTAGAGCCGTGGTAGGGTGGAAATCAAAGCACAGTGGGAGACACACAAGACTCTATGACGATCTCGGGTCAACAGACTAAGTTGTACTAGTGTCACCAGAGAACAGCCATCTGACGTGAGGTATAATACTATCTGGGAGTTCTCGACGGGTCCGTTCAGTGTACCCAGTCTCCACTGAGCACCCGCATACCATCTCTGATGTCAAACACCAATGGATATGGGATCATCCATCGCCCATCGCATGGGTCGAGATGATATACGCTAGTCTACTCTGGAATATCGATGCCCCGCCTCGATATTCCCACGACTAGGAACATTAAAGGATGTATTCATGGACTACCCAGGCCCCACTAGTATGATCTGCATCATAGTCCTGGAAGTCGAGTACACATCCTAAGGGATTTATCAACATGTAATCAGAGAGACAGAAAGTATATATGTTAAGATAAAGAGCAACCAGATAGCGTACTATCATGTCGAGCAAGAAAGTCCTACCTATATATGTCCCAGCATCCACTACAATATACATCCAATGTACAGTAATGGCCTCTAGGGCATACATATAACTAACAATATCCCACTTTCACTAGGGCCATTTGTAGCAGTGGTTGCAGTATCACATACTCAACCATCCCTTAAAAGTCTCTCTTTAGGAAAAGGCCTTCATGAGTGGATCCGCCGTGTTGTCCTCTGAGTCTACTCTCCTAACCTCGATCACCCTGGAGATCAACTATCTCCATGATCAGGTGATGCTGCCTCAGAATATGTCTGGGTCACTGATGGGATGATGGTTCCTTGGCCAAAGCCACAGTTCCATTGTCACACAATGGTGGGAACCTAGTTCATCTTATGAACCAATATACACCCAAACTACTTCTTTGGCAGTATCTTTAATAGCGATGTTACCAGCCTCTATCATCTAGTTTGCCACGGTATCTAGCTTGGAACTCTTCCAACATACCGTCCCTTTTCTGAGGGTAAAGACAATGCCTGTGACTGACATTCAGTCGTCCTTATCACCATGGAACCTTTCCAGTGATTCTCCCCAGGATCAACTGATACCATCTTACTATAACTAGTGAGAATCCTAACATCCATTTAGATCTATCTCATAGATCCAAAACCTAGGATTTAGGAGGTATCACTTTGATCCTATATGGAGAATCTATGTGATAAGAGGAGATCGACCGATCGTAGCATAAGAAACTCCTTTCCTATCAAGAGTATGTCATCCACGTACTCTACGAGGATCATTACCATACTCCATACTACCCTTTTGTACATACAAGGTTCATCTACCATTTTGATGACGTCAAACTCTTTGACTAACTCATCAAAACAGATGTTCCAACTCCGCGATGCCTACTTTATTATATAAAGCAACTTGCACACGTTTCCGCTGCTCCCACTATTTACGAAGCCCTCCGGCTGTGTTCTTATAGACGTTCTCTTCTAAATCATTATTTAGAAAAGTAGTCATGGCACCCAACCACCAGATATCGCAGTTATGGTATGTAGCAGTGGCTAGTAGGATCTGGATGGACTTAAGCACAGCTACTGGAAAAGGTTTCATCATTATCCACGCCTGGTGGATGACGAAAACCTTTAACGAGTCTAGCTTTGAAAGTCTCAACTTTTCCATCTACACCATGTAATCTTCTCAAGATATACTTGCTCCTGATGGGGATTTAACCCTTCAGATATCGCAACCAAAGTCCATACTTTGTTGGTGTATATGGATTCCATCTCAGATCGCTAAGCATCCAGCCATTCTTACAGAGTCCCTACTCTCGATGGCCTGCTCGAAACTAGTTGGGTCATCATCTCATGATGCATTCCTCGCTCCTACTGTCATCGAGAAACCGAGGTATCTCTCAGGCGGATGAGGAACCCTACTAGATCGGCGGAGAGGCTGAGGTTCGTCGGGGACTATTGAATCCTTTGGTTCTGTCAAATCATCAGCTGCAGTTTTGTATAGCTGGAACCTTTCCAATTCTACAGAACTGACTTTATCTCGATCTTGTCCGGATTTTGCTTTCGACATAGGACGGACAAACCCAAATCTTAACTTACTTAAGAGATAGGCACTTCCCATACCATATCTTATATGGAGTGATAGGCACTGATTTGATTCGAACCCTATTCAATAGGTATGCAACTTCTCAAGTGCACAACCCTAAAAGGAAACAGGTAACTCAGTAGAACTCATCATAGAGCACACTATATCTTATATGGTGCGATTGCTCCGCCTTGATACACCGTTGTGCTATGGTGTATTCAGAGGAGTAATACTGAGAGAGAATCTCATTTTCTTTTAGAATAGTCCAGGAATGCCATGCACAAGTATTCTCCTCCCTGATCTTATCATAGGACATAATACTTATACCCGTATTTTGGTTCTCTACTTCCAACTTATATTCTGTGAATACCTCAAAAGCTTCGGACTTATGTTTCAATGGAAACATATGACTGAATCTTGAGAGATTATCAGAGAATATAATGAAGTATAAAGAACCAGTCCTGGCATGTGTAGACAGGAGACCTTACATACATCATCATGTATCAGTCCCAAGAGTTCATTAACTCTTTCTCTGTTTCCAATAAACAGGGCTATGGTCATCTAATCTTTGTGACATGACTGGCAAGTTTCACAAGATGTAAATTCAATACTGATTTAAATATGCATCTAAAATGTAACTTCGTCCAGTCGGGTCACATTGATATGACCTAGTCTACAATGCCTCAAGAAGGAATCGTTCATTTCTGAACTCTTCCTCTTGTGTGTGTTCTGTATACTAGGAACTGTAGTTTGATTTAGAACGTCAATGCTTTTAGATAACGTGCCTGAACCGATCAACTTTTGAAATAGGAAATGTTCAAAACATTATCCAACAATATAAAATTTTATCATTTCTTTACTTGTAAAGAGACTGATATGATTTTGTATATCAGGTTTGGTATCTAATAGCATTTGTTCAGAATCAATGTATTGGTAATACAGGGTGACAGTGACCAACAGACTTGGCTGCAACACTTGCCCCGTTTTCTGTCTCATGAAACTTATCACTCGTTCTCAGTTTTTCTACCTTTTTGTAGCCCTATGTAACAGATTACAAATCTGCGATCCTGATCCGGTATCAAATACCCAGGATTCAGAGGATACTGAGAAACAGTTCTTTATAATGAACACACCCGAAGGAGATGCATCATATGCACTTTCTTCGTTTGGGTGGCATAGGAATTCTGGTATTCCCCTATTTCCTGCTCTGTCTTATAACAATTATAAGTTGGAGCGGGACCAACGTTCCCCAGCTCAGTATAACAAGCGGGTTCGGTCAATACATCCATATTATTATCTTGATTAAGGCGTGATATGGTCGCTACCTGGAGAGAGAGAGAAGAAAACACTCTGCGTGCGCTCTTGCAAGATTAGATTGGTTATATATTTTATCTAATCAAGATGGCTCCCACTGTTTTTATCAAATCTTCCTTCAAACCTTAAAAGGAAAGACTAGCCGGGATTAATTACACTCTATAAGTTCGCCAATCTTTCAGCCAGGCCAGTGTCGGTACTTTGAGGGAGGTTCCCCGTGCTTTCGCACGGACCTAATTATAGTAAACCTCGTTTTCCCAGAGGCGTAACCCCGTTGACACCTTTCTAGACACCTACTTGATCGGCTAATTGCAAAGTGCAAAACTCTCACAGGAGGAACAATTACTCGCAGTGGGTATCGGGATCCAACTATCATATAGAAGGTATGCAATCTCATTGCAAATTTCAACACTTGAAACTCCCGATAAAGATTTTTACCCCTAGCACTTATGACCTTAAGTATGGTCAACAAATCATAAGTACTAGTCAAGTTCTACCCATCATTTCGTGATTAATTAGACCCACCCACATGACCCTTAACTAAGGTCAACAAAGTCACGCGACTGTCCTAACTAATCGCATCATATGCGGTGTAGGAAGACATCACATAGCTACCATACACTGTGCCTTGACTATGGTCAACAAACACAACACGAATACTAAGTACTCTACTTCCTAAAATGACGGAGGGTTGCGAATGGTTTTTGTGAAAACCTTTAACGCTTTGAACTTGATCTCGTTGCGGAATCAAATGGTTTTTAAATGGAATGTTTTTGAGGCTTTTCTAGTTTTGCTAAAGGGGTCACTCCCGGTGAAGGGATCGTCGGCCCTTTCCTCGTCGAATAAGGTGCGGGATATATCATATATATCACTGTGCAAAGCAGAAATTATAGAAGCAATCAAAAGACAAACCGAGTGTGTAGCATCTGCCAGTTATTGCTAAATGAGTCACTCCCGGAGAAGGGATCTCGGTCCTTTCCTCATCGAATAAGGTGCAGGATGTTCTACAAGGAACAACGCGATGCAAAGCAAGAACTGTAGCTACCTGTTTTATTTTGAAATTCGATTCCACAACATCAATTAGATTTATTTTCTTTCATTAATCTCATTAATGAAGTCCCATCATTTAAGTCCACCTAAACATCACAGATAAATATAACGTACGCTTATGCCATCCGTATTCGCCTCGATGTCCCGTCTGCACCGTTAGGTTAGGTAACTAATGCCAGAACGAGGCAGGGCTAGCGCGGGTGTAAAACATAAGCAACGTCTATATAATATATCATATATACTATATATAATATCTATCTGAACAAATCACATGATCACATCACAGATAACGCAGCAGAAAATATCATATGAAATATTGGATATACTAGGACGTCCTTGTTTTTAATACGATCCAGTATAAAACATGGATTCCACGGTCGTGATGAATAGCCAATCCCACACCCCTAGACCCCTACGAGAGCGGCAAGCAACCCTACCAATTCTAGGGTTAGGAGACCCGGACTCGACTCCTCGAGTTGGTCTCCCACTGGACCCAGAACCCGGTTACTTGTGCTCCCCTCCTTGGGTCTATCATAATGCGGAAAAGTAAATAATATACAAATGTTGACAACATCCGCAACCTGGAAGTGCCCCAATAAAAGAATATTACATACAAGTTTTTACATGAATGAAAATGAAAAAACACTCATCTCACATAAAAACCCCCGGCTATTCAACCACGACGATCCAATATAACATATCCAGCAACACATAACATCACATGTCATCAACGTAAGTAAATATGCACATCTCAATTGTCGTTGACATATAGCAACGAAACCGGCGATATCACATATTAAACTTACGGTCACAGAAAAGAAAGTGTAAAACTACAACTGTTGGAATCCGCAACCTCTTTAGACATCGCATGCCTAATCAAATGAAATACTTAGACATCGCATGCCTAACAATTATAAAACCCGCATTTTAGTCTCATTATCAAAAACACTTTTCAATATCATGTCGGGCAATTCAATAGGATTCCCGACATTCTGATCGAATGCTCGTCGCAAACTTTAGTAGGCGGCTGCACCCCCGATACCGTCGATGAAGTGCACCAAGGCGGAACACCGCTACCGCGAGCACCCAAATGGATGCTTTCGGCGACGGGGTTCTCCTACAGTCACTTGGTCGGGGCTATGGGGTGAGGTTGTCTATTAAGTTTACCCGGCGAGTATCCGCGTACACTACGTGATTGCGACGGACTTTTGATCACATCAAAATTCCGTGGCAATCGATCAAATGAGACTAAAGTGCTATGTTTATAACTTTCATTCAGTTATCTCATAACTACTTGTGAATTCCAATTATTGTATCACATTCCAGATAAATAGAAAATGTTATACTTTCCGACCGAACAATCGAACACCCAAGTTTTCCCAATACAGCTCAACACATGAAATAAGTTTAAAAACATTCAATTCATGCCTCAGTACCAACGGTCCAGCCGTAGAAGGGTCAAGCCAACGCCTCACATGTGGCACGCCGTACTGCCCCAAACCCAGAGGTTCAAAGGGCAGTTCAAGACGGTCACATAATCGAGTTAAGGTTTGTTGTCTTCTAGAGGGACCATCGCGTTACTTGCACTACTTAGAACGTCATTAAACTATGGAAATATCCAACAATTGGAAATTTCCCGGTAGGGGAAAAAGTGGGTATTTATATCCCGTCGAACTTTTTAACATATTCCAAAATTATACGGAAAACCACACAGACAAAATTAGACAATCCGATAGAAACACCGAGTCCCCAATACAACCCAGAAAACTCAACCCTTGAGTCAGATTTAAAAATTCCCAGAAAATACAACAACAAAATATAAGAATTACTGTGCAGAAATAATTGTCTGAAGAGACCAAGTGGCCGCGGAACCGCCGCATTAGGCATGCAATTGCCGCAGTTCCGCCGCGCTATTATCGATTCAGGTGCTCGGGCTTCACCATATTCTTAGAAATTCCTGCTTGGTTTTCTGCATATTTTTAATCTGGAAAAAACCTAGTTTTTGAAAAAAGTCTAAAGAGCAAATTTGTGTTAGGGTTTCGGTTCGATCGGACTTCTAACTCCATCTACGCATCGCCTAAGGCTCTAGCTAGGCTCTGATACCACTGTAGGGTTCCAAGGCACACTAATGAGGTCTCACAAGTGATCAAACATGGCCAATTAAAATTTTACAAGTGCCGAGAAACCCTAATACGGATCGTTAACTAGATGTATAGGCGATGCAAGCAAGTAAACGAATTTATAGCTAAAGGGAAGGGGCTACAACCTTTGTAGATCCGGTCCTCCACCTCCATGGCTCCGTGATGAAGTCCCCTCGCTGTCCATATCGGATCCCGGACTCTAGCATCGGCTTCATCAGAGAAATGGGCGGGCAAGAACGTCGGCTTCGATGCCGAAAATGATCTACGTCGAGGCAACACAAGATCAAGCTCCAACTTCACCAAGCCTTGAAACTTATGAAGAAAACACCCTATACTACTTGGCAAGAGGTAGAGGATGAAAAAATAGGAAGTGGGTTCACTTAAGAATTGGATTTCTCACTCTTTTGCTCAAGTTGCCATTGATGAAGGCAAGGTTTTCTTCTTGTTGAAGATGAAGAAGAAGAAGAAAGAATATGATAAGTATATTTTAAAATAGAAAACAATATGATACTTATCATAATATCAACCATGGTTAGTTGTAGAGAATAGACTATGGTTAGTTTGATTGGTTAGGGTTAAGCATGAAGACAAAATGGTCACTTAGTCAAAGCTTCATGAAGCTTCAACAACAAACAAAGAAAGCCACCATTTTCTCTTTATCTTTTCCAAAATGAAAAATAAATAAATAAATGAATAAGAAAAATGTAAACCCTAATCATTAACTTAACCATGGTTTAATTCTTTACACAAACCCAAGTGAGCATGTATCATCAAATATGATACAAACAAGTGCACAAAAGTATATCACATATACAACTTGTGCATTTCAAGTGAGAAAATCCTTTTAAAGTGAACCAATATTAGTTAATACAAAGTAATATATCAAATATATAATTATGCATTAAATCATTAAATCAACACTTGATTTAACGATCCGGTCATATCGCATATGACCGACTAATATTCAATGTATCGGCTTATCGAATCATTCCTTGATTCGATAACTAGGTTATATCGCATACAACCAATCGATACATTCATCGCGAGAATAGAATACGGTATCATATACACGCATTATTCTCGGTCCCGCACATATCTCATATGCGCTCCTATTTCGTTTCGCTTGAGCCAGGAAACCCATGTGTAGGACTCTAAAGACTCGTCAATACGCCCGCAGCAGGTGATGATCATATCAAACACCCACAAGCAGCAAGCAGTCTGCTAAACGTAACGGCCACCCGGGTATTGAGCGATCAGAAGATCGACGAGCAAGCCCGCTCACACTTTTGTGAATCCAACCAGTAACACTTACCGTACAGTCCGGTTTGTTCATCTGATATGTCGCATATCTCGCCTATGGGTGGTAAACGTCAGACCCCAATAGCTCGATAAGTCATGCCGACGTAAGGTCCATAACATTCATGAAACTACTGATAACTCTTACCAGTATATCACAGCAACCCTGGCCAGGGATTTCCTGTTATGGCCATTCGGGCATAGCGCAACATCAACCCCCAATACCGGGAGAGATGAATCCCCTCCTATCGCTCATTGCCTCCATGTGAATCGGGACTGTATCCAAAAACCACCTGTTTGCACGACTCTGTAGAGCCGTGGTAGGGTGGAAATCAAAGCACAGTGGGAGACACACAAGACTATATGACGATCTCGGGTCAACAGACTAAGCTGTACTAGTGTCACCAGAGAACTGCCATCTGACGTGAGGTATAATACCATCTGGGAGTTCTCGGCGGGTCCGTTCAGTGTACCCAGTCTCCACTGAGCACCCACATACCATCTCTGATGTCAAACACCAATGGATATGGGATCATCCATCGCCCATCGCATGGGTCGAGAAGATATACGCTAGTCTACTCTGGAATATCGATGCCCCGTCTCGATATTCCCACGACTAGGAACATTAAAGGATGTACTCATGGACTACCCAGGCCCCACTAGTATGATCTGCATCATAGTCCTGGAAGTCGAGTACACATCCTAAGGACTTTATCAACATGTAATCAGAGAGACAGAAAGTATATATGTTAAGATAAAGAGCAACCAGATAGCGTACTATCATGTCGAGCAAGAAAGTCCTACCTATATATGTCCCAGCATCCACTACAATATACATCCAATATACAGTAATGGCCTCTAGGGCATATATATAACTAACAAGAAGCTTGGAAGTGTTTAGCTTGTACAAAAAGCTTTGTTGTTCGGACAGAAGTTTCTGGAGATCTCTGGAATTTGCAGTGGCTTGAGGAAGTGTGGGACTTGAATGGAGAAATCTGACGCGAAGCTCTGCTGATGTCATGACCACGTGGCCGCGGATCCGTCGCGAGAAGGGGCCTTTGGCCGCGGATCCGCGGCCTATTAGTGGCCTCTCTGCACTGAATTTCCACGGTAAGTTTGTGCTGACTTTTTGGCACTTTTCTGATGTGTGGAATCTCATATTTCTTTCTATATCACTGCCATATCACAAGTCTTCGACTTGGCGTATTTTTCTCAGTACTTTTAGCAGTTTCGGCTCTTTTCCTGGAATTTCCTGCACAGATTCTCGAGACAAGTGTTGCGCTATACAAAGACTATGCATGCAATGATAAAGACTCAATTTCCCTCAAAGTGTCGGTTAAAATACATAACACAAGTTATTTGGTATTTTATAGATGTTTTTCTAATATGTGTTATATTTATTCCGAACACCTTTAGATGAGTGCAAATGGTAGGGAAATTGATGTGTTAAAAATGCAATATTTTCGACTGATCAAATTCCCCCAAATTTATTTTTGGTCGTCTCGAGAAAACTTGTTTTATTAAAAAGAAGGAGAAAAATAAAGAAAAACTAACTAGCACACTTTCGTAGGCAACACGATTGCACTGAGCACGTGCAACAAGCCTTTAAACCTCTAAGTGTCCCTAGTAAGAGGAGTGTTGTCTCCTGAGGGTTTTCAGCGGATTTCACCCAAAAAATCCCATAATAAAAGGAAGACCGTGAAAGTTACCTATAAAGATAAGAATTGTAAAACAAAGACTTTGAAAATCAGAGTTTCCAACTATACTAGCTTTTCGGTTGTCATGAGCCCTATCTTAATAGTCATGAAAAAATGTTAAAAATCACATCATCCCTCAATAAAATATCGTCTTTATTCTTCATTCCTACCATTCATCCAAACATCGATCATATACCCCTACATGTATGTAAAGAACATCCCTACACTCGGAGAATTCAATTCAAGCTATCATACTCTTGTCCATCTGCCTCAGTACTTTATAATTTGATGAATATTTAGATGAAGTTGCTCACACATTTTTCATGCGACCGTTAATACTTCTTAAAGTACTAACCGACCGATTACTCATGTGCTTGCTTATTAGGTGTTTTAGTATTTTTCCTCGTCTTGCACCACCTAAGGCTTAGCAGTGACTCCCAGACCAGTTGGTCTAAGGAACTAGGTGATGAAGCACCCTCGCTATATTTTTTATTGCTGCCTTGGCGATAACAAAACCAGTGTTCATTTTTTTCTTTTCACCATTTTATCTTTTATTCATTTATTATTTCCTTCATACTTTGGCTTTTAGACAAGAGCATTTCAATGTATTCTCTATTATCCCGAGCTTCAAGACGTGTGTAAGTGCGTATAGTAGGGTATCAACATTCAAATGTTTGGCTTCCAGAATAGGAACTATTTTTCAGACTTATTTTTATCCTCAGATTAGTAACTTCCTTCATCTTACTAATTCTTGGGACAACGGCTCATAACTACTTATTACTAGTTCGTTTAAGAAAACTTCTAATTTTCTAGGTTTTCTTAAATTTTTCTAATCTTTTGGATGTAATTTTTCACTATCTAATATTTTATTATCTTATTTATGTAAAAAATTAAATATTAAATATATTTATCTTTTGAATTTTTTTTAAATTTTTTTATAGGTTTTAAAATGTTCTGTGCTTATGCAAAGTGATATGCAAATGATGCGAAAAATAAGCACAAACCGCCCCCAAACTTGTTTTCAACAGTGTCCTCACTGTTGCCATCCGCTAAATCTCAAAAACCTGTAAGCTTAGGAGGAAATTTATTAATTGGGGAAATAAATATGAATATGAAGATCCTCCCCCAAACTTATTTTTGGCTCACAATTTTTTGAGTAAAAGTTTTCTTTTCAAGAGCCAGATTATATCCCCCCTAAACTTGAGTTAAACCATGTTAAGCTTTGAAAATCACAAGAGGGGGTTAAGATCATTGGTCGATGCCAAGCTTTGCAAAGACCGAAAGTTAACACCAACCATTCGAAGATTTTATCAATGTAGTGCATCGGTTGGTGGAATGACATGTTATACGGAGCCAGAAAGAAGTGGGGAAAAGGTAAGTGGTGGAATAGAATGTGTTTGCATCTCATTTTGGAGAGACGATTCAGTGATTGTGATGGATTACTCGCATTGTTTTTACAGTTCAGAAGAAGGGGTGGAGGTTGAATTTCTTTGTATTGAGGTAGATTCATCTCAACACCCGTGTCGTTCAAAAATGCGAGTTCTTCAGTGAAAATTTCCTCAAAAGTCTCATCAATACCCAGAAGAATAATGTCATCATAAAGCGCGGGGTGATCTTTAGACTCCAAAAACGGTTCATAATCAGTGTTAGTTGTTGACCCGGACAACTCGGTGGAAGAGTCCGTATGTGTATGATACATAGTTGGGTCAGACAACAACATATGAAAAGAGTCAAGATCAGTATCATGAGGATCATCAAATTCGCTGCTGTCGACATCCATTAATTCGACAGAACAGACCTGAGCAGTAGGTTCAGAGGGTACACTTCCCAACTTGTAAATGTTCAGCTCAATTGACCTATTCCCGAAGGATAGGGTCATAGAACCATTTCGACAGTTGATGATAGAATTGGAAGTGACCAAAAAGGGGCGACCAAGAATCACCGGAATTTGATTTCGTGGGTTTGCTACAGGCTGTGTATCAAGTACAATAAAGTCCACAGAGAATACAAATTCCCCGATTTTTATTAACACATCCTCCAGTTCACCCCTAGGTTTGGTGATTGATCGGTCAGCCATCTGGAGAGTGAAAGGAGCTGGTTTCAACTCTCCCATCCCTAACTGCTCGTAAACCGAGACAGGAAGCAGGTTAACAGTTGTGCCAAGGTCAAGTAGAGCACGGTTAAAGTGTTTATCCCCAATAGAAATAAAAATAGTAGGATATCCAGGATCCTTATGTTTCCTAGGTAATTGTTGGGGAAAAGCCATGTCTACAGTCTTTGCCTTGAATATCTTCTTTGGCACTTGAGTCTTCCTCTTTCTAGTGCACAAGTCCTTAAGAGTTTTCGCATATGCGGGGACTTGTTGGATTGCATCTAAAAGAGTGATGTTGATGTTAACCTGTTTCAAGATTTCAGTGATCTTCTACATTAGTAGACTAGTTCTGTTTCCCTTTAACCCATTCGGATAAGGAGCTTGAGCAATAAGGTCGGGGTCCAACATTGGAGAAGATCGTGTGGGTGGAAACGATCTAAGAATAGGAGTGGGGATCATTTTTGGTGGACTAAAAGAGGTGGGCTGAGGTGTCGAGCCTTGGGGAAAATGGAGAATAGGCTCGGAAGAAAATAGTGGTGTAGACGAACTGGGGTCAGAAACAGAAGTAGAAGTGGAAGGAAAAGTCTCAGCCGGGGTATCATAGATTGATTATTCATTATTATCAATCTCCTCACCAACATGATTGTCAAGCACTCTTCCAAATCTCAACGTGGTGATAGCGTTCACATGATGTGAATAGCCAGTATTGGGTAAAGGTTGAGCTGGAAGTTTCGCTTTCTCTCTAGCACTTAATTCGGAATTTAATCTTGCAATTTCTGCTTCCATAGATTTTATACTCTCCGCTTGGGAAGTGGAGTTTTTCTTTATATCATCGACGGAAGTTTTTATTTCCGCTGACACTTGCATGAGATATGTCAGAAGCAAGTTCATGAATGAAGAGGATTCATCAGTACCGGTCAACTGCAAAGGATTATTTGGTGCAGGTGTGTTGACCGGATTTTGAAAGTTTTGTGATTGGAAGGGGTACTGACTCAATTGAAGTGGTTGCTGTTGTGGTGGAAGTTGGGTTGGAACCATGTTTCGAGTTTGTGATCGGTTCCAAGAAAAATTAGGGTGATTCCTCCAACCCTGAGTATAAGTGGAAGAAAATGGATCATTTCTCGGTCTTTGTTGGAAAGCAGAATTGATATGCTCATGACCTTGAAACGGAGAATTCAATGGACATTCTTCCGTCAAATTAGAAGGATCAGAATAACATCCACATACAGTTTTGGAAAGTGACATTTGATTTAGGGCGGCGGCTAAAAATTTTTGTTCCATAGCTTCTAGCTTCTTTTGCATTGCTTCCATCTCATCTCTAACACCTATGGAAACATCAATTTGGTGAATGCCACCCCTAGACGATGACTGGTTTACACTCTCCCACTGTAAGGATCTTTCAGCGAATTCTTCTAAGAATTTCCAAGCTTCGCCATCGTCTTTGGTCATAAAAGTGCCTTGACACATGGATTCAAGGATCTGTTTAGTGGAAAGATTAATGCCCTCATATATGATTCTGCACGGATCCCATCTGGGAATTCCGTGATGTGGACATTGAACCAACAGATCCTTGAAGCGTTCAAAACACTTCGAGAATGGTTCATTCGGAAGCTGGGAGAAATGATTTATTTCGCTACGGACTCGAGCTGTTTTATGATTGGGGTAGAATTTCTTAAGGAATGCTGCGACGAATTCTTCCCAATTTGAAATGGAGTGTGCGGTTGTGTTATAAAGCCACTCTCGGCTATATCGCACAAGGTAAATGGAAGAAGACATAGACGCATAGCATCCACAGAAAGCTGTGAAGTACCCATCATAGCACATACATTTTCAAATTTGGTATTAAAGACATATGCGTCTTCAGACTCGAGACCGTGATATTTTGGTAGAAGATTGATGTATTGGGGTTTTATTTCAAAATTGTCCCCGTTGGCTGGTGGAATGGTGAGACAGGTCGAAAGAGGACCTCGCATAGGATAGCATCTCTCTTGGAGAGAGATGCGGGGTGGATTCTACGCACCTGCGGACGGTGGAAGAGTAGTGGTAAGGAAGTTCGATGGAGAACCGTCCATCGATGTGGGTGTGGTGGTGGGTAAAGAAGAAGTAGACGTAGAATTACCGACTTCGGAGTCGATAGGGGGAACGCGGACAAGACGGGTAGTAGAATCCTGTGTCCAGCCGAGCATGCACTAAAGGGTTTAGTACAAGTGGCAGCGTTAAGATAATTAAGGAAAATGTGGATTGGTGTTTGTTTTGAAAAAATACGGATTTTTGAAAAAATGCAAATCACAACAAATGAACAAGCAACCCTAAGTCTAATGGTCACCTAGGTGAAGTCTCTAGACCGCTCCTAACTGCCAGAAGACAAATCGCAGGATAAATCCTCTACTACCTCTTTGTCTCTCCTGTGGCCAGGTAAGTGGGAGGTTCTCCACTACGTAAGTAGTGGGCCTAATTAAGTAACCACTTGCCTTAGAGACACTTGCCATAGACACCACGAAAGAAACACGGATAAGCAATAGATTACACATGACCTCCTTCTGTCCTAAGTGAGCGCGACGGTTCTTAGAGTCATGTCTAGATATTTCTTAGTTAATGAGGGTAATGCGGATGTAGTTTTGTGATTTTCGGGGCTTAGGAAGGTTAATGAACTCCCCACCTAATCTGAATTTGGTCTTTGCCTATTAATTTCCGTATTAAAAATTCAAACAACCAAGATCAAACAAGCACAATTTTTATTTTTGCGGCGCTGCGAATTTTTGCAAAGAAACCTGCAGAAATTGGTTAATGGAGCAGATCGAGGAAAAGATAAGAAAGTCAGAGAGGACCTGAGAAAATTTGGTACATCGATGCCCACGTCCCACCATGGAACCGCCGCGGGAAGCTAGCAATGGCCGCGGAAACGCGATCTCATGATCAGATCGCTGCACAGAATTTTGTGGAACTGTTCCTGTTCACTCCCTGAGTTCTCTGGAATATTCAGAAAATTTTTCCTCTCGCTCCACAGATTCCAGATTTCCTCGCAACAAATCACAACGAATCGTTTAGTGTTTGCGCGAATTTTGATCTAAAAATTATGATGGAATAAATTTTTCAACTCAAATTTCAAAAACGAACAAATTAGCATACTATCCCGGCAACGGCGCCATTTGATTGAATGATTTCTCTCGATGTGTATGGAAAATGTAAAATATCACAATGAAAGAAATTTGTAAACCGCAATCAATAACGGTGTCAATGTAGGTTCGTTAGCGAGTGCAGATCGTCCACAGGGAATGTGAGATTTGATCGTAATTGATTTAGATGAATTGAAAATTAAAGAGAAAAGAAAAGGCAATTCAATTCAAGATTTATAAAAGTGAATTTCAAGAATTAGCAAAATCTAGATCTAATATCAAGAACACTAAAAATCAAGAATCAAGAATTGATGATATCCAAATCGAATTAGGTTTCAAGAATTGTAATGAGGCTCGTAGGAATCGATCGAATCTATAGAAGTGATGAAAATTTGTGATAACGTTTTCTTATCCATTAATGATTTGATGCTAGATCGATGACCGTCAACGAGGTTTAAGGATCTTTTGAAGGAACTAGGGTTTCTTCATCTCATCCTTTGTCCTTTCATTAATTCTCATTCAAAAGCTAGCCTCTAGTAAATTGAATTACCGATTGTTGATCTTTAATTAAGAGCGAAAACATTAAAGAAAGCATCTCGCTCGAAACTAGATTGTCGATGATTCAATTTACAAGAGTTTACAAAACATATAGGAATTAAGAATCGTTTCAAGATTGTAAACATCATCATCTATGTATTGATTCTCTCGACTCCTCCACGAGCGGAGTTTTTACTCAAGCATCATAACAAAGAAATCAATCAAGAATCGAGATCTAATCATAATGCACAAATATAGAGATAAACAAGATAAAGAAAATTCACCTTTTATTAATCAACAATTTTGTTACAATTCTCTCAAGATCTACAAGATTCGAGGAAAGAACTCGATCGTCGACTTAGCTCCGCATCGTTTCCGTGAGTCGCGGATCGTCTTGGATCACTAGCTCGGTTGAAGATCGGCGTCGCTTCTAAAAGGTTGAAGGCTTCTTGCTTGATTTATACTCGGAGATCTTGAATTTGGATTTTGGAAATGGATTAGGGTTAGGGTTTGAATGCACAAGTTGTGTCACTCAACTTATGGGGTTTGTGGCTCAATTTTCAACAACCCTTCAACAACTTTGAGAGTGAAGCCTTAAGGTCCTTTTTATAGCCTTGATTAGGATTAGCTTCCTTGAGAAGCTAGGTTAGGGTTAGCTTCACTTGCAAGCTTGGTAGTTAGGTAGAAGGTTCTAGAGTTAGTTAGTTATAGCTAGCTTCCTTGATAAGCTTGGAGGTTAGGAAGAAGCTTCTAAGCTTAGGTAGTTATGTGGCTTGCTTAAGAAGCTTGGAAGTGTTTAGTTTGTACAAAAAGCTTTGTTGTTCGGACAGAAGCTTCTGGAGATCTCTGGAATTTGCAGTGGCTTGAGGAAGTGTGGGACTTGAATGGAGAAATCTGACACGAAGATCTGCTGATGTCATGACCACGTGGCCGCGGATCCGCCGCGGGAAGGGGCCTTTGGCCGTGGATCCGCGGCCGATTAGTGTCCTCTCTGCACTGAATTTCCAGGGTAAGTTTGTGCTGACTTTGTGGCACTTTTCTGATGTGTGGAATCTCATATTTCTTTCTATATCACAGCCATATCTCAAGTATTCGACTTAGCGTATTTTTCTCAGCACTTTTAGCAGTTTCGGCTCTTTTCCTAGAATTTCCTACACAGATTCTCGAGACAAGTGTTGCGCTATACAAAGACTATGCATGCAATGATAAACATACAATTTCCCTCAAAGTGTCGGTTAAAATACATAACACAAGTTATTTGGTATTTTACAGATGTTTTGCTAATATGTGATATATTTATTCCGAACACATTTAAATGAGTGTAAATGGTAGGGAAATTGATGTGCTAAAAATGCAATATTTTCGATTGATCAATGATCTCGGGTCTACAGACTAACCTATATCTGTGTCACCAAAGAACTGCTATCTGACGATATATATAATACCATCTAGGTGTTCTCGGCTAGTCCTATTCTGTGTACCCATTCTCCAATGAGGACCTGTGCAGATTCTCTGATGTCAAACACCAATGGTTGTGGGATCAACCATCACCCCATACCGGGTCAAGAATCGTACACACTAGTCTACTCTGGACTAACGATACCCCGTCTCGATACTCCCTCGACTAGGAACAATTAAAGGATGTATTTGTGGACTATCCTAGCCCCACTAGTATGATCTCCATCATAATCCTGGTAGTCAAGTCCACATTCTAAGGGCTTTATCAACATGTAACAGAGAGACAGTATAAAGACACTGTTAGTGTATATGCCCTAGAGGCCATTACTGTATCATACTAGTTTGTATATTACTTAATGGAAGCTTAGGATATTCACAGTTGTATAGACAATCTTGCTCGAAATAGTAGTATGCTACTTGGTTTGTTTCTACTTTAATGTGTGCATGTGTTTCTTTTAGCATATTGCCTATACACATTAGTGGATCCTTTAGGATCTTTGCTTGATTACCAGCATTGTGATGGAAGTCACACTAGTGGGCGCTGGGTAATCTACAAGCACATCCTTATACATGTCCCTGGTCGTAGGATTATCATACAGGGCATCGATACTCCAAAGTAGACTAGTGTATACGCTTCTCATCCAAGGAGGGGAGATGGTCTGTCCCACAGCCATCAGTACGTCGTACTGGAGATAGTATGCATGTGCTCGTTAGGTTACGAGTTCACTGGACAGGACTCACTGGGAACTATTGGTTTGGTATTATACCTATCGTTAGTTATCAGTTCCCAGGTGACATGAGTACAGCATAGTCCGTTGACTTGACACTGTCACTTCGCCTCGAGTGTGTTCCCACTGTTCTTAGATTACTACCCTACCACGGCTCAAATGAGTCGTGCAAACAGGTAGTAGTTGGGTGTAGTCCCGAAGCACTTGGAGGCAGTGACGGTTAGACAGGATTCGTCTCTCCAGGTATTGTGGGATGATATCACATTGTGTCTAGGAGAGCCATTACACAAAGTCCTTGGCCAGGGCAAGCGAGATGTACTGGTAGCGTTTCCAGTGTTATCTCAGGGTGTTCTGGGCTACACTCCGACACGACTTGTACCTCTATTAGGGGACTGACGTTTAACGCCCCCTAGGCCCGACATGCGATACTCTAAGACGAACATACCGGACTGTACGGAGATTGTCACATTCAGGCTCAGTAGGAGTTCGGATGGGTTCACCTCATCAGTCTTCTTATCGGCATCTACCTGGGGACCGTTACGTACAGCTAGTACCGCTTCCGGCCTGTGGTTAAACCCACTGCCAGCGTAGTGTCGAGTCTTTAGAGTCCCACATAGAGGGTTGTTCGCCTTTGGGCAAAATAGAGTAGAGGTCGCATGGTTTTGCGACAGGGTTCGTTCACATCCGTGCACTTGTGCACGTTTGCTGTCCGGGCAGTTATTACTAGCGGGCTTTAGTTTAAGCCAGATCCTAGTATATGTTTTGGGATTGGTTTTATCTCATTGTATTCATGTTCCTCGGAACACGGATGCGGGTGTGTATGCACAGTTGACTGAGGCAGAGGCAGAGGATTCTCATCAGGGTTGTTGACCGTTGACTTTTTCTAAACCCTAATGAGAATGAGAAATATGATTAATAATATTGATTAAGGATTATTGTGTCATGGTTGTGTTGAACATTTGACTTTTGTTGACTAGTTCACTTTGTTGACCGGTTGACCATTTTTGACTAGTTGACCATCATCTTTTCATTTCATAGAAGCTTCTTGTTTCTTGCAATTGCATTAAATGAATGAAATGATGATGGTCATTCATAAACTAACCATCACGTTTTTCCTAATTATTATTATTATTATCATTATTCCAAATATGAGATCATGGTTGTGTAGGGTTGCTAGGCACGCTCACAAGGTTCTACGAGGCATCAAACATGCCCGATTAAATTTTTTGCCGTGCCGAACAACCCAAAGCCGGATCTTTAAACTAGAGTTTAGGCGAAACTAGCATGTTAAACTCTTTAACACTAAGTGAGTGGGATTACAACCTTTGTAGATCCAGTCCTTCACTTTATTAGCTCCGTGTAGATGTCCCCATCGCTGCGATCGTGAACTCCGGACACTAGAGAAGCTTCACAAGAAGAACGAACGTGCTTGCTTCGATAGCTTCGAGGCCGAAGATGATCTACGTCGGGGAGACACTAACTCAAGCTATTCCTTCACTAGGTCATGAACTTTGTGAAGAGAACACACTCTACTACATGGCAAGTGGTAGAGGATGAAGAAGTAGGATGTGGGCTCACTTTAGAATTGATTTTCTCACAATTTTTCTCATGGCACCATTGGAGCTAGTAAGCTTTTCATGGAGCTTGATGAAGAAGAAGAAGAAAGAATAATCTTATCATATGAATTATTATCCTCTCAATAATGTAACTATGGGTGAGTTAAGCTATCATGCTTAACTCATGTAGAGAATTGACCAAAGGATGAGGTTAAGGGTTGGGTTAACTAAATATCCTTAAGAATGACAAAAGAGTTGACTTTGTCAATGTTTCCACAAGCTTCATGAAAGCTTGAGAACTTTGACAAAGTCTTTCTCTTTTGTTATTCTTAAGATATAAACAAAACCCTAATCTTTACCCTAATCTTGGTATAAGTGTCATACTCCCATCTTTGATGTATCATCAAGCATGACACAATCTTATGTACATAAATATATATCACATATACACTTATGCACAATCAAGTGAGAAAATAAATCATAAGTGAGCTAATACTAGTTAATGTAATGTAATATATGAAATATATAATTATACATTAAATTATTAAATCAACTCTTGATTTAATAATCCGGCTATAACCGACTAATATCATGTGTAACAACTTATCGAATCAACACGTGATCCGATAACCCGGCTATATCGCATACAACCGATCAATGTTACAAATCGCGAGAATAGAATACGGTATCTCATATCGTATCAATCTCGGTCCCGCACATATCACATATGTGCTCCTACTCCGTTTCGCTTGAGCCAGGAAACCTATGTGTAGTACTCCAAAAACTCGTCAATACGCCGGCAGTAGGTAATGATCTTATCAAAACACCCACAAGCCGCAAGCGGTCTGCTAAACGTAACGGCCACCCGGGTATTGAGCGATCAGAAGATCAACAAGCAAGCCTGTACATTCTCCTGTGAATCCAATCAGTAACACTCCCGTACAGTCCGGTCTCTTCGTCTGATATGTTGCATATCTCGCCTAAGGGTGGTAAACGTCAGACCCCAGTAGCTCGATAAGTCGTGTCGATATGAGGTCTATAACAGTTCGAGAAACTACTGATAACACTTACCAGTAAATCTCAGCAACCCTGGCCAGGGATTTCCGGTTATAGCCAATCGAACACAGCGCAACATCAACTCCCTATACCGGAAGAGTCGAATCCCCTCCTATCGCTCATTGCTTCCATGTGATTCGGGACTGTACCCAAAAGCCACCTTTTTGCATGCCCTCTTGGACGTGGTATGATGGAAATCAAAGCACAGTGGGAATCACACAAGACTCTATGACGATCTCGGGTCAACAGACTAAGCTGTACCAGTGTCACCAGAGAACTGCCATCTGACGTAAGGTATAATACCATCTGGGAGTTCTCGGCGAGTCCGTCCAGTGTACCCAGTCACCACTGAGCACCCGTACACCATCCTTGATGTCAAACACCGATGGATATGGGATCATCCATCGCCTATCATATGGGTCAAGATGCGTATACGCTAGTCTACTCTGGTGCATCGATGCCCTGTCTCGATACACCCTCGACTAGGAACAGTTATAGGATGTACTCGTCAACTACCGTGGACCCACTAGTATGATCTCATCATAGTCCCAGTAGTCGAGTACGTATCCTAAGGGCTTTATCAACATGTAACATAGAGACAATCAGAGAACATGTTAAGATAAAGTACAACCAGATAGAGTATTATCATGTCGAGCAAGAGAGTCCTCCCTATATATGTCCTAACATCCACTAAAATATACATCGTATGTACAGTAATGGCCTCTAGGGCATACATATAACTAACAATCTCCCACTTGCACTAAGGCCATCTGTTGTTGTATCACATACCCAACAATTAGCTGTGGTCGAAGTATCTCATACTCAACCATTCCATAAAAGTCTCTACTGGGAAAAATGCCTTTGTGAGTAGATCCACGCTGTTGTCCTCTGTGTCTACTCTCCTAACCTCGATCTCCCTGGAGATCAACTATCTCCATGATCAGGTGATACTGCCAAAGAATTATATCTGGATTTCTGATGGGACGGTAGTTCCTTGGCTAAAGCCACAACTCCATTGTCACACAATGGTAGGAACGAAGTTCATCTCATGAACCTATAAATATCCAGACTGCATCTTTGGTAGCATCCTTGGTAACGATGTATCTTGCCTTTAATCGTCTAGTATGTCACGGTATCTAGTTTGGAACTCTTCCAACATACCGTCCCTCCACAAAGGGTAAAGGCAATGCGTGCGACTGACATTCAGTCGTCCTTATCACCTTGGAACCTTTCCAGTGATTCTCCCCAGGATTGATTGATACCTTCTCACTACAACTAGTGAGAATCCTAACCTCCAATTAGATCTATCTCATAGTTCCAAAACCCAGGATTTAGGAGGTATCACTTTGATCCTATATGGAAAATCCTTGTGATAAGTGGAGATTAACCGAGCGTAGCATAGGAAACTCCTTCCCTATCAAGAGTATGTCATCCACGTGCTCTACGAGGATCACCACCATACTCTCTACTACCTTTTTGTATATACAAGGTTCATCTACCATTTTGATGAAGTCAAACTCTTTGACTACTACATCAAAACAGACGTTCCAACTCCGCGATGCCTGCTTTATCACATAAAACATCTTGCACGCGTTTACGCTGCTCCCACTGTCTACGAAGCCTTCTGGCTGTGTACTTATAGACGCTCTTTTCTAAAACATCATTTAGAAAAGCAGTCATGACACCCAACCGCCAGACATCGTAGTCATGGTATGTAGCCGTGGCAAGTAGGATCTGGATGGACTTAAGCATAGCTTTGAAAGTCTTAACTTTTCCATGTACACCAAGTAATCTTCTCAAGATATACTTGCTCCTGATGGGGATTTAACCCTTCAGATAAAGCAACCAAAGTCCATACTTTGTTGGTGTATAAGGATTCCATCTCAGATCGATAAGCATCTAGCCATTCTTACAGAGTCCCACTCCTGATGGCCAGCTCGAAACTAGTTGGGTCATCATATCATGATGCAATCCTCGCTCCCACTGTCATAGAGAAACCAAAGTATCTCTCACGTGGGTGAGGAACCCTTCTAGATCGGCGGAGAGGCCGAGGTTCGTTGGTTACTATTGAATCCTTCGGTTCTGCCAAATCATCTGCTGTAGTTTGTATAGCTGGAACTACTTCCAGTTCTACCTCATGACCACTAATTTCGTCACAAGAAATTCCCTTTCACAAAGGTGGCATGTTGAGAAACAAAACATATTTTGTTCCTCGGTTAGGTAGAAGATATTCCCTTGCGTATGCTTGGGATATCCAACAAACTTACACAGATCTGACTTTACCTCGAGCTTGTCCGGATTTTGTTTTCTAGACATAGGCCGGACAACCCCAAATCTTAACATACTTAAGATATGGGCTCTTCCCATTCCATATCACATATGAAGTGGTAGGCAACTGATTTGATTTGAACCCTTTTCAATAGGTATGCAGCTTCTCAAGTGCATAACTCCCAAAAGGAAATAGGAAACTCAGTAGTACTCATCATAGAGCACACCATATCATATAGGGTGCTATTGCTCTGCCCCGATACACCGACGTGCTGTGGTGTATACGGGGGAGTAATGCTGAAAGAGATTCCCATTCTCCTTTAGAATAGTCCAGGAATCCCGTGCTTAAGTATTCTCCTCCCTGATCTCATTAAAGGACATAATACATATACCCGTTGTTGGTTCTCTACTTCTAATTTATATTCTGTGAATATCTCAAAAGGATCGGACTTGTGTTTCAACAGGAACATATGTCTGAATCTTGAGAGATCATCAGAGAATGTAATGAAGTACAAAGAACTGGTCTTGGCATGTGTAGACATGAGACTTTCATACAACAACATGTATCAATCCCAAGAGTTCACTAACTCTTTTTCTGTTTCCAATAAACAGAGCTATGATCATCTTAACTTTGTGACATGACCGGTAAGTTTCACAAGATGTAAATTCAAACAGATTTAAATATGCATCTAAATGTAACTTAGCTAGTCGGGTCGCTTTGATATGACCTAGTCTACAATGCCTCAAGAAGGATTCGTTCATTTCTGAACTCTTCCTCTCGTGTGTGTTCTGTATACCAAGAACTGTAGTTTGATTTAGAACATCAATGCTCTTAGATAACGTGCCTGAACCGATCAACTCTTGATATAGGAAATGTTCAAAACATTATCCAACAATACAAAATTATATCCTTTCTTTACTAATAAAGAGACTGATATGATGTTGTACATCAGGTTCGGTATCTAATAACATTCGTTCAGAATCAATGTATTCTGGTATTACAGGGTGATAGTGACCAACAGACTTGGCTGCAACATTTTCACCGTTTCTATCTCATGAAACTTATCATCCGTTCTCAGTTCTCTACCTATCTTTAGCCCATGTAACAGATTACATATGCGGGATCCTGATCCGGTATCTCATACCCAGGACGTAAAGGATACTGAGAAACAGTTCTGTGTAATGAACACACCCGAAGATGATGCATCAACATGCACTTTCTTCGTTTGGGCGGCACGGGAAATCTGATATTCCCCAATTTCCTGCTCTGTCTTATAACAATTATAAGTTGGAACGGGACCAACGTTCCCCAGCTCAGTATAACAAGCGGGTTCGGTCAATACATCCGTATTTTTATCTTGATTAAGGCGTGATATGGTCGCTACCTGGAGAGAGAGAGAGAAGAAAACACTCAGCATATGCTCTTGCAAGATTAGATTGGTTATCTAATATATCTAATCAGGATGTCTCCCACTGTTTTAATCATATCTTCCTTCAAACCCTAAAAGGAAAGACTAGCCGGGATTAATTACACGCTACAAGTTCGCCAATCTTTCAGCCAGGCCAGTGTCGGTACTTTGAGGGAGGTTCCGCGTGCTTTCGCACGGACCTAATTAAATTAAACCACGTTTTCCCAGAGGCGTAACCCCGTTAACACCTTTCTAGACACCTACTTGATCGGCTAATTGTAATGTGTAAAACTCTCCGAGGAGTAACTCTTACTCGCAGCGGGTATCGGGATCCAACTATCTCATAGAAGGTATGCAATCTCATTGCAAATTTCAACACTTGAAATTCCCAATAATATTTTGCCCCTAGCGTCCTATGACCTTGACGGAGGTCAACAAACCATAGGCTACTAGTCAAGTTCAACCCGTCATTTTCTGATTGAATTAAACCCACCCGCACGACCCTTGACGGAGGTCAACAATGCCGCACGACTATCCTAAAACAATCTGCATCATATGCATAAACAGATAAATACTAGTTAGCTACCGCACACTACGACTTGACGGAGGTCAACAAACGCAGCACGAATACTATGTAGGACTTATCTGAAATGACGGAGGGCTATGACAGGTTTTTAAGAAAACCCTTTGCGTAATGAACTTGATATAGTTGTAGAATCGAGTGATTTTAAATGGAGTGTTTTTGAGGCTTTTCTAGTTTCGCTAAAGAGGTCAATCCCGGTGAAGGGATCGTCGGCTCTTTCCTTATCGAATAAGGTGCAGGATATTTCAAAAATACCGCTGTGCAAAGCAAGAACTATAGAAGCAATCAAAGACAAATCGAGTTTGTAGCATCTGCTAGTTTCACTAAAGAGGTCACTCCCGGTGAAGGGATCTCGGCTCTTTCCTTATCGAATAAGGTGCTCGATGTTCTACAAGGAACACCGCTATGCAAAGCAAGAACTAGAGCTACCAGTTTTTAAACAAGTTTCTACAACATCTTAGGTTTCTTTTAGTTTCATTAATCTCATTAATGATGTCCCATTTAAATATGCTTCACAAGCATCACATTTGAAACGAAATCTGCAATATAACATATATCTCATATATATAATATAAACATTCGTCTCAGGCAGTAATATGATCTCATCACAGAACATTGCAGCAGAAGAACATATATGAAATATTGGATATACTAGGACATCCGTGTTTTAAATACGAGCTTGTATAAAACACGGATTCCACGGTCGCGATGTATAGCCAAACCCACATCCCTAGACCCCTACGAAAGCGGCAAGCAACACTGCCAATTCTAGGGTTAGAAGACCCGGTCTCGACTCCTCGAGATGGTCTCCCACTAGACCCTAGAACCCGGTTACTTGTGCTCCCCGCCTTGGGTCTACCTAATGCAGAAAAGTAAATAATATACAATGGTGACATCATCCTCAGCCCAGAAGTGCCTCAATAAAAGAATATTATATACAATTGAATTTTACATGAATGAAAAAGAAAAACTCCCATCTCACATAAAACCCCCGGCTATTCAAAACGCGACGATCCAATATGACATATCACAACAACACATAATATCTCATATCATCAACGTAAGAAAGTACGCGTATCCCGATTATCATTGATGTATAGCAACGAAGCCGGCGATACACCACATACTACGCTTACGGTCACAAAAAAGAAAGTGTAAAACTACAACAGTTGGAATCCGCAACCTCCTTAAACATCGCATGCCTAACCAAATGAATTCCTTAGACATCGCATGCCTAACAATTATAAACCCCGCATTTTAGTCTCATTATCGAAAACTCTTTTCAATATCAAGTCGGGAAATTCAACAAGATTCCCGACATCCTGATCGAATGCTCGTCGCAAACTTTAGTAGACGGCCGCACCCCCGACGCCGTCGACGAAGTGCACTAAGGCGGAACACCGCTGACGCGAGCACACGAACGGATGCTTTTGGCGACGGGGTTCTCCTACAGTCACTTAGTCGGGGCTATGGGGCATGGCTGTCTATTAAGTTTACCCGGCGAGTATCCGCGTACGCTACGTGATTGCGACGGACTTTTGATCGCATCAAAATCCCGTGGCAACCGATCAATTGAGACTGAACTGCTAGATTTATAACATTCAAATTAGTTATCTCATAACTAACTGTGGATTCCAAATATTGTATCACATTCCACATAAATAGACAATGTTAAACTCTCCGATCGAATAATCAAACACCCAAGATTTCCCCAATATATCTCAACACTTGAAATCAGTTTAAAAACATCCATCACATGCCACAGTACCAATGGTCCAGCCGTAGAAGGGTCAAGCCAACGCCTCACATGTGGCACGCCGTACTGCCCCAAACCCTAAGGTTTAGAGGCAGTTCAAGACGGTCACATAATCGAGTTAAGGTTTGTTGTCTTCTAGAGGGTCCACCGCGTTACTTGCACGACTTAGAACGTTCTTAAACTCGAGAATAAATCCAACTTTTGAAAAATTTTCCGACAGGGGAAAAAGTGAGTTATTGATATCCGTTCGAAGTTTTTAACAGTTTCTAAAAATTACCCAGACAAACTAAACAAAGTTAAATTATCCGATCGAATCAACGAGTCCCCAATACAACCCTAGAAAACTCAACACTTGAGTGGAATTAAAAAATTCCCAAAAAAAAATGACAAGAAAGGACCTAAGAATAAATATATGAAGTTCCAGGGACTAATTCACAATTTTGGCCGCGGAACCGCCGCCAAACCCTTGGTTTGGCCGCGGTTCCGCGGTCATATGAGAGAATTAGCGGGCCGTACTTCACAGTAATTCTTAGGTTTTCCTGCTTGTTTTTCTGAGTATTTTTAATACTGAAAAAACCAACTTTTTGAAATTATCCAGAGAGGGGTATACTCGGGTGTGTCTGAATTCGATCGGACTTTAAACTTTGCTCAGACTTCTCCTAAAGCTCTAGCTTGGCTCTGATACCACTGTAGGGTTGCTAGGCATGCTCACAAGGTTCTACGAGGCATCAACCATGCCCGATTAAAATTTTAGCCGTGCCGAACAACACAAAGCCGGATCTTTAAACTAGGGTTTAGGCGAAAACTAGCATGTTAACCTCTTTAACACTAAGTGAGAGGGATTACAACCTTTATAGATCCGGTCCTTCACTTCATTAGCTCCGTGTAGATGTCCCCATCGCTGCGATTGTGAACTCCGGACTCTAGAGAAGCTTCACAAGAAGAACGAGCGTGCTTGCTTCGATGACTTCGAGGCCGAAGATAATCTACGTCGGGGAGACACTAACTCAAGCTATTCCTTCACTAGGTCATGAACTTTGTGAAGAGAACACACTCTACTAAATGGCAAGCGGTAGAGGTGGAAGAAGTAGGAAGTGGGCTCACTTTAGAATTGATTTTCTCACACTTTTTCTCATGGCACTATTGGAGCTAGTAAGCTTTTCATGGAGCTTGATGAAGAAGAAGAAGAAGAAAGAATAATCTTATCATATGAATTATTATCCTCTCAATAATGTAACCATGGGTGAGTTAAGCTATCATGCTTAACTCATGTAGAGAATTAACCAAAGCATGAGGTTAAGGGTTGGGTTAACTAAATATCCTTAAGAATGACAAAAGAGTTGACTTTGTCACTGTTTCCACAAGCTTCATGAAAGCTTGAGAACTTTGACAAAGCCTTTCTCTTTTGTTATTCTTAAGATATAAAAAAAACCCTAATCTTGGTATAAGTCTCATACACCCATCTTTGATGTATCTGTTGGATATAGTGCCCTCAAAGTCAATTATTGGATCGCAGGCACGTGATTGCAATGATTGGGGAGGACCTATACCGGTAGGACAGTCTTACTCAAGATGATAGTATGCTATCTGGTTTGCCTTTATCAGTCATGTATATGTTCAGATGACTGATTACATGTTACACGTTGATAGAGCCCTTAGGATCTTGCTTGACTACCAACAGTATGAGGGCGATCATATAAGTGAGAGTTGGGTGGTCTATAAGCATATCCTTAATAGTGGTCCCTAGTCGTGGGAGTTTCGAGACAGGGCATCGATACTCCGGAGTAGACTAGTGTATACAGTCGATACCCCGACGAGGGGCGGTGGACGGTCTCACATGCCACCGGTGTCAGTTGGATCACCTAAGATGTATACAGGTGCTCATTGGTTTATGAGTACACCGGACAGAACTCGCCGGGAACCTGCTAGTTGGTATTATACATATCGTCATATAGCAGTTCCCTGGTGACATGTGTACAGGTTAGTTCATCGACCTGAGGTCGTCTTTTGTCTCGTGTGAGTTCCCACTGTGCTTTGATTTCTACCCTACCACGGCTCAAAGGAGTCGTGCAAACATGTAGTTTTTGGGTACAGTCCCAAGCCACATGGAGGCACGTGATCGGATCGGCAGGGGATTCGTCTCTCCCGGTAGTGGGGGTGGAGGTCGTGCTGTGTCCAGGAAAGCCATTACACCAAGTCCTTGGCCAAGGCAGGTGAGATTTACTGGTAGGTACTCCAGTAGTATCTCAGGGTGTCCAGGGCTTGTCTCCGACACGGCTTATACAGCTATTAGGGGTCTGACGTTACTAGCCCCCTAGGCCGGATATACGATACTCATAGACGAACGGACCGGACTGTATATACATTGTCACTGTTAGGCTCAGTAGGGTTTCCGAATGAGTTCGCTCATCGGCTTCCCTTGAGGTCAGTCCATGGGCAGCCGTTACGCACAGCTAGTGCCGCTGACGGCTTGTGGTTAAACCCACTGCCAGGGTACTGACGAGTCATTAGAGTCCCCCACAGATAGTTTCCCAAGTTCGGACGAAACGTTGTAGAGGCCGTATGGTTTTATGGCAGGGTTCGGAAAATGCACGTGCGTTTACGCACGTGTCATATTTCGGGCAGATAATACTGGTGGGCTATGGTTTAAGCCGGATCCATGTATTATACAGAGTAGATATAATATCTTTGTCTCAGTTGCATTTTTATTCGGTCGTAATACAAATGCGGGTATATTTATACAGTTACGGGGTTATCCTGAAATTCGTTTCGGGATCACTTTTGGAAGTTGCCAGTTTCCAGTTTTCTATCAGCCGTATTTAACATTCGGTTAAATACGGATTTATCTTTTCTTGAGATGAGTGTGGATGCTTCTAGAAGGTTCTAGAAGTGGTGAGGTGTTTTGTGACTCATGGTTGCATTTAATGATTCAATTAATGCATGATGACTTGGTTAATGATTCATCATTTTCATTAATTGTGTTCATACTTTGTGTTCACACTAGATATTTTACTTATTGTCACCTTCCCCTCTCCTACCATCACCCCCCCACCTCTATATGATGGCCGGCCCCTCCCCTCCTCTCTTAAGACTCTCTCACTTGACTTGGTTAAAAGATTATGATAGTGTCGGTGTATGGAATTTCATAGCTCATTTCATTCCATCACCCGATTCCAATGGCAACTTCATTAACCATTCGTCCATGGCTTTGGACGAAGCGAGACAAAGTCTTCTACTCATTCTCTACATTAATCTTGGTCATCTCTTCTAGCAAACTTGATGACCGAGTTGTATGTCGATGTACTACACCCCAATACTTGTGGGGAGGCGGAATTTTCAAAAACGAACTTGTTTAGTGAACGAACATCGACTAACCGCTTGAATCGAAGCTAAACTATAAATAACCAAACACAAAGTGTTTCTAAACTACTGTGTTTAGGGATTATACCTAATGAACCAACTCCTTCGTCTTTACGATCTCCTTGTCCTCCTCGGCCTTCTCTTTGTAGTAGACGATCCACCCGAGAGCAAAACTCCAAGCTTAGCCTCTAAACTTGAGGCAACTAACCTTCTTGGATTGCTAATCAAAGAAGATAGATTGAGATAGAGTGATGGTTATGGATTGTTTAGTCTAACTAACCCTTGTACTCAACTCATGAGAGGGGAGGATTAGTCTTTTGAAGAGAGAGAGCTTGAGGAGAGAGAATGTGTGAATAATAATGAGATGAGATTATTGAGTATCATAATAAATATGAAGCATTCTCTTTTATGAAGAAAAGAATAATACATGATGAATAAGCATGCTTCACAAATATCTAATGGTGATTCATTATCATGAGTCATTAAGCATTTATGATGCTTTAATGACATGAATGAATCACCCTCATGACTCACTAATCTCATTCATTGCATATGACACCTAAACCTCCTTAGTCACCACTTCTAGAAGCTTCTCGCACAATTACGAGAACGCCCCTCCAATCCGCAAAAATACGGAAAAACTTTAGACTGTAAAAATCCAATAACCGGGTACCAGTAACTGGCTTAAACCAAAGCCGACTGGTAAAAACTGTCCGAAAGTCGTACACGCGTAAACACACGTATGCGTCCGAACCTTTGTCGTAAAACCATACGACCTCTATATCGTTTCGCCTGGAATAGGAAACTCTCTGTGTGGGACTCTAGAGACTCGACTACTACGCTGGCAGTGGGTTTAACCACAGACCGCAAGCGGCACTAGCTGTACGTAACGGTCCCCAGGTAGTTGTCGATAAGAAGGCCGATGAGGAAACCCATCCGAACTCCTACTGAGTCTGATGTGACAATCTCCATACAGTCCGGTCCGTTCGTCTTAGACTTTCGCATATCCGGCCTAGGGGGCGGCAAGCGTCAGTCCCCTAATAGCGGTATAAGTCGTGTCGGAGGGAAGCCCATTACACCCTGAGAAACTACTGGAACCTACCAGAAAATCTCGCTTGCCCTGGCCACGGACTTTGCGAAATGGCTCTCTGACACAGCGCGATATCAACTCCCAATACCGGGAGAGACGAATCCTGTGAAACCGCCACTGCCTCCAAGTGCTCGGGACTGCACCAAACTGCTACCTGTTTGCACGACTTCTTTGAGCAGTGGTAGGGTAGCAATCTAAGAACAGTGGGACACACTCGAGGCGAAGTAGCAGTGTCAAGTCTGCGGACTATGCTGTACTCATGTCACCTGGGAACTGTTCACTGACGACTGGTATAAAAGCAACCAACAGTTCCCTGTGAGTCCTGTCCGGTGTACCCGTAACCTAACGAGCACCTGTATACTATCTCCAGTACGACGTACTGACGGCTGTGGGACAGACCATCTCCCCAACTGGGATGAGAAGCGTACACACTAGTCTACTCCGTAGTATCGATGTTCTGTCTCAATAATCCAACGACTAGGGACCTGAATAAGGATGTGCTTGTAGACTACCCAGCCCCCACTAGTGTGACTGCCATCACAACGCTGGTAGTCAAGCAAGATCCTAAGAGCTCTATCAATACGTACACTCACATATTAAGATAGAAAAACCAAGTAGCATACTACCATGTTTAGCAAGACTGTTATATATATGTGAATATCCCAAGCTTCCATTAAGCAATATACAAACTAGTATGATACAGTAATGGCTTTCTAGGGCATAAACACTAACAATCTCCCACTTGCACTAGGGCCATGTACTGACATATCGAAGACCAATGATCTCGAGTAGCCTCTCGAACTGAATCTGAGGTAGGGCCTTCGTGAATGGATCAGCAATGTTCTCTTCTGAAGCAACTCTCCGAACCTCGATCTCCTGACGATCAATGGTCTCCCTGATCAGGTGATACCGCCTCATGATGTGTCTGGACTTCTGATGGGACCTTGGTTCCTTCGCTAAAGCTATAGCTCCGTTGTTGTCGCAATACAGAGGTATTGGATCAACTATGGTAGGAACCACCTGAAGTTCTGTTAGGAACTTCTTCATCCAGACTGCTTCTTTTGCGGCATCGCAAGCAGCTATATACTCCGCTTCCATCGTCGAGTCAGCAACGGTGTCCTGCTTGGAGCTCTTCCAGCATACCGCCCCTCCATTAAGGGTAAAGACATAACCCGACATGGACTTGGAATCGTCCTTATCACTCTGGAAGCCGGAATCAGCAAAGGCCTCCAACCTGAGGTCTTTTACGCCGTAAACCAAGAACATCTCCTTAGTCCTCCTCAGGTACTTGAGAATGTTCTTTACAGCTATCCAGTGCTTCTCCCCTGGGTCTGACTGATACCGGCTTACCACGCTTAGTGCGTAAGCTACATCTAGTCTGGTGCACAACATCGCATACATTATAGAGCCTACCGCAGAAGCGTAAGGTATAATAGACATGCGTTCCCTTTCCAAATCAGTCTTGGGAGACATCTCTTTGGAGAGGGTGATTCCGTGACAAGCCGGTAGATTACTGCGCTTAGAATCTTCCATACTGAATCTTTTCAGTACAGTGTCGATATACCTGGACTGCGAAAGTCCCAACATCCTCTTGGATCTATCACGATAGATCCGGATCCCCAGAATGTAAGAGGCATCACCCAGGTCTTTCATGGAGAACCTGTGTGACAAGAATCCTTTGACAGATTGTAGCATAGGAATGTCATTTCCTATCAATAGAATGTCATCCACGTACAAGACGAGGAATACGACACTTCTGGCTACAACTTTACTATATATGCACGGTTCATCTGGATTTTTGATAAAGTCATATTCTTTGACTGTCTCATCAAAACAGATGTTCCAACTCCGCGATGCCTGCTATAGTCCATAAATGGACTTAAGCATCTTGCATACTTTCCCGCTGCTCCCACTCTGGTTGAAACCCTCTGGCTGATCCATATAAACGCTCTCTTCTAAATTTCCATTCAGAAAAGCCGTCTTTACGTCCATCTGCCAGATTTCATAATCATGGAAGGCAGCAATAGCAAGAAGGACCCGAATGGATTTGAGCATAGCCACTGGAGAAAAAGTTTCGTCATAGTCCAAACCAGGTCTTTGACGAAAACCCTTTGCAACAAGTCTAGCCTTATAGGTTTCCACCTGTCCATCTACACCAATCTTTTTCTTGAAGATCCATTTGCATCCTATGGGTTTTACCCCATCTGGAGCAAAGTCCAAAGTCCATACTTTGTTGGTGTACATGGACTCCATTTCGGTCCGCATTGCATCTAGCCATCGTACCGAGTCGCCGCTCTGGATGGCCTGCTGGAAGTCAGTAGGTTCATCATCTTCTATGATGCAATCCTCTCTATCCCCGTCTATGAGAAAACCGTAGTATCTCTCAGGCGGATGAGACGGCCTACTACTCCTGTGGAGGGGTGTGGGAATGTCCTGTACATCTTGAACTTCTGGTTCTACCAAACTTTCAGTAGCAGTTTGTGGTTTTGGAATTTCTTCCAGTTCTACTACGCTCCCACTCTTCTGATTTTCTAAAAATTCAGTTTCTAAGAAGCGGGCATGACGAGAAACAAAAACCTTTTGTTCCTCTGCGTAATAGAAACAATATCCTGTAGAGTTCTTTGGATATCCCACAAACTTACACTCTACTGAGCGTGCCTCGAGCTTGTCCGGATGCTGCTTTTTTACAAAAGCTGGACATCCCCACGTCTTCAGGTACTGAAGATAGGGTTTCTTCCCACTCCACATCTGATATGGTGTGGTAGGCACAGTTTTGGTTGGAACTCTGTTCAAAAGATGTATCGCTGATTCTAGCGCATAACCCCAGAAAGATCGCGGTAACTCAGCATTACTCATCATGGATCGTACCATATCCAATAGGGTTCGATTCCGTCTCTCCGATACACCGTTGTGCTGTGGAGTGTATGGAGGAGTAAGCTGAGAGAGAATTCCTTTCTCTTTTAGGTAACCTAGGAACACGGCACTTAAGTATTCTCCACCTCGATCAGATCTCAGTGTCTTAATACTTTTGCCTGTTTGGTTTTCCGCTTCACTCTTGTATTCCAGGAATTTCTCAAAGGCTTCGGATTTATGCTTCATTAAGAAGACATGTCCAAACCTAGAGAAATCATCTGTAAAAGTAATGAAGTTTGAATAACCACCTCTTGCATGTGTAGACATTGGACCACATACATCGCTGTGTATGAGTCCTAAGAGCTCGCTCGCTCTTACTCCTTGTCCAGTAAATGGAGTCTTTTTCATCTTTCCTTTGAGACAAGATTGACAAGTGTCATAAGTTTGATATTCGAACGAGTCCAAATATCCTTCTCTATGCAACTTAGTCAACCTTCTCTCATTGATGTGACCCAGTCTACAATGCCATAAGAAAGCTTTATTTAAATCTGGAGACTTTCTTTTTAGTGTGTTCTGGACATTGAAAATTTGGAGTTGGTTTAAAACATATATACCGTTATTTAATGTACCGGACCCAATCAAACCATGATTAAGGTGGATGTTGACAACATCTCTTACAAACGTGAAATCATAACCTTTATTTGATAACAAGGAAACTGATATGATATTACACGTTAAGCTTGGTACAAAATAACAGTTATGTAAAACCAAAATGTGTCCACTCGTCAATCCTAGGTGATAATCCCCGACGGACGCAGCTCCCACGCTAGCTCCGTTAGCAACCTTTAGGGTCATATCACCTTCTTTCGGCACTCTACGGTTTCTCAGTGCCTGCAATGAATTGCAAATATGAGATCCTGATCCGGTATCCAATACCCAGGAAGTAGAGTTGATCGACAGACAATTCTCAATTACAAACACACCTGAAGTCGAAGCCACAGCTTGCTTCGGTTCCTGGTTCTTGGCGTTCCACGCCTTGCAATCCTTCTTCCAGTGCCCTTTCCTGTGATAATGGAAGCACTCATCCTGGCCAACTACCGGTACCGCAAGCTTTTTCATTCCCTTCCCTCCCACCTTACTAACACCTCCTCTAGGTCTGGGTGCGGCCTTCTTCTTCCTTCCTTTGGCCCTTGCCTTGGACCCGGAAGAAGATGTACCGCCAACAAACATAGCGGGTGTTTCCCTTGAATTCTTCAAGGTGCCCTCTGCACTCCTTAACATGTTCAGGAGTTCCGGAAGTTCAACTTCTTTTCTTTGAATGTTGAAGTTCAGGATAAACTGGCCGTAGGTGTGAGGAAGGGACTGGAGAATAAGGTCTGTATAGAGCTCATTATCCAAAGTCGTCCCCAGGTCTGCGAGCTCTTCTATATAGCCGATCATCTTTAGGACATGTTCTCCTACCGATGACCCGACAGCCAACCTCGCTCGAAACAAGTTCTTTGAGGTCTCGTATCTTGCTATACGAGATTGCTCTCCATAAAGTTCCTTTGTATGGAGAAATATGCCATCAAGGTCCATATCCTCGTGCCTCCTCTGATGTTCATTGTTCATCGAGGCAAGCACGATGCACTTGGCTTTCGCGCAAACTAAATCCCAGGTTTTGCGGATTTCCTTATCCGCATTGCTGGATTTGGGACCAGGGACAGCAGGTGCCGTAGCGGTGAGGACGTACCCCAGTTTGTCAAAGGTCAAAGACATTTTGACATTCCGCAGCCAATCTTTATAGTTTGGCCCTGTCAGTATATTTTTCTCTAAAAGTAACTTAAGTCCAGTCATTTTCAGGGTCGCTGCAATTAGGAGAGAGAGAAGAAAACTCTTTAGCATGATGCTCTTGCAAGTTTAGAGTGGTTTTTAGTTTATCTAAACTGGATGGCTCCCACTGTTTCTCAAATCCTTCCTCAAACCATAAAAGAAGAATTAGCCAGGACTATTCTTACCGTACAATACTTGCTTAACCATTCAGCCAGGCCAGTGTCGATACTTCGAGGGAGGTTTTCCAACGCTTTTGCGAAGTTCCTTAATTAAATAACCTCTTTTCTCTGGGGGCGTAACCCCGCTGACACTTTTTTGGACACCTACTTGGTTTATAGCATTGATCGTTAAGTGACAAATATCCTGATAAGTAGCATATACTCACAGTAGGATGGGGATCCAAATATCATCGTATGATAATGTTGAAGGAATCCTACCAACATTCATCAAACTCCAAATGGTATGCATCTCTTTGCAAATTTCAGTTTCTTTAGAAATTCCCGATATAAGTTTTTGCCCCATGCTCTTATGACCTTGACGTATGCCAACAAATCATAAGTCACATGTCAAGTTCTGCCCATCATTATCTTGTTAATTTGAACCCACCCGTATATACCCTTGACGTATGCCAACAAGGTAATGCGACTGTCCCAAACCAACACATCTATCTATGCAACAAATGAATACCCCAGCAGCTACCAAACACTATGCCTTGACGTATGCCAATGAGCATAGCTTGAATACTACTGACCATCCATAAGAAATGACGGAGGGCTACGACTGGTTTTGGCGAAACCGTGAACGTAGTGAACTTGATATAACCGAAGGAACCTGATAGCTTTTAAAAGGAGTGGTTAAGGCTCCGCATTTAAAAATATCTGTTTTAAAATTAACCGAGTGGTTTCTTTTAAATTGTTCCAACGATTAAAACTTTGGTTTATTTTCTTTGCATTATAGATAATGCGTCCCATCATTAACCTATCATTGAAGAAAACAACGAAAATACAACGTCCTCTTATGCCATCCGCATTCGCCACGGGGGTCCCATCATTACCCGTTAGGTTACTTAACTAACGACAGAGCGGGGGTTGGGCTAGTGCGGGTGTAAAACATAAGTGACGTCTAAATAGCTATCATATATATAGATATTTTACATTCGTCTGACGCAATGATATACATTCCAGAACACAGATGAACTTAATTGGATTTGCAAGCAATCTGTATTTCTTTTGAGCCTGCAAGAAAAGACAGATTACACAGTTGTGATGAATAGCCATTACCCCACCCTCGACCCCTACGGGTACGGCAAACTACCCACCCGGCAGTTTGTGTACCCCACCTTAGGTCAGTCCTAGGAGCAAAAACAGTAAAATGAAATAATACATCGGTGGCAACAACCGCAACCTGGATGTGCCCCGCAAAATAATATTACAACAAATTACATTTACAACAAATGAATTAAATAATAACCCATTGCTAAACCCCGGCTATACACCACAACAGTCCAATTACAGTTCATATTCACAAACAGATAAAACCATTTCAGAAATGTGCAACCCCCTGCCAACTGACATACTAGCAGTTAGGGGAGGTTTACGAACACATTAAACAATCACAGATATAATCCAATATGCAAATACTGTACAATTTAGATCGATTAAACGCATTTAACATTGCTCCAATACTGCTCTGTAAACTGAAGCAAAATTAAAATATTCCAGAAAACACCAAATACCAGAGGGGACCCACACATGAAAAATGGGTCCATGACTCGGCAACTCGGCCGCGGAACGGCCGCGGATCGGTGGGATCCGCCGCGCTTCCGCGGCTCTTTAGCCAATTCATGGGCTCAAATTTCATGGGTGTTCTTTTGTGGTCATTTCAAGCTTTCTGAACTTACCTGAAAAATTTTTTGGACTTCATTTAAATTCCGACAGAAACTTGACAGTTCGGTGTTTTCCGGTTTCGTTTTTTCCGTTCGAAATTCGTACAAATTTGCAATTAAGTTATTTATTGTTTAGCGAGGCTCTGATACCACTGTAAGTCGATGTACTACACCCCAATACTTGTGGGGAGGCGGAATTTTCAAAACGAACTTGTTTAGTGAACGAACATCGACTAACCGCTTGAATCGAAGCTAAACTATAAATAACCAAACACAAAGTGTTTCTAAACTACTGTGTTTAGGGATTATACCTAATGAACCAACTCCTTCGTCTTTACGATCTCCTTGTCCTCCTCGGCCTTCTCTTTGTAGTAGACGATCCACCCGAGAGCAAAACTCCAAGCTTAGCCTCTAAACTTGAGGCAACTAACCTTCTTGGATTGCTAATCAAAGAAGATAGATTGAGATAGAGTGATGGTTATGGATTGTTTAGTCTAACTAACCCTTGTACTCAACTCATGAGAGGGGAGGATTAGTCTTTTGAAGAGAGAGAGCTTGAGGAGAGAGAATGTGTGAATAATAATGAGATGAGATTATTGAGTATCATAATAAATATGAAGCATTCTCTTTTATGAAGAAAAGAATAATACATGATGAATAAGCATGCTTCATAAATATCTAATGGTGATTCATTATCATGAGTCATTAAGCATTTATGATGCTTTAATGACATGAATGAATCACCCTCATGACTCACTAATCTCATTCATTGCATATGACACCTAAACCTCCTTAGTCACCACTTCTAGAAGCTTCTCGCACAATTACGAGAACGCCCCTCCAATCCGCAAAAATACGGAAAAACTTTAGACTGTAAAAATCCAATAACCGGATACCAGTAACTGGCTTAAACCAAAGCCGACTGGTAAAAACTGTCCGAAAGTCGTACGCGCGTAAACGCACGTATGCGTCCGAACCCTTGTCGTAAAACCATACGACCTCTATATCGTTTCGCCTGGAATAGGAAACTCTCTGTGTGGGACTCTAGAGACTCGACTACTACGCTGGCAGTGGGTTTAACCACAGACCGCAAGCGGCACTAGCTGTACGTAACGGTCCCCAGGTAGTTGTCGATAAGAAGGCCGATGAGGAAACCCATCCGAACTCCTACTGAGTCTGATGTGACAATCTCCATACAGTCCGGTCCGTTCGACTTAGACTATCGCATATCCGGCCTAGGGGGCGGCAAGCGTCAGTCCCCTAATAGCGGTATAAGTCGTGTCGGAGGGAAGCCCATTACACCCTGAGAAACTACTGGAACCTACCAGCAAATCTCGCTTGCCCTGGCCAGGGACTTTGCGTAATGGCTCTCTGACACAGCGCGATATCAACTCCTAATACCGGGAGAGACGAATCCTGTCTAACCGCCACTGCCTCCAAGTGCTCGGGACTGCACCCAACTGCTACCTGTTTGCACGACTCCTTTGAGCCGTGGTAGGGTAGCAATCTAAGAACAGTGGGACACACTCGAGGCGAAGTAGCAGTGTCAAGTCTGCGGACTATGCTGTACTCAAGTCACCTAGGAACTGTTCACTGACGACTGTATAAAACCAACCAACAGTTCCCTGTGAGTCCTGTCCGGTGTACCCGTAACCTAACGAGCACCTGTTATACTATCTCCAGTACGACGTACTGACGCTGTGGGACAGACCATCTCCCCAACTGGGATGAGAAGCGTACACACTAGTCTACCCCGGAGTATCGATGCTCTGTCTCGATAATCCAACGACTAGGGACCTGAATAAGGATGTGCTTGTAGACTACCCAGCCCCCACTAGTGTGACTGCCATCACAACGCTGGTAGTCAAGCAAGATCCTAAGAGCTCTATCAATACGTACACTCATATATTAAGATAGAAAAACCAAGTAGCATACTACCATGTTTAGCAAGACTGTTATATATATGTGAATATCCCAAGCTTCCATTAAGTAATATACAAACTAGTATGATACAGTAATGGCCTTCTAGGGCATAAACACTAACACGAGTTGCCTCGAGTCAGAGGCGGGAGCCCGTTTAAAGATCCGATGACGTGGTGCCACCTGGACGAGGAAATCGGAGATCGACGAGATCGGAGCTGCCGCAACGGAGCGTGGGATGATGGTTATAGAAGGAAGGACTCGGATCGTTCGGTATAACCTTTCTTCCCTCTTTGTAGATTGTTAGTTTAGCATTAATGGCAGATCCGGGTTATAGTATGCGATAGCGCCAGTTATAAAGTTTTTGTTCCGCATTTGGCGTCTGAAAGACGGCCGAGGCGCTACCGTAGACTTACATGGTATCAGAGCCACGCCATTAAGCTTTACTAACTTGTGCTAACGCGTTTAAAAGATCGATTGAACGGATTTTCGAAAACCGCAAATTCCATGTCTAAAATTTTTGTTGATTTTAAAAGGGGTCTAAAAATTATTTTGAGCATCTCTAAAAATAAAGCAGGATTTTTAAAGAACACTAGAGAAAAACGACAAAGTGAAACGACCACACGACTGCGGAAACGCGGTCAAAGCATAGCTTTGACCGCGGAACCGCGGACGTCTTGGTGAATCACTTGGTCATTTTTCTTCTGGGGCTTCTACAGGTGAAATTGTGGTTTCTGGAATGGTTCTTTTGGGCCCAGTGTTTGTTACTGTACAGCAGATTTGCGTGGGGCCCACTTCGGCAAATTTAGTCGATCGAAATTTAAACGTGTCAGTTACAGTGCTTACATTATATCTCCGACCGTGAATGTCATTTGATCGGTAAACCGCGTCTAATTGCTATAGTTCTTTTCGACGGGTTTGCGAACGTGACATTCGCGTTGATGTTCTGTGTTGTGCTCTGATGTTGCGGATTTGTCGTGGTGGATAGCAGTGTGCAATGGTAGTGCAGTTTCGATTTATTTGTACATTTGATATTGTGGGGTGAGCGTCCAACATGTGGACTGCCGTCACTGCCTGTTGTATAATATTCTTTTAGGGCACGACCGGGTCGAGGTCGATGTACCCTTGTACAAATTTTTAATTTCTGAACTAGGTTTTACCCCGCGACGGAGTGCACGGATAGCCGGGTTCTGGGGGTAACGGGGCCGCATCTCATGGCTTTGAGAGGCAGAGGGGCCTCACTCTAGAATTGGCAGACTATTCGCCGCACTCGTAGGGGGTATAGGTTGACCCAAGGAGGGGTGCTTAAGTTACCGGATTCCGTGAAGTGCATGGTGGTCCATTCACTATGCTGTAGGGGGCTGCCTCGCTTCAGGTTTTGGCGGGTAACTTGCCACACCCGTAGGGGTCTAGGTTTCATTGCACAAGCTATCCACACGACCAGGGGAACATCGGGTTTCAGCAGCGGCTCTGTGAAACCCGGGGATCCCAGATTATCTGTATTGTTCTGTGATGCTTATTACTTTTCTTCAATGTTGCATATTATCACGCCTGGAGCGAATATTGTATATTGGTATATATATTATTAGATGTTGTATATGTTTTACACCCGCGCTAGTTCAGTCCCCGCCCTGTCGTTAGTTAAGTAACCTAACGGGTGATGACGGGACCCAGTGACGAATGCGGATGGCATATACGTACATTTTATTTTCGTTCTTTTCTGGTGTGATTAATTGATGGGACTGCGTTGATTTTAATCAATGCAAAGTAAAACAAACATGTTTGGATGTTGTTGGAATAATTTAAAAAGTGTTATTACAAAGACGTTTACTTTTGTTTTACATAGTGGTATTCGGTTGGAATATCCTGCACCTCATTCGACGGGGCAAGGGTCGATATCCCTTCACCGGGAGTGACCCCTTGGGCAGAAGTTTGCGTCGGGGTAATAACTTCACTATAGTCGATTACATGTTGCTTTGCATCACGGTATTAAGTGGAATATCCTGCACCTCATTCCACGAGGAAAGAGCCGAGATCCCTTCACCGAGAGTGACCTCTTTACCAAAGGTTTTCGCCACTATATTTTTATAAAAAGCTATCAGGTTCCTTCAACGTGATCAAGTTCATTACGTTAAAAGTTTTTGGCCAAAAACCAGCCGTAGCCCTCCGTCATTTCATATGAATGGTCTGTAGTATTCAAGCTTTGTTGGTCTGGCCCTTAGCTAGGACATAGTGATTGGTAGCTGCTGGGGTGTTCATATGTTGCATAGATAGATGCTTTGGTTTGGGATAGTCGTACAGCCTTGTTGGCCCTTAGTCAAGGGCGAGTACGGGTGGGTTCAAATTAACAAGAAAATGATGGGAAGAACTTGACATGTGACTTATGATGGGTTGGTCCTTAGTCACGATCATAAGAGCATGGTGTAAAAATCATATCGGGAGTTTCCAAAGAAATTGAAACTTGCCAGGCATGCGCATACCTTCTGGAGTGTGATAACGCGAGTGGATTCCGTCACGTTATCATGCGATGAGAGTTGGATCCCGATTCCTACTGATGAGTTGGTTTACTCTTCGGGTGATCCCGATTGATTCTTCTTTCAGGTTTGGAGGAGAATTTGACAGTACAGTGGGAGGTTTCCGGATTAGATAAAGTGATTACCATTCTGATCTAGGTTAGAGTGCACGCAGAGTGTTTATTTTCACTCTCTCTATGGAAGCGACCTTTGACCGACCCTAGACTATGACTCAGTGACCAAGTTGACCGAACCTTCTTAAAATACTGGCTTTTGGATTGTCTGAGTTGCATAAGTCATTGCCACTCCTTCTTTTACCCTTTGCATTTCTCAGAGCACCCCGTATTACTACGGATATCCACTTCCATTGGGTAGATCCATCGTATGGTTATATACGAACTCGAAGGGACTCCTTCGAGGATGGATCAAGGTACAGGAGAAATAGAATTGGTTTATTCAGTTGTCTTTTGTTATCACCTTCTCTCAGGTTGCGAGGGCTCCTTGGTTTAGGAGAGTACACCTATTACGCTTATTGGATAGTCTTCTTCCAAACCATCGGCAGGTGCCGAACGGTAGGGAATGAAGAAAACCAATTAGCCTAAGTAGGGTACAGAAGGTAATATGTAAAGACAAAATAAAGGGATTAGAAAGAGGGCAAAGTAAGTTGCGACTGTTATCATTCACGACCAAACCGCGTACTTCATCGCCACTCCTATTTCACCTTTAAAAGAATAAGGTATTATTCAGTTTTCTTTTATCATCACCTTCTTTCAAGATGTGAGTATTCCTTGGTTTAGGAGGGTACACCTATTATGCTTACTGGATAGTCTTCTTCCAAACTATAGGCTGGTGCCGAACGGTAGGGAAGGAAGAAAACTATTTAGCCTAACGATGGTGTACAGAAGGTAACGACTAAAGACAAATAAGGGGATTTGGAGAGATGGCAAAGAAATATACGGTTAGAGTCATGAATTGGATTATGGAAGAGGCATTACTATGTATACCAGGATACCCCTACGAAACATTTTCATGTTTCAGTGCATTGTTAATGGAAAACTGTTTTCCCGATTAGATACTTACTCCACGGTATGTATTTACCAGGTTTCATTCTCACATCTGTATGGTTTTACAGATGATGAGTGGGAGGAAGTTATTGGGAATTAGGTGATCATCCTCATTATATCGGAATTCATTGTAATTGGTGATATTTGAGGAAATCGCCTGGGCATAGTTTTCAACCTACGACGCATAGGTTTTGAGTTATTCAACTCAGCGAACTTATACAGAGTATTGTATGTTGTCCAGTGTCCATCAGGACAAAGGGGTAAGTCCTCGTACTATGTTCTGTTTACTTATGACTTCTCTAGTTTTTAGACCAGTGTTTCATAGAAATACAAGGTCTAAGTTTTGAGAAGTTGTGGGTATAAGAATAAAGTAGAGAACCAGATGTCGCAAGTATCGGGATTCTTCAAAGAGATCGAAGATGTAGATACTTGTGATTGGTTTTCAGATGATGGTAAAAGTTTTGAGAAACTTGTTTCACTTTCAGGTTACTCATAATTGGATGGATTCCTAAGTTGAGTAATGTTGATTAGCCTCTCTCCATTAAAAGTTGATATGCACTGGAGACAGCTGCATGATTAGAATCTGGTTCCAATTAAATAAGTGCCAAAGTTTCTATATTGGATATAGAATGGTTCATATCTTAACAATGTTAAGGTACGGGGAGTTGTCCGGCTTATGCATAAAACCAGACTCTGGATAACTCAGGGCAGGTTTCTGTAATGGCTGTTTGTGGGTTGGCCCAGGCTATGACGAGGGTTGACTTTCTACCATCTGGAAGATCAATAGTGATATTGTTCTTGATTCGCCACAGTTTTAGTAAAATGGATTTTTTCAGAAAACAGTAGTGGGAGTTTGGTAGAACTGGAAGTGATTCCAGAACCGCAAACGATTACGAAAAATTTAATAGGACCTACAGATTCAATCAGGTTTGACATTCCATTAGCCACTCCGCAGATTTGGTGGGTAACCTCAAACACCCGAGAGGTACTTTGGTAGCCTCAAGGACGGTGACAGGGAGGTTCTTATCTACCCAGACTTGACACTACTGTTGTTCCAGGCTATGAGACCCGGTAGGAGGGTTGTTGTGGTCAGTGGGAGCAGCGGAAGCATAGTGGGCAAGTAGCTTATGTCTATTTATAGACTAGAGCAGTTATAGAGGAGATTGATCATCTAATTTTGATGTGACAGTCATGGGTTTGACTTCATCAGAATAGGGGATGGATCTGTTAAGAAGGAAGTAGGGTGTAATGTCTTGGTTTTTGGATGACATACACAAAGTAGGAAGTAAAATTCGTATACTACGATCGGTTGTACTTTGGTCGTCACACAGTTGTTTCTCCAGACAAGATATGGATATAATATCTGGCATTCTGGTTTCTAGATCTATGGTTTTAGATCAGGATTTGGGTAGTTTCCCAATGTGGGTACTTTGACAGTATTCTAATAGTTTTTAGAATAGATGACTCCTGGCATGGTGGTGTACCTGCAGGTGATGGAGTCACCCTCTCTAAAGGAGTCTTACAGACTAAAGAAGAGAGGGATGTGCATGATTGGCATATCACTGGCTTAGGCAATTGAGTCAATCATGAGATGTCAAGTACAACACCAGATGTTGTTTTTTGCACTAGATGCAATAAGTTTGTATTAATCAAATCCTGGAGAAATATAAGGAAGAAGTTTTAGAACATAAGTGCATGTTCTACGGATTTGATGACGGCAGCCTCCTTCGGGAGAAGGTTATCATTCCAGGCTTCAAAGGTGACATGGATGACATAGTGATTGTCAGAGATATAGTTTTCCCTCTGACAAAGAGGGACAGTATTATGGACAGGTGGTCCAAGAGGATACTGTGGGAGGCATGGTGCAGGATACTGATTAGGTTCAGTTATCGATACAGTCTAAGAAGTTTGGATTTGGAGTTCATTTATGAAGTAGGTCCCATCAGATATCCAGACATATTCTAAGACAGGTATTACTCAATTCGGGAGATGGCTATCTCCGCGAACTTATGATTAAGAGAGACATAGAAAGAAACATCCGGGCGGATCCACTCACTGAGGCTATTTCTCGAACACAATAGTTTTATAAACGGGCTTTGTGAAACTGATTAGTAGATGAGTTGGGTGTTGGTTTCACACGGGCTGTGAGTACGCGACACCGCAATAATTAGCCTTAAGTGCAAGTGGGAGATTGTTGGATATAGTGCCCTCAAAGTCAATTATTGGATCGCAGGCACGTGATTGCAATGATTGGGGAGGACCTATACCGATAGGACATTCTTACTCAAGATGATAGTATGCTATCTGGTTTGCCTTTATCAGTCATGTACATGTTCAGGTGACTGATTACATGTTACACGTTGATAGATCCCTTAGGATCTTGCTTGACTACCAACAGTATGAGGGCGATCATATAAGTGAGAGTTGGGTGGTCTATAAGCATATCCTTAATAGTGGTCCCTAGTCGTGGGAGTTTCGAGACAGGGCATCGATACTCCGGAGTAGACTAGTGTATACAGTCGAGACCCCGACGAGGGTCGGTGGCCGGTCTCACAAGCCACTGGTGTCAGTTGGATCACCTAAGATGTATACAGGTGCTCATTGGGTTATGAGTACACCGGACAGGACTCGGCGGGAACCTGCTAGTTGGTATTATACATATCGTCAGATAGCAGTTCCCTGGTGACATGTGTACAGGTTAGTTCATCGACCTTAGCTCGTCATTTGTCTTGTGTGAGTTCCCACTGTGCTTTGATTTCTACCCTACCACAGCTCAAAGGAGTCGTGCAAACAGGTATTTTTTGGGTACAGTCCCGAGCCACATAGAGGCACGTGAGCGGATCGGCAGGGGATTCGTCTCTCCCGGTATTGGGGGTGGAGGTCGCGCTGTGTCTAGGAAAGCCATTACACAAAGTCCTTGGCCAAGGCAGGTGAGATTTACTGGTAGGTACTCCAGTAGTATCTCAGGGTGTTCAGGGCTTGTCTCCGACACGACTTATACAGCTATTGGGGGTCTGACGTTACTAGCCCCCTAGGCTGGATATGCGATACTCATAGACGAACGGACCGGACTATATATACATTGTCACTGTTAGGCTCAGTAGGGTTTCCGGATGAGTTCGCTCATCGGCCTCCCTTGAGGTTAGTCCATGGGCAGCCGTTACGCACAGCTAGTGTCGTTGACGGCTTGTGGTTAAACCCACTGCCAGGGTACTGACGAGTCATTAGAGTCCCCCACAGATAGTTTCCCAAGTTCGGGCGAAACGTTGTAGAGGCCGTATGGTTTTATGGCAGGGTTCGGAAAATGCACGTGCGTTTACGCACATGTCATATTTCGGGCAGATAATACTGGTGGGCTATGGTTTAAGCCGGATCAATGTATTATACAGAATAGATATAATATCTTTATCTCAATTGCATTTGTATTCGGTCGTAATACAAATGCGGGTATATTTATACAGTTACGGGGTTATCCTGAAATTCGTTTTGGGATCACTTTTGGAAGTTGCCAGTTTCCAGTTTTCTATCAGCCGTATTTAACATTCGGTTAAATACGGATTTATCTTTTCTTGAGATCAGTGTGGATGCTTCTAGAAGGTTCTAGAAGTGGTGAGGTGTTTTGTGACTCATGGTTGCATTTAATGATTCAATTAATGCATGATGACTTGGTTAATGATTCATCATTTTCATTAATTGTGTTCATACTTTGTGTTCACACTAGATATTTTTCTTATTGTCACCTCCCCCTCTCCTACCATCACCCCCCACCTCTATATGATGGCCGGCCCCTCCCCTCCTCTCTTAAGACTCTCTCACTTGACTTGGTTAAAAGATTATGATAGTTTCGGTGTTTGGAATTTTATAGCTCATTTCATTCCATCACCCGATTCCAATGGCAACTTCATTAACCGTTCGTCCATGGCTTTGGACGAAGTGAGACAAAGTCTTCTACTCATTCTCTACATCAATCTTGGTCATCTCTTCTAGCAAACTTGATGACCGAGTTGCCTCGAGTCAGAGGCGGGAGCCCGTTTAAAGATCCGATGACGTGGTGCCACCTGGACGAAGAGATTGGAGATCGACGAGATCGGAGCAGCCGCAACGGAGCATGGGATGATGGTTAAAGAACGAAGGATTCGGATCGTTCGGTATAACCTTTCTTCCCTCTTTGTAGATTGTTAGTATAGCGTTAATGGCAGATCCGGGTTATAGTATGCGATAGCGCCAGTTATAAAAGTTTTTGTTGCGCATTTGGCGTCTGAAAGACGGCCGAGGCGCTACCGTAGACATACAGTATCATCAAGCATGACACAATCAATGTACACAAATATATATCACATATTGTAACATTTCCAAAATAATAAAATATTATTTTTATGAATTTTTATAATTTAATATTATTTTATTGATTATTTTAATATTAAATTAATAATTAAATGCAAATAAATGGAGAAAAATTATGGAAAATTATGGAAAATTCTAAAATGGGTTATTTATTGTAATTATGCCATTTTTAAGTGTTTGTGATCAATTATATGCTAATTTAGCGCTAATCGCGATTAAAAATCGCTAATCGGATTTTTTGGCTTTTTGTGCAAAATGTGCACATATCATCTTTGAACTTGTGTTACATTTTCTTGCCATGGTTTTATTTTGGGATCACTATTGGTGTGAGAAGGAATTGGATTAAAATAAAAAGGAAAAGAAAAAGAAAAAGAAAAAGAGAAAAGAGTGGGGTTGGTGAGAGAGAGGTATGGGTTGCACTTTGACTAGAACCTTTGCCATTTCCCTCATTTTCCCTCCCTCTTCACTCTCCTTCTGCTGCTGCTCCTGCACCACATCTCCTCCTCTCTTCAAAGCCCTAAATCATCTCACAAATCACTCCAAAACCCTACCCTCATTTCATTAAAATGATGCACAAGCCCAAGATCTAGGCTATGGACCAAGAAAGGTGGTGTTTTGGTGCTGTTGAGGATTCATGAGGGTCTTGTGAGGTAATTCCTTCATAATTAGAGTGTTAATTCTTGTGCTTAAGCTTTAATTCAAGTTTCATATCGATATTGTGTGAATTGGTGCACTTTGGACAAAATTAGAGAGGATTAGGGTAATTTTGAGTTATGACTTTGCAATTGAACTTAAAAGGTGACCTTAGACCCTATATTGACTAGAAACCCAGACCAACCCCACTGGAAACCCAAAAATACGGAATTACGGGACTTTCATGTCAGTTTGTGAGTGTTTAGAGTGTGCAGGGAAATCTGGAATGTACTGGGACTTTTTCAGGAAAATTAAACAACACCAGGGACCCAATTGAGACCATAGGAGGCCACCCTGACCAGACGGACCCCATTGGGCATAGGGGGGCCGGCCAGGCCGGTTTTAGGAAGGTTGTGGCCGGCCAAGTAGTGATGGAATGCTTCGGGGTTGGTCCAGTAGCTCAAATATATCATATACATCACCCTGGACTTGTTTAATTGGCTAAATTTGACCCGAGGTGAAATCTGGGATCGTTTTCTTGGGTTGCTGCCTTACTTTCAGTATTTGGTTTTAAGCATTTTGATTTCCATAATTTGGTGTTTGTACGTTATCTCGATCGTGTGACGTTTGTACGACTGCATCGAGTGATTTCGGGTTGTTTTGCGAAGGCTAACCGTAGGTTCTAACCTATAGGCCTTTTAGCGAATCGTATTGGTTTTAGCGTGTCGTTTCAAGTTTTGATTTGGTTTTGATGCGATGCGATACGTGTGATATGTGTAGGTACCCCGCGACGATCCGAGGCGATGCAGAAGATGACGGTAATATCGACACCGACACGCAGGATTCAGGTGAGTAGATTTATATCTACGGGGAGAAGTCGGGTGGATGGCGTATAGCACCCCCGCAGTCCGTGGTGTTGTATACGAATACGTATACACACGTATATTTATTATGTGTGGTTTAGATTAGTGATGGTAATAATGGTATTATTGATGATCGGAAGGTATTGGTTTAGTATAGTGCGAACCCTAGAGTAGTGGTTGCACCCACACATACACTTACACACATACTTGCATACATTCCTTCATTTGTTTATGTGCATATGATGATGCGTATATCTACACATGGGTATAGGACTATGTGTTTATATACGGGATTTGAGGATGATACGTGGGTTTGAGATGATACTTGATGTGAGGCCGTGAGATCGGCGATGTGACATAGCTTGTCTTTGAGGTGCGAGATGATAGTTTTAGCGGGCCTTTGGACATGTGCTTTACCCGCATTCATATTCTTATAGATGGTATCGTTTTGTACTAGACTTGGAGTAGTACCCCAGATTATGCGATCTGATGATAGTGATACCTGATATGTGATGAGATAGTGTGATATTGACCCCTACCCAGCTATTGGGATGCCGTACGACGATTTACCGTACGAGCCGATATTGATGATAGATCCGCACTCATGACTCGAGGATATCTTACGATATGTTATTGAGGCGGGATCACCGACTATTATATCTATATATATGGACTCAGATGTAGGTGGTTTCATATCCCTCCTGTCTAGATTACTTAGTAGACCTTAGACTGAGCCGAGATATACCTATTTCAAAACTAACGAATCGGGGATATTTTTAAGATAGGCAGAAGGGTTATACGGATATTTCCAAATGATGCATCTTTTCCTAAAACACCGTAGCCCTTGTTTTACTAAAAACCCGATTCTTCTTATTTCAAATGGCACCACTGCATGACATGTACATATTGGTGTAGATTCTGTACTTTTGCGTTGATTATTCGATTCCGCATATTCATGCTATCTGCATTGCATCGCTTGTACTGTGGTTATATTTCAGTCATGCTGCTAGGACACCAGCACCATTATCGATGATGCATATGTTCCACGTACACTTGTTGCCGGCTCACACACTCATCATCGATAATTGCCATGCCACTACACTGTAGTACTATTACATTCAGTATATGATCCTTGCATGACATGATGATGTGCATACCTTCCTTTACATGTCGCATACTTTATGCTTTTGATTATACGCATTGAGATATGTTGTTTCTATGATATTTCTGTATTTGGGAACCGAGGGTGTTTCAAAAGAGGATATGTCATTTCTTTAAAAACCCGGTTACCCTTGATATGATATTTCAGTGCGTCCACCATGTGTTTTCTCGGTGCTGAGAGCGACATGTGAAACCCGAATCGAGGAGGCGGATGAGACCGATTGCGGGTACATGGTGGACCCGGTAAGGTACCTCGGGGCAAGAAGCTCGTGGTGATGACGATGAGCCTGGCAGGGGGAGACTACCTACCGGTGATATTACCCGACACGTCGGATATCCGGAGGATACCGTCGTAGTCATGAGATGGATGGTAGGGGCCGATCTGGACTGACGGCGCCCTAGATTTTGTGATTGAGACATTGAGATTTCGAGATACAGAGGTATCGAGATACTGAGACTTATGTTTTGTGCCGATGCTGGGCACAGTTTTCATGATGTTTTCGAGTGCCGATGCTGGGCACTCCAGTTCCATGATATTGATGTGTCGTGAGGGACACGGGTGGATTATATCCTCATATTTCCATGCACAGGTTTTATGATATATACTTGCATGATGGTTATTGTCAGTGGGTGACGAGTGGACGGGATCCACGTGTGTGCAGATTTGATGACATTGTTTATACCTCATATTCATGACATACTATTACTTGAGGCACTAGCATGAGCACTTGGCACTACACTCATGTATAGAGGTTATATTGCCAGTTTAGCATGCTTCAGCTTTATTCAAATTGAGGTTTATTTATATCTGATCGTATTGACCTAGGATGGGTCTGTAAGTGCACGGCGGCGCCCCGGCCGTCAATCCGACGGCCAAATGCGGAAGCGGTGATAAACTTTAATTTTCCGAACTTAGCAAACCGGCACCACCGCGCACTAAACACCCGGATCGGACCATTAAATTAGTTCTAGCTAACTACAAGACGGGTTAGAGATATACCGAATGATCCGAGTCCTCCGGTCTTCTCGTCGTCGTCCCGATCTCCTGCGGAAACTCCGGTCGTCGCCTCCTCGCCGGAAGGGCACCACATCGCCTGCATCTTCTACGGGCTCCCACCTCAATACCGAGGCAACTCGTGCGCGAAGTTGGCTGGCCGACGCGTCCAAGATTTGCTGTAGGATGTGTAGTGTAGAGGCTAAGTCTCATTTGGGGTTTGTTGCCTTTGAAGATGATGGAGGAATCAAGATAAGAAAAATGGTGCTTGCATTTTTCTTAACATGAAAAGAGATCAAAATGCTACACTCTCAAAAATGAAGCTCTCATCCTTTCTCTCTCAAGTGTGTTCATCCATATCAAAATGAGAATGGTGGAGGAAGGAATACAAAATGCAAGAGGGAGGTGAGTGTAGTAAAAGGTAAGAGGTGACCATATCCAAACATCATAACTAACTCACATCATACTCTAATCACCTTTTAGTGATGTAAAGAGAATCAAATGATGGTTGAAAAGAAAAGATGCCATCATAATCAAAACATTTGCAAGAAACTCCCTCCACAATTGTTATTTGCAAACTTGCAAATAACCCCCTCCATCGGAAAAGTCCGGCCAGGAAAGAACAAAGGAAAACCGGCCGGAACGGAATGCAAACTGGAAACCCCAGAAAACTGGTCCCGTAATAAATTACAGGAAAACCCCGATACTGTGCATACACACCCGCATCTGTATTCCATCCGGATACAAATGCAATGAGACAAAATCTACACTGTACTATACTAGGATCCGGCTTAAACCAAAGCCGGCTAGTAATATCCGTCCGATCCTGATCCGTGCAATACCGTACGTATCTGATCGAACGCTGCCATATAACCATACGGCCACTAGTACAAAACAGTCCGATCCTGATCCGTGCAATACCACACGTATCTGATCGAACGCTGCCATATAACCATACGGCCACTAGTACAAAACAGTCCGATCCTGATCCGTGCAATACCACACGTATCTGATCGGACCCTGCCATATCTCCATACGGCCTCTACAGCGTTTCGCCCGAAAGCTTGAGTAACTGAAAGTGTGGTGGACTCTAAAGACTCGTCAATACTATGGCTGTGGATTTAACCACTAGCACGTCAGAGGTATAAGCCAATACGTGACGGGCCACCAGCTATTGACCAAAAGGGACGTCGATGAGCGAACTCATCCTGACACCCTAATGAGCCTGTCAGTAACAATATCCGTACAGTCCGGTCCGTTCGTCTATGAGCATCGCATGTCGGGCCTAGGGGGTTGGTAAAAGTCAGACCCCCAAAAGCGGTACAAGTCGTGTCGGAGTGTAGCCCAGAACACCCTGAGATACTACTGGAATACCTACCAGTAAATCTCCTGCCTTGGCCAAGGACTTCGTGTAATGGCTCTCCTAGACACAGCGCGACCTCACCCCCAATACCGGGAGAGACGAACCCCTGAAGATCCGCTCACTGCCTCCATGTGGCTCGGGACTGTACCCAACTAAAACCTGTTTGCACGACTCCTTTGAGCCGTGGTAGGGTAGTAATCAAAGCACAGTGGGAACTCACACGAGACAAATGACGATCCTCAGGTCGATGAACTAACCTATACACATGTCACCAGGGAACTGCTATCTGACGTCAGGTATAAGACCAACTAGCATGTTCCCGGCGAGTCCTGTCCGGTGTACTCATAACCCAATGAGCACCTGTATACATCTTAGGTTAACCAACTGACACCAGTGGCTTGTGAGACCGGCCACCGCCCCTCGTCGGGGTCTCGACTGTATACACTAGTCTACTCTGGAGTATCGATGCCCTGTCTCGAAACTCCCACGACTAGGGACCTTTTAAGGATGTGCTTATAGACTACCAGCTCCCACGTATATGATCGCCCTCATACTTCCGGTAGTCAAGCAAGAATCCTAGGGGTTCTATCAACGTGCAATAGCGACCTGTCAGGTCACCTAAAGCAGTACACGATGATAAAGGTAAACCAGATAGCATACTATCATCTCGAGTAAGACTGTCCTACCGGGATAGGTCCTCCCTCAATCATTGCAATCACGTGCCTGTGATCCAATAATTGACTCTGAGGGCACTATCTCCAACAATCTCCCACTTGCACTCAAGGCTAATTATTGCGATGTCGCATACTCACAGCCCGTGTGATACCGAACACCCAACTCCTCTACTAGTTAGTCTCACAAATCCCGTTTGTGAAACTATTGCGGTCGAGGAATAGCCTCAGTGAGTGGATCCGCCTTGATGTTTCTTTCTATGTCTCTCTATATCTCATGTTCGCGGAGAAAGTCATCTCCCGAAATGAGCAATGCCTGTCTCAGAATGTCTGGATGTCTGATGGGACCGAGCTCATAAATGAACTCCAAATCCAAACTTCTTAGACTGTATCGTCAACTGAACTTAATCAGTATCCTGCGCCATGCCACCCTCAGTATTTCCTTGGACCACCTGTCCAAAATACTGCCCCTCGTCAGAAGGAAAACTATAACTCTGACAATCACCCTGTCGTCCATGTCACCTTAGAAGCCTGGAATGATAACTGTCTCCCGAATGGGGCTTTCGTTATCATATCCCTAGAACAGCCACTTATGTTCTATAACTGCTTCCGACTGTTTCTCTAGGATTGGATCAATGTCAACTTATTGCATCTAGTGCAAAAACAACATTTGGTGTGGTACCTGACATCTCATGATTGACTCAATTGCCTAAGCAAGTGATCTGCCAATCATGCACATCCCTCTCTACTTTAGTCTATAAGACATCTTTAGAGAGGGTGACTCCATCACCTGCAGGTACACTACCGTGCCAGGAGTCGTCCATTCTAAATACTCTTAGAATGCTGTCTAAGTACCCAGATTGGGAAACCACCCAAATCTAGATCTAAAACCATAGATCTAGTAACCAGTATGTCTGATATAATGTCCAAGTCCCATGTGGAGAAACCACTGTGTGACGACCAAAGTATAACCGATCGTAGTATAGGAATGTCACTTCCTACTTTGTCTATGTTATCCAAATACCAGGATATCACACCCTACTACCTTCTCAACAGATCCATCCCCTATTCTGATGAAGTCAAACCTATGACTGTCACATCAGAAATAGATGATCTATCTCCGCTATATCTGCTTTAGTCTATAAATAGACATAAGCCTGATGTCCACCAATGCTTCCGCTGCTCCCACTGACTACGACAACCCTCTGGCAGAGTCATATAGACGTGCACTTCTAAAGCTAGTTTAGAACGACGCTATACTCATCCTCCTGCCTGGTCTCGCAGCCTGGAACAACAGCAATGGCAAGAGTTGGTAAACAAGAACTTCCCTGTCACCGTCCTTGAGGTTACCGGAGTACCTCTCGGGTGCCTGAAGTTACCCACCGTATCTGCGGAGTGGCCAATGGAATGTCAAATCAGATTGAATCTTTAGGTTCCTTATCAAATCTTCAGTAATCGTTTGCGGTTCTGGAATCACTTCCAGTTCTACCATACTCCCACTACTGTTTTTGAAAAAATCCATTTTTAATAAAACTGTGGCGAGTCTAGAACAATATTTCTATTGATCTGCCAGATGGTAGAAAGTCAACCCTCGTCATAGCCTGGGTCAACCCACAAACAGCCATTACAGAAACGTGCCTTGAGTTGTCCAGTGTCTGGTTTTAATCATAAGCCGGACAACTCCCCGTACCTTAACAACGTTAAGATATGAACTGTTCTACATCCAATATAGAACCAAAGGCACTGATTTAATTCAACCAGATTCAAATCATGCAGCTGTCTCCAGTGCATGTCAACTAAATGGAGAGAGGCCGATCAGCGTTACTCAACTTATGAATGCTTCCAATTATGAGTAACCTGAAAGAGAAGCAATTTCTCTTTATCATTACTATCAACTGAATACCATACATAAGTATCTACATCTTCGATCAATTTGAAGAATCCCAATACTTGCTACACCCGGTTCTCTACTCTATTCAAATACCTATAACTCCTCAAAACTTAGACCCTGTGTTTCTACGAAACACATGTCTAAGAACTAGAGAAGTTAAAAGTAAACAGAATATAGCATGAGGACCAACCCCTCTGTCCTAGTGGACACTGGACAATATACAATACTCTGTATAAGTCCGCTGAGTCTAACAACTCTTTCACTGTGTGTCGTAGGTTGAAAACTGTACTTATGGTTAAGAAGAATTACACCGCTGTTTAATGCTCCTTACCTAACCATCCACTGATATAGGTAAATGTCATCGACATAATATCAAAATGTATATCTCACTCTATGAAAATAGACGTACAGATATATCAATTTGAAATTGGTGCATAACAACGGATATTCAAAACCAAATAATTGCCGTCCGGCAAACAACCCAGGTGACTTCCTCAAATATCACTGATTTCAACGAATCCCGATATAATGAGGATGATCACCCAATTCCCAATAACTTACTCCCACTCATCATCTATACAGATGTGAGAATCATACCTGGTAAATACATACCCTGGAGTAAGTGTCAGATCGGGAAATCAGTTTTCCATTAACAGTACACAGTGAAACTGAAACATTGAAATGTTTCGTTGGGGTATCCTGGTATTCCTAGTAATGCCTCTTCCATTATCCAGATTCACAACTGTAACCGTATAATTCTTTGCCACCTCTCCAAATCCTTTTATATGTCTTTAGTCATTACCTTCTGCACACCCCTTTAGGCCAATTGGTTTTCTTCCTTCCTTACCGTTCGGCACCAGCCTATGGTTTGGAAGAAGACTATCCAATAAGCATAATGGGTGTACTGTCCTAATCTTAGGAGCACTCGCAATGAGAGAGAAGGTGAAGATAAAAGACAACCGAATAAACCTTATTCCTATTTCTCCTGGACCAGAATCCATCCCCGAACTGGAACAAGTTCCTTTCGAGTTCGTATATAACCATACGATGGAGTATCCAATAAACTGTGGATCTTCGTAGTGATACGGAGTGTCCTGGAGAAAAGGTGATTTAGGATTGGCGAAGAAATACTTGGTTTGGTCGTGAATATCAGTCGCAATTTACTTTGCCCTCTTACTAATCCCTTGCTTTGTGTTAATCTCAATACCTTCTGCACACCGTTTAGGCTAATTGGTTTTCTTCATTCCCTACCGGTCGGCACCATCCTAAGATTTGGAAGAAGACTATCCAATTTGCGTAATAGGTGTACTATCTCCTAAACTAAGGAGTACTCGTAACTTGAGAGAAGGCAAAAAGGAAAAGACAACTGAATAATCCTATCCCTTTTCTCCAGAACCGGAAACCATCCTCGAATTCCTTCGAGTTCGTATATAACCATACGATGGTTTTGTCCAATGGAAGTGGACGTTCGTAGTAATACGGGGTGTCCTGGAGAAAAGAGTAAAAATAGGAGTGGCAATGAGGTTAGCGACTCTGACAATCCAAAAGCCAGTGTTAAGAAGGTTCGGTCAACTTGGTCACTGAGTCATAGTCAAGGGTCAGGTCAATGGTCGCTGCCAAAGAGAGAGAGAAAAGAAACACTCAGCGTGCACTCTATCCTAGATCAGAATGGTTATCACTTTTTCTAATCAGGAAACCTCCCACTGTACCTCAAACTCTCCTCCAAACCTGAAAGAAGAATTAGTCGGGGTCACCCGAGGAGTAAACCAACTCATCAGTGAGAATCGGGATCCAACTCTCATCGCATGACAACGTGACGGAATCCGCTCACGGTATCACACTCCAGAAGGTATGCGCATATCTGGCAAGTTTCAGTTCTTTTGAAACTCCCGATGTGGATTTTTACCCCCATGCTCTTATGACCTTGACGAAGGTCAACAAATCATAAGTTACATGTCAAGTTCCACCCGTCATTGTCCAGGTTAATTTGAACCCACCCGTACAAGCCCTTGACGAAGGTCAACAAGGCTATACGACTGTCCCAAACCAACACATCTATCTATGCAGCAGAAAGGCAACAAGCAGCTACCATGCACTATGCCTTGACGAAGGTCAACAAACATAGCATGAATACTACGTGCTACCCATCTGAAACGACGGAGGGCTACGAATGGTTTCTGGCAAAAACCTTTAACGTAATGAACTTGATATCGTTGAAGGAACGGATAGCTTTTTAGAAAATATAGTGACGAAAACCTTTACTAAAGAGGTCACTCCCGGTGAAGGGATCTCGGTTCTTTCCCCGTAGAATGAGGTGCAGGATATTCCAAATGAATACCACGGTGCAAAGCAAAAGTAATCGGCTATAGTGAAGTTAATGCCCTGACGCAAACTTCTGTCCAAGGGATCACTCCCGGTGAAGGGATCTCGGCCCTTGCCTCGTCGACTGAGGAGCAGGATATTCCAAATGAATACCACGATGCAAAACAAAAGTGAACGTCCTTGCAATAACAGCTTTTTGAAAAGTGTTCCAACAACATCAGAATAGGTTTGTTTAACTTGCATTGATCCGAATCAACGCAGTCCCATCATTGATCACACCACAAAGAACGAAAATATACTGACGTACGTATATGCCATCCGCATTCGCCACTGGGTCCCGTCATCACCCGTTAGGTTAGCTAACTAACGACATAGCGGGGACTGGACTAGCGCGGATGAAAAACATATACAACATCTACTAATATATATACCAATATATTATATTCGCTCAAGGCATGATAAAATGCAACATCACAGAAATGTACAGCATCACAGAACAATACAGATATCTGGGATCCCCGGGTTTCACAGAGTCACTACTGAAACCCGATGTTCCCGTGGTCGTGTGGATAGCCTGTGCAATGAAATCCTAGACCCCTACGGGTGCGGCAAGTTACCCGCCAAAACCTGAAGCGAGGCAGCCCCTTTCAGCTCCGCGAATGGACCGCCCAGCACTTCACGGAGTCCGGTAACTTAGGCACCCCTCCTGGGTCAACCTGTACCCCCTACGAGTGCGGCGAATAGCCCGCCAATTCTAGAGTTAAGCCCCCTCCGTCCCAATGCCATGAGATGCGGGCTTGTTGCCCTCCAGAACCCAGCTATCCGTGCACCCCACCGCGGGGTAATCCTAGTACAGAAAGTAAAATATACATACACCGGGTACATCGACCGCAACCAGGTCATGCCCCAAAAGAATAATACAATCAGGCAGTGACGGCAGTCCACATGTCGGACGCTCACCCCGCAATATCAAATGTACATAATACAACAACACTGTACTAGCATTGCATCCAGGCTATCCCCCACGACCGATCCGCAACATCACAGCAAAATCACAGAACATCAACGTGAAAGTCACGTTCGCAAATCCGTCTAACCGGGCTAGAGCAGTTAGACCGGATTTACCGATCGAGTGACATTCACGGTCGCAGATATAATGTAAATACTGTGAAATAATGTGTTTAAAATATCCGATTGATCAAAAAATTAACAAGTGGGCCCCAAAGCAATAGTGTAACACTCACAGAAAATCTGGGCCCAAAATTAATATTCCACAACCCATATTTAAAGCCCATAAGCCCACTGGAAAAAATTGGTAAACTGAACCCAAATTCCTGCGGCGGAACCGCGGCCAAAAAGGGGTTATGGCCGCGGTTCCGCGGTCGTACGGAAAGATCATGGAACCAAAATTTTCCAGTGGTCTTAGGATACTCTGTACATCATTCTGCAATCACCTGAAAAAATTTTCGAGACCAGAAAATTTCGACAGAAAACTGATGTGAGGAAAAACGCGGGTTTTTGGAATTTTGGTCGATCGGAAATGCAAACACATCAAACAAAGCTAGACGAAGTTAATGACAAGGCTCTGATACCAATGTAAGTGCACGGCGGCGCCCCGGCCGTCAATCCGACGGCCAAATGCGGAAGCGGTGATAAACTTTAATTTTGCGAACTTAGCAAACCGGCACCACCGCGCACTAAACACCCGGATCGGACCATTAAACTAGTTCTAGCTAACTACAAGACGGGTTAGAGATATACCGAATGATCCGAGTCCTCCGGTCTTCTCGTCGTCGTCCCAATCTCCTGCGGAAACTCCGGTCGTCGCCTCCTCGCCGGAAGGGCACCACATCGCCTGCATCTTTTACGGGCTCCCACCTCAATACCGAGGCAACTCGGGCGCGAAGTTGGCTGGCCGACGCGTCCAAGATTTGCTGTAGGATGTGTAGTGTAGAGGCTAAGTCTCATTTGGGGTTTGTTGCCTTTGAAGATGATGGAGGAATCAAGATAAGAAAAATGGTGCTTGCATTTTTCTTAACATGAAAAGAGATCAAAATGCTACACTCTCAAAAATGAAGCTCTCATCCTTTCTCTCTCAAGTGTGTTCATCCATATCAAAATGAGAATGGTGGAGGAAGGAATACAAAATGCAAGAGGGAGGTGAGTGTAGTAAAAGGTTAGAGGTGACCATATCCAAACATCATCATAACTAACTCATATCAAACTCTAATCACCTTTTAGTGATGTAAAGAGAATCAAATGATGGTTGAAAAGAAAAGATGCCATCATAATCAAAACATTTGCAAGAAACTCCCTCCACAATTGTTATTTGCAAACTTGCAAATAACCCCCTCCATCGGAAAAGTCCGGCCGGGAAAGAACAAAGGAAAACCGGCCGGAACGGAATGCAAACTGGCAACTCCAGAAAACTGGTCCCGTAATAAATTACAGGAAAACCCCAATACTGTGCATACACACCCGCATCTGTATTCCATCCGGATACAAATGCAATGAGACAAAATCTACACTATACTATAATAGGATCCGGCTTAAACCAAAGCTGGCTAGTAATATCCGTCCGATCCTGATCCGTGCAATACCGCATGTATCTGATCGAACGCTGCCATATAACCATACGGCCACTAGTACAAAACTGTCCGATCCTGATCCGTGCAATACCGCACGTATCTGATCGGACCCTGCCATATCTCCATACGGCCTCTACAGTGTTTCGCCCGAAAGCTTGAGTAACTGAAAGTGTGGTGGACTCTAAAGACTCGTCAATACTATGGCTGTGGATTTAACCACTAGCACGTCAGAGGTATAAGCCAATACGTGACGGGCCACCAGCTATTGACCAAAAGGGACGTCGATGAGCGAACTCATCCTGACACCCTACTGAGCCTGTCAGTGACAATATCCGTACAGTCCGGTCCGTTCGTCTATGAGCATCGCATGTCGGGCCTAGGGGGTTGGTAAAAGTAAGACCCCCAAAAGCGGTACAAGTCGTGTCGGAGTGTAGCCCAGAACACCCTGAGATACTACTGGAATACCTACCAGTAAATCTCCTGCCTTGGCCAAGGACTTCGTGTAATGGCTCTCCTAGACACAGCGCGACCTCACCCCCAATACCGGGAGAGACGAACCCCTGAAGATCCGCTCACTGCCTCCATGTGGCTCGGGACTGTACCCAACTAAAACCTATTTGCACGACTCCTTTGAGCCGTGGTAGGGTAGTAATCAAAGCACAGTGGGAACTCACACGAGACAAATGACGATCCTCAGGTCGATGAACTAACCTGTACACATGTCACCAGGGAACTGCTATCTGACGTCAGGTATAAGACCAACTAGCATGTTCCCGGCGAGTCTTGTCCGGTGTACTCATAACCCAATGAGCACCTGTATACATCTTAGGTGAACCAACTGACACCAGTGGCTTGTGAGACCGGACACCGCCCCTCGTCGGGGTCTCGACTGTATACACTAGTCTACTCTGGAGTATCGATGCCCTGTCTCGAAACTCCCACGACTAGGGTCCTTTTAAGGATGTGCTTATAGACTACCAGCTCCCACGTATATGATCGCCCTCATACTTCCGGTAGTCAAGCAAGAATCCTAGGGGCTCTATCAACGTGCAATAGCGACCTGTCAGGTCACCTAAAGCAGTACATGATGATAAAGGTAAACCAGATAGCATACTATCATCTCGAGTAAGACTGTCCTACCGGGATAGGTCCTCCCTCAATCATTGCAATCACGTGCCTGTAATCCAATAATTGACTCTGAGGGCACTCTCTCCAACAGGGTCATGCATTTGATCTCTGCTTGTAGATATCTTTCTATTCACGAGTTGGCAACTCACCCCCGTTGTGCCCCAGTTCTTGCAGGTTTGCCGTACAGATTCCATAGCGGCATTTCTGACACACTGCTTCCTATGGGTGACTTGCTTGGTTAGGTGGGTTCTTTTGTATCAGAACCGCTATTGTATTTGTATTATTCATTGTATCTAGAATTTCCATCAACCAAAACTTGTATATTCTTTCAGACTTAGACTTCAGTGTTGTTTTATTTCGACCATAGAGTCGCGCTTAGTAGTATTGCGGTTTTCTTGTTTTTGGAGCTTTCTTTTGAGTTTGATCCTCGCCATTCGGCGTTGTATATTTTTATTGCTTGTGTGGTTGTGACCGTCGATTGACGAAGAGCTAGCTCCCGCTTGGGGATGCCTTTTATCATTGCATATTTATGTTATTATTGTTGTACCCCGTTCGGGGCCAGCTTTTACAAAGGAAACTCTGCCGAAATTTTCAGGAAAGGTTACACATTTTAAAAATGCATATTCGGCTTAGTTATTTAAAAACCTTGATTTTCAAACACGTTTCCTTCACTTCTTTAAACCAGTTTTCTTTACTTACTCTTAAAATGGTTTTAGATTTCTGGGCTTTTGGCTTACTTGGATCAGATGGAGTCCTATAGACTTCATATGGTTCAAGGGCCAGTCACGTGCTCCTTCGGGTCGTGAAAAAGTTGGTATCAGAGCGCTAGGTTGACCTTGGTTCGAGTCTGAGTTTGACTATGTGGAGCCTAGGGCGTTATCTATATACGGAACTTAGGCTTGACCTTACGGAACTTAGACTTCGTCGAGGGGGTATTAGACCCGAACTTTCGTCGTATTAGGATGACCCTTGGTTGATGGAATAGGTGACTAAAGTAGAGTGACGTACCGTTGGTATGTTCCGCGGCATACTTACGACACGCCACTCCGCTTAAGAAACCTTAGGTTGTACATTTCCTTGCATTATGTCATATTCCTTCCTATGATCTATCCTCATCGATACTGGTTATGGTTTTGCTGCCGCGATTGCACGGGTAGGGTGAGCTACGGCCCGAGTTGTCAGCATGAGCTCTTCGTGTATGAGGACTGACCAGGGCATGATTTCCGAGACATACGGTTGCATTGAGGCTTCGTATTTTGTGTTTCCGCACTATGAGCGTTTGACAGATCGCTGTTGCGAGATTTTCCGGTTGTGCTGATCGGCACCAGAGGATTGAGCCACTGATGGAGGCCAGCCAGGATGTGATGACTGTTGATATATCGCTTATTCATGACGGTTGAGGCGCTGCTTAGCGTACCGACGAATGAGCCAGTTGCTGCTGCGAATGATGAGATATCGCCCAGATGATTGTAGCTACTGCAGCATGAGCATATTCATAGAGATATGATAACGAGTCGCTAGTCACCGAGGAGTAATGACTAGGACATGTGGTTCGTTCGCTTACCCCGATGCAAGGTCATCAGATAGATTGATTCCAGCTAGAGGCGACTTCACGCAGATTTGTTGAGAGTCGATAGAGACGATCGAAGGTCAGGAACCCATTTTCCAAGCTTAAAGTATTCGGAAAGACATGCAGGTGATTCTATGGACCCTCTAGAAGAATGAAACCCTAACTCGACTTAATGACCGTGTGAAAGCCTTTGAACCTTAGGGTTTGCGGCGGTTCTACGGCGCCATTAGTGAGGCTTGGATTTGCCCTTCTACGGCTGGACCACCGACGCTGTGGCATGTACTCGATACTATTAAACTGTACCCGAGATGTGAGCTCTTGGGGGATTATGAGGTTCTGACGAGTTGATCGGATGGTTCGACATCTTTCGGATATTGTGATGGGACACTGCTTGGGAGACTCCAGATGCGAGCATAGCCGTCGGAGCGCAGTTCGTGTAGCCACGATGAGTTGAGTCCGAATCAGTCGATATTTGAGCAAGGTGGAGTAAAGAGTTCGCACGAGATTTCGACGAGATGACGTTCCACTCCGCTGACATCAGAGATGTGACGTGCACGCTAAGGACGTGTTCGGCTAGATATCTCCTACTGAGTCAGGAAGATACCGAATTCGTGATTTTGAGTCCGCGTGAGGGACTTCGGATGGACCGTAGCCGAAGGCATTGCAGTGCGCAGATAGAGACGCGATGTCGAAATGGACGACGATACCGACAAGCGGAAGCAGAGGTTCGTGTGAGACACTGATGAGCTGTCATTATTTTCCGTCGAGACCAGAGGCCTGATATGCTTACAGAAGCGTAGGGAAGCGACTAATTCCCGAGGAAATGCTGTGCTGAGGACACAGATGTCCATTGGACGAGAAGAGACTATGCAAGAGTACCAGCCCCCGTACAGATCGGCATAGGCAAGATCGGCAGAGACTTTGAGCAGGATTCCTTCCAGGACACCGCTACAATGACGTTTGCACCCAGGATCAGATATGTGATGTGCATTCAGAGAGCCGGAGGCCGATACCAGTGACATATGGCTTTACGAGCAGTCGTGAGGATTGATCGAGAGATTTCTAAAGAAGTGCCAGAACGGAATCGTTCCTGTCAGCACTCCTGACCGGGCCGGTGAGCCGATGGATTGCGAGATTGGTAATCTACAGGAAAGATCAGGAACCAGAGGCAGAGGATGCCAGCCGCAAGCAAGAGGCAAGTGGAGATCTTGCGCCGCTAGAATTGGATGTACCGGCACCTTCTCGACTTCGAGGGAGGATATACCGACGACAGTATTTATGATTTGTGATTTTGTGATTCGACTATCACGTATCTGTCAGTTTGGGATTTCGGTATTTTGGCGATCCGTTTTCATGATTTGGTTTCGATGACTGAGTTCTATGATTTCTGTTTTCGTGCACCATGATTGCACTTATTGGGCATTTATACCTGGCGCATCATTATTATTCTTGAGGTATTGATTATGATTTCGTGCCTATTACATGCCGGTGATTTGATTTATGCTTCCAGCATAGTTTTCATGCATTTTAGTGTTTTGATTTGATTTGTGCACGTTGATGCACACGGTTGTGAGATTTTCCTTTGCGGTACACTTGATTTTTGGTTTGAGCCGCATTATATCGTTGATTTTGACCCTGATAGTGATGGTTGATTCTTGCACTCCGTGCTTTTGGATTTGACTTACGCATGTTCGGCGTTTGCTATTGGATTTCGTAATTCCGTGCATGTTGAGTGCGCAGGGTTTAGATTTTCATTCGTGCGCGATGGATGCACCGATTTGGATTTTCGCGCTTGTTGGGCGCATGTCTTGAGATACGATTTTGGTGCACACTCGATGCACTAAATCGAGATTCTTCGTGCATGTCAGATGCACCGGATTTTTGGGCTGTCAGGCACATACGTTGCCTATGACAGATGCTTCGTGCACACCCGTTGCACCTAGATGTTGATTTGTGCACCTGTTTAGCACATATATGGATTTTTTTATTTTCGTGCGCACCAGACGCACAGGGTGGTGCTATGTATATTTTTGAGATTTATTCTCTTTGGAGCAGTACTTTTTATGATGTTGGATTTTGCTTTCATACTGAGCAGGACTAGTCAGTGGACGGTACCTGGATATATTTTGCATGCATCGATAGTTATTGAAGGGATTTCCAAAGAGCGAGCTATAGTCTCAGTATATATACCTACGTGTCTGATATGACACGAAACGTTTTAACAATAAGGAAACCCTTCTAAATTGTTTTCAAAACGGCGGAACGTGCTAGGTAAACGAAAGATATATATACACATATAGTTTGTCTTATGAAAAACGTCCGCCACTGTGCAGTGTTATGTGCATCACGCAGCGATTTTAAAAGATTTGGCATGCTTTTACATCAGCTATTCACATGTATAGATTGGATGTCTACATGTGTAGTTCTGATCCATATCATATCGGTTTTGTATTGGATTTGACATTGTGTTTTTACCTTGACTCCGATGATTGCGGGATGCTTGATGGAGCGTTGTTTTTGAGTTATCTGCTCAGTACCCATGCGCATGCATTGCGCTGTGACGTTCTATGTGTTGATGATTTTGGAGCCCCGACGACTTGGGATTTGTATCGAAATGTTTTAGTACTTGGGGGTTTTAAATTTAAATTCGGGGACCGAATTTCTTTAAGGGGGGTAGATTGTAACATTTCCAAAATAATAAAATATTATTTTTATGAATTTTTATAATTTAATATTATTTTATTGATTATTTTAATATTAAATTAATAATTAAATGAAAATAAATGGAGAAAAATTATGGAAAATTATGGAAAATTCTAAAATCGGTTATTTATTGTAATTATGCCATTTTTAAGTGTTTGTGATCAATTATATGCTAATTTAGCGCTAATCGCGATTAAAAATCGCTAATCGGATTTTTTGGCTTTTTGTGCAAAATGTGCACATATCATCTTTGAACTTGTGTTACATTTTCTTGCCATGGTTTTATTTTGGGATCACTATTGGTGTGAGAAGGAATTGGATTAAAAGAAAAAGGAAAAGAAAAGAAAAAGAAAAAGAGAAAAGAGTGGGGTTGGTGAGAGAGAGGTATGGGTTGCACTTTGACTAGAACCTTAGCCATTTCCCTCATTTTCCCTCCCTCTTCACTCTCCTTCTACTGCTGCTCCTGCACCACATCTCCTCCTCTCTTCAAAGCCCTAAATCATCTCACAAATCACTCCAAAACCCTACCCTCATTTCATTAAAATGATGCACAAGCCCAAGATCTATGCTATGGACCAAGAAAGGTGGTGTTTTGGTGCTGTTGAGGATTCATGAGGGTCTTGCGAGGTAATTCCTTCATAATTAGAGTGTTAATTCTTGTGCTTAAGCTTTAATTCAAGTTTCATATCGATATCGTGTGAATTGGTGCACTTTGGACAAAATTAGAGAGGATTAGGGTAATTTTGAGTTATGACTTTGCAGTTGAACTTAAAAGGTGACCTTAGACCCTATATTGACTAGAAACCCAGACCAACCCCACTGGAAACCCAAAAATACGGAATTACGGGACTTTCATGTCAGTTTGTGAGTGTTTAGAGTGTGCAGGGAAATCTGGAATGTACTGGGACTTTTTCAGGAAAATTAAACAACACCAGGGACCCAATTGAGATCATAGGAGGCCACCCTGACCAGACGGACCCCATTGGGAATAGGGGGGACGGCCAGGCCGGTTTTGGGAAGGTTGTGGCCGGCCAAGTAGTGATGGAATGCTTCGGGGTTGGTCCAGTAGCTCAAATATATCATATACATCACCCTGGACTTGTTTAATTGGCTAAATTTAACCCGAGGTGAAATCTGGGATCGTTTTCTTGGGTTGCTGCCTTACTTTCAGTATTTGGTTTTACGCATTTTGATTTCCATAATTTGGTGTTTGTACGTTATCTCGATCGTGTGACGTTTGTACGATTGCATCGAGTGATTTCGGATTGTTTTGCGAAGGCTAACCGTAGGTTCTAACCTATAGGCCTTTTAGCGAATCGTATTGGTTTTAGCGTGTCGTTTCAAGTTTTGATTTGGTTTTGATGCGATGCAATACGTGTGATATGTGTAGATACCCCGCGACGATCCGAGGCGATGCAGAAGATGACGGTGATATCGACACCGATACGCAGGATTCAGGTGAGTAGATTTATATCTACGGGGAGAAGTCGGGTGGATGGCGTATAGCACCCCCGCAGTCCATGGTGTTGTATACGAATACGTATACACACGTATATTTATTATGTGTGGTTTAGATTAGTGATGGTAATAATGGTATTATTGATGATCGGAATGTATTGGTTTAGTATAGTGCGAACCCTAGAGTAGTGGTTGCACCCACACATACACTTACACACATACTTGCATACATTCCTTCATTTGTTTATGTGCATATGATGATGCGTATATCTACACATGGGTATGGGACTATGTGTTTATATACGGGATTTGAGGATGATACGTGGGTTTGAGATGATACTTGATGTGAGGCCGTGAGATCGGCGATGTGACATAGCTTGTCTTTGAGGTGCGAGATGATAGTTTTAGCGGGCCTTTGGACATGTGCTTTACCCGCATTCATATTCTTATAGATGGTATCGTTTTGTACTAGACTTGGAGTAGTACCCCAGATTATGCGATCTGATGATAGTGATACCTGATATGTGATGAGATAGTGTGATATTGACCCCTACCCAGCTATTGGGATGCCGTACGACGATTTACCGTACGAGCCGATATTGATGATATATCCGCACTCATGACTCGAGGATATCTTACGATATGTTATTGAGGCGGTATCACCGACTATTATATCTATATATATGGACTCAGATGTAGGTGGTTTCATATCCCTCCTGTCTAGATTACTTAGTAGACCTTAGACTGAGCCGAGATATACCTATTTCAGAACTAACGAATCGGGGATATTTTTAAGATAGGCAGAAGGGTTATACGGATATTTCCAAATGATGCATCTTTTCCTAAAACACCGTAGCCCTTGTTTTACTAAAAAACCGATTCGTCTTATTTCAAATGGCACCACTGCATGACATGTACATATTGGTGTAGATTCTGTACTTTTGCGTTGATTATTCGATTCCGCATATTCATGCTATCTGCATTGCATCGCTTGTACTGTGGTTATATTTCAGTCATGCTGCTAGGACACCAGCACCATTATCGATGATGCATATGTTCCACGTACACTTGTTGCCGGCTCACACACTCGTCATTGATAATTGCCATGCCACTACACTGTAGTACTATTACATTCAGTATATGATCCTTGCATGACATGATGATGTGCATACCTTCCTTTACATGTCGCATACTTCATGCTTTTGATTATACGCATTGAGATATGTTGTTTCTATGATATTTCTGTATTTGGGAACCGAGGGTGTTTCAAAAGAGGATATGTCATTTCTTTAAAAACCCGGTTACCCTTGATATGATATTTCAGTGCGTCCACCATGTGTTTTCTCGGTGCTGAGAGCGACATGTGAAACCCGAATCGAGGAGGCGGATGAGACCGATTGCGGGTACATGGTGGACCCGGTAAGGTACCTCGGGGCAAGAAGCTCGTGGTGATGACGATGAGCCTGGCAGGGGGAGACTACCTACCGGTGATATTACCCGACACGTCGGATATCCGGAGGATACCGTCGTAGTCATGAGATGGATGGTAGGGGCCGATCTGGACTGACGGCGCCCTAGATTTTGTGATTAAGACATTGAGATTTCGAGATACAGAGGTATCGAGATACTGAGACTTATGTTTTGTGCCGATGCTGGGCACAGTTTTCATGATGTTTTCGAGTGCCGATGCTGGGCACTCCGGTTCCATGATATTGATGTGTCGTGAGGGACACGGGTGGATTATATCCTCATATTTCCATGCACAGGTTTTATGATATATACTTGGATGATGGTTATTGTCAGTGGGTGACGAGTGGACGGGATCCACGTGTGTGCAGATTTGATGACATTGTTTATACCTCATATTCATGACATACTATTACCTGAGGCACTAGCACGAGCACTTGACACTACACTCATGTATAAAGGTTATATTGCCAGTTTAGCATGCTTCAGCTTTATTCATATTGAGGTTTATTTATATCTGATCGTATTGACCTAGGATGGGTCATGCTTTCGATCTCTTCTTGTAGATATCTTTCTATTCACGAGTTGGCAACTCACCCCCGTTGTGCCCCAGTTCTTGCAGGTTTGCCGTACAGATTCCATAGCTGCATTTCTGGCACACTGCTTGCTTGGTTAGGTGGGTTCTTTTGTATCAGAACCGCTATTGTATTTGTATTATTCATTGTATCTAGAATTTCCATCAACCAAAACTTGTATATTCTTTCAGACTTAGACTTCAGTGTTGTTTTATTTCGTCCATAGAGTCGCGCTTAGTAGTATTGCGGTTTTCTTGTTTTTGGAGCTTTCTTTTGAGTTTGATCCTCGCCATTTGGCGTTGTATATTTTTATTGCTTGTGTGGTTGTGACCGTCGATTGACGAAGAGCTAGCTCCCGCTTGGGGATGCCTTTTATCATTGCATATTTATGTTATTATTGTTGTACCCCGTTCGGGGCCAGCTTTTACAAAGGAAACTCTGCCGAAATTTTCAGGAAAGGTTACACATTTTAAAAATGCATATTCGGCTTAGTTATTTAAAAACCTTGATTTTCAAACACGTTTCCTGCACTTCTTTAAACCAGTTTTCTTTACTTACTCTTAAAATGGTTTTAGATTTCTGGGCTTTTGGCTTACTTGGATCAGATGGAGTCCTATAGACTTCATATGGTTCAAGGGTCAGTCACGTGGTCCTTCGGGTCGTGACACATATACACTTATGCACAATCAAGTGAGAAAAGAAATCTTAAGTGAGCTAATACTAGTTAATGTAATGTAATATATCAAATATATAATTATACATTAAATTATTAAATCAACTCTTGATTTAATATCCCGGCTATAACCGACTAATATGATGTGTAACAACTTATCGAATCAACACTTGATCCGATAACCCGGCTATATCGCATACAACCGATCAATGTTACAAATCGCGAGAATAGAATACGGTATCTCATATCGTATCAATCTCGGTCCCGCACATATCACATATGTGCTCCTACTCCGTTTCGGTTGAGCCAGGAAACCCCTGTGTAGGACTCTAAAGACTCGTCAATACGCCGGCAGTAGATGATGATCATATCAAAACACCCACAAGCCGCAAGCGGTCTGCTAAACGTAACGGCCACCCGGGTATTGAGCGATCAGAAGATCAATAAGCAAGCCTGTACATTCTTCTGTGAATCCAATCAGTAACACTCCCGTACAATCCGGTCTCTTCGTCTGATATGTTGCATATCTCGCCTAGGGGTGGTAAACGTCAGACCCCAGTAGCTCGATAAGTCGTATCAATATGAGGTCTATAACAGTTCGAGAAACTACTGATAACACTTACCAGTAAATCTCAGCAACCCTGGCCAGGGATTTCCGGTTATAGCCAATCGAACACAGCGCAAGATCAACTCCCTATACCGGGAGAGACGAATCCCCTCCTATCGCTCATTGCCTCCATGTGATTCGGGACTGTACCCAAAAGCCACCTTTTTGCACGCCCTCTTGGAAGTGGTATGATGGAAATCAAAGCACAGTGGGAATCACACAAGACTCTATGACGATCTCGGGTCAACAGACTAAGCTGTACCAGTGTCACCAGAGAACTGCCATCTGACGTAAGGTATAATACCATCTTGGAGTTCTCGGCGAGTCCGTCCAGTGTACCCAGTCACCCCTGAGCACCCGTACACCATCCTTGATGTCAAAGGCCGATGGATATGGGATCATCCTGTTAGTTATATGTATGCCCTAGAGGCCATTACTATACATTGGATGTATATTGTAGTGGATGCTTGGACATATATAGGGATGACTTTCTTGCTTGATATGATAGTATGCTATCTGGTTACACTTTATCTTAACGTGTACATTGATTGTCTCTTTGTTACATGTTGGTAAATCCCTTAGGATGTGTACTTGACTACCTGGACTATGATGCGGATCATACTAGTGGGGACATGGTAGTCTATAAGTACATCTTTCAAGGTCCCAAGTCGTGGGTGTATCGAGACGGGACATCGATATACCAGAGTAGACTAGCGTGTAGCTTCTCGACCCATACAGATGGGCGATGGATGATCCCATATCCATTGGTGTTTGACATCAGAGATGATATACGGGTGCTCAGTGTAAACTGGGTACACTGGACAGACTCGCCGAGAACTCCCAGATGGTATTATACCTTACGTCAGATGGCAGTTCTCTGGTGACACTGGTACAGGTTAGTCTGTATACCCGAGATCGTCATAGAGTCTTGTGTGATTCCCACCGTGCTTTGATTTCCACCTTACCACGTCCAAGAGGGCGTGCAAAACGGTGGTTTTTGGGTACAGTCCCGAATCATATGGTGGCAATGAGCGATAGGAGGGGTTTCGTCTCTCCCGGTATAGGGAGTTGATGTTGCACTGTGCTCGATTGGCTATAACAGGAAGTCCTTGGCCAAGGCTGTTTTAGGGATTTACTGGTAAGTGTTACCAGTAGTTTCTCGACCCCTTATGAGCCTCATATCGACACGACTTATCGAGTTATTGGGGTCTGACGTTTACCACCCCTAGGCGAGAAATGCGACATATCAGACGAACAGACCGGACTGTATGGTAGTGTTACCGATTGGATTCACAGGAGTGTGAGCAGGCTTGCTCATTGATCTTCTGATCGCTCAATACCCGGGTGGCCGTTACGTTTAGCAGACCGCTTGCGGCTTGTGGGTGTTTGATATGATCATCACCTACTGCCGGCGTATTGACGAGTCTTTAGAGTCCTACACATGGGTTTCCTGGCTCAAGCGAAACGAAATAGGAGTGCATATGAGATATGTGCGGGACCGAGAATAATACCAGTATGTGATACTGTATTCTATTCTCGCGATTTGTATCATCGGTCGGTTATATGTGATATAGCCGGGTTACCGAATCAAATGTTGATTCGATACATTGATACACTTGATATTAGTCGGTTATATGCGATATGACCGGATCGTTAAATCAAGTGTTGATTTAATGATTTAATGTATAATTATATATTTAATATATTACTTTACATTAACTAGTATTGGTTCACTTAAGATTGATTTTCTCACTTGAATGTGCACATTGTTTATATGTGATATATGCAAGTGTATATGTTTGTATCATGCTTGATGATACAAACAAGTTGAGTGTATGAGACTTGAACCAAATCAAGGTTAAATTAGGGTTTACAATTTTCCTTGCATATAACAAAAGAGTGTGACTTTTTTCAAAGTTATCAAGCTTCATGAAGCTTGATAAACATTGACAAAGTCAACTCTTTTGTCATTTGTATAAGATATTAGTTAACCCAACCCTTAACCTAATGCTTTGGTTAATTCTCTACATGAGTTAAGCATGATGGCTTAACTCAACCATGGTGCCATTATTTATTGGATAAGTTTTCATTTGGAGATAATAATTCTTTTCTTCTTCTTCTCCTTCATCAAGCTCACAAAAGCTTGCTAGCTCCAATGGTGCCATGGGAAAAAGAGTGAGAAATCTAATTCTAAAGTGAACCCACTTCCTATTTCTTCATCATCTACTACTTGCCATGTAGTATAGGGTGTTCTCTTCACAAAGTTTTTAACCAAGTGAAGGAATAGCTTGAGTTTGAGTCTCCCCGACGTAGATCATCTTCGGCATCGAAGTCAACGACCTAGCCCGCATATTTCTCCGACGAAACCAATGCTAGAGTCCGGGATTCCGATGATCGCAGCGGAGGGACGTCATCACGGAACTAAAGAAGTGGAGGACCGGATCTACAAAGGTTGTATTTCCATTCACTTAGTAGCAAAGTAGTTTGCTTGCATTTCGTTTCGCCTTAACTTCTAGTTAACGATCATGATTAGGGTTTCTCGGCACATAAAAATTTGAATTTGGCATGGTAGATGCCTTGTGGAACCTCTTGTCTGTGCCTAGGATCCATATAGTGGTATCAGAGCCTAGCTAAAGCTTTAGGCGAAGTGTAGACAAAGTTAGAAACCCGATCGAACCCCGAAACCCCATACGACACCCCTCTCTGTACAAATTTTAAAACAGTGGATTTTTCCAAATTAAAAATTCTCAAAAATATCAGCAGGCAACTACAAGGGTTACTGTGAAGCACGTGACTGTAATACGACTAAAGCGTCGCGGAACCGCGGCCATAACACGGTATTGGCGGCGGTTCCGCGGCCGTATGTAATGATCAGGGAATCCTTTTTGCTCAATAACCTCAGTTGGTGTTTGCTGATTCTTCTGGGAATTTTTATGTTTCACTCAAGAGTTGAGTTTTCTGGGTTGTTTTGGGGACTCGATGATTCGATCGGATTGTTTAACTTTGTCTATGTGTTTTTCCGGATAATTTAGAATATGTTAAAAAGTTCGACCAGATATAAATACCCAATTTTTCCCCTGCCGGGAAATTTCCAAATGTTGTATTTTTCCGTAGTTTAAGAACGTCTAAGTAGTGCAAGTAACGCGATGGAACCTTTAGAAGACAACAAACCTTAACTCGATTATGTGACCGTCTTGAACTACCCTTTGAACCTTAGGGTTTGGGGCAGTACGGCGTGCCACATGTGAGGCGTTGGCTTGACCCTTCTACGGCTGGACCGTTGGTACTGTGGCATGAAATGGATGTTTTTGAACTTATTTCAAGAGTTGAGCTGTTTCGGAAAAACTTGGGTGTTTGAATGTTCGATCGGAAAGTTTAACATTTTTTATTTATCTGGAATGTGATACAATATTTGGAATCGACAAGAAGTTATGAGATAACTGTATGAATGTTATAAACATAGCAGTTTAGTCTCGATTGATCGGTTGCCACGGAATTTTGATGCGATCAAAAGTCCGTCGCAATCACGTAGCGTACGCGGATACTCGCCCGGTAAACTTAATAGACAGCCATGCCCCATAGCCCCGACCAAGTGACTGTAGGAGAACCCCGTAGCCAAAAGCATCCGTTTGGGTGTTCGCGGCAGCGGAGTTCCGCCTTAGTGAACTTCGTCGACGGCATCCGGGGGTGCGGCCGTCTACTAAAGTTTGCAACGAGCATTCGATCAGTATATCGGGAATCTTGTTGTATTGGCCGACTAGATATTGAAAAGTGTTTTCGATATAGAGACTAAAATGCGGGGTTTATAACTGTTAGGCATGCGATGTCTAAGGAGGTTGCGGATTCCAACTGTTGTAGTTTTACACTTTCTTTTCTGCAACCGTAAGTGTAATATGTGATATCGCCGGTTTCGTTGCTATATGTCAACGACAATTGGGATACGCATATTCACTTACGTTGATGAAATGTGATGTTATGTGTTGCTGGATATGTTATATTGGATCATCGCGTTTTGAATAGCCGGGGGTTTTATGTGAGATGAGAGTTTTTCATTTTCATTCATGTAAAATTTGTTGTATGTAATATTCTTTTATTGGAGCACTTCCGGGTTGAGGTTGCTGTCACCATTTGTATATTATTTACTTTTCCTCACTAGGATAGACACAAGGAGGAGAGCACAAGTAACCGGGTTCTAGAGTCCAGTAGGAGACCAACTCGAGGAGTCGAGTCCGGGTCTCCTAACTATAGAATTGGTAGGGTTGCTTGCCGCTCTTTTAGGGGTCTAGGGGTGTGGGTTAGGCTATTCATCGCGACCGTGGAATCCGTGTTTTATACAGGCTCGTATTGAAAACACGGACGTTCTAGTATATCCAATGTTTCATATGTTTCTTCTGCTGCGATATCTGTGATGTGATCATTTGATATGTTGTGATAGATATAGTATATAGTATATATGATATATTATATAGACGTTACTTATGTTTTACACCCGCGCTAGCCCCGCCCCGCTCTGCCGTTAGTTACCTAACCTGACGGTGCACGAGGGGACATCGAGGCGAATGTGGATGGCATAAGTGTATGTCGTATTTATCTATGATGTTTAGCTGATTTAAATGATGGGACTTAATTAATGTGATTAATGAAAGTAAAAAAACCTAAAAGATGTTGTGCAATCGAATTTTCAAAAATAGGTAGCTACAGTTCTTGCTTTGCATCGCGGTGTTCCTTGTAGAACATCCTGCACCTTATTCGATAAGGAAAGGGCCGAGATCCCTTCACCGGGAGTGACCCCTTTAGCAATAACTGGCAGATGCTACAATCCTTAGTTTGTCTTTTGATTGCTTCTGTAGTTTTTTCTTTGCACAGCGGTATATATGATATATCCTGCACCTTATTCGATGAGGAAAGGGCCGACGATCCCTTCACCGGGAGTGACCCCTTTAGCAAAACTAGAAAAGCCTAAAAAAGACTCCATTTTAAAATCATTGGATTCTACAATGATATCAAGTTCATTACGCAATAGGTTTTCTAAAAAACCTGTCGTAGCCCTCCGTCATTTCAGATAAGTCTTACTTAGTATTCGTGCTACGTTTGTTGACCTCCGTCAAGGCGTAGTGTGCGGTAGCTAACTAGTATTTATCTGCTTATGCATTTGATACAGATTGGATTAGGGTAGTCGTACGGCCTTGTTGACCTCCGTCAAGGGTCGTGCGGGTGGGTTTGATTCAATCAAGAAATGGCGGGTCGAACTTGACTAGTAGCCTATGGTTTGTTGACCTCCGTCAAGGTCATAGGGTGCTAGGGGCAAAATTATCGGGAATTTCAAATGTTGAAATTTGCAATGAGATTGCATACCTTCTATGAGATAGTTGGATCCCGATACCCACTGCGAGTAATTGTTACTCCTGGGAGAGTTTTACACATTACAATTAGCCGATCAAGTAGGTGTCTAGAAAGGTGTCAATGGGGTTACGCCTCTGGGAAAACGAGGTTTACTTTAATTAGGTCCGTGCGAAAGCACGGGGAACCTCCCTCAAAGTACCGACACTGGCCTGGCTGAAAGATTGGCGAACTTGTAGCGTGTAATTAATCCCGGCTAGTCTTTCCTTTTAAGGTTTGAATGAAGATTTGATAAAAACAGTGGGAGCCATCCTGATTAGATAAAATAATAACCAATCTGATCTTGCAAGAGCGCACGCAGAGTGTTTTCTTCTCTCTCTCTCCAGGTAGCGACCATGTCACGCCTTAATCAAGATAATAATACGGATACATTGACCGAACTCGCTTGTTATACTGAGCTGGGGGACGTTGGTCCCGCTCTAACTTGTAATTGTTATAAGACAGAGCAGGAAATTGGGGATTACCAGAATTCCCGTGCCGCCCAAACGAAGAAAGTGCATACCGATGCATCATCTTCGGGTGTGTTCATTACAGAGAACTGTTTCTCAGTGTCCTTTACGTCCTGGGTATGAGATACCGGATCAGGATCCCGCATATGTAATATGTTACATGGGCTACAGAAAGGTAGAGAACTGAGAACGGGTGATTAGTTTCATGAGACAGAAAACGGTGCAAGTGTTGCAGCCAGGTCTGTTGGTTACTGTCACCCTGTATTACCTGAATACATTGATTCTGAACAAATGTCTTTAGATACCTAACCTGATATACGAAATCATATCAGTCCCTTTATTAGTAAAGAAGGATATAATTTTGTATTGTTGGATAATGTTTTGAACATTTCCTAAATCAAGAGTTGATCGGTTCAGGCACGTTATCTAACAGCATTGACGTTCTAAATCAAACTACAGTTCTTAGTATACAGAACACACACAAGAGGAAGAGTTCAGAAATGAACAAATCCTTCTTGAGGCATTGTAGACTAGGTCATATCAATGCGACCCGACAAGCTGAAGTTACATTAAGATGCATATTTAAATTAGTTTGAATTTACATCTTGTGGAACTTGCCAGTCATGTCACAGAGATAAGATGACCATAGCTCTGTTTATTGGAAATAGAGAAAGAGTTAGTGAACTCTTGGGATTGATACATGCTGATGTATGAAGGTCCCCTGTCTACACATGCCAAGACCGGTTCTTTGTACTATATTGCATTCTTTGATGATCTCTCAAGATTCAGACATATGTTCCTGTTGAAACACAAGTCTGAACCTTTTGAGATATTCACAGAATATAAGTTAGAAGTAGAGAACCAAAACGGGTATACGTATTATGTCCTTTGATGTGATCAGGGAGGAGAATACTTTAGCACGGGATCCCTGGACTATTCTAAGAATGAGATTCTCTCTCAGCATTATTCCTCCGCATACACCACAGCACGTCGGTGTGTCGGGGCGGAGCAATCACACCCTATATGATATGGTGCACTCTATGATGAGTACTACTGAGTTTCCTATTTCCTTTTAGGGAGTTATGCACTTATGAAGTTGCATACCTATTGAATAGGGTTCCGATCAAATCAGTTGCCTACCACTTCTTATGAGATATGGAAAGGGAAGAGCCCATATCTTAAGTTTGTTAAGATTTGGGGTTGTCCGGACTATGTCTAAAAAGCAAATTCCGGACAAGCTCGAGGCAAAGTGAACTCTGTAGAAGTTTGTTGGATATCCCAAGCATTCGCAAGGGAATATATTCTACCTAACCGAGGAACAAAAAATGTTTTGTTTCTCAGCATGCCACCTTTGTGAAAGGGAATTTCTTGTGAAGAAATTATTGGTCATGAGGTAGAACTGGAAAGAGTTCCAGCTACACAAACTGCAGCTGATGATTTGGTAGAACCAAAGGATTCAATAGAAACCAACGAACCTCAGCTTATCCACCGATCTAGTAGGTTTCCTCACCCACCTGAGAGATACTTCGGTTTCTCTATGACAGTGGGAGCGAGGATTGTATCATGGGATGATGACCTAACTAGTTTCGAGCTGGCCATCAGGAGTGTGACTCTGTAAGAATGGCTGTTTGTTTATCGATCTGAGATGGAATCCTTATACACCAACAAAGTATGGACTTTGGTTGCTTTATCTGAAGGGTTAAATCCCCATCAGAAGCAAGTATATCTTGAGATGATTACTTGGTGTACATGGAAAGGTTGAGACTTTCAAAGCTAAACTTGTTAAAGGTCTGCATTATAGACCAGTTATGGCTTATAATGAAACCTTTTCTAAGTAGCTATGCTTAAGTTCATCCAGATCCTACTTGCTACGGCTACATACAATGACTACGATATCTGGCGGTTGGGTGTCTTGACTGCTTTTCTAAATGATGATTTGGAAGAAAGCGTCTATAAGTACACAGCCAGAGGGCTTCATAGACAGTGGGAGCAGCGGAAACGTATGCAAGATGTTTTATGTTATAAAGCAGGCATCGCAGAGTTGGAACATCTGTTTTGATGAGTTAGTCAAAGAGTTTGACATCGTCAAAATGGTAGATGAAGCTTGTATATATAAAAAGGTAGTAGGGAGTATGGTGGTGATCCTCGTAGAGTACGTGGATAACATACTCTTGATAGGGAAGGAGTTTCCTATGCTACGCTCGGTCAATCTCCGTTTATCATAAGGATTCTCCATATAGGATCAAAGTGATACCTACTAAATCCTGGGTTTTGGATCTATGAGATAGATCTAATTGGATGTTAGGATACTCACTAGTTGTATTGAGAAGGTATCAATTGATCCTGGGGAGAATCACCGGAAAGGCTCCAGAGTGATAAGGATGACTGAATGCCAGTCACAGGCATTGTCTTTACCCTTAGTAAAGGGACGGTATGTTGGAAGAGTTCCAAGCTAGATACCGTGGCATACTAGACGATAAAGGCTGGATACATCGCTACCAAAGATGCTACCAAAGAGGAAGTCTGGGTGTATATTAGTTCATGAGATGAACTTCGTTCCTCCCATTGTGTGACAATGGAGTTGTGGCTTATGCCAAAGAACGCCCGTCCCATCAGTGATCCAGACATATTCTTAGGCAGTATCACCTGATCGAGGAGATGGTTGATCTCCAGGGGATCGAGGTTAGGAGAGTACACTCAGAGGACAACACGGCGGATCCACTCACAAAGTCCTATTCCCAGAGAGAGACTATTCTGGGATGGTTGAGTATGAGATACTACAACCACTGCTATCAGATGGCCCTAGTGCAAGAGGGAGATTGTTAGTTATATGTATGCCCTAGAGGCCATTACTATACATAGGATGTATATTGTAGTGGATGCTTGGACATATATAGGGATGACTTTCTTGCTTGATATGATAGTATGCTATCTGGTTAAACTTTATCTTAACGTGTACATTGATTGTCTCTCTGTTACATGTTGGTAAAGCCCTTAGGATGTGTACTTGACTACCTGGACTATGATGCAGATCATACAAGTGGGGACATGGTAGTCTATAAGTACATCCTTCAAGGTCCCTAGTCATGGGTGTAACGAGACGGGGCATCGATATACCAGAGTAGACTAGCGTGTAGCTTCTTGACCCATACAGATGGGCGATGGATGATCCCATATCCATTGGTGTTTGACATCATAGATGATATAAGGGTGCTCAGTGTAGACTGGGTACACTGGACGGACTCGCTGAGAACTCCCAGATGGTATTATACCTTACGTCAGATGACAGTTCTCTGGTGACACTGGTACATGTTAGTCTGTATACCCGAGATCATCATAGAGTCTTGTGTGATTCCCACTGTGCTTTGATTTCCACCTTACCACGTCCAAGAGGGCGTGCAAAATGGTGGTTTTTGGGTACAGTCCCGAATCACATGGAGGCAATGAGCGATAGGAGGGGTTTCGTCTCTCCCGGTATAGGGAGTTGATGTTGCACTGTGCTCGATTGGCTATAACAGGAAGTCCTTGGCCAAGGCTGTTTTAGGAATTTACCGGTAAGTGTTACCAGTAGTTTCTCGACCCCATATGAGCCTCATATCGACACGACTTATCGAGTTATTGGGGTCTGACGTTTACCACCCCTAGGCGAGATATGCGACATATCAGACGAACACACCAGACTGTACGGTAGTGTTACTGATTGGATTCACAGGAGTGTGAGCGGGCTTGCTTGTTGATCTTCTGATCGCTCAATACCCGGGTCGCCGTTTCGTTTAGAAGACCTCTTGCGGCTTGTGGGTGTTTGATATGATCATCACCTACTGCCGGCGTATTGACGAGTCTTTAGAGTCCTACACAGGGGTTTCCTGGCTCAAGCAAAACGAAATAGGAGCGCATATGAGATATCTGCGGGACCGAGAATAATACCAGTATGCGATACTGTATTCTATTCTCGCGATTTGTATCATCGGTCGGTTATATGTGATATAGCCGGGTTACCGAATCAAGTGTTGATTCGATACATTGATACACTTGATATTAGTCGGTTATATGCGATATGACCGGATCGTTAAATCAAGTGTTGATTTAATGATTTAGTTTATAATTATATATTTAATATATTACTTTACATAACTAGTATTGGTTCACTTAAGATTGATTTTCTCACTTGAATGTGCACATTGTTTATATGTGATATATGCTGTGATATATGCAAGTGTACATGTTTGTATCATGCTTGATGATACAAACAAGTTGAGTGTATGAGACTTGAACCAAATCAAGGTTAAATTAGGGTTTACTATTTTCCTTGCATATAACAAAAGAGTGTGACTTTGGTCAAAGTTATCAAGCTTCATGAAGCTTGATAAACATTGACAAAGTCAGCTCTTTTGTCATTTGTATAAGATATTAGTTAACCCAACCCTTAACCTAATGCTTTGGTTAATTCTCTACATGATTTAAGTATGAGGGCTTAACTCAACCATTGTGCCATTATTTATTGGATAAGTTTTCATTTGGAGATAATAATTCTTTTCTTCTTCTTCTCCTTCATAAAGCTCACAAAAGCTTGCTAGCTCCAATGGTGCCATGGGAAAAAGCGTTAGAAATCCAATTCTAAAGTGAACCCACTTCCTATTTCTTCATCCTCTACTACTTTCCATGTAGTATAGGGTGTTCTCTTCACAAAGTTTTTGACCAAGTGAAGAAATAGCTTGAGTTTGAGTCTCCCCGACGTAGATCATCTTCGGCATCGAAGTCAACGACCTAGCCCGCTTATTTCTCCGACGAAACCAACGCTAGAGTCCGGGATTCCGATGATCGCAGCGGAGGGACGTCATCACGGAGCTAAAGAAGTGGAGGACCGGATCTACAAATGTTGTATTTCCATTCACTTAGTAGCAAAGTAGTTTGCTTGCATTTCGTTTCGCCTTAACTTCTAGTTAACGATCATGATTAGGGTTTCTCGGCACATAAAAATTTGAATTTGGCATGGTAGATGCCTTGTGGAACCTCTAGTGTGTATAAGTCCATGCTACCTCTCCCGGTACTTTCGGGCATGCGGAATTTGGTGAAAAACAATTTTTCTAGAGGTGGTAACATGGACTCAAAACCGGATCTTTGTTAAACATCTAACTAACAACCTAACTAGGAGTTGTTAACTACTCGGTTAGGGGGTTATACCTTTCTTTCTTGAACTCCTTCTTCTTCGACTCTCGATGGTTGTCCGGATCGGCTTCACTCCGTCGTCTCCTTGCGTCGAAGATGGATCCACCTCGAAAGCTTCTACCTTTGGCTTCTTCTTCGGTCTTTGAAGAAACTAGTTCACTTGGTTTGCTAAAGCTTGTGAACTAGAGTGAGTAGAGAAGAGTGTGTAGGGATTTTCTCTATGGTTCTTGGTTCTTAACACATGAGACAAGTGAACCATAGACTAAAGAGAGGGAGAGCAAGAGGAAGGAGATGAGAGCTCAAGAACAAGAGAGAGAATGAGAATGATAGAATGATAGAAGACTTTTCTCTCTTGGCTCTCATAATCCATAACCATCATCACAAAATAGTAATCAAGTATTGTGTAAATGGTTTAAGCTACAATAGCCATATCATTTCATGCACTCATTTCTCACAAGAGAAACAAGCAAGTAAAAAGTCTTTGCCATGAAATGATGGCTATTGTCATCATGATGGTCAACCGGTCAACAAAGTCAACAAAGTCAACAAAGTCAATCCCTCATCAACCATGTCACCACAATACTTAATTAATATTATTGTTAATCATATATCATATTCTCATTAGGGTTGAGCAAAAAGTCAATAGTCAACAGTCAATGGTCAACAACCCTAATGAGAATCCTCTGCCTCTGTCTCTCCGTCAACTGTGCATACACACCCGCATCCGCGTTCCGAGGAACACGAATACATACTGGATAAATCCAATCCCAATACGTACACTAGGATCTGGCTTAAACCAAAGCCCGCTAGTGTTAACTGTCCGGACACTGTACGTGCATAAGTGCACGGATGTGACCGAACCCTGTCGCAAAACCATGCGACCTGTCGCAAAACCATCCGACCTCTACTCTTTTGCCTAAAGGCGAATAGCTTTCTGTGTGGGACTCTAAAGACTCGACACTACGCTGGCAGTGGGTTTAACCACAGACCGCAAGCAGCACTAGCTGTGCTTAACGGTCCCCAGGTAGATGCCGACAAGAAGACTGACGAGGTGAAACCCATCTAAACTCCTACTGAGCCTGAATGTGACAATCTCCGTACAGTCCGGTCTGTTCGTCTGATACATCGCATGGCGGGCCTAGGGTGGCGGTAAATGTCAGTCCCATAATAGCGGTACAAGTCGTGTCGGAGTGAAGCCCAAAACACCCTGAGATAACACTGGAAGCCTACCAGTATATCTCGATTGCCCTGGCCAGGGACTACTCGTGTAATGGCTCTCCTAGACACAGCGCGATGTCAACCCCCAATACCGGGAGAGACGAATCCTGTCAAACCGTCACTGCCTCCAAGTGCTTCGGGACTGCACCCAACTACCACCTGTTTGCACGACTCCTTCGAGCCGTGGTAGGGTAGTAATCAAAGTACAGTGGGAACACACTCGAGGCGAAGTGACAGTGTCAAGTCAGCGGACTAAGCTGTACTCATGTCACCTAGGAACTGATAACTGACGATAGGTATAATACCAACCGGTCAGTTCCCGACGAGTCCTGTCCAGTGTACTCGTAACCTAACGAGCACCCGTATTCTATCTCCAGTACGACGTACTGATGGCTGTGGGACAGACCATCTTCCACACTGGGATGAGAAGCGCATACGCTAGTCTACTCCGGAGTATCGATGCCCTGTCTCGATAGTCCTGCGACTAGGGACCTATATAAGGATGTGCTTATAGATTACCCAGCCCCCACTAGTGTGACTGCCATCACAACGCTGGTAATCAAGCAAAGATCCTAAGGGCTCCACTAATGTGTATAGGTGATATACTAAAATAAACACATGTACACATTGAAGTAGAAACAAACCAAGTAGCATACTACTATATTGAGCAAGATTGTTTATACAAGGTGAATATCCCAAGCTTCCATTAAGTAATATACAAACTAGTATGATACAGTAATGGTCTCTAGGGCATATACACTAACAATCTCCCACTTGCACTAAGGCCATGTACTGGCGTATCGAAGATCTATCATCTCGATCAGCCGCTCGAACTGAGTCTGGGGCATGGCCTTGGCGAATGGATCTGCAGTGTTATCTTCTGAAGCGACCCTCCGAACCTCGATCTCCTGGCGATCCACGATCTGCCTGATCAGGTGATACCGCCTCAAGATGTGTCTGGATCTCTGATGGGACCTGGGTTCCTTCGCTAAAGCTATAGCCCCGTTGTTGTCGCAATACAGAGGTATTGGATCAACAATGGACGGAACCACCTGAAGTTCTTTCATGAACTTCCTTATCCAGACAGCTACTTTTGCGGCATCAGATGCAGCGATGTATTCCGCTTCCATCGTCGAGTCTGCAACGGTTTCCTGTTTGGAACTCTTCCAACACACCGCCCCTCCATTGAGGGTAAAGACAAAACCCGACATGGACTTGGAATCATCCTTGTCACTCTGGAAGCTGGAGTCAGCAAAAGCCTCGATCTGGAGGTCTTTTCCGCCATACACTAAGAACATCTCCTTAGACCTTCTCAGGTACTTGAGAATGTTCTTTACCGCTATCCAGTGTTTCTCCCCTGGGTTTGACTGATACCGGCTTACTACACTCAGTGCATAAGCTACATCCGGTCTGGTACACAACATTGCATACATTATAGAGCCTACCGCAGAAGCGTAGGGTATAATAGACATGCGATCCCTTTCCAAATCAGTCTTGGGAGACATCTCTTTGGAGAGGGTGATCCCGTGACAAGCCGGTAGATTACCATGCTTGGAATCTTCCATACTGAATCTTTTCAGTATGGTGTCGATGTACCTGGACTGTGAAAGTCCTAATATCCTCATGGATCTATCACGATGGATCCGGATCCCCAGGATGTACGAGGCATCACCCAGGTCTTTCATGGAGAACCTGTGTGACAAGAACCCCTTGACAGATTATAGCATAGGAATGTCATTTCATATTAAGAGAATGTCATCTACGTATAAAACGAGGAATACTACAGTTCTCGCTACAAATCTACTATAGATGCATGGTTCATCTGGATTTTTGATAAAGCCAAATTCCTTGACCGTCTCATCAAAACAGATGTTCCAACTCAGCGATGCCTGCTTTAGTCCGTAAATGGACTTAAGCAACTTGCACACCTTTCTGCTGCTCCCACTCTGAATGAAACCCTCTGGCTGGTCCCTATAGACACACTCCTCTAAATTTCCATTTAGAAAAGCGGTCTTTACGTCCATCTGCCAAATCTCATAATCGTGGAAGGCAGCAATGGCAAGAAGGATCCGAATGGATTTCAGCATAGCTACTGGAGAAAAGGTCTCGTCATAGTCCAAACCAGGTCTTTGATGAAAACCCTTTGCAACCAGTCTAGCTTTATAGGTCTCAACCTGTCCATCTACACCAATCTTCCTTTTGAAGATCCACTTGCATCCTACGGGTTTTACCCCGTCTGGAGCAATGTCCAACGTCCATACTTTGTTGGTGTACATGGACTCTATTTCGGTCCGCATTGCATCCAGCCATTTTACCGAGTCGATGCTCTGAACGGCTTGCTGGAAGCTAGTAGGCTCATCATAATCTATGATGCAATCCTCTCTATCCCCGTCTATGAGAAAACCGCAGTATCTCTCGGGCGGATGAGACTGCCTACTACTCCTGCGGAGCGGCGTAGGAATGTCCTGTTCTTTTGAACCCTCTGGTTCCACTAAGATTTCAGTAATAGTCTATGGTTTTGGAATTTCTTCCAGTTCTATTTCGCTCCCACTTGTTTCCTTTTCTAAGAACTGGTGTTCCAGAAAATGGGCATTACGAGAAACAATGATCTTTTGTTCCTCTGCGTAATAGAAGAGATACCCCCTGGAATTCTTTGGGTATCCCACAAACTTGCACAGTACTGAGCGTGCCTCGAGCTTGTCCGCATACTGCTTTTTGACAAAAGCCGGACATCCCCAGATCTTCAGATATTGAAGATATGGTTTCTTCCCACTCCATATTTCATATGGTGTGGTAGGCACAGTCTTAGTCGGAACTCGGTTCAAAAGGTATGCAGCTGATTCTAGTGCATACCCCCAGAATGATCGCGGTAACTCAGCATTACTCATCATGGACCGTACCATATCCAATAGGGTTCGGTTCCGTCTCTCCGATACACCGTTATGTTGCGGAGCATATGGAGGAGTAAGCTAATAGAGAATTCTGTTCTCTTTTAAATAGTCCAGGAACTCGGCACTTAAGTATTTTCCACCTCGATCCGATCTTAGAATCTTGATACTTTTTCCGGTTTGTTTTTCTACTTCATTCTTATATTCTTGGAACTTTCCAAAGGCTTCGGACTTATGTTTCATTAAGAAGACATAACCGTACCTTGAAAAGTCATCCGTAAAAGTAATGAAGTAAGAATAACCGCTTCGCGCATGTGTAGACATTGGACCGCACACGTCGCTGTGTACGAGTCCCAAGAGCTCGCTCACTCTTACTCCGTGTCCAGTGAACGGAGTCTTTGTCATCTTTCCTTTGAAACAGGATTGACAAGTGGCATACGATTGATATTCGAACGGATTCAAATATCCTTCTGTATGTAACTTCGTCAACCTTCTCTCATTGATGTGACCCAGTCTACAATGCCATAAGAAAGTCTGATTTATTTCCGGAGACTTTCTCTTGTGTGTATTCTGGACATTGAAAATCTATGGCTGGTTTAATACGTATATACCATTGCTCAGTGTACCTGACCCAATCAAAACTTGATTAAGGTGAATGTTTACAACATTACTTACAAACGCAAATTCATAACCTTCTTTAGAAACTAAAGATACAGAAATGATATTACAAGTTGCGTTGGGTACAAAAAAGCAATTACGCAAAACCAAAACATGTCCATCTGACATTCCCAGGTGATAGTCCCCCATAGCCTTAGCATCAATGCTAGCTCCGTTTGCAACTCTGAAGGTCATGTCACCTGCCTTCAAAACCGTACGGTTTCTCAACGCCTGCAAAGAATTACAGATATGAGATCTATAACGCTTCGAAAATCGTTTAGGCAGTTTTTCGATAATCGGCAAAATAATCGGTCTTTTCCGTAAAAAGTCGAAATAAGTAATTTTCAATATTGCCCTAATTATACAAAATTTAGATAAGATATTGCTAATATTTGGTCACTAAATTGTCACTTAAAATTTTCTAGTTAATAAAAAAAATTTCCTTAATTAATTGTTTTTTAATATTATTTTAAGCTTTTAAAAATACATTAAATTAGTGATAAATACAAATTTAATTGGGTAAATTACATAATTAGGAATCATTATAAACTAAAATATAGTGTAACAAAAATTTTATCAAAACATTTCAAGTTTGCTTGTTTTGTGGTTTAAAGTGGTTTGAAAATGAATTAAAAAGGGGTTTTTTTGTAAAATTTGATGTGATGGTCATTTATTGATCTTGTGAAGTCCTTTTGTGTAGAAAATTCCACACCTTTCCCTCACATCCCTCCCTTGCTCTCCTCTGGTCGAAATCGATGCAGAAAAACAGCCCCCAATCCCCCATTTTCTTGCATCAAAATCCTTGCAAAAATCCTCCGAAATCCACAAAAATTCACAATTTCCTTCACAAATTCAAACCTAAACCCTTTTCCACCTCTTCCCAAACCCTAATTTGTTTAAAACAAGGAGAAAGAAAACATCTTTAGAGGCTAATTGCAAGAGGTTCAAAGCTTGGGAGGTATAACTCTAATCTAAATGTTTAGTTTGTAGTTTAAGGTGCTAAACTAGAATTCTAAAAGTGTTAATTTAGTTATAATTTATTGTCTAGGACATTCTAGAAAGGGTTTTAAAAATGAAGTTAGGGTTTTATTAATTAAGAGGGGTTATAATAAGTAGTTTAAAATTTTTATAAGTGGAAAATCTTGTATGGTTGATATATTGTAAATTGTTCATTCAAAATTGTTTAAATTAAGCAATTTTGCTAACTAGATTTTTATAAATTATATATATTGGTGTGTTAAAATTCTAATTAAGGTTTTTATCATTATATTGTGGTTTTCATGAGAATATTAACATGTTAAATGAATGAAATACCTAATCTAATGATTAGTTTCAAATTGTTAGTTAATATAATGTGATAAATATGCTATTTCGGTAAACTAGGTTTTAGAAATTAATTTAAAATGTAGTATTAAAAATCTAATTAGGGCTTTAGCTCATTCTTAAGGTTTCATGGAGTGGTTTAACACTTTAATATATGCAAAATCAAGTTTAGTAGTGGAATTGTAAATTTTTGCTTAACATGTGTTAATTTTGGCTAATTTGCAAACTAGAAATTGTAAATTAAGACGAAATGGTGTGAGAAAAATGTGGTAATGGTTTCTATAATCTAGTTATGTTATTTAATGAATATTATGACCATTAGTTTCTTTTAAACATCAAGTTTTGAAGTAAAACGGTAAATTGACATTTTCAAGCTTTTGCGGAATTGGACGATTTGATCGATTTTTAGGGTTTCGATGAATTAAATCATGTTTTATATTATAAGTAATGAGTTTTTAAACTATGAGTTGTTTGTTGGTGTTTTATCTCGATCAATCGGCGTTTGTACGCCGATATCGAGCAATATTTGGTTCTTTTGCACGAGCGGGTCATAGGTTTTAACCTATGCGCGTTTCGTGCGTCGTTTTGGTTTTGTCAGTTATTCAGTTTAAGATATTATATGTGTTTGCATATAGGTACCCCTCACGTGGACTTCGGACAAGGAAGAAAAGGAGGGTGACATCGTTTTCGGCAGACAAGGATCAGGTGAGTAGATGTATATCTACGGGGGGAAGTCGGGTGGATGGCGTTTAGCACCCCCGCAAACGTAGAATAGGAATAGGACTTATTGTCATTAGAAAGCCTGACGTGACCTTAGAATTTCGGTGAGTAGGACCCTAGTAATGACCTTAAGTTGGAATAGATTGATTTAGAAAGACCTTACCAGAGGATGAATATGTTGGAGAAGATTCGTAGGTTTCAGGTAGATACACACACACGCACAGAAACTCGACGTGGTGTATACGTGCATGTGTATATATATATATAGGACTAGGGGTAGGTTTATATATACACAACACGTATATGTGATACAAGGATGTAATATGATACACGGGGATGAAACAATATAACTGGGCTTGATACCGTGATTCTTGGCTATACAGTCGTGTTATGATGTTAGCGGATCATTAGAAAATGAGATAATGAATAGGTATACATAAATAATAATGGGTGGTGATGATATTGAGGTATATGGGACACTAAAATATAACCTGGACTGTAACCTGTGCCTGAAATTACGGCATGATATATGTGTGACTTGATTACGATATCATATAGGTGTTACTTGATTACGATATCATATATGTGTGACTTGATTACGATATGATATAAGTGTGACTTAATCACAATATGATACATGTGACATGATATTTCTGAGGATAAATTAACGATGTATATTTATGCTGGCAATGATATATGATTGATGTATGCGATTACAGTACAGTACCTTGATCATAACATGATTTGATGATGATATTATACGAATGATGAGACACGTAGGTGATACTTGATCCGTGCTCCGATATTGGGATGCCGTACGATGGATTTTACCGTACGAGGCATAGATGTGATGATTGATCCACACTCTTGATTTGAGGAAGCCGTACTACGTACGTGACGCTATTGAGGCTGGATCGCCGACTATTAGAGATATGGATTCAGACCTTAGGTGGACTCTTATTTCTTATCGACTAGTTTCTTAGGTTCAGTTCCTTAGGAGGTTAGATGGACACTAGTTTAGGCTCAAGTCATATAGTTGTAGTTATATTTGTATATCAAATGAGTGGTTAATACACATCCGTCTTTACTTTCAGACCGTAATCATCATGGTGCATGTTCATACATATATTTCTATAATCAGTATAAAACTCTGCCTGTTAGGACACCAGCACCATTACCGATGATGCGCATATTCCACGGACACTTATTTGCCGGCTCACACACATCATCATCGGTAATTGCTATGTCACGTACACTTTAGAACATATTATCTTTTATTGATAGAATCAGCTAACAGCTAGATCGATATAATATTATGATTACTCTCGGGTGTTAGTCTAGACATGGCATTTATTATTTAGTCATTTCATGCATTCACATTTCCATGTTATCAAGCAGTCTTGTGGGGCTTATGCCGACATTTATCATTTACTTATTCATGATTTTGGGATTTTGGATTTCTATGAGATTTCTGTATTTTGGGGAAAACCGCAATAATATATATATATAAACTTTTCTCTCTCCTCCTCTCTTTTTTAAAATATAAGTTGCGGTTTTCTCGTGATGTATGTGTCGCCCACCATGAGATTTCATGTTTTCTGTTGGATTTCGAGACCCGATTCGAGGAGTAGATGAACCGTCTCGGGTACATGGTGGGCCCGGTATGGTACCCCGGGGCAAGAAGATCGAGTTGTAGACGATGAGCCTGGCAGGGGAAGGCTACCTACCGGTGATGTCTGGCGTTGTGGATATCCGGAGGATACCGACCGTTGTCGTGGGATTTGATGATATGGGCCGATCCGGACTGACGGAGCCCAAGATATTGAGACTATGAGACATTGAGATTATGAGGTATTGAGACTTGAGATTTACATGCTTTGTGTCGATGCTTGACACGAATTTCCATGGATTTGATTGTTGATATTTCAAATTTCTATACACATTTTACTATGATAAAAGCTAAAGATTTCTTAAACTGATATACCTAGATTTCAGGATTGGTTATTTTCATTCATGGTGCATGCATACTCATTCATATGACATAGTACTATATGAGGCACTGACACGAGCACGGAGTATTTGCATTTACACGTAGCTTATTATCCTGTCTTACTTGATGACTAGGAGTATATTAGTATATTATTATGACCAGGATAGCGTCGTGCATTCAATTTCTTTTCGTAGATGTCTTCTACTCACGAGTTGGCAACTCACCCCCGTTGTGCCAAATTTTATTACAGGTTGATGTACAGGGTTCTTTGGCAGATTGCTGGCACATGATTTCTTTCCGGGTGATTTGCACGGTAGGTTGGTTCATTTGTATCTGGACCGCCGTTGTATTCTTATTATTCCATTTGTATCTAGAAAGCTCCATCAACCAAACTTATATTACTCGATAGTTACTGGACCAGTTATTTATTTCGACCTTAGAGTCGCGCATGTATTATTCTGATTTGGTGGATTTGTTTTCTTTTGAGTTTTGAGCCTCGCCCTTTGGCGTTGTATATTATTGTGCTTGTTGTGGTTGTTTCCGCCTGTTGGCGTTGAGCTAGCTCCTGTTTGGGGATGCTTTTTATTGTTTATGTATATTTTACTTGTTGTACCCGTTTGGGGCCAGTTTTTACAGAGGAGACTCTGCCGAATTTTTTTTAAAATTTGCTGATGCTTTTAAACTTGTTTTCTTCATGTTTTCTTTTACTTCTTCTTCTTTTATGGTTTAGATTTCTGGGCTTCGGCTTACTTAGGTTACGTTGCTCCTCTAGACGTTTCGTAATCTAAGTGCCGGTCACGTTCCGTACGTTCGGGTCGTGACAAAGTTGGTATCAGAGCGCTAGGTTTAACCTTATATAAGTCTAGGTGACCCTTGGTTGATGGAGTAGGAGATTTAGGTAGAGTAACGTACCGTGGGTATGGTCCACGGCATACTTACGATACACTACTCTGCTTAAGGAGCCTTATGATGTACATTTGTTTGCACCGTATTTCATTCGTTCCTTTGATCTATCTTCATCGATGTCGGAGGGTGGTTTCTGTTACCACGGGCGCACGGGCAGAGGGAGCTGCGGCTCGAATGTGATAACCATTAGGGTATTGGTTATTCTTGAGGATTGAAGCATTGCTTAGCGTGCGGACGAAGGGTATTCACATGCCGTCCAGACGAAGTTAAGGGTTCAAACGATTATCAGAAAACCATTTTCCCAAGTTTAAGGTATTCGGAAGAACATGCAGGTATTTCGATGTACCCTCTAGAAGAATGAAACCCTAACTCGACATAATGACCACGAGAACGCCCTTGAACCTTAGGGTTTACGACAGTTCCGCGGAGCCATTAGTGAGGCTTGGGTTTGCCCTTTTACGGCTGGTCCGCAGATGCTGGGGCATGTATTGAATATTTTTAAACTGTACTTGAGTGTTGAGCTCTCGGGGAATTATGGGATTTTGATGAATCGATCGAAAAGTTTAACGTAGTCCGGATATCAGGTGAAGGGATAGATTACGCGGGAGGCTCTTGATATGAGTATTGCCGTTGGTAGCGTAGTCAGCACAGCTACGAAGTGACGAGTTCGATGCAATCGACATCAGAGGAAAGAGGCGCACATTGACGATAGTGTTTACAATTATGATTTGGTGATTTGATTTTCATATTTCTGTTGTTGGATTTTGGTATTTTGAGGATTTTGTTCTACGATTGGTATTTCTTATGTGTACCTTCATTACATTCTATTTGTGTTTCATATATCAGTTGTATTGATGTTGTTTAGTACATACCCAGTGCACTTGAATTGGTTTTAATACATTTTGAGATTTTGATTTGATTTCGTGCATATGGGTTGCACATGATTTTGACATATGCTTTGACCTAGTTTCCATGCATTTTCGTACTGTGATTTCGATTTTGATATTCGGTGTATGTTTTCGTGCACCATGTGCACCTGATTAGGATTCTTGCGCATACTTGGCGCATTTGATGCGATTTTCTGCACACCAGATGCACTAAATCGGGGTTTTGTGCAGATTAGATGCACCTGATATTGAGTCTTGCACACCCGTTGCACTTGACAGATGTTTTTGGTGCACACCTGTTGCACTTAGTTTTGTTTTTGTGTGTATTCGTGGTATCTGTATTTGGTTTCGATTTCAGTGCGCACTGGACGCACATGATATTTTTAAGATGTGATTAGGATTGATTCGGTTTGAGCAGTATGTTTTCGTAATCATTACTATTGATTTAGTAACCAGGCAGGACGTGTATGTTAAATAAAAGATATATATATATATATATATAGCTATTTTTTAAAAATAAACGTCCTCTACTTATGCCGTGACACGTGCATCGCACGGCGATTTTTAAGAGGGGTTTTTGTATGCTTCTTTATTAAGATGTTTAGACGATTTTATTACGATGCGCATTATATAGAAGTTATAGTTTTGATGTATATCATATTGGTTTTTGTATTTGGCTTTGATATTTTACTCTCACCATACCTTCGATGATTGCGTTATGTTGACGGAGTTTTGAATTTGAGTTATTTACTCGTTTTTCGTGCGCATGCATTGCGCTAAGATGTGTTTTATGTATTGATGATTTCGGAGCCCCGACGATTTGAGTGTTTTGGATGAATGTTTTAGTATTTGGGGGGAGTTTGAATTTAAATTCGGGGACCGAATTTAAATTCGGGGACCGAATTTCTTTAAGGGGGGAAGATTGTAACGCTTCGAAAATCGTTTAGGCAGTTTTTCGATAATCGGCAAAATAATCGGCCTTTTCCGTAAAAAGTCGGAATAAGTAATTTTCAATATTGCCCTAATTATACAAAATTTAGATAAGATATTGCTAATATTTGGTCACTAAATTGTCACTTAAAATTTTCTAGTTAATAAAAAAAAATTTCCTTAATTAATTGTTTTTTTATATTATTTTAAGCTTTTAAAAATACATTAAATTAGTGATAAATACAAATTTAATTGGGTAAATTACATAATTAGGAATCATTATAAACTAAAATATAGTGTAACAAAAATTTTATCAAAACATTTCAAGTTTGGTTGTTTTGTGGTTTAAAGTAGTTTGAAAATGAATTAAAAAGGGGTTTTTTTGTAAAATTTGATGTGATGGTCATTTATTGATCTTGTGAAGTCCTTTTGTGTAGAAAATTCCACACCTTTCCCTCACATCCCTCCCTTGCTCTCCTCTGGTCGAAATCGATGCAGAAAAACAGCCCCCAATCCCCCATTTTCTTGCATCAAAATCCTTGCAAAAATCCTCCGAAATCCACAAAAATTCACAATTTCCTTCACAAATTCAAACCTAAACCCTTTTCCACCTCTTCCCAAACCCTAATTTGTTTAAAACAAGGAGAAAGAAGACATCTTTAGAGGCTAATTGCAATAGGTTCAAAGCTTGGGAGGTATAACTCTAATCTAAATGTTTAGTTTGTAGTTTAAGGTGCTAAACTAGAATTCTAAAAGTGTTAATTTAGTTATAATTTATTGTCTAGGAAATTCTAGAAAGGGTTTTAAAAATGAAGTTAGGGTTTTATTAATTAAGAGGGGTTATAATAAGTAGTTTAAAATTTTTATAAGTGGAAAATCTTGTATGGTTGATATATTGTAAATTGTTCATTCAAAATTGTTTAAATTAAGCAATTTTGCTAACTAGATTTTTATAAATTATATATATTGGTGTGTGAAAATTCTAATTAAGGTTTTTATCATTATATTGTGGTTTTAATGAGAATATTAACATGTTAAATGAATGAAATACCTAATCTAATGATTAGTTTCAAATTGTTAGTTAATATAATGTGATAAATATGCTATTTCGGTAAACTAGGTTTTAGAAATTAATTTAAAATGTAGTATTAAAAATCTAATTAGGGCTTTAGCTCATTCTTAAGGTTTCATGGAGTGGTTTAACACTTTAATATATGCAAAATCAAGTTTAGTAGTGGAATTGTAAATTTTTGCTTAACATGTGTTAATTTTGGCTAATTTGCAAACTAGAAATTGTAAATTAAGACGAAATGGTGTGAGAAAAATGTGGTAATGGTTTCTATAATCTAGTTATGTTATTTAATGAATATTATGACCATTAGTTTCTTTTAAACATCAAGTTTTGAAGTAAAACGGTAAATTGACATTTTCAAGCTTTTGCGGAATTGGACGATTTGATCGATTTTTAGGGTTTCGATGAATTAAATCATGTTTTATATTATAAGTAATGAGTTTTAAAACTACGAGTTGTTTGTTGGTGTTTTATCTCGATCAATCGGCGTTTGTACGCCGATATCGAGCAATATTTGGTTCTTTTGCACGAGCGGGTCATAGGTTTTAACCTATGCGTGTTTCGTGGGTCGTTTTGGTTTTGTCAGTTATTCAGTTTAAGATATTATATGTGTTTGCATATAGGTACCCCTCACGTGGACTTCGGACGAGGAAGAAGAGGAGGGCGACATCGTTTTCGGCAGACAAGGATCAGGTGAGTAGATGTATATCTACGGGGGAAAGTCGGGTGGATGGCGTTTAGCACCCCCGCAAACGTAGAATAGGAATAAGACTTATTGTCATTAGGAAGCCTGACGTGACCTTAGAATTTCGGTGAGTAGGACCCTAGTAATGACCTTAAGTTGGACTAGATTGATTTAGAAAGACCTTACCAGAGGATGAATATGTTGGAGAAGATTCGTAGGTTTCAGGTAGATACACACACGCACACACAGAAACTCGACGTGGTGTATACGTGCATGTGTATATATATATATAGGACTAGGTGTAGGTTTATATATACACAACATGTATATGTGATACAAGGATGTAATATGATACACGGGGATGAAACAATATAACTGGTCCTGATACCGTGATTCTTGGCTATACAGTCGTGTTATGATGTTAGCGGATCATTAGAAAATGCGATAATGAATAACATAAATAATAATGGGTGGTGATGATATTGAGGTACATGGGACACTAAAATAGAACCTGGACTGTAACCTGTGCCTGAAATTACGGCATGATATATGTGTGACTTTATTACGATATCATATAGGTGTTACTTGATTACGATATCATATATGTGTGACTTGATTACGATATGATATAAGTGTGACTTAATCACAATATGATACATGTGACATGATATTTCTGAGGATAAATTAACGATGTATATTTATGCTGGCAATGATATATGATTGATGTATGCGATTACAGTACAGTACCTTGATCATGACATGATTTGATGATGATATTATACGAATGATGAGACACGTAGGTGATACTTGATCCGTGCCCCGATATTGGGATGACGTACGATGGATTTTACCGTACGAGGCATAGATGTGATGATTGATCCGCCCTCTTGATTTGAGGATGCCGTACTACGTACGTGACGCTATTGAGGCTGGATCGCCGACAATTAGAGATATGGATTCAGACCTTAGGTGGACTCTTATTTCTTATCGACTAGTTTCTTAGGTTTAGTTCCTTAGGAGGTTAGATGGACAATAGTTTAGGCTCGAGTCATATAGTTGTAGTTATATTTGTATATCAAATGTGTGGTTAATACACATCTGTCTTTACTTTCAGACCGTAATCATCATGGTGCATGTTCATACATATATTTCTATAATCAGTATAAAACTCTGCCTGTTAGGACACCAGCACCATTACCGATGATGCGCATATTCCACGCACACTTATTTGCCGGCTCACACACATCATCATCGGTAATTGCTATGTCACGTACACTTTAAAACATATTATCTTTTATTGATAGAATCAGCTAACAGCTAGATCGATATAATATTGTGATTACTCTCGGGTGTTAGTCTAGACATGGCATTTATTATTTAGTCATTTCATGCATTCACATTTCCATGTTATCATGCAGTCTTGTGGGGCTTATGCCGACATTTATCATTTACTTATTCATGATTTTGGGATTTTGGATTTCTATGAGATTTCTGGATTTTGGGGAAAACCGCAATAATATATATATATAAAAACTTTTCTCTCTCCTCCTCTCTTTTTTAAAATATAAGTTGCGGTTTTCTTGTGATGTATGTGTCGTCCACCATGAGATTTCATGTTTTCTGTTGGATTTCGAGACCCGATTCGAGGAGTGGATGAACCGTCTCGGGTACATGGTGGGCCCGGTATGGTACCCCGGGGCAAGAAGATCGAGTTGTAGACGATGAGCCTGGCAGGGGAAGGCTACCTACCGGTGATGTCTTGCGTTGCGGATATCCGGAAGATACCGACCGTTGTCGTGGGATTTGATGATATGGGCCGATCCGGACTGACGGAGCCCAAGATATTGAGACTATGAGACATTGAGATTATGAGGTATTGAGACTTGAGATTTACATGCTTTGTGTCGATGCTTGACACGAATTTCCATGGATTTCATTGTTGATATTTCAAATTTCTATACACATTTTACTATGATAAAAGCTAAAGATTTCTTATACAGATATACATAGATTTCAGGATTGGATATTTTCATTCATGGTGCATGCATACTCATTCATATGACATAGTACTATATGAGGCACTGACACGAGCACGGAGTGTTTGCATTTACACGTAGCTTATTATCCTGTCATACTTGATGACTAGGAGTATATTAGTATATTATTATGACCTAGGATAGCGTCGTGCATTCAATTTCTTTTCGTAGATGTCTTCTACTCACGAGTTGGCAACTCACCCCCGTTGTGCGAAATTTTATTACAGGTTGATTTACAGGGTTCCTTGGCAGATTGCTGGCACATGATTTCTTTCCGGGTGATTTGCACGGTAGGTTGGTTCATTTGTATCTGGACCGCCGTTGTATTCTTATTATTCCATTTGTATCTAGAAAGCTCCATCAACCAAACTTATATTACTTGATAGTTACTGGACCAGTTATTTATTTCGACCTTAGAGTCGCGCATGTATTATTCTGATTTGGTGGATTTGTTTTCTTTTGAGTTTTGAGCCTCGCCCTTTGGCGTTGTATATTATTGTGCTTGTTGTGGTTGTTTCCGCCTGTTGGCGTTGAGCTAGCTCCTGTTTGGGGTTGCTTTTTATTGTTTATGTATATTTTACTTGTTGTACCCGTTTGGGGCCAGTTTTTACAGAGGAGACTCTGCCGAATTTTTTTTAAAATTTGTTGATGCTTTTAAACTTGTTTTCTTCATGTTTTCTTTTACTTCTTCTTCTTTTATGGTTTAGATTTCTGGGCTTCGGCTTACTTAGGTTACGTTGCGCCTCTAGACGTTTCGTAATCTAAGTGCCAGTCACGTTCCGTCCGTTCGGGTCGTAACAAGATCCTGATCCGGTATCCAATACCCAGGAAGTAGAGTTTATTGAAAGACAGTTTTCAATAACATACACACGTGAAGCTGAAGCCGCAACCTGCTTCAATTCCTGTGTCCTGGCTTTCCAAGCCCTGCAATCATTTTTCCAGTGTCCTTTCTTGTGACAATAGAAGCATTCTTCTTTATCCACAAGCTGCCCCGCTTTCTTTGTTGCCTTTGCTTTTCCCTTCGTATCCACTTTACTAACACCGCCCCTTGGTTTGGCGAAGGCTTTCTTCTTCTTTCCCTTGGCTTTCGCCTTGGACCTAGAAGAGGAAGATCCTCCTACAAACAAAGTGGATGTTTCCCTACCTTTCTGTAGGGTGCCCTCTGCACTCCTCAGCATGTTGAGGAGTTCTGAAAGTTCAACTTCTTTTTCTTGTAAGTTGAAGTTCAGTATAAACTGGGCGTAAGTGGAAGGAAGGGACTGGAGAATCAAGTCAGTATAAAGCTCATTCTCCAACGTGGTTCCAAGTTCCGCGAGCTCCTCAATGAAGCCAATCATCTTAAGCACGTGTTCCGCTACCGATGATCCGATGGCCAACCTTGCCAATAACTTCTTCGACACTTCGTATCTTGCGATACGAGATTGCTCTCCATACAGTTCTTTGTATAGAGAAATATGGATTCAAGGTCCCTATTCTCGTGCCTCCTCTGATGTTCGTTGTCCATCGAGGCAAGTACGAGGCACTTGGCCTTCGCGCTATCTATCTCCCAGGTCTTACGGATTTCCTTATCCGCGACGCTGGAGGTGGGACTTGGGACAGGGGGAGCTTTGGTGGTAAGAAGATACCCCAGCTTGTCGTAAGTGATTGCCATTTTGACATTCCTGAGCCAATCTTTGTAGTTTGACCCTGTCAGTATGTTTTTATCTAGAAGTAACTTAAGTCCAGTCATGTCGATTGGTCGCTGCAATTAGGAGAGAGAAGAAGAAACACTCAGCATGATCCTCTTGCAAGTTTAGAGTGGTTTTTAGTTTGTCTAAACAGGACGGCTCCCACTGTTTCTCGAATCCCTCCTGAAACCAAAAAGGAAGAATTAGTCAGGATCAATCTCACCGTACAATACTTGCTTAACCGTTCGGCCAGGCTGGTGTCGGTACTTCGAGGGAGGTTTTCCAACGCTTTTGCGAAGTTCCTTAATTTAAGAACCTCTTTTTCCTGGGGGCGTAGCCCCGCTAACACCTTTCTAGAGACCTACTTGGTTTATAGCATTGATCGTTAAGTGAGAAATTTCCCGAGGAGTGGCATATACTCACAGTAGGATCGGGATCCAAATATCATCGCGTGACGAAACTGAAGGAATCCTACCAGAATCATCACAGTCCAAATGGTATGCAACGCTAGCAAGTTTCGGTACTTATGAAACTCCCGATGTGGATTTTTGCCCCATGCTCTTATGACCTTGGCGTGAGGTCAAAATGTCATAAGTCACATGTCAAGTTCTTCCCATCATTATCCAGGTTAATTTGAACCCACCCGTACATACCCATGACGTAGGCCAAAATGGCAGTACGACTGTCTCAAACCAACGCATTCTATCTATGCAACAGATAAATATCCGGCAGCTACCAATCACTATGCCTTGGCGTGAGGTCAAAATACATAGCTTGAATACTAACGAATATTTAACTGAAATGATGGAGGGCTACGGATGGTTTTGGCAAAACCGTGAACGTAGTGAACTTGATATAGTCAATGGAACGAGATAGCTTTTAAAAGGAGTGGCTCAAACTCCGCATTTTAAAAGAACCGAGTGGTTTTTCGAAAGTGTTCCAACGAATTTTACTTGGTTTATTTTCTTGCATTAGTTCTTTTAATGCGTGATATTCTTGCATTAGTCCTTTTAATGCGTCCCATCATTTAATCCTACCATTGCAGAAAACAACCAAAATATGACGTACGCTTATGCCATTCGCTTTCGCCACGGGGCCCCGTCATTACCCGTTAGGTTACTTAACTAACGACAGAGCGGGGGCTGGGCTAGCGCGGCTGTAAAACATAAGCAACGCCTAAATAATATCATATATATAGATATATTGCAATAATAGACATTTCAGATCACAGATAAACACATTGGAAATACTAGGAAGCTGCAATTCGTACGAGCCTGTAACGAAAAGCAGATTACACGGTCGCGGTGAATAGACAAAACCCCACCCAAGACCCCTACGGGTGCGGCAAACTACCCGCCAAGTACCCGAAGCGAAGCAACCTCCCTCAACCCCGTGAGTAGGCCACTCGGCACTTCGGCATACTCGGTAGTTTGTGCACCCCCTCCATGGGTCTATCCTAGGAGCAAAAACAGTAAAAAGAAATTATACAATGACGGCTACAACCCCGACCCGGTTGTGCGGCCATATAAATAATTATTACATCAATTTACAAATTTACATGAATTGAAAGAAAAGAAAACTCTCGTCTCACAACCCCCGGCTATTCACCCGCGACAATCCAATGAATTCATATACACATTCCATTGACATTACAGATCACAGATTTGTATAACCCCCACTAATCGACATATAGCGATTAGTAGACGTTCAATACAAATATCACATCACAGAAAAACCCGTCAGCTTAAGTCTTTTAGAAGTTCGATCAAAAATACGGATTTATAGGCCCCCAATACAAAATTTTCGTTCTGAAAAATCTGGGCAGAAAATACATATTCCAAAAATCCCAAAACAACCCTACAAGTACTCTGCAAGAAGATTTTTCCCCGACCGAGTTAACTCGGCCGCGGAACCGCGGCGGGAGCATGTTCCCGCCGTGTTTCCACGGCACATTGAACGATTCAGGGGACGAAATTTCTTGGGTGTTCACACAAAAGCCTGAGCCGATTTTTAAGATAAAACTTATCAATTTTTGAACAGAAAAAATTTCGGCAGAAACTTGACAGTTTTGGGTTCGTTTTGCGGCTTTTCTTTGATCGATCTTCTAGCTACTTTGCTAACATGTTAGATAAAGTTTAACTAGGCTATGATACCACTGTAAGTCCATGCTACCTTTCCCGGTACTTTCGGGCATGCGGAATTTGGTGAAAAACAATTTTTCTAGAGGTGGTAACATGGACTCAAAACCGGATCTTTGTTAAACATCTAACTAACAACCTAACTAGGAGTTGTTAACTACTCGGTTAGGGGGTTATACCATTCTTTCTTGAACTCCTTCTTCTTTGACTCTCGATGGTTGTCCGGATCGGCTTCACTCCGTCGTCTCCTTGCGTCGAAGATGGATCCACCTCGAAAGCTTCTACCTTTGGCTTCTTCTTCGGTCTTTGAAGAAACTAGTTCACTTGGTTTGCTAAACCTTGTGAACTAGAGTGAGTAGAGAAGAGTGTGTAGGGATTTTCTCTATGGTTCTTGGTTCTTAACACATGAGACAAGTGAACCATAGACTAAAGAGAGGGAGAGCAAGAGAAGGAGATGAGAGCTCAAGAACAAAAGAGAGAATGAGAATGAGAATGATAGAATGATAGAAGACTTTTCTCTCTTGGCTCTCATAATCCATAACCATCATCACAAAATAGTAATCAATTATTGTGTAAATGGTTTAAGCTACAATAGCCATATCATTTCATGCACTCATTTCTCACAAGAGAAACAAGCAAGTAAAAAGTCTTTGCCATGAAATGATGGCCATTGTCATCATGATGGTCAACTAGTCCAACCTAGTCAGCCGGTCCACAAAGTCAACCCCTCATCAACCATGTCACTACAATACTTAATTAATATTATTGTTAATCATATATCATATTCTCATTAGGGTTGAGCAAAAAGTCAATAGTCAACAGTCAACGGTCAACAACCCTAATGAGAATCCTCTGCCTCTGTCTCTCCGTCAACTGTGCATACACACCCGCATCCGCGTTCCGAGGAACACGAATACATACTGGATAAATCCAATCCCAATACGTACACTAGGATCTGGCTTAAACCAAAGCCCGCTAGTGTTAACTGTCCGGACACTGTACGTGCATAAGTGCACGGATGTGACCGAACCCTGTCGCAAAACCATGCGACCTCTCGCAAAACCATGCGACCTCTACTCTTTTGCCTAAAGGCAAATAGCTTTCTGTGTGGGACTCTAAAGACTCGACACTACGCTGGCAGTGGGTTTAACCACAGACCGTAAGCGGCACTAGCTGTGCGTAACGGTCCCCAGGTAGATGCCGACAAGAAGACTGACGAGGTGAAACCCATCTGAACTCCTACTGAGCCTGAATGTGACAATCTCCGTACAGTCCGGTCTGTTCGTCTGATACATCGCATGGCGGGCCTAGGGGGGCGGTAAACATCTGTCGCCTAATAGCGGTACAAGTCGTGTCGGAGTGAAGCCCAAAACACCCTGAGATAACACTGGAAGCCTACCAGTATATCTCGATTGCCCTGGCCAGGGACTACTCGTGTAATGGCTCTCCTAGACACAGCGCGATGTCAACCCCTAATACCGGGAGAGACGAATCCTGTAAACCGTCACTGCCTCCAAGTGCTTCGGGACTGCACCCAACTACCACCTGTTTGCACGACTCCTTTGAGCCGTGGTAGGGTAGTAATCAAAGTACAGTGGGAACACACTCGAGGCGAAGTGACAGTGTCAAGTCAGCGGACTAAGCTGTACTCATGTCACCTGGGAACTGATAACTGACGATAGGTATAATACCAACCGGTCATTTCCCGACGAGTCCTGTCCAGTGTACTCGTAACCTAACGAGCACCCGTATACTATCTCCAGTACGACGTACTGATGGCTGTGGGACAGACCATCTCCCACACTGGGATGAGAAGCGCATACGCTAGTCTACTCCGGAGTATCGATGCCCTGTCTCGATAGTCCTGCGACTAGGGACCTGCATAAGGATGTGCTTATAGATTACCCAACCCCCACTAGTGTGACTGCCATCACAACGCTTGTAATCAAGCAAAGATCCTAAGGGCTCCACTAATGTGTATAGGTGATATACTAAAATAAACACATGTACACATTGAAGTAGAAAAAAACCAAGTAGCATACTACTATATTGAGCAAGATTGTTTATACAAGGTGAATATCCCAAGCTTCCATTAAGTAATATACAAACTAGTATGATACAGTAATGGCCTCTAGGGCATATACACTAACAGTGTGTGCCTAGGATCCTTACACATCCACCGCCTATCATATGGGTAAAGATGCGTATACGCTAGTCTACTATGGTGCATCGATGCCCTGTCTCGATACACCCTCGACTAGGAACAGTTATAGGATGTACTCGTCGACTTACGTGGCCCCACTAGTATGATCTCATCATAGTCCCAGTAGTCGAGTACGTATCCTAAGGGCTTTATCAACATGTAACATAGAGACAATCAGAGTACATGTTAAGATAAAGTACAACCAGATAGCGTACTATCATGTCGAGCAAGAAAGTCCTCCCTATATATATCCTAGCATCCACTACAATATACATCGTATGTACAGTAATGGCCTCTACGGCATACATATAACTAACAGGTTGTAAAATATACTCATTCTTTCTTGCACTTTACTCATTCTTTCTTGCACTTTCTCTCTCATAGTTTTGCTCATCCTCTTCCTCTCTCTCAAAGCTCTCATCTTTCATGTGTTGAGAACCATGAGCTCTTGAGATAAAACCACCATAACAACTCTCTACTCATTCTAGAGTTCTAGGTTTAGCAAGCCAACCACTTTAGTTACCTCTAGGTTGAGGTAGGAGCTCAAGGTAGAGGCCTTTGGGTGGATCCTTCTTCGGCAAAAGGAAGACTACTAGGAGGAGCCGTTCAAACCACTCCAAGGAGTATGAAGAGAAGGTGTTCAAAACCAAGGTATAACCTCCTAACCGAGTAGCTAAACTCGTAGTTAGTTTGCTAGGTTTTTGTTTAGCAAAGATCCTTTGTTTCTAGTCCATGTTGCCTTGTATAAAAATTCGTTTTTTAACTATTCCGCCTCCCCGTAAGAACCAGGTGGGCAACGTAGACTTACAGTGGTATCAGAGCCTCTCTAAACAACAACTACCATGTTAGCAAATTATTTAGAATTTCGATCCAAGAAAAAAATTGCAAAACAAGTCAAAATCCTCAAGTTTCTGCTGATTTTTAAAACAACTCTAAAAATATTTCCTCACATCTTAAAAATCAGTGCAGGGTTTTCTGGGAACACACAAGAAATCTGAGCACACGATTATACCAGACCGCCGCGGAAGTGCGGCGAAACCATGGGTTTCGCCGCCGTTCCGCGGCCGAGTTAACTCGGTCGCTACTCGGATTTATTGCAGTGTTCTTATTTTGACGTTTTATGATTTTTAAAATATTCTGTTTCTGCCCAGGAATTCTAGAGAACAAAGTTGTGTTTGGGGTAGATACAAATCCTTATTTTTGATCGATGTTCTTGTAGACTTTAGCTAATTGGTTATATCTGTGATGTGATGTATGCACTGTACGTCAACTAATCGCTATACTTCGATTAGTGGGGGTTGTGCATATCTGTGATCTGTAATATTGTTGGATTGTGTATATGAACTTTTTGGATTGTCGCGGATGAATAGCCAGGGGTTGTGAGATGAGAGTTTTCTTTATCTTTCATTTGATGTAATATGTAAATTGATGTAATATTATTTTTATGGCCGCACATCCGGGATGAGGTTGTAGCCGCCATTGTATATTATTTCTTTTACTATTTTTTCTCCTAGGATAGACCCAAGGTGGGGTGCACAAACTACCGGGTACCACGAAGTGCCGAGTGGCCTACTCACGTTGTTGAGGGAGGTTGCTTCACTTCGGGTACTTGGCGGGTAGTTTGCTGCACCCGTAGGGGTCTTGGGTGGGGTTTGGCTATTCATCGCGACCGTGTAATCCGTCTTTCGTTACAGGCTCGAACGAAACGCGGATTCCTAGCAAATCCAATATGTTCATCTGTGATCTGGAATGGCTATCATTGCATCTGACGAATGTATATATCTATATTTGATATATAGTAGCCATTTCTTATGTTTTGCATCCGTGCTAGTCCAGCCCCCGCTCGGTCGTTAGTTAAGTAACCTAACGGGTGATGACGGGGCCCCGTGGAGAATGCGGATGGCATAAGCGTACGTCATATTTTCGTTGTTTTCTGCAATGGTAGGATTAATTGATTGGACGCATTAAATCAATGCAAGAAAATAAACCAAAGTTAATCGTTGGAACAATTTCAAAACCACCCGGTTTCTTTTCAAAACAACTTTTAAACGCGGAGCTTAAACCACTCCCTTTAAAAGTTATCAGGTTCCTTCGATTATATCAAGTTCACTACGTTCACGGTTTCGCCAAAACCATTCGTAGCCCTCCATCATTTCAGTTAAATATTCTGTAGTATTCAAGCTATGTATTTTGACCTACGCCAAGGCATAGTGATTGGTAGCTGCCGGATATTTATATGTTTCATAAATAGATGTGTTGGTTTGAGACAGTCGTACTGCCATTTTGGCCTACGTCAAGAGTATGTACGGGTGGGTTAAAATAACCTGGTAAATGATGTGTAGAACTTGACATGTGACTTATGATATTTTGGCCTACGTCAAGGTCATAAGAGCATGGGGCAAAAATCCACATCGGGAGTTTCTAAAGAAACTGAAACTTGCTAGTGCCGCATACCATTTTGAGTGTGATGATTCTGGTAGGATTCCTTCAGCTTTATCACACGATGATATTTGGATCCCGATCCTACTGTGAGTATATGCTACTCCTCGGGAAACCTTCTCACTTAACGATCAATGCTATAAACCAAGTAGGTGTCTAGAAAGGTGTTAGCGGGGCTATGCCCATAGGATAAGAGGTTATTTAATTAAGGAACTTCGCGAAAGCGTCGTAAAACCTCCCTCGAAGTACCAACACTGGCCTGGCTGAACGGTTAAGCAAGAATTGTACGGTAAGATTGATCCCGATTAATTCTTCTTTTTTGGTTTGAGGAAGGATTCGAGAAACAGTGGGAGCCATCCTGTTTAGACAAATTAAAAACCACTCTAAACTTGCAAGAGCATCATGCTAAAGTGTTTCTTCTCTGTCTCCTAATTGCAGCGACCAAACATCATGACCGTACTTAAGTTACTACTAGACAAAAATAGACTGACAGGGCCAAACTACAAAGATTGGCTCAGGAATGTCACAATGGCAATCACTTATGACAAGTTGGGGTATCTTCTTACCACCAAAGCTCCCCCTGTCCCTGGTCCTCAATCCAGCATCGCGGATAAGGAAATCCATAAGACCTGGGAGATTGATTGCGCGAGGGCCAAGTGTATCGTGCTTGCCTCTATGGACAATGAACATCAGAGGAGGCACGGGGATATGGACCTAGAATCCATATTTCTCCATACAAAAGATCTGTATGGAGAGCAATCCCGTATCGCTAGATACGAAGTCTCGAAAAAGTTGTTTTCGGAGAGATTGGCCGTCAGATCATCTGTAGCGGAACACGTGCTTCAGATTATTGGCTACATTGAAGAGCTCGCGGACCTTGGGACCACGTTAGAGAATGAGCTCTACACTGACATGATTTTCCAGTCCCTTCCTTCCACTTACGCCTAGTTTATCCTGAACTTCAACATGCAAGGAAAAGAAGTTGAACTTTCGGAACTCCTCAACATGTTGAGGAGTGCAGAGGGCACCCTGAAAAAAGTAAGGGAAACACCCGCTTTGTCTGTTGGAGGACCTTCTTCTTCTAGGTCCAAGGCGAAAGCAAAAGGAAAGAAGAAGAAAGCCCCCACCAAACCAAGGGGCGGTGTTAGTAAAGTGGAAGCCAAGGGAAAGGCTAAGGTGGCAAAGGTAGCGGGACAGCTTGTGGGGAAAGAAGAATGCTTTTATTGTCATAAGAAAGGACACTGGAAGAAAGATTGCAGGGCTTGGAAGGCCAAGAACCAGGACCCGAATCAAGTTGTGGCTTCGGCTTCAGGTGTGTATGTTATTGAAAACTGTCTATCAATAAACTCTACTTCCTGGGTATTGGATACCAGATCAGGATCTCATATCTGAAATTCTTTCTAGGCACTGAGAAAGCGTAGGGTTTTGATGGCAGGTGATATGACCCTCAGAGTTGCAAACGGAGCTGGCATGGATGCTGAGTCCGTGGGGGACTATCACTTGGGGTTGTCAGATGGACATGTTTTGGTTTTACATGATTGTTATTTTGTACCCAGTGCGACTTGTAATATCATATATGTATCTTTGATGTCTAAAGAAGGTTATGATTTTGCATTTGTAAGCAATGTTGTAAACATTCACCTTAATCATGTTCTGATTGGGTCGGGTACATTAAGCAACGGTATATACGTATTGAACCAACCACAGATTTTCAATGTCCAGAATACACACAAAAGAATGTTTTCAGAAATAAATCATGCTTTCTTATGGCATTGTAGACTGGGTCACATCAATTAAAGAAGGTTGACTAAGTTACATAAAGAAGGATATTTGGATCCGTTCGAATATCAATCATATGCAACTTGTCAATCATGTCTCAAAGGAAAGATGACAAAGACTCCGTTCACTAGACATGGAGTAAGAGCGAGCGAGCTCTTGGGACTCGTACACAACGATGTATGCGGTACAATGTATACACATGCGCGAAGTGGTTATTCTTACTTCATTACTTTTACGGATGATTTTTCATGGTTCGGGCATGTCTTCTTAATGAAGCATAAATCTGAAGCCTTTGAAAAATTCCAAGAATACAAGAATGAAGTAGAAAAACAAACAGTCAAAAGTATCAAGACACTGAGATCTGATCGAGGTGGTGAATACTTGAGTGCCGAGTTCCTGGATTACCTAAAAGAGAATGGAATTCTCTCTCAGCTTACTCCTCCATACACTCCACAACATAACGGTGTATCGGAGAGACGGAACCGAACCCTATTGGATATGGTACGCTCCATGATGAGTAACGCTGAGTTACCGCGAACTTTCTGGGGATATGCACTAGAATCAACTGCATATCTTTTGAACCGAGTTCCAACTAAGACTGTGCCTACCACATCATATCAGATGTAGAGTGGGAAGAAACCCTATCTTCAATATCTGAAGATTTGGGGATGTCCATCTTTTGTCAAAAAGCTGCATGCGGACAAACTCGAGGCACGTTCAGTACATTGCAAGTTTCTGGGATACCCAAAGAACTCCAGGGGGTATCTTTTCTATTACGCAGAAGAACAGAAGGTTTTTGTCTCTCGTAATGCCCACTTTCTGGAACATCAGTTCTTAGAAAAAGAAATAAGTGGGAGCGTAATAGAACTGGAAGAAATTCCAAAACCACAAGCTATTACTGAAAGCTTAGAAGAACCAGAAGGTTCGAAAGAACAGTGCATTCCTGCGCCGCTCCGCAGGAGTAGTAGGTGTAGGGTGTTTTTCGTCACCCCATTGAGATGGGAATACGCGCGCGCTTGTCAAGCGTATACTACAGATTCCCCCTGCCTAGGGTAGGCCGGGGTTTATTGATTGTGGGGATCTAAATCTCCGGCAGCCGCGGACTAAGCTGCCGTTAATTACCCCTCGCCTTTGGGGCGAGGGAACCTCCGATTAACGGGTTAAAATGGTCATGCGAACTCAATGTGCAGTGTACGTGTGTTGTGTTTTGAAAGGGGGGTTTGGATATATCGGGAGCCACGTAGAGTTTTTACGGGGGAAAAGGCATCCAAAGGATGCGTGGGGCAGCACCTTCGGCGCTGTGCGCTTAGGTGCTGTGCGCTCAGGCGCAAGCGCGCCACGTGTCGGCATGTGGGCGCTTTGCGCATGAGCGCTGCGCGCTGGAGCGCAAGCGCGCGCGCCACGTGTCGGACCGTAGGCGCTTTGCGCAGGAGCGCTGCGCGCTGGTGCGCAAGCGCGCGCGCCACGTGTCGGCACGTGGGCGCTTTGCGCAGGAGCGCTGCGCGCTGGTGCGTAAGCGCGCACGCCACGTGTCGGCACGTGGGCGCTTTGCGTATGAACGCTGCGCGCTGGAGCGCAAGCGCACTTTAGCGCAAGCGCGCGCGCCACGTGTCGGCACGTGGGTGCTTTGCGCTCGGGCGCAATGCGCTGGAGAGGAAAAGAGGACTTTTAGCCCCAAAAACTCTCGAAAGAGAAATTAGTGGAGTCAAACTCCTGAAAAAAAGAAGAATGTTTTAGTTGGAGAAATGGGTTCTTCTTCTTCCTCCTCTGTTGGCTGGCTCAAGAGATGTGAGATCTAAAAATCTCTTCTTTTTGAGATCTAATGATAGATCCATGTTCCCCTTTCTGGGTTTTGTGGTGAAAACTACTTAGTTTTGGAAAAAAAAAGAGTAAAACTCTTGATTTAATTCAAGAGAAAGAAGAAGGTTTTGGAACCTTGAGGAAGGAGAAAAGATCTCAGATCATGGAAAATTTTAGAGAGAGAAAAAAAAGTTGTTGGGATATTTCATTATCCTTGCCTTTATAGGCCATACATTTTACACATAGCCCCTTGGGCTTCACAAAATGGCATTTTGCCTATCACATGGCTCATGTGCCATTTCTTTTTGCACATAAGCCATGGGCTTTACAAAAATTTGGCTTTATGACTATTTTTTCTTACATTTATCCAAAAATAAAATAAAAGAATTACAAAAAAATTATTTATTACAAAATTTTTATCTTGGCATGGGGGAAGGCCGGCCGCTTCATGTTCGGGCTCGACCCGGGCATGGGCCCACTGGATCTGGGCTTGGGCCCACTTGGCTTGGGGTTGACTTTGATTTTGACTTGGTCAACCGGGGTGTAAATTTTTACCCCAACAAATTGCCCCCCATCAATAAATGCACACCACATATGGGGGTCGTGTGCATGAAATTGATGGATCTTCTTTCACGTGGAGGCGACTTGATTTGGTTCCCGCTTTTTGGGAAGCTGGAACTGCCCTTTTTACGACATGGACGGTCGTTGCTTGAAATGTCTCCGAGACGGAGTGTCCGTGATAGACGTTTTCCCTGGCCCGGAGTTATCTGGTTCCCTCTTTGTAGGAATCCTGCGCTGCCCTTTTTGCGACTTGGACGGTCGGTGCTGCCCTTTTAGCGACTTGGACGGTCGGTGCTGCCCTTTTAGCGACTTGGACGGTCGATGCTGCCCTTTTAGCGACGTGGACGGTCGACGCTGCCCTTTTTGCGACTTGGACGGTCGGTTCTGCCCTTTTTGCGACATGGACAGTCGGTTCTGCCCTTTTTGCGACATGGACGGTCGGTGCTGCCCTTTTTGCGACTTGGACGGTCGGTGCTGCCCTTTTAGCGACATGGACGGTCGATGCTGCCCTTTTTGCGACTTGGACGGTCGGTGCTGCCCTTTTAGCGACGTGGACGGTCGATGCTGCCCTTTTAGCGACGTGGACGGTCGATGCTGCCCTTTTGGCGACGTGGACGGTCGGTGCTGCCCTTTTAGCGACGTGGACGGTCGATGCTGCCCTTTTTATGACTTGGACGGTCGGTGCTGCCCTTTTTGCGACTTGGACGGTCGGTGCTGCCCTTTTAGCGACGTGGACGGTCGATGCTGCCCTTTTAGCGACGTGGACGGTCGATGCTGCCCTTTTTGCGACTTGGACGGTCGGTGCTTGATTTGACTTGCTCTGCTTCCTGCAGTGTCAGGGGTAGACTTGACTTGCTACGCTTCTTGCGGTGTCGAGATTGGATTCTGACTTGCTCCGCTTTCTGCGGTGTCGGAGTGGAAGTTGACTTGTTGATTTTGATTTGGGTTGACATCTGCATCGCTATACTGGAATATGGTACCAGGAGCGAATCATCATCTGTCATTGAGAGGATTCTGGGATTTTGGTTTTTGTTTGGAATCTGCATTGCTGCACTGGAATAATGCCAGGAGCAACTGATTGGACGATTTTCCGATTGTGTAGTGTTTTTGAGAAAATAGATTTTAGAAATCACAATAAAAAATATTTTGACCGCAATCAATAACGGTGTCGGATGTAGCGCGTTAGTAAGTTGCGGATCGTCCACAGGGAAAGTGAGTTCCGTTCAATTTCCGAATTAGATGAGTTGAAAATTTAAGGCAAATAAAAGAAAACAATTCATGATTTGCATTTAAAGATCAAAAAATAAGAAAAATCTAGATCTCGAAAAGACATTAAAAGCAAGAATTGAGATGTGTGATAATTTTCAACCAACAATCAAGATTAGAAGTATGGCTCGTAGGAGTAGATCGGATCTATAGATGTGATGAGATCTAAAGATTACTAATTCTTATCCATTAATGAATTGATACTAGATCGATGCAAATTCATCGCGGTTTAAGGATCTTTGCGAGAAAATTAGGGATTCCGCAACTCATCCTTTGTCCTTTCGATGGATCGCATTCAAATTCTAGCTCCTAGTTAATCAAATGTTTAATAGTTGTTCCCTAGTTTCGAGTGAACACGATCAAGAAAGCATCATCTCGAAACTAGGTTATTAATCATTTGATTAACTAGAATTTCCAAACATTATAGGATTTAAGAATTGTAAAAATATCTAAATCATCATCAACTAAAGATCGTCACAACTCCTACACGAGCGGAGATTACTCAAACATCATGATCACAAACACAATCACAAATTGAATTCTAATCATTATGCTTGAATTAAAAGATAAGCAAGAGTATAGACAATTTACCTTTATTTATCGACAAATTTCGTTACAACTCTCTTGAATTTACAAAAGGAAGGAACTAGATCGTCGATTTCGGCTTCGCTCGACTCCTTGAGTCGCGGATCGGCGTGGATCTCTTGCTCCGTTGGAATCCGGCGTCGCTTCTAAAAGGTTGAAGGCTCTCTTGCTCAAATTGCTCTCGGGATCTTGATCTTGATTTTGAATTGGGGATGGGGATTGAATTTGGCACAAGCTTTTGTCACTAAACTTGTGGGTTGAAGATGGTGGTGATTCTTGAACAATTTTCACCCTTGATCTAAGCTCCTTTTTATAGACCTCTAGATTTAGAATTGAAATTTGAATTTTCCCTCCAAAATGAACCACTTTTCCCTCCAAAATGAACTACCTCATTTTAATTTTCCCTCCAAAATGAACCACCTCATTTGAATTTTCCCTCCAAAATGAACTACCTCATTTGAATTTGAATTTTCCCTCCAAAATGAACTACCTCATTTGAATTTTCCCTCCAAAATGAGGTTGTTAGAAAGAATCTTCTAGAAGAAGTTTGTTGGAGGGAATATTCTAGAATGAGCTTGTTACAAGGAGGCTTCTAGAAGAAGGTTGTTATAAGGAGGATTCTAGAAGAAATTTGTTGGAGGGAATATTCTAGAATGAGGAATATTCTTGGGTAAGGTTGTTAGGCCGAGCCTTCTACATGAAGCCACGTGGCATTCTGGAGTATTCTGGAAGCTTTAGCCGTTACATAGGACACGTGGAGAAAATCTGCTGCGCTGCTGACGTCATACCACCGCGGATCCGCGGCGAAAAAGGTGTTTGGGCTGTGGATCCGCGGTCCTTTGAGGGCCTTGGGGCTTGAGTTTTCTGGTACATGCTTGGGCTGAGTTTTGGGCATGTTTTTGATATGTTGATTTTCCAATTGAGTCCCTGATCTCTGCCAGATCTCCAGCCTTTGAGTTGGCGTATTTTATCAGCACTGTTTCATAATTTTAGCTCGGTTTCTGGAATTTCCTGCACAATTTCTCGGGACAAGAGTTGCGCAATACAAGGATGATGTGATGCCATGATAAACACACAATTTCCCTAAAAGTGCCGGTTTTAAAGTCTAACACAAGCAATCTGGTATTTCAGTGATGTTTTGCTAATATGTGCAATATGAATACCGAACACTTCTAGATGAGTGCAAATGATAGGGAAATTGCCGTGTTAAAAATGCAGTATTTTCGACTGATCAAATTCCCCCAAACTTATTTTCGATCGTCTCGATCGAACTGTTTTATTAAAAAGAGAAGGAGAAAATAAAGAAAGAGAAAAGCACACTTTCGTCGGCAACACGATTGCACTGAGCACGTGCAACAAGCCTTTAAACCTCTAGGTGTCCCTAGTAGGAGGAGTGTTGTCTCCTGAGGGTTTTCAGCGGATTACACCCACAAAATCCAATAATAAAAGGAAGATCATGAATATTACATTTAAAGATAAGAATTGTAAAAGAAAAGCCTTAAAAATTAGGGTTTCCAACTAAGCTAGCTTTTCGGTTGTCATGAGCCCTATCTTAATGGTCATGAAAAGATGTCATAAATCACGTCCTCCCTCAATAAAACATCGTCTTTATTCTTCATTCCTAACTTTCTTCCAAACATCGATCATATAACCCTACGTGTGTGTAATATACATCCCTACACCCGGAGAATTCAATTCAAGCTATCATACTCTTGACCATCAGCCTCAGTACTTTTTACTTAATGAATATTAGATGAGATTGCTCACACACTTTCATGCGACCGTTAATACTTCTTGAGGTACTAACCAACCAATTACTCATGTGCTTGCTTATTCGGTGTATTTTCCTCGTCTTGCACCACCTCGGGTATAGCAGTGACTCCCAGATCAGTTGGCCTTAGGGCACTAGGTGAAAAGGCACCCTTGCTATATATTTTTTATTATTTCCCTTGGTGATTACAAAACCAGTGTCCATTTTTCTCACCACTTTCTTCATTTTTTTCCTTCATACATCGGCTTTAAGACAAGAGCATTTCAAGGTATCCTCTACTATCCCGGGCTTTAAGACGTGTGTAAGTGCGAATAGCAGGGTATCAACGTTCAAAATGTTTGGCTTTCCAGAATAGAAACTATTTTTCAGACTTATTTTTATCCTCAGATTAGTGACGTCCTTCATCTTACTAACCCTTGGGACAACGGCTCATAACTACTTATTACTAGTTCATATAAGAAATCTTCTAATTTTCTTAGTTTTCTTAAATTTTTCTAATCTCATGGATGTAATTGATCACTATCTAATCTTTTATTATCATAAGTATTAAATATTTTTATATTTTGAAAATTTTAAATTTTTATGAGTTTTGAAATTTTTTGAATTTTTATGGATTTTGAAAATTTTTAAATTTTTATAGGTTTTTATGGGTTTTGAAAAATTATTTACAAAAAATCTTTACACAAATTTTTTATGGGTTTCGAAATTTTTTAAATTTTTATGGTTTTTTTTTTATTTTAAAGAAATGTTTTGTGTTTATGCAAATGATATGCACATGATGCAAAACTAAGCACAAACCTCCCCCAAACTTGTTTTCAACAGTGTCCTCACTGTTGCCATCCTCTATATCTCGAAAAACCTGTAAGCCTGGAAGGAATTTATTAGTGGGGGCAAAATATATAAGTGAAGATCCTCCCCCAAACTTATTCTTGGCTCAAAAATTTTTTTTTGTAAAAATCTTCTTTTCAAGAGCCAGAAAAATTGTTCTCCCCCCCAAACTTGAGTTATGCAATGTTAAGCTTTGAAAATCACATGAGGGGGTCAAGAATCATTGGTCGATGCCAAGCTTTGCAAAGACCGAAGATCAACACCAACCATTCGAAGATTTTATCAATGCAGTGCTCGGGTTGGTGGAAGAAGAAGTGGGGAAAGGTTAAGGGGTGGAAGAGAGTGTGTGTGCGCCTCATTTTGGAGAGACGAAGCAGTGAATGTGATGGATAACTCGCATTCTTTTTATAGTTCAGAAGAGGGGGTGGAGGTTCAATTTCAATGATTGGGACATGATTCATCTCAGCACCCGTGTTATTCAGAAATGCGAGTTCATCAGCGAAGATCTCCTCAAAAGTTTCATCAATACCCCGAAGAATAATGTCATCACAAAGTGCGGGGTGATCTTCAGACTCTAAAAGCAGTTCATAATCAGTGTTAGTTGTTGACCCGGACATCTCGGTGGAAGAGTCCGTATGTGTATGATACATAGTTGGGTCAAACAACAACGTATGAAAAGAGTCAAGATCGGTATCAGGAGGATCATCAAATTCGCTGCTGTCGACATCCATTAAGTCGACAGAACAGATATGAGCAGTAGGTTCGGAGGGTACACTTCCAATCTTGTAAATGTTCAGCTCTATTGACCTATTCCCGAAAGATAGGGTCATAGAACCATTTCGACAGTTGATTATTGCATTGGAAGTGGCCAAAAAGGGGCGACCTAAAATCACCGGAATTCGATTCCGGGGGTTCGCTACAGGATGTGTATCAAGTACAATAAAATCCACAGGGAATACAAACTCCCCGATTTTTATTAACACATCCTCTAGTTCACCCCTAGGTTTGGTGATTGATCGGTCAGCCATCTGGAGAGTGCAATGGGCTGGTTTCAACTCTCTGATCCCTAGTTGCTCATAGACTGAGAAAGGAAGCAGGTTAACACTGGCGCCAAGGTCTAAAAGAGCACGGTTGATGTGTTTATCCCCAATAGAAATCGATATCTTAGGACATCCTGGGTCCTTACGTTTCTTTGGTAGCGGAGGGATAAAAGCGGTGCTAATGCTATTAGACATGAAGACCTTCTTTGGCACTTGAGTCTTCCTCTTCCTAGTGCACAAGTCCGTAAGAATTTTCGCATAAGCGGGGACTTGTTGAATCGCATCTAGGAGAGGGATGTTGATGTTAACTTGCTTGAACATGTCCATAATCTTCTCCATATGTGGACTCGATGTGTTTGCCCTTAACCGGGTTGAATAAGGTGCTTTAGCAATAAGCGCTGGGTCCATCATAGGAGAAGGAAGTGTATGTGGCCCCGATCCCAAAATAGAAGTGGGGATTATCTGTGGAGGAGTAAAAGAGGTGGGCTGAGGTGTCGAGCCTAGTGGGAAATGGAGAATAGGCTCGCGAGAAGGCGGTGGGGTAGAAGAACAAGAATCAGAAGCAGAAGCGTGTGTCTGAGGAAAGGTCTCAGCCGGGGTGTTGATAGGATCATCAATATCATCAACTTCTTCCCCAACATGGTTATCCAGCACTCTCCCAGATCTCAACATGGTGATTGCATTCACATGATGTGAATAGCCAGGATTGGGTACAGGTTGAGCTGGGAGTTTCCCTTTTTCTCTCGCGCTCATTTCGGCCTTAAGTCGTGCAATCTAAGCTTCCATCGTTTTGATACTCTCAACTTGGGACACTGAGTTTTTCTTTATCTCACCAACAAAAGACTTAACCTCGGCTGACACTTCCATGAAATTTGACATGAGTGATTTCATGGTTTGAGCGAATTGAGAGAACTCGTCAGAACAGGTCGACTGCATAGGATTAGAAGGTGCAGGAGTGTTGACCTGGTTTTGGAAATTTTGTGACTGGTAGGGATGCTGGGTGAGGTGAAGTGGTTGCTGTTGTGGTGGAGGGACCCGTTGGAATTGATTAGGGTTTGGAACCGTGTTTTGGGATTGGTTCCAAGCAAAATTCGGGTGATTCCTCCAACCCTGATTATATGTGGAAGAAAAAGGGTCGTTTCCAGGTCTTTGAAATGCGGCATTGGTATGCTCGAGACCTCGAAACTGAGAGTTTAATGGAAATTCTTCCGTCAAGTGAGAAGGATCAGAACAGCACCCACAAACGGTTTTGGGGAGCGAAATTGGGTTTAGGGAGGCTGCTAGGAATTTGTGTTCCATAGCGTCGAGCTTCTTTTGCATTGCTGCCATCTCAGCTCGAACACCTATGGACAGGTCTATTTGGTGTACGCCACCCCTACTCGATGGCTGGGTTCCAGTCTCCCACTGAAGTGACTTTTCAGCGAACTCTTCTAAAAATTTCCATGCTTCCCCATCATCCTTGGTCATAAAGGTGCCTTGACACATGTTTTCAAGGTTTTGTTTAGTGGTAGGGTTACTGCCCTCATATATGATTCGGCAAAGTTCCCATCTCGGGATGCCGTGATGTGGACATTGAACCAAAAGATCCTTGAATCGGTCAAAGTATTTTGAAAATGGTTCAGCCGGAAGCTGGGAGAATTGATAGAGTTCGCTACGGATTCGAGCTGTCTTTTGCATAGGGTAGAATTTCTTAAGAAATGCCGCAACGAATTCTTCCCAATTCGTGATGGAATGTGCGGTGGTGTTATACAACCACTTATCGTCTATATCGCACAAGGTAAATGGAAGAAGTCGTAGACGCATGGCATCCACAGAAAGTTGTGATGTACCCATCATTGCGCATACGTTTTCAAATTTGGTAATAAAAACGTACGCGTCTTCAGTCTCGAGACCGTGGAATTTGGGTAGATGGTTGATGTACTGGGGCTTAATCTCAAAGTTATCCCCGTTGGCTGGTGGAATGGATAAGCAGGTCGAGAGAGGACCTCGCAAAGGGTAACACCTCTCTTGGAGAGAGATGCGGGGTGGAATCTGCGCACCAACGGACGGCGGCAGAGTAGCAGCAAAGAGGTTTGATGGACACTGATCCATCGGTGTAGGTGTGGTGGGGGGTAAAAGTCAGGTAAATGGAGAAATACCGACTACGGAGTCGATCGAGGGGACGCGGACAAGACGGGCACTAGAATCCCGTGTCCAGCCTATCTTGCACTAAAAAGGGTTAGTACAAGTGGCAGCGTGATTTATAATTAGGGGAATGAAGTGAGTGTGGTGTTTGTTTTAAAAAATGATACGGATTTTGAAAATATGATGCAACAAGCAATACCCTAAAATTTATGGTCACCTAGGTCCAATCTCTAGACCGCTCCTAACTGCCAGAAGACAAGACGCAGGATAGAATCCTGCACTGCCTCTTTGTTTCTCCTGTGGCCAGGTAAGTGCCAGGTAAGTGGGAGGTTCTCCACTACGTAAGTAATGGGCCTAATTAAGTAACCACTAGCCTTCGACACACTTGCCTAGGCACCACAAGAGAAACGCGGATAAGCAATGAATTACCCACGGCCTTCTTCTGTCCTAAGTGAGCGCGACGGTCCATAGAGTCATCTCTAGATATTTTTTAATTAATGAGGGTAATGCGGATGCCGGTTTGTGATTTTTGGGGCCTAGGAAGGGTAATGAACTCCCCACCTAATCTGGATTTGGCCGTGCCCCTTAATTTCCGTATTAATATGCAAACAACCAAAAATCAAAAACACGCACAAATTTTATTTTGCTTTTTGCGGCGCAGCGATTATTTGCAAAGAAACCTGCACGAAATGTTAATTGGAGCAGATTTTAGGAAGGAGATAAGAAAGATAGAGGTTACCTGCCAAAATTTGTACAGAGATCTCCTTGAACTGCCGAGGAACCGCCGCAGTATGTAGGTATTTGCCGCGGAATCGCGGTGGGATGGTGGGGTCTCTGCACAAAAATTCTTCAGAAAGCTCCTGATCTCTTCCTTAATCCTCTGGAATTCACCAAATAATTTTCCAATTTTCCAGCAAGCTCCAGATCTCCTTGCAATTAACAACAACAACACGTATTAGTATTTTGTGCAAGTTTTGATCTAAAAAATATTGATGGAATAAACTTTTCAACTCAAATTTCAAAAACCTAACAAATAGCACACAATCCCCGGCAACGGCGCCATTTTGATTGGACGATTTTCCGATTGTGTAGTGATTTTGAGAAAATAGATTTTAGAAATCACAATCAAAAATATTTTGACCGCAATCAATAACGGTGTTGGATGTAGCGCGTTAGTAAGTTGCGGATCGTCCACAGGGAAAGTGAGTTCCGTTCAATTTCTGAATTAGATGAGTTGAAAATTTAAGGCAAAGAAAAGAAAACAATTCATGATTTGCATTTAAAGATCAAGAAATAAGAAAAATCCAGATCTCGAAAAGACATTAAAAGCAAGAATTGAGATGTGTGATAATTTTCAACCAACAATCAAGATTAGAAGTATGGCTCGTAGGAGTAGATCGGATCTATAGATGTGATGAGATCTCAAGATTACTAATTCTTATCCATTAATGAATTGATACTAGATCGATGCAAATTCATCGCGGTTTAAGGATCTTTTCAAGAAAATTAGGGATTCCGCAACTCATCCTTTGTCCTTTCGATGGATCGCATTCAAATTCTAGCTCCTAGTTAATCAAATGTTTAATAGTTGTTCCCTAGTTTCGAGTGAACACGATCAAGAAAGCATCATCTCGAAACTAGGTTATTAATCATTTGATTAACTAGAATTTCCAAACATTATAGGATTTAAGAATTGTAAAAATATCTAAATCATCATCATCTAAAGATCGTCACAACTCCTACACGAGCGGAGATTACTCAAACATCATGATCACAAACACAATCACAAATTGAATTCTAATCATTATGCTTGAATTAAAAGTTAAGCAAGAGTATAGACAATTCACCTTTATTTATCGACAAATTTCGTTACAACTCTCTTGAATTTACAAAAGGAAGGAACTAGATCGTCGATTTCGGCTTCGCTCGGCTCCTTGAGTCGTGGATCGGCGTGGATCTCTTGCTCCGTTGGAATCCGGCGTCGCTTCTAAAAGGTTGAAGGCTCTCTTGCTCAAATTGCTCTCGGGATCTTGATCTTGATTTTGAATTGGGGATGGGGATTGAATTTGGCACAAGCTTTTGTCACTAAACTTTTGGGTTGAAGATGGTGGTGATTCTTGAACAATTTTCACCCTTGATCTAAGCTCCTTTTTATATACCTCTAGATTTAGAATTGAAATTTCAATTTTCCCTCCAAAATGAACCACTTTTCCCTCCAAAATGAACAACTTTTCCCTCCAAAATGAACCACCTCATTTGAATTTTCCCTCCAAAATGAACTACCTCATTTGAATTTGAATTTTCCCTCCAAAATGAACTACCTCATTTGAATTTTCCCTCCAAAATGAGGTTGTTAGAAAGAATCTTCTAGAAGAAGTTTGTTGGAGGGAATATTCTAGAATGAGGTTGTTACAAGGAGGCTTCTAGAAGAAGGTTGTTATAAGGAGGCTTCTAGAAGAAGTTTGTTGGAGGGAATATTCTAGAATGAGGAATATTCTTGGGTAAGGTTGTTAGGCCGAGCCTTCTAGATGAAGCCACGTGGCATTCTGGAGTATTCTGGAAGCTTTAGCCGTTACATAGGACACGTGGAAAAAATCTGTTGCGCTGCTGACGTCATACCACCGCGGATCCGCGGCGAAAAAGGGGTTTGGGCTGTGGATCCGCGGTCCTTTGAGGGCCTTGGGGCTTGAGTTTTCTGGTACATGCTTGGGCTCAGTTTTGGGCATGTTTTTGATATGTTGATTTTCCAATTGAGTCCCTGATCTCTGCCAGATCTCCAGCCTTTGAGTTGGCGTATTTTATCAGCACTGTTTCACAATTTTAGCTCGGTTACTGGAATTTCCTGCACAATTTCTCGGGACAAGAGTTGCGCAATACAAGGATGATGCGATGCCATGATAAATACACAATTTCCCTAAAAGTGCCGGTTTTAAAGTCTAACACATGCAATCTGGTATTTCAGTGATGTTTTGCTAATATGTGCAATATGAATACCGAACACTTCTAGATGAGTGCAAATGATAGGGAAATTGCCGTGTTAAAAATGCAGTATTTTCGACTGATCAGCAACTCATCATTTGCCCCGAGAAAATTTGAGAATTGATGGCTTAGGAGGCAAGTTTAGCTCCCTATCACCTAAGACTTTTCAATTTTATGGGCCGTGAGGGTCCCATAAAAGCATTTTCTCCCTACGAGTCGAAAGGATCTTGTAGGTGTATTTTCTCCATAGGAGTCGTGGGGACTCCTAAGTGTGTTGCTCCTTTGTGAGTCGTAAGGATCTCACGCGGGAATTTTCTCCTCTCAAAGTCAAGAGGACTTTCAGAGTGCATTTCATCTCCTTTTCACGAGTTTGCGCCCTTTCAGGTTTTCACAAACTCGTCGGCAGTCCTGCTGTTTCTACTCACGGAGCCTTTTCGGGTTTTCCTCCGTGCCCATTTTGCTTGTGGACATACCCCCTTTTTTATTATATATATTTTTTTAGTGGGACTTTGAATGTGGTCTCACCGGTAGGACTTAGGAGAGATTGGGATTGTTTTACGCCCGTGGATTGTATACGGTTTTGCAGGATGTATGATCCAGACCGTAGGGCCGGAAAGATTTCAGGGATTTGTTGGCGTCTGCATCGCTGCACTGGAATGTGGTACCAGGAGCGACTCATCATTCGCCGTTGGGGTATGGGATTTGGAATTTTGTTGGCGTCTGCATCGCTACACTGGAATATGATACCAGGAGCGACTCATCATTCGCCGTTTGGGGTATGGGATTTGGAATTTAGTTGGCGTCTGCATCGCTACACTGGAATATGATACCAGGAGCGACTCAGCATTCGCCGTTTGGGGACTTGGAATTTGGATCTTGTTTGGCATCAGCATTGCTGCACTGGAATAATGCCAGGAGCAACTCATCATTTGCCTTGGGAGGACTTGGGATTTGGGGTTTTTGGTCGGCATCAGCACCGCTAACACTGAAGCGAAATGCCAGGAGCGACTCATCATTTGCCGTTGCCCGTTGGGGAACGATGGCTTAGGAGAAAGGTTTGGGTCCCTACCACCTAAGGCTTTTCAATTTTATGGGCCGTGAGGGTCCCATAAAAGCATTTTCTCCCTACGAGTCGTAAGGATCCCGCATGTGTATTTTCTCCTTAGGAATCGTGAGGATTCCTAAGTATGTTGCTCCTTTGTGAGTCGTAAGGATCTCACGCAGGGGTTTTCTCCTCACAAGGTCGAGAGGACTTTGCGAGTGTATTTCATCTCTTTTCACGAGTTTGCGCCCTTTCGGGTTTTCACAGACTCGCCGGTAGTCCTGCTGTTTTTACTCACGGAGCCCTTTCGGGTTTTCATCCGTGCCCGTTTTGCTTGTGGACATACCGTTTATTTTTTAATTTTTTTTTCTTTTCTCTTTTTTTTGCCGCTGGTGGGACTTTTAAAAGTAGTCTCACCGGCAGGATTTGGGAGAAATAGGGGTCATTTACGCCCGTGGATTGTATACGGTTTTGCAGGATGTCTGATCCAGACCGTAGGGCTGATGTGCTCAATTCTCCTGCGACTTGGAGCATTCACGTGTAGTATTTCTAGAGATATCGGCCATTGATGGGTGGCATGGGCCTTTCTCCCTCGGCACTTATTAGTTGGTAGGATCCTCCGTCGAACACTTTCTCGATGACGTATGGTCCTTCCCAGTTTGATTCGAATTTTCCCTTGGCATGTCGATTGGGGATAATCGGTCTTTTGAGGTCCAACACCAATTCACATTTCTTGAATGCGCGGAGAAGGGTTATCTTGTCATAGGCCCGTGACATTTGGGCTCGGTATAGCTCCAGACTTTGCTGCACCGCGAGCCTCTTTTCTTCGAGGGCATCGAGTTCTTCCAGTCGAAGGAGCACGTTTTCCTCCTCCGTCAACTCATGCTAAACGACCATTCTTAAACTTGGAACTTCGACTTCGAGGGGGAGGACCGCCTCCACTCCGAAGAGCAATGAGTATGGAGTGGACTGAGTTGGAGTACGGTGCGTGGAACGATATGCCCACAATGCTTCGTGAAGTTTGAGATTCCAGTCTCTCTTGTTGGCTGAAGCATTTTTCCTCAGGAGCTTGCATAGAGTCTTATTGAAGGCTTCGGCTAGCCCATTGGCTCTTGGATTATAGATGGAGGAATATCTCCAGTCTATCTTGTGCTGAGTAGCGAACCTTGAGACATTGAAGCTCTTGAAAGAAGCCCCGTTGTCGGAAATGATTCTTCTTGGTGTACCGAAGCGGTATAGAATATTATGCTGGAAGAATGTCAGAATATCTCTCTTGTTTTGACTTCTTTTAGCGGGACAGCTTCAGCCCACCTGGAGAAGTAGTCTGTCGCGGCCAGTATGAACCGGTGGCCTTTAGATGACGGAGGATCAATTGGGCCAACAATGTCGGTGCCCCAGACTTCGAAGGGCCACGACGCCACCGTAGGATGCAATGGATTGGGATGCTTGTGAATAAAATCACCGTGAATTTGGCAGATATAACATTTCTTTGCATGCTCTCCACAATCCCGTATCATGGTGGGCCAGTAATACCCAAGCCGTTTGATTTGAAGTCGCATCTTGGGGCCAGATTGGTGAGCACCGCAAACGCCCGAGTGGACATCTTTCATGACCTTTTGGGCTTCGGCCAATGACAGACACCTGAGCCAGAGTTGGTCATATGACCTGCGGTATAACGTGTCATTTATAAACACGTATCGGAGAGCTCTTTTCTTCAGCTGAATCCTCGCAGATTTTTCTTCGGGCAGCTTGTCGTATCGGAGGTACTCTATGAAGGGTTCTTTCCAATCGGGCTCGTCTTGGATGATCGAAGCTTCTTCCGCAGGACTGCTCTTCTGTTGCGCGCTTTCCTCTTCTCGTAGAGAGACTGGGGGTAGAATTTGCCGGCTCCTGACTGTGATCAGAATTTCGTCCTGGCAGGATCGGCCAGCTCCTTGGCCAAGCGAGCGAGTACATCAGCCTTTCCGTTCAACGCTCTAGGGACTCTCGTTAGTTCAATATGAGTGAACCGTTTCATGAGTTCCACCACTCGACCTCTGTACCGAGCTAACTTGGGTTTGTATATCTTATAGTCGCCGCTTACTTGGTTGACGACAAGCTGGGAGTCACCGTAGACTAGTAGCCGACGGATTTCCATTTCTACGGCAAGCTCCAAACCAGCTATCAGAGCTTCATACTCAGCTTCATTGTTTGTCCGAGGCTCGGTGAGAGCAAAAGAGCGCCGTAGGGTTCCCATTGATGGCGTGATGAACACCAATCCTATCCCTGCTTTTATCTCCGGGACGCTTGATTTACTGGAGGTCCTTATTGACGAGGCTCTATCGAAGTAGAGCTCCCAACATGGCTCATCTTCCTCGAGGTGCAGCACTTGTTCATCGGGTAACTCACAATTTAGCGGCGACCCTTCTGGTATGGGATGAGCGGCGAGAAAGTCTGCAATAGCTTGCCCTTTTACTGCTTTCTGAGGGGTATAAACTATGTCAAACTCAAGTAGCATGACAGCCCATCTTGCCATTCTGCCGGCTAGGCTTGCTTTGGTCATCAAGTGTTTAAGCGGGTCGACCTTGGAGATCAGCATAACCCGATGAGCGAGCAAATAGTGCCTCAGCTTCTTCACAGCAAATATTAGAGCCAGGCATTGCTTTTCGATTGGGGAGTAGTTGTGTTCCGCCCCGACTAGAGTTCGACTGAGGTAGTAGAGGGCATTTTCTTTTCCCTCCTCGTTATTCTGCGCAAGGAGCGCACCGAGTGACTCGTCCAGCGCGGCAGTGTAGAGAATCAGCGGTTTATTTGGAATGGGAGCGGCCAGCACTGGAGGGTGCAACAAGTATTGTTTGATGCTTTCGAACGCTGCTTGACATTCGGCATCCCAGATAAAAGGAGCTCCTTTTTTCATGAGCTTTGAGAAGGGCCTACATCTCCCTGATAAATTTGAGATAAACCTCCGTATATAAGCAAGCTTGCCTTGAAAAGATCTTAGCTGTGTCAGACTCTTCGGAGGGGGCATCTCCATGATAGCCTTTATCTTTGATGGGTCAACTTCGATCCCTCGATGTCGGACTATGAAGCCCAGGAATTTTCCCGATGACACGCCAAAAGCCCACTTCAGAGGATTCATCTTCAGATCGTATTCCCTCAGTCTGGTCAGAACGGTCCTGAGATCTTGGATATGATCGGCCTTGGCTTTAGTCTTGACGACCAGATCATCAACATAACATTCGATGACTTTATGGATTAGGTCATCAAAGATATTAGTCATTGCCCTTTGATATGTAGCACCTGCGTTCTTCAGTCCGAATGGCATTACCTTGTAACAATATATCCCGATCGGGGTTCGAAATGATGTGTGCTTCTCATCCTCAGGCGACATCTTGATCTGATTATATCCAGACGAGCCATCCATAAAGGTGAACAGTTCGTAATTTGAGGTGTCATCGACCATCATTTCCATAACCGGTAGCGGGAAGTCGTCTTTAGGACATGCCTTGTTGAGGTCCCTGAAATCGACACAAACTCGGATCTGCCCATTTTTCTTCTTCACTGGGCATATTTCTCTTCCCTGATGAAGCCGGCATCGATGTGTTTCTTGGTTTCCTCGATGACCTTTTCTTCCAACTCCCTTCTCATTCTTCGAGGAGCTTGTTTGACTGGCTTAGCATCAGGAGATATAGCCAGCTTATGCACGGCTACCTCAGGAGAAAGGCCAGGCATTTCTTTGTATGTCCACGCGAAGCAGTCGACGAACTCACGTAGCAGGGAAATTATCTGCTCTTTCATTTCCTCCGACAAGAGTGAGCTGATGTAGGTCGGCCTTGGATTATCGGGCGTTCCTAAGTCAATCTCGGCTAGCTCATCAAAGGTTGCTTGTCCGCCATCTTCGAGCTCTTGAGGAGCTTCTTCTGGCTCGGCTATCTCGTCATCATCACTTGATCTTTCGCTGGCCTCACCAACATGGATCATGTAGCACGCTTTGGAATCAGGTTGAATGTAGCCTATGCCCCGTCTATCTGGAATTCGTCCATCGATGAGTGCTCGGACCTGGGGCGGATACCATAGCCCTTCGTAAAAGTTTGCTTCGGACTTCGTTTGATATAACCGGCATCCGCACTTCTTAAAGTATTCCCGCATCTCGGGCGCATAGTATCTGGGATTGAGGACGGCTCTTATGCCTCTCTCATAGGGATGGCACACGACAGAAAGATCGTCCGGGTGCACCACGGGGTTTGACCTGTAAAACAGGATGCCCTTCTGTCCATTTTTTCTCCCGGGCACGTAGAAAGTTTTCAGCTGGTCCACGGTAGAGACTGAAAATGCGTCGAGCTCTTTGAACATCCGTTCCGGCACCCTTGTGATGGCCAGGGACCCTTCTGCGACTTCGAAGGTCTCTCGTAGTTTCGCTTGCTGCATGGGGGGCCAATCTGCACAGCTGTTGCACGGCAGGTCCTCTTCTTCTGACTCTTCAGTGTCACTGCCAAGATGAGGGCGGACTTTGCTGCTAGATGGGCCTTCAGTAACAGATTTGTCTGTATCGCTGTCGAAATGAGGGCGAGTTTTACGGAAGGACGGGCTTCCAGCGTCGGACTCATCAGTGTCGCTGCTGAAATACGGGCGCACTTGGGTATTTTTGCTTTTGAAAGTGATAGCCGGTGCAGATTTGCTTTTGAGTCTTGGGGCCGTTCTATACTCAGTCAATTGTGGCTTAGCATTTTGGTGGTTCGTAAAGTACCGAGAATCTTCATATCGGACTTCATGCACACCGAACGGCTGGATGTCTCCGTCAATGCGTCTTTCTTCTCCATTTTTAGTATACTTCATGCATTGATGGAGAGTTGACGGAATGATGCCGTAATCGTGGAGCCACGGCCGACCCAAGAGAATCTTATAAGATGTGTCGGCGTCGATCACGTATATCTTAGCTTCAGTTTGCAGATCCCCAAATTTGATTGGCAAAGCTATAGACCCCATAACTTGCTGGCAATTTTGGTTGAAGCCTTGAATGACAATCCTTTCCCTTGACAGGTGTCGGACGTCCATTGACAAACTCTTCAGAGTTCGCAAGTTCATGATGTTCACTGAGGACCCCGGATCAATAAATATGCGATTAATTCGATCTCCGTCGTTGTACCCGGTCACGTAAAGCGTCCGATTATGCTCTGTCGTTCCTAGTAGCAAGTCTTCATCCTTAAATGTGACTGCGGCGGCATGCAAAGCGTGCTGGGCTTCTTTCATATTAATTTCCGCAAAGTGAGCCTGATACCGCTCGGGGATTTTGTAGAGCATGAATGAGAACATCTCTAAGCTCCTTAGATAGGACTAAAGCGTCGTAGATGCTCAGGAGAGACGGAAGCTTCCGGAGATGCGCCAAGACATTATAGTCCACCGAGGAAGGACTTATGTTTTCATCAGCGGGTTCTCTGCCATCTTCTTCATTAGCGACTTGTTTTTCCTTTCCTTTTGGGGCGTTGCCCTGATTTTGCGGTAGAGCCCTGCCGCTTCTGAGCTGGATTTGATTGGCCTTTGTGGTGAGCTCCTCGTCCTCTTCCGGAAAACAGAGATCGTCCTCGGAGTCTCTGCCAAAATGGATGGCATAGCAGGTCACTACTGGGATCTCTTCATTGGAGTCTTCTTCTAACTCCTCCAGAATTTCAGCTCTTGTACAGGGAAGAACTCCTTCAATTGAATCAATGTTCTTTCCTTTTGTTCATATTCTTCGAGGGAATCGATATATTTTTGAATGGTCGATCTCCCTGCAGTCTCTTTTTCACGCCGAGATGCACTTTTCTTCTTCTTGAGCTTCTTGGATTTTGAGCCTGATGGAGCCGCATTGGCAGCTGGACTGGTAGGCCTCTTCTGCCCTTCCCATTCCGTCCAGGGTTCTTTCTGAAGTAGCTTTAGCATCTTCTTCGTCTTATTAGATATGTGCATACTCCACGGAGGCCACGATGAGTTAATTTCGTTTTTCAGGGCAGCAGATTCAGCTGTCTGCTCCCAGAAGGCTTCAACTTCTGTCAGTATAAAGTTGGCGGTTGCAACTTGATTTTTCACCAACACGCTTTTGGACAACTCGATCTCTCCAGCCTTGTACTGCTTCTCGACCCAGTCTTTGAAGATATAGCAATCCTCGATCGCATGGCTCACTACTCGGTGGTATGGGCAATACAGAGGATTGTCGGTCATCTTTGCTTCTTGGGGTCTTTTCGACTCCGGCAATTGTAGGCCGTTGTTCAAGGCATCTTTAAATATCTTGCGGACCTTGTCCCTTCTGAAAGAGTAAACCTTGTTCTTTTTCTCCTCTAGCGAAGGCCCATCTCCTCCCAGCAATGGCTTTCGAGACCGGTTGGTTTTGGATTCGCCCGCCCTTCGCTTTTCTTCATTGTCGGAGGCATTGAAGACATTGGTACTGCTGGAACTCCCGCTTCTACGGTAGTCGTCCCGCTTGCTTTTCCAGGTTTTGTCTCTCTGAGAGTCCGGCGGGGACTCTTGCTTCGAGCGTTCTAGCATTTGGACATTCTTGGTTAGCTCCTGAAATGTCTTGAGGCCCGCTGTACACAAGAATGGGACCATCCAATTGCTGAGGTTTCCGATGAGAAGGCTGACGGACTAGTCCTGCTCCAGCGGTGGTTCGCACTTGACTGTGAGATTACGCCATCGGGCGATAAAGTCGGTGTTGCTTTCATTCTTCCCCGGCTTGGTCCTCACAAGGTCGGCAATGGAGATTTTATCACTGACACTCATGAACCTTTGCCGAAACAGGGACTCCATTTGTGCAAAGGTAATGACAGACCCGTCCGGTATACTCGCATACCAGTCGAAGGCGACGCCGGTCAGGCTGTTGACAAACTGACGAAGAAGGAGCACGTCATTGCCCCCTGTATTTCCGCACGATGCTTTGAAGTGGGCGACGTGCTGGATTGCATTCCCCGTTCCATCAAATCTTCCGAACTTAGGAATGACGTAGCCGCTTGGGAACTCAATCAGATCGTACTGCGCGGGATATGGCCGCCCACTACTGCCGATTTCTTTCTGAGCTTCGGCTTCGGCCACCAATGTTTTAACCTTGCTGGTGACCAAATCCATTATTCGATCCTGTGTTAGCGGGATGGTGCTATCTTGGGCCAAGGCGTCCCCAGAAGCGGAATGCGGCCGGCTTTCATGCGGCTCGACCAGTCTTGGTCCCAAAGGAACCGGCATTGGCTAACTCGGATTGTCATCACCCGGCTGATTAGTAGCGGTTTGTGTCTGATTGGGAGGAGCTCGAGCAATTTGAGCAGTAAGCTGCATCACCACGTTCGTTAAGTCGTCAATCTTCGAATAGAGCTTGGCCATCTTTTTGTCTTTGCTCCTGAGCTGTTTTCGAAGCTCTTGAAGCAGCTCTTGCTCCGCAGTCCTGGGGCGGAAAGTCGTCTCTTCCTCGCTGTCCGAACTTGACTCTACACGAACCGAGGGGTCTATCTGCCTATCATCCTCATCGAGAGGGTTTTCTTCATCCTGCGGGGGCGGCTGTTCTTGGGCGGCGGCAACCACATTCAGGCTAGATTGGGCTTGGGATGTGGTAGCCCCGTCCTTGCTTTTGCTGCGATGGTTGTCGCTAGGGCGCCCGCCCACCATATAGACCGTATGGATGATATATCCATCCGTCTTTCTATCATTGGCGGCTGATTTCACGGATCGCTGTCTTGACCCCCTTGCTTCGGTGGCTGGTAGTCGATTGAAGGCGGCTGGCCTAACCAGGTTCTTGAATGGTGCTGGCGCTCCTTTCCTGGGTTTGCCTCGCTTCTTTCGTGCGGCACAGAGCGCCTGATAGACCTTTGAAGAGATAGTGTCATACTTTTTCTGTTGGGGCCGGGACACGTCTCTTTGTGGCACTGTTCGGACCGCTGTCTTCTTGATTCTGGCGGTCAAGGCATTTTTCTGAACACACTTTAGAGGCTCGAAGGAATTGTTGATTCTTACGTCCGACTCAGCCGTCGTCGCGGGGCAACCCTGCACTTGGAACTTCACATGATTCCATTTGGCCGAAGCCTTGGCCCTTTTGTTGGCTCGATACCTAAGCCGCATCTGCCTTAACTTTTCTGTTCTAAGCACCTGGCAGACTTCGGCTCTTTAGGAAGACGCCGCAGACCGGTCGATAGAGGGCCTTGGAGATACGCCCGATTGTGCATTCGTTGGAGTCATCGCCTGAGCTTGTACTCAAAATTTAATGTTGCCCTTCGCATCGGAAGTCTTGCCCCAGCTAGAGCGCCAGGGACTCGTTCAGACACCATCTTAAGTTTCGGTTGTGGTGCCTTGGCGATCACGACATTCGGCCTCTTACCCCTTGAGACCGGCTTGGCCACCTGTTCCGCCGGGATCTCTGCCAGATGAGCGCTTCCGGCAGGGTAGATGATGACAGAGCCAAACTGGCGGGGTGGTTCCTCCCACTGTCGACTGAGGCTTGCGGGGAGAACCACACGAGCGTTGATCTTGACCACGTACGGAATCGGGGTCGCATTGGAAGTTGAATTCGTCTGGGGAGACATTGTCGTCGAAGGTTGATTGCTGCACGGAAAAAAAACATCATTTCAGTATAAGCAATCGATATGTATATTGATTGAGTTCGCATGAACGTTTAACCCGAAATATGGGAGGAGAGATTGGTCCCACCGGGCGTGCCAGAATCTGTAGGGTGTTTTTCGTCACCCCATTGAGATGTGAATACGCGCGCGCTTGTCAGGCGTATACTACAGATTCCCCCTGCCTAGGGTAGGCCGAGGTTTATTGATTGTGGGGATCCAAATCTCCGGCAGCCGCGGACTAAGCTGCCATTAATTACCCCTCGCCTTTGGGGCGAGGGAACCTCCGATTAACGGGTTAAAATGGTCATGCGAACTCAATGTGCAGTGTATGTGTGTTGTGTTTTGAAAGGGGGGTTTGGATATATCGGGAGCCACGCAGAGTTTTTACGGGGATCCCGCTACCCGGATAGCGGACTGGGGGTCAAGAGGGCTAGCAGCCCCATTGCGGGTGCGGGGCAGCGCCCCGTTAGAAATTTTTTTCTAACAGGGACAGTGTCGCGGAGTATGTGTGTAAATATGTATACATATGTGTATATATATATGTATACATATATATATATATATATATATATATATATATATATATATAAAAGAAAGAGGGGGAAAAAGCATCCAAAGGATGCGTGGGGCAGCACCTTGGGCGCTGTGCGCTTAGGTGCTGTGCGCTCAGGCGCAAGCGCGCCACGTATCGGCACGTGGGCGCTTTGCGCAGGAGCGCAAGCGCGCGCGCCACGTGTCGGCACTTGGGCGCTTTGCGCATGAGCGCTGCGCGCTGGTGCGCAAGCGCGCGCGCCACCTGTCGGCACGTGGGTGCTTTGCGCATGAGCGCTGCGCGCTGGTGCGCAAGCGCGCGCGCCACGTGTCGGCACGTGGGCGCTTTGCGCATGACCGCTGCGCGCTGGAGCGCAAGCGCGCGCGCCGCGTGTCGGCACGTGGGCGCTTTACGCACGAGTGCTGCGCGCAAGCGTGCTGGAGCGCAAGCGCGCCCGCCACGTGTCGGCACGTGGGCGCTTTGCGCTCGGGCGCAATGCGCTGGAGAGGAAAAGAGGGCTTTTAGCCCCAAAAACTCTCGAAAGAGAAATTAGTGGAGTCAAACTCCTGAAAAAAAAGAAGAATGTTTTGGTTGGAGAAATGGGTTCTTCTTCTTCCTCCTCTGTTGGCTGGCTCAAGAGATGTGAGATCTAAAAATCTCTTCTTTTTGAGATCTAATGATAGATCCAAGTTCCCCTTTGTGGGTTTTGTGGTGAAAACTACTTAGTTTTGGGAAAAAAAAGAGTAAAACTCTTGATTTAATTCAAGAGAAAGAAGAAGGTTTTGGAACCTTGAGGAAGGAGAAAAGATCTCAGATCTGGAAAATTTTTAGAGAGAGAAAAAAAAGTTGTTGGGATATTTCATTATCCTTGCCTTTATAGGCCATACATTTTACACATAGCCCCTTGGGCTTCACAAAATGGCATTTTGCCTATCCCATGGCTCATGTGTAAGTCCATGCTACCTCTCCCGGTACTTTCGGGAATGCGGAATTTGGTAAAAAACAATTTTTACGGAGGTGGTAACATGGACCTATAACCCGGATCTTGGTTAAACTTCTATCTAACATCCTAACTAAGAGTTTCTAGCTACTCGGTTAGGGGGTTATACCTAGCTTGTCTTGAACTCCTTCGTCTTCAAGCTCCGGTGGTGGTCCGATGGCTCCTTCTCGTCGTCTCCGTACGCCGAAGATAGATCCACTTGAAAGCTCCAACCTTTAGCTCCTTCTTCGTTCTTTGAAGAAACTAGTTCACTTGGTTTGCTAAACCTAGTGAACTAGAATGAGTAGAGAGGATTTAGAATGGGATTTTATCTATGGTTCTTGATTCTCAACTCATGAGAGATATGAACCATAGATTAAAGAGAGGGAGCAAGAGCAAGAGGGTGAGAGCAAAATGGAGAGCTCAAGAACAAGAGAGAGAAGGAGCAAGAAAGAATGAGGCTCTCTTTTGTCTCTCACCCTCTCATAATCCAAAGTAATCATAACTCATCATATAAATAAAAGTCTTATGTGATTGTTGAAGCAACCATAACCTTATCATGTCATGCACTCATTTTACTCAAATGAGCAAGCAAGTAAAAGTCTTTGGCATGAAATGATAGCCATGGTTATCATGATGGTCAACTAGTCAAGCCTAGTCAACCGGTCAACAAAGTCAACAAGTCAACAAAAGTCAACAAGTCAACAAAGTCAACAACCAAGTCACCATAATACTTAATTAATATAATAGTTAATCACATATCATATTCTCATTAGGGTTGAGCAAAAAGTCAAAAAGACAACGGTCAACTGTCGACAACCCTAATGAGAATCCGCTGTCTGTGCCTCCCTGTCAACTGTGCATACACACCCGCATCCGCGTTCCGAGGAACACGAATGCAAACTGGATAAATCCAATCCCATAAGGTACACTAGGATCTGGCTTAAACCAAAGCCCGCTAGTGTAAACTGTCCGGACACTGTACGTGCACAAGTGCACGGATGTGACCGAACCCTGTCGCAAAACCATGCGACCTGTCGCAATACCATGCAACCTATACTCTTTTGCCTAAAGGTGAAAAGCTTTCTGTATGGGACTCGAAAGACTCGACACTACGCTGGCAGTGGGTTTAACCACAGACCGCAAGCGGCACTAGCTGTGCGTAACGGTCCCCAGGTAATGCCGACAAGAAGACCGACGAGGCGAAACCCATCTGAACTCCTACTGAGCCTGAGTGTGACATTCTCCGTACAGTCCGGTCTGTTCGTCTGATACATCGCATGGCGGGCCTAGGGGGCGGTAAACGTCAGTCCCCCAATAGTGGTACAAGTCGTGCCGGAGCGAAGCCCAAAACACCCTGAGATAACACTGGAAACCTACCAGTATATCTCGTTTGCCCTGGCCAGGGACTACTCGTGTAATGGCTCTCCTAGACACAGCGCGATGTCAACCCCCAATACCGGGAGAGACGAATCCTGTCTAACCGTCACTGCCTCCAAGTGCTTCGGGACTGCACCCAACCACCACCTGTTTGCACGACTCCTTTGAGCCGTGGTAGGGTAGTGATCAAAGTACAGTGGAAACACATCCGAGGCGAAGTGACAGTGTCAAGTCAGCGGACTAAGCTGTACTCATGTCACCTGGGAACTGATAACTGACGATAGGCATAATACCAACTAGTCAGTTCCCGACGAGTCCTGTCCAGTGTACCTGTAACCTAACGAGCACGCGCATACTATCTCAAGTACGACATACTGACGGCTGTGGGACAGACCGTCTCCCACACTGGGATGAGAAGCGCATGCGCTGGTCTACTCCGGAGTATCGATGCCCTGTCTCGATAGTCCTGTGACCAGGGACCTGCATAAGGATGTGCTTATAGATTACCTAGCCCCACTAGTGTGACGGCCATCACATCGCTGGTAATCAAGCAAAGATCCTAAGGGCTCCACTAATGTGTATAGGCGATATACAAAAATAAACACATGTACACATTGAAGTAGAAACAAACCAAGTAGCATACTACTATTTTGAGCAAGATTGTATATACAAGGTGAATATCCCAAGCTTCCATTTAGTAATATACATGCTAGTATGATACAGTAATGGCCTCTAGGGCATATACACTAACAATCTCCCACTTGCACTAAGGCCATGTACTGGCGTATCGAAGACCTATCATCTCGATCAGCCGCTCGAACTGAGTCTGGGGCAAGGCCTTGGTGAATGGATCTGCAGTGTTGTCTTCTGAAGCGACTCTCCGAACCTCGATCTCCTGGCGATCCACGATCTCCCTGATCAGGTGATACCGCCTCAAGATGTGCCTGGATCTCTGATGGGACCTGGGTTCCTTCGCTAAAGCTATAGCCCCGTTGTTGTCGCAATACAGAGGTATTGGATCAACAATGGACGGAACCACCTGAAGTTCTTTCAAGAACTTCCTCATCCAGACAGCTTCTTTTGCGGCATCAGATGCAGCGATGTATTCCGCTTCCATCGTCGAGTCTGCAACGGTTTCCTGTTTGGAACTCTTCCAACACACCTCCCCTCCATTGAGGGTAAAGACAAAACCCGACATGGACTTGGAATCATCCTTGTCACTCTGGAAGCTGGAGTCAGCAAAGGCCTCGATCTGGAGGTCTTTTCCGCCATACACCAAGAACATCTCCTTAGTCCTTCTCAGGTACTTGAGAATGTTCTTTACCGCTATCCAGTGCTTCTCCCCAGGGTTTGACTGATACCGGCTTACCACACTGAGTGCATAAGCTACATCCGGTCTGGTACACAACATCGCATACATTATAGAGCCTACCGCAGAAGCGTAGGGTATAATAGACATGCGATCCCTCTCCAAATCAGTCTTGGGAGACATCTCTTTAGAGAGGGTGATCCCGTGACAAGCCGGTAGGTTACCGCGCTTGGAATCTTCCATACTGAATCTCTTCAGTATGGTGTCGATGTACCTGGACTGTGAAAGTCCTAATATCCTCTTGGATCTGTCACGGTAGATCCGGATACCCAGAATGTACGAGGCATCACCCAGGTCTTTCATGGAGAACCTGTGTGACAAGAACCCCTTGACAGATTGTAGCATAGGAATGTCATTTCCTATTAAGAGAATGTCATCCACGTATAAAACGAGGAATACTACAGTTCTCGCTACAAATCAACTATAGATGCATGGTTCATCTGGATTTTTGATAAAGCCAAATTCTTTGACCGTCTCATCAAAGCAGATGTTCCAACTCCGCGATGCCTGCTTTAGTCCATAGATGGACTTAAGCAACTTGCACACCTTTCCGCTGCTCCCACTCTGAATGAAACCCTCTGGCTGGTCCATATAGACACACTCCTCTAAATTTCCATTTAGAAAAGCTGTCTTTACGTCCATTTGCCAAATCTCATAATCGTGGAAGGCAGCAATGGCAAGAAGGATCCGAATGGATTTCAGCATGGCTACTGGAGAGAAGGTTTCGTCATAGTCCAAGCCAGGTCTTTGACGAAAACCCTTTGCTACCAGCCTAGCTTTATAGGTCTCAACCTGTCCATCTACACCAATCTTCCCTTTGAAGATCCACTTGCATCCTACGGGTTTTACCCCGTCTGGAGCAATGTCCAACGTCCATACCTTGTTGGTGTACATGGACTCCATTTCGGTCCGCATTGCATCCAGCCATTTCACTGAGTCAACGCTCTGAACGGCCTGCTGGAAGTTAGTAGGCTCATCATAATCTATGATGCAATCCTCTCTATCCCCGTCTATGAGAAAACCGCAGTATCTCTCGGGCGGATGAGACTGCCTACTACTCCTGCGGAGCGGCGTAGGAATGTCCTGTTCTGTTGAACCCTCTGGTTCCACTAACCTTTCAGTAATAGTCTGTGGTTCTGGAATTTCTTCCAGTTCTACTGCGCTCCCACTAATTTCCTTTTCCAAGAACTGGTGTTCTAGAAAGTGGGCATTACGAGAAACAAGGACTTTTTGTTCCTCTGCGTAGTAAAAAAGATACCCCCTGGTGTTCTTTGGGTATCCCACAAACTTGCACAGTACTGAACGTGCCTCGAGCTTGTCCGCATGCTGCTTTTTGACAAAAGCCGGACATCCCCAGATCTTCAGATATTGAAGATAGGGTTTCTTCCCACTCCACATTTCATATGGTGTGGAAGGCACAGTCTTAGTCGGAACTCGGTTCAAAAGGTACGCAGCTGATTCTAGCGCATACCCCCAGAATGATCGCGGTAACTCAGCGTTACCCATCATGGACCGCACCATATCCAATAGGGTGCGGTTCCGTCTCTCCGATACACCGTTATGTTGCGGGGTGTAAGGAGGAGTAAGCTGAGAGAGAATTCCGTTCTCTTTTAAATAGTCCAGGAACTCGGCACTTAAGTATTCTCCACCTCGATCCGATCTTAGAATCTTAATACTTTTGCCGGTCTGCTTCTCTACTTCATTCTTATACTCCTGGAATTTTTCCAAAGGCCTCGGACTTATGTTTCATTAAGAAGACATAACCGTACCTCGAGAAGTCATCCGTAAAAGAAATGAAGTAAGAATGTCCGCTTCGGGCATGTGTAGACATTGGACCGCACACGTCACTGTGTACGAGTCCCAAGAGCTCGCTCGCTCTTACTCCATGTCCAGTAAACGGAGTCTTTGTCATCTTTCCTTTGAGACAGGATTGACAAGTGGCATACGACTGATATTCGAACGCATTCAAATACCCTTCTGTATGTAACTTCGTCAACCTTCTCTCATTGATGTAACCCAGTCTACAATGCCATAAGAAAGTCTGATTTATTTCTGGAGACTTTCTTTTGTGTGTATTCTGGACATTAAAAATCTGTGGTTGGTTTAACACGTATATACCATTACTCAATGTACCTGACCCAATCAAAACTTGATTAAGGTGAATGTTTACAACATTACTTACAAACGCAAATTCATAACCTTCTTTAGAAACTAAAGATACAGAAATGATATTACAAGTTGTGTTGGGTACAAAAAAGCAATTACGCAAAACCAAAACATGTCCATCTGACATTCCCAGGTGATAGTCCCCCACGGCTTTAGCATCCATGCTAGCTCCGTTCGCAACTCTGAGGGTCATGTTACCTGCCCTCAAAACCCTACGGTTTCTCAACGCCTGCATAGAATTACAGATATGAGATCCTGATCCGGTATCCAATACCCAGGAAGTAGAGTTTATTGAAAGACAGTTTTCAATAACATACACACCTGAAGCTGAAGCTGCAACCTGCTTCAATTCCTGTGTTCTGGCCTTCCAGGCCCTGCAATCATTCTTCCAGTGTCCTTTCTTATGACAATAGAAGCATTCTTCCTTATCCACAAGCTTCCCCGCTATCTTTGTTGCTTTACCTTTTCCCTTCGTATCCACCTTACTAACACCGCCCCTTGGTTTGGCGGGGGCCTTCCTCTTCTTTCCCTTCGCTTTCGCCTTGGACCTAGAAGAAGATGATCCTCCTACAAACAAAGTGGATGTATCCCTACCTTTCTGTAGGGTGCCCTCTGCGCTCCTCAGCATGTTGAGGAGCTCTGAAAGTTCAACCTCTTTTTCTTGTAAGTTGAAGTTCAGTATGAACTGGGCGTAAGTGGAAGGAAGGGACTGGAGAACTATATCCGTATATAGCTCACTCTCCAATGTGATCCCTAGGTCAGCGTGCTCCTTAATGTAGCCGATCATCTTTAGCACGTGCTCGGCTACTGATGATCCGACGACCATTCTTGTCGAAAACAACTTTTTCGACGCTTCGTATCTTGCGATACGAGATTGCTCTCCATACAGTTCTTTTGTATGGAGCAATATGGATTCCATGTCCATATTCTCATGCCTCCTCTGATGTTCGTTGTCCATCGAGGCAAGCAGGAGGCACTTGGCCTTCGCGCTATCAATCTCCCAAGTATTGCGGATTTCCTTATCCACGACACTGGAAGTTGGACCAGGGACAGGGGGAGCTTTGGTGGTAAGAAGATACCCCAGCTTGTCATAAGTGATTGCTATCTTGACATTCCTGAGCCAATCTTTGTAGTTTGGCCCTGTCAGTTTGTTTTTATCTAGGAGTAACTTAAGTCCGGTCATGTTGATTGGTCGCTGCAATTTGGAGAGAAGAAGAAACACTCAACATGATGCTCTTGCAAGTTTAGAGTGGTTTTAGTTTGTCTAAACAGGATGGCTCCCACTGTTTCTCGAATCCCTCCTCAAACCATAAAGGAAGAATTAGTCAGGATCAATCCCACCGTACAATACTTGCTTAACCGTTCGGCCAGGCTGGTGTCGGTACTTCGAGGGAGGTTTTCCAACGCTTTCGCGAAGTTCCTTAATTAAAGAACCTCTTTTCCCTGGGGGCGTAGCCCCGCTAACACCTTTTTAGGCACCTACTAGGTTTATAGCATTGATCGTTAAGCGAGAAATTTCCCGAGGAGTAGCATATACTCAAAGTAGGATCGGGATCCAAATATCATCGCGTGACGAAACTGAAGGAATCCTACCAGAATCATCACACTCCAAATGGTATGCAAATCTAGCAAGTTTCAGTACTTATGAAACTCCCGATGTGGATTTTTGCCCCATGCTCTTATGACCTTGGCGTGAGGTCAAAATGTCATAAGTCACATGTCAAGTTCGTCCCATCATTATCCAGGTTAATTTGAATCCACCCGTACATACCCTTAACGTAGGCCAAAATGGCAGTACGACTGTCTCAAACCAACGCATTCTATCTATGCAACAGATAAATATCCGGCAGCTACCAATCACTATGCCTTGGCGTGAGGTCAAAATACATAGCTTGAATACTACCGAATATTTAACTGAAATGATGGAGGGCTACGGATGGTTTTGGCAAAACCGTGAACGTAGTGAACTTGATTTAGTCGATGGAACGAGATAGCTTTTAAATGGAGTGGCTCAAACTCCGTATTTTAAAAGTTTGTTTTGAAAAGAACCGAGTGGTTTTTCGAAAGTGTTCCAACGACTTTAACTTGGTTTATTATCTTGCATTTGTTCTTTTAATGCGTGATATTCTTGCATTAGTTCTTTTAATGCGTCCCATCATTTAATCCTACCATTGCAGAAAACAACCAAAATATGACGTACGCTTATGCCATTCGCATTCGCCACTGGGCCCCGTCATTACCCGTTAGGTTACTTAACTAACGACAGAGCGGGGGCTGGGCTAGCGCGTCTGTAAAACATAAGCAACGCCTAAATAATATCATATATAGATATACTGCAATGATAAACATTTCAGATCACAGATAAATACATTGGATATACTAGGAATCTGTAATTTGTACGAGCCTGTAACAAAAACAGATAACACGGTCGCGGTGAATAGCCAATACCCCACCCAAGACCCCTACGGGTGCGGCAAACTACCCGCCAAGTACCCGAAGCGTAGCAACCTCCCTCATCTCCATGAGTAGGCCACTCGACACTTCGGCATACCCGGTAGTTTGTGCACCCCTCCATGGGTCTATCCTAGGAGCAAAAACAGTAAAAAGAAATTATACAATGACGGCTACAACCCCGACCCGGTTGTGCGGCCATACAAATAATTATTACATCAATTTACAAATTTACATGAATTGCAAGAAAAGAAAACTCTCGTCTCACAACCCCCGGCTATTCACCCGCGACAATCCAACATATTTATATACACATTCCAGCACATTACAGATCACAGATTTGTATAACCCCCACTAATCGACATATAGCGATTAGTAGACGTTCAATACAAATATCACATTACAGAAAACCCGTTAGCTTAAGTCTTTTAGAAGTTCGATCAAAAATACGGATTTTCGGGACCCCAAAAAAGAAATTTTCGTTCTGGAAAATCTGGGCAGAAAATATATATTCCAAAAATCCCCAAATACCCCAATAAAAACACTGCACCAAAAATTGACCTCGGCCGAGTCGACTCGGCCGCGGATCCGCGGCGGGAGCGTGCTCCCGCCGCGTTTCCGCGGCTCGTTGACTCGAACGTTGGACCATTTTTGGTGAGTGCCCACAGAAAAGCCTGAGCCGATTTTAGGTGTTAAAATAATCAACTTTTGACCAGTGGAAAAATCGACAGAAACTGCAAAAAAATTTTTTGGGTTTGTTTCGGGACTTTTTCGTTGATCGATCTTCTAGTTACTTGCTAACATGCTAGATAGAGTTTAACTAGGCTCTGATACCACTGTAAGTCCATGCTACCTCTCCCGGTACTTTCGGGAATGCGGAATTTGGTAAAAAACAATTTTTACGGAGGTGGTAACATGGACCTATAACCCGGATCTTGGTTAAACTTCTATCTAACATCCTAACTAAGAGTTTCTAGCTACTCGGTTAGGGGGTTATACCTAGCTTGTCTTGAACTCCTTCGTCTTCAAGCTCCGGTGGTGGTCCGATGGCTCCTTCTCGTCGTCTCCGTACGCCGAAGATAGATCCACTTGAAAGCTCCAACCTTTAGCTCCTTCTTCGTTCTTTGAAGAAACTAGTTCACTTGGTTTGCTAAACCTAGTGAACTAGAATGAGCAGAGAGGATTTAGAATGGGATTTTATCTATGGTTCTTGATTCTCAACTCATGAGAGATATGAACCATAGATTAAAGAGAGGGAGCAAGAGCAAGAGGGTGAGAGCAAAATGGAGAGCTCAAGAACAAGAGAGAGAAGGAGCAAGAAAGAATGAGGCTCTCTTTTGTCTCTCACCCTCTCATAATCCAAAGTAATCATAACTCATCATATCAATAAAAGTCTTATGTGATGGTTGAAGCAACCATAACCTTATCATGTCATGCACTCATTTTACTCAAATGAGCAAGCAAGTAAAAGTCTTTGGCATGAAATGATAGCCATGGTTATCATGATGGTCAACTAGTCAAGCCTAGTCAACCGGTCAACAAAGTCAACAAGTCAACAAAAGTCAACAAGTCAACAAAGTCAACAAAAGTCAACAACCAAGTCACCATAATACTTAATTAATATAATAGTTAATCACATATCATATTCTCATTAGGGTTGAGCAAAAAGTCAAAAAGTCAACGGTCAACTGTCAACAACCCTAATGAGAATCCGCTGTCTGTGCCTCCATGTCAATTGTGCATACACACCCGCATCCGCGTTCCGAGGAACACGAATGCAAACTGGATAAATCCAATCCCATAAGGTACACTAGGATCTGGCTTAAACCAAAGCCCGCTAGTGTACACTGTCCGGACACTGTACGTGCACAAGTGCACAGATGTGACCGAACCCTGTCGCAAAACCATGCGACCTGTCGCAATACCATGCGACCTCTACTCTTTTGCCTAAAGGCGAAAAGCTTTCTGTGTGGGACTCTAAAGACTCGACACTACGCTGGCAGTGGGTTAACCACAGACCGCAAGCGGCACTAGCTGTGCGTAACGGTCCCCAGGTAATGCCGACAAGAAGACCGACGAGGCGAAACCCATCTGAACTCCTACTGAGCCTGAGTGTGACATTCTCCGTACAGTCCGGTCTGTTCGTCTGATACATCGCATGGCGGGCCTAGGGGGCGGTAAACATCAGTCCCCCAATAGCGGTACAAGTCGTGCCGGAGCGAAGCCCAAAACACCCTGAGATAACACTGGAAACCTACCAGTATATCTCGTTTGCCCTGGCCAGGGACTACTCGTGTAATGGCTCTCCTAGACACAGCGCGATGTCAACCCCCAATACCGGGAGAGACGAATCCTGTCTAACCGTCACTGCCTCCAAGTGCTTCGGGACTGCACCCAACCACCACCTGTTTGCACGACTCCTTTGAGCCGTGGTAGGGTAGTGATCAAAGTACAGTGGGAACACACCCGAGGCGAAGTGACAGTGTCAAGTCAGCGGACTAAGCTGTACTCATGTCACCTGGGAACTGATAACTGACGATAGGCATAATACCAACTAGTCAGTTCCCGACGAGTCCTGTCCAGTGTACCCGTAACCTAACGAGCACCCGCATACTATCTCAAGTACGACGTACTGACGGCTGTGGGACAGACCGTCTCCCACACTGGTATGAGAAGCGCATGCGCTGGTCTACTCCGGAGTATTGATGCCCTGTCTCGATAGTCCTGCGACCAGGGACCTGCATAAGGATGTGCTTATAGATTACCCAGCCCCACTAGTGTGACGGCCATCACATCGCTGGTAATCAAGCAAAGATCCTAAGGGCTCCACTAATGTGTATAGGCGATATACAAAAATAAACACATGTACACATTGAAGTAGAAACAAACCAAGTAGCATACTACTATTTTGAGCAAGATTGTATATACAAGGTGAATATCCCAAGCTTCCATTAAGTAATATACATGCTAGTATGATACAGTAATGGCCTCTAGGGCATATACACTAACATCATGTGCCATTTCTTTTTGCACATAAGCCATGGGCTTTACAAAAATTTGGCTTTATGCCTATTTTTTCTTACATTTATCTAAAAATAAAATAAAAGAAATACAACAAAATTATTTATTACAAAATTTTTATCTTGGCATGGGGGAAGGCCGACCGCTTCATGTTCGGGCTCGACCCGGGCATGTGCCCACTGGATCTGGGCTTGGGCCCACTTGGCTTGGGGTTGACTTTGATTTTGACTTGGTCAACCGGGGTGTAAATTTTTACCCCAACAGTAGGAAGTCTCTGTAGGGTTCCTAGGCACTCTTGTGAAGGTTCTTAAGGCATCAAACATGCCCGGAATAAATTTTAGACGTGCCGAATCAACCCAAAGCCGGGATCTTTGCTAGATTATTAGGGTTTATCTTGCAATAAGATAACTTTTATCTAAGTGTGAGGGATTACAACCTTTATAGTCCGCTCCTTCACTTCACAAGCTCCGAGTAGAAGTCCCTTTGCCGCGATCCACGATCTCCCGGACTCATGAGAGGCTCCACGACTCGAACGATCCATTCTAGCTCGTCGTAATCCAAATCTCCGATGATCTACGTCGAGGTTTCGAAGAACTCAAGCTATCTCACTCTAAAGAAGTGAACACCCTAATCCCAAGGGCTAGATGAGATGAGGATGAGAGAGTAGTGATTTTGCTTTCTTTTTAAATCATTTTCTCAATTTTATTCATCACTTCAAGAAAATCTTGCAAGCTTTTCTATCAAGAGAGAAGAAGAAGATGATAATGGATAAAGAATAATGAATAATCATTTCCTTTTGTGATGAATAGAATAAAACATATGATTGAATTATAAAACCATGGTCAAGGATGAGTGGCTAGGATCTTGTAGAGAAATAACTAGAGTTAGGGTTTAGTTGAGTTAGAGAAAATATCATAAGAATGACAAAAGAAGAAATCTTCTAGAAGATACATGAAACATCTAACCCAAATTAAACCCTAATCTCAATTAATCATCCTTAAACATGTTTAACAATTAATCATAACATGTCACAATAATATATATCACATATATATTATATTTGCAACAAAAGAAAATAATACAATTAACATATATCGCATATATATCAATGTATCATCCACTGAGAAAATGAAATAATAAAGTATGCCAATATTAGTTAATATAAAAATATATCATATATATCATTATATATATTAAATCATCGAATCAACACTTGATCCGACGATCCGGCTATATCAAATATAACCGGCTAATATATCATGTACCGATTCATCGAATCAACACTTGATCCGATGACCCGGTTCATATCCATATATCGCGAGAATATAATACGGTATCCCATATCGCATTATTCTCGCTCCTGCGCATATCACATATGTGCCACTACTCTGTTTCGCCTGAGCCAAGAAACCTCTGTGTAGGACTCTAAAGAATCGTCAATACGCCGGTAGCAGGTGATGATCATATCAATCACCCACAAGCTGCAAGCGGTCAGCTAAACGTAACAGCCACCCAGGTATTGAGCGATCAGAAGATCAACAAGCTAGCATGTGCGTTCTCCTGTGAATCCAACCAGTAACACTCCCGTACAGTCCGGTCTGTTCGTCTGATATGTCGCATATCAAGTCTAGGGGTGGTATACGTCAGACCCCAGTAACCGATAAGTCATGTCGATGTATGGCTCATAACGGGTCGAGAAACTACTAGTAACACTTACCAGTAAATCTCCATATCAGCCCTGGCCAGGGACTTCCAGTTATAGCCAATCGAACACAGCACAACATCAACTCCCTATACCGGAAGAGACGAATCCCCTCCTATCGCTCATTGCCTCCATGTGATTCGGGACTGTACCCAAAAGCCACCGTTTTGCACGCCCTCATGGACGTGGTAAGGTGGAAATCAGAGCACAGTGGGAATCACACAAGACTCTATGACGATCTCGGGTCTACAGACTACCCTGTACCAGTGTCACCAGAGAACTGCCATCTGACGTGTGGTATATCACCATCTGGGAGTTCTCGGCGAGTCCGTCCAGTGTACCCAGTCTCTACTGAGCACCCGTACACCATCTCTGATGTCTAACACCGATGGATATGGGATCATCCATCGCCCATCATATGGGTCAAGATGCGTATACGCTAGTCTACTCTGGTGTATCATGCCCTGTCTCGATATACCCTCGACTAGGAACAGTTATAGGATGTACTCATCGACTACCGCGGCCCCACTAGTATGATCTCATCATAGTCCCAGTAGTCGAGTACAGATCCTAAGGGCTTTATCAACATGTGAGAGTAAAACAGTAAACCAATACAACTCAACATGTTAAGATAAAGTGAAACCAAATAGCATACTATCATGACGAGCAAGAAAGTCTTCTCTATATATAACCAAGCATCCATTATAATATACATCAAATGTACAACAATGGCCTCTAAGGCATATGCATAACTAACAATCTCCCACTTGCACTAAGGCCAGCTGCTGCAGTATCTCATACCTAGCATCCCGAATAATCTCTCAAACTGTATCTGGGGAATAGCCTTCGTGAATGGATCCGCAGTGTTGTCCTTCGTATCTACTCTCCTGACCTCGATCTCCCGGCGATCAACTATCTCCCTGATCAGGTGATACCGCCTCAGAATATGTCTGGACTTCTGATGGGACCTGGGTTCCTTGGCCAAAGCCACAGCTCCATTGTTATCGCAATACAGAGGTATTGGATGCTCAATGGATGGAACCACACCAAGTTCACTAATGAACTTCTTGATCCAGACAGCCTCTTTGGTAGCATCGTTGGCAGCGATGTATTCAGCCTCCATCGTTGAGTCTGCAACGGTATCCTGTTTGGAACTCTTCCAACATACCGCCCCTCCATTGAGGGTAAAGACAAAATCCGAATGCGACTTAGAGTCGTCCTTATCACTTTGGAAGCTGGAATCGGTAAAGGACTCCACCTGGAGTTCTCCGTTACCATACACCAAGAACATCTCCTTAGTCCTTCGTAAGTACTTGAGAATGTTCTTCACTGCAGTCCAATGACTCTCTCCAGGATCTGCTTGATACCGACTCACTACACTTAGTGAGTATGCTACATCGGGTCTGGTACATAGCATCGCATACATGATAGAGCCTACTGCCGAAGCATAGGGTATCCCTTGCATGCGAGCTCTCTCCAAATCAGTCTTGGGAGACATCTCTTTGGAGAGAGTGAGTCCAGAGATTGTGGGTTGGTTCCCACGCTTGGATTCTTCCATACTAAACCTCTTTAGTATGGTGTCAATGTACCTGGATTGGGACAATCCCAGTATCCGTTTAGATCTATCTCTATAGATCATGATTCCCAATATGCAGGAGGCATCACCTAGATCTTTCATTGAGAATCTCTGTGATAAGAAGAGCTTGACTGATTGCAGCATAGGAATATCATTTCCTATCAAGAGTATGTCATCCACGTACAATACGAGGAAGACTACCTTACCCTCTGCTACCTTCTTATAGATACAAGGTTCATCTATATTTTTGATGAAGTCAAACTCTTTGACTACAACATCAAAACAGATGTTCCAACTCCGCGATGCTTGCTTCAACCCATAAATGGATTTAAGCAGCTTGCACACCTTTCCGCTGCTCCCACTATCTACGAAGCCCTCTGGCTGAGTCATGTACACGCACTCTTCTAAATCACCGTTTAGAAAGGCGGTCTTAACATCCATTTGCCAGATTTCGTAGTCATGATATGCAGCAATGGAAAGTATGATCCGGATGGACTTAAGCATAGCTACTGGAGAAAAGGTTTCGTCATAGTCCACACCTGGTCGTTGACGAAATCCCTTTGCTACCAGTCTAGCTTTGAAAGTCTCAACTTTTCCATCTACACCAAATTTCTTTTTAAAAATCCACTTGCTCCCAATGGGTTTTACCCCTTCAGGAGCATTTTCTAAAATCCATAATTTATTGGTGTACATGGATTCCATCTCAGATCGCATTGCATCCAGCCATTTCACAGAGTCACCACTCGTGATGGCCTGCTCGAAACTAGTTGGTTCATCATCATCCATGATGCAATCCTCGCTTCCACCATCAATGAGAAAACCATAGTATCTCTCAGGTGGACGAGAAACCCTACTAGATCGGCGGAGAGGCTGGGGTTCGTCGGGTACTATTGAATCTTCTGGTTCCATCAAATCATCAGTTGCAGTTTTTGGTGCTGGAACCTCTTCCAGCTCTACCTCTTTGCCACTAATTTCGTTTGCAAGAAATTCCTTTTCTAAAAAGGTGGCATATTGAGAAACAAACACTTTTTGTTCCTCAGCGTGATAGAAAATATATCCTTGAGAATTCTTAGGATATCCCACATATTTGCAAAGAACTGATCGTGCCTCGAGTTTGTCTGGATTTTGTCTTTTGACATAGGCCGGACAACCCCATATCTTAACTCTTTTAAAATATGGTTTCTTCCCACTCCATATCTCATGCGGTGTGGTAGGCACAGATTTAGACGGAACTTGATTCAATAGGTATGCCGCTGTTTCAAGTGCATACCCCCAAAAGGAAATAGGTAACTCAGCTGTACTCATCATCGAGCGCACCATATCTAATAGGGTGCGATTTCTTCGTTCCGATACACCGTTGTGCTGTGGTGTATAAGGAGGAGTAAGCTGAGAGAGAATCCCATTCTCTTTTAGATAATCTAGGAACTCACCGCTTAAGTATTCACCTCCTCGATCAGATCGAAGAATCTTAATACTTTTGCCTGTTTGGTTCTCTACTTCGTGCTTATATTCTCTGAATTTCTCAAAAGCTTCAGACTTGTGTTTCATCAGGAATACATGTCCGAATCTAGAGAGATCGTCAGTGAATGTAATAAAGTAGGAAGAACCGTTCCTGGCATGCGTAGACATGGGACCGCATACATCACTATGTATCAGTCCTAAGAGTTCATTAACTCTTTCTCCGTGTCCACTAAACGGAGCTTTGGTCATTTTTCCTTTGAGACATGAATGGCAAGTATCATAAGATGATAATTCGAACGGATTCAAATAACCATCTCTATGTAACTTAGCCAGTCGTGTCGCATTGATATGACCAAGTCTACAATGCCACAAGTAGGATTCGTTCACTTCTGAACTTTTCCTCTTGTGTGTGTTTTGTATATTGAGGACTGTATTCTGATTTAGAATGAATATGCCATTATGTAACGAGCCTGATGCAATCAACTTTTGATCTAGGAATATGTTCATAACATTATCCTGTACTACAAAATTATATCCTTCTTTACTTAATAAAGAGACTGATATAATGTTGCACATCATGTTCGGTATATAATAGCACTCATTTAGAATCAGTGTATTACGACTTGGTAATACAAGGTGATATTCGCCAACTGCTTTGGCTACAATACTTGCACCGTTCCCTACTTGAACGGAATGATCACCTTTTCCCAGTTCTCTACCTTTACGTAGCCCATGCAACTGTTTGCATATGTGGGATCCTGATCCGGTATCTAATACCCAGGACGTAGGGTGAACTGAGAAACAGTTCTCAATAACAAACACACCCGAAGAAGATGCATCAACATGCATGTTCTTTTGGGCGGCGTGAGAATCCAGATATTCTCCTGTTTCATGTTCAGTATTATAACTCTTATAAGAAAGAACGGGTCTGACGTTCCCTTGCTCAGTACAATAATCAGGTTCAGTCAATACATCCATATTATTATCTTGATTATGGCCTGAAATGGTCGCTACCTGGAGAGAGAGAGAAGAAAACACTTTAGCGTATGCTCTTGCAAGATTAGATAGGTGATTATCTTATCTAATCAGGATGTCTCCCACTGTTTTTATCAAATCTACCTTCAAACCATAAAAGGTAAGATTAGCCGGGATTAATTACACCCTACAACTTCGTCAATCTTTCAGCCAGATCAGTGTCGGTACTTTGAGGGAGGTTCCCCGTGCTTTCGCACGGACCTAATTAAAGTAAACCTCGTTTTCCCAGAGGCGTAACCTCGTTAACACTTTTCTAGACACCTACTTGAATGACTAATTGTCCTGTGTAAAACTCTCCCAGGAGTAACTCTTACTCGCAGTGGGTATCGGGATCCAACTATCTCATAGGAGGTATGCAATCTCATTGCAAATTTCAACATTTGAAATTCCCGATAATATTTTTGCCCCTAGCAATTTATGACCTTAACATAGTCAACAAATCATAATTGCTAGCCAAGTTCAACCCGTCATTTCCCGATTGAATTAAATCCACCTGCACGACCCTTAACATAGTCAACAAAGTCGTACAACTACCCTAATCCAATCACATCTCATGTTTCATCAGATAAGTACTAATTAGCTACCGCACACTACGCCTTAACATAGTCAACAAACGTAGCACGAATACTAACTAGTCTTTATCTGAAATGACGGAGGGCTACGCAGGTTTTTCAGAAAAACCCTGAGCGTAATGAACTTGATATCGTCGTAGAATCGAGTGAAGTTTTGAAAAGGAGTGTTTTTGAGGCTTTTCTTAGTTTCGCTAAAGGGGTCACTCCCGGTGAAAGGATCGTCGGCCCTTTCCTTATCGAATAAGGTGCAGGATATATCATATATACCGCTGTGCAAAGCAAAACACTTAAAGCAATCAAAAGACAAACCGCGTTTTGTAGCATCTGCCAGTTTCGCTAAAGGAGTCACTCCCGGTGAAGGGATCTCGGTCCTTTCCTCATCGAATAAGGTGCAGGATATATCGTATATATCACTGTGCAAAGCAAAACTGTAGCTACCCTTTTTATAAAGTTTTTGATTCTACAACATCTTTAGGTTTCTTTTCTTTTATTAATCTCATTAATAAAAATCCCATCAGCTTATGCTTCCTAAGCATCACAGAAGAAACGAAAGCAGTAATATTTATATATCAGCATATATATATAGTATAAGCATTCGTCTTAGGAAGTAATATGATCTCATCACAGAACATTGCAGCAGAAGAACATATATGAAATATTGGATATACTAGGACGTCCGTGTTTTCAATACGAGCCTGTATAAAACACGGATTCCACGGTCGCGACGAATAGCCAAACCCACATCCCAAGACCCCTACGAGAGCGGCAAGTAACTCTGCCAATTCTAGGGTTAGGAGACCCGGTCTCGACTCCTCGAGATGGCCTCCCACTGGACCCTAGAACCCGGTTACTTATGCTCCCCTCCTTGGGTCTACCTAATGCGGAAAAGTAAATAATATACACTGGTGACAGCAACCGCAACCAGGAAGTGCCCCAAATAAAAGAATATTACATTACAAAAGAATTTTACATGAATGAAAATAAAAACCCTCATCTCACATAAAACCCCCGGCTATTCTGTTCGCGACGATCCAATATAACATATCACAGCAACACATAATATCTCATATCATCAACGTAAGCAAGTATGCGTATCCCGATTGTCGTTGATGTATAGCAACGAAGCCGGCGATACACCACATACTACGCTTACGGTCACAGAAAAGAAAGTGTAAAACTACAATATTTGGAATCCACAATCACTTTAGACATCGTAAATCCGAAATATCACATATTCCGCATTTCATGCCTAACTCTATGAATTCCACATATTGTATCACATTCCAGATAAATATACGGTATTAAACTATTTGAACAGATAATCAAACACCCAAAATTTCCCGAAGTGCTCAACTCTTGAGCGGAGTTCAAATAATCCCAGAATATGTCACAGTACCAGTGATCCAACCGTAGAAGGGCCAAGCCAACGCCTCACATGTGGCACGCCGTACTGCCCCAAACCCGAAGGTTCAAAAGGCAGTTCAAGACGGTCACATAATCGAGTTAAGGTTTGTTGTCTTCTAGAGGGTCCACCGCTTAACTTGTACAATTTTCCGAAAGATTTAAACCCAATAAAAATTCAACGCTTGAAAGTTTGCCGTGCCGGAATAAAGTGGGTTAATGATATCCGTTCAACCAGTTTAACAGTTTCTAAATATCCGGAAAGAAATACGAACTTAAATATTCCGATCGAGTCTACTATTACAAAACAAACCCCAGAATTTTAAACACCTGGAACAGAATAAAAATATCCAGAATGGTCAGCTAGTATCTACGGGAATTACCATCAAAGCCACGTGTCCTGATGTTACTGTTCCGCTGCGGAAGCGCCGCGCAAGCCATGCTTGCGCCGCTCTTCCGCCGCGGTTTGGTGGAATTAGAACCTCGGATTTTATGGTAATTCTTATAATTGCCTGCTGATTTTTTTACACATTTTTAATTCTGAAAAATCCCAAAATTTAAAAAATTTCCAGAGAGGGGTCCATTTTGTCCGTTTCGGGTTCGATCGGAGTTTTAACTTCGTAAACACATCGCCTAATGCTCTAGCTAGGCTCTGATACCACTGTAGGGTTCCTAGGCACTCTTGTGAAGGTTCTTAAGACATCAAACATGCCCGGATTAAATTTTAGACGTGCCGAATCAACCCAAAGCCGGGATCTTTGCTAGATTATTAGGGTTTATCATGCAATAAGATAACTTTTATCTAAGTGTGAGGGATTACAACCTTTGTAGTCCGCTCCTTCACTTCACAAGCTCCGAGTAGAAGTCCCTTTGCCGCGATCCACGATCTCCCGGACTCATGAGAGGCTCCACGACTCGAACGATCCATTCTAGCTCGTCGTAATCCAAATCTCCGATGATCTACGTCGAGGTTTCGAAGAACTCAGGCTATCTCACTCTAAAGAAGTGAACACCCTAATCCCAAGGGCTAGATGAGATGAGGATGAGAGAGTAGTGATTTTGCTTTCTTTTTAAATCATTTTCTCAATTTTATTCATCACTTCAAGAAAATCTAGCAAGCTTTTCTATCAAGAGAGAAGAAGAAGATGATAATGGATAAAGAATAATGAATAATCATTTCCTTTTGTGATGAATAGAATAAAACATATGATTGAATTGTAAAACCATGGTCAAGGATGAGTGGCTAGGATCTTGTAGAGAAATAACTAGAGTTAGGGTTTAGTTGAGTTAGAGAAAATATCATAAGAATGACAAAAGAAGAAATCTTCTAGAAGATGCATGAAACATCTAACCCAAATTAAACCCTAATCTCAATTAATCATCCTTAAACATGTTTAACAATTAATCATAACATGTCACAATAATATATATCACATATATATTATATTTGCAACAAAAGAAAATAATACAATTAACATATATCGCATATATATCAATGTATCATCCACTGAGAAAATGAAATAATAAAGTAAGCCAATATTAGTTAATATAATAATATATCATATATATTATTATATATATTAAATCATCGAATCAACACTTGATCCGACGATCCGGCTATATCAAATATAACCGGCTAATATATCATGTACCGATTCATCGAATCAACACTTGATCCGATGACCCGGTTCATATCCATATATCGCGAGAATATAATACGGTATCCCATATCGCATTATTCTCGCTCCTGTGCATATCACATATGTGCCACTACTCTGTTTCGCCTGAGCCAAGAAACCTCTGTGTAGGACTCTAAAGAATCGTCAATACGCCGGTAGCAGGTGATGATCATATCAATCACCCACAAGCTGCAAGCGGTCAGCTAAACGTAACAGCCACCCAGGTATTGAGCGATCAGAAGATCAACAAGCTAGCCTGTGCGTTCTCCTATGAATCCAACCAGTAACACTCCCGTACAGTCCGGTCTGTTCGTCTGATATGTTGCATATCAAGTCTAGGGGTGGTATACGTCAGACCCCAGTAACTGATAAGTCGTGTCGATGTATGGCTCATAACGGGTCGAGAAACTACTAGTAACACTTACCAGTAAATCTCCATATCAGCCCTGGCCAGGGACTTCCAGTTATAGCCAATCGAACACAGCACAACATCAACTCCCTATACCGGGAGAGACGAATCCCCTCCTATCGCTCATTGCCTCCATGTGATTCGGGACTGTACCCAAAAGCCACCGTTTTGCACGCCCTCATGGACGTGGTAAGGTGGAAATCAAAGCACAGTGGGAATCACACAAGACTCTATGACGATCTCGGGTCTACAGACTACCCTGTACCAGTGTCACCGGAGAACTGCCATCTGACGTGTGGTATATCACCATCTGGGAGTTCTCGGCGAGTCCGCCCAGTGTACCCAGTCTCCACTGAGCACCCGTACACCATCTCTGATGTCTAACACCGATGGATATGGGATCATCCATCGCCCATCATATGGGTCAAGATGCGTATACGCTAGTCTACTCTGGTGTATCGATGCCCTGTCTCGATATACCCTCGACTAGGAACAGTTATAGGATGTACTCATCGACTACCGCGGCCCCACTAGTATGATCTCATCATAGTCCCAGTAGTCGAGTACAGATCCTAAGGGCTTTATCAACATGTGAGAGTAAAACAGTAAACCAATACAAGTCAACATGTTAAGATAAAGTGAAACCAAATAGAATACTATCATGACGAGCAAGAAAGTCTTCTCTATATATAACCAAGCATCCATTATAATATACATCAAATGTACAACAATGGCCTCTAGGGCATATACATAACTAACCGTCTCATCCGCCCGAGAGATACTACGGTTTTCTCATAGACGGGGATAGAGAGAATTGCATCATTGATAATGATGAGCCGACTAGCTTCCAACAGGCCATTCAGAGCACTGACTCGGTAAAATGGATGGATGCAATGCGGACCGAGATGGAGTCCATGTACACCAACAAAGTATGGACTTTGGACGTTGCTCCAGAAGGGGTAAAACCCGTAGGCTGCAAATGGATCTTCAAAAGGAAGATTGATGCAGATGGACAGGTTGAGACCTATAAGGCTAGACTTGTTGCAAAGGGTTTTCGTCAAAGACCTGGTTTGGACTATGACGAAACCTTTTCTCCAGTGGCTATGCTCAAATCCATTCAGATCTTTCTTGCCATTGCTACCTTCCACGATTATGAGATTTGGCAGATGGACATAAAGACCGCTTTTCTAAATGGAAATTTGGAGGAGTGTGTCTATATGGACCAGCCAGAGGGTTTCATTCAGAGTGGGAGCAGCGGGAAAGTTTGCAAGTTGCTTAAGTTCATTTATGGACTAAAGCAGGCATCGCGGAGTTGGAACATCTGTTTTGATGAGACGGTCAAAGAATTTGGCTTTATCAAAAATTCAGATGAACCATGCATTTATAGTAAAGTTGTAGCACGAACTGTCGTATTCCTCGTTTTGTACGTGGATGACATTCTCTTGATAGGAAATGACATTCCTATGCTACAATCTTTCAAAGGGTTCTTGTCACACAGGTTCTCCATGAAAGACCTGGGTGATGCCTCTTACATTCTGGGGATCCGGATCCATCGTGATAGGTCCAAGAGGATATTAGGACTTTCACTGTCCAGGTACATCGAAACCATACTGAAAAGATTCAGTATGGAAGATTCCAAGCGCGGTAAATTACCGGCTTGTCACGTGATCACCCTCTCCCAAGAGATGTCTCCCAAGACTGATTTGGTGAGGGATCGCATGTCTATTATACCCTACGCATATGCGGTAGGCTCTATAATGTATGTGATGTTGTGTACCAGACTAGATGTAGCTTCTGCACTGAGGGTGGTAAGCCGGTATCAGTCAAACCCTGGGGAGAAGCACTGGATAGCGGTAAATAACATTCTGAAGTACCTGAGAAGGACTAAGGATATGTTTTTGGTTTACAGCGGAAAAGACCTCCATATGGAGGCCTTTGCTGACTCCAGCTTCCAGAGTGACAAGGATGACTCCAAATCTATGTCGGGTTATATCTTTACCCTCAATAGAGGGGCGGTGTGTTGGAAGAGTTCCAAACACGAAACCGTTGCTGACTCGACGATGGAAGCGGAATATATCGCTGCATCTGATGCCGCAAAAGAAGTCGTCTTGATGAGGAAGTTCTTGACAGAACTTCAGGTGGTTCCATCCATTGTTGATCCAATACCTCTGTATTGTGACAACAACGGGGCTATAGCTTTAGCGAAGGAACCCAGGTCCCATCAGAAGTCCAGACACATCTTAAGGCGGTATCACCTGATCAAGGAGATCATGGATCGCCGGGAGATCGAGGTTCGGAGGGTTGCTACAGAAGATAACACTGCAGATCCATTCACGAAGGCCATACCCCAGACTCAGTTCGAGTGGCCGATCAAGATGATAGGTCTTCGATACGCCAGAACATGGCCTTAGTGCAAGTGGGAGATTGTTAGTGTATTTGCCCTAGAGGCCATTACTGTATCATACTAGTTTGTATATTACTTAATGGAAGCTTGGGATATTCACAGTTGTATAGACAATCTTGCTCGAAATAGTAGTATGCTACTTGGTTTGTTTCTACTTTAATGTGTGCATGTGTTTCTTTTAGCATATCGCCTATACACATTAGTGAAGCCCTTAGGATCTTTGAATGATTACTAGCGTTGTGATGGAAGTCATACTAGTGGGGACTGGGTAATCTACAAGCACATCCTTATACAGGTCCCTGGTCGTAGGATTATCGATACAGGGCATCGATACTCCAGAGTAGACTAGTGTATACGCTTCTCATCCCAGGAGGGGACATGGTCTGTCCCACAGCCATCAGTACGCCATACTGGAGATAGTATGCAGGTGCTCGTTAGGTTACGAGTATACTGGACAGGACACACTGGGAACTATTGGTTTGGTATTATACCTATCATCAGTTATCAGTTCCCAGGTGACATGAGTACAGCATAGTCCGTTGACTTGACACTGTCACTTCGCCTCGAGTGTGTTCCCACTGTTCTTAGATTACCTACCACGGCTCAAATGAGTCGTGCAAACAGGTAGTAGTTGGGTGCAGTCCCGAAGCACTTGGAGGCAGTGACGGTTAAACAGGATTCGTCTCTCCCGGTATTGGGGGATGATATCGCACTGTGTCTAGGAGAGCCATTACACAAAGTCCCTGGTCCGAGCAAGCGTGATGTACTGGTAGCGTTTCCAGTGTTATCTCAGGGTGTTCTAGGCTACACTCCGACATGACCTGTACCGCTATTAGGGGACTGACGTTTACCGCCCCCCTAGGCCCGACATGCGACACTCTCAGACGAACAGACCGGACCGTACGGAGATTGTCACATTCAGGCTCAGTAGGAGTTCGGATGGGTTCACCTCATCAGTCTTCTTATCGGCATCTACCTGGGGACCGTTACGTACAACTAGTACCGCTTACGGTCTGTGGTTAAATCCACTGCCAGCGTAGTGTCGATTCTTTAGAGTCCCACACAGAGGGTTGTTCTCCTTTGGGCAAAACAGAGTAGAGGTCGCATGGTTTTGCGACAGGGTTCGTTCACATCCGCGCACTTGTGCACGTTTGTTGTCCGGGAAGTTATTACTAGCGGCTTTGTTCTAAGCCATGTCCTAGTATATGTTTTGGGATTGGTTTTATCTCATTGTATTCGTGTTTCTCGGATCACAGATGCGGGTGTGTATGCACAGTTGACTGAGGCAGAGGCAGAGGATTCTCATTAGGGTTGTTTACCGTTGACTTTTTCTAAACCCTAATGAGAATGAGAAATATGATTAATAATATTGATTAAAGATTATTGTGTCATGGTTGAGTTGAACATTTGACTTTTGTTGACTTTGTTGATCGGTTGACCATTGTGGACCGGTTGACCATCATCATTTCATTTCAAAGATGCTTCTTGTTTCTTGAAATTGCATTAAATGAATGAAATGATAATGGTCATTCATAAACTAACCATCACATTTTTCCTAATTATTATTATTATTATCATTATTCCAAATATGAGAGCATGGTTGTAAAATATACTCATTCTTTCTTGCACTTTCTCTCTCATAGTTTTGCTCATCCTCTTCCTCTCCCTCAAAGCTCTCATCTCTCATGTGTAGAGAACCATGAGCTCTTAAGATAAAACCACCAGAACAACTCTCTACTCATTCTAGAGTTCTAGGTTTAGCAAGCCATGCACTTTAGTTACCTCTAGGTTGAGGTAGGAGCTCAAGGTAGAGGCCTTCGGGTGGATCCTTTTTCGGCAAAAGGAAGACTACGAGGAGGAGCCGTTCAAACCACTCCAAGGAGCAAGAAGAGAAGGAGTTCAAGACCAAGCTATAACCTCCTAACCGAGTAGCTAAACTCGTAGTTAGTTTGCTAGGTTTTTGTTTAGCAAAGATCCTTTCTTTCTAGTCCATGTTGCCTTGTATAAAAAATCATTTTTTACCTATTCCGCCTCCCCGTAAGAACCGGGGTGGGCAACGTGGACTTACAGATACAAGTATACATGTTAAGATAAAGAGTAACCAGATAGTATACTATCATGTCGAGCAAGAAAGTACTCTCTATATATGTCCAAGAATCCACTATAATATACAATCATGTACAATAATGGTCTCTACGGCATACATACAACTATCACCCTGGTCCGTGAGCTCCTCAATGTAGTTGATCATCTTAAGGACGTGGTCCCCTACAGATGACCCGATAGCCAACCTTGCTTGAAATAATTTCTTCATGGTCTTGTATCTTGCGGCACGAGATTGCTCTCCATATAAATCCTTGGTATGGAGGAAGATAGAAGCAAAGTATATCTTCTCATGCCGCCTCTGGTGTTCATTATCCATATAGGCCAGCACGAGGCAGATGGCTTTCGAACTGTCAATTTCCCAGGTATTATGGATCTCTTTGTCCGCGACACTGGAATCTGGACCTGGGACGGTGGGGGCTTTGGCAGTAAGGAGATAGCCCAGTTTGTCATATGTTATGGCCATCTGGACATTTCTGAGACAATCTTTATAGTTTAGCCCCGTCAATATGTTTTTATCTAAAATTAACTTAAGGCCGGTCATCTTGGTCGCTGAAAATAGGAGAGAGAGAAGAAACACTTTAGCATGATGCTCTTGCAAGTTTAGATTTGTTTCTAGTTTATCTAAACAGGATCGCTCCCACTGTTTCTGGAATCCTTCCTCAAACCATAAATAAAGAATTAGTCAGGATTAATCTCACCCTACAATACTTGCTTAACCTTTTAGCCAGGCTGGTGTTGATACTATGAGGGAGGTTTTCCAGCGCCTTTGCGAAGTTCCATAATTACATAATCTCTTTTCCCTGGAGGCTAACACCATTCTAGACACCTAATTGGTTTATAGCATTGATCGTTTTGTGAAAAAATCTCCCGAAGAGTAGCGGATACTCACAGGAGGATCAGGATCCAAATATCATTGTGTGATAATCCTGAACGAATCCTACAAAAATATCACACTCCAAATGGTTTGCAACACTAACAAGTTTCAGTTTCTTTAGAAACTATCGATGTGGATTTTTGCCCCATGCTCTTATGACCATGACAAATGCCAGCATATCATAAGTCACATATCAAGTTATACCCGTCATTATCCATGTTAATTTGAACCCACCCATACATACCCTTGACGAAGGAAAAAATACGAGTACGACTATCCCAAACCAACGCATCTATCTATGCAACAGATGAATATCCAGCAGCTACCAATCACTATGCCTTGGCGAAGGTCAAAATACATAGCTTCAATATTACTGAATATTCGTTTGAAATGACGGAGTGCTACGACTAGTTTTGGAGAAACTGTGAACGTAGTGAACTTGATATAATTGAAGGAACCTAAAAGCTTTTTAAAGGAGTGGTTTAGGATCTGCATTTAAAAGTATGCTTTTTAAAAAAACCGAGTGGTTTTGAAATTGTTCCAACAATTCAGCTTTGGTTTGTTTGCTTTGCATTAATCATATAATGCAGTCCCATCATTTACACCTACCATTGCAGAAAGAAACAAAAATACCACGTACGCTTATGCCATCCGCATTCACTACTGGGCCCCGTCTAACACCGTTAGGTTACTTAACTAATGCCAGAGCGGTGGCTGGACTAGCGCGGGTGCAAAACATAACAACGTCTATTATATAACATATATAATATACATTCGTCTCACGCAATAATAAGCATTCCAGATCACAGATGAACATATTGGATATACTAGGAATTCCGCATTTCGTTTAAGCCTATAACGAAAGACGGATTCCACGGTCGTGATGAATAGCAAAAACTCCACCCTAGATCCATACGGGTGAGGCAAACTACCCGCCAAATTCCCGAAGTGAAGCAACCTCCCTCAGTAAAATGGGTAGGTCACTCGGCACTTCAAGAACCCGGTAGTTTGTGCACTCCACCTTGGGTCTATCTTAGGAGCAGAAAACAGTAAAAGAAATAATACAACGGTGTCTACAACCTCAACCCGGATGTGCCCTGCAAAATAATATTACATCACTTTACAATTTACCTCGAATGAAAGATAAAACACTCATCTCACATCCCCAGCTATTCATCCACGACGATCCAATAAAGTTCATATCCACAAACAAACATCACAGATATGTGCAACCCCCACTAATCGACATATAACGATTAGCAGACGTTCAGCACATATACCAAACATAGAAAACCCGATTAGCAAATAACTTAGAATTTCGATCGATAAACCAAATTTGAGTCTACCCCATGAACAATGCTGTACACAAACAATACTGGGCAGAAAAAATATTCCTAAAATCACAATTCACAAAAATAGAAACACTGTAGAAACTCGGACCGAGTCGCTTTTGATTCGGCCGCGGAATGGCGGCCAAGCGCACAGTTTTGCCGTGTTTCCGCAGCAGTCTTGGGGAATCAGGAACCCAAATTTCTCCAGTGTTCGTAGAAAACCCTGCTTATATTTTTAAGGCCTCTGAAAAGATTTTAAGACCAGTTTTAAAATTCGACAGAAAACATGGTTTTCGAATGTGATTTTGGGATTTCTTCGTCGATCGAATTTCTAACACTTTGCTAACTAGATAGTAATGGTTTAGTAGGCTCTGATACCACTGTATGTCGATGTCATGCACCCCGCGGGTTCGCGGGGAGGCGAAGTTCGCAAAAAATGATTTTTATATGCTACGCAACACCGACTAAACTCTAGGATCAATATTAAAACCTAACTAGCTAAACATCTAAGAGGTTTAACTACTATGTAAGAAAGTTATACCTCAAGTAACCGGTCTTTCTTCTTCTTGTACTCCTCCTCCTCTACGTGAGCTCCTTGGAGTGTGTATGGATCGCTCCTCCTCGTCGGCCTTCTCGAGTCGAAGAAGATCCACCCGAGAGTGTCTACCTTGAGATCCTACCTCTAAGATGAGGTAACTAAGATACCTAGAGTGCTAATCTAAGTGACCTAGAGGATGTAGAGAGTGATTATGGATAGTTTAGTCTCATTAACCCTAGGTTTCTCAACAAATGAGACACGTTAGGGTTTGAGGAAGAAGAAGAGAGTGCTTGAGGAGAGAGAGTGTATTTGTATTATCAAAAGAATAATGGCTAATTGTGATGGATATGAGGCATGCCAAAATATCTCACAATAATATCCAAGTGACACCTTGCCTCACACATGATATCTAAGTGCCACCTTGCCTCAATAGCCATCAAGAGTCACCAAGTAGCCATGCTTCAGTCATAATTACTTAACACCTCATACCTCCACCTCATTAATCCATTTAACATAAATGGTAATACAAGTAATGGGGTGGCTTCTTCTAGAAGCATTCTTGAACAAATTACAAGAATACCCCTCACCGTATATACATACCCATATTCGTATTCCGAAAAAATACGAATACAATGAGACAAAAATAATCTGATAATCTAATACTAGGGCCGGCTTAAACTAAAGCCCACTAGTATTATCTGTCTGAACATGATGCGTGCACAAGTACACGTATCTGTTTGAACCATGTCGTAAAACTATACGACCTCTGCATCGTTTCGGCCAAAGAAAGGAAAACCCTCTGTGTAGGACTCTAAAGACTTGACAGTACGCTGGTAGTGGGTTTAACCACAAGCACGTCAGCGGTACTACCTGCACGTAATGGCTACCCTGGTATCTGTAGCTAAGAAGGCCGATGAGAAAACTCATTCGAACTCCTACTGAGCCTATCTTTGATAATCTCCGTACAGTCTCGTCTGTTCGTCTAAGATTATCGTATATCAGGCCTAGGGGGCGGTAACCGTAAGACCCCTAATAGCGCAATAAGTCGTGCCGGAGTGTAGCCCAAAACACCCTATAAAACTACTGAAGTACCATCCAGTAAATCTCGCTTGCCCTGGTCAGGGACTTTGTGTAATGGCTTTCCGAACACAGTGCGACATCAACCCCCAATACAAGGAGAGATGAATCCTATGTAACCGCCACTGCCTCCAAGTGCTTCGGGACTGCACCCAACTACTACCTGTTTGCATGACTCAATAGAGCCGTGGTAGGGCAGTAATCTAAGAACGGTGGGAACACACTCGAGGTGAAGTAACAGTTTCAAGTCAATCGACTATGTTGTACTCAAGTCACCTGGGAACTTCTCCCGGACGATAGGTATAGTACAAACCAGCAGTTCTCCACAAGTCCATCCAGTGTAACTCGTAACCCAATGAGCACCTAAATATTATCTCCAGTACGACGTACTAATGGCTTTCGGACAGACCATCTCCCCTGCTTGGATGAGAAGCATATACACTAGTCTACTCTGAAGTATCGATGCCCTGTCTCAATAATCCTACGACTAGTGACCTGTATAAGGATGTGCTTATAGACTACCCAGCCCCCACTAGTGTGACTGCTATCACAACGTTGGTAGTCAAGCAAAGATCCAAGGGCTCTACCAATATGTATTAACGATACGTTAAAAGAAACATATACATATATTAAGATAAAAACAAACCAAGTAGCATACTGCCATATTGAGCAAGACTGCCATAAAATCCGTGTATATCCCAAGCTTCCAAACTGTAATATACAAACTAGTACTATACAATAATGGCCTCTAGGGCATATAACCCTAACAGTTTTTCCGACCAGTCCCGCTTCCGCTGCACACACGTGCGGGGCGCGCCTGGTCTTACAGTGGTATCAAAGACAACCAAGCATTAGGACTAGCTTAGGCGATGTTTTAGTTTCGATCGACAATTTTCCGATTCTGTTTTCCTAGTTTAAGCCCCTTCTCTGTTCGAATTTCAAAATTCTTTTAAATTTTTTTTTAAATAATTACAGAATGTCACTTTGGATATAAAAATGACATGGTTGAAATTTAGGGGGGGTTTTGTGCAAAAATGGCCGGCCATAGCAGTTTTCCATCGGTCCATTTTTTCCAGAATGCCCCCAATTTTCTCTGGGGGCTTAAACTTATAGAAATAGGATTTTTGGTATTGTTTGATTTTCCCAGTATTGTGATTTGATCTCGTATTGTATTGGAAAGTTATCGATCAAAACACTAACATCGTTGCGTTTCCGTATTCATGATGTTAAACTGTTTAACTCGGTTGATATAATGATACATACTTGTTGATATGTATTTGTGAGTATGTGATGTTCTATGTTAAGTTTATTTGGTGTGGATTGGATCGTCGCGAAATGAATAGCCCCATGCATAATTGGATGTTGCGATGTTATCTATTTCATTTCATTCATATTGTAGCCAAAATGTATATTCTTTTATTCGGGACGAGCGGTCAACATGTGGGCGTCGTTTCCGCTTATTGTATTATTATTTGTCGGGACTCGATCAGGTTGCGATCGATGTTCCCGTTGTATTAATACAAGTATTAGGATTACCCAATGGAGAAGCACATTGGTAGCCGGATTCTAGATTGCAGCGGGTGTCCATCTCAAGGAGCTGAGATCGGTCACTCGATTCTAGGATTGGCGGGTTGCTTGTCGCGCTTGTACGGATTTAGGATAGACCCACGGAGGAGTGCTCTTGTCATCGGATTCGAGAAAGTGCTGGGTGGCCCCATCATGGTGATGATGCCGGGTTTCCTCGTTTGTCACGACCCAAAATTTGGCCCGTAACCGGCACGTTAAACTACGTAACGTCTACAAGCGTACACAATGTAAGTAAGCCGAAACCAAGAAATCTAAACCACCCAAAACTGGATCAACGGAGAAAACATAGTTTTAAACGTTTAGAAAATCACTAGTAAAATCTCTAACTCAAGTTTTCTTTCTTAAAAATTTCGGCAGCACATCCTTTGTAAAAACTAGCCCTGAAAACGGGTACAACACAGATAATATATAAAGCATCCTAAACGGGAGCAAATCATGCCTAACGGCGGAGAAAACCACCACAAGATATAAATACGACGCCGAAGCAAAGAATATAAAGGAAAACTGCATAAAGAAGTATACTTTTCAACATATCCGGCTCCCACGAGCACGGCACCCATAGTCACCAAAATAATACAATACTGAATCCTCACAAGTCGTCTCTAAGTCATATACAAACAGTGGTAGATGGAGAATACTAGATCCAACAAAAAGATATACAATATACAAGCAGATAACCGCAAACCCACCTAAAAGCAACGGCCTCACAGCCAAACGTAGCGGTATCCGCAAAATTAGAGATGATAAGACACCCTGCCGCGACTACTCAGAGGGTAAGTCCTGCAAAACACTGAGGCACAACGGGGGTGAGTTGCCAACTCGTGAATAGTAAATAACATCATTCTGAAATCGTAAGTATGCACTAACAGCAACGAACAATAGCATGTAAGCTGGTAGCATGAGTATGACAATATAAATATGCGACTATCATGATCAAGGTACACCACCAGGTACTATATCTACATGAATAAGTGCATATCAACTGAGTACTGAGTGTGGGAAAATAAATAATCTCATGCACAAATCATAACCATGGAAAAACACGGTGTAACTCAACAACACCCAAATCCCAAAATACTCAAATCGGCCCTCAGATCGGCCCCCAAATCCTGTAAGTCTCATGGAACCTGAGTGTCAAACATCGACACTCTAAAACATCATGAAAACCAGTGTCTAACATCGACACGTAAATACTCGCATCCATACGTTCCTCGAAATCCAAGTATCCCACTTCGACACTTGTGTTCCACGTATCGGTCCTTCTGATATCCATACGTTCCTCGAAATCCAAGTATCTCACTTCGACACTTATGTTCCACGTATCGGACTTTCCAAATCCATATATCTCTCGGAATATAAGTGCCTAACATCGACACCTGAAATTCCCATATCGCACGGAAACATATCTCAAATGCGTAAATCCACGTAAAACAACATATGAAACATAAAACATCAATATGAGCATATCACGGGAAAAGTCCTCTATTTAACTGCATCAAGTCATTAAATATATTTCGCGGTTCCCAAAATCCAAAATCCAAAACATATATATACAGCCTCCCTTTCTACCGATATATATGTTATAACAAGCCAATCATGTAACAATAGCAAAGTATATGTGCGAGCATGTTGTTAGTTGTATGTATGCCCTAGAGGCCTGTATTGTACAGATGATGTATATTATATTGGATGCTTGGACATATATAGAGAGGACTTTCTTGCTCGATATGATAGTATGCTATATGGTTGCTCTTTATCTTAACATGTATACTTGTCTCTTGATACTGTCTTATAGTTACATGTTGGTAAAGCCCTTAGGATGTGTACTTGACTACCTGGACTATGATACAGATCATACTAGTGGGGACAGAGTAGTCCTTAAGTACATCCTTTAATGTTCCTAGTCGTGGGTGTATCGAGACAGGGCATCGATATACTAGAGTAGACTAGCGTATACGCATCTTGACCCATATGATGGGCGATGGATGATCCCATATCCATTGGTGTTTGACATCAGAGATGGTATACGGGTGCTCAGTGGAGACTGGGAACACTGGACGGACTCGCCGAGAACTCCAAGATGGTATTATACCTTACGTCAAATGGCAGTTCTCTGGTGACACTTGTACAGGTTAGTCTTTAGACCCGAGATCGTCATAGAATCTTGTGTGATTCCCACTGTGCTTTGATTTCCACCTTACCACGTACAAGAGGGCATGCAAAACGGTGGTTTTTGGGTACAGTCCCGAGTCACATGGAGGCGGTGAGCGATAGGAGGGTTTTCGTCTCTCCCGGTATTGGGAGTTAATGTTGCACTGTGCTCGATTGGCCATAACAGGGGAAGTCCTTGGCCAGGGCTGATTTAGAGATTTACTGGTAAGTGTTACCAGTAGTTTCTCGACCCGTTATGAGCCTCACATCGGCACGACTTTGTAGGGTTCCTAGGCACTTTAGTGAGGTCTCACAAGGCATCAACCATGCCCGTTTCAAAATTTATATGACGAGAAACCCTAGACTACGGATCGTTAGCTAGATGTCAGGCGAAAAGCAAGCTAGTTAACACTTAACTATAAGATACGGAAATACAACCTTTGTAGATCCGGTGCTCCACCTCCATGGCTCCGCAATGAAGTCCTCTCCGCTGTCCAAATCGAACCATGACTCTCACGGTGGTGTCATCGGAGAAAAGACCGGGCTAGGTCGTCGACAACGTGCCGAAGATGATCTACGTCGAAGCATCACTAGATCAAGCTCCACCTTCACCAAGCAATGAATACTTGTGAAGGAAACACACTCTACTACTTGGCAAGAGGTAGAGGATGAAGAAATAGGAAGTGGGTAGACTTTAGTTTTGGATTTCTCACTAGTTTTCATCACTTGCCATTGGAGTAGCAAGCTTTTTCTTCATGTTGAAGAAGATGAAGATGAAGAAGAAGATATGATAAGTTAATTAGAATAGAATAGAAAATCAATTCTTATCATAATTCTAACTATGGTTATGTGTAGAGAATTGACCAAGGTTAAAGGAATGGTTAGGGTTAAGGATGAGATAAGAATGGTGGACTAGGTCAAAGCTTCATGAAGCTTTAACTAAACAACAAAAAAAGCCACCATTCTTTTCTCTTTTCCATTTATTTTCCAAAATGTATAAACAAATAAATAAATGAATAAATAAGTAATGGAAAATAAAACCCTAATTATATGTTTAACCATGGTTTAATTCTTTACACTTAACCAAGTAAACATGTATCATCAAACATGAAACAATCATGTGTACAAAAGTATATCACATATACAATGTGCAGAAAACGAGTGAGAAAATCCATTTAAAGTGAACCAATATTAGTTAATGCAAAGTAATATATCAAATATATAATTATGCATTAAATCATTAAATCAACACTTGATTTAACGACCCGGTCATATCGCATATAACCGACTAATATCAACATTAACAACTTATCGAATCAACACTTGATCCGATAACCCGGCTATATCGCATATAACCGATCAATGTCACAAATCGCGAGAATCGAATACAGTATCACATACTGGTATCATTCTCGGTCCCGCACATATCTCATATGTGCTCCTATTTCGTTTCGCTTGAGCCAGGAAACCTCTGTGTAGGACTCTAAAGACTCGTCAATACGCCGGTAGCAGATGATGATCATATCAAGCACCCACAAGCCGCAAGCGGTCTGCTAAACGTAACGGCCACCCGGGTATTGAGCGATCAGAAGATCGACGAGCAAGCCCGCTCACACTCCAGTGAATCCAACCAGTAACACTACCGTAAAGTCCGGTCTGTCCGTCTGATATGTCGCATATCTTGCCTAGGGGTGGTAAATGTCAGACCCCAATAGCTCGATAAGTCGTGTCGATATGTGGTCTATAAAAATTCGAGAAACTACTGGTAACACTTACCAGTAAATCTCAGCAACCCTGGCCAGGGATTTCCTGTTATATCCAATCGAACACAGCGCAACACCAACTCCCTATACCGGGAGAGACGAATCCCCTCCTATCGCTCATTGCCTCCATGTGACTCGGGACTGTACCTAAAAACCACCATTTTGCACGCCCTCTTGGATGTGGTAAGATGGAAATCAAAGCACAGTGGGAACCACACAAGACTCTATGACGATCTCGGGTCAACAGACTACTCTGTACCAGTGTCACCAGAGAACTGCCATCTGACGTGAGGTATAATACCATCTGGGAGTTCTCGGCGAGTCCGTCCAGTGTACCCAGTCTCCACTGAGCACCCGTATATCATTTCCGATGTCAAACACCAATGGATATGGGATCATCCATCGCCCATCTGTATAGGTCGAGAAGGTATACGCTAGTCTACTCTGGTATATCGATGCCCCGTCTCGATACACCCACAACTAGGGACTTTCAAGGATGTACTTATGGACTACCATGTCCCCACTAGTATGATCCGCATCATAGTCCAGGTAGTCAAGTACACATCCTAAGGGCTTTACCAACATGTAACAGAGAGACAATCAATGTACACGTTAAGGTAAAGAGTAACCAGATAGCATACTGTTGGAGATAGTGCCCTCAGAGTCAATTATTGGATCACAGGCACGTGATTGCAATGATTGAGGGAGGACCTATTCCGGTAGGACAGTCTTACTCAAGATGATAGTATGCTATCTGGTTTACCTTTATCATCGTGTACTGCTTCAGGTGACCTTACAGGTCGCTATTACACGCTGATAGAGCCCTTAGGATTCTTGTTTGGCTGCCAGCAGTATGATAGCGATCATATACGTGAGAGCTGGTGGTCTATAAGCACATCCTTAAAAGGTCCCTTATCGTGAGAGTTTCGAGACAGGGCACCGATTCTCCAGAGTAGACTATTGTATACAGTCGAGACCCCGACGAGGGGCGGTGGCCGGTCTCATAAGCCACTGGTGTCAGTTGGTTCACCTAAGATGTATACAGGTGCTCATTGGGTTATGAGTACACCGGACAGGACTCGCCGGGAACATGCTAGTTGGTCTTATACTTGACGTCAGATAGCAGTTCCCTGGTGACATGTGTACAGGTTAGTTCATCGACCTGAGATCGTCATTTATCTCGTGTGAGTTCCCACTGTGCTTTGATTACTACCCTACCACGGCTCAAAGGAGTCGTGCAAACAGGTTTTAGTTGGGTACAGTCCCGAGCCACATGGAGGCAGTGAGCGGATCTGCAGGGGTTCGTCTCTCCCGGTATTGGGGGTGAGGTCGCGCTGTGTCTAGGAGAGCCATTACACAAAGCCCTCGGCCGAGGCAGGAGATTTACTGGTAGGTATTCCAGTAGTATCTCAGGGTGTTCTGGGCTACGCTCCGACACGACTTGTACCGCTTTTGGGGGTCTGACTTTTACCAACTCCCTAGGCCCGCCATGCGATACTCATAGACGAACGGACCGGACTGTACGGATATTGTCACTGACAGGCTCAGTAGGGTGTCAGGATGAGTTCGCTCATCGACGTCCCTTTTGGTCAATAGCTGGTGGCCCGTCACGTATTGGCTAATACCTCTGACGTGCTAGTGGTTAAATCCACAGCCATAGTATTGACGAGTCTTTAGAGTCCACCATACTTACAGTTACTCAAGCTTTCGGGCGAAACGCTGTAGAGGCCGTATGGAGATATGGCAGGGTCCGATCAAATACGTACGGTATTGTACGGATCAGGATCGGAAAGTTTTGTACTAGTGGCCGTATAGTTATATGGCAGGGTTCGATCTGATACGTGCGGTATTGCACGGATCAGGATCGAACGCATATTACTAGCCGGCTTTGGTTTAAGCCGGATCCTAGTTTAGTACAGTGTAGATTTTGTCTCATTGCATTTGTATCCGGTAGGAATACAGATGCGGGTGTGTATGCACAGTATCGGGGTTTTCCTGTAATTTATTACGGGACCAGTTTTCTGGCGTTGCTAGTTTGCATTCCGTTCCGGCCGGTTTTCCTTTGTTCTTTCCCGGCCGGACTTTTCTGATGGAGGGGGTAATTTGCAGTTTTGCAAATTACATTTGAGGAGGGGGTTTCTTGCATATGTATTATTTATGATAGCATCTTTAGATACCATTCTTTTCCTTCATCATTTCTTGCAAAAGGTGATTAGGATTGATTTAGAGTTTGATATGAGTTTTGTTATCATGATGTTTGGCTATGGTCACCACTTGCTTTTACTACCATTACCTTCCTTCTAAGGTTGAGGTTTTGTATTCCCTCCTCCACCATTCTCATTTTAGAGATGAGAGAACTCACTTGAGAGAAAAGAGAAGAAGAGGTTTTGATTCTTGAGAGTTTTCATTCTTGATCTCATTTTCATGCTAGAAAAATGCAAGCACCATTTTTCTAATCTTGATTCCTCCATCATCTTCAAAGGCAACAAACCCCAAAGAGACAAGCATCACCTACACTACATTCTACAGCACACATTGGGCATGTCGACTTGCCGGCTTCATGCTCGAGTTGCCTCGGTATTGAGGCGGGAGCCCGTAAAAGACGCAGGCGATGTGGTGCCCTTCCGGCGAGGAGGCGATGACATGGAGACTAGACTTTCCGCGGGAGATCGGGACGATGACGAGAAGACCGGAGGACTTGGATCACTTGGTATACTTCTCTTCCCATCTCTTGTTTGCTAGCATTAGGTTAATGGTTAACGATCCGGGTTTTATTGTCCGCGGTAGCGTCAGTTTCCGAGTAAGGAAAATTTTTGATTCCGCATTTTGGCCTCGGTAAGACGGCCGGGGCGCTGCCGTGGCGCAACACATACTATCATGTCGAGCAAGAAAGTCCTCCCTATATATGTCCCAGCATCCACTACAATATACATCCTATGTATAGTAATGGCCTCTAGGGCATACATATAACTAACAATCTCCCACTTGCACTAGGGCCATCTGTAGCAGTGGTCGTAGTATCTCATACTCAACCATCCCATGAAAGTCTCTCTCTGGGAATAGGCCTTCGTGAGTGGATCCGCTGCGTTATCCTCTAAGTCTGCTCTCCTTTCCTCGATCACCCTGGAGATCAACCATCTCCATGATCAGGTGATACTGCCTTAGAATAAGTCTGGATCACTGATGGGACCGTCGTTCCTTGGTATAAGCCACAACTCCATTGTCTCACAATGGTAGGAACGTAGTTCATTTCATGAACTAATATACACCCAAAACATCTTCTTTGGTAGCATCTTGAGTAGCGATGTATCCAGCCTTTATCGTCTAGTATGCCACGGTATCTAGCTTGGAACTCTTCTAACATACCGTCCCTTTACTGAGGGTAAAGACAATGCCTGCGACTGACATTCAGTCGTCTTTATCACCTTGGAACCTTTCCAGTGATTCTCTCCAGGATCGATTGATACCATCTCACTACAGCTAGTGAGTATCCTAACATCCAATTAGATCTATCTCATAGATTCAAAATCCAGGATTTAGTAGGTATCATTTTGATCCTGCACGGAGAATCTTTGTGATAAGCGGAGATTGACCGAGCGTAGCATAGGAAACTCCTTCCCTATCAAGAGTATGTCGTCCACGTACTCTACGAGGATCACTACCATACTCCCTACTACCTTTTCGTATATACAAGGTTCATCTACCATTTTGATGATGTCAAACTGTTTGACTAACTCATCGAAACAGATGTTCCAACTCCGCGATGCCTGCTTTATCCTATAAAGCATCTTGCACACATTTCCGCTGCTCCCACTGTCTACGAAGCCCTCTGGCTGTGTACTTATAAACGCTCTCTTCCAAAACATCATTTAGAAAAGCAGTCATGACACCCAACCACCAGATATCGTAGTCATGGTATGCAGCCGTGGCAAGTAGGATCTGGATGGACTTAAGCATAGATCCTTAGAAAAAGTTTCATCATGATCCATACCTGGTCAATGATTCAAACCTTTAATAAGTCTAGCTTTGAAAGTCTCAACTTTTCGATATACACCAAGTAATCTTCTCAAGATATACTTGCTCCTGATGGGGATTTAACCCTTCAGATATAGCAACCAAAGTCCATACTTTGTTGGTGTACATGGATTCCATCTCAGATTGCTAAGCATCCAGCCATTCTTACAGAGTCTCACTCCTGATGGCCAGCTCGAAACTAGTTGGGTCATCATCTCATGATGTAATCTTCGCTCCCACTGTCATAGAGAAACCGAAGTATCTCTCAGGTGGGTGAGGAACCCTACTAGATCGGCGGAGAGGCTGAAGTTCGTCGGTCGCTATTAAATCCTCTGGTTCTACCAAGTCATCTGCTGTCATTTGTATAGCTGGAACCTTTCCAGTTGTACATAACAGACCTTGCCTCGAGCTTGTCCGGATTTTGCTTTTAGACATTGGCCGGACAACCCCAAATCTTAACTGACTTAAGAGATGGGCTCTTCCCTTTCCATATCATATATGAAGTGGTAGGCAACTGATTTGATTCGAACCCAATTCAATAGGTATGCAGCTTCATAAGTGCATAACTCCCAAATGGAAATAGGTAACTCAGTAGTACTCATCATAGAGCACACCGTATCAAATAGGGTTTATCTGCTCCGCCCCGATATACCATCGTACTATGGTGTATTCGGAGGAATAACGCCGAGAGAGAATCTCATTCTCCTTAAAATAGTCCAGGAGTTCCGTGCTCAAGTATTCTCCTCCCTGATCTCATCATAGGACATAATGCTTATACCCGTATTTTGGTTCTTTACTTCTAACTTATATTCTGTGAATATCTCAAAAGGTTCGGACTTGTGTTTCAACAAGAACATAAATCTGAATCTCGAGAGATTAACAGAGAATGTAATGAAGTACAAAGAACCGGTCTTGGCATGTGTAGACAGGGGACCTGCATACATCAACATGTATCATCCTAAGAGTTCACTAACTCTTTCTCTGTTTTCAATAAACAGAGCTATGGTCATCTTATCTTTGTGACATGACTGGCGAGTTCCACAAGATGTAAATTCAAACTGATTTAAATATGCATCTAAATGTAACTTCAGCTAGTCGGGTCGCATTGATATGACCTAGTCTACAATACCTCAAGAAGGATTCGTTCATTTCTGAACTCTTCCTCTTGTGTGTATTCCGTATACTATGAACTGTAGTTTGATTTAGAACATTAATGCTTTTAGATAACGTGCCTGAACCGATCAACTTTTGATATAGGAAATGTTCAAAACATTATCCAACAATACAAAATTATATCCTTCTTTACTAATAAAAAGACTGATATGATTTTGTATATCAGGTTCGGTATCTAATAACATTCGTTCAGAATCAATGTATTACAATACAGGGTGACAGTGACCAACAGACTTGGCTGCAACACTTGCCCCGTTTTCTGTCTCATGAAACTTATCACCCGTTCTCAGTTTTTCTACCCTTTTGTAGCCCTATGTAACAGATTACATATCTGGGATCCTGATCCGGTATCATATACCAAGGATGCGGAGGATAATGAGAAACAGTTCTTTGTAATGAACACACCCGAAGATGATGCATCAACATGCACTCTCTTCGTTTGGGCGGCACGGGAAATCTGGTATTCCCCAATTTCCTGCTCTGTCTTATAACATTTATAAGTTGGAGCGGGACCAACGTTCCCAGCTCAGTATAACAAGCGGGTTCGGTCAATATTCTGTATTATTATCTTGATTAAGGCGTGATATGGTCGCTACCAGGAGAGAGAGAGAAGAAAACACTCAGTGTGCGCTCTTCCAAGAATAGATTGGTTATTATTTTATCTAATCAGGATGGCTCCCACTGCTTTTTATCAAATCTTCCTTCAAACCCTAAAAGGAAAGACTAGCCGAGATTAATTACACACTACAAGTTCGCCAATCTTTCAGCCAGGCCAGTGTCGGTACTTTGAGGGAGGTCTCCCGTGCTTTCGCACGAACCTAATTAATGTAAACCTCGTTTTCCCAGAGGCGTAACCCCATTGACACGTTTCTAGACACCTACTTGATCGGCTAATTGTAATGTATAAAACTCTCCCAGGAGTAACTCTTACACGCAGCGGGTATCGGGATCCAACTATCTCATAGAAGGTATGCAATCTCATTGCAAATTTCAACACTTGAAATTCCCGATAATATTTTGCCCCTAGTGTTCTATGACCTTGACGAATGCCAAACAACCCATAGTCCACTTAGTCAAGTTCAACCCGTACATTTCTTGATCGAATTAAACCTACCCGCACGACCCTTGACGAATGCCAAACAACGCCGTACGAATACCCTAATCCAATCTGCATCATATGCATAAGCAGATAAATACTAGTTAGCTACCGTACACTACGCCTTGACGAATGCCAAACTACCGCAGCACGAATACTAACTAGTACTTATCTGAAATGACGGAGGGCTATGACAGGTTTTTCTGAAAACCTATTGCGTAATGAACTTGACATCGTTGTAGGATCGAATGAATTTTTAAATGGAGTGTTTTTGAGGCTTTTCTAGTTTTGCTAAAGGAGTCACTCCCGGTGAAGGGATCGTCGGTCCTTTCCTCGTCGAATGAGGTGCAGGATATATCATATATATCACTGTGCAAAGCAAAAACACTTAAAAGCAATCAAAAGACAAACCGAGGGTATAGCATCTGCCAGTTATTGTTAAAGGAGTCACTCCCGGTGAAGGGATCTCGGTCCTTTCCTTATCGAATAAGGTGCAGGATATATCACATATACCGCTGTGCAAAGCAAGAACTGTAGCTACCTGTTTTATTTTGAAATTCGATTCTACAACATCTTTAGGTTTCTTTTATTTCATTAATCTCATTAATGAAGTCCCATCATTTAAGTACCTAAACATCACAGATAAATACGACGTACACTTATGCCATCCGCATTCGCCTCGATGTCCCCTCGTGCACCGTTAGGTTAGGTAACTAACGGCAGAGCGGGGCAGGGCTAGCGCGGGTGTAAAACATAAGTAACGTCTATATAATATATCATATATACTATATACTGTATCTATCAAAGAACATCACATGATTACATCACAGATATCGCAGCAGAATAATCATATGAAATATTGGATATACTAGGACATCCGTGTTTTCAATACGAGCTAGTATAAAACACGGATTCCACGGTCGCGATGAATAGCCAAACCCTCACCCCTAGACCCCTACGAGAGCGGCAAGCAACCCTACCAATTCTAGAGTTAGGAGACCCGGACTGGACTCCTCGAGTTGGTCTCCCACTGGACTCCAGAACCCGGTTACTTGTGCCCTCCTCCTTGGGTCTATCCTAGTGCGGAAAAGTAAATAATATACAAAAGGTGACAACTTCCGCAACCTGGAAGTGCCCCAATAAAAGAATATTACATACAAGTTTTTACATGAATGAAAATGAAAAACACTCATCTCACATAAAAACCCCCCGGCTATTCAAACACGACGATCCAATATAACATATCCAGCAACACATAACATCACATGTCATCAACGTAAGTAAATATGCGCATCCCAATTGTCGTTGACATATAGCAACGAAACCGGCGATATCACATATTACACTTACGGTCACAGAAAAGAAAGTGTAAAACTACAACAGTTGGAATCCGCAACCACCTCAGACATCGCATGTCTGACCAAATGAATTACTTAGACATCGCATGCCTAACAATTATAAACCCCGCATTTTAGTCTCATTATCGAAAACACTTTTCAATATCAAGTCGGGCAATTCAACAAGATTCCCGACAGTCTGATCGAATGCTCGTCGCAAACTTTAGTAGGCGGCCGCACCCCCGATACCGTCGACGAAGTGCACCAAGGCGGAACACCACTGCCGCGAGCACCCGAACGGATGCTTTCGGCGAAGGGGTTCTCCTACAGTCACTTGGTCGGGGCTATGGGGAGAGGCTGTCTATTAAGTTTATCCGGCGAGTATCCGCGTACGCTACGTGATTGCGACGGACTTTTGATCATATCAAAATTCCGTGGCAACCGATCAAGTGAGACTAAAGTGCTATGTTTATAACATTCATTCAGTTATCTCATAACTTATTGTGAATTCCAATTATTGTATCCCATTCCGGATAAATAGAAAATGTTAAACTTTCCGATCGAACAATCGAACACCCAAGTTTTCCCGATACAGCTCAACACATGAAATAAGTCTAACAACATTCAGTTCGTGCCTCAGTACCAACGGTCCAGCCGTAGAAGGGTCAAGCCAACGCCTCACATGTGGCACGCCGTACAGCCCCAAACCCGAAGGTTCAAAGGGCAGTTCAAGACGGTCACATAATCGAGTTAAGGTTTGTTGTCTTCTAGAGGGTCCATCGCGTTACTTGCACTACTTCGAACGTCGTTAAACTACGGAAAAATCCAACACTTGGAAATTTCCCGACAGGGGAAAAATTGGGTATTTATATCTGGTCGAACTTTTTAACATATTCTAAAATTTATCCGGAAAGCCACACTGACAAAATTTGATAATCCGATCGAATCTTTGATTCCCAAAACAACCCCAGAATACTCTTCTGTCGAGTCACAATAAAAATACCCCAGAAAATACAGCATTAAATTATATGAGTTACTGTGCAGAAATCATTAAACAAAGGAACAGTACTGCCGCGGAACCGCCGCACCATGCATAGCACGTGCCGCGGTTCCGCGGTGGAAATGTCGATTCAGACCCTCGTATTTCACAGTAATTCATAAAACACCCTGCTTGATTTTCTGCGTATTTTTAATTTCGAAAAATCCCAGAATTTGGAAAAAGTCCAGAGAGCTATTTTGAGTTTGGGTTTCGGGTCGATCGGACTTCAAAATCCGTCTAGACTTCGCCTAAGGCTCTAGCTAGGCTCTGATACCACTGTAGGGTTCCTAGGCACTTTAGTGAGGTCTCACAAGGCATCAGCCATGCCCGTTTCAAAATTTATATGCCGAGAAACCCTAGACTACGGATCGTTAGCTAGATGTCTAGGCGAAAAGCAAGCTAGTTAACACTTAACTATAAGATACGGAAATACAACCTTTGTAGATCCGGTGCTCCACCTCCACGGCTCCGCAATGAAGTCCTCTCCGCTGTCAAAATCGAACCATGACTCTCACGGTGGTGTCATCGGAGAAAAGACCGGGCTAGGTCGTCGACAACGTGCCGAAGATGATCTACGTCGAAGCATCACTAGATCAAGCTCCACCTTCACCAAGCAATGAATACTTGTGAAGGAAACACACTCTACTACTTGGCAAGAGGTAGAGGATGAAGAAATAGGAAGTGGGTAGACTTTAGTTTTGGATTTCTCACTAGTTTTCATCACTTGCCATTGGAGTAGCAAGCTTTTTCTTCATGTTGAAGAAGATGAAGATGAAGAAGAAGATATGATAAGTTAATTAGAATAGAATAGAAAATCAATTCTTATCATAATTCTAACTATGGTTATGTGTAGAGATTGACCAAGGTTAAAGGAATGGTTAGGGTTAAGGATGAGATAAGAATGGTGGACTAGGTCAAAGCTTCATGAAGCTTTAACTAAACAACAAAAAAAAGCCACCATTCTTTTCTCTTTTCCATTTATTTTCCAAAATGTATAAACAAATAAATAAATGAATAAATAAGTAATGGAAAATAAAACCCTAATTATATGTTTAACCATGATTTAATTCTTTACACTTAACCAAGTAAACATGTATCATCAAACATGATACAATCATGTGTACAAAAGTATATCACATATACAATGTGCACAAATCGAGTGAGAAAATCCATTTAAAGTGAACCAATATTAGTTAATGCAAAGTAATATATCAAATATATAATTATGCATTAAATCATTAAATCAACACTTGATTTAACGACCCGGTCATATCGCATATAACCGACTAATATCAACAGTAACAACTTATCGAATCAACACTTGATCCGATAACCCGGCTATATCGCATATAACCGATCAATGTCACAAATCGCGAGAATCGAATACAGTATCACATACTGGTATCATTCTCGGTCCCGCACATATCTCATATGCGCTCCTATTTCGTTTCGCTTGAGCCAGGAAACCTCTGTGTAGGACTCTAAAGATTCGTCAATACGCCGGTAGCAGATGATGATCATATCAAGCACCCACAAGCCGCAAGCGGTCTGCTAAACGTAACGGCCACCCGGGTATTGAGCGATCAGAAGATCGACGAGCAAGCCCGCTCACACTCCAGTGAATCCAACCAGTAAGACTACCGTACAGTCCGGTCTATCCGTCTGATATATCGCATATCTTGCCTAGGGGTGGTAAACGTCAGACCCCAATAGCTCGATAAGTCGTGTCGATATGAGGTCTATAACAATTCGAGAAACTACTGGTAACACTTACCAGTAAATCTCAGCAACCTTGGCCAGGGATTTCCTGTTATAGCCAATCGAACATAGCGCAACACCAACTCCCTATACCGGGAGAGACGAATCCCCTCCTATCGCTCATTGCCTCCATGTGACTCGGGAATGTACCCAAAAACCACCGTTTTGCACGCCCTCTTGGACGTGGTAAGATGGAAATCAAAGCACAGTGGGAACCACACAAGACTCTATGACGATCTCGGGTCAACAGACTACTCTGTACCAGTGTCACCCGAGAACTGCCATCTGACGTGAGGAATAATACCATCTGGGAGTTCTCGGCGAGTCCGTCCAGTGTACCCAGTCTCCACTGAGCACCCGTATATCATCTCCGATGTCAAACACCAATGGATATGGGATCATCCATCGCCCATCTGTATGGGTCGAGAAGGTATACGCTAGTCTACTCTGGTATATCGATGCCCCGTCTCGATACACCCACGACTAGGGACTTTCAAGGATGTACTTATGGACTACCATGTCCCCACTAGTATGATCCGCATCATAGTCCAAGTAGTCAAGTACACATCCTAAGGGCTTTACCAACATGTAACAGAGAGACAATCAATGTACACGTTAAGGTAAAGAGTAACCAGATAGCATACGATCTTGTCGAGCAAGAAAGTCCTCCCTATATATGTCCCAGCATCCACTACAATATACATCCTATGTACAGTAATGGCCTCTAGGGCATACATATAACTAACAGACTTATCAGTTAGTGGGGTCTGACGTTTACCACCCCTAGACTTGATATGCGATGTATCAGACGAGCAGACCGGACTGTACGGGAAGTGGTACCGTCAAGCTTTTACAGGAGTTGGAGCGGGCTTTCTTGCTGATCTTCTGATCCCTCAATACCCGGGTAGCCGTTACGTCCAGCTAGTACCGCTGATGGCTTGTGGGTGCTTGATATGATCATCACCTACTGCCGGCGTATTGACGAGTCTTTAGAGACCTACATAGAGGTTTTACTGGCTCAGGCAAAAAGAAATAGGAGCGCATATGTGATATAAGCGGGACCGAGAATAATGCGTGTATGTGATACCGTATTCTAATCTCGCGACTTTTTGTATCGGTCGGTTATATGTTATATAGCCGGGTTATCGAATCAAGGGTTGATTCGATAAGTCGATACCTTGGATGTTAGTCAGTTATATAAGATATAACCGGATTATTAAGTCAAGTGTTGATTTAATAATTTAGTGTATAATTGTATATTTGATATACTAATTTACATTAACTAACATTTGTTCACTTAAGGATATTTCTCACATGTGCACAACTTTAATATATATGTGATATATATTAAAATGTGTTTTCATTTTGTATCATGGTTATTGATACATCATACATGGGTGTGCAAGACATACACCATTCTATTTTAAATGGTGGTTTATAATTATTTAAGGTAATTACAAATTAGTGGAGCTTTTGTCAAAAGCATGAAGCTTGTAGAAGCTTGTGGATGCTTTGACAAAGTCCACAAACTTTGTTTTACTTTAGATTTTTATTAACCTAACCATTTTTTATTAGCCATGGTTATGTCTCTACATGAGTTAGTATATGATACTCACTCACCCATGGTTAGCTCTTTTGACTTGATCATTATCCTCATCTTTTCTTTTGTTCATCTTCTTTTTCTTCTTCTTTGAGCAAAAGAAAAGCTTGCTAGGGTTTTAAAAAGAGATTGAAAGATTGTGAGAAATCAAATTCTAAAGAGAACCCACTTCCTATTTCTCCATCCTCTACTAGACTAGCAATTTAGTTTAGGGTGTTTGCTTCACTAATTCTCTAGGTTAGTGAAGTAGTAGCTTGAGTTGGTATTCCCTCGACGTAGATCATCTTAGGCCTCAAAGAATTCAAGCAAGGACGCTTCTTTCGCCTCGTGAAGCCATGCAAAAGCCCGGGAGAACCATGATCACAGCGAAGGGACTACGACAAGGAGCTTTAGAAGTGAAGGACCGATCTACAAAGGTTGTATTTCGTATTCACTTAGTCGTAAATGATATTTACTTGCATGTGTAACCCTAATAATCTATCAAAGATCTTGTTTAGGGTTGTTCGGTACGGCTAAAATTTTAATCGGGCATGGTTGATGCCTTCTTAACCCTTATTAGAGTGCCTAGTAACCCTACAGTGGTATCAAAGCCTAGCTAGAGCATTAGGCGACATGTTTACGAAGTTAAAACTCTGATCGAACCCCGAAACGTCGAAATAGACCCCTCTATGGAAATTTTGTAAAATTGTGATTTTTTCTACATTAAAAATACTCAAAAAAATCAGCAGGGAATTCTAAGAGTTACTGTAAAACATGACACTCTAATTCCACCAAAGCGCCGCGGAACCTCGGCAATACCTTGCTTGCGCGGCGGTTCTGCGGCGGAATAGTAGAATTAAGGTTAGTGTTTTGTACAGTAATATCCGTATGTGATTCAGTAAAATTCTGGGTATTTTTAATCTGACTCAAGAGTTGAGTGCTCTGGCGATTATTTTGTATTCGTTGATTCGATCGGAAAATTTAATTTCGTTCTTTTTCGGATAATTTAGAAAGTATTAAAATGTTCGAACGGATATCATTAACTCACTTTTTCCCGACATGAAAACTTTCAAATGTTGATTTTTTCTTGAGTTTAAATCTTTCGGAAAAACGTTCAAGTAACACGATGGACCCTCTAGAAGAACACAAACCCTAACTCGATTATGTGACCGTATGAACCGCCTCTAAATCTTAGGGTTTGGGGCAGTACGGCGTGCCACATGTGAGGCGTTGGCTTGACCCTTCTACGGCTGGACCGTTGGTACTGTGACGTATTCTGGAATTTTTAAACTCCGCTCAAGTGTTGAGCTATTTAGGAAATCTTGGGTATTTGATTATTCGATCGGAAAGTTTAATACTGTCTATTTATCTGGAATGTGATACAATATGTGGAATTCATAAAGTTAAGCATGAAATGCGAAGTATGTGATATTTCGGATTTACGATGTCTAAAGTGATTGTGAATTCCAAATGTTGTAGTTTTACACTTTCTTTTCTGCGACCGTTTGTGTAATATGTGATATCGCCGGTTTCGTCGCTATATGTCAATGATAATTGGGATGCACATATTTACTTACGTTGATGATATGTGATGTTATGTGTTGCTGGAAATGTTATATTGGATCGTCGCGTTTTTGAATAGCCGGGGGTTTTATGTGAGATGAGGGTTTTTATTTTCATTCATGTAAAATTCATTGTATGTAATATTCTTTTTATTGGGGCACTTCTGGGATGAGGATGATGTCACCATTGTATATTATTTACTTTTCCGCATTAGGTAGACCCAAGGAGGAGAGCACAAGTAACCGGGTTCTAGGGTCCAGTGGGAGACCAACTCGAGGAGTCGAGTCCGGGTCACCTAACTCTAGAATTGGAAGGGTTGCTTGCCGCTCTCGTAGGGGTCTAGGGGTGTGGGTTTGGCTATTCATCACGACCGTGGAATCCGTGTTTTATAGAGGCTCAAAATAAAACACGGACCTCCTAATATATCAATTATTTCATATGATTCTTCTGCTGTGATATCTGTGATGTGATCATTTAATATGTTGTGATAGATACTGTATATAGTATATATGATATATTATATAGACGTTACTTATGTTTTACACCCGCGCTAGCCCTGCCCCGCTCTGCCGTTAGTTACCTAACCTAACGGTGCATGAGGGGACATCGAGGCGAATGCGGATGGCATAAGTGTACGCCGTATTTATCTGTGATGCTTAGGAAGCATAAGCTGATGGGATTTATTAATGAGATTAATAAAAACAAAAGAAACCTAAAAGATGTTGTAGAATCAAATTTTCAAAAAGAGTAGCTACAGTTTTTGCTTTGCATAACGATATATATGATATATCCCGCACCTTATTCGATGAGGAAAGAGCCGAGATCCCTTCACCGGGAGTGACCTATTTAGCAAAACTGGCAGATGCTACAACACTCGGTTTGGTTTTTGATTGCTTTTGGAGTTCTTTGCTTTGCATAGCGATATATATGATATATCCGGCACCTTATTCCATAAGGAAAGAGCCGAGATCCCTTCACCGGGAGTGACCTCTTAGCAAAACAAATGAATGCCTCAAAATAACTCCATTTCAAAATTCACTCGATTCTACAACGATATCAAGTTCATTACACTCATGGTTTTCTGAAAAACCCGCGTAGCCCTCAGACATTTCAGATAGATTTTACTTAGTTTTCGTCCTACGGTAGTTTGGCATTCGTCAAGGCGTAGTGGACGGTAGCTATTTACTATTTATCTGTAGCTTATGATGCGATTGGATTAGGGTATTCGTACGGTGTTATTTGGCATTCGTCAAGGGTCATGCGGGTGGGTTTAATTCAATCAATAAATGTACGGGTTGAACTTGACTAGCGCACTATGGGTTGTTTGGCATTCGTCAAGGTCATAGCATGTTAGGGGCAAAAGCATTATCAGGAATTTCAAGTGTTGAAATTTGCAATGAGATTGCATACCTTTTATGAAATAGTTGGATCCCGATACCAACTACGAGTAATTGTTACTCATGGGAGAGTTTTACACAGGACAATTAGCCGATCAAGTAGGTGTCTAGAAAGGTGTCAACGGGGTTACGCCTCTGGGAAAACGAGGTTTACTTTAATTAGGTCCGTGCAAAAGCACGGGGAACCTCCCTCAAAGTACCGACACTAGCCTGGCTGAAAGATTGGCGAAATTGTAGGGTGTAATTAATCCCGGCTAATCTTATCTTTTAGGGTTTGAAGGAAGATTTGATAAAAACAGTGGGAGACATCCTGATTAGATAAGATAATAACCAATCTAATCTTGCCAGAGCGTACGCTAAGGTGTTTTCTTCTCTCTCTCTCCAGGTAGCGACCATGTCAGGCCATAACCAAGATAATAATATGGATGTATTGACTGAACCCACTTATTATACTGAGCAGGGGATCGTTGGTCCCGTTCTTTCTTATAAAAGTTATAAGACTGAACAGGAAACAAGAGAATATCTGGATTCTCATGCCGCCCAAATAAAGAACATGCATGTTGATGCATCTTCTTCGGGTGTGTTAGTTATTGAGAACTGTTTCTCAGTTCACCCTACGTCCTGGGTATTAGATGCCGGATCGGGATCCCACATATGTAAATTGTTACATGGGCTACGTAAAGGTAGAGAACTGGGAAAAGGTGATCGTTCCGTTCAAGTAGGGTATGGTGCAAGTATTGCAACCAAAGCAGTTGGCGAATATCACCTAGTATTACCAAGTAGTAATACATTGATTCTGAATGAGTGCTATTATATACCGAACATGATGTGCAACATTATATCAGTTTCTTTATTAAGTAAAGAAGTATATAATTTTGTAGTACAGGATAATGTTATGAACATATTCCTGAATCAAAAGTTGATTGGATCAGGCTCGTTACATAATGGCATATTCATTCTCAATCAAAATACAGTCTTTAATATACAAAACACACACAAAAGGAAGAGTTCAGAAATGAACGAATCCTTCTTATGGCATTGTAGACTTGGTCATATCAATGCGACACGGCTAGCTAAGTTACATAAGGATGGATATTTGAATCCGTTCGAATTATCATCTTATGATACTTGCCATTCATGTCTCAAAGGAAAAATGACCAAAACTCCGTTTAGTGGACACAGAGAAAGAGTTATGGAACTCTTAGGACTGGTACATAGTGATGTATGCGGTCCTATGTCTACGCATGCCAGGAATGGTTCTTCCTACTTCATTACATTCACTGACGATCTCTCTAGATACGGACATGTGTTCCTGATAATACACAAGTCTGAAGCTTTTGAGAAATTCAGAGAATATAAGCACGAAGTAGAGAACCAAACGGGCAAAAGAATTACGATCCTTCGATCTGATCGAGGAGGAGAATACTTGAGCAATGATTTTCTAGATTATCTAAAAGAGAATGGGATTCTCTCTCAGCTTACTCCTCCTTATACACCACAGCACAACGGTGTATCGGAACGGAGGAATCGCACACTATTATATATGGTGCGCACTATGATGAGCACTGCTGAGTTGCCTATTTCCTTCTGCGGGTATGCGCTTTAGATAGCCATACACCTATTGAATATGGTTCCTACCAAATCAGTGCCTACTACTCCATATGAGATATGGAAAGGGAAGAGACCATCTCTTAAGTATGTTAAGATATGGGGTTGTTCGGCCTATGTCAAAAGACGAAATCCGGACAAACTCGAGGCAAGATCTGTCTTATGTATGTTTGTAGGATATCCCAAAAATTCACAAGGGTATATCTTTTACCACCCCGAGGAACAAAAGGTGTTTGTTTCTCGACATGCCACTTTCTTAGAAAAAAGTTTTCTTATGAAACAGATTAGTGGCATTGAGATAGAACTGGAAAAGGTTCCAGCGACACAAACTATAACAGAAGACTTGGTAGAACCAGAGGATTCAGTAGTACTTGACGAACCCCAGCGTCTCTTCCGATCTAGCAGGGTTTCTCATCCACCTGAGAGATACTACGGTTTTCTCATTGATGGTGGGAGTGAAGATTGCATCATGGAAGATGATGACCCAACTAGTTTCGAGCAGGCCATCACGAGTGGTGACTCAGTGAAATGGCTAGCTGCAATGCGGTCCGAGATGGAATCCATGTACACCAACAAAGTATGGACTTTGGAAGATGCTCCTGAAGGGGTAAAACCCATTGGGAGCAAGTGGATCTTCAAGAAAAAACTTGGTGTAGATGGGAAAGTGGAGACTTTCAAAGCTAAACTTGTTGCAAAGGGTTTTCGTCAAAGACCAGGTGTGGACTATGACGAAACCTTTTCTCCAGTGGCTATGCATAAATCCATTCGGATCATGCTTGCCATCGCTGCATATCATGACTACGAAATCTGGCAAATGGATGTTAAGACTGCCTTTCTAAACGGTGATTTAGAAGAGAGCGTGTGCATGACTCATCCAGAGGGCTTCGTAGCTAATGGGAGCAGCAGGAAGGTGTGCAAGCTGCATAAATCCATTTATGGATTAAAGCAAGCATCGCGGAGTTGGAACATCTTCTTTGACGTCGTTATCAAAGAGTTTGATTTCGTCAAAAACGGAGATGAACCTTGTATCTACAAGAAGGTGGCAGAGAGTAAGGTTGTCTTCCTCGTATTGTACGTGGACGACATACTCTTGATAGGAAATGACATTCCTATGCTGCAATCGGTCAAGCTCTTCTTATCACAAAGGTTCTTAATGAAAGATCTAGGTGATGCCTCCTGCATACTAGGAATTATTATCTATAGAGATAGATCTAAAAGGATATTGGGATTGTCCCAATCCAGGTACATTGACACCATACTAAAGAGGTTTAGTATGGAAGAATCCAAGCGTAGGAACTTACCCACGATCTCAGGGCTCACTCTCTCCAAAGAGATGTCTCCCAAGACTGATTTAGAGAGAGCTCGCATGCAAGGTATACCCTATGCTTCGGCTGTAAGCTCTATCATGTACGCGATGCTATGTACCAGACCCGATGTAGCACACTCACTAAGTGTAGTGAGTAGGTATCAAGCCGATCCTGAAGAGAGTCACTGGACAGCTGTGAAGAGCATTCTCAAGTACTTACGAAGGACTAAAGAGATGCTCTTGGTGTATGGTAACGGAGAACTCCAAGTGGAGTCCTTTACCGATTCGAGCTTCCAGAGTGATAAAGAAGACTCTAAGTCGCACTCGGGATTTGTCTTTACCCTTTACGGAGGGACGGTTAGCTGGAAGAGTTCCAAGCAGGAAACCGTGGCAGACTCAACGATGGAGGCTGAATACATCGCTGCCAACGATGCTGCCAAAGAGGCTGTCTTGATAAGGAAGTTCATTACTGAACATGGAGTGGTTCCATCCATTGAGCATCCAATACCTTTGTATTGTGATAACAATGGAGCGGTGGCTTTGGCCAAGGAACCCAGGTCCCATCAGCGATCCAAGCATATTCTGAGGCGGTATTACCTGATCCGGGAGATAGTTGATCGCCGGGAGATCGAGGTCAGGAGGGTTGATACGAAGAACAACACTGCGGATCCATTCACGAAGGCCATTCCCCAGATACAGTTTGAGAGACTCTTCGGGATGCTTGGTATGCGATACTACAGCAGCTGGCCCTAGTGCAAGTGGGAGATTGTTAGTTGTATGTATGCCCTAGAGGCCAGTATTGTACAGATGATGTATATTATATTGGATGCTTAGACATATATAGAGAGGACTTTCTTGCTCAATATGATAATATGCTATCTGGTTGCTCTTTATCTTAACATGTATACTTGTCTCTTGATACTGCCTTATAGTTACATGTTGGTAAAGCCCTTAGGATGTGTACTTGACTACCTGGACTATGATACAGATCATACTAGTAGGGACAGTGTAGTCCATAAGTGTAACATTTAGAAAAAGTAAGAAATAAATAAAATCAATTAAATTAAAGATAAAGTGATAAATGACAAATCGGTTAAAATCAAATATGTCAATCTTCATAAGTTATATGTAATACAAATTAAATTAGAATTTTTGAATGTAATTTAAATAAGTTATAAGGGTTTTAATGATAAATTTAGCTTCATTTTAATAAAATGTGTGTTTTATAATAAGTTAAGTTGTGAGGGGTTAAATTGTAAAGTTTAGGTTTTATGCAAATACAAGATTGTTGAGGGTAAAAGTGAAACAAATGATATCATTTCAGTTCTGAAATCTAATTCAAATTAAAACAAAAATTGAAGATAATGGCTAGAACACCTCATGCTTGCATGAGCACCTTCAACCTCCACCTCCTCCTTGCATGAAACATGCACACCCTAGCTCATGACACCTCCACCTTCCCTTATCCTTTCCCCATTCACTTATATAGCTCATTTTCAGTTTAAACATCAGATTAAAAATTCAAATGAATTGAAAGAAAAGGAAAATTTAGAGAGAAAAAGAAAGAACAAGAACAAGAAGAAGAAGATGGAACTTGTTCATGGAGAGGGTTCATCATCAAGCTAGGAGGGACTTAGCCATTTGGAGGGTTATTCATACAGCAAATTAGGAGGGTAAACTTCTTAAACACAGTAGGGATTAGATTCTGTAGCTTAATTAGTTTAGAGTTAATCAAGTCACATAATATCGTATTTTAGGTAAATTTAGTGTCTGTTAGAATCTGCTGTGATCTGGAAGATAATTAAATTAATTAAACAGAGTTAAAATGATTTAGGAATCAACTAGAGCAAACCACTAGAAGACGACACCAGGGGGCCGGTTTTGGGCCGGCGGCCAAGCAAGAAAGGCCGGCGTCGCCGGCCATAGGGAGGACTTTGGGGGTTTTCTCTTTTGGGTAGTTTACAGTATACAATTTAGGCTATTTTGGTACTGTTTATTTAAATTAGTTTTACTGTAGTTAAAATCTGGGAACATATATCGGAAAGGGAATCGTAAAACACTAAATACGACACGAATAAATCACGTCGCGTTTTAAATTCTGAAACAGTGTAGATTATGGTTAAAATCCAGCAAGATTAAGTGTTTAATAACTTGATATAATCAGATAATACGTAGCTTGTGAGTGGGAAAGAGTGTTTTCATTTCCGTTATATCGGGATAACCGTTTTGCTTATATACGTTAATTTGCATATTTAGACTCGAATACAAGAATTACGGAAGCCGCGAGGAAAGGGAAAGGATTAGCGATTCCGGAGTAGATTCGACTTTTCCGGTGAGTAGACTAAATATCTACCGGGGAATTTTGTAACGATGGCGTGTTTCGCCCGTGGTTTTACTAGACTTGATGTTTATATCGTTATGCTTAAATGTTAAATTGCATTCACTAAAAATAACTATAAATTGCTTAGTTGTTAGAACACGTCACAATTATCGACGAGTCATGCCACGTGCACATCTTATATGCTACACACACCTCGTCGATATTGCCATGTCACATACACTTAAATATCATACTTGTTAACATGGAATTATATCGTATTTCACATATCTAATATAGTGGTAGATTGCATCATTGACATCCTGTTACTTTATGCGTATTCGGTGTTATATATGAGGTAAATGCAGAATTGAGGATTTATGGTTTTGGGTTTTAAATACTATGGCATAAATCCAGTATTTTCATGATTGATGTGTCATGTCCACCATGAGATAATTTCTGTTTTGGTTTTATTCCGGACCGAGTGGGGGAGATATACGGTCGCGGATTTTATGTTATCCATACTGAGTGGGGGAGATATACAGTTGGATACATGGTGGACCCGGTCGAGACCGAGGGGCAGGATAGCCGTATTGAGACGGGGGAGCCTAGCGAGGTTACTCGATACCAGAATTGGTAATAAAAATACGGCGTGTATCTAGAGGATAACGACCGATATTATGGGTATAGGATCATTCGGGGAATGATGCCTATAAGAAATGAAAGTTTTGTGTCGTTGATGGACACCGAGAAATGATTTACTTGAGTTGTGATTTCCAAAGTATAATGAGATTTATTGTTGAATTTCACATATATTCATATCTCATATTGATTCATATTCAGTACCATGATTGTCATATTTACTTTATTCGCCGTTATATGTTAGTCGTATTCACTGAGTTGGCAACTCATCCCCGTTGTGCCACAGTTCCTTGCCGGGATAGAGTGGACGGGTAGCTGCGAGGCAGAGATACTTTGCAGTTGTATTCCATCTTTTGATCGTTAGGTTACATGTGTAGTAACCTTCCTTTTGGGTTTTGTATTTTGTATCTAGAAAGTCTCCATCAAACCTGTATTTTGACTTAGAAATGAAAGATGGTATATATATGTACAGTTGAGATCTGTTGGTTAGTTTCATTATTTTCCTCTTTATGAGATTCAGTAATGTTCTTTATGTGTATATTCATGTTCATTTTTGATATTGTTGATTCCAACTAGGAATACAACTAAACTTAACCTTTATTCCTTGTTTAATAAATTAACTTCATAAATTGAGATTTTTTATTTAAAAACTAAATTTTCATAAATAATTCCGCAATAAGGTATTTTGATCTTGGTTTTCGGCTTACTTGGACTTGTGCATATCTTTAGATATGATACAATCTAAGTGCCGGTCACATCCAAACTTGGGTCGTGACAAAGTTGGTATCAGAGCCTAGGAGTAACCTTACGGAATTCAATAAGGGATTTCAATAGGTTGATGTAAGTCCGAGAGTTAGGATGACCTTTGGTTTGATGGAGTAGGTGAATTAGGATGAATACAGTACCGTACGTATGTTCCACGGCATATTTACGTTATCGTATTCAGCCTAACTAACCTTAGGATGTTTATCTTGATCTATTCTTCCGTTGATTCTCCGTTATTGATTGCTTCTGTTCCCACACCTTATCAACTCTCGTTTCTTATTCCAGTTGCTATGGCTACGCTGGCTAGGCGAGCCGCAGCCAGAGATGCAGCTAGGGCGAGTCCGCCTGTGACGACGACTGGTACACCGGACGTTCCGGCGGTGCATGAGCATGTTAATCCTCCTCCAGATCGCATGACTAGGATTGAGGAGGGTATGTTGGGATTACAACGAGTGGTAGGACAGTTAGCTGAGACCACTCGAGTATTGAGATCAGATCCAGCACCGACCGTAGCAGAGTCCGAGGTACAGCCTACACAGACGGTAGCGCCAGTAGAGACGAGAGTGATGGAAGTATCCCTTGCGGAGTTCATGAGACTGAGACCCCCGGTATTTACAGGGATCGATGTGGCGGAAGATCCTCAGTCTTTTCTTGATAGAATGGCGAGGATCGGCAGATCATTGCGATGTTCTGATGCGAGGTCACTTGAGCTAACTAGCTTTCGTTTGGAGGGACTTGCACAGGAGTGGTGTGAGTCGATGGAGAGAGGGCGAGCTACGAATCTTCCTCCGATGACGTGGACCGAGTTTTCTACAGTCTTTCTTGCCAGATTTCTTCCCCAGAGTGTGAGGGACGCTAGAGCTAGCAGTTTTGAAGCGTTGAGGAAATCAACAAGTATGTCAGTAGCAGATTATGACTTACGATTCACCCAGCTATCGCGATATGCCCCATACTTAGTACCTACAGAGGAGCTTCGGGTGAAAAGGTTCCTAAGGAGTTTGGACACACAGTTGTATCTGGCGATAGGCTCCCAGCATTTTGATACATATGCACAGGCCATGGATGCGGCGATACGAGTAGAGGAGCGTTTGAGCGAGTCAGGGGTCGTTCCGGAGCCAAAGAGGAGTAGACCGGTCGTGCCGACAAATAGACAGTTTGGCCGAGGCAGAGGGTCATATCCAGGCAGATATACTCCAGGCCGTAGTGTCGGACGAGGTTGGACACATGGTCAGATGTTCAGTTCTTATCCTGATGATCAGACACCACCATCTACCTGTTATAGTTGTGGACTTCCTGGACATTTTGCGCGGGATTGTAGATCTCAGGGCGGGACCGTTGCTCCACAGGCTGCTTTACCCCTTCCACCTCCTACACCGATGGCTTTACTTCCTCCCCCAGTTGGCGCTACACGCCAGGCAGTTGCACCAAGAGGTCGAGGCTTTGCAGGACGTGCTCAGAGAGGTCGAGGAGATCGAGGTAGAGGAAGACAGGATGCGGGCAGGGGCCAGGCACGGGTTTTTGCGCTGACTCCACAGGATGCCCAAGCATCAAATGCAGTCGTGACAGGTACTCTTACAGTATGCTCATTAGAGGCTCATGTTTTATTTGATCCCGGTTCTACACATTCTTATGTATCTTCACGATTCGCACTTTTGTTGGGGAAGGAGTCGTCATTATTAGAGTTACCTTTGGTAGTGATTACTCCAGTTGGAGATTCCTTTATAGCTCGGCACGTATTCAGATCGTGTTCGGTGCGTATTGGTAGTAGAGATTCGTTAGTTGATCTGATTCTCCTGGACATGTTGGATTTTGACATACTTCTTGGGATGGATTGGTTAGCCGCTTGTCATGCCTATGTAGATTGTCGAGGAAAAGCGGTTAGATTTTGTTTTCCAGGTGAACAGGTGTTTGTTGTGCAAGGGGATTGCAAGTTAACCCCTGTCAACATGATTTCTGCTTTTTGTGCGAGGCGGCTCTTGAAGAAGGGTTGTCATGGGTTCTTAGCCTTTATTCAGGACATAGGGGTCGCTGAAGTTCCATTGGACCAAATCCCGATCGTACGAGAATTTCCTGAGGTATTTCCTGCTGAGTTACCAGGATTGCCACCTGATCGAGATATTGAATTTTGCATCGACTTGATTCCGGGTGCAGGGCCTATTTCTATACCACCCTATCGAATGGCACCGACGGAATTGAAAGAACTCAAAGGCCAGTTGCAAGAGTTGTTAGATAGAGGACTGGTTCGTCCCAGCGTTTCACCGTGGGGAGCTCCTATGTTATTTGTAAAGAAGAAGGACGGTAGTATGAGGATGTGCATTGACTACCGACAGCTGAATCGCATTACGGTGCGAAACAAGTATCCATTACCACGTATAGATGACTTGTTCGACTAGTTGCAAGGAGCTGGGTTCTTCTCAAAGATTGACTTGAGGTCAGGATATCATCAGTTGAGGGTTCGGAATGACGATATTCCAAAGACTGCGTTTCGTACGAGATATGGGCATTATGAATTTCTGGTGATGTCGTTCGGACTCACCAATGCTCCAGCAGCTTTTATAGATATGATGAACCGTATCTTTAGACCATTTATCGATCGGTTTATTATAGTATTCATAGATGATATTCTTGTATATCCTCGGAGTCAGACGGAGCACGAGCAGCATTTACGTATCACATTGCAGACCTTGAAGGAGCATCAGTTGTATGCAAAGTTTTCTAAGTGTGCTTTTTGGCTCGATAGTGTGGAGTTCTTGGGTCACATAGTTACGAGAGAAGGTATATGCGTAGACCCAAAGAAGATTGAAGCGGTACAACACTGGCCCAGGCCTATGTCAGTTACGGAGGTTCGGAGTTTCTTAGGTCTGGCAGGTTATTACAGACGCTTCGTACAAGATTTCTCACGGATAGCGGCACCTTTGACAGGATTGACTAGGAAGGAAGTTCCATTTCAGTGGACAGATGCGTGTGAGCAGAGTTTCCAACAGTTGAAGACGCGTTTGACGACTGCACCTGTATTATCTTTACCTTCCGGGTCAGGGGGCTTCGTCGTGTATTGCGATGCTTCTAGAGTGGGCTTAGGCTGTGTGTTGATGCAACACGGCAAAGTTATAGCATATGCTTCTCGACAGTTGAAGAGGCATGAACAAAACTACCCCACTCATGATCTAGAGATGGCTGCTGTAGTATTTACATTGAAGATTTGGAGACATTACTTGTATGGAGAATCGTGTCAAATCTTCACAAATCATAAAAGTTTAAAGTATATCTTTCAGAAGAAAGATCTGAACCTCAGACAGCGTAGATGGATGGAACTGGTGAAAGATTACGACTGTGAGATCTTGTACCACCCAGGCAAAGCAAATGTGGTAGCAGATGCCTTGAGTCGGAGGCCTGGAGGTAATTTATCTCATTTGAGTATTTTGCAGAGACAGTCTTCTACCGACTGGCAGATCTTATGTGATAGTCGTGTACAGTTTGAGTTTACGTCAGCAGGAGGTCAGTTAGCACATGTTCGCACCAGACCTCAGATAATGGATCGTATTCGAGATGCGCAGCATACAGATACTCGCATGATGGAGATTATGGATCGAGTTAGGCAGGGCAAGAAGACGGAGTTCGTGATTGATGATCATGGAGTATTACGTTTTAGGGCTCGTCTCTGTGTGCCAGATTCTGACGGATTGAGGCGTGAGATTTTGGAGGATGCCCACAGATCAGTATACAGTATTCATCCTGGCGCCACCAAAATGTATCGTGATTTGAAAGATAATTATTGGTGGGAAGGAATGAAGAAGGATGTTACAGAATATGTTTCACGATGCTTGACTTGTCAGCAAGTCAAAGCAGAACACCAGAGGCCAGCCGGAGAGCTACAACCCTTACCCATTCCAGAGTGGAAATGGGAACAGATTTCCATGGATTTCGTGGTGGGTCTACCCAGGACTAGCAGAGGGTATGATTCCATTTGGGTGATTGTAGATAGATTGACAAAGGCCGCTCAATTTCTTCCAGTGAAGACGACATATGGATTTGCTCAGTATGCACAGATTTATATCGATGAGATTGTACGTCTACATGGAGTGCCGACCTGCATAGTATCAGATCGAGGTACCCAGTTCACGAGCAGGCTATGGCAGAAACTTCAGGACGCTCTTGGTACACGACTGAGTTTTAGTACAGCTTTCCACCCACAGACAGACGGTTAGTCGGAGCGGACCATTCAGATACTAGAGGATATGCTTCGGGCTTGTAGCCTAGATTTCGGTGGTAGTTGGGATCGTCATCTACCTTTGGTAGAATTCTCATACAACAATAGTTTTCAGGAGACGATCCAGATGGCACCCTTTGAAGCCTTGTATGGAAGGAAATGTAGATCACCTGTTTGCTGGACGAAACTTAGTGAGAGTGGTATATTGGGACCGCAGATAGTACAAGAAACTACAGAGAAGATTCAATTGATACGAGATAGAATGAAACCGGCCCAATGCAGACAGAAGTCATACGCAGATCGACGACGACGTAAACTCGAGTTTGATGTGGGAGATCATGTGTTCCTTCGAGTATCTCCAATGAAAGGCGTGATGCGTTTCGGGAAGAAAGGGAAGCTCAGCCCCAGATATGTTGGACCTTACGAGATTTTAGAGAGAGTGGGCGCTGTAGCTTATCGGTTAGCACTTCCACCTAGTTTTCCCGACGTGCATCCGGTGTTCCACGTTTCGATGCTTCGCAGATATCTTCACGATCCATCTCATGCGATCCAACATCAGACTCTACAGCTTGAGCCAGACTTATCTTGCACAGTGCAGCCAGTCGCTATTCTGGACAGGCAGGCAAAGCAACTACGATCGAGGACACTGCCATCTGTAAAGGTTCTCTGGCAAGGAAAGGATCGCGAGGAGATTACTTGGGAGACGGATGACGCAATGCGAAGGAAATTTCCACATCTTTTTGTAGGTATGTCTAGTAATTATTTTAAATTCGGGGACCGAATTTTTTTAAGGGGGGAATATTGTAACATTTAGAAAAAGTTAGAAATAAATAAAATTAATTAAATTAAAGATAAAGTGATAAATCACAAATCGGTTAAAATCAAATATGTCAATCTTCATAAGTTATATGTAATACAAATTAAATTAGAATTTTTGAATGTAATTTAAATAAGTTATAAGGGTTTTAATGATAAATTTAGCTTCATTTTAATAAAATGTGTGTTTTATAATAAGTTAAGTTGTGAGGGGTTAAATTGTAAAGTTTAGGTTTTATGCAAATACAAGATTGTTGAGGGTATAAGTGAAACAAATGATATCATTTCAGTTCTAAAATCTAATTCAAATTAAAACAAAAATTGAAGATAATGGCTAGAACACCTCATGCTTGCATGAGCACCTTCAACCTCCACCTCCTCCTTGCATGAAACATGCACACCCTAGCTCATGACACCTCCAACTTCCCTTATCCTTTCCCCATTCACTTATATAGCTCATTTTCAGTTTAAACATCAGATTAAAAATTCAAATGAATTGAAAGAAAAGAAAAATTTAGAGAGAAAAAGAAAGAACAAGAAGAAGAAGAAGAAGATGGAACTTGTTCATGGAGAGGGTTCATCATCAAGCTAGGAGGGACTTAGCCATTTGGAGGGTTATTCCTACAGCAAATTAGGAGGGTAAACTTCTTAAACACAGTAGGGATTAGATTCTGTAGCTTAATTAGTTTAGAGTTAATCAAGTCACATAATATCGTATTTTAGGTAAATTTAGTGTCTGTTAGAATCTGCTGTGATCTGGAAGATAATTAAATTAATTAAACAGAGTTAAAATGATTTAGGAATCAACTAGAGCAAACCACTAGAAGACGACACCAGGGGGCCGGTTTTGGGCCGGCGGCCAAGCAAGAAAGGCCGGCGTCGCCGGCCATAGGGAGGACTTTGGGGGTTTTCTCTTTTGGGTAGTTTACAGTATACAATTTAGGCTATTTTGGTACTGTTTATTTAAATTAGTTTTACTGTAGTTAAAATCTGGGAACATATATCGGAAAGGGAATCGTAAAACACTAAATACGACACGAATAAATCACGTCGCGTTTTAAATTCTGAAACAGTGTAGATTAAGGTTAAAATCCAGCAAGATTAAGTGTTTAATAACTTGATATAATCAGATAATACGTAGCTTGTGAGTGGGAAAGCGTGTTTTCATTTCCGTTATATCGGGATAACCGTTTTGCTTATATATGTTAATTTGCATATTTAGACCCGAATACAAGAATTACGGAAGCCGCGAGAAAAGGGAAAGGATTAGCGATTCCGGAGTAGATTCGACTTCTCCGGTGAGTAGACTAAACATCTACCGGGGAATTTTGTAAAGATGGCGTGTTTCGCCCGTGGTTTTACTAGACTTGATGTTTATATCGTTATGCTTAAATGTTAAATTGCATTCACTACAAATAACTATAAATTGCTTAGTTGTTAGAACACGTCACAATTATCGACGAGCCATGCCACGTGCACATCTTATATGCTACACACACCTCGTCGATATTGCCATGTCACATACACTTAAATATCATACTTGTTAACATGGAATTATATCGTATTTCACATATCTAATATAGTGGTAGATTGCATCATTGACATCCTGTTACTTTATGCGTATTCGGTGTTATATATGAGGTAAATGCAGAATTGAGGATTTATGGTTTTGGGTTTTAAATACTATGGCATAAATCCAGTATTTTCATGATTGATGTGTCATGTCCACCATGAGATGATTTCTGTTTTGGTTTTATTCCGGACCGAGTGGGGGAGATATACGGTCGCGGATTTTACGTTATCCATACTGAGTGGGGGAGATATACAGTTGGATACATGGTGGACCCGGTCGAGACCGAGGGGCAGGATAGCCGTATTGAGACGAGGGAGCGTAGCGAGGTTACTCGATACCGGAGTTGGTAATAAAAATACGGCCTGTATCTAGAGGATAACGACCGATATTATGGGTATAGGATTATTCGGGGAATGATGCCTATAAGAAATGAAAGTTTTGTGTCGTTGATGGACACCGAGAAATGATTTACTTGAGTTGTGATTTCCGAAGTATAATGAGATTTATTGTTGAATTTCACATATATTCATATCTCATATTGATTCATATTCAGTAGCATGATTGTCATATTTACTTTATTCGCCGTTATATGTTAGTCGTATTCACTGAGTTGGCAACTCATCCCCGTTGTGCCACAGTTCCTTGCCGGGATAGAGTGGACGGGTAGCTGCGAGGCTAAGATACTTTGCAGCTGTATTCCATCTTTTGATCGGTAGGTTACATGTGTAGTAACCTTCCTTTTGGGTTTTGTATTTTGTATCTAGAAAGTCTCCATCAAACCTGTATTTTGACTTAGAAATGAGAGATGGTATATATATGTACAGTTGAGATCTGTTGGTTAGTTTCATTATTTTCCTCTTTATGAGATTCAGTAATGTTCTTTATGTGTATATTCATGTTCATTTTTGATATTGTTGATTCCAACTAGGAATACAACTAAACTTAACCTTTATTCCTTGTTTAATAAATTAACTTCATAAATTGAGATTTTTTATTTAAAAACTAAATTTTCATAAATAATTCCGCAATAAGGTATTTTGATCTTGGTTTTCGGCTTACTTGGACTTGTGCATATCTTTAGATATGATACAATCTAAGTGTCGGTCACATCCAAACTTGGGTCGTGACAATAAGTACATCCTTTAATGTTTCTAGTCGTGGGTGTATGGAGACAGGGCATCGATATACCAGAGTAGACTAGCGTATACGCTTCTCGACCCATGAGATGGGCGATGGATGATCCCATATCCATTGGTGTTTGACATCAGAGATGGTATACGGGTGCTCAGTGGCGACTGGGTACACTTGACGGACTCGCCGATAACTCCCAGATGGTATTATACCTTACGTCAGATGGCAGTTCTCTGGTGACACTTGTACAGGTTAGTCTTTAGACCTGAGATCGTCATAGAGTCTTGTGTGATTCCCACTGTGCTTTGATTTCTACCTTACCACGTCCAAGAGGGCATCCAAAACGGTGGTTTTTGGGTACAGTACCGAATCACATGGAGGCGGTGAGCGATAGGAGGGGTTTCGTCTCTCCCGGTATTGGGAGTTGATGTTGCGCTGTGATCGATTGGCCATAACAGTGAAGTCCCTGGCCAGGGATGATTTAGAGATTTACTGGTAAGTGTTACCAGTAGTTTTTCGACCCGTTATAAGCCTCACATAGGCACGACTTATCGGTTATTGGGGTCTGACGTTTACCGCCCCTAGACTTGATATGCGACATATCAGACGAGGAGACCGGATTGTACCGGAAGTGTTACCGTTAGGCTTTTACAGGAGTTGGAGTGGGCTTGCTTGCTGATCTTCTGATTTCTCAATACCCGGGTAGCCGTTACGTCCAGCTAGTACCGCTGACGGCTTGTGGGTGCTTGATATGATCATCACCTTCTGCCGGCGTATTGACGAGTCTTTAGAGTCCTACATAGAGGTTTTACTAGCTCAGGAAAAATGAAATAGGAGCGCATATGTGATATGTGCGGGACCGAGAATAATGCGTGTATGTGATACCGTATTCTATTCTCGCGACTTTTTGTATCGGTCGGTTATATGTTAAATAGCCGGGTTATCGAATCAAGGGTTTATTCGATAAGTCGATACATTGGATGTTAGTCGGTTATATGAGATATAACCGGATTATTAAGTCAAGTGTTGATTTAATAATTTATTGTATAATTGTATATTTGATATACTAATTTACATTAACTAACATTTGTTCACTTAAGGATTTTTCTCACATGTGCACAACTTTAATATATATGTGATATATATTAAAATGTGTTTTCATTTTGTGTCATGGTTATTGATACATCATACATGGGTGTGCAAGACATACACCATTCTATTTTAAATGGTGGTTTATAATTATTTAAGGTAATTACAAATTAGTGGAGCTTTTGTCACAAGCATGAAGCTTGTAGAAGCTTGTGGATGCTTTGACAAAGTCCACTAACTTTGTTTTACTTTAGATTTTTATTAACCTAACCATTTTTGATTAGCCATGGTTATGTCTCTACATGAGTTAGTATATGATACTCACTCACCCATGGTTTGCTCTCTAGACTTGATCATTATCCTCATCTTTTCTTTTGTTCATCTTCTTTTTCTTCTTCTTTGAGCAAAAGAAAAGCTTGCTAGGGTTTTAAAAAGAGATTGAAAGATTGTGAGAAATCAAATTCTAAAGAGAACCCACTTCCTATTTCTCCATCCTCTACTAGACTAGCACTTTAGTTTAGGGTGTTTGCTTCACTAATTCTCTAGGTTAGTGAAGTAGTAGCTTGAGTTGGTATTCCCTCGACGTAGATCATCTTCGGCCTCGAAGACTTCAAGCAAGGACGCTTCTTTCGCCTCGTGAAGCCATGCAAGAGCACGGGAGAAGCATGATCGCAGCGAAGGGACTACGACAAGGAGCTATAGAAGTGAAGGACCGATCTACAATGGTTGTATTTCGTATTCACTTAGTCGTAAATGATATTTACTTGCATGTGTAACCCAAATAATCTAGCAAAGATCTTGTTTAGGGTTGTTCGGCACGGCCAAAATTTTAATCGGGCATGGTTGATGCCTTCTTAACCCTTGTTAGAGTGCCTAGTAACCCTATACATGTAAACACGGTATGGAATATGTATAGGCATGTAGGTACACAGGTATGCTATTTGTCATATGCGCTATAGCACAAGTATAACTGTTTTAATGTCGCTAACCAATAGCAAGGTATATCAATGAGCATTTGTGTTGTGCGTATCATGGCAATTACAGACAGTGTGTGTGCAGCATATCATTGGTGCTCGTGCAACATGGACTGTCAATAATAGTGCAGTGTACAATAGATACAGTATCAGGCACAACAAGTAACTATATGCAATGTGAATCATGCAATATCTCTATATAAGCACATAAACATACGGCTAATATCATATCATATCTAGCCCTGACGCTTAGCGCCATACGGGCGATTTCCCCATAGATGTTAAATCTACTCACCGATGGTCTCGAGCTATGAAAATCCGACCACCAGCTTCCCCTTGTTCGTAGCGTCCGAAGTCCCCGCTTGCGATGCTATAATTTCACAAACACACAAATAGTGCAAACATCTCAGAAATCGACCAATATAACGTAAAACTACGTTTTAAACGACGCACCAACACTAACTAACTAACGAGTGTCCGTCTAGTGGTTAACGTGCGTAACGATACCACTAAACCAATCTAAGTACAACAGCTGCACAAGGTTACGATTCGTGTCGCAAAACGTAACACGCGGACTCAAAACACGAGATTATAGTTAAACGATTCCAGATTTTTCATACTGCAATTACTAAAAAAGTAAACAGTACCAAACACCCCTAACCAACAGCAGACAACTACCCACAAAAGCCAAACCCCAGCACCTCCCTCCATAGCCGGCGTTGCCGGAATTTTTCCTAGGGTCGCCGGCCGAGGCCGATAGGGTGGGTCACGTGTCTCAGGTGGTGCTCCTGGGTCACTAGTACATCACAACAATTTTGTTTGATTTTTCTATAAAAATCGCAGGTCACAGCAGTTCACAGAGACTCTTAAATACACTAAAAATACGATATTTCACAAATCGATATAAAAAGTATTCTACGTTACAACTAACGATCTAAACAACATAAAAGCTTCTAATTATCAGATTAGGGTTTATACCTATCAACTTTGCTCACAAGATCAAAGCTTTCCTAGCTCCAAGTGATCCAAGATGCTAAAACTCAAGACTTGATGTATTTGTGATATATTTTTTGGAATTTTAGAGAATTTTGAGTTTGGTTTGATGCAAAAATGGAAGGGAATGATCAAGAGCAGGAGGGGAGGAAGGGATCTTGGCCAAGTGAGGTGGGTGAGGATTTGTGTAGGGTTTTCTAGGAATTTTTAGCAATAAATGCAATTTAATGCATTCACATGCACATGCATGCACCTCCTCCAATTCTTTTCTATTTTCTTTAACTTTAATTCTAAAAGCACTACAAATATCTAGATATTGTGGGAAGGTTTTTGTTTAACTCAAACTTAATTGAAGAAAAGTTCACTTAAAAGAAATTTCCCAAAATGTAAATACCGTATTAAAATAATATTAAAATTGGGAAAAATTCTATCTGAACCAAAACGTCCCGTATACCCCCAAAGCTTGCGTACTAGCTTTATTTTAGCTAAACTAGGTACTGGCAAGTCTATATGGTCATTTGAACACAGTCGGGTTAAAATGGAAAGTACCGACAATTTAACCCTAAAACGGAAAAATTCGCATAACGATTTCCAAAACGTTACAATCTCCCCACTTATAGAAATTCGGTCCCCGAATTTAAATTTCATACTAAGCGTACCTTCAAAGAGATGAGGGAATTTCTTCCGCATCTCGCTCTCGGCCTCCCAAGTGATCTCCTCACTAGTAGGGCTACGCCATAGAACCTTCACAGACGGCAAGACCCTCGATCGAAGTTTCTTCACCTGCCGATCCAAAATAACTACCGGCTGCTCGGTGAACGAAAGATCGCGCTCAAGCTGAACGGTCTCGTGCTAAATCATGTGAGAAGGATCATGAAGGTATCTACGAAGTATCGACACATGGAAAACAGGGTGAACATCCGGAAAACTGGGCGGGAGAGCCAAGCGATAAGCAATAGAACCTACTCGCTCAAGGATCTCGAAAGGACCTACAAATCTGGGACTGAGCTTCCCTCTCTTCCCAAATCGCATAACGCCCTTCATCGGAGAAATCCTCAGGAATACATGATCCCCCACTGCGAACTCAAGTCTGCGACGACGACGGTCAGCATACGACTTCTGTCTGCACTGGGCTGCTCTCATCCTGTCCTGAATCAGCTGGATCTTCTCCGTAGTCTCCTGAACTAGCTGGGGTCCCAAAACCAGACTCTCACTAAGCTCGGTCCAACAGACTGGCGATCGGCACTTCCTACCATATAAATCCTCAAATGTTGCCATCTGAATAGTCTCCTGAAAACTGTTGTTGTAGGAGAACTCAATCAACGGCAAGTGACGATCCCAACTGCCACCAAAATCAAGCACACATGCACGGAGCATATCCTCCAGAGTCTGTATAGTCCGCTACGACTGACCATCGGTCTGTGGATGAAAAGCGGTTCTAAAACTCAACCTGGTACCCAAAGCTTCATGAAGCTTCTCCCAAAGACGGCTAGTAAACTGGGTGCCTCTGTCGGATACTATGCATGTGGGAACACCGTGCAAACACACAATCCCATCTATATACAACTGAGCGTACCGAGCATAACCGAAAGTGGTCTTCACTGGAAGGAAGTTAGACGCTTTCGTCAACCGGTCAACAATTACCCAAATGGAGTCATACCCTCTATTGGTCCTGGGTAGACCCATAATGAAATCCATGGAAATCTTCTCCCATTTCCACTCTGGAACGGGTAAAGGCTGCAACACTCCAGCCGGTCTCCAATGCTCAACCTTGACTTGCCGACAAGTCAGGCACCTCGAAACGAAGTCCGAAATATCGCGTTTCATCCCTTCCCACCAGTAAAAGTCTCTCAAGTCACGGTACATCTTGGTGGAACCTGGATGAACGCTAAAGGCCGACTGATGTGCCTGCTCTAGGATCTCGCGTCTCAACCCATCAGCATCAGGTACACACAAGTGAGTCCCGCATCGTAGCACACCCTGGTCATCAATCATGAACTCCAAAACTGTACCCTGTCGAACAAGCTCAAGAATCTCGGACAAACGGGCATCACTGGGTTGCGCCTCACGGATACGATCAAATAGTAGCGGACGGGCGCGGACATGAGCAAATTGTTCCCCAGCGGAAGTAAACTCGAACTGAACTCTACTATCACACAAGAGCTGCCAATCTGCATAAGACTGACGCTGAACTGCGCTCAACTGGGAAAAGCTACCCCCGGGCCTACGACTCAAAGCATCAGCCACCACATTCGTCTTGCCCGGGTGATAAAGGATCTAACACTCGTAATCCTTCACTAGCTCAATCCATCAGCGCTGTCTCAGGTTTAGATCCCGCTGTTGGAAGATATACTTCATGCTTTTGTGATCCGTGAAGATCTGACACGACTCCCTATACAAGTAGTGTCTCCAAATCTTCAACGCAAAGACCACCGCGGCCATCTCAAGATCATGAGTTGGGTAATTCTGCTCGTGCTTCTTCAGCTGCCTAGAAGCATACGCAATCACCCTATAGTGCTGCATCAAAACAGAACCGAGCCCCACCCGAGAAGCATCACAAAAGACAACATAGCCGCCTGATCCAGAAGGTAAAGAAAGAACCGGTGCTGTCGTCAACCGAGTCTTCAACTGCTGAAAACACTGCTTGCACGCATCAGTCCAAAGAAAAGGAACTCCCTTCTGGGTCAGTCCAATCAGCGGTGTAGCGATACTCGAGAAATCCTGCACAAAACGGCGATAATAACAAGCTAAGCCCAAAAAGATGCGGACCTCAGTCACCTATACAGGTCTGGGCCAAAGCTGTACAGCCTCGATCTTCTTCGGGTCCAACAGAATACCATCACCAGTCACCACATGACCCAGGAAGTCAACTCTATCAAGCCAAAATGCGCACTTTGAGAATTTTGCATACAGCTGGTGCTCTCTCAATATCTGCAAAGCAATTCTCAAGTGTTGCACATGCTCCTCACGACTCCTAAAGTAGACCAGTATGTCATCAATAAACACAATAATAAACTGGTCGAGGAATGGACTGAAAATCCGGTTCATCAGATCCATGAATGCTGCTGGCGCATTGGTGAGTACGAACGACATCACCAAAAACTCATAGTGCCCATTGCGCGAACGAAAATAAGTCTTCGGAATGTCGTCATTCCGAACCCGCAACTGATGATAACCCGAACAAAAATCAATCTTTAAAAAATGTTTCGCACCCTAGAGCTGATCAAATAAATCTGTAACGTTTTCAAAATAATAAAATATGATTTTTGGGAAATTTTATAATTTAATATTATTTTAATGAATATTTTAATATTCTGGTATAATTAAATACAAATAAATGGGGAAAAATTATGGAAAATTCTAAAATAAGGTATTTTATGGAATTATGCCATTTTAAAGTTTTTAAGATTAGTTATATGCTAATTTAGTGCTAATCGCGATTAAAAATCGCTAATTGGATTTTTAGCTTTTTTGTGCAAAAATGTGCACATATCATTTTCCACACTTGTTACACTTGTGTTACATTTCTTTTGCCATGGTTCTTTTGGGTTCACTATTGGAGTGAGAAGGAAATGAAAAGAAAAGGAAAAAGTAGTATGATGAGAGAGAGAAAGGGGCCAAGTCAACCTTCACCTTTTTGAACCATACCCCATAATTTTCCCCTTCTCATTCTCTCTCCTCTCCCTCTACCATTGAGCTGAGCTGCTGCTGCTCCCTCTCCCCCTCTCTCTCCCTCTTCATGAAACCTTAGATCCACCATGAAATCCAAGCCAAAACCCCATTCCCACTTCACAAAACTTACTCCCAAGCTCACTAGCTACACATTGAACCTAGCAAGATTGGATTTGGAGGACTTTAAGCAACTCAAGAATTTTCTTGAGTTGCCAAAGGAGGTGATTTCTGCACCTATTAGAGTAGTATTTCATTTCCTTGTGCATCTATTCTAGTTTCATATCGATATTGTGTCGTTTTGTGGACTTTGGAGAATTCAAGTTAGGGTTTAGGGTAAAACTGAAATCAAAGAAGGAATTGAGGATTGCGGTGACCTTAGAATCCCTTGTGTGATGCTTATTTGGACCCAAACCTGAACTTGAAACCAGAATACGGAATTACGGAATCGATATCGGGGAAAACTGTAAATCTGGAAGTGTTTTGTGGAATCTGCTAACACCCCGAGACCCCAAAAATAAAACTGAGTTGACAGTGAGATGTGCAGGCACCATAGAACTACCACACCAAACCCTAGCCCCCAACTCAACAGTGAGGCCGCCAGTTATTCCCTTCTGGACGCAAATTGCGGCCAGAGCAGGAGGGAATTGCCTCGATTTTTGTGCATGGCCCCATTTCCTCTATTCTTGACCCTGGGTATGTCTAGTTTTGACTGATTCCTTCTAGGGTAAAATCAGGGTTGATTTTCCTATGTTGGTGCATGGTTTACGACTTGATTTAGCATGGATTTTGGTATTTGGTGATTCATTGCTGTCGGGTGGCATTTGGACGTCAACGACAAGTGGATATTGAACGTGTTTACATGCGAGACGATAGGTTTTTACCTAGGCGAGTAGCGTGTGCTATTTTGGTTTCCGATGTGATTTTCATGTGCTTTAGCGTTGTGATATACTTGTAGGTACCCTACGAGATGTTGAGGCAAAGAAGATGAAGATGGCGACATCGGCACCGATACATGAGAAGCAAGGTGAGTAGATTATATCTACGGGGAGAAGTCGGGTGGATGGCGTATAGCACCCCCGCAGTCCGTGGTGATGTATACGAATACGTATACACACATATATTTATTATGTGTTCTTTAGGATTATTGATGGTAATAATGGATTATTAGTGATAAGGATGTATTGGTTGAGTATAGTGCGAAACCCAAGAGTAGTGGTTGCATCCACACTCACACATACACACATACTTGCATACATTCTTTCATATATCTGTGCGCATGTGATGGTGTGTATATCTACACATGGGTATGGGACTATGTGTTCATATACGAGTTTTGAGGATGATACGTGGGATTGAGATGAGTCGATGAGATTCGATTGAGGCCGTGAGATTTGGCGACATGACAGAGTTCGTATTGGAGATGTGATATGATGGTAGTGATACCTGTCATGTGATGAGATAGTGTGATATCGACTCAGATTTAGGTGGTTTCCATACCCCTCTCTATTGACTTGATTGTGGGTTCGTAGTTCGCATAGTAGGCGTTAGACTAGACCCGAGTCATACCTATTTCAAAACTAACGAATCAGGGATATTTTAAAGATAGGAAAAATGGTTTATACGGATATTTTCAAAAGGCGCATCTTTTCTTAAAACACCGTAGCCCTTATTTTACCCAAAGCCCTGATTCGTCTTATTTCAAAAGGCAAGGTTGCATGATATAGCTATTGAGGCAGGTTCTCTACTGTTGCGTTGATTACTCGATTCCGCACATTCACGCTGTTTGCATTGCATCGCTTATATTGTTGATATATTTCAGTCATGCTACTAGGACACCAGCACAATTATCGATGATGCGTATATTCCACGTACACTTGTTTGCCGGCTCACACACTTCATCATCGATAATTGCCATGTCACTACACTGTAGTACTGTTGCATTCAGGATATGACCCTCGCATGACATATTGATATGCTTACCTTTCTGCTATATGTCGTATACATGCTGCTTTCTGATTATACGCATTGAGATATGCTGTTTCCATGATATTTCTGGTTTTGGGAACCGTGGGTGTTTCAAAGAGGATATGTAATTGTTTTAAAAACCCGGTTACCCGTGATATGATATTTCAGTGCGTCCACCATGTGTTTTCTCGGTGCTGAGAGTGACATGTGAAACCCGATTCGAGGAGGCGGATGAGGCCGATTGCGGGTACATGGTGGACCCGGTATGGTTCCCCGGGGCAAGAAATGTTTTTCGTGGAGTAGACGATGTGCCTGGCTGGGTGGCAAGTACCTACCAGTGATTTTGTTGGACCTGGCGGTTATCCGGAGGATACCGACCAGAGTCGATAGATGGATATGGCGTACTGCCGGGGCCGAGGGCCGAGGGCCGATACCGCAGACAGAGCCTGTGGGCCGATCCGGACTGACGGAGCCCGATATATGAGGATTTACGTGTCGATACTGCGCACAGTTTTCATGATGTTTTCGAGTGTCGATGCTGGGCACTCCGGTTCCATGATTTTGACGTGTCGCGAGGGACACAGGTGGTTTATATCCTCATATTTCCATGAATATGCTGATGATATTTACATGCATGATGTTTATTGTCATTGGGTGACGAGTGGACGGGATCCACGTACATGCAGATTGATTTCATTGTTTGTACCTCACATTTATGATATGCTATTACCTGAGGCACTGGCACGAGCACTTGGCATTACACTCATGTATAGAGATTACATTGCCAGTTTAGCATGTTTCAGACTTATTCATATTGAGGTTTATGTATATCTGATCCTATTGACCTAGGATGGGTCATGCATTCGATCTCTGCTTGTAGATATTTTCTATTTCCGAGTTGGCAACTCACCCCCGTTGTGCCACAGTCCTTGCAGGTTTTTGCCGTACAGATTCCATAGCGGCACTTCTGGCACACTGCTTCCATATGGGTGACTTGCGTTGGTAGGTGGGTTCTTTTGTATCAGAACCGCCATTGCTCTTGTATTATTCATTGTATCTAGTAATCCCATCAACCAAAAACTTGTATATTGTTTCAGACTTAGAAAACAGTGTTGTATTATTTCGACCTTAGAGTCGCGCTTGTAGTATTACGGTTTTCTGGCTGTTTGAGTTTCTTTTGGATTTTGATCCTTGCCCTTCGGCGTTGTATATTATTATTGCTTGCGTGGTTGTGACCGTCGATTGACGAAGAGCTAGCTCCCGCTTAGGGATGCCTTTTATCATTTCTTATATATTATTCTTGTTGTACCCCGTTTGGGGCCAGTTTTTACAAAGGAAACTCTGCCGAAATTTCCAGGAAAGGTTACACATTTTAAAAATACACATTCGGCTTAGTTATTTAAAAACTTGATTTTCGAAACGTGACTTCTTTACTTCTTAAAACCAGTTTTCCTTATTTACTCTTTAAATGATTTTAGAATTCTGGGCTTTTGGCTTACTTGGATCAGATGGGGTACTATAGACTTCATATGGTTCAAGGGCCAGTCACGTGCTCTTTCGGGTCGTGACAAAGTTGGTATGAGAGCGCTAGGTTGACCTTGGTTCGAGTCTGAGTTTGACTATGTGGAGCATAGGGCGTTATTTATATACGGAACTTAGGCTTGACCTTACGGAACTTAGACTTAGTCGAGGGGGTATTAGACCCGAACTTTCGTCGCGTAGGATGACCCTTGGTTGATGGAATAGGTGACTAAAGTAGAGTGACGTACCGTGGGTATGTTCCGCGGCATACTTACGACACGCTACTCCGCTTAAGAAACCTTAGGTTGTACATTTCCTTGCACCGTATTATATTCCTTCCTATGATCTACCTTCATCGATACTGGTTATGGTTTTGCTGCCGCGATTGCACGGGCAGAGTGAGCTACGGCTCGAGTTGTGTCAGCATGAGCTCTTCGAGGACGAGGGCTGACCGGGGTGTGATTCCAGAGACATACGGTTGCATTGAGGCTTCGTATTTTGTGTTTCCGCACTATGAGCGTTTGACAGATCGCTGTTGCGAGATTTCCCGGTTGTGCTGATCGGTACCAGAGGATTGAGCCACTGATAGAGGCCAGCCAGGATGTGATGACCGTTGATACATCGCTTATTCATGATGGTTGAGGCGCTGCTTAGCGTACCGACGAATGAGCCAGTTGTTGCTGCGAATGATGAGATATCGCCCAGATGATTGGAGCTACCGCAGCTGGAGCATATACTTAGAGATATGATAGTGAGTCACTAGTCACCGAGGATTAATGACTAGGACATGTGGTTCATTCGCTTACCCCGATGCGAGGTCATCAGATAGGTTGATTCCAGCTAGAGGCGACTTCACGCAGATTCGTTGAGAGTCGATTGAGACGATCGAATGTCAGGAACCCATTTTCCAAGTTTAAAGTATTCGGAAAGACATGCAAGCGATTCTATGGACCCTCTAGAAGAATGAAACCCTAACTCGACTTAATGACCGTGTGAAAGCCTTTGAACCTTTGGGATTGCGGCAGTTCCTCGGCGCCATTAGTGAGGCTTAGGTTTGCCCTTCTACGGCTGGACCACCGATGCTGTGGTATGTACTCGATACTATTAAACTGTACCCGAGATGTTGAGCTCTTGGGGGATTGTGAGGTTCTGACGAGTCGATCGGATGGTTCGACATCTTTCGGATATCGTGTGATGGGACACTGCTTGGGAGACTCCAGATACGAGCATAGCCGTCGGAGCGCAGTCTGTGTAGCCACGATGAGATGAGTCCGAATCAGTCGATATTGGAGCAAGGTGGAGTAAAGAGTTCGCTCGAGATTTCAACGAGATGACGTTTCACTCCGCTGACATCAGAGATGTGATATGCACGCTGAGGACGTGTTCGGCTAGATATCTCTTACTGAGTGATGAAGATACCGAGTTCGTGATTTCGAGTCCGTGTGAGGGACTTCGGGTGGACCGTAGCCGAGGACATTGCAGTACGCAGATAGAGACGCGACGTCGAATGGTCGATGATACAGACAAGCGGGACAAGAAGTTCGTGCGAGAGGCAGTCGAGCTGTTACTACACCCCGTTAAGAGTAAAGGTCGGACATGCATACAGAGGCGCACGGATGCGACCAGCTTCCGAGGAGATGTTGTACTAAGGACGCAGATATCCAGAGAGCGAGGAAAGATCACGCCAGAGTACCAGCCTCCTTATAGTTTGGCTTAGGCAAAATCAGAAGAGACCTTGAGTAGGATTCCTTCCAGTACACTGCTGCAATAAGAGTTGCACCCAGGATCGGATGTGTGATGGGTATTCAGAGGACCCGAGGTCGGCGCCAGAGATGTGCTGCTTTACGAGCAGTCGTGAGGATTGGCCGAGAGATGACCAGAAAAGTGCCAGAACGGAATCGTTCCTGTCAGCACACCTGACCGGGCCGATGAGCCGATGGATTGCGAGATTGGTAATCTACAGGAAAGATAAGGAACCAGAGGCAGAAGACGCCAGCCGCAAGCAAGAGGCAAGTAGATATCTTGCGCCACTAGAATCGGATGTACCGGTACCTTCTCGACCCTGAAGAAGGATATACCGACGACGGTATTTATGATTTGTGATTTTGTGATTTGATTATCACGTATCCATCGCTTTGGATTTCGGTATCTTGGATGATCTATTCGCATGATTTAGTCTTGATGACTGAGTTCCATGATATTTGATTTTGTGCACCATGGTTGCACTTACTGGGTATTTATACCTTGCACATAGTTATTACTCTTGAGGTATTGATTGTGATTTCATGCCTATTTTATGCCGGTGATTTGATTTACGCTTCCAGCATAGTTTCATGTACTTTTAGTGTTGTGTTTTATGCACGCAGTTGCACACGTTTATGATTTTCTTTATATCTGGGTACACTTGGTGTTGCTGCTTACGCATTTGAGTTATTGCTGGTATTTGTGCATGGGATGCACAAGTTCTATACTTCGTGCGTTTGTCGCACCCGTTTTATGTTTCTTGCGTTTATCGCATCAGATTTATATTTCGTGCCTTTGTTGCACCGGATTTATATTTTTTGCATTACGGTTGCACCTGACTTCGATTTGATGCCTTTCGGTATGTCGATTTTGATTGTGATATTGATGTGGATTCTTGCACTCCGTGCTTTTGACTGGACTTACGCATGTTCGGCGTTGCTATTGGATTTTGTGATTCCGTGCATGTTGAGTGCGCATGGTTTAGATTTTCATTCGTGCACGATGGATGCACCGATTTGGATTTTCGCGCATGTTGGGCGCATGTTTTTAGATACGATTTTGGGGCACACCAGATGCACTAAATCGAGATTCTTCGTGCATGTCAGATGCTCATGTTTGGGCTGTCAGGCACACACGTTGCCTATGACAGATGTTTCGTGCACACCCGTTGCACCTAGATGATGTTTTGTGCACCTGTATGGCACATATACGGATTTTGATTTCCGTGCGCACCAGACGCACAGGGTGATGTTATGTGCATTTTTGGGATTTATTCCTTTTGGAGCAGTACATTTCTATGATATTTGATATTCGTTTTGTACCGAGCAGGACTAGTCAGAGGACAGTACCTGGATATATTTTGCATGCGTTGATAGTTCGAAGGGATTTCCAAAGAGCGAGCTATGGTCTCGATATATATATACCTACGTGTCCGATATGACACGAAACGTTTAAAAACAGGGAAACCCTTCTAAATTGTTTTCAAAACGGCGGAACGTACCTATTAAACAAAGGATATATATATATATATATATACGTATATAGTTATTTTCTTGTGAAAAACGTCCGCCACTGTGCAGTGTTACGCGCATCGCACAGCGACTTAAAAGATTGGGCATGCATTTACATCAGCTATTCACATGTATAGATTGGATGTCTACATGTATAGTTCTGATTTATATCATATTGATTTTGTATTGGATTTGACATTCGTGTCTTTACCATGACTCCGATGATTGCGGATGCCTGATGGAGTGTTGCTTTTGAGTTATCTGCTCAGTACTCATGCGCATGCATTGCGCTATGATGTTTTGTGTATAGACGATTTCGGAGCCCCGATGGCTTGGAATTTGTATTGCAATATTTTAGTAATTGGGGGTTTAAATTTAAATTCGGGGACCGAATTTCTTTAAGGGGGGTAGATTGTAACGTTTTCAAAATAATAAAATATGATTTTTGGGAAATTTTATAATTTAATATTGTTTTAATGAATATTTTAATATTCTGGTATAATTAAATACAAATAAATGGGGGAAAATTATGGAAAATTCTAAAATAAGGTATTTTATGGAATTATGCCATTTTAAAGTTTTTAAGATTAGTTATATGCTAATTTAGTGCTAATCGCGATTAAAAATCGCTAATTGGATTTTTAGCTTTTTTGTGCAAAAATGTGCACATATCATTTTCCACACTTGTTACACTTGTGTTACATTTCTTTTGCCATGGTTCTTTTGGGTTCACTATTGGAGTGAGAAGGAAAAGAAAAGAAAAGGAAAAAGTTGTATGATGAGAGAGAGAAAGGGGCCAAGTCAACCTTCACCTTTTTGAACCATACCCCATCATTTTCCCCTTCTCATTCTCTCTCCTCTCCCTCTCCCATTGAGCTGAGCTGCTGCTGCTCCCTCTCCCCCTCTCTCTCCCTCTTCATGAAACCTTAGATCCACCATGAAATCCAAGCCAAAACCCCATTCCCACTTCACAAAACTTACTCCCAAGCTCACTAGCTACACATTGAACCTAGCAAGATTGGATTTGGAGGACTTTGAGCGACTCAAGAATTTTCTTGAGTTGCCAAAGGAGGTATTTTCTGCACCTATTAGAGTAGTATTTCATTTCCTTGTGAATCTATTCTAGTTTCATATCGATATTGTGTCGTTTTGTGGACTTTGGAGAATTCAAGTTAGGGTTTAGGGTAAAACTGAAATCAAAGATGGAATTGAGGATTGTGGCGACCTTAGAATTCCTTGTGTGATGCTAATTTGGACCCAAACCTAAACTTGAAACCAGAATACGGAATTACGGAATCGATATCGGGGAAAACTGTAAATCTGAAAGTGTTTTGTGGAATCTGCTATCACCTCGAGACCCCAAAAATAAAACTGAGTTGACAGTGAGATGTGCAGGCACCATAGAACCACCACACCAAACCCTAGCCCCCAACTCAACAGTGAGGCCGCCAATTATTCCCTTCTGGCCGCAAATTGCGGCCAGAGCAGGAGGGAATTGCCTCGATTTTTGTGCATGGCCCCATTTCTTCTATTCTTGACCCTGGGTATGTCTAGTTTTGACTGATTCCTTCTAGGGTAAAATATGGGTTGATTTTCCTATGTTGGTGCATGGTTTACGACTTGATTTAGCATGGATTTTGGTATTTGGTGATTCATTGCGGTCGGGTGGCGTTTGGACGTCAACGACAAGTGGATATTGAACGTGTTTACATGCGAGACGATAGGTTTTTACCTAGGCGAGTAGCGTGTGCTATTTTGGTTTCCGATGTGATTTTCATGTGCTTTAGCGTTGTGATATACTTGTAGGTACCCTACGAGATGTTGAGGCAAAGAAGATGAAGATGGCGACATCGGCACCGATACATGAGAAGCAAGGTGAGTAGATTATATCTACAGGGAGAAGTCGGGTGGATGGCGTATAGCACCCCCGCAGTCCGTGGTGATGTATACAAATACGTATACACGCATATATTTATTATGTGTTGTTTAGGATTATTGATGGTAATAATGGATTATTAGTGATAAGGATGTATTGGTTGAGTATAGTGCGAAACCCAAGAGTAGTGTTTGCACCCACACTCACACATACACACATACTTGCATACATTCTTTCATATATCTGTGCGCATGTGATGGTGTGTATATCTACATATGGGTATGGGACTATGTGTTCATATACGAGTTTTGAGGATGATACGTGGGATTGAGATGAGTCGATGAGATTCGATTGAGGCCGTGAGATTTGGCGACATGACGGAGTTCGTATTGGAGATGTGATATGATGGTAGTGATACCTGTCATCTGATGAGATAGTGTGATATCGACTCAGATTTAGGTGGTTTCCATACCCCTCTCTATTGACTTGATTGTGGGTTCGAAGTTCGCATAGTAGGCGTTAGACTAGACCCGAGTCATACCTATTTCAAAACTAACGAATCAGGGATATTTTAAAGATAGGAAAAAGGGTTTATACGGATATTTTCAAAAGGCGCATCTTTTCTTAAAACACTGTAGCCCTTATTTTACCAAAAGCCCTGATTCGTCTTATTTCAAAAGGCAAGGTTGCATGAAATAGCTATTGAGGCAGGTTCTCTACTGTTGCGTTGATTACTCGATTCCACACATTCATGCTGTTTGCATTGCATCGCTTATATTGTTGATATATTTCAGTCATGCTGCTAGGACACCAGCACAATTATCGATGATGCGTATGTTCCACGTACACTTGTTTGCCGGCTCACACACTTCATCATCGATAATTGCCATGTCACTACACTGTAGTACTGTTGCATTCAGGATATGACCCTCGCATGACATATTGATATGCTTACCTTTCTGCTATATGTCGTATACATGCTGCTTTCTGATTATACGCATTGAGATATGTTGTTTCCATGATATTTCTGGTTTTGGGAACCGTGGGTGTTTCAAAGAGGATATGTAATTGTTTTAAAAACCCGGTTACCCGTGATATGATATTTCAGTGTGTCCACCATGTGTTTTCTCGGTGCTGAGAGCGACATGTGAAACCCGATTCGAGGAGGCGGATGAGGCCGATTGCGGGTACATGGTGGACCCGGTATGGTTCCCCGGGGCAAGAAATGTTTTTCGTGAAGTAGACGATGAGCCTGGCTGGGTGGCAAGTACCTACCGGTGATTTTGTTGGACCTGGCGGTTATCCAGAGGATACCGACCAGAGTCGATAGATGGATATGGCGTACTGCCGGGGCCGAGGGCCGATACCGCAGACAGATCCTGTGGGCCGATCCGGACTGACGGTGCCCGATATATGAGGATTTACGTGCCGATGCTGGGCACAGTTTTCATGATGTTTTCGAGTGTCGATGCTGGGCACTCCGGTTCCTTGATTTTGACGTGTCGCGAGGGACACAGGTGGTTTATATCCTCATATTTCCATGCATATGCTGATGATATTTACATGCATGATGGTTATTGTCATTGGGTGACGAGTGGACGGGATCCACGTACATGCAGATTGATTTCATTATTTCTACCTCACATTTATGATATGCTATTACCTGAGGCACTGGCACGAGCACTTGGCATTACACTCATGTATAGAGATTACATTGCCAGTTTAGCATGTTTCAGACTTATTCATATTGAGGTTTATGTATATCTGATCGTATTGACCTAGGATGGGTCATGCATTCGATCTCTGCTTGTAGATATTTTCTATTCACGAGTTTGCAACTCACCCCCGTTGTGCCACAGTCCTTGCAGGTTTTTGCCGTACAGATTCCATAGCGGCACTTCTGGCACACTGCTTCCATATGGGTGACTTGCGTTGGTAGGTGGGTTCTTTTGTATCAGAACCGCCATTGCTCTTGTATTATTCATTGTATCTAGTAATCCCATCAACCAAAAACTTGTATATTGTTTCAGACTTAGAAAACAGTGTTATATTATTTCGACCTTAGAGTCGCGCTTGTAGTATTACGGTTTTTTGGCTGTTTGAGTTTCTTTTGGATTTTGATCCTCGCCCTTCGGCGTTGTATATTATTATTGCTTGCGTGGTTGTGACCGTCGATTGACGAAGAGCTAGCTCCCACTTGGGGATGCCTTTTATCATTTCTTATATATTATTCTTGTTGTACCCCGTTTGGGGCCAGTTTTTACAAAGGAAACTCTGCCGAAATTTCCATGAAAGGTTACACATTTTAAAAATACACATTCGGCTTAGTTATTTAAAAACATGATTTTCGAAACGTGACTTCTTTACTTCTTAAAACCAGTTTTCCTTGTTTACTCTTTAAATGGTTTTAGATTTCTGGGCTTTTGGCTTACTTGGATCAGATGGGGTCCTATAGACTTCATATGGTTCAAGGGCCAGTCACGTGCTCTTTCGGGTCGTGACAAAATCATCAATGCGAGGTAAAGGATAACTATTCCGCACCGTAACTCGGTTCAATTGACGATAATCCACACACAGCCTCAAACTGCCGTCCTTCTTCTTGCCGAACAGAACAGGAGCTCCCTACGGCGAAACACTCGGACGCACAAGTCCCAAATCAAGAAACTCATGCAATTGATCTTTAAGCTCTCTAAGCTCTGCCGGAGACATCCAATAAGGCGGTATAGAATTAGGCTCCGTGCCAGGAATCAGATCAATGCAGAACTCTATATCGCGCTCTGGCGGCAACTCAGGTAACTCATTGGGAAAGACATCGGGAAACTCCTGCACGGTAGAAACCTGGTCCAACGACTCCACTGTGGCTCCAGGATCATGAATGAAAGCCAAGAATCCCCGACATCCCCTCCTCAAAAGCCGACTAGCGCACAAGACAGAAATCAAACTGTGAGGGGAGGCATCACGGTCCCCCTGCACAACAAACACTGACTAACCGGGAAAACAAAACCTAACGGTCTTCTCTCGGCAGTCCTTGGACGCGTAGCAAGTACCTAACCAGTCCATGCCCAGCAGAACGTCGAAGTCCAACGTCTTAAGAAGGATCAAATCGACGGGCAAATCTCTGTCTCCAAAACGTACAGCACACGACAGAAACACATGTCGTGCAATAAACGACTCTCCTACCGGAGTAGCCACGACCATCGGCTGATCATGCCAACAAGACTCTCGGCCTAACCTCGGCACGAAGTACGTAGAAACATACGAATGCGTAGATCCCGGATCAAAAAGAACATGTGCATCATACTCAGACACCGTCATCCCCGGAGTTTGACGTAACGACTTAAATCTACGCGCTCGCGCATCCATGACGCTCGGTGGAAGAAAACGGGCGAGAAATACCGTCACAAACTCAGCCCAGGTCATAGGAGCAAGACCTACGGCTCAGCCCCTCTCCAACGACTCACACCACTTTTGGGCCATACCCTCCAGCCGGAAACTCGCAAACTCCACCCATCTCTCGTCGGAGCATCGGAGCGAAGGACAAATCCTGGCCATCCGGTCGATAAACGACTGCGGATCCTCAGTAACATCTGTGCCAGTGAACACCGGAGGCTTCAGCCACATGAACTCCGTCAGTGACATGGTAATAACCTCCGGAGCTGTAACTGCGGCTGTCGGGACTGTAGGTACCATCGTGATCCCTGCAACGGGTGGAACAACTGCCTGCCCCTATGCTAGAATGGCCTCCACAAAGGTCCCCATCATCTGGCACAGGTCCTGCATACCAGCCCCAATCATAGCATTATGCTCCGGTACAACAGGCGTACCGCCCTGGTCAGTCCTTGCCTCAGAGGAGTCAACTCTGACCTCGGCCCTCACGACCGCTCTCTGTGCCCTCGTAGTCTTCGGCGGCTTATGGGCTAGAAATTGAAACAAGATTCGATAAGGAAACAGGAATCGAATCACAAGGATGTATATCATCACGGAGGAAATCAATCAATAAGTCCTAAGGTCACTTAGGCGGTGTACCGTGTCGTAAGTATGCCGCGGAACATACATACGCTACGTCACTCTGCTTAAGCTACCTACTCCATCATACCAAGGTCATCCTATACTCCGAAAGGTAAAACCTAGCGCTCCGATACCAACTTTGTCATGACCCAAATTTTGGCACGTAACCGGCACTTAAACTACGTAACGTCTACAGGCGTACGCAGCGTAAGTAAGCCGAAACCAAGAAATCTAAACCACCCAAAACTGGATCGACGGAGAAAACATAGTTTGAAACGTTCATAAAATCACAAGTAAAATCTCTAACTCTAGTTTTCTTTCTTAAAAATTTCGGCAGCACCTCCTATGTAAAAACTAGCCCCGAAAACGGGTACAACACGGATAATATATAAAGCATCCCAAACGGGAGCAAATCACGCCCAACGGCGGAGACAACCACCATAAGATATAAATACGACGCCGAAGCGAAGAATATAAAGGAAAAATGCATAAAGAAGTAAACTTTTCAACATAACCGGCTCCCACGAGCACGACACCTAAAGTCACCAAAATAATACAATACTGAATCCTCACAAGTCGTCTCTAAGTCATATAAAAACAGTGGTAGATAGAGAATACTAGATCCAACAAAAAGATATACAATATACAAGCAGATAACCGCAAACCCACCTAAAAGCAACGACCTCATAGCCAAACGTAGCGGTATCCGCAAAAGTAGAGATGATAAGACACCCTGCCGCGACTACTCAGTGGGTAAGTCCTGCAAAACACTATGGCACAATGGGGGTGAGTTGCCAACTCGTGAATAGTAAATAACATCATACTGAAATCGCAAGTATGCACTAACAGCAATGATCAATAGCATGTAAGCTGGTACCATGAGTATGACAATATAAATATGCGACTATCATGATCAAGGTACACCACCAGGTACTATATCTACATGAATAAGTGCATATCAACTGAGTACTGAGTGTGAGAAAATAAATAATCTCATGCAAAAATCATAAGCCTGGAAAAACACGGTGTAACTCAACAACACCCAAATCCCAAAATACTCAGATCGGCCCTCAGATCTGTTAGTTATATGTATGCCCTAGAGGCCATTACTGTACATTGGATGTATATTGTAGTGGATGCTGGGACGTATATAGGGAGGACTTTCTTGCTCGACATGATAGTATGCTATCTGGTTGCTCTTTACCTTAACGTGTACACTGATTGTCTCTCTGTTACATGTTGGTAAAGCCCTTAGGATGTGTACTTGACTACCTGGACTATGATGCGGATCATACTAGTGGGGACATGGTAGTCCATAAGTACATCCTTCAAAGTCCCTAGTCGTGGGTGTATCGAGATGGGGCATCGATATACCAGAGTAGACTAGCGTGTACCTTCTCGACCCATACAGATGGGCGATGGATGATCCCATATCAATTGGTGTTTGACATCGGAGACGATATACGGGTGCTCAGTAGAGACTGGGTACACTGGACCGACTCGCCGAGAACTCCCAGATGGTATTATACCTCACGTTAGATGGCAGTTCTCTGGTGACACTGGTACATAGTAGTCTGTTGACCCGAGATCGTCATAGAGTCTTGTGTGGTTCCCACTGTGCTTTGATTTCCATCTTACCACGTCCAAGAGGGCGTGCAAAACGGTGGTTTTTGGGTACAGTCCCGAGTCACATGGAGGCAATGAGCGATTGGAGGGGATTCGTCTCTCCCGGTATAGGGAGTTGATGATGTGCTGTGTTCGATTGGCTATAACAGGAAATCCCTGGCCAGGGTTGCTGAGATTTACTGGTAAGTGTTACCGGTAGTTTCTCGAAGTGTTATAGACCTCATATCGACACGACTTATCGAGCTATTGGGGTCTGACGTTTACCACCCCTAGGCGAGACATGCGACATATCAGACGATCAGACCGGACTGTACGGTAGTGTTACTGGTTGGTTTCACTGGAGTGTGAGCGGGCTTGCTCGTCGATCTTCAGATCGCTCAATACCCGGGTGGCCGTTATGTTTAGCAGACCGCTTGCGGCTTGTGGGTGTTTGATATGATCATCACCTGCTGCCGGCGTATTGACGAGTCTTTAGAGTCCTACACAGAGGTTTCCTGGATCAAGCGAAACGAAATAGGAGCGCATATGAGATATGTGCGGGACCGAGAATGATACCAGTATGTGATACTGTGTTTGATTCTCGCGATTTGTGACATTGATCGGTTATATGCGATATAGCCGGGTTATCGGATCAAGTGTTGATTCGATCAGATGTTACTGTTGATATTAGTCGGTTATATGTGATATGACCGGATCGTTAAATCAAGTGTATGATTTAATGATTTAATGTATAATTATATATTTGATATATTACTTTGCATTAACTAGTATCGGTTCACTTTAGAAGGATTTTCTCACTTGGATGTACAAGTTGTATATGTGATATACTTTTTGTGCATTTTAATTGTATCATGTTTGATGATACATGTTTACTTGGTTAAGTGTAAAGAATTAAACCATGGTTAAACTTATGATTAGGGTTTTATTTCCTTTTCTCATTTATTTATCTATTTATTCATTTTGGAAAATAAATGGAAAAGAGAAAAAGAATGGTGGCTTTTTTTGTTGTTTAGTGGAAGCTTCATGAAACCTTGACCCTAACCATTCATTTAACCTAAGTTAATTCTCTACACTTCACCATGGTTACTTTGATGATAAGAATGATTATTCTTTTCTTTTCTAATTAATCTTATCATAATATTCTTCTTCTTCTTCCTTGAACTTAAGAAGAAACCTTCACTTCATCAATGGTGGATTGATGAAATGAGTGAGAAATCCAAAACTAAAGTCTACCCACTTCCTATTTCTTCATCCTCTACCTCTTGCCAAGTAGTAGAGTGTGTTTCCTTCACTAGTTTTCATGGCTCGGTGAAGGTGGAGCTTGATCTAGCGATGCTTCGACGTAGATCATCTTCGGCACGTCGTCGATGACCTAGCCCGCCTATTCTCCGATGAAGCGAACGCGAGAGTCCAAGATCGGATTTGTACAGCGGAGAGGACCTCATCTCGGAGCCGTGGAGGTGGATGACCGGATCTACAAAGGTTGTATTTCCGTATCTATTAGTTAAGTGTTAACTAGTTTACTTTTTCGCCTAGTTTTCTAGCCAACGATCTTGTTAGGGTTTGTAGGCACCGTTAAAATTTGAAATTGGCATGATCGATGCCTTGTGTGACCTCATTAGGGTGCCTAGGAACCTTTCAAGATCGGCCCCCAAATCCTGTAAATCTCATGGAACCTGAGTGTCAAACATCGACACTCTAAAACATCGTGAAAACCAGTGTCTAACATCGACACGTAAATACTCACATCCATACGTTCCCCGAAACCCAAGTATCCCACTTCGACACTTGTGTTCTACGTATCGGTCCTTCTGATATCCATACGTTCCTCGAAACCCAAGTATCTCACTTCGACACTTGTGTTGCACGTATCGGTCTTTCCAAATCGATATATCTCTCGGAATATAAGTGCCTAACATCGACACCTGAAATTCCCATATCGCACGGAAACATATCTCAAATGCGTAAATCCACGTAAAACAACATATGCAACATAAAACATCAATATGAGCATATCACGGGAAAAGTCCGCTACTTAACATCATCAAGTCATTAAATATATTTCTCGGTTCCCAAAATCCAAAATCCAAAACAGATATATACAGCGTCCCATTCCACCCATATATATGTTATAACAAGCGAATCATGTAGCAATAACAAAGTATATGTGCGAGCATGTAAATATGGTATGGCAAATCTTTAGGCATGTAGGTACACAGGTATGCTATATGTCATATGCGCTATCGCACAAGTATAACTGTTTCAATGTCGCTAACCAATAGCAAGGTATATCAATGAGCATTTGTCTTGTGCGTATCATGGCAATTACCGACAGTGTGTGTGTAGCATATCATTGGTTCTCGTGCAACATGGACTGTCAATAATAGTGCAGTGTACAATAGATACAGTATCAGGCACAACAAGTAACTATATGCAATGTGAATCATGCAATATCTCTATATAAGCACATAAACATACGGCTAATATCATATCATATCAAGCCCTGACGCTTAGCGCTATACGGGCGATTTTCCCGTAGATGTTAAATCTCCTCACCGATGGTCACGAGCTATGAAAATCCGACCACCAGCTTCCCCTTGTTCGCAGCGTCCGAAGTCCCCGCTTGCGACGCTATAATTTCACAAACATACAAATCGTACAAACATCTCAGAAATCGACCAATATAACATAAAACTACGTTTTAAACGACGCACCAACACTAACTAACTCACGAGTGTCCGTCTAGTGGTTAACGTGTGTAACGATACCACTAAACCAATCTAAGTACAGCAACTGCATAAGGTCACGATTCGTGTTGCAAAACGTAACACGCGGACTCAAAACACGAGATTATAGTTAAACGATTCCAGATTTTTCATACTGCAATTACTAAAAAAGTAAACAGTACCAAACACCCCTAACCAACAGCAGACAACTACCCACAAAAGCCAAACCCCAGCACCTCCCTCCATCGCCGGCGTCGCCGGAATTTTTCCTAGGGTCGCCGGCCGAGGCCGGTGGGGTGGGTCTCGTGTCTCAGGTGGTGCTTCATGGTCACTAGTAAATCACAACAATTTTGTTAGATTTTTCTGTAAAAATCCCAGGTCACAGCTGTTCACTGAGGCTCTAAAGGACACTAAAAATACGATATTTCACAAATCGATATAAAAAGTGTTCTACGTTACAACTAACGTGCTAAACAACATAAAAGCTTCTAACTATCAGATTAGGGTTTATACCTATCAACTTTGCTCACAAGATCAAAGCTTTCCTAGCTCCAAGTGATCCAAGATGCTAAAACTCAAGACATGATGTATTTGTGATATATTTTTGGGAATTTTGGAGAATTTTGAGTTTGGATTGATGCAAAAATGGAAGGGAATGATCAAGAGCAGTAGGGGAGGAAGGGATCTCGGCCAAGTGAGGTGGGTGAGGAATTGTGTAGTGTTTTCTAGGAAATTCTAGCAATAAATGCAATTTAATGCATTCACATGCACATGCATGGACCTCCTCCAATTCTTTTCTATTTTCTTTAACTTTAATTCTAAAAGCACAAAAAATATCTAGATATTGTGGGAAGGTTTTGGTTTAACTCAAACTTAATCGAAGAAAAGTTCACTTAAAAGAAATTTCCCAAAATGTAAATACCGCATTAAAATAGTATTAAAATTGGGAAAAATTCTATCTGATCCAAAACGTCCCATATACCGCCAAAGCTTCCGCACTAGCTCAATTTTAGCTAAACTAGGTGCTGGTAAGTCTATATGGTCGTTTGAACACAGTCGGGTTAAAACGGAAAGTACCGACAATTTAACCTTAGAACGGAAAAATTAGCATAACGATTCCAAAACGTTACATCGTTTCTTGGGTTAGCGGATAACTAGCCACACTCGTAAGGGTTTGCTTTTAGATGTGCATGGGCTATTCACGCGACCGGGGTATTTCGTGCTTCGTTTGTGGCTCGAACGAAACGCTGGATTCCTAGGTGATCCGACCATTCCAAACGCTGTGATGCTGTTTTTCCTTATGCTGTAATATGATTATTTGCGTGTGATGTTATATTTATATATGTGATATATAGTGTGCGTGTGTATATATATATATATATATTAATGCTATATACGTTTTGCATCCACGCTATCCCTGCCCCCGCTCTGGCGTTTGTTATGTAACCTAACGGTGCATGACGGGGCCCCGTGGCTAATGCGGATGGCGTATATGTGCATTATATTTTTCCTTTTCATGATTTTCTGTAATGTTTGTGTGAGAAGGATAATGATATATAATAAGATTATCTAAATGATGGGAGTGTATTAATTGCATTAATACAAAGTTAAATAAACTTATACGTTGTAGAAACCAAATTTTTATAAAGGGGATATTTTAGTCGATTCTTTTTCTTTGCATCGAGGCATTCGGTTAGGAATGTCCTTCACCTCATTAGATGTGGAAAGAGCCTTGATCCCATCACTGGGAGTTCGCTCTTGGGTGTAAGTTTGTGTTACTAAAATTGTTTTTTTAGCCGTATTCTTTTGCATTGCGTCGTGTTATTCGATTAGGAATACCCCGCACCTCATTCGATGAGTAAAAGAGTCTAGATCCCTTCACTGGGAGTTCACTCTTAAGAAAAAGTCTACAAGACTATATACTTTCAAAACCACTCGGTTCATACGATTAGATCAAGTTCATTACGTTGATGGTTTTATTCAAAACCAACCATAGCCCTCTGTCATTTCAAGAAGTATAGTACTTAGTATTCGTGCTACGTTTGTTGGCATCCGTCAAGGCGTAGTGTACGGTAGCTAAGTGATGTCTTCCTTCTAGCATTTGATGCGGTTAGCCGGGACAACCGCACAGCCATATTGGCTTTCGTCAAGGGCATGTGCGGGTGGGTTCGAGTTAATCATGAAATGACGGGTTGAACTTGTCTAGTGGCCTATGATTTGTTGGCATCCGTCAAGGTCATAGGTTGTTAGGGGTAAAAACCGATATCAGGAGTTTCAAGTGTTGAAACTTGCAATGAGATTGAATACCTTCTATGGAGTGGGGTAACTTTTTAGCATCCGTAAAGGTTACCACGCCATGATAGTTTGGGTCCTGATTCCTATTGTCAGTAATAGTTACTCCCGAGAAATCATCTATATGAAATCTCGACTGGTTCTCCTTTTAAGGCTTTAAAGGAGAATTTGACAGAACAGTGGTAGCCATCCTGATTAGATAAATATATACCCATCTAATCTAGGTTAGAGTGCACTCTGAGTATTTCTTTTCTCTATCTAGTTGCAACCCTGGACTAACCTTAAACTGAGACTCATTAACCAAGTTGACCGACCTTTCTTCAAAATAGACATCTTTGGAATGTCCGGATTGCCCTAATCCATGAAATAGTCACATATGTCCTCACATATCCTACTTCCCTTTCTGCTAACTCCAGAACCTTCTGTATTTAGTACAAAGATCAATATTGTTTGGAAAGCCATCGTATAGTTAGATACGAACTCAATGAAATTGTTTCAATCTGAGGATGGCCACAGGTTCTGGATTAGATGAATTGTTCGTTTGTCTATCCCTCCTACCTTATCTCAAGCTCGAGAGCTCCTTACATATAAGGAGTGTATACCAATGACGCTTATTGGATAGTCTTTTTCCAATCCCGAAGCTGGTGCTGAAGGAATGGAAAGAAGAAAACCAACTATCATATGTACGGTATACAGGAAGGTATGATGGAGAGACATCAAAAGGGGTTGAAGTGAGAAAAGGAAATTGTGACTACTGTCATGAACCCGGGCAAAGAAAAAGGCAATACTTGGAATACCCGACTAAACCCACTGAAACATTTTTGATATCTCAGATTTCCCGTGCGTCTGTGCTTTGAGAAACTATTTCTCAATAAACTCTAACTCCTGGGAATATAGATACCAGATTAGAATCCCACATCTGTAGGGCGTTACAGATGCTGAGAAGGAGCAGAGAATTGAGAATGGATGATTTTATCCTAAATGTCGGTTTTCGAAGCAATTGTTGCTATTGAGGAAAATCATCAAGTTTTTCCTAAACAGCAAACTTTTGGTTTCTTTTAACCAAAAGAATGATTTTCAATTAACAGCGTATGGAAAATGAGTTAGTGAACTCTAGGGACTTATACATATTGATGTATGTTGTCCAATTTCCATACGGACAGGAGGTTGGCACTAGGTATTCAATATTGAGAATGTGATTCTCTGACAGATTGCTCATCCATGGGTGCGCTCTAGGATGAGTAATGTTGAGTTGCCTTCTTCAATTTAGGGAATGCATTAGAAATAAAAGCATATCAATTGATACTGGTTCTACCTAAAGAAGTATCTCTTTTCTATATGTGATATAGAATGGTGTTCATATTAAAATTGTTAAGATATGGGGTTATCCGGTTTGTGTTTAAAACCATAATCTGGATAAACTCGAGGCACGTTTTGGAAATAACAGTCTGTGGGTTATCCTAAGATTTCGCGAGGCATAGCTTCTGTTGGGTTACGGCAGCGCCTCGGCCATCAAACCGTGGCCAAATGTGGAACAAAATTTTTCTAAACTGGCGCTACCATGACCCGATGCCCGGATTTACCCTAAACCCTATACTAGCAATATGTAAGACTAGGAGCTAGATGGTTATACCAAGTTGATCCGTGTAACACTTTGAATTTCCGTTAGAATGTTTTTCGTGATAATTAGTAATTGTACGTGTTATTATATATGTGTTCATAGGACTATTAGTTATTTTATTCGGGTTTACTAATTATATTTAGTCGTGTTAGCAATTGAGAATTTTTCTTTTGTAGTGTTGCACACTTAGCATTTTGTGACTTAGGGTTTTTGGTAGCATGTTAACCATTCTTTTGTTGCATGGTTGCTAACTTATCCCCACCATTTTTAATCATATCATAACCCTTTTCATAATTCAAAATTTAATAGAATATGAAGGCATGGTGTTAGGTAGAAAAAAAATTGACTTTTGACCCCCATTTTTCCTTCTCTTCTCTCTCTTTTTCCCCATCTCAGAATTCTGAGAATTACAGCAGGAAAAACCCCATCTTTCTCTATCTTTTCTTCTCCTCTTTCATTTCCTTTTTATCCATACACAAAACCTACACAAATCAACACATTTTTCATCACAAAAAATTGGGAATGTGAGCTTTTTGAGGTGTTTGAAGGCAAATCTGCACACTTGAGGGAAGAGCTGGGACTTTTGGTGTATTATAAGGTTTTTAGAAGGTATTAACTCATGTTAGCACTCCTTTTCCTTAAAGTTGTAGTATTGTTTAGCAAAAATCTCATTTTTGTGCAATTTTAGTGATATTAAAGGATATTTGTGATTCACATGTTAGATTAGGGTTTTGTTAGTTTGGTTAGCTCTATTATGTGTTATTAGAGCTATTTTAGGCATGGTTTGTTTCAGTTTGCACAGAAATACCACAAAGTTCAATTTTAGTGCAAAAGTGTGGATTTTAACTTGATTTAAGGCTCTGTAGGATCTGCTACTACCCGAGATGTTTCAGAGCAAAACTAGATATTACTGTAGCATGTATGGGGGGTATAGAGTGCACACACCAAACCTGGGAGCCCACCCCCCTACCTAGGCCGCCGGAATATTCATTCTGGCCGCAATTTGCGGCGAGATGGGCGAGTTGGGATTTGGGGTTTAGGCCACTGGAGTCTGCTGCTATGTGGGTTATTTTGGTATATATATTTTTACAATATCATTTCTGTATTAAAATCTGTAAGTGAATACCTATTTTCCCGTATTTTAATCTTCGCAACACGCGTGATACGTGTGTATGGGTTTTGGGTTTCTGCGTATCGCGACGCGTCGGAGTGGCTTAAGGCGCGTAATCACACGTTTTAGCGTATCGCGCACACGCGCGCTTGGTTCACGACACGAGTTACTAGTTCGGCTTTAATGTCGTGTTTGTGTGACTTCAAGCTTATGTATGATATATTGTGTAATTCTAGGTTCGCAGGAGAGTACTGTGGACGCCGCGCAGAAGGGGAAACAAGTTGTTGGATATACCTAGCGAGAGACTACGGTGAGTAGATTTAACATCTACGGGAATATCGCCCACATGGCGTTCTACGTCATGGCTGATAGGACCTTATAGCTACATTTACATACATTGACTGTTCATGGCTACTATTTAGTGCATACTGCATTCCCTGCTATATGGATATAAACTAGAATTGATAGAACACCGCACCATTACTAACGGTTCATGTTGCACGAGCACTATCCTGCATGTTACACACACACCGTTAGTAATTGCCATGACACTCACACTTTAGAATTTCCTTCGGATCATTATGTTGTAGCTCATCTTCATGTGACTTGACATGATATTCATACTTGATGCATATATCACATCGGATCATTATGTTGTAGCTCATCTTCATGTGACTTGACATGATATTCATACTTGATGCATATATCACATCGGATCATTATGTTGTAGCTCATCTTCATGTGACTTGACATGATATTCATACTTGATGCATATATCACATCGGATCATTATGTTGCAACTCATCTTTATGTGACTTGACATGATATTCATACTTGCTGCACATATCACATCGGATCATTGACTTGCATATTGGTTTGGATTATATGTGATTTCTGGATTTGGGAACTGTGGCTATTTCAAATATGTAATTATTTAAAAACCCGGTTCCCTTGATATGATATTTCGGTGCGTCCACCATGTGTTTCCTCGGTGCTAAAGTGATATATGTGAACCCGAATCGAGGAGCTGGTTGAGGCCGATTACGGGTACATGGTGGACCCGGTATGGTATCCCGAGGCGAGAACGGTTTCGCTGTGTAGTAGACGGTGAGCCTGGCAGAGGGGCTACTACCTACCGGTGATTGGTTGGACCTGACAGTTATCCGGAGGATACTGATCAGAGTCGATGGATGGATGCGGGATGATCCGTACTGCCGGGGCCGAGGGCCGATACCGCAGACGGAGCCCGTGGGCTGACCCGGACTGACGGGGCCCGATGGATGAGGATTTGCGTGTCGATGCTGGACACGAGTATTTATGATATTTGGGTGCCGATGTTGGGCACTCGTGATTCACAGAGATTTACAGGATTAGAGGGTCGATGGGAGTGCCGGCGCCTGAGCTATTTGGGGGATCTGGGTGCATTGATGGACACCGATTATATATTCCACGTTGACATTCCGTGTAGATGTTATATTGCCCATGCTCAGCATTAATTATTGTACCTCATCCTGTAGTTATATTACCTGATAGAGCACTTGCATGATTATTGCACATACTGCTTATCACATATTGATATCATCTTTTGGCATATGATAGAGTAGCGCAGTACGTGCATGCTCGCGATTACCTTTATATGTTATCTCTATTCACGAGTTGGCAACTCACCCCCGTTGTGCCACAGTGTTTGCAGGTTTCCTTTCGGAGTAGTCGCGGCATGCTGCGTTTTGCATCTTTTGACACAGATACCCCATAGTTGGTGTACTAGCTCTTTTGCTGATAGGTGGGTTTTGTGCGGTATCTGTTTATCTTTCAATTATGTACATTGTTGTATCTAGTATTCTCCATCTACCATGTGTAAGTCTACGCTAGCGCCCCGGCAGTCTACAGACGCCAAATGCGTAACAAAAAACTTTTAACTGGCGCTGTCGTATACTTTAACCCGGATCTGCCATTATTGCTAAACTAACAAACTGTAAAGAGTGTAGAAAGATTGTACCGAACGATCTGAGTCCTTCGTTCTTCAACCATCATCCCACGCTCCGTTGCGGCTGCTCCGATCTCGTCGATCTCCGATCTCCTCCGTCGAGGTGGCACCACATGATCGGTTCTTTAAACGGGCTCCCGCCTCTGACTTGAGGCAACTCGATCGTCAAGTTTGCTAAAAGAGACGACCAAGAATGATGTAGAGAATGAGTAGATGACTTTGTCTCACTTCGTCCAAATCCGTGGACGATCGGTTAATGAAGTTGCCGTGGAAATCGGGTGATGTCATGAAATGAACTGTGAAATTCCATACACCGATAAAACCTATCATAATCTTTTCTACAAATGAAATCCCCATCAGAGAGAGAGGAGGGGGCCGGCCTCTTATAGTAAAGAGGGAGGTGACCGTAGGAGAGGGGGTGACCATAGGATAAAAAGCTTCTCACTTCAAAATATCTTAACCAAAACAAGAATGCTTTAATACAAAGCATGACTCACTTAAACCTAGTCACCCTTTAATAAATGCAAAGATGAGTCACTTAGCCTTGTCACAAATTCTAGAACCTTCTAGAACCTTCTAGAAGTACGACTCACTCTCATCCAAGAAAAGATAAATCCGCCTTTAACCAAATGTTAAAAGACGGCTGATAGAAAACTGGAAACTGGCAACTTCCAAAAGTGATCATGAAATAACTTTCAGGATAACCCCGAAACTGTATAAATATACCCGCATTTGTATTACTACCGAATAGAAATGCAACTGAGACAAAGATATTATACCTATTCAATATAATACTCGGATCCGGCTTAAACCAAAGCCGACCAGTATTATCTGCCCGAAAAATAACACGTGCGTAAACGCACGTGCATTTTCCGAACTCTGCCATAAAACCATACGGCCTCTACAACGTTTCGCCCGAACTTGGGAAACTGTCTGTGGGGGACTCTAATGACTCGTCAGTACCCTGGCAGTGGGTTTAACCACAAACCGTCAGCGGCACTAGCTATGCATAACGGCTACCCATGGACTGACCTCAAGGGAAGCTGATGAGCGAACTCAAGGGAGGCCGATGAGCGAACTCATCCAGAAACCCTACTGAGCCTAACAGTGACAATGTATATACAGTCCGGTCCGTTCGTCAATGAGTATTGCATATCCGCCTAGGGGGCTAGTAACGTCAGACCCCCAATAGCAGTATAAGTCGTGTCGGAGTGAAGCCTCAATACACCCTGAGATACTACTGGAGTACCTACCAGTAAATCTCCTACCATGGCCATGGATTTGTGTAATGGCTCTCCTAGACACAGCACGACCTCGCCCCCAATACCGGGAGAGACGAATCCCCTGCCGATCCGCTCACGTGCCTCCATATGGCTCGGGACTGTACCCAAAAACTACCTGTTTGCACGACTCCTTTGAGCCGTGGTAGGGTAGAAATCAAAGCACAGTGGGAACTCACACGAGACAAATGACGACCTCAGGTCGATGAACTAACCTGTACACATGTCACCAGGGAACTGCTATCTGACGGTAGATATAATACTAACTAGCAGATTCCCGGCGAGTCCTGTCCGGTGTACTCATAACCCAATGAGCACCTGTATACATCTTAGGTGATCCAACTGACACCAGTGGCTTGTGAGACCGGCCACCGCCCCTCGTCGGGGTCTCGACTGTACACACTAGTCTACTCCGGAGTATCGATGCCCTGTCTCGAAACTCCCACGACTAGGGACCACAATTAAGGATATGCATATAAACTACCCAACTCTCACGTATATGATCGCCATCATACTGTTGGTAGTAAAGCAAGATCCTAAGGGCTCTATCAAAGTGTAACATGCAATCAGTCACCTGAACATGTACACGACTGATAATGGCAAACCAGATAGCATACTATCATCTTGAGTAAGACTGTCCTTCCGGTATAGGTCCTCCGCAATCATTGCAATCACGTACCTGCGATCCAATAATTTACTATGAGGGCACTATCTCCAACAATCTCCCACTTGCACTCAAGGCTAATATTGCGATGTCGACTACTCACAGCCCGTGTGAAACCGAACATCCAACTCCTCTACTAATCAGTTTCACAAAGCCCGTTTGTAAAACTATTGTGTTCGAGAAATAGCCTCAGTGAGTGGATTCGCCTAGAAGTATCTTTCTATATCTCTCTTAATCTCAAGTTCGCGGAGAAAACCATCTCCCGAATTGAGTAATACCTGTCTTAGAACATGTCTGGATATCTGATGGGACCTTAGTTCATAAATGAACTCCATATCCAAACTTCTTAGACTGAATCGATCACTGAACCTAATCAGTATCGGACACCTTGCTTCCCACAGTATCCTCTTGGACCACCTGTCCATAATACTGTCCGTCTTCGTCAGAGGGAAAAACTAAAACTCTGACAGTCACTCTGTCATCCACGTCACCTTTGAAGCTTGGAATGATAATCGTCTCCCGAAGGAGGCTGCCGTCATCAAATCCGTAGAACATGTACTTATGTTCTAAAACTGCTCCCTTATGTTTCTCCAGGATTGGATTAATACAAACTTATTGCATCTAGTGCAAAAACAACATCTGGTGTGGTACTTGACATCTCATGATTGACTCAATTGCCTAAGCAAGTAATCTGCCAATCATGCACATCCCTCTCCCCTTTAGTCTGTAAGACACCTTTAGAGAGGGTGACTCCATCACCTGCAGGTACACCACCATGCTAGGAGTCAACTATTCCAAAAACCATTAGAATAACTGTCAAAGTACCCACATTGGGAAACTACCCAAATCCAGATCTAAAACCATAGATCTAGAAACCAGAATGTCAAATATTATATCCATATCCTGTCTGGAGAAACAACTGTGTGACGACCACAGTCCAACCGATCGTAGTATAGGAATTTTACTTCCTACTCTATGTATGTCATCAAGATACCATGACATCACACCCTACTACCTTCTCAACTGATCCATCCCCTATTCTGATTGAAGTCAAACCCATGACTGTCACATCAAAATTAGATGATCTATCTCCGCTATAACTGCTCAAGTCTATAAATAGATATAAGCATCTTGCCCACTATGCTTCCGCTGCTCCCACTGACTATGACAACCCACCTTCCGGGTCTCATATCCTGGAACAACAGTAGTGTCAAGTCTTGGTAGATAAGAACCTCCCTGTCACCGTCCTTGAGACTACCGAAGTACCTCTCGGGTGTCTGAGGTTACCCACCAAATCTGCGGAGTGGCTATTGGAATGTCAAACCTGATTGAATGTATAGGTCCTATTAAATTTTCCGTAATCGTTCGCGGTTCTAGAATCACTTCCAGTTCTACCATACTCCCACTACTGTTTTCTGAAAAAGAACCATTTTACTAAAACTGTGGCGAGTCAAGAATAATATCACTATTGATCTTCCAAATGGTAGAATATCAACCCTCGTCATAGCCAGGATCAACCCACAAACAGCCATTACAGAAACGTGCCCTGAGTTATCCAGTGTCTGGTTTTAATCATAAGCTGGACAACTCCCCGTACCTTAATATCTTTTAAGGTACGAACTATTCTATATCCAATATAGAAACTTTGGCACTTATTTAATTGGAACCATATTCAATCCATGCATCTGTCTCCAGTGCATATCAACTTAATGGAAAGAGGCTAATCAGCATTACTCAACTTAGGAATCCATCCAATTATGAGTAACCTGAAAGAGAAACACGTTTCTCTAAACCATCACTATCATCTGAATACCAATCACAAGAATCTACATCTTCGATCTCTTTGAAGAATCCCGATACTTGTGATACCTGGTTCTCTACTTTATTCTTATACCCACAACTTCTCAAAACTTAGACCTTGTATTTCTACGAAACACTCGTCTAAATACTAGAGAAGTTATAAGTAAACAGAACATAGTACGAGGACCTACCCCTTTGTCCTTAAGGACACTTGGAAAACATACAATACTCTGTATAAGTCCGCTGAGTTAAACAACTCAAAACCTGTGCGTTGTAGGTTGAAAACTGTACCCTGGCGATTTCCTCAAATATCACCAATTACAACGAATTCCGATATAATGAGGATAATCACCTAATTCCCAATATCTTACTCCCACTCATCATCTGTAAAACCATACAGATATGAGAATGAAACCTGGTAAATACATACCCTTGGAGTAAGTGTCTAATCGGGAAAACAGGTTTTCTTTTAACAATGCACTGAAACATGAAAATGTTTCGTAGGGGTATCCTGGTATTCATAGCAATGCCTCTTCCATAATCCAATTCATGACTTCAACCGTATATTTTATTGCCATCTCTCCAAATCCCTTTATTTGTCTTTAGTCGTTACCTTCTGTACACCATCGTTAGGCTAAATGGTTTTCTTCCTTCCCTACCGTTCGGCACCAGCCTATGGTTTGGAAGAAGACTATCCAGTAAGCATAATAGGTGTACCCTCCTAAACCAAGGAGTACTCGCATCTCAAGAGAAGGTGACGATAAAAGACAACTGAATAATACCTTATTCTTTTTAATGGTGAAATAGGAGCGGCGATGAAGTACGCGGTTTTGGTCGTGAATGATATCAGTCGCAATTTACTTTGCCCTCTTTCTAATCCCTTTATTTTGTCTTTACATATTACCTTCTTCACACCCTACTTAGGCTAATTGGTTTTCTTCATTCCCTACCTTTCGGCACCAGCCTATGGTTTGGAATAAGACTATCCAATAGGCGTAATAGGTGTACTCTCCTAAACCAAGGAGCTCTCGCAACCTGAGAGAAGGTGATAATAAAAGACAACTGAATAAACCAATTCTATTTCTCCTGAACCCGGATCCATCCCCGAAGAAGTCCCTTCGAGTTCGTATATAACCATACGATGGATCTATCCAATGGAAGTGGATATCCGTAGTAATACGGGTGTTCTGAGAAATTCAAAGGGTAAAAGAAGGAGTGGCAATGACTTATGCAACTCAGACAATCCAAAAGCCAGTATTTTAAGAAGGTTTGGTCAACTTGGTCACTGAGTAATAGTCTGGGGTCGGTCAAAGGTCGCTGCCAAAGAGAGAGAGAGAAAAGAAACACTCTGCGTGCACTCTAACCTAGATCAGAATGGTCATCACTTTATCTAATCCGGAAACCTCCCACTGTCCTGTCAAATTCTCCTCCAAATCTAAAGAAGAATCAATCGGGATCACCCGAAGAGTAAACCAACTCATCAGTGGGAATCGGGATCCAACTCTCATCGCATGATAATGTGATGGAATGCATCCACGTTACTCATACTCCAGATGGTATGCGCATACTTGGCAAGTTTCAGTTTCTTTAGAAACACCCGATATGATTTATGCCCCATGCTCTTATGACCTTGGCATATGTCAACAAATCATAAGTTACATGTCAAGTTCTGCCCGTCATTATCTTGTTAATTTGAACCTACCCGTACATACCCTTGACGTATGCCAACAAAGTAATACGACTGTCCCAAACCAACTCATCTATCTATGCAACAAATGAGTACCCAGCAGCTACCAAACACTATGCCTTGACGTATGCCAACAAACATAGCTTGAATACTACTGACCATCCATAAGAAACGACGGAGGGCTACGGCTGGTTTTTGGCGAAAAAACCTTTAACGTAGTGACCTTGATATCGCTGAAGGAACCTGATAGCTTTTTAAAATATAGTGGCGAAAACCTTTTGCTAAAGAGGTCACTCTCGGTAAAGGGATCTCGGCTCTTTCCTCGTGGAATGAGGTGCAGGATATTCCACTGAATACCGCAATGCAAAGCAACATGTAATCGACTATAGTTAAGTTATTACGCTGACGTAAACTTCTGCCCAAGGGGTCAGTCCCGGTGAAGGGATATCAGCCCTTGCCCCGTCGAATGAGGTGCAGGATATTCCACTGAATACCGCTATGCATAACAAAAGGAAACGTCTTTGCAATAACACTTTTTAAATTGTTCCAACAACTGAAAACAGGATTGTTTTACTTTGCGTTGATCAGAATCAACGCAGTCCCATCATTAATCACACCAGAAAAGAAACGAAAATAAAATGTACGTATATGCCATCCGCATTCGTCACTGGGTCCCGTCATCACCCGTTAGGTTACTTAACTAACGACAGAGCGGGGACTGGACTAGCGCGGGTGTAAAACATATACAACATCTAATAGTATATAAACCAATATACAATAATCGCTCCAGGCGTGATAGTATGCAACATTACAGAAAAGTAATAAGCATCACAGAACAATACAGATATCTGGGATCCCCGAGTTTCACAGAGCCGCTGCTGAAACTCGACGTTCCTCTGTCGTGTGGATAGCCTGTGCAATGAAACCTAGACCCCTACGGGTGCGGCAAGTTACCCGCACGGGTGCGGCAAGTTACCCGCCAAAACCTGAAGCGAGGCAGCCCCCTTACAACATAGTGAATGGACCACCCGGCACTTCATGGAATCCGGTAATCTTGGGCACCCCTCCTTAGGTCAACTTGTACCCCCTACGAGTGCGGCGAATAGTCTGCCAATTCTAGAGTGGGACCCCTCTGCCTCTCAAAGCCATGAGATGCGGACCCGTTGCCCTCCCGAACCCGGCTATCCGTGCACTCCGTCTCGGGGCAAAACCTAGTACAGTAATGAAAAATAGTACAATAGGTACATCGACCGCAACCTGGTCGTGCCCCAAAAGAATATTATACAGCAGGCAGTGACGGCTGTCCACAAGTTGGACGCTCGTCCCGCAATATCAAATGTACAAATAAACTCAAACTGTACTACCATTGCACACTGCTATCCACCACGACAAATCCGCAACATCACAGCACAACACAGAACATCAACGCGAATGTCACGTTCGCAAACCCGTCTAAAAGAACTAGAGCAATTAAACGCGGTTTACCGATCAAATGACATTCCCGGTCGGAGATATAATGTAAGCACTGTAAACTAACGTGTTTAAATTTCGATCGACCAAAGACCAAATATCAAAAAGTGGGCCCCACTGCTTACTGGTGAACAGTAACAAAACCTTGGCCAAAAAGATATATACCAAAAATCACAAAATCCAACAGAGAACCCACTGACAAAATTTGGGAGCACGAGCTCACCACGTGGCCGCGGATGCGCGGCCAAACCATGGGTTTTGCCGCGTTTCCGCGGCGCTTTGGTGGAGACACGTGCCCAAATTTCGTCGTGGTTCTTAGAAAAGCCTGCACAGATTTTTAAGACATGTAGAATTTGTTTTTGAGACCATTTAAAATCAACAGAACTGTCGGCTTGGAAAAATGTGATTTTTGATTTTCGGTTCGATCGACGTTTTGAACGCGTTAGCACAAGTTAGCATAGCAAAATGGTGAGGCTCTGATACCACTGTAAGTCTACGCTAGCGCCCTGGCAGTCTACAGACGCCAAATGCGGAACAAAAAACTTTTAACTGGCGCTATCGTATACTTTAACCCGGATCTGCCATTATTTCTAAACTAACAAACTGTAAAGAGTGTAGAAAGATTGTACCGAACGATCCGAGTCCTTCGTTCTTCAACCATCATCCCACGTTCCGTTGCGGCTGCTCCGATCTCGTCGATCTCCGATCTCCTCCGTCGAGGTGGCACCACATGATCGGTTCTTTAAACGGGCTCCCGCCTCTGACTTGAGGCAACTCGATCGTCAAGTTTGCTAAAAGAGACGACCAAGAATGATGTAGAGAATGAGTAGATGACTTTGTCTCACTTCGTCCAAATCCGTGGACGATCGGTTAATGAAGTTGCCGTGGAAATCGGGTGATGGAATGAAATGAACTGTGAATTTCCATACACCGATAAAACCTATCATAATCTTTTCTACAAATGAAATCCCCATCAGAGAGAGAGGAGGGGGCCGGCCTCTTATAGTAAAGAGGGAGGTGACCGTAGGAGAGGGGGGTGACCATAGGATAAAAAGCTCAAAATATCTTAACCAAAACAAGAATGCTTTAATACAAAGCATGACTCACTTAAACCTAGTCACCCTTTAATAAATGCAAAGATGAGTCACTTAGCCTTGTCAGAAATTCTAGAACCTTCTAGAACCTTCTAGAAGCACGACTCACTCTCATCCAAGAAAAGATAAATCCGCCTTTAACCAAATGTTAAAAGACTGCTAATAGAAAACTGGAAACTGGCAACTTCCAAAAGTGATCTTGAAACAACTTTCAGGATAACCCCGAAACTGTATAAATATACCCGCATTTGTATTACTACCGAATACAAATGCAACTGAGACAAAGATATTATACCTACTCAATATAATACTCGGATCCGGCTTAAACCAAAGCCGACCAGTATTATCTGCCCGAAAAATAACACGTGCGTAAATGCACGTGCATTTTCCGAACCCTGCCATAAAACCATACGGCCTCTACAACGTTTCGCCCGAACTTGGGAAACTGTCTGTGGGGGACTCTAATGACTCGTCAGTACCCTGGCAGTGGGTTTAACCACAAACCGTCAGCGGCACTAGCTATGCGTAACGGCTGCCCATGGACTGACCTCAAGGGAAGCTGATGAGCGAACTCAAGGGAGGCCGATGAGCGAACTCATTCAGAAACCCTACTGAGCCTAACAGTGACAATGTATATACAGTCCGGTCCGTTCGTCAATGAGTATCGCATATCCGCCTAGGGGGCTAGTAACGTCAGACCCCCAATAGCAGTATAAGTCGTGTCGGAGTGAAGCCTCAATACACCCTGAGATACTACTGGAGTACCTACCAGTAAATCTCCTACCATGGCCATGGATTTGTGTAATGGCTCTCCTAGACACAGCACGACCTCGCCCCCAATACCGAGAGAGACGAATCCCCTGCCGATCCGCTCACGTGCCTCCATATGGCTCGGGACTGTACCCAAAAACTACCTGTTTGCACGACTCCTTTGAGCCGTGGTAGGGTAGAAATCAAAGCACAGTGGGAACTCACACGAGACAAATGACGACCTCAGGTCGATGAACTAACCTGTACACATGTCACCAGGGAACTGCTATCTGACGGTAGATATAATACTAACTAGCAGATTCCCGGCGAGTCCTGTCCGGTGTACTCATAACCCAATGAGCACCTGTATACATCTTAGGTGATCCAACTGACACCAGTGGCTTGTGAGACCGGCCACCGCCACTCGTCGGGGTCTCGACTGTACACACTAGTCTACTCCGGAGTATCGATGCCCTGTCTCGAAACTCCCACGACTAGGGACCACAATTAAGGATATGCATATAAACTACCCAACTCTCACGTATATGATCGCCATCATACTGTTGGTAGTAAAGCAAGATCCTAAGGGCTCTATCAAAGTGTAACATGCAATCAGTCACCTGAACATGTACACGACTGATAAAGGCAAACCAGATAGCATACTGTCATCTTGAGTAAGTATGTCCTTCCGGTATAGGTCCTCCGCAATCATTGCAATCACGTACCTGCGATCCAATAATTGACTATGAGGGCACTATCTCCAACACCATGTATGTATTTGACTTAGAGACAGTGTGAGGACGGTGATGTCTATTATTTGTTTTCTGGTGTCGAGCTCGTTGTGAGCCGACTGTACTTGCAGTTTATTCTATCTGTGATGTTCCCACTTATGGATCTTGATCTTCGCTACGGCGTCGTATATTGCTATCTTGGTGATTGTTTACTTAGTTTTCTTAGCATGTTAGTAAGTGCTTTCATTTAAAACTTATAACACTCTATACTTTTACTGGTTTGATTTCTAGGTTTTCGGTTCACTTAGTCGCGTTACGCTTGTAGACGTTACGTGGTTAAGTGCCGGTCACGGGCCGAACTTTGGGTCGTGACATTCCGTGTCCTTCAGAATTGAACCATCATCCCAGGCTCCTAGAGGCTCCTTGATCGAATTTGGTTGCCGGTCTTCCTCTATCTACGATGATGCACATGCGAGTCAACCGACGCTCCAAGGTTGCTAGCAATGGAGAGTGGAGGTGTAGGAATGTGCCACTATAATTTTTCTCTCATCACAAATGCTCTAAGGGCAACTCAAGAAGATGAATAGGAGGTGAGGAAACATGTGGCATGAGCAACTAAAGAAAAATGGCTAAACCTTTTTCGAGTGAGAATGAGAGTGAGCCAAGTTATGAAGAAAGTGAGGAAAATGAAAATGAGCAAGCCATCAACTAAAGCAAGTGGCCGCCTGTTGACAACAGAATACTGCATTTTATACCGCCCATTCTTATGCTCGTGTGTTTATAGGTAGGTACTTTTAATCCGTGTTTGTTACATATTTACAGAGTACAGGTTTTCAGTCCAAATATTGCAAATCAAGACAAAATCTCCACAGTTACACCAAATACAGAACATCTGTCACAGCAGATAAAAGACGGGTTCCGGTCATCCATATCCGTCCAGTGCCGAGTACCAATTCCAGAGACAAGACATATGACAGTGGTCATTCGTGTCTCGGACAAGCACAGAGCACGAGGGGGGCAGCACAAGAATCAATGGGTGCGCGGAGCTCAAGAGAGATAAAGTCAAAAAGTGAAGAAAAGATAGCAATCTTGGACTATGAATTCTGCTGGTATTCTGGAAGACTTTTGTGCAGTATGAAGTTTTCAGACACAAGGAAAAACAGAACCAGGGAAGTACAAGAAATCAGAGCCCCTAATCCCACCATAGGGCCGCGGATCCGCGGCCAATAGGGGGTATTGGCCACGGATCCGCGGCCATGTGGGGTCGTCGTTGTGTCGTTTTCTGGGGGCACTTTGGGTACTTCATTTTATTGCAGATTCTTGCCCTAGGTTTTCAGTTCACCTCCTATAAATACCCCAGAACTTGCCAAGCTTTAGGGTCATTCTTTTGTTCCTCTTTTGTAGTCTTTTGTATAGTTTTTCTTCTTCTTCTTCATTCTTTTTCCATGAAAATTGTAGTGAGAGCTTTTTTAGTGGGAGATCAATGAAGATGAGGGTTTTGTATCATTCTCTTTTGTTTCTTCTTCCCCTTGAGATTCTTGCTTTCTCTTGATCATTCAACCTCTTCATTGAGCTTGAATGGTTAAGGGTTAGTTATTGATCTCAAGGGTCGTATTCTTTCATGGAATTAGCACTTCATTTCACATGCGTTCTCTACCCTTCCCTTGATCTTGCAACCTCTTGATTGAGCTTGCAAGTTTAAGGGTTGGCTATTGATCACATGCTTGTCTTGAGTCCTAGTTTCTTGTTCTTTTTATCGCTTTTTATTACTTGCTTATTATCTTGCTTTTCTTTCTTGCAATTTTACTCATGCACTTAATTACTTGTAATCTTTTCTTTTCTTTGTTCTTTTCTTTTTGTTCTCTCTTTTTGGTTCTTTCTTGTGAATGAATGTAATTATTATTGTTAAGAAGAAATACGGTATTATAAGTTAACGTTTCTTTGCCCATTTCCTTTTCCCGTATTTTCCACTGAACTCCGTCCAAACCATACGCAAGCGCTCCATTTAGGCACCGTACCCTGACAAGGTAACGGTGATTCCTAACCGCGACCGGTTGCGTTCGGTTTGACCGGAGGCGAAAGCAAGAGACAAGAACGGAAGGACAAGGGTAAATAAGCCGTATTCCACGAATACCGCGCTTAAATCCCCTAATCCACGTTGTTGCCGATTGCTCTAGCTTCAATTGGTCAAGATTCGGCTCAAAGGTTTTGAGTACGGATTTCTTTAGCTTATAATCTCGTATCTTTTTCTTAACAACTTCATACTTGCAAATAATACACTTAAGATAGAATTGAACATACACATACAATTCTTTATTGACTCGTCTAAAACAAGAAAGGACATACAACCCTCTACCTGTGGATCGACCCGTGCTCAACCGGCTAGATGCATAGCGACACCGTCTTGATTGCGGTTAAACTTTAATTCTACCAATCAAATGGCGCCGTTGCCGGGGAGACGGTAACATATTTCTTTTCTTGTTATTCGGGTTAATATTCTTTTTGTATATATTTTAAAAAAAATTATATATAAAAAATAAAAATAAAAATCTTTTTGTTTTTTTTTGATAATTCTTGTGGGCAAGTGTGCAGATTTTTGCGTATTTGCAAACTGCGATTGTGGGGAGCAAAGTGTGCATTCAAGGCAAAGGTGATTACGAAGTACAGTGCCAAAGATCCGGGTAGTTTGACCCGTGCAAGCGAACCTTTCAAGCTTACCGGATTTGATTAAACGGGGGTTTCCTAACCCAAAACTTAAAAGGTACGTACTTTACTAACACCTTCTTCTCAAATCCGACGCTTCCAATATATTATTCTTTGCAGGATTCTTTGCAAGTTCGCTAGCAAACGCTAAAAATTGACTAACCCGTATTTGTTGCAGTGCCGCGCTTAAACTAAAAAAAAACAATTTTTTGATTCTTTATAGAATTTTTATTGAATTGTGCATTGCATACATTAATACGGACTTAAGGCCAAGCGAACCCCACAAGATACGGTAAAGGATTTCATTACCTTTTCCGTGGCCCACAAATCACGACTTGCGCATAACGTTTACCCGCACAAATTTAAAAGAAACTAGACTTTAATCCTTAAGGACTTCGCGCTCACTAGGAGAAGTTAACTGTGTTTAGAACCTTGCTTAACGGTATATTGTTTACGGGGTGTCTAAGAAAGTGTTAACGGCGAAACCGCCAAAAGAGAAAGGGTTATTTAATTAAGGAACTTCGCGAAAGCGTTGGAAAACCTCCCCTTATCTCTGCACTTACCTGGCCTCGTGATCAGTGTATCTTGAGCCTGTTTTTCGACACAGTTTTACTTCGACAATTAAGTTCTGGAGCAGGTCTAGTTGACCTAGGTGAACCCTAGAACGATTAGGTGTGTGGTATTTTTGTGTCGTGATTGTTTTTTTTGTCCATATTCTTTTTTCTGTATACTTCATTCTTTTGTTAATATTAAAAAAAAATATTAAAAAAAAATATCACATTCTTTTTCCTCTCCTTTTCTCTTCCTTTCTTTCTTTCTCTATTCATATCATGGGTACTCCACCTCGCAAAACTCTTGCCGAACTTTGGTATCCACAACCAGATATTACTTCTTACAGTTCTTGCTTTGGCCGAATATCGAACGACCCCTCCATGCCCAAAGTTTCACTGAAAGATCGCATAGCAGCGGCTAGGACAAACACTTGCACTCCTCATTCCACTTTGTATCAACCTTTTCAACCTCCCACACGCACTTATGTTGATACCCCTTTCGCAAGTCGTCCTTTGTCCATCGCTGAACGTATTGAGCAATCTCGTAGCCGATCTTTCACTCCTTTCACCACTACAAATTCTTGGGATCAACAATTCCATTCACCTTCTTATCCAAATGTTGATCCTGCTCCTGTCCAGCCATTCAATTCCTACCAATCCTACCCTACTTTTGCACCTTCCCTAGACATAGCATCAGAACAGCCATTTGGGAGTTTTCAGTATCCAAACAACTTTGAATCTTTTACTGAAATCCCTTCACAACCCATGTCTAGTCTGGAACAGTCGTTGGAAGACTTTAGGGTAGCGTCAAGCCAACAGATGATGGATTTGAATGCGTCCAAGGCCGCTCTCATACAACCTACTGACTCGGTAGCTAGTTTCCAGCTAGCTCCAAATTTTCCAATGTATGAAGAGGCGGTAGGACAGGCTGTGAATTTGAGTGGAGAGAGTGAGATGTACCCCCTTCTAAATCAAACCTACCCGTCCCAAGTTGAATCCCACAACTCTTGTTTTGAAAGTCTATCGAGTGTCCCACATGCTTTATCAATTGAAGATAGAATGCTTAATGAGTTGTGCGACTTTGTAGTGTTTGATTTACCTGATTGTCAAGGGTCCCTTCCAAGTGAAACCAATCCCAAACCTTTTGACCTCTACACCTCCACTCTAGAACCTGAATCGATTGAAATCCATGATTTTGTAGAGGTGTCTGAGAATATTGATTTTCACTTGATTAAGGATATCGACGCTGGGAATATTTTGGATGATGAACCCATAGATTTGGCTGAGTTTTTCTCTTCAAATCATCATCCCGAGTCATTAAATGTTTTTCCCGAACAACATATGCGTCTGGACTTTGATGAAATATGCATGGATAAGCTTAACTTTGAGGAGAATTTTGAGGATATTTTTGAGGATGAAACAGTTCTAGATGATGAGTCGGATTTTCCAATTCATCCTGTTCCTTTCACTGACTGTGTACACCCTCCAGAACCCTTAACCGATTCCCTTCCTCAACCACTTCCCTCCATCCTTTCCATCGTTCCGACCTTGCAAGAACCCGTACCATTTTCACTTCCTGTGTTTGGTTTACCAAGTTCGGCGTACCCATGGTTTCTTACGAATCTTGAGGGATTTAACCCCATCTCTCGACGGGTTAATAGATTAGCACAATTGCTTTTTACACATCGCTCATCACAAATTGTGCTAATCTATTTACTCCATTTGCACCCTCAAGTTCGCATTCCACTTCTTTTTCCCTTCCGCCATTCTTCTTCCTCTCATATACCGAGACCGTATCCCGCTTCTCTCTGCATACGGTCTCGCGTATTCTCCATTTCCTTCCTCTTCACCTTCTTTCACCAGCCACTGCTTTATCAAGATAAAATCTTTGAATGGTTGGTGTTAACTTTTGGCCTGTGTAAGGCCTTGTATAGCTTGATACTGTTCTTTCCCCCCTAATCCAGAATTTCAACGCTTAACAGTGGAAACACTGTTTTACTTAAGTTTGGGGGGGACACCTTTTTTTGTATATATTTTTTTTCTTTGTTGTATATAATTTTTTTTTAGGGAGCGCCGGCAATTTTGACCCTCTTGGTATAGCCTGACAGTGAGGGCACTGTCAAGTTTAAGTTTGGGGGTGTGCTCGGTAAGCTTTCTTCCTTCACATTCATTTGTATATTTTGCATTTGCATACCATATTAAAAACCCACAAAAATTGAAAATTTTCCAAAAAATATAAAAACTTTGTCGTCAAATTAGCTAATAGGGTAACTTAGATCTTTATTCCGAAAGTTTAGTTGATATGATAGAAATAACTAAATTCTAGGCTTAGGAATTGAAAACCCTAAAAATAACCCTCATTCTGTTTAAACTTGGTAAGTATACGTCCTTACAGTTTTTTTGAGAAATAGGTAATCTTAAGTTCAGTTCTTTAGTTAAAGTCAAGATAAAGGGAAAGTATTGAAGCTTTACCGGAGGATAAGTCAGAAAAATAGTTTCTTTTCTTGAGTTCAAATTTAGAAAGTATATACCCTACAAACTGCACATACACGCACCTTGAAACTTGGGATATTAGAGGATACCTAGAAACACTCTTGCCTGAAAGCCTAGTATGAAAGAAAAAACGGTATTTAAAGCTAAACACCAAAAGAGCATATTGAAAAATATATCCGGTCTTGAAAAAAAAAGAAAAAAGAAAAAGAAAAAAAAAAGAAAAAAGAAAAAAATAGAATAAAGTCAAGACCTGGAAACTGCTATTTACGCTTTAATGTTCACACATTCAGTAATCGGCCGTCAGTGCCTCAAGAAGCATTAATAGTCGCATGAAAGGTGTGTGAGCAAATCCGTCCATCCTTAATGAAAAGAAGTAGTATTAGGTATTAGGGCAAGGGTATTATAGCTTGAATTGAATTCTTGAGTGTAGGAGTGCAAATATACACACACGTAGGGGTATACAATCGATGTTTGAATAAAAGATAGAAATAAAGAATAAGACTTGTGTTTTCTGTAAAGTTGATAAAAAATCCCTAATTTGAGGCCGCACTTTAGAAGGAAAACTCAGGGGAACCAACATCTTTCTAAACTTTTTTGGAACGTATATGATCTAAGAATAAATAGATTAGAGGTGTGAAGCATAAGGGTTGGATATTTCTAACTTAGGATGATAGAATTTCTAACGTAAATACTAAACTGTAGGAGTAGAATCGACGTTAACTTACGACACTAGCTTGACGGGATTTTGTGGGTAGTATCCGCTGAAAACCCTCAGGAGACAACACTCCTCCTATTAGGGACACCTAGAGGTTTAACGGCTTGTTGCACATGCTCAGTGCAATCGCGTTCCATGCGAAAGTGCGGTTAGGATTTTCTTTTTTGCGAATAATTGGTTTTGCTCGGGACGAGCAAAAGTTAAGTTTGGGGGTATTTGTTCACAACAGAATACTGCATTTTATACCGCCCATTCTTATGCTCGTGTGTTTATAGGTAGGTACTTTTAATCCGTGTTTGTTACATATTTACAGAGTACAGGTTTTCAGTCCAAATATTGCAAATCAAGACAAAATCTCCACAGTTACACCAAATACAGAACATCTGTCACAGCAGATAAAAGCCGGGTTCCGGTCATCCATATCCGTCCAGTGCCGAGTACCAGTTCCAGAGACAAGACATATGACAGTGGTCATTCGTGTCTCGGACAAGCACAGAGCACGAGGGGGGCAGCACAAGAATCAATGGGTGCGCGGAGCTCAAGAGAGATAAAGTCAAAAAGTGAAGAAAAGATAGCAATCATGGACTATGAATTCTGCTGGTATTCTGGAAGACTTTTGTGCAGTATGAAGTTTTCAGACACAAGGAAAAACAGAACCAGGGAAGTACAAGAAATCAGAGCCCCTAATCCCACCATAGGGCCGCGTATCCGCGGCCAATAGGGGGTATTGGCCGCGGATCCGCGGCCATGTGGGGTCGTCGTTGTGTCGTTTTCTGGGGGCACTTTGGGTACTTCATTTTATTGCAGATTCTTGCCCTAGGTTTTCAGTTCACCTCCTATAAATACCCCAGAACTTGCCAAGCTTTAGGGTCATTCTTTTGTTCCTCTTTTGTAGTCTTTTGTATAGTTTTTCTTCTTCTTCTTCATTCTTTTTCCATGAAAATTGTAGTGAGAGCTTTTTTAGTGGGAGATCAATGAAGATGAGGGTTTTGTATCATTCTCTTTTGTTTCTTCTTCCCCTTGAGATTCTTGCTTTCTCTTGATCATTCAACCTCTTCATTGAGCTTGAATGGTTAAGGGTTAGTTATTGATCTCAAGGGTCGTATTCTTTCATGGAATTAGCACTTCATTTCACATGCGTTCTCTACCCTTCCCTTGATCTTGCAACCTCTTGATTGAGCTTGCAAGTTTAAGGGTTGGCTATTGATCACATGCTTGTCTTGAGTCCTAGTTTCTTGTTCTTTTTATCGCTTTTTATTACTTGCTTATTATCTTGCTTTTCTTTCTTGCAATTTTACTCATGCACTTAATTACTTGTAATCTTTTCTTTTCTTTGTTCTTTTCTTTTTGTTCTCTCTTTTTTGTTCTTTCTTGTGAATGAATGTAATTATTATTGTTAAGAAGAAATACGGTATTATAAGTTAACGTTTCTTTGCCCATTTCCTTTTCCCGTATTTTCCATTGAACTCCGCCCAAACCATACGCAAGCGCTCCATTTAGGCACCGTACCCTGACAAGGTAACGGTGATTCCTAACCGCGACCGGTTGCGTTCGGTTTGACTGGAGGCGAAAGCAAGAGACAAGAACGGAAGGACAAGGGTAAATAAGCCGTATTCCACGAATACCGCGCTTAAATCCCCTAATCCACGTTGTTGCCGATTGCTCTAGCTTCAATTGGTCAAGATTCGGCTCAAAGGTTTTGAGTACGGATTTCTTTAGCTTATAATCTCGTATCTTTTTATTAACAACTTCATACTTGCAAATAATACACTTAGGATAGAATTGAACATACACATACAATTCTTTATTGACTCGTCTAAGACAAGAAAGGACATACAACCCTCTCCCTGTGGATCGACCCGTGCTCAACCGGCTAGCTGCATAGCGACACCGTCTTGATTGCGGTTAAACTTTAATTCTACCAATCACCGCCCCTATCTATCTCATGCATACTAAATATCTCCTCACATTTTACAATAAACAAATGTGTGCCATACCTCTCTACATACCAAGTCCATGCTCATGCCAACTCACCCTCCACCTCATTTGTAAAACAAATGATTTCCTAAAAAGAAAATCATACAAATGAGGCGTCCACTTCTAGAAGCTATTCCGTATAAATACGGAATACTTCCTGGTACATGTATCGAAATACATATAAGCGTATTCGTACAAAAATACGAATAGCCAATAGAGAAAATGAATAGTGAACAATAATACTAGAATATATATATAAATTATTAAATCAAAACCTGATTTAAAAATCCGGCTTAATCCTAAGCCGCTAGTATTATCAACCGTCCGACTAAAGTCTGTGCATCCTGTACACATATTTAATCGGACACCTGTATGTACCAACATACATCATGTACACCGCCTGAACCGTGAAAACCCTCTGTGTGGGACTCTAAAGACTCATCAATACGCTGGCAGTGGGTTTAACCACAAGCTCGTCAGTGGCACTAGCTGTATGTAATGGCTACCCAGGTATTGAGGAAAGGAAGGCCGACGAGCAAACTCATCCAAACCCCTACTGAGACTGACAGTGACAATATCCGTACAGTCCGGTCTATTCGTCTAAGAGTATCGCATTTCGAGTCTAAGGTGGTGGATAAAGTCAAACCCCTAATAACGCGATAATTCATGTCGGTATGAAACCCATCACCACATGAGAAACCACCGATCCTAGATAAGTAATTCTCGACTACCTTGGCCAAGGATTTCTTGTGATGGCACCCGTTCACTGCGCGACATCAACCCCCAATACCGGGAGAGACGAATCCCCGACAATCAGCTCATTACCTCCATGTGGCTCGGGACTGTACCAAACTAAAACCTGTTTGCATGACTCTTTTGAGCCGTGGTAGGGTAGTAATCAAAGCACAGTTTGAACTCACACGAGACAAATGACGATCTCAGGTCAACAGACTAACCTGTACACATGTCACCTGAGAACTGCTATCTAACAATAGGTATAGTACCAACTAGCAGGTTCCCGGCGAGTCCGTCGAGTTTACTCATAACCAAATGAGCACCTGTATACTATCTTAGGTGAACAAACTAACACCAATGGCTTATGAGACCTGGCCAGCGCCCCTTGTTGGGGTCTCGATCAGTATACACTAGTATACTCTGGAGTATCGATGCCCTGTCTTGAAACTCCCACTGCTAGGGACATTTAAGGATGTGCTTATAGACCACCAGCTCCCACGTATAATAGTGATGATAAAGACAAACCAGATAGTATACTATCATCTCGAGTAAGATTGTTCTACCGGTATAGGTCCTCCCTCAATCATTATAATTTCCTGCCTGCGATGACGAAGTTGCCATGAAGGCACTAAAGCCAACAATCTCCCACTTGCCCTTAAGGCCAATTATTGCGGATACCGAACTGTAGGGTTACTAGGCACTCTAATGAGGTTCTACAAAGCATCAACCATGCCGTATTAAAATTTTAGTCGTGCCGAATAACTCCAAACAAGATTGTTTGCTAGAAAATTAGGGTTTCAGATGCTAGTAAATCACATTTACACTAAGTGAATACCAAATACAACTTTTGAAGATCGGTCCTTCACTTCTATTGCTCCTGGTTGAAGTCCCTTCGCTGTGATCAAAGTTCTCCAGGGCTCTTGCATGGCTTCACGAGGCGAAAGATGCGACCTTGCTTGAAGTCTCTGAGGACGAAGATGATCTACGTCGAGGGAATTCCGACTCAAGCTACTACTTCACTAATTTGAGAATTAGTGAAGTAAACACCCTATACTAAAGTGCTAGTCTAGTAGAGGATTGAGAAATAGGAAGTGGGTTCTCTTTGGATTTTTATTTCTCACTTTATTTCTCACTTTGGATCAAACCCTAGGAAGCTTTTTCTTTCTTTGCAAAATGAAGAAGAAGAAGAAAAGAAAGAGATCAGGATAATGATCAAGTGAGAAGGCTAGCCATGGTGAGTGAGTATCATATACTAACTCTTGTAGAGCCATTACCATGGCTAAGTGTTAAGGTTAGGTTAAAACCCAAAGTAAAAACAAATTTAGTGGACTTTAGTCAATGCATCCATAAGCTTCAACAAGCTTCATGCATTTTCTAATTTACCACCAATTTTGTAATTACTTTTAAATGTTAAAACCCAACATAAGAAATAGCATGGTGTATGTCTCATACACCCAAGTATGATGTATCATCAACCATGATACAATTATATAACACATTTTAATATATATAATATATATAGTTAAGATGTGTACATGTGAGGAAAAAACCCTAAGTGAACATGTGTTAGTTAATGTAAACTAGTATATCAAATATAGAATTATACAATAAATTATTAAATCAACACTTGACTTAATAATCCGGTCATATCACATATAACCGACTAACATTCAATGTATCGACTTATCGAATCAACACTTGATTCGATAACCCGGCTATATCATATATAACCGACCGATACAAGAAGTCGCGAGAATAGAATACGGTATCACAAACACGCATTATTCTCGGTCCCGCACATATCACATATTCGCCCCTATTTCGTTTTGCCTGAGCCAGTAAAACCTCTATGTAGGACTCTAAAGACTCGTCAATACGCCGGCAGTAGGTGATGAACACATCACGCACCCACAAGCCGTCAGCGGTACTAGCTGGACATAACGGCTAACCGGGTATTGAGCGATCAGAAGATTAGCAAGCAAGCCCGCTCCAACTCCTGTAAAAGCCTGCCGGTAACACTTCCCGTACAGTCCGGTCTCCTCGTCTGATATGTCGCATATCAAGTCTAGGGGTGGTAAACGTCAGACCCCAATAACCGATAAGTCGTGCCGATGTGAGGCTCATAACGGGTCGAGAAACTACTGGTAACACTTACCAGTAAATCTCTAAATCAGCCCTGGCCAGGGACTTCCCTGTCACAGCCAATCGAGCACAGCGCAACATCAACCCCCAATACCGGGAGAGACGAAACCCCTCCTATCGCTCATTGCCTCCATGTGACTCGGGACTGTACCCAAAAACCACCGTTTTGCACGCTCTCATGGACGTGGTAAGGTGGAAATCAAAGCACAGTGGGAATCACACAAGACTCTATGACGATCTCGAGTCTACAGACTAACCTGCATAAGTGTCACCAGAGAACTGCCATCGGACGTGATGTACAATACCATCTGGGAGTTCTCGGCGAGTCCGTCCAGTGTACCCAATCTTCACTGAGCACCCGTATACCATCTCTGATGTCAAACACCAATGGATATGGGATCATCCATCGCCCATCTTATGGGTCGAGAAGCGTATACGCTAGTCTACACTGGTATGTCGATGCCCCGTCTTGATACACCCACGACTAGGGACCATAAAGGATGTACTTATGGACTACCATGTCCCCACCAGTATGATCCGCATCATAGTCTAGGTAGTCAAGTACACATCGTAAGGGCTTTACCAACATGTAACGATAAGACAGTATAAAGAGACAAGTATACATGTTAAATTAAAGTGCAACCAGATAGCATACTATCATATCGAGCAAGAAAGTCCTCTCTATATATGTCCTAGCATCCAATATAATATACAAATATTGTACAATACTGGCCTCTAGGGCATACATACAACTAACAATCTCCAACTTGCACTACGGCCAGCTGCTGTAGTATCGCATACCGAGCATCCCGAAGAGTCTCTCAAACTGTATCTGGGGAATGGCCTTCGTGAGTGGATCCGCTGTGTTGTTCTTCGTGTCAACCCTCCTGACCTCGATCTCCCGGCGATCAACTATCTCCCGGATCAGGTGATACCGCCTCAGAATATGCCTGGATCTCTGATGGGACCTGGGTTCCTTGGCCAAAGCCACCGCTCCATTGTTATCGCAATACAAAGGTATTGGATGTTCAATGGATGGAACCACTCTAAGTTCATTAATGAACTTCTTGATCCAGACGGCCTCTTTGGCAGCATCGTTGGCAGCGATGTATTCAGCCTCCATCGTCGAGTCTGCGACGGTTTCCTGCTTGGAACTCTTCCAGCTAACCGCCCCTCCGTAAAGGGTAAAGAGAAATCCCGACTGCGACTTAGAGTCGTCCTTATCACTCTGGAAGCTCGAATCGGTAAAGGACTCCACTTGGAGTTCTCCGTTACCATACACCAAGAGCATCTCTTTAGTCCTTCGCAAGTACATAAGAATGCTCTTCACAGCTGTCCAGTGACTCTCTCCAGGATCTGCTTGATACCTGCTCACTACACTTAGTGAGTATGCTACATCGGGTCTGGTACATAGCATCGCGTACATGATAGAGCCTACTGCCGAAGCATAGGGTATCCCTTGCATGCGAGCTCTTTCCAAATCAGTCTTGGGAGACATCTCTTTGGAGAGAGTGAGCCCTGAGATCGTGGGTAAAAACCCACGTTTGGACTCTTCCATACTATACCTCTTTAGTATGGTGTCAATGTACCTGGATTGGGACAATCCCAATATCCTTTTAGATCTATCTCTATAGATCATAATTCCCAATATGCAGGAGGCATCATCAAGATCTTTCATTGAGAATCTTTGTGATAAGAAGAGCTTGACCGATTGCAGCATAGGAATGTCATTTCCTATCAAGAGTATGTGGTCCACGTACAATACGAGGATGACAACCTTACTCTCTGCCACCTTCTTGTAGATACAAGGTTCATCTACATTTTTGACGAAATCGAACTCTTTGATAACGACGTCAAAGCAGATGTTCCAACTTCGCGATGGTTGCTTTAATCAATAAATGGATTTAAGCAGCTTGCACACTTTCCCGCTGCTCCCACTATCTACGGAGCCCTCTGGCTGAGTCATGTACACGCACTCTTCTAAATCACCATTTAGAAAGGCGGTCTTAAGATCCATTTGCCAGATTTCGTAGTCATGATATGCAGCGATGGCAAGCATGATCCGGATGGATTTAAGCATAGCTACTGGAGAAAAGGTTTCGTCATAGTCCACACCTGGTCTTTGACGAAAACCTTTTGCAACAAGTCTAGCTTTGAAAGTCTCCACTTTCCCATCTACACCAAGTTTTTTCTTAAAGATCCACTTGCTCCGAATGGGTTTTACCCCTTCAGGAGAAACTTCCAAAGTCCACACTTTGTTGGTGTAAATGGATTCCATCTCGGACCGCATCGCATCCAGCCATTTCACTGAGTCCCCACTCGTGATGGCCGGCTCGAAGCTAGTTGGGTCATCATCAACGATGATGCAATCCTCGCTCTCACCATCCATGAGAAAACCGTAGTATCTCTCCGGTGGGTGAGGAACCCTACTAGATCTGCGGAGTGGCTGGGGTTCATTGGGAACTACCGAATCCTCTGGTTCAACCAAATCTTCTGTTGTAGTCTGTATTGCTGGAACCTCTTCCAGTTGTACCTCAATGCCACTAATCTCTTTTTCAAGAAATTCCTTTTCTAAAAAGGTGGCATGTCGAGAAACAAACACTTTTTGTTCCTCGGTTTGGTAGAAGATATACCCGTGCGAATGTTTGGGATATACAATAAACTTACACAGAATGGACCTTGCCACGAGTTTGTCCGGATTTTGAACTTTTACATAGGCCGGACAACCCCATATCTTAACATAATTAAGACATGGTCTCTTTCCTTTCCATATCTCATATGGAGTGGTTGGCATAGATTTGGTGGGAACCATATTCAATAGGTCTGCAGCCGTTTCCAGTGCATATCCCCAGATGGAAATAGGTAACTCAGCTGTGCTCATCATAGAGCGCACCATATCTAATAGGGTGCGGTTCCTCCGTTCCGATACACCGTTGTGCTGTGGTGTATATGGAGGAGTTAACTGTGAGAGAATCCCATTCTCTTTTAGGAAGTCCAGGAATTCATTGCTCAAGTATTCTCCTCCTCGATCAGATCGTAGGATTTTAATATTTTTTCCGGTTTGGTTCTCGACTTCCTGTTTATATTCTCTAAATTTCTCAAAAGCTTCTGATTTGTGTTTCATCAGGAACACATATCCGAATCTAGAGAGATCGTCAGTGAATGTAATGAAGTACGCAGAACCATTCCTGGCATGTGTAGATATGGAGCCTCATACATCACTATGTACCAGTCCCAAGAGTTCTGTAACTCTCTCTCCGTGTCCCGTAAACGGAGTTTTGGTCATCTTGCCTTTGAGACTTGACTGGCAAGTGTCATAAGACAAAAATTCAAACGGGTTCAAATATCCATCCTTATGCAACTTGGCTAGTCGTATCACATTGATGTGACCCAGTCTACAATGCCACAAGAAGGATTCGTTCATTTCTGAACTCTTCCTCTTATGTGTGTTTGTTATACTTAGAACCGTTGATTGATTTAGAACATAAATGCCATTGCACAACGTGCCTGATCCAACAAACTTTTGGTTAAGGAAAATGTTCATAACATTATCCTGTAATACAAAATTATATCCCTCTTTACTCAACAAAGAAACTGATATAATGTTGCATATCAGGTTCGGCATGTAATAGCATTCGTTCAGAATCAATGTATTACCAGTTGGCAATACAAGGTGATATTCCCCGACGGTTTTAGCTGCAACAATTGCACAATTTCCAACCCTTATGTCTTTATCACCTTCTCCAAGTTCTCTACCTTTCCTAAGCCCACGTAACTGATTACATATATGGGATCCTGACCCGGTATCTAATACCCAGGACGTAGAGAAAATGGAGAAACTGTTCTCTGTAACGAACACACCCGAAGAAAATGCATCAAAATATACTTTCTTCATGCGGGTGGCATGGGAATCCTGGTATTCCCCTATATCCTATTCAATCTTATAACTCTTATAAGAAAGAACGGAACCAACGTTCCCCATCTCAGTATAATATGCGGGTTCGGTCAATACATCCATATTATTATCTTGATTAAGGTATGATATGGTCGCTACCTGGAGAGAGAGAGAAGAAAACACTTTAGCGTATGCTCTTGCAAAATCAGATTGGTTATTATTTTATCTAATCAGGATGGCTCCCACTGTTTTTATCAAATATTCCTTCAAACCCTAAAAGGAAAGACTAGCCGGGATTAATTACACCCTACAACTTCGCCGATCTTTCAGCCAGGCCAGTGTCGGTACTTTGAGGGAGGTTCCCCGTGCTTTCGCATGGACCTAATTAAAGTAAACCTCGTTTTACCAGAGGCGTAACCCCGTTGACACCTTTCTAGACACCTACTTGATCGACTAATTGTCCTATGTAAAACTCTCCCGGGAGTAACAATTACTCGCAGTGGGTATCGGGATCCAACTATCTCATAGAAGGTATGCAATCTCATTGCAAATTTCAACACTTGAAATTCCCGATAACATTTTGCCCCTAGCGTCCCATGACCTTGACGCAGGCCAACAAATCATAGTGCGCTAGTCAAGTTCAACCCGTCATTTCTTGATTGAATTAAACCCACCCGTTCGACCCTTGACGTAGGCCAACAAAGTCGCACGACTACCCTAATCCAATCTGCATCATATGCATAAGCAGATATATACTAGTTAGTTACCGCACACTACTCCTTGACGCAGGCCAACAAACGTAGCACGAATACTAAGTAGGACTTATCTGAAATGACGGAGGGCCACGACAGGTTTTTCTGAAAACCTATTGCGTAATGAATTTGATATCGTCGTAGAATCGTGTGAATTTTTGAAATGGAGTGATTTTGAAGCTTTCATTAGTTTTTCTAAAGAGGTCACTTCCGGTGAAGGGATCTCAGCACTTTCCTTATGGAATAAGGTACAGGATATATCATATACATCACTATGCAAAGCAAAACTCCAAAAGCAATCAAAAGCAAACCGAGTGTTGTAGCATCTGCCAGTTTTGCTAAAGAGGTCACTCCCGGTGAAGGGATCTCGGCTCTTTCCTCATCGAATAAGGTGCGGAATATATCATATATATCGCTATGCAAAGCAAAACTGTAGCTACCCTTTTTGAAAAATTTGATTCTACAACATCTTTTAGGTTTCTTTTATTTCAATAATCACATTAATGAAGTCCCATCATTTAAGTCACCTAAACATCACAGATAAATACGACGTACACTTATGCCATCCGCATTCGCCTCGATGTCCCCTCGTGCACCGTTAGGTTAGGTAACTAACGGCAGAGCGGGGCTGGTCTAGCGCGGGTGTAAAACATAAGTAACGCCTATATAATATATCATATATCCTATATACAGTATTTATCACAGCTCATCAAATGATCACATCACAGATATCGCAGCAGAAGAAACATATGAAACATTGGATATACTAGGACGTCCGTGTTTTATTTTGAGCCGATATAAAACACGGATTCCACGGTCGCGATGAATAGCCAAAACCACACCCCTAGACCCATACGAGGGCGGCAAGCAACCCTACCAATTCTAGAGTTAGGAGACCCGGACTCGACTCCTCGAGTTGGTCTCCTACTGGACTCCAGAACCCGGTTACTTGTGCTCTCCTCCTTTGGTCTATCCTAGTGCGGAAAAGTAAATAATATACAAAAGGTGACATCAACCTCATCCCGGAAGTGCCCCAATAAAAGAATATTACATACATTTAAATTTATATGAATGAAAATAAAAGCTCTCATCTCACATAAAAAAAACCCGGCTATTCAAAACACGCTGATCCAATATAACATATCCAGCAACACAGAACATCACATGTCATCAACGTAAGTAAATATGCGCATCCCAATTGTCGTTGACATTCTGCAACGAAACCGGCGATATCATATATTACACTTACGGTCACAGAAAAGAAAGTGTAAAACTACAACATTTGGAATCCACAATCTCTTTAGACATCGTAAATCTGAAATATCACATATTCCGCATTTCATGCCTAACTGTATGAATTCCACATATTGTATCACATTCCAGATAAATAGACAGTATTAAACTTTCCGATTGAATAATCAAATACCCAAGATTTCCAAAAATAGCTCAACACTTGAGCAGAGTTCAAACATTCCAGAATACGTCACGGTAGCAATGGTCCAGCCGTAGAAGGGTCAAGCCAACGCCTCACATGTGGCACGCCGTACTCCCCTAAACCCTAAGGTTCAAAGGGCAGTTCAAGACGGTCGCATAATCGAGTTAAGGTTTGTTGTCTTCTAGAGGGTCCATCGCATCACATGCACGTTTTTCCGAAAGATTTAAACCCGAGAAAAATTCAACACTTGAATGTTTTTCGTGCTGGGAATAATTGAGTTAATGATATCCGTTCGAACATTTTAATACTTTCTAAATTATCCGGAATAAAATAACAAAATTAAATTCTCCGATCGAATCGACGATTACAAAATAAACACCAAAATACTCAACACTTGAGTCAGATAAAAATACCCATAAAATATCAGTAAATTAAATAAGAACTTTACTGCGCAAAACGACAAGGGTGACGTCACCTTATGGCCGCGGAACCGCCGTAGGAGCCATGCTCGTGTCGCGGCTCCGCGGCGCTTTTGGCGCCAAACTTTGTCGTTTTGCACAGTGTTCCTTATAATTACCTGCTGATTATTTTAAGCATTTTTAATTCATAAAAATCCCAGGTTTTAAAAAATGTACAGAGAGGGGTTTAAAGTGTAGTTTCCGGGTTCGATCGGGGTTTTAGCTTCGTTAACACATCGCCTAATGTTCTAGCTAGGCTCTGATACCACTGTAGGGTTACTAGGCACTCTAATGAGGTTCTACAAAGCATCAACCATGCCGTATTAAAATTTTAGCCGTGCCGAATAACTCTAAACAAGATCGTTTGCTAGAAAATTAGGGTTTCATATGCTAGTAAATCACATTTACACTAAGTGAATACGAAATACAACTTTTGTAGATCGGTCCTTCACTTCTATAACTCCTGGTTGAAGTCCCTTCGCTGCGATCAAGGTTCTCCCGGGCTCTTGCATGGCTTCACGAGGCGAAAGATGCGACCTTGCTTGAAGTCTCCGAAGCCGAAGATGATCTACGTCGAGAGAATTCCGACTCAAGCTACTACTTCACTAATTTGAGAATTAGTGAAGCAAACACCCTATACTAAAGTGCTAGTCTAGTAGAGGATGGAGAAATAGGAAGTGGGTTCTCTTTGGATTTTTATTTCTCACTTTATTTCTCACTTTGGATCAAACCCTAGCAAGCTTTTTCTTTCTTTGCAAAATGAAGAAGAAGAAGAAAAGAAAGAGATCAGGATAATGATCAAGTGAGAAGGCTAACCATGGTGAGTGAGTATCATATACTAACTCTTGTAGAGCCATTACCATGGCTAAGTGTTAAGGTTACGTTAAAACCCAAAGTAAAAACAAATTTAGTGGACTTTAGTCAATGCATCCATAAGCTTCCACAAGCTTCATGCATTTTCTAATTTACCACTAATTTTGTAATTACTTTTAAATGTTAAAACCCAACATAACAAATAGCATGGTGTATGTCTCATACACCCAAGTGTGATGTATCATCAACCATGATACAATAATATAACACATTTTAATATATATCATATATATAGTAAAGATGTGTACATGTGAGGAGAAAACCCTAAGTGAACATGTGTTAGTTAATGTAAACTAGTATATCAAATATAGAATTATACAATAAATTATTAAATCAACACTTGACTTAATAATCCGGTCATATCACATATAACCGACTAACATTCAATGTATCGACTTATCGAATCAACACTTGATTCGATAACCCGGCTATATCATATATAACCGACCGATACAAGAAGTCGCGAGAATAGAATACGGTATCACATATACGCATTATTCTCGGTCCCGCACATATCACATATGCACCCCTATTTCATTTTGCCAGAGCCAGTAAAACCTCTATGTATGACTCTAAACACTCGTCAATACGCCGGCAGTAGGTGATGATCACATCACGCACCCACAAGCCGTCAGCGGTACTAGCTGGACGTAACGGCTAACCGGGTATTGATCGATCAGAAGATCAGCAAGCAAGCCCGCTCTAACTCTTGTAAAAGCCTGCCGGTAACACTTCCCGTACAGTCCGGTCTCCTCGTCTGATATGTCGCATATCAAGTCTAGGGGTGGTAAACGTCAGGCCCCAATAACCGATAAGTCGTGCCGATGTGAGGCTCATAACGGGTCGAGAAACTACTGGTAACACTTACCGGTAAATCTCTAAATCAGCCCTGGCTTGGGACTTCCCTGTCACGGCCAATCGAGCACAGCGCAACATCAACCCCCAATACCGGGTGAGACGAAACCCCTCTTATCGCTCATTGCCTCCATGTGACTCGGGACTGTACCCAAAAACTACTGTTTTGCACGCCCTCATGGACGTGGTAAGGTGGAAATCAAAGCACGGTGTGAATCACACAAGACTCTATGACGATCTCGGGTCTACAGATTAACCTGCACAAGTGTCACCAGAGAACTGCCATCTGACGTGAGGTATAATACCATCTGGGAGTTCTCGGCGAGTCCGTCCAGTGTACCCAATCTTCACTGAGCACCCGTATACCATCTCTGATGTCAAACACCAATGGATATGGGATCATCCATCGCCCATCTCATGGGTCGAGAAGCGTATACGCTAGTCTACACTGGTATATCGATGCCCCGTCTCGATACACCCATGACTAGGGACCTTGAAGGATGTACTTATGGACTACCATGTCCCCACTAGTATTATCCGCATCATAGTCCTGGTATTCAAGTACACATCCTAAGGGCTTTACCAACATGTAACGATAAGACAGTATAAAGAGACAAGTATACATGTTAAAGTAAAGTGCAACCAGATAGCATACTATCATATCGAGCAAGAAAGTCCTCTCTATATATGTCCAAGCATCCAATATAATATACAAATACTGTACAATACTGGACTCTAGGGCATACATACAACTAACACGAACACCTAACTTCTCTACTAAGCAGTTTCGCAAAGCTCGTTTGAGAAACTATTGTGTTCGAGAAACACTCTCAGTGAGTAGATCCGCTCCAGTGTTTCCATCTTTAGAATAACCATCTCCCGAAATGAGCAATACCTTGTCTTAGAATTTGTCTGGATATCTGATGGGACCCAGTTCATAAAATATCTCCAAATCTAGCAAACTTCTTAGACTGTATCATCCACTGAATTTAATCAGTATCCAGCACCTTGCCTTCCTCAGTATCCGCTTGGACCACCTGTCCAACATACTGAACCTCAGAAGAGGGAAAAACTATAACTCAGATAGTCACTCTGTCATCCAGGTCACCTTGGAAGCCTGAAACGATAACCGTCTCCTGAAGGAGGCTGCCGTTACCATATCCCTAGAACATCCATTTATGTTCATAAACTGCTTCCCTACATTTCTCCAGGATTGGATTAATATATGTTTATTGCAGCTAGTGTAAAAACAACATCAGGTGTGGTACATGACAATTCAAGATTAACTCAACTGCCTAAGCAAATGATATGCTAATCATGCAGATCCCTCTCCACTTTAGTCTGTAAGACACCTTTAGAGAGAGTGACTCCATTGTTGGAGATAATGCCCTCAGAGTCAATTATTGGATCACAGGTACGTGATTGCAATGATTGATGGAGGACCTATCCCGGTAGGACAGTCTTACTCGAGATGATAGTATGCTATCTGGTTTACCTTTATCATCGTGTACTGTTTTAGGTTACCTGACACGTCGCTATTACACGTTGATAGAGCCCCTAGGATTCTTTCTTGACCACCAGCAGTATGAGGGCGATCATATAAGTGGGAGCTGGGGTCTATAAGCATATCCTGAAATGGTCCCTAGTCGTGTGAGTTTCGAGACAGGGCATCGATACTCCATAGTAGACTAGTGTATACAGTCGAGACCCCGACGAGGGGCGGTGGCCGGTCTCACAAGCCACTGGTGTCAGTTGGATCACCTAAGATGTATACAGGTGCTCATTGGGTTATGAGTACACCGGACAGGACTCGCCAGGAACATGCCAGTTGGTCATATACCAGACGTCAGATGGCAGTTCCCTGGTGACATGTGTGCAGGTTAGTTCATCGACCTGGGGATCGTCATTTGTCTTGTGTGAGTTCCCACTGTACTTTGATTACTACCCTACCACGGCTCAAAGGAGTCATGCAAACAGGTTTTAGTTGGGTACAGTCCCGAGCCACATGGAGGCAGTGAGCGTATATTCAGGGGTTCGTCTCTCCCGGTATTGGGGGTGAGGTCGTGCTGTGTCTAGGAGAGCCATTACACGAAGCCCTCGGCCGAGGCAAGGAGATTTACTGGTAGGTATTCCAGTAGTATCTCAGGGTGTTCTGGGCTACACTCCGACACGACTTGTACCGCTTTTGGGGGTCTGACTTTTACCAACCCCCTAGGCCCGCCATGCGATGCTCATAGACGAACGGACCGGACTGTACGGATATTGTCACTGACAGGCTCAGTAGGGTTGTCAGGCTGAGTTCACTCACAGACATCCCTTTTAGTCAATACCTGGTAGCCCGTTACGTATTGGCTTATACCTCTGACATGCTAGTGGTTAAATCCACAACCAAGGTATTGACGAGTCTTTAGAGTCCCCCACATTCAGTTACTCAGCTTTCGGGCGAAAGGTTGTTGAGGCCGTATGGAGATATGGCAAGGTCCGATCAGATACGTGCGGTATTGCACGGATCAGGATCTGACAGTTTGTACTATAGCCGTATGGTTATATGGCAGGGTTCGATCAGATACGTGTGGTATTGCACGGATCAGGATCGAACAGATATTACTAACCGGTTTTGGTATAAGCCGGACTCTAGTATAGTACAGTGGAGATTTTGTCTCATTGCATTTGTATTTCGGTCGAAATACAGATGCGGGTGTGTATGCACAGTATCGGGGTTTTCCTGTAATTTATTACGGGACCAGTTTTCTGGAGTTGCCAGTTTGCTTTCCGTTTCGGCCGATTTCCATTGTTCCGTTCATTGGCCGAAGATTGGTGGAGGAGGGCTTATTTGCATTGTTGCAAATAAGCATTTTGTGGAGGGGGTCTTTGCATATTTCCTTGTATCATGATGGTGCACCATTCTTTTGACCTTGACTTCTTCTATCATGATTGCTTGACTTTGTGAGCAATCATGGTTGTAGTAGGTAGGTTTTTGGAGTATGGATTTGTGAGCAAACATGCTTGACTTTGTGATCATTGCTATTCATGATAACTTTTCCTTTCTCTCTCTTGCATGATATGAGAATGGCTCCCATATTTTTTGTGACTCTCTCCATTCTCACTCTCCTCTCTCTTGATGGCCGGCCAAGCATGGAGGAAGGGTTGCCCATTTTTGTAGTGGGGATTTTTGCTCTCTAGTTGCTAGAAAAATCCCCAAGTTCCTCCACATAATTCTTGTATCATCCCTCCACCAAAATGGCACCTCCAAAAACCCCAAATGAGACTTCTTCTCTAGATATTCTACAGCATATCTTGGGCACGTCGAGTAGTCGGCTTCGTGCCCGAGTTGCCTCGGCATTGAGGTGGGAGCCCGTAAAAGAAGTAGGCGATTTGGTGCACTTCCGACGACGAGGAGGAGACGGGACATTCCGCAGGAGATCGGGACGACGACGAGAAGACCGGAGGACTCGGATCTGTCGGTATACTTCTCTTCCCTATCTTGTTAGTAGCTTAGACTTGTTAATGGTTACGATCCGGATGTTTAGTGCGCGGGGGTGCTGGTTTGCTAAGTCCGCAAAATTAAAGTTTTTCACCGCTTCCGCATTCCGGCGTCGGATTGACTGCCGGGGCGCCGCCGTGCACTTACAGTGGTATCAGAGCCTCGCCATTAACATAGTCTAGCTTAGTATAATGTGTTTTTCTGTTTCGATCGATCGAATGTTCCAAAACTGCATTTTAGTTCGCATCAGTTTCTGTTGAAAATTTTTGGTCTCGAAAATTTTTTCAGGTTGTATAAAATTGATGTGCAGGAAATTCTAAGACCACTGGGAAAATTCGACACAGTCAGTCGACCAATGTAGCGCGGATCCGCGGCCAAACCCCCCATTGGGCCGCGGTTCTGCCACGCATTGGTGACGTCACTGTATCATTTTTTTTTCCAGTGGGCTTCTGGGCTAATTTTAGGGGTTTTGGAATATTAATTTTGGGCCCAGGATTTCTTGATCTGCTATAGTATTGTTTGGGGGCCCACTTGTTAAAATTTGATTGATCGGATATTTTAAACACATTATTTCACAGTATTTACATTATATCTGCGACCGTGAATGTCACTTGATCGGTAAATCCGGTCTAACTGATATAGCCCGGTTAGACGGATTTGCGAACGTGACTTTCACGTTGATGTTCTATTTTTGCTGTGATGTTGCGGATCGGTCGTGGGGATAGCCTGGATGCAATGCTAGTACAGTTGTGTTGTATTATGTACATTTGATATTGCGGGGCGAGCGTCCGACATGTGGACTGCCGTCACTGCCTGATTGTATTATTCTTTTGGGGCACGACCTGGTTGCGGTCGATGTACCCGTTGTATGTATATTTTACTTTCTGTACTAGGATTACCCCACGGAGGGGTGCACGGATAGCCGGGTTCTGGAGGGCAACAAGCCCGCATCTCATGGCATTGAGATGGAGAGGGCTTCACTCTAGGATTGGCGGGCTATTCGCCGCACTCGTAGGGGGTACAGGTTGACCCAGGAGCGGTGCCCAAGTTACCGGATTCCGTGAAGTGCCGGGTGGTCCATTCACGGTGCTGAAGGGGGCTGCCTCGCTTCAGGTTTTGGCGGGTGACTTGCCGCGCCCGTAGGGGTCTAGGATTTCATTGCACAGGCTATCCACACGACCAGGGGAACGTCGGGTTTCAGTAGTGGCTCTGTGAAACCCGGGGATCCCAGATATCTGTATTGTTTCTGTGATGCTGTTCATTCTCTGTGATGTTGCATTTTTCACGCCTTGAGCGAAATATAATATATTGGTATATATATTAGTAGATGTTGTATATGTTTTACATCCGCGCTAGTCCAGTCCCCGCTCTGTCGTTAGTTAGCTAACCTAACGGGTAATGACGGGACCCAGTGGCGAATGCGGATGGCATATACGTACATCAGTATATTTTCGTTCTTTGTGGTGTGATCAATTGATGGGACTGCATTGATTCGGATCAATGCGAGTTAAAAACAAACCTAATCTGATGTTGTTGGAATACTTTTTCAAAAAAGCTGTTATTGCAAGGACGTTCACTTTTGTTTTGCATCGTGGTATTCAGTTGGAATATCCTGCTCCTCAGTCGACGAGGCAAGGGCCGAGATCCCTTCACCGGGAGTGACCCCTTGGACAAAAAGTTTGCGTCAGGGCATTAACTTCACTATAGCCGATTACTTTTGCTTTGCACCGTGGTATTCAGTTGGAATATCCTGCACCCCATTCTACGGGGAAAGAGCCGAGATCCCTTCACCGGGAGTGACCTATTTAGCAACGGTTTTCGTCACTATATTTTCAAAAAGCTATCCGTTCCTTCAACGATATCAAGTTCATTACGTTAAAGGTTTTCGCCAGAAACCATTCGTAGCCCTCCGTCGTTTCAGACGGGTAGCACGTAGTATTCATGCTATGTTTGTTGACATTCGTCAAGGCATAGTGTATGGTAGCTGCTTGTTACCTTTCTGCTGCATAGATAGATGCGTTGGTTTGGGACAGTCGTATAGCCTTGTTGACCTTCGTCAAGGGCTTGTACGGGTGGATTCAAATTAACCTGGATAATGACGGGTAGAACTTGACATGTGACTTATGATTTGTTGACCTTCGCCAAGGTCATAAGAGCATGGGGGCAGAAATCTCATCGGGAGTTTCAAAAGAACTGAAACTTGCCAGATATGCACATACCTTCTGGAGTGTGATACCGTGAGCGGATTCCGTCACGTTATCATGCGATAATAGTTGGATCCCGATTTCCACTGATGAGTTAGTTTACTCCTCGGGTAACCCCGACTAATTCTTCTTTCAGGTTTGGAGGAGAATTTGAGGTACAGTGGGAGGATTCCAGATTAGATAAATTGGTAACCATTCTGATCTAGGTTAGAGTGCACGCTGAGTGTTTCTTTTCTCTCTCTCTTTGGCAGCGACCATTGACCCGACCCTAAGACTTTGACTCAGAGACCAAGTTGACCGAACCTTCTTAAACACTGGCTTTTGGATTGTCAGAGTTGCAAACCTCATTGCCACTCCTACTTTTACCCTTTTCTCCAGGACACCCCGTATTGCTACGAACGTCCACTTCCATTGGACAAAACCATCGTATGGTTAGATACGAACTCGAAAGAATTTATTCGAGGATGGTTTCAGGTTCTGGAGAAAACGGATAGGATTATTCAGTTGTCTTTTCCTTTTACCCTCTCTCAGGTTACGAGTACTCCTTGGTTTAGGGATAGTACACCAATTACGCAAATTGGATTGTCTTCTTCCAAATCTTAGGCTGGTGCCGACCGGTAGGGAATGAAGAAAACCAATCAGCATAACGATGGTGTGCAGAAGGTATTAAGTTAAGACAAAGCAAGGGATTAGTAAGAGGGCAAAGTAAATTGCAACAGATATTCATGACCAAACCAGGTATTTCTTCGCCAATCCTAAAATCACCTTTGAATTTCTCCAGGACACTCTGTATCACTACGAAGATCCACAGTTTATTGGATACTCCATCGTATGGTTATATACGAACTCGAAAGGAACTTGTTCCAGTTAGGGGATGGATTCTGGTTCAGGAGAAATACGAATAAGATTTATTCAGGTGTCTTTTATCTTCACCTTCTCTCGCATTGCGAGTGTTCCTAGGATTGGGACAGTACACCCATTATGCTTATTGGATAGTCTTCTTCCAAACCATAGGCTGGTGCCGAACGGTAGGGAAGGAAGAAAACCATTTGGCCTAAAGGGGTGTGCATAAGGTAATGACTAAAGACATATGAAGGGATTTGGAGAGATGGCAAAGGATTATACGGTTACAGTCGTGAATCTGGAAGTGGCATTACTAGGAATACCGGGATACCCCATCGAAACATTTCAATGTTTCAGTCTCACTGTGTACTGTTAAAAGAAAACTGATTTCCCGATTAGATACTTACTCCAGGGTATGTAATTACCAGGTATGATTCTCACATCTGTATGGTTTTACAGATGATGAGTGGGAGTAAGTAATTGGGAATTGGGTGATCATCCTCATTATATCGGGATTCGTTGTAATCGGTGATATTTGAGGAAATCACCTGGGCTGTTTGCCGGTCGGCAAATATTTGGTTTTGAATATCCGCTTTTATGCACCAATTTCAAATTGATATATCTGTACGTCTATTTTCATAGAGTGAGATATACCTTTCTGAAATTATGTCTACGACATTTACCTATATCAGTGGATGGTTAGGTAAGGAGCATTAAACAGCGGTGTAATTCTTCTTAACCATAAGTACAGTTTTCAACCTACGACACACAGTGAATGAGTTTTCAGACTCAAGGGACTTATACAGAGTATTGTATGTTGTCCAGGGTCCATCAGGACAGAGGGGTTGGTCCTCGTACTATATTCGGTTTACTTATGACTTCTCTAGTTTTTAGACAGGTGTTTCGTGGAAACACAGGGTCCGAATTTTGAGAAGTTATAAGTATTTGAATAGAGTAGAGAACCAGGTGTAGCAAGTATCGGGATTCTTCAAAGAGATCGAAGATGTAGATACTTGTGTATGGTATTCAGTTGATAGTAATGATAAAGAGATCTTGCTTCTCTTTCAGGTTATTCATAATTGGAAGCATTCCTAAGTTGAGTAACGCTGATCGGCCTCCTTCCATTTAGTTGACATGCACTGGAGATAGCTGCATGATTTGAATCTGGTTCAATTAAATCAGTGCCTCTGGTTCTATATTGGATATAGAACAGTTCATATCTTAACGATGTTAAGGTACGGGGAGTTGTCCGGCTTATGATTAAAACCAGACACTGGACAACTCAAGGCACGTTTCTGTAATGGCTGTTTGTGGGTTGACCCAGGCTATGACGAGGGTTGACTTTCTACCATTTGGGTGAACAATAGAGATATTGTTCTAGACTCGCCACAGTTTTATTAAAAATGGATTTTTTTTAGAAAACAGTAGTGGGAGTATGGTAGAACTGGAAGTGATTCCAGAACCACAAACGATTACTGAAGATTTGATAAGGAACCTAAAGATTCAATCTGGATTGACATTCCATTGGCCACTCCGCAGATTTGGTGGGTAACTTCAGGCACCCGAGAGGTACTACGGTAGCCTCAAGGACGGTGACAGGGAAGTTCTTGTTTACCCACAATTACCATTGCTGCTGTTCCAGGCTGCGAGACCCGGTGGGAGGATGAGTATAGTTCATTCTAAACTAGTTTTAGAAGTGTACGTCTATATGACTCTGCCAGAGGGTTGTCGTAGTCAGTGGGAGCAGCGGAAGCATTGGTGGACAGGTAGCTTATGTCTATTTATAGACTAAAGCAGATGTAGCGGAGATAGATCATCTATTTCTGACGTGACAGTCATGGGTTTGACTTCATCAGAATAGGGGATGGATCTATTGAGGAGGTACTAGGGTGTGATGTCATGGTATTTGGATGACATACACAGAGTAGGAAGTGATATTCCTACACTACAATCGGTTATACTTTGGTCATCACACAGTGTTTTCTCCACAAAAGAAATGGATTTTATGTCAGACATACTGGTTACTAGATCTATGGTTTTAGATCTAGATTTGGGTGGTTTCCCAATCAGGGTACTTAGACAGCATTCTAAGAGTATTTAGAATGGACGACTCCTGGCACGGTAGTGCACCTGCAGGTAATGGAGTCACCCTCTCCAAAGGTGTCTTACAGACTGAAGGGGAGAGGGATGTGCATGATTGGCAGATCACTTGCTCAGGCAATTGAGTCAATCATGAGATGTCAAGTACCACACCAGATGTTGTTTTTGCACTAGATGCAATAAGTTGACATTAATCCAATCCTGGAGAAACAGTCGGAAGCAGTTTTAGAACATAAGTGAATGTTCTAGGGATATGATAACGACAGCCTCATTCGTGAGACAGTTATCATTCCAGGCTTCCAAGGTGACATGGACGACAAGGAGGTTTTCAGAGTTATAGTTTTCCCTCTGACGAGGGGCAGTATTTTGGACAGGTGGTCCAAGGCAATACTGAGGGAGGCATGGCGCAGGATACTGATTAAGTTCAGTTGACGATACAGTCTATGAAGTTTGGATTTGGATTTCATTTATGAGCTAGGTCCCATCAGACATCCAGACATTCTAAGACAGGTATTGCTCATTTCGGGAGATGGGTTTCTCCGCGAACTTGAAATATAGAGAGACATAGAAAGAGACATCAAGGCGGATCCACTAACTGAGGCTATTCCTCGAACGCAATAGTTTCGCAAACGAGCTTTGTGAGACTGACTAGTAGAGGAGTTGGGTGTTCGGTATCACACGGGCTGTGAGTATGCGACATCGCAATAATTAGCCTTGAGTGCAAGTGGGAGATTGTTGGAGATAATGCCCTCAGAGTCAATTATTGGATCACAGGTACGTGATTGCAATGATTGATGGAGGACCTATCCCGGTAGGACAGTCTTACTCGAGATGATAGTATGCTATCTGGTTTACCTTTATCATCGTGTACTGTTTTAGGTGACCTGACACGTCGCTATTACACGTTGATAGAGCCCCTAGGATTCTTGCTTGACCACCAGCAGTATGAGGGCGATCATATAAGTGGGAGCTGGGGTCTATAAGCATATCCTGAAATGGTCCCTAGTCGTGTGAGTTTCGAGACAGGGCATCGATACTCCATAGTAGACTAGTGTATACAGTCGAGACCCCGACGAGGGGCGGTGGCCGGTCTCACAAGCCACTGGTGTCAGTTGGATCACCTAAGATGTATACAGGTGCTCATTGGGTTATGAGTACACCGGACAGGACTCGCCGGGAACATGCCAGTTGGTCATATACCAGACGTCAGATGGCAGTTCCCTGGTGACATGTGTGCAGGTTAGTTCATCGACCTGGGGATCGTCATTTGTCTTGTGTGAGTTCCCACTGTACTTTGATTACTACCCTACCACGGCTCAAAGGAGTCGTGCAAACAGGTTTTAGTTGGGTACAGTCCCGAGCCACATGGAGGCAGTGAGCGTATCTTCAGGGGTTCGTCTCTCCCGGTATTGGGGGTGAGGTCGTGCTGTGTCTAGGAGAGCCATTACACGAAGCCCTCGGCCAAGGCAAGGAGATTTACTGGTAGGTATTCCAGTAGTATCTCAGGGTGTTCTGGGCTACACTCCGACAGGACTTGTACCGCTTTTGGGGGTCTGACTTTTACCAACCCCCTAGGCCCGCCATGCGATGCTCATAGACGAACGGACCGGACTGTACGGATATTGTCACTGACAGGCTCAGTAGGGTTGTCAGGCTGAGTTCACTCACAGACATCCCTTTTAGTCAATACCTGGTAGCCCGTTACGTATTGGCTTATACCTCTAACATGCTAGTGGTTAAATCCACAACCAAGGTGTTGACGAGTCTTTAGAGTCCCCCACATTCAGTTACTCAGCTTCCGGGCGAAAGGTTGTAGAGGCCGTATGGATATATGGCAAGGTCCGATCAGATACGTGCGGTATTGCACGGATCAGGATCTGACAGTTTGTACTATAGGCCGTTTGGTTATATGGCAGGGTTCGATCAGATACGTGCGGTATTGCACGGATCAGGATCGAACAGATATTACTAGCCGGTTTTGGTATAAGCCGGACTCTAGTATAGTACAGTGGAGATTTTGTCTCATTGCATTTGTATTTCGGTCGAAATACAGATGCGGGTGTGTATGCACAGTATCGGGGTTTTCCTGTAATTTATTACGGAACCAGTTTTCTGGAGTTGCCAGTTTGCTTTCCGTTTCGGCCGATTTCCATTGTTCCGTTCATTGGCCGAAGATTGGTGGAGGAGGGCTTATTTGCATTGTTGCAAATAAGCATTTTGTGGAGGGGGTCTTTGCATATTTCCTTGTATCATGATGGTGCACCATTCTTTTGACCTTGACTTCTTCTATCATGATTGCTTGACTTTGTGAGCAATCATGGTTGTAGTAGGTAGGTTTTTGGAGTATGGATTTGTGAGCAATCATGCTTGACTTTGTGATCATTGCTATTCATGATAACTTTTCCTTTCTCTCTCTTGCATGATATGAGAATGGCTCCCATATTTTTTGTGACTCTCTCCATTCTCACTCTCCTCTCTCTTGATGGCCGGCCAAGCATGGAGGAAGGGTTGCCCATTTTTGTAGTGGGGATTTTTGCTCTCTAGTTGCTAGAAAAATCCCCAAGTTCCTCCACATAATTCTTGTATCATCCCTCCACCAAAATGGCACCTCCAAAAACCCCAAATGAGACTTCTTCTCTAGATATTCTACAGCATATCTTGGGCACGTCGAGTACCCAGCTTCGTGCCCGAGTTGCCTCGGCATTGAGGTGGGAGCCCGTAAAAGAAGTAGGCGATGTGGTGCACTTCCGGCGACGAGGAGGAGAAGGGTCATTCCGCAGGAGATCGGGACGACGACGAGAAGACCGGAGGACTCGGATCTGTTGGTATACTTCTCTTCCCTATCTTGTTAGTAGCTTAGACTTGTTAATGGTTACGATCCGGATGTTTAGTGCGCGGGGGTGCCGGTTTGCTAAGTCCGCAAAATTAATGTTTTTCACCGCTTCCGCATTCCGGCGTCGGATTGACGGCCGGGGCGCCGCCGTGCACTTACATCCATCACCTGGAGGTAAACAACCATGCCAGGAGTCGTCCATTCTAAAATACTTTAGAATAGTGTCAAGTACCCAAATTGGGACACTTCCCAAATCTAGATCTAAAACAATAGATCATGTAACACCGTAGAATGCGATTAGTGTTAATTAAGTGATAATGCGGAATTTTAGTAAAAAGTTTACCAAAATGGTTTTTAAATATTTTATAAAAACAATTAATATTTTATTAATATTTATTTCGGGCTTGCACACACTTGTGCATGTTAACCTAGGGATAATTAGGGGTTAACCATGCTTATGTTGCTATGGCATCTAACCCCATTCCATTAAGTTGTAATATGTATTTATCTAAATAATTTAGTTTTGAAAATTTAGGTTTGAATTTGTTGACTTGAGAGAGAGAGTGAGGGTTGACATGGGGAAAGTATGGCTTGCATTAAATGAGGAGAGAGAAGAGGGAGGCATGGCTCATCTAAACTCACACCCCATTTGTCCCTCACCCTCACACATACACCCTTACTCTCTAATCACTCATTCTCTCATTCTCATCTTTTTCCCTTCATCTTATTTTCCTCTCCTTCCCACAACTGAACACCCCTCTCTTGTTCTTCACTAAACCAAGCCAAAATTATCAAAAATCTACACTACCCTTCACAAAACTCACTACCCCTTCATTAAACTTGATCCAAAGCCACTAGAGATGACTTGGAGCAAGGAAAGCTATGGTTTTGGAGCAAGTATGGATAGGTAATGGCCCCTAACTGTTAATTAGGTAGTTATTTTGTAGTGTTGCTTAGTAGTGGTCGTTTAGAACACTAAAAGTTTAGTTTGTGCAAAATATCGTATTTTTAGTTTCTTTTGTGGTGTCTGTAATCTGCTATCACTTCGAGTGTTTACTAGAAAAACTAGCAGTGTAGTGGTGTTGTACTAGAGAACTTGAGTGTGCACCTGAAGCACGAACCTCACCTGACCGGTTTTGGCCGGCGACATGAAGGGATTTTCCGGCGTGCTCGGCTGTACAGTGGACTGGGGGGTTGTGGTTTTTAGGGTATCTGTCTACTGTTGTTTTAGGGTGTTTGGTCCTGCTAGATTTTTCGGTTGTGACGGTATGTAAAATCTGGGATCAATTAGCCAGTTTTTAGTGTTTCGACGACGCGCGTTACGATTGATCTGACGTAGTTCTAGTGTTTCGGGTAGCTTGCCGTCGTGGGTTTATGTTTGTAATGTCGCCACACACGTTAGCCGCTAAGCGAACACTTTAGAGGTTGTTGTAGTCGGTGCGTCGATTTAAACGTAATTGTATGTATTATGGGTCGATTTCTAAGTGCACTTGCTATGTTTTTATGATTTTAGGGGCAAGTGCGGGGACTTCGGACGCTGCGAAGAAAGGGAAGCAGGTGGTCAGATTTACATAGCTCGAGATCACCGGTGAGTAGATTTAACATCTACGTGGAAATTGCCTGTATGGCGTTATGCGTAAGTGCTTGATAGGATATTATAGCCGCATGATTATATTCATATATGTTGATTGTACATGAGCATCATTACATACCATTACTTGTTGTGCCTGGACATAGTATCTAGTGGACAATGCACCATTACTGACGGTTAATATTGCACGAGCACTAAATTGTATGCTACACCCACACTGTTGTAATTGCCATGACACGCACAACCTATACACATATGCAGTATTGTATTGTTATTGATATTGACACATGGATTATTGTTCTATTGCGCATATGAGATACATCGTGCATACATACATACATGTATGCACCCATACTTGCTATAGCTACATGTGCACCTTTAGATGATGCTGGTTTTGATTTTGGAAGAATTAGGAACCGCATGATATATTTAAAAACTGGATTCATTTAAAAGAGCGGTTTTCCCTTGATATGCTCATATTACGGTTTTATGTTGCATATATAACATTTCATGGGTTTACGCATTGAGATACGGATTTCATGTGATTTATGGATTTGAGAACCGTGGTATTATTTCATGGAAGTATGCATTGTTTTGAAAACCCGGTTTCTCTTGATATGATATTTCAGTGCGTCCACCATGTGTTTTCTCGGTTCTCAGATGTCTGATAGAAACCCGATTCGAGGAGCTGGATGATCCATTTGCGGGTTCATGGTGGACCCGGTATGGTACTCCGCGGCAAGAAAGAAATATTGTGTAGTAGACGATGAGCCTTGCAGAGGGACTACTACCTACCGGTGATTGGTTGGACCTGATGGTTATCTGGAGGATACTGACCAGAGTCGAGAGATGGATATGGGCCGACCCAGACTGACGGAGCTCGAGGGCCAATCCGGACTGACGGAGCCCGTGGGCTGATCCGGACTGACGGAGCCCGATATATGTGGATGTGCGTGTCGATGTTGGACACGAGTAATTCTTGATGTTTTCATGTGCCGATTTTGGGCACTTAGGTTCCATGAGATTTATAAGATAAGAGGGTGTTAGTTATGTATATGCCCTAGAGGCCATTGTTGTACATTTGATGTATATTATATTGGATGCTTGGATATATATAGAGAGGACTTTCTTGCACGATATGATAGTATGCTATCTGCTTGCTCTTTGTCTTAACATGTTGACTTGTATTGTGTTACTCTCTTGCTCTCACATGTTGATAAAGCCCTAAGGATGTGTACTTGACTACTAGGACTATGATGGAGATCATACTAGTGGGGCCAGGGTAGTCCACAAGTATATCCTATAATTGTTCTTAGTCGAGGGTATATCGAGACAGGGCATCGATACTCCAGAGTAGACTAGCATATACGCATCTTGACCCATATGATGGGTGATGGATCATCCTGCATCCATTGGTGTTTGTCATCAAAGATGGTATACGGGTGGTCAGTGGAGACTGGGTACACTTAACGGACTCGCCGAGAACTCCTAGATTGTATTATACCTATCGTCAGATAGTAGTTCTCTGGTGACACTGGTACAGGTTAGTCTGTAGACCCGAGATCGTCATAAAGTCTTGTGTGATTCCTACTCTGCTTTGATTTCCACCTTACCACGTTCATGAGAACCTGCAAAACGGTGCCTTTTGGGTACAGCCCCGAATCACATGTAGGCAATGAGCGATAAGAGGGGTTTCGTCTCTCCCGGTATTGGGGGATGATGTTGCGCTGTATTCAATTGGCTATAACTTGAAGTCCCTGGCCAGGGCTGACATGGAGATCTACTGGTAAGTGTTATCAGTAGTTTCTCGACCCGTTATGTGACTCACATCGACATGACTTATCGGTTATTGGGGTTTGACGTTTACCACCCTAGACTAGATATGCGACATATCTGACGAAGAAACCAGACTGTACGGTAGTGTTACTGATTGGATTCACAGGAGTATGTACAAGCTTGCTTGTTGATCTTCTGATTGCTCAATACCCTTGTGGCTGTTACGTTTAGCTGACCGCTTGCAGTATGGAGTTTTTGATATGATCATCACCCACTGCCGACGCATTGACGTGTCTTTAGAGTCTACACAGAGGTTTCCTGGCTCCAGCGAAACGAAGTAGGAGCACATATATGATATGTGCGGGACTGAGATTGATACGCGTATGAGATACCGTATTCTATTCTCACGATATGTTATATCGGCCGGTTATATGTGATATAGCCGGGTAATCGGATCAAGTGTTGATTCGATAAAATGATACATATTATATTAGTCGGTTGTATGTGATATAGCAGGATTATAAAATCAAGTGTTGATTTAATAATTTAATGTATATTTATATATTTGATATATTAAATTATATTAACTAATATTAGCTCACTTAAGCATTAATTTTTCTCACTTGATGATACATTGATATATATGTGATATATGTTAATTGTATTATTTTTCTTTTATTCACAAATTATATATATGTGATATATATCATTGTGAGATGCTAGGTTACACATGCAATATGTATGTATGAGACTCACACTATGCTTGGTTAATTTAGGGTTTTATATTTATTATTAAGGAAATTCAAAATTGTTCGATAATTACTCATGGTTAAGAGCTTGGATGAAGCTTGTAGAACTTTGACTAAGTCCAACTCTTTTGTTTTCTCTTAAGATATTTATTAACCTAACCTTTTACCTTAATTCATGGTTTATTCTCTACATTGTTTACCCATGACATAAACTAACCCTTGGTTGCATTTCTAACCTCATCTAATTCTTTCATCACTTCATCTTCTTCTTCCTCACAAAAGCTTGCGATATTTTTTCTTTGTGATGAAATAAAGTGAGAAAAAGAAAATTAATGAGAGCTCACTTCCTACTTCATCATCCTCTTATAAACTAGCCACTTAGATTAGGGTGTTGGCTTCACTAATTTCATTTTAGTGAAGAGATAGCTTGAGTTCGTGTTTCCTCGGAGTAGATCATCTTGGATTTCGAAAACTACAAGCAAGCATGCACCATTCACCTTGTGGACCTTTTCAAGAGTTCGAGAGTTCTTGGATCGCAGCGAAGGGACCACTACTTGGAGCTTATGAAGTGAAGTAACGGACTACAAAGGTTGTAATCTCTAATCACTTAGAAGTAAAGTTGTTTGCTTTATCGATTCCGTATGATTCTTTATTTAAGAACCTAAGGTTAGGGTTAGCTAGAATGGCAATAATTTGAAATTGGTATGGACGATGCCTCCAGAAACCTTGCTTTCATGCTATACAACCCAACAGAGGGTCGATCAGAGTGACGGCGCCTGAGGTATTGGGATTTGGGGTGTCGATGATGGACACCGGTTTTTCCACGATGATGATTCATTGATGATGACATGTTTTATCCCATGCTCAGTACTCATTTGATATGCATTGCTTCATGTATTTGTAGTACCTGATAGAGTACCTTTCATGATTGTTGCATATCCATATTAGCATATTGATACTATCAGATTGCATGTGATAGAGTATCGCAGTACGTGCATACCTGCGATTATCTGTACGATGTTACTTACAACTCACGAGTTGGAAACTCACGCCAGTTGCCACAGTGTTTTGCAGGCTTGACCCTCAGAGTAGTCACGGCAGGCTGCTTATTATCTCTATTTTGCGGATACCGCTATGGCTGGCTGTGTGCCGTTTTGCTATAGGTGGGTTTTGCGGTTATCCGAGTTTATGTTCATTGTATCTATTATTGTATCTAGTACTCACCATCTACCATTTCATGTATTGATTTAGAGACGAGTTGTGAGGACGATATTGTATATTTTGTGACTCTAGGTGCCGAGCTCCTGTGAGCCGACTTTTTTTATGCAGTTTTATCTCTTATTCTGTTTTCACTTTATATTGTTTATTTCTTCACTACAGTTTCGTATATTATGCTTGTGGTGGTTGTTTTCGCCTTTGGGCGTGATTTTCTCCAGTTTGGGGATACTTTACTTATATCATATGTTGCTATACTTATATCTTTTGTTTGTACCCGTTTCAGGGATAGTTTTTACAAAGGAGGTGCTGCAGAAATTTTTAAGAAAATAAACTTAAGTTAAAGATTTTTACTTGAGATTTCCAAATGTTTTTAACAATGTTTTATCACTTACTACTTTTGATGGTTTAGATTTCTGGGTTTTCGGCTTACTTAAATTGCGTTACGCCTGTTGACGTCACATGGTTTAAGTGCCGGTCACGTGCTAAATTTTGGGTTGTGACAAAGTTGGTATCAAAGAGCTAGGATTTACCTTTCGGAGTATAGGATGACCTTGGTATGATGGAGTAGGTAGCTTAAGCAGAGTGACGTAGCGTGTGTATGTTCCGCGGCATACTTACGACACGATACTCCGCCTAAGTGACCTTAGGAATTATTGGTTGAAAATCCTTCCATGATTACATACATCCTTGAGATTCGATTTCCATGTTCTTATCGAATCCTGTTTTCATTTCCAGCCATTATGCCGCCGAAGACTACGAGGGAGAAAAGCGCGGCCGCGAGAGTCGAGGTCAGAGTTGGCTCATCAAAGACGAGGACTGACCAGGGCGGTACACCCGTTGTACAGGAGAAGATTGATCAACCTTCGATAGATCGTATTACTAGGCTATAGGCCGGTATGCAGGATTTGCGCCAGATGATGGGATCATTAGTTAAGGTCAGTCGAGCACAGAGACAAGAGGTTGTCCCACCTGTTATGGGACCGCGATGGTACCTACGGTTAAGGCAGTTGTACCTGCAGCTACGGAAGTTATCACCATATCGTTATATGAGTTCATGAGGATGAAGCCTCCGGTTTTCACCGGCACTGATGTTGATGAGGATCCACAGTCATTTATCGACCGGATAGCCAGGATATGTCGTTCGTTGAGATGCTCCGGCTCGAGAAGGGTAGAGTTCGCGAGTTTTCGTCTGGAAGTTATTGCCCAGAAGTGGTGCGAGTCTTTATAGAAGGGCAGATCCGCAGGTCTTTCTCCTATGACCTGGGCTGAGTACGCGACGGTTTTTCTTGCCGGTTTTCTTCTGCAGAGCACCAAGGATGCTCGAGCGTGCAGTTTCGAGTCGTTACGCCAGACTCCGGGTATGACGGTGGCATAGTACGTTTTTCAGTTTACCCATCTATCGGTGTATTCTCCGTATTTTGTGGACATTGAGGAGATGCAGATCAAGAGATTTGTTCAAGGCTTGCATACCGAGTTATTCCTCGCTATCAGCGCCCAGCATTGTGACGCATATGCAGCCGTAGTGGACGTAGCCCTACTAGTTGAGGAGCGTCTTTCCGAGACTTCGGTATTTCCAAAACCGAAGAGGGTCCGTACTGGTGTATCAGCATGGAGAAAGATGTTTAGACTCCGTGACAGATTTCGTTCAGGTAGCAGAGGCTTGGGACGAGGCCAGTTGTTTAGCTCTTATCCCCAAGAGGGTCAGCAGTCATTGTCTGGATGTTTCCGGTGTGGGAGTTTCTATCATCGTGTTCGAGATTGTGCTGAGCCACGTGAGGACGAGGCAGCCGTATCACATGTTACTTTACCACCTTCTCCACCTCAGAGAGCGTTATCTCTTGCGCCTGTTGTTGCTCCGCGTCAGACTTATGCTCAGAGAGGCCGTGGTCGCCGAGGGTTTGTTTAGAGATGACGGGGTGGCAGAGGCGGAGGACAGCCAGTCGCAGGTAGAGGGCATGCACGATTATTTGCATTGACTCATCAGGACGCGCAGGCGTCCAATGCAGTGGTTTCAGGTATTCTTTCAGTATGTTCTTTTGATGCACACGTGTTGTTTGATCCGGAATCTACGCACTCGTATGTTTCTACACACTTCGTGCTGAGGTTGGGCCAAGAGTCGTTTTTTCTAGATCATCCGTTTGTCGTGACTACTCCTGTTGGAGAGTCGTTTATTGCGCGACACGTGTTTCGGTCGTGTGCCGTTCGGATAGGAGATAGAGAGTCGTTCGTTGACTTGATCCTTCTTGAGATGTTGAACTTCGACGTTCTCCTGGGCATGGACCGGTTAGCTACTTGCTACGCGTCTCTAGACTGCCATGAGAAGACTGTCAGGTTTTGTTTTCCCGGCGAGTCAGTTCTTGTTGTGCAGGGGGACCGTGGTGCCGCCCCTCACAGTTTGATTTCATCCCTTTGTGCTAGTCGGCTTTTGAGGAGGGGATGTCAGGGATTCTTAGCTTTCATGCGTGATATCGGAGCCATAGTAGATTCATTGGACCGGGTTCCTATCGTGCGGGTGTTTCTTGACGTTTTTCCCGATGAGTTAACTGGATTGCCGCCGGAGCGTGAGATTGAGTTTTGCATTGATCCGATCCCCGGCACGGGGCCTATTTCTATACCGCCTTACCAGATGGCCCCGGCGGAGCTTAAGGAGCTTAAGGATCATCTACAAGAGTTGCTTGATAGAGGACTTGTACGTCCGAGTGTTTCTCCCTAGGGAGCTCCTGTTTTGTTCGTCAAGAAGAAGGACGGCAGTTTGAGGTTGTGCATTGATTATCGTCAATTGAACCGAGTTACGGTGCGGAATAGATATCCATTACCTCACATTGACAATTTGTTTGATCAGCTCCATGTTGCGGGACATTTTTCTATGATTGATTTGAGATCAGGTTATCATCAGTGCGGGTTCGGAATGATAACGTTCCGAAGATTGCTTTTCGTACATGCTATGGGCATTATGAGTATTTGGTGATGTCATTCGGACTCACCAATGCCCCAGTGGCATTCATGGATTTGATTAACCGGATTTTCAGGTCGTTCCTCGACCAGTTTATTCTTGTGTTTATTGATGATATTCTGGTTTATTCCAAGAATCGTGAGGAGCATGAGCGGCACTTGAGGATTGCTTTGCAGACATTGAGAGAGCACCATCTGTTTTCTAAATTCTCGATGTGTGCCTTCTGCTTGATAGAGTTGACTTACTTGGTCATGTGGTAATTGGAGACGGTATTCGTGTGTGTAAGTGCACGGCGGCGCCCCGGCCGTCATTCCGACGGCCAAATGCGGAAACAATGATAAACTTTAATTTTGCGGACTTAGCAAACCGGCACCACCGCGCACTAAACATCCGGATCGTAACCATTAACAAGTCTAAGCTACTAACAAGATAGGGAAGAGAGATATACCGACAGATCCGAGTCCTCCGGTCTTCTCGTCGTCGTCCCGATCTCCTGCGGAATGTCCCGTCTCCTCCTCGTCGCCGGAAGTGCACCACATCGCCTACTTCTTTTACGGGCTCCCACCTCAATGCCGAGGCAACTCGGGCACGAAGCCGGCTACTCGACGTGCCCAAGATATGCTGTAGAATATCTAGAGAAGAAGTCTCATTTGGGGTTTTTGGAGCTTTGCCATTTTGTGGAGGAAGAAGAACTTGGAGAGGGGTGAAGGAAAAATGTGATAGACCAAGAAGAATGAGAGTATCATATTTTCTCCACACAAAAAAAGAAGCATTTTCCTCATCCAACATCAAGTGGTCGGCCCCCTTTTTTCCATGTGTGATTGGAGAGAGAGAGAAAAGTCAAGGGGGTGGGTAGAATGCAATGATGCAAGCAAGTGATGATGAAAGAATCCAATGATCACAACCATAACCCACACTCCAAAAACAAGTAATCAACAACCATGATTGCTACAAAAAGTCAAGCAATCATGAAGCATGGAAGGTCAAGGGATGGGCTCTATCATGAAACCATCATGATACAACAAAAATGCAAAGACCCCCCTCCACAACCACTTATTTGCAACAATGCAAATAAGCCCTCCTCCACCAAACTTCGGCCAATGAACGGAACAATGGAAATCGGCCGAAACGGAAAGCAAACCGGCAACTCCAGAAAACTGGTCCCGTAATAAATTACAGGAAAACCCCGATACTGTGCATACACACCCGCATCTGTATTTCGACCGAAATACAAATGCAATGAGAAAAAATCTACACTGTACTATACAAGGATCCGGCTTATACCAAAGCCGGCTAGTAATATCCGTTCGATCCTGATCCGTGCAATACCGCACGTATCTGATCGAACCCTGCCATATCTCCATACAGCCTCTACAACCTTTCGCCCGAAAGCTGAATAACTGAATGTGGGGGACTCTAAAGACTCGTCAACACCTTGGTCGTGGATTTAACCACTAGCACGTCAGAGGTATAAGCCAATACGTAACGGGCTACCAGGTATTGACTAAAAGGGACGTCCGTGAGCGAACTCAGCCCGACAACCCTACTGAGCCTGTCAGTGACAATATTCGTACAGTCCGGTCCGTTCGTCTATGAGCATCGCATGGCGGGCCTAGGGGGTTGGTGAAAGTCAGACCCCCAAAAGCGGTACAAGTCGTGTCGGAGTGTAGCCCAGAACACCCTGAGATACTACTGGAATACCTACCAGTAAATCTCCTTGCCTCGGCCGAGGGCTTCGTGTAATGGCTCTCCTAGACACAGCACGACCTCACCCCCAATACCGGGAGAGACGAACCCCTGAAGATACGCTCACTGCCTCCATGTGGCTCGGGACTGTACCCAACTAAAACCTGTTTGCACGACTCCTTTGAGCCGTGGTAGGGTAGTAATCATAGTACAGTGGGAACTCACACAAGACAAATGACGATCCCCAGGTCGATGAACTAACCTGCACACATGTCACCTGGGAACTGCCATCTGACGTCTGGTATATGACCAACTAGCATGTTCCCGGCGAGTCCTGTCCGGTGTACTCATAACCCAATGAGCACCTGTATACATCTTAGGTGATCCAACTGACACCAGTGGCTTGTGAGACCGGCCACCACCCCACGTCGGGGTCTCGACTGTATACACTAGTCTACTATGGAGTATCGATGCCCTGTCTCGAAACTCACACGACTAAGGACCATTTCAGGATATGCCTATAGACCCCAGCTCCCACTTATATGATCGCCCTCATACTGCTGGTGGTCAAGCAAGAATCCTAGGGGCTCTATCAACGTGTAATAGCGATGTGTCAGGTCACCTAAAACAGTACACGATGATAAAGGTAAACCAGATAGCATACTATCATCTCGAGTAAGACTGTCCTTCCGGGATAGGTCCTCCATCAATCATTGCAATCACATACCTGTGATCCAATAATTGACTCTGAGGGCATTATCTCCAACAATCTCCCACTTGCACTCAAGGCTAATTATTGCGATGTCGTATACTCACAGCCCGTGTGATACCGAACACCCAACTCCTCTACTAGTCAGTCTCACAAAGATCGTTTGCGAAACTATTGCGTTCGAGGAATAGCCTCAGTGAGTGGATCCGCCTTGATGTCTCTTTCTATGTCTCTCTATATCTCAAGTTCGCGGAGAAACCCATCTCCCGAAATGAGCATTACCTGTCTTAGAATGTGTCTGGATGTCTGATGGGACATAGCTCATAAATGAACTCCAAATCCAAACTTCTTAGATTGTATCGTCAACTGAACTTAATCAGTATCCTGCGCCATGCCTCCCTCAGTATTACCTTGGACCACCTGTCCAAAATACTGCCCCTCGTCAGAGGGAAAACTATAACTCTGACAACCTCCTTGTCGTCCATGTCACCTTGGAAGCCGGAATGATAACTGTCTCGCGAATGAGGCTGTCGTTATCATATCCCTAGAACATTCACTTATGTTCTAAAACTGCTTCCGACTGTTTCTCCAGGATTGGATTAATGTCAACTTATTGCATCTAGTGCAAAAACAATATCTGTTGTGGTACTTGACATCTCATGATTGACTCAATTGCCTGAGCAAGTGATCTGCCAATCATGCACGTCCCTCTCCCCTTTAGTCTGTAAGACACCTTTAGAGAGGGTGACTCCATTACTTGCAGGTACACTACCGTGCCAGGAGTCGTCCATTCTAAATACTCTTAGAACGCTGTCTAAGTACCCTGATTAGGAAACCACCCAAATCTAGATCTAAAACCATAGATCTAGTAACCAGTATGTCTGATATAATATCCAAGTCCTGTGTGGAGAAACCACTGTGTGACGACCAAAGTATAACCGATCGTAGTATAGGAGTTTCTTTTCCTATTCTGTGTATGTCATCCAAATACCAGGATATCACACCCTACTACCTTCTCAACAGATCCATCCCCTATTCTGATGAAGTCAAACCCATGACTGTCACGTCAGAAATAGATGATCTATCTCCGCTACTGGTGCTTCAGTCTATAAATAGACATAAGCTACCTGTCCACCAATGCTTCCGCTGCTCCCACTGACTACGACAACCCTCTGGCAGAGTCATATACACGTACACTTCTAAAGCTAGTTTAGAACGACGCTATACTCATCCTCCTGCCGGGTCTCGCAACCTGGAACAACAGCAATGGCAATTGTGGGTAAACAAGAACCTCCATGTCACCGTCCTTGAGGCTACCGGAGTACCTCTCGGGTGCCTGAGGTTACCCACCTTATCTGCGGAGTGGCCAATGGAATGTCAATCCAGATTGAATCCTTAGGTTCCCTATCAAATCTTCAGTAATCGTTTGTGGTTCTGGAATCACTTCCAGTTCTACCATACTCCCACTACTGTTTTCTGAAAAAATCCATTTTTAATAAAACGGTGGCGAGTCTAGAACAATATTTCTATTGATCTGCCAGATGGTAGAAAGTCAACCCTCGTCATAGCCTGGGTCAACCCACAAACAACCATTAGAGAAACGTGCCTTGAGTTATCCAGAGTCTGGTTTTAATCATAAGCCGGACAACTCCCCGTACCTTAACAACGTTAAGATATGAACTGTTCTATATCCAATATAGAACCAGAGGCACTGATTTAATTGAACCGGATTCAAATCATGCAGCTGTCTCCAGTGCATGTCAACTAAATGGAAAGAGGCCGATCAGCGTTACTCAACTTAGGAATGCTTCCAATTATGAATAACCTGAAAGAGAAGCAAGATCTCTTAATCATTACTATCATCTGAATACCATACTCAAGTATCTACATCTTCGTTCACTTTGAAGAATCCCGATACTTGCAATACCTGGTTCTCTACTTTATTCAAATACCTATAACTTCTGAAAATTCGGACCCTGTGTTTCCAAGAAACACTTGTCTAAAAACTAGAGAAGTCATAAGTAAACCGAATATAGTACGAGGACCAACCCCTCTGTCCTGATGGACCCTGGACAACATACAATACTCTGTATAAGTCCCTTGAGTCTGATAACTCAATCACTGTGTGTCGTAGGTTGAAAACTGTACCTTTGGTTATGAAGAATTACACCGCTGTTCAATGCTCCTTACCTAACCATCCACTGATATAGGTAAATGTCGTAGATATAATTTCAAAAAGGTATATCTCACTCTATGAAAATAGACGTACAGATATATCGATTTGAAATTGGTGCATAACAACGGATATTCAAAACCAAATATTTGCCGACCGGCAAACAGCCCAGGTGATTTCCTCAAATATCACTGATTACAACGAACCCCGACATAATGAGGATGATCACCTAATTCCCAATGACTTACTCCTACTCATCATCTGTAAAACCATACAGATGTGAGAATCATACCTGGTAAATACATACCCTGGAGCAAGTGTCTAATCGGGAAATCAGTTTTCCTTTAACAGTACACAGTGAAACCGAAACATTGAAATGTTCCGATGGGGTATCTCGGTATTCCTAGTAATGCCTCTTCCAGATTCACGACTGTAACCGTATAGTTCTTTGCCACCTCTCCAAATCCCTTTATATGTCTTTAGTCATTACCTTCTGCACACCCCTTTAGGCCAAATGGTTTTCTTCCTTCCCTACCGTTCGGCACCAGCCTATGGTTTGGAAGAAGACTATCCAATAAGCATAATGGGTGTACTGTCCTAATCCTAGGAACACTCGCAAAGCGAGAGAAGGTGAAGATAAAAGACAACCGAATAAACCTTATTCCTATTTCTCCTGAACCAGAATCCATCCCAGAAAAGGAACAAGTTCCTTTCGAGTTCGTATATAACCATACGATGGAGTATCCAATAAACTGTGGATCTTCGTAGTGATACGGAGTGTTCTGGAGAAATACAAAGGTGATTTAGGATTGGCGAAGGAATACTTGGTTTGGTCGTGAATATCTGTTGCAATTTACTTTGCCCTCTTACTAATCCCTTGCTTTGTCTTAACTCAATACCTTCTGTACACCATCGTTAGGCTAATTGGTTTTCTTCATTCCCTACCGGTTGGCACCAGCCTATGGTTTGGAAGAAGACTATCCAATTTGCGTAATAGGTGTACTACTCCTAAACCAAGGAGTACTCGCAACCTGAGAGAGGGTGAAAAGAAAAGACAACTGAATAGTCCTATCCGTTTTCTCCAGAACCGGAAACCATCCTCGAATAAATTCCTTCGAGTTCGTATCTAACCATACGATGGTTTTGTCCAATGGAAGTGGACCTTCGTAGTAATACGGGGTGTCCTGGAGAAAAGGGTAAAAGTAGGAGTGGCAATGAGGTTAGCAACTCTGACAATCCAAAAGCCAGTGTTTAAGAAGGTTCAGTTAATTTGGTCATTGAGTCATAGTCTTAAGGTCGGGTCATTGGTCGCTGCCAAAGAGAGAGAGAAAAGAAACACTCAGCGTGCACTCTAACCTAAACCAGAATGGTTACCAATTTATCTAATCTGGAAACCTCCTACTGTACCGTCAAATTCTCCTCCAAACCTGAAAGAAGAATTAGTCGGGATCACCCGAGGAGTATACCAACTCATCAGTGGGAATCGGGATCCAACTATCATCGCATGATAACGTGACGGAATCCGCTCACGGTGTCACACTCCAGAAGGTATGGGCATATCTGGCAAGTTTCAGTACTTTTGAAACTCCCGATGTGATTTCTGCCCCATGCTCTTATGACCTTGACTTTGGCCAACAAATCATAAGTCACATGTCAAGTTCTACCCGTCATTCTCCAGGTTGATTCGAATCCACCCGCACAAGCCCTTGACTTTGGCCAACAAGGCTATACGACTGTTCCAAACCAACGCATCTATCTATGCTGCATATGAATAACCAACAGCTACCAAACACTGTGCCTTGACTTTGGCCAACAAACACAGCTTGAATACTATTGACTACCCATATGAAACGACGGAGGGCTACGAATGGTTTCTGGCGAAAACCTTTAACGTAAAGAACTTGATATCGTTGAAGGAACTAATAGCTTTTTAAAATATAGTGACGAAAACCGTTGCTAAAGAGGTCACTCCCGGTGAAGGGATCTCGGCTCTTTCCCCGTAGAATGGGGTGCAGGATATTCCAACTGAATACCACGGTGCAAAGCAAAAGTAATCGGCTATAGTGAAGTTAATGCCCTGATGCAAAATTTTTGTCCAAGGGGTCACTCCCGGTGAAGGGATCTCGGCCCTTGCCTCGTCGACTGAGGAGCAGGATATTCCAACTGAATATCACGATGCAAAACAAAAGTGAACGTCCTTGCAATAACAGCTTTTTGAAAAGTGTTCCAACAACATCAGATTAGGTTTGTTTTTAACTTGCATTGATGCGAATCAATGCAGTCCCATCAATTGATCACACCACAAAGAACGAAAATAATATGACGTACGTATATGCCATTCGCATTCTCCACTGGGTCCCGTCATTACCCGTTAGGTTAGCTAAGTAACGACAGAGCGGGGACTGGACTAGCGCGGATGTAAAACATATACAGCATCTACTAATATATATACCAATATATTATATTTCGCTCAAGGCGTGAAAAGAAATGCAACATCACAGAAATGTACAGCATCACAGAACAATACAGATATCTGGGATCCCCGGGTTTCACAGAGCCACTACTGAAACCCGACGTTCCCCTGGTCGTGTGGATAGCCTGTGCAATGAAATCCTAGACCCCTACGGGCGCGGCAAGTCACCCGCCAAAACCTGAAGCGAGGCAGCCCCCTTCAGCACCGTGAATGGACCACCAAGCACTTCACGGAATCCGGCAACTTGGGCACCCCTCCTGGGTCAACCTGTACCCCTACGAGTGCGGCGAATAGCCTGCCAATCCTAGAGTGAAGCCCCCTCCGTCTCAATGCCATGAGATGCGGGCTTGTTGCCCTCTGGAACCCGGCTATCCGTGCACCCCGTCGCGGGGTAATCCTAGTACAGAAAGTAAAATATACATACAACGGGTACATCGACCGCAACCTGGTCGTGCCCCAAAATAATAATACAATCAGGCAGTGACGGCAGTCCACATGTCGGACGCTCGCCCCGCAATATCAAATGTACATAATACATCCACAACTGTACTAGCATTGCATCCAGGCTATCCCCGCGACCGATCCGCAACATCACAGCAAAAACAGAACATCAACGTGAAAGTCACGTTCGCAAATCCGTCTAACCGGGCTATAGCAGTAAGACCGGATTTACCGATCGAGTGACATTCACGGTCGCAGATATAATGTAAATACTGTGAAATAATGTGTTTAAAATATCCGATCAATAAAATTTTAACAAGTGGGCCCTCAAACAATACTGTAGCACTCACAGAAATTATTGGCCCAAAATTAAGATTCCAAAACCCATATTTTAAGCCCACAAGGCCACTGGAAAAACATGGTGAACGGAACCCAATTACCTACGGCGGAACCGCGGCCAACAAGGGGTAAGGCAGCGGTTCCGCGGTCGTACGGAGGGTTCAGGCAACCAAAATTTTCCAGTGGTCTTAGGATACTCTGTACATCATTCTGCATTCACCTGAAAAATTTTTAGACTTAAAAAAAATTCGACAGAAAACTGATGCAAGAAAAAAATGCAGTTTTGGAACTTTTTGATCGATCGGAAATGCAAACACATTACACAAAGCTAGACTAAGTTAATGGCGAGGCTCTGATACCACTGTAAGTGCACGGCGGCGCCCCGGCCGTCATTCCGACGGCCAAATGCGGAAACAGTGATAAACTTTAATTTTGCGGACTTAGCAAACCGGCACCACCGCGCACTAAACATCCGGATCGTAACCATTAACAAGTCTAAGCTACTAACAAGATAGGGAAGAGAGATATACCGACAGATCCGAGTCCTCCGGTCTTCTCGTCGTCGTCCCGATCTCCTGCGGAATGTCCCGTCTCCTCCTCGTCGCCGGAAGTGCACCACATCGCCTACTTCTTTTACGGGCTCCCACCTCAATGCCGAGGCAACTCGGGCACGAAGTCGGCTACTCGACGTGCCCAAGATATGCTGTAGAATATCTAGAGAAGAAGTCTCATTTGGGGTTTTTGGAGCTTTGCCATTTTGTGGAGGAAGAAGAACTTGGAGAGGGGTGAAGGAAAAATGTGATAGACCAAGAAGAATGAGAGTATCATATTTTCTCCACACAAAAAAAGAAGCATTTTCCTCATCCAACATCAAGTGGCCGGCCCCCTTTTTTCCATGTGTGATTGGAGAGAGAGAGAAAAGTCAAGGGGGTGGGTGGAATGCAATGATGCAAGCAAGTGATGATGAAAGAATCCAATGATCACAACCATAACCCACACTCCAAAAACAAGTAATCAACAACCATGATTGCTACAAAAAGTCAAGCAATCATGAAGCATGGAAGGTCAAGGGATGGGCTCTATCATGAAACCATCATGATACAACAAAAATGCAAAGACCCCCCTCCACAACCACTTATTTGCAACAATGCAAATAAGCCCTCCTCCACCAAACTTCGGCCAATGAACGGAACAATGGAAATCGGCCGAAACGGAAAGCAAACTGGCAACTCCAGAAAACTGGTCCCGTAATAAATTACAGGAAAACCCCGATACTGTGCATACACACCCGCATCTGTATTTCGACCGAAATACAAATGCAATGAGACAAAATCTACACTGTACTATACAAGGATCCGGCTTATACCAAAGCCGGCTAGTAATATCCGTTCGATCCTGATCCGTGCAATACCGCACGTATCTGATCGAACCCTGCCATATCTCCATACGGCCTCTACAACCTTTCGCCCGAAAGCTGAGTAACTGAATGTGGGGGACTCTAAAGACTCGTCAACACCTTGGTTGTGGATTTAACCACTAGCACGTCAGAGGTATAAGCCAATACGTAACGGGCTACCAGGTATTGACTAAAAGGGACGTCCGCGAGCGAACTCAGCCCAACAACCCTACTGAGCCTGTCAGTGACAATATCCGTACAGTCCGGTCCGTTCGTCTATGAGCATCGCATGGCGGGCCTAGGGGGTTGGTGAAAGTCAGACCCCCAAAAGCGGTACAAGTCGTGTCGGAGTGTAGCCCAGAACACCCTGAGATACTAATGGAATACCTACCAGTAAATCTCCTTTCCTCGGCCGAGGGCTTCGTGTAATGGATCTCCTAGACACAGCACGACCTCACCCCCAATACCGGGAGAGACGAACCCCTGAAGATACGCTCACTGCCTCCATGTGGCTCGGGACTGTACCCAACTAAAACCTGTTTGCATGACTCCTTTGAGCCGTGGTAGGGTAGTAATCAAAGTACAGTGGGAACTCACACAAGACAAATGACGATCCCCAGGTCGATGAACTAACCTGCACACATGTCACCTGGGAACTGCCATCTGACGTCTGGTATATGACCAACTAGCATATTCCCGGCGAGTCCTGTCCGGTGTACCCATAACCCAATGAGCACCTGTATACATCTTAGGTGATCCAACTGACACCAGTGGCTTGTGAGACTGGCCACCGCCCCTCGTCGGGGTCTCGACTGTATACACTAGTCTACTATGGAGTATCGATGCCCTGTCTCGAAACTCACACGACTAGGGACCATTTCAGGATATGCCTATAGACCCCAGCTCCCACTTATATGATCGCCCTCATACTGCTGGTGGTCAAGCAAGAATCCTAGGGGCTCTATCAACGTGTAATAGCGACGTGTCAGGTCACCTAAAACAGTACACGATGACAAAGGTAAACCAGATAGCATACTATCATCTCGAGTAAGACTGTCCTTCCGGGATAGGTCCTCCATCAATCATTGCAATCACGTACCTGTGATCCAATAATTGACTCTGAGGGCATTATCTCCAACAGTGTGGACCCGAGGAAGATCGAGGCCGTAGATCTTTGGTCCAGACCTGTATCAGTGGTAAAGGTCCGCAGCTTTTTGGGCTTAGCCGGTTATTACCGCTGTTTCGTGCAGGACTTCTCGAGTATCGCTGCACCGCTGACCAGACTGACCAGGAAGGGAGTTCCTTTTCTTTGTACTGAGGCATGCGAGCTGAGTTTTCAGCAGTTGAAGACTCGGTTGACGACTGCACCAGTTTTATCTTTGCTTTCTAGATTGGGAAGCTTTGTCGTTTACCGTGATGCTTCTCGAGTGGGTCTCGGTTGTGTATTGAGTTATCGCTTATGCTTCCCGGTAGTTGAAGAAGCACGAGAAGGATTATCCCACTCATGATCTTGAGATGGCCGCGATGTTCATTGCGCTTAAGATTTGGAGACACTACTTGTACAGGGAGTCATGTTAGATTTTCACAGACCACCAGAGCTTAAAGTACATCTTCTAGCAGCGAGATCTGAATTTGCGACAGCGCCGTTGGATGGAGCTTGTGAAGGACTATGATTGTAAGATCCTTTTGTTAGTGCATATGCCCTAGAGGCCATTACTGTATCATACTAGTTTGTATATTACTTAATGGAAGCTTGGGATATTCACCTTGTATAGACAATCTTTCTCAAAATAGTAGTATGCTACTTGGTTTGTTTCTACTTTAATGTGTACATGTGTTTCTTTTAGTATATCACCTATACACATTAGTGGAGCCCTTAGGATCATTGCTTGATTACCAGCGTTGTGATGGCAGTCACACTCGTGGGGGCTGGGTAATCCACAAGCACATCCTTATGCATGTCCCTAGTCGTAGGACTATCGAGACAAAGCATCGATACTCCGGAGTAGACTAGCATATGCGCTTCTCATCCCAGCATAGGAGACGGTCTGTCCCACAGCTGTCAGTACGTCGTACTTGAGATAGTATGCAGGTGCTCGTTAGGTTACGAGTACACTGGACATGACTCATAGGGAACTGTTGGTTGGTACTATACCTATCGTCAGTTATCAGTTCCCAGATGACATGAGTACAACTTAGTCCGCTGACTTGACACTGTCACTTCGCCTCGAGTGTATTCCCGCTGTACTTTGATTACTACCCTACCACGGCTCAAAGGAGTCGTGCAAACAGGTAGTAGTTGGGTGTAGTCCCGAAGCACTTGGAGGCAGTGACGGTTAGACAGGATTCTTCTCTCCTGGTATTGGGGGTTGATATCGTGCTCTGTCTAGGAGAGCCATTACACAATGTCCCTGGCCAGGGCAAGCGAGATATACTGGTAGGTTTCCAGTGTTATCTCAGGGTGTTCTGGGCTACACTCCGACACGACTTGTACCGCTATTAGGGGAATGACGTTTACCGCCACCCTAGGCCCGCCATGCGATATTCTCAGACGAATAGAATGGACTGTACGCAGATTGTCACATTCAGGCTCAGTAGGAGTTCATATGGGTTTCACCTCGTCCGTCTTCTTATCGGCATCTACCTGGGAGCCGTTACGCACAGCTAGTGCCGCTTGCGGTCTGTGGTTAAACCCACTGCCAGCGTACGGTCGAGTCTTTAGAGTCCCACATAGAGAGCTATTCGCCTTTAGAAAACAGAGTAGAAGTCGCATGGTTTTGCGACAGGGTTCGGTCACATCCGTGCACTTGTGCACGCTTAGTGTCCGGGCAGTTATCACTAGCGGGCTTTGGTTTAAGCCAGATCCAAGTGTACGTTTTGGGATTGGTTTTATCTCGTTTGTATTCATGTTCATCGGAACGCGGATGCGGGTGTGTATGCACGGTTGACAGAGACAGAAGCAGAGGATTCTCATTAGGGTTGTTGACTGTTGACATTTGCTAAACCCTAATGAGAATAAGAAATATGATTAATGATAATATTAATTAAGTATTATTGTGCCATGGTTGGGTTGAAAGGTTGACTTTGTTAACTTGTTGACTTAGTTGACCGGTTGACTAGGTTGGGCTTGTTGACCATCATCATGACAATGGCTATCATTTCTTGGCATTGACCTTTGCTTGCTTGTTCATTCACAAATTGCATTTAATGCATGAAATGATATTGCCATTTTGATATGATAACAACCATCACATAATACTCAATTAGTATTATTTGTTATGATTATTTTGGATTATGAGAGTAAGGGTGAGAAAAGTCTTTCTCATTCCATCATTCTCATTCTCTCTCATCCTCAAGCTCTTCCTCTTCCTCTTGCTCTCTCTCTAGTTCATGGTTCTATTGTCTCATGTGTTGAGAAGCAAGAACCATAGAGATAAAACCCAAAACACTTCTCTACTCATCCTAGTATACAAGGTCTAGCAAACCAAGTGTTCTAGTTTCCTCAAGATTGAGGTTGGAGCCAAAGATAGAAGCTTTCAGGTGGATCCATCTTCGGCACGAGGAGACGACGAGAAGAGAACCATCCGACCACCACAAGGAGTCGAAGAGAAGGAGTTCAAGTTAAGGTATAACCCCCTAACCGAGTAGGTAAAACTCCTAGTTATGTTGTTAGATAGTTGTTTAACAAAGATTCGTAATTTGAGTCCATGTTACCACCAAAGAAAAATCGTTTTTCACCATTTTCGCAACCCTAAAGAACCGGGGACGGGTAACGTGGACTTACAGTGGTATCAGAGCCAGCTTAAACACTATCTAACATGTTAGCAAAGTAACTAGAAGTTCGGTCGGAGAAAAAGTCGCGAAACATGCCCGGAACACAAACTTTCTGCCGATTTTGTTTTCTGTTCAAAAAATAATAAATCATGTACTAAAAATCGGCTCAGGGTTTTTAAAGAAAAAGCAAGAAAAATGGTCTACTAACTCGGTCAAGGCGCCGCGGAACCACGGCAGGACCATGCTCCCGCCGAGGATCCGCGGCCGAGTTGACTCGGTCGTGGCACAATTTTCCTGCAGTGTTTTTCTGGGGGTGTTTTGGGATTTTTACAATAATTTTTTCTGCCCAGATTTTACAGAAAGCAAAATTTGTTTTTGGGGTTTAAAAATCCGTATTTTGATCGAACTTCTAAAGACTTAAGCAAACGGGTTATATCGGTGATGTGATATAAGTATTGAACGTCTGCTAATCGCTATACGTCGATTAGTGGGGGTTATACATATCTGTGATCTGTAATATTGATGGTATGTTGATCAGTCGAAAATATTGTATATTTTAGCCGGCAATTTCCTTAACATTTGCATACATTTATAAGTGTTCGGCATTCATATTCTACATATTAGCAAATCTGTCACAAAATATGAGATTTCATGTATTAGACTTTTAAACCGACACTTTAAAGGAAATTAACCGCATTTCATGGCATCGCATCATTTCTGTATTTGCGCAACACTTGTCTTGAGTCTGTGCAGGAAAATACGGAAGAAAAACCAAAGAGCTGATCAATATTACGCCAGCTAAATCATTTCAGATCTGGTAGCAGTGCAGAAGGAATTAGACAATTATATATATCAAACAAAGGCCCAACAAACAGTCCAAGACCAAACCCAAAAGCACAGGCCCCAAGGCCCCAAGAGTGCCGCCCTTCCGCGGCAGGAAGCTTGCATGCGCCGCGCATCCGCGGCTAATGGGTGATGTCATCAGTTGATTTTTGGTGCACAATTCTTCTCCCAGGGCCCACATTGCTTTCTGATATGTAAAGTTCCAGAATAACCTCGAAGACACTGCCAGATCAGCAAAGAAAATTAAGGAAGGCTAATCCTAATTAAGCTCCTAACTAATCCTCTTCTAGAAGCTCCTCCTAACTAATCCTCATCTAGAACCTTCTCCCCTAAATAACTTTTGGAGGGAAATTTGAATTCCCTCAACAAACTTTTGGAGGGAAACTTAGAATTTGAAATCCTAGATCTAGGGTTAGTTATCTACAAATAGGAACCTAGACCTAGGGTTAAAAAGGAATCAATCTTTTAGAAATTATAACAATCAAATGGCGCCGTTGCCGGGGATCGAACCCGGGTCACCCGCGTGACAAGCGGGAATACTCACCACTATACTACAACGACACCGTAGTTGATTGCGGTCAAATAATTTTTGGTTGTGATTTCTTTACAATTCCATAATACACATCGAGAATTCTTTTCAATCAAATGGCGCCGCTGCCGGGGACTGTGCGCTAATAGTTCGTATTTTGAAATTTGAGTTGAACAATTTATTCCATTATAATTTTTAGATCAAAATTCGTGCAAACACTAATACGTGTGTTGTGATTTGTTGCGAGAAAATCTGGAATCACTGGAGTTGGAGAAAAAATTTTCTGAAATTTCCAGAGAACTGCAGAAATCAACAGCAAGTTACAGAGGAAGTTTGGTGCAGTGAAGAGATAGGTCAGCCGCGGAACCGCCGCAGGTAAGGCTCTGGTGCCGCTCTTCCGCGCTCCAATGTACTGTTCACTCTACCAAATTTCAACAGTAACTTGCTGTTGATTTCTGCAGTTCTCTGGAAATTTCAGAAAAAATTTTCTCCAACTCCAGTGATTCCAGAGAGCTGTGTAGGTGAACAGGAGCTTGTACAGAAAATTTTGTACACTGATCCCAAAATTCCGCGGCGGAAGGGCGGCAATAGGCAGCATTTGCGGCGGAAGAGCCGCGGTTCCAGCTCTTCTCTGTGCCAATTTTTCTCTGTGAGACACTAACTTTCTTATCTTCTTCTTTCTCTGTTCCAACTAATATTTTGTGCAGGTTTCTTTGCAAATAAATCGCAGCGCCGCAAAGCAAAATAAAATTTGTGCGTGTTTTTGATTCTTGTGGTTGTTGCATATTAATTCGGAATTTAAGGGGCACGACCAAATTCAAATTAGGTGGGGATTTCATTACCCTTCCTAGGCCCCGAAAATCGCAAAACTTTCATCCGCATTTACCCTCATTAATTAAAAGAAATCTAGAGATGACTCTAAGGACCGTCGCGCTCAATTAGGACAGAAGAAGGCCGTGAGTAATCCATTGTTTATCTGCGTTTTTTCTGTGGTGCCTAAGGCGAGTGTGTCTAAGGCTAGTGGTTATTAATTAGGCCCACTGTAGTGGTGGTTCCTTCCCACTTACCTGGCACTTATCCGGCCACAGGGGAACAAAGAGGCAGTGGAGGATTTATCCTGCGACTTGTCTTTTGGCAGTTAGGAGCGGTCTAGAGCTTTGACCTAGGTGACTACTAGATTTTAGGGTTTTGTGTGCTGCATTTGTTTTTGTTGCATCATATTTTCAAAATCCGTATCAATTTTTAAAACAAACACCACATACATCATTTCCCCTAATTATAAATTCACGCTGCCATTTGTACTAACCCTTTTTAGTGCAAGATAGGCTGGACACGGGTGTCTAGTGCCCGGTAGTCCGCGTTTCCCTCATCGACCCTAAAGTCGGTATTTCTACATTTACCTTTCTTTTACCCACCACCACACCCACATCGATGGATCCACCTCCATCGAACTTCTTTTCCACTACCCTGCCGCCGTCCGTTGGTGCGCAGATTCCACCTCGCATCTCTCTCCAAGAGAGGTGCTATCCAACATGAAGTCCACTTTCCACATGTCTTTCCACACCACCAGCCAACGGGGAAAATTTTCAAATAAAACCCCAATACATCAATTTTTACCAAAATTTCACGGTCTCGAGTCTGAAGACGCATACGTGTTTATCACGAAATTCGAAAATGTATGCGCAATGATGGGTACTTCACAGTTGTCTGTGGATGCTTTACGTCTTCGTTTTCTCCCATTCACTTTGTGCGATTTAGCCGAGAAGTGGCTATATAACACTACCGCACATTCCATTTCAAATTGGGACGAATTCGTCAAAGCATTCCTTAAGAAATTCTACCCACATCAAAAAACAGCTCGAGTCCGTAGCGAAATCTATCAATTCACCCAGCTTCTAAATGAAACATTTTCAAAATTTCTTGACCGCTTCAAGGATCTGTTAGTCCAATGTCCACATCACGGCATCCCGAGATGGGAATTGTGCCGAATCATTTATGAGGGCATTACTCCTTACACAAGACAGTCCCTTGAATCCATGTGTCAAGGCAACTTTATGACCAAAGATGATTGGGAAGCCTGGAAATTTCTAGAAGATTTCGCTGAAAAATCTTTACAGTGGGAGGGTGTGAGTCAATCTTCTAGGGATGGCAATGATATTTCCATAGAAATTAGAGCTGAAATTTCAGCTTTACACAAGAAATTTGACGCTATGGAAAATAAATTTTTAGCTGCCGCCCTAAGTCAAATATCACTCTCCAAAACTGTATGTGGTTGTTGTTCTGATCCGTCTCACTTGACGGAAGAATGTCCGTTTCAAGGTCATGAGCATACCAATGCATCATTTCAAAGACCTAGAAACGATCCATCTTCCTCCACATATGATCAGGGTTGGAGGAATAACCCTAACTTTGCTTGGAACCAATCCCAATTTCAAAACACGGTTCCAACTCAACACAATTTCCAAGGGGCCCCTCCACCACAACAGCAGCCACCACATCTTTTGAGTCAGCACCCCTTCCAAGCACAAAATTTCCAAAATCCGGCCAACACTTTTTCACCACATGAAAACTTTTTGCAATTGACCGGTACAGATAGTATCTCTGCACTAGGACAAACCTTGGATACTTTCATGAAACAATCCATCCAAGGGACGGCAAGTTTGCAATCTTCCGTCGAGAATGTAATGAAGATCATTATCTCTCAAAATGAAAACATCAAATCAATGGAAGAACAAATTGCACAACTAAAAGCCGAAATGAGTGCACGAGAGAAAGGGAAACTTCCAGCTCAACCTTTACCCAATTCTAGCTATTCACATGATGTGGATGCAATCACGTTGAGATCTGGAAGAGTGCTTGACACTCATGTTGGGGAAGAGTTTGATGATACTGATAAATCAATCAATAGAACCCCGGCTGAGACCTTTCCACACACTTCTTACCCCAGTTCTTCTACCCCACCATCTTCTTCCGAGCCTATTCTTCATTTCCCAAAAGGCTCGCCATTACAGCCCACCTCTTTTACCCCTCCTCGGACGATCCCCACTTCTATTCCGGGATCGGTTCCACACACACTTCCTTCTCCTATGATGGACCCAGCGCTTATTGCTAAAGCACCTTATCCTAATCGGTTAAGGGCTAACACACCGAGTCCACATATGGAGAAGATTATGAACATTTTTAAGAAAATAAACACCAACATCCCTCTCCTAGATGCCATCCAACAAGTTCCGTCTTATGCGAAAACTCTTAAGAACTTGTGCACTAGGAAGAGGAAGAATCCAGTGCCCAAGAAGATCTTTATGGAAAAAACAATAGACACGGCTTTTCCCCAACAATTACCGAGGAAACGTAAGGATCCTGGATATCCTACTATTTCCGTTTCTATTGGGGAAAAACACATTAACCGTGCTCTATTAGATCTTGGCGCTAGTGTTAACTTGCTTCCTTACTCAGTTTATGAGCAATTAGGGATCGGAGAGTTGAAGCCAACCAATTGCACTCTCCAGATGGCTGACCGATCAATCACCAAACCTAGGGGTGAACTGGAGGATGTGTTAATAAAAATCGGAGAATTTATATTCCCGGTAGATTTTATTGTAATTGATACACAGCCTGTAGCGAACCCACGGAATCAAATTCCGGTGATTTTAGGTCGCCACTTTTTGGCCACTTCCAATGCAATTATCAACTGTCGTAATGGTTCTATGACCCTATCCTTCGGGAATAGGTCAATAGAGCTGAACATTTACAAGTTGGGAAGTGTACCCTCCGAACCTATTGCTCAGGCATGTTCTGTCGACTTAATGGATGTCGACAGCAGCGAATTTGATGATCCTCCTGATATTGATCTAGACTCTTTTCATATGTTATTGTTTGACCCAACTATGTATCTTACACATACGGACTCTTCCACCGAGATGTCCGGGTCAACAATTAACACGGATTATGAAATATTCTTAGAGTCTGAAGATCACCCCGCACTTTGTAATGACATTATTCATCGGGGTATTAATGGAACTTTTGAGGAAATCTTCGCTGATGAGCTCGCATTTTTGAATGACACGGGTGTTGAGATGAATCATCTCCCAATCAATGAAATTGAACCTCCACCCCTTCTTCTGAACTGTAAGAAGAATGCGAGTAATCCATCACAAACACTGCATCGTCTCTCCAAAATGAGACGCACACACATTCTATTCCACCACTTACCTTTTCCCCACTTCTTCTTCCACCAACCCGAGCATTGCATTGATAAAATTTTTGAATGGTTGGTGTTAACGTTCGGTCTTTGCAAAGCTTGGCATCGACCAATGATTTTTGACCCCCACTTGTGATTTTCAAAACTTAACATTGCATAACTCAAGTTTGGGGGGTATATTTTTTCTGGCTCTTGAAAAGAATTTTTACAAAATGATGAGCCAAAAATAAGTTTCAGGGAGGGTCTTCACTTAAATATTTTGCCCCCACTAATAAATTCCTCCCAAGCTTACAGGTTTTTCGAGATTTAGCGGATGGCAACAGTGAGGACACTGTTGAAAACAAGTTTGGGGGAGGTTTGTGCTTATTTTCGCATCATTTGCATATCATCTGCATAAGCACAAAACATTTTTTTGAAAAATCTATAAAAATTTAAAAATTTTCAAAATTATAAAAATATTTTTTGTATATAAATAAGATAATGAAAGTTTAGACAGTGAGCAATTACATCCATGAGATTGGAAAAATTTTAGAAAACTAAGAAAATTAGAAGTTTTCTTATACGAACTAGTAATAAGTAGTTATGAGCCGTTGTCCCAAGGGTTAGTAAGATGAAGGACGTCACTAATCTGAGGATAAAAAATAAGTCTGAAAAATAGTTTCTATTTTGGAAGCCAAACATTTTGAACGTTGCTACCCTGCTATTCGCACTTACACACATCTTAAAGCCTGGGATAGTAGAGGATACCTTGAAATGCTCTTGTCTTAAAGCCAAAAGTATGAAAAAAAATGTTTTAAAATGGTGAGAAAAATGGACACTGGTTTTGTTATCACCGAGGGCAATAAAAATATATAGCAAAAGGGTGCTTTTTCCACCTAGTGCCCTAATGCCAACTGGTCTGGGAGTCACTGCTATACCTAAGGTGGTGCAAGACTAGGAAAATACACCAAGTTAGCAAGCACATTAGTAATCGGTCGGTTAGTACCTCAAGAAGTATTAACGGTCGCATAAAAGTGTGTGAGCAATCTCGTTTATCAAGAAGTACTGAGGTTGATGGGCAAGAGTATGATAGCTTGAATTGAATTCTCCGGGTGTAGGGATGTTTTTACACACACGCAGGGTTATATGATCGATGTTTGGAAGAAAGATAGGAATGAAAAATAAGACGATGTTTTATTGAGGGAGGACGTGATTTCTAACATCTTTTCATGACCATTAAGATAGGGCTCATGACAACCGAAAAGCTAGCTTAGTTGGAAACCCTAATTTTCAAAGTCTTTCTTTTACAATTCTTTTCTTTAAATGTAATATTCATGATCTTCTTTTTATTATTGGATTTTGTGGGTGCAATCCGCTGAAAACCCTCAGGAGACAACACTCCTCCTACTAGGGACACCTAGAGGTTTAAAGGCTTGTTGCACGTGCTCAGTGCAATCGTGTTGCCTACGAAAGTGTGCTAGTTAGTTTTTTTCTCTTTCTTTATTTTCTCCTTCTCTTTTTAATAAAACATTCGCTCGAGACGATCGAAATTAAGTTTGGGGGTATTTGATCAGTCGAAAATATTGTATATTTTAGCCGGCAATTTCCTTAACATTTGCATACATTTATAAGTGTTCGGCATTCATATTCTACATATTAGCAAATCTGTCACAAAATATGAGATTTCATGTATTAGACTTTTAAACCGACGCTTTAAAGGAAATTAACCGCATTTCATGGCATCGCATCATTTCTGTATTTGCGCAACACTTGTCTTGAGTCTGTGCAGGAAAATACGGAAGAAAAACCAAAGAGCTGATCAATATTACGCCAGCTAAATCATTTCAGATCTGGTAGCAGTGCAGAAGGAATTAGACAATTATATATATCAAACAAAGGCCCAACAAATAGTCCAAGACCAAACCCAAAAGCACAGGCCCCAAGGCCCCAAGAGCGCCGCCCTTCCGCGGCAGGAAGCTTGCATGCGCCGTGCATCCGCGGCTAATGGGTGACGTCATCAGTTGATTTTTGGTGCACAATTCTTCTCCCAGGGCCCACATTGCTTTCTGATATGTAAAGTTCCAGAATAACCTCGAAGACACTGCCAGATCAGCAAAGAAAATTAAGGAAGGCTAATCCTAATTAAGCTCCTAACTAATCCTCTTCTAGAAGCTCCTCCTAACTAATCCTCATCTAGAACCTTCTCCCCTAACTAACTTTTGGAGGGAAATTTGAATTCCCTCAACAAACTTTTGGAGGGAAACTTAGAATTTGAAATCCTAGATCTAGGGTTAGTTATCTATAAATAGGAACCTAGACCTAGGGTTAAAAAGGAATCAATCTTTTAGAAATTATAACAATCATATGTGTATATGAATTCATTGGATTGTCGCGGATGAATAGCCGGGGGGTTGTGAGATGAGAGTTTTCTTTTTCTTTCAATTCATGTAATTTGTAATTGATGTAATATTATTTATATGGCCGCACAACCGGGATGGGGTTGTAGCCGTCATTGTATAATTTCTTTTACTGTTTTTGCTCCTAGGATAGACCCAAGGTAGGGTGCACAAACTACCGGGTATCTCGAAGTACCGAGTGGCCTACTCACGGTGTTGAGGGAGGTTGCTTCGCTTCGGGTACTTGGCGGGTAGTTTGCCGCACCCGTAGGGGTCTAGGGTAGGGTCTTGGCTATTCATCGTGACCATGTAATCCGGTCTTCGTTACAGGCTCGTACGGAATGCGGATTCCTAGTATATCCAATGTGTTCATCAGTGATCTGGAATGGCTATCATTGCATGTGACGAATGTGCATATCTATATATGATATCTATTTAGGCGTTGCTTATGTTTTGCATCCGCGCTAGTCCAGCCCCCGCTCTGTCGTTAGTTAAGTAACCTAACGGGTAATGACGGGGCCCCGTGGCGAATGCGGATGGCATAAGCGTACGTCATATTTTCGTTGTTTTCTGCAATGGTAGGATTAAATGATGGGACGCATTAAATTAATGCAAGAAAATAAACCAAAGTTGAGTCGTTGGAAAACTTTCAAAACCACTCGGTTTCTTTTCAAAAACAACTTTTAAACGCGGAGCTTAAGCCACTCCTTTTAAAAGCTATCTTGTTCCATCGATTATATCAAGTTCACTACGTTCACGGTTTCGCCAAAACCATTCGTAGCCCTCCGTCGTTTCACACAGATAGTCAATAGTATTCAAGCTATGTTTGTTGGCCAAAGTCAAGGCATAGTGATTGGTAGCTATTGGGTATTCATGTGCAGCATAGATAGATGTGTTGATTTGGGACAGTCGTACTGCCTTGTCGTCCAAAGTCAAGGGTAGGTACGGGTGGGTTCAAATTAACATGGAGAATGACTGGTAGAACTTGACATGTGACTTTTGATTTGTTGGCCAAAGTCAAGGTCATAAGAGCATGGGGCAAAAATCCACATCGGGAGATTCTAAAGAAACTGAAACTTGCTAGCGCTGCATACCATTTGGAGTGTGATGATTCTGGTAGGATTCCTTCAGTTTTGTCACACGATGATATTTGGATCCCGATCCTACTGTGAGTATATGCTACTCCTCCGGAACTTTCTCACTTAACGATCAATGCTATAAACCAAGTAGGTGTCTAGAAAGGTGTTAGAGGGGCTACGCCCACAGGAAAAAGATGTTATTTAATTAAGGAACTTCGCGAAAGCGTTGGAAAACCTCCCTCGAAGTACCAACACTGGCCTGGATGAACGGTTAAGCAAGTATTGTACGGTGAGATTAATCCCGACTAATTCTTCCTTTTTGGTTTGAGGAGGGATTCGAGAGACAGTGGGAGCCATCCTGTTTAGACAAATTAAAAACCACTCTAAACTTGCAAGAGCATCATGCTAAAGTGTTTCTTCTCTCTCTCCTAATTGCAGCGACCAAACATCATGACTGGACTTAAGTTACTACTAGATAAAAACATACTGACAGGGCCAAACTACAAAGATTGGCTCAGGAATGTCAAAATGGCAATCACTTATGACAAGTTGGGGTATCTCCTTACCACCAAAGCTCCCCCTGTCCCAGGTCCCAAAACCAGCGTCGCGGATAAGGAAATCTGTAAGACCTGGGAAATCGACTGCGCGAAGGCCAAGTGCCTCGTGCTTGCCTCTATGGACAATGAACATCAGAGGAGGCACGAGAATATGGACCTTTAATCCATATTTCTCCATACAAAAGAACTGTATGGAGAGCAATCCCGTATCGCCAGATACAAAATCTCGAAAAAGCTGTTTTCAGCGAGATTGGCCGTCGGATCATCGGTAGCGGAATACGTGCTTAAGATGATTGGCTTCATTGAGGAGCTCGCGGACTTTGGGACCACGTTAGAGAACGAGCTCTACACGGACTTGATTCTCCAGTCCCTTCCTTCCACTTACGCCTAGTTTATCCTGAACTTCAACTTGCAAGAAAAAGAAGTTGAACTTTCAGAACTCCTCAACATGCTGATGAGTGCGGAGGGCACCCTACAGAAAGGTAGGGAAACATCCACTTTGTTTGTAGGAGGATCTTCCTCTTCTAGGTCTAAGGCGAAAGCTAAGGGAAAGAAGTAGAAAGCCCCCGCCAAACCAAAGGGCGGTGTTAGTAAAGTGGATATGATGGGAAAGACAAAGGGAACAAAGGTAGAGGAAAAGCTTGTTGGAAAGGAAGAATGCTTTTACTGTCACAAGAGTGGACACTGGAAAAAGGATTGCAGGGCTTGGAAGGCCAGAAACCAGGATCTTGAGCAAGTTGTGGCTTCAGCTTTAGGTTTATATGTTATTGAAAACTGTCTATCAATAAACTCTACATCTTGGGTATTGGATACCGGATCAGGATCTCATATCTGTAATTCTTTACAGGCACTGAGAAGGCGTAGGGTTTTGAAGGCAGGTGATATGACCCCCAGAGTTGCAAACGGAGCTGGCATGGATGCTGAGTCCGTGGGGGACTATCACCTAGGAATGTCAGATGAACCTGTTTTGATTTTGCGTGATTGTTATTTTGTACCCAATGCAACCTGTAATATCATATCTGTATCTTTATTATCTAAAGAAAGTTATGAATTTGCATTTGTAAGTAATGTTGTGAACATTCACCTTAATCATGTTTTGATTGGGTCAGGTACATTAAGCAATGGTATATACGTATTAAACCAACCACAGATTTTCAATGTCCAGAATACACACAAAAGAAAGTTTCCGGAAACAAATCAGGTTTTCTTATGGCATGTAGACTGTGTCACATCAATGAGAGAAGGTTGACGAAGTTACATACAGAAGGATATTTGGATCCGTTCGAATATCAATCATATGCAACTTGTCAATCCTGTCTCAAAGGAAAGATGACAAAGACTCCGTTCACTAGACACGGAGTAAGAGCGAGCGAGCTCTTGGGACTCGTACACAGCGACGTGTGCGGTCCAATGTCTACACATGTGCGAAGCGGTTATTCTTACTTCATTACTTTTACGGATGACTTTTCAAGGTACGGATATGTCTTCTTAATGAAACATAAATCCGAAGCCTTTGGAAACATCCAGGAATATAAGAATGAAGTAGAAAAACAAACCGGCAAAAGTATCAAGACGCTGAGATCTGATCGAGGTGGTGAATACTTGAGTGCCGAGTTCCTGGATTACCTAAAAGAGAATGGAATTCCCTCTCATCTTACTCCTCCATACACTCCGCAACATAACGGTGTATCGGAGAGACGGAACCGGACCCTATTGGATATGGTACGTTCCTGTAAGTGCACGGCGGCGCCCCGGCCGTCAACCCGACGGCCGAATGCGGAAACGGAGAAAAACTTTAATTTTTCGGACTTTGCAAACCGGCACCACCGCGCACTAAACACCCGGATCGAACCATTAAACTAGATCTAGCTAACTACAAGATGGGGAAGAGATATACCGAGTGATCCGAGTCCTCCGGTCTTCTCGTCGTCGTCCCGATCTTTCGCGGAATGTCCGGTCTCCATCTCCTCGTCGGAAGGGCACCACATCGCCTGCGTCTTTTACGGGCTCCCGCCTCTATACCGAGGCAACTCGGGCGCGAAGTTGGCTGGCCTCCAAGAAATGCTGTGGAGTAGTGTAGTAGCCATGTCTCTTTGGGGTTTTGTGAGGTTGCCATTTTGGAGGAATTTTGCACAAGAGTTTTCATGGAAGCTTGCTAGAAAAAGAATGGAGCATGCTCTGGAAAAATGAGCTCGGCCAAATTTTGGAGCTCCCTGGAAAAAGAATGATTGATGAGTTTGGCCAAAAACCATCAGCACTCACAATGCACTCAAAAGTTTATATATATATTAATTCACCAAGCCCCCAAAAACCATTCCAGCACACTCATATTTCATTCATTCCCTTACTCAGGAAATTAATCCACTATACAAAATAAAACCTCACTCCAAATCCACACAGTGGCCGGCCATACCAAATTTTCCATCACCAATTCACATCCAAAACCCATACCCCCTCAAATCTCAATTAATGCATGAATAGCAAAGAAGATTTCATAATCAATCCTTTTGCAATAAATCCCTCCACAATGTGTTATTTGCAAACTTGCAAATAACCCCCTCCAACGAAAAGTCCGGCCGTGAAGGAACAATGAAAAACCGGCCGGAACGGAATGCAAACTGGCAACCCCAGAAAACTGGTCCCGTAATAAATTACTGGAAAACCCCGATACTGTGCACACACACCCGCATCTGTATTCCATCCGGATACAAATGTAAAGAGACAAAACTACACTGTCAAATACTAAGATCCGGCTTAAGCCAAAGCCGGCTAGTAAAAACCGTCCGATCACGATCCGTGCAATACCGCACGTATCTGATCGAACCCTGCCATATCTCCATACGGCCTCTACAGCGTTTCGCCCGAAAGCTTGAGTAACTGAAAGTGTGGTGGACTCTAAAGACTCGTCAATACTATGGCTGTGGATTTAACCACTAGCACGTCAGAGGTATAAGCCAATACGTGACGGGCCACCAGCTATTGACTAAAAAGGGACGTCGATGAGCGAACTCATCCTGACACCCTACTGAGCCTGTCAGTGACAATATCCGTACAGTCCGGTCCGTTCGTCTATGAGCATCGCATGTCAGGCCTAGGGGGTTGGTAAAAGTCAGACCCCCAAAAGCGGTACAAGTCGTGTCGGAGTGTAGCCCAGAACACCCTGAGATACTACTGGAATACCTACCAGTAAATCTCCTGCCTTGGCCAAGGACTTTGTGTAATGGCTCTCCTAGACACAGCGCGACCTCACCCACAATCCCGGGAGAGACAAACCCCTGAAGATCCGCTCACTGCCTCCATGTGGCTCGGGACTGTACCCAACTAAAACCTGTTTGCACGACTCCTTTGAGCCGTGGTAGGGTAGTAATCAAAGCACAGTGGGAACTCACACGAGACAAATGACGATCCCCAGGTCGATGAACTAACCTGTACACATGTCACCTGGGAACTGCTATCTGACGTCAGGTATAAGACCAACTAGCATGTTCCCGGCGAGTCCTGTCCGGTGTACTCATAACCCAATGAGCACCTGTATACATCTTAGGTGAACCAACTGACACCAGTGGCTTGTGAGACCGGCCACCGCCCCTCATCGGGGTCTCGACTGTATACACTAGTCTACTCTGGAGTATCGATGCCCTATCTCGAAACTCCCACGACTAGGGACCTTTTAAGGATGTGCTTATAGACTTCAGCTCTCACTTATATGATCGCCCTCATACTGCTGGCAGTCAAGCAAGAATCATAGGGGCTCTATCAACGTGCAATAGCGACCTGTCAGGTCACCTACAGCAGTACACGATGATAAAGGTAAACCAGATAGCGTACTATCATCTCGAGTAAGACTGTCTTCCCGGGATAGGTCCTCCCTCAATCATTGCAATCACGTGCCTGTGATCCAATAATTGACTCTGAGGGAACTATCTCCAACAATCTCCCACTTGCACTCAAGGCTAATTATTGCGATGTCGCATACTCACAGCCCGTGTGATACCGAACACCCAACTCCTCTACTAGTCAGTCTCATAAATCCCTTTTTGTGAAACTATTGAGGTCGAGGAATAGCCTCAGTGAGTGGATCCGCCTAGATGTTTCTTTCTATGTCTCTCTATATCTCAAATTCGCGGAGAAAACCATCTCCCGAAATGAGCAATACCTGTCTTAGAATGTCTGGATGTCTGATGGGACCTAGCTCATAAATGAACTCCAAATCCAAACTTCTTAGACTGTATCGTCAACTGAACTTAATCAGTTTCCTGCGCCATGCCACCCTCAGTATTGCCTTGGACCACCTGTCCAAAACACTGCCTCTCGTCAGAAGGAAAATTATAACTCTGACAACCTCCTTGTCGTCCATGTCACCTTGGAAGCCTGGAATGATAACTGTTTCCCGAATAGGGCTTTCGTTATCATATCCCTAGAACAGCCACTTATGTTCTAAAACTGCTTCCGACTGTTCCTCCAGGATTGGATCAATATCAACTTATTGTATCTAGTGCAAGAACAATATCTGGTGTGGTACTTGACATCTCATGATTGACTCAATTGCCTAAGCAAGTGATCTGCCAATCATGCGCATCCCTCTCTACTTTAGTCTATAAGACACCTTTAGAGAGGGTGACTCCATCGCCTGCAGGTACACTACCGTGCCAGGAGTCGTCCATTCTAAATACTCTTAGAATGCTGTTAAAGTACCCTGATTGGGAAACCACCCAAATCTAGATCTAAAACTATAGATCTAGTAACCAGTATTTCTGATATAATGTCCAAGTCCCTTGTGGAGAAACTTCTGTGTGACGACCAAAGTATAACCGATCGTAGTATAGGAATGTCACTTCCTACTACCTTCTCAACAGATATATCCCCTATTCTGATGACGTCAAACCCATGACTGTCACATCAGAAATAGATGATGTATCTCCGCTTTATCTGCTTTAGTCTATAGACATAAGCCTGATGTCCACCAATGCTTCCGCTGCTCCCACTGACTACGACGACCCTCTGCCAGAGTCATATAGACATGCACTTCTAAAACTAGTTTAGAACGACGCTATACTCATCCTCCTGCCGGGTCTCGCAGCCTGGAACAACAACAATGGCAAGTGTGGGTAAACAAGAACTTCCCTGTCACCGTCCTTGAGGCTACCGGAGTACCTCTCGGGTGCCTGAAGTTACCCACCTTATCTGCGGAGTGGCCAATGGAATGTCAAATCAGATTGAATCTTTAGGTTCCTTATCAAATCTTCAGTAATCGTTTGTGGTTCTGGAATCACTTCCAGTTCTACCATACTCCCACTACTGTTTTTGAATAAATCCATTTTTAATAAAACTGTGGCGAGTCTAGAACAATATTTCTATTGATCTGCCAGATGGTAGAAAATCAACCCTCGTCATAGCCTAGGTCAACCCACAAACAGCCATTACAGAAACGTGCCTTGAGTTATCCAGAGTCTGGTTTTAATCATAAGTCGGACAACTCCCCGTACCTTAACAATGTTAAGATATGAACTGTTCTATATCCAATATAGAACCAGAGGCACTGATTTAATTGAACCAGATTCAAATCATGCATCTGTCTCCAGTGCATGTTAACTAAATGGAGAGAGGTCGATCAGTGTTACTCAACTTAGGAGTACTTCTAATTATGAGTAACCCGAAAGAGAAGCAAGTTCTCTTAACCATTACTATCAACTGAATACCATGTACAAGTATCTACATCTTCGATCACTTTGAAGAATCCCGATACTTGCAACACCTGGTTCTCTACTTTATTCTTATACCTATAACTTCTCAAAACTTCGACCCTGTGTTTCTACGAAACACCTGTCTAAGAACTAGAGAAGTCATAAGTAAACAGAATACAGTACGAGGACCAACCCCTCTGTCCTGATGGACCCTGGACAACATACAATACTCTGTATAAGTCCATTGAGTCTAGTGATTCATTCACTGTGTGTCGTAGGTTGAAAACTGTACTTATGGTTAAGAAGAATTACACCGCTGTTTAATGCTCCTTACCTAACCATCCACTGATATAGGTAAATGTCATCGACATAATATCAAAAGGTATATCTCACTCTATGAAAATAGACGTACAGATATATCAATTTGAAATTGGTGCACAACAGCGGATATTCAAAACCAAATATTTGCCGACCGGCAAACAGCCCAGATGATCTCCTCAAATATCACTGATTACAACGAATCCCGATATAATGAGGATGATCACCCAATTCCCAACAACTTACTCCCACTCATCATCTGTAAAACCATACAGATGTGAGAATCATACCTGGTAAATACATACCCTGGAGCAAGTGTTTAATCGGGAAATCAGTTTTCTTTTGACAGTACACAGTTGAACTGAAATATTGAAATGTTTCGATAGGGTATCCTGGTATTCCTAGTAATGCCTCTACCATTATCCAGATTCACAACTATAACCGTATAATTCTTTGCCACCTCTCCAAATCCCTTTATATGTCTTTAGTCATTACCTTCTGTACACCCCTTAGGCCAAATGGTTTTCTTCCTTCCCTACCGTTCGGCACCAGCCTATGGTTTGGAAGAAGACTATCCAATAAGCATAATGGGTGTACTGTCCTAGTCCTAGGAGCACTCGCAATGCGAGAGAGGGTGAAGATAAAAGACAACCGAATAAACCTTATTCCTATTTCTCCTGGACCAGAATCCATCCCCGAACTGGAACGAGTTCCTTTCGAGTTCGTATATAACCATACGATGGAGTATCCAATAAACTGTGGATCTTCGTAGTGATACGGAGTGTCCTGGAGAAATACAAAGGTGATTTAGGATTGGCGAAGAAATACTTGGTTTGGTCGTGAATATCAGTCGCAATCTACTTTGCCCTCTTACTAATCCCTTGCTTTGTCTTAATTTTAATACCTTCTGCACACCGTTTAGGCTAATTGGTTTTCTTCATTCCCTACCGGTCGGCACCAGCCTAAGGTTTGGAAGAAGACTATTCAATTTGCGTAATAGGTGTACTATCTCCTAAACTAAGGAGTACTCGTAACTTGAGAGAAGGTAAAAAGGAAAAGACAACTGAATAAACCTTATCCATTTTCTCCAGAACCGGAAACCATCCTCGAATTCCTTCGAGTTCGTATCTAACCATACGATGGCTTTGTCCAATGGAAGTGGACGTTCGCAGTAATACGGGGTGTCCTGGAGAAAAGGGTAAAAGTAGGAGTGGCAATGAGGTCTGCAACTCTGACAATCCAAAAGCCAGTGTTAAGAAGGTTCGGTCAACTTGGTCACTGAGTCATAGTCTAGGGTCGGGTCAATGGTCGCAGCCAGAGAGAGAGAGAAAAAAGAAACACTCAGCGTGCACTCTATCCTATATCAGAATGGTTACCAATTTATCTAATCTGGAAACCTCCCACTGTACCTCAAATTCTCCTCCAAACCTGAAAGAAGAATTAGTCGGGGTCACCCGAGGAGTAAACTAACTGATCAGTGGGAATCGGGATCCAACTCTCATCGCATGACAACGTGACGGAATCCGCTCACGTTATCACACTCCAGATGGTATGCGCATATCTGGCAAGTTTCAGTACTTTTGAAACTCCCGATGTGATTTTTACCCCATGCTCTTATGACCTTGACTTTGGCCAATATATCATAAGTCACATGTCAAGTTCTACCCGTCATTTTCCAGGTTAATTTGAACCCACCCGTACATACCCTTGACTTTGGCCAAAATGGCAGTACGACTGTCCCAAACCAACGCATCTATCTATGCTACATATGAATACCCAACAGCTATCAAACACTGTGCCTTGACTTTGGCCAACATACACAGCTTGAATACTATTGACTACCCATATGAAACGACGGAGGCTACGAATGGTTTCTGGCGAAAACCTTTAACGTAATGAACTTGATATCGTTGAAGGAACGGATAGCTTTTTAGAAAATATAGTGACGAAAACCTTTACTAAAGAGGTCACTTCCGGTGAAGGGATCTCGGCTCTTTCCTCGTAGAATGGGGTGCAGGATATCCCAAATGAATACCACGATGCAAAGCAAAAGTAATCGGCTATAGTGAAGTTAATGCCCTGACGCAAACTTCTGTCCAAGGGGTCACTCCCGGTGAAGGGATCTCGGCCCTTGCCTCATCGACTGAGGAGCAGGATATTCCAACTGAATACCACGATGCAAAACAAAAGAGAACGTCCTTGCAATAACATCTTTTTGAAAAGTGTTCCAACAACATCAGAATAGGTTTGTGTAACTTGCATTGATCCGAATCAACGCAGTCCCATCAATTGATCACACCACAAAGAACGAAAATATACTGACGTACGTATATGCCATCCGCATTCGCCACTGGGTCCCGTCATCACCCGTTAGGTTAGCTAACTAACGGCAGAGCGGGGACTGGACTAGCGTGGATGAAAAACATATACAACATCTACTAATATATATACCAATATATTATATTTCGCTCAAGGCGTGATAAAAATGCAACATCACAGAAATGTACAGCATCACAGAACAATACAGATATCTGAGATCCCCGGGTTTCACAGAGCCACTACTGAAACCCGACGTTCCCCTGGTCGTGTGGATAGCCTGTGCAATGAAATCCTAGACCCCTACGGGCGCGGCAAGTCACCCGCCAAAACCTGAAGCGAGGCAGCCCCCTTCAGCACCGTGAATGGACCACCCAGCACTTCACGGAATCCGGCAACTTGGGCACCCATCCTGGGTCAACCTGTACCCCCTACGAGTGCGGCGAACAGCCCGCCAATCCTAGAGTGAAGACCCCTCTGTCTCAATGCCATGAGATGCGGGCTTGTTGCCCTCTAGAACCCGGCTATCCGTGCACCCCTCCGCGGGGTAATCCTAGTACAGAAAGTAAAATATACATACAACGGGTACATCGACCGCAACCAGGTCGTGCCCCAAAATAATAATACAAACAGGCAGTGACGGCAGTCCACATGTCGGACGCTCGCCCCGCAATAACAAATGTACATAATACAACCACAACTGTACTAGCATTACATCCAGGCTATCCCCCACGACCGATCCGCAACGTCACAGCATAAACATAGAACATCAACGCGAAAGTCACGTTCGCAAATCCGTCTAACCGGGCTATAGCAGCTAGACAGGATTTACCGATCGAGTGACATTCACGGTCGCAGATATAATGTAAATACTGTGAAAAATGTGTTTAAAATTTTCCGATTGACCAAAAATTAACAAGTGGGCCCCCAAGCAATACTGTAGCACTTCAAGAAATTATGGGCCCAAATTTAACATTCCAAAACCCCTAAAATCACCCCAGAAGCCTACTGGAGAAGTTCGAAGCATTGATCCCTCTAAACTGCGGCGGAACCGTGGCAATAAGGGGGGTTTTGCCGCGGTTCCGCGCTCTACCTGAGAGGTCAATGTCTCGAAATTTCCCATAACTCTTAGAACTTCTTGTACATCAGTTTTCCACAACCTGAAAAATTTTTAGACTGAAAAAATTTTCGACAGAAAACTGTTGTAAGTGAAAACACGGGTTTTGGGATTTTTGATCGATCGAAAATGAAAACACATTACACCAAGCTAGACTAAGTTAATGGCGTGGCTCTGATACCACTGTAAGTGCACGGCGGCGCCCCGGCCGTCAACCCGACGGCCGAATGCGGAAACGGTGAAAAACTTTAATTTTGCGGACTTTGCAAACCGGCACCACCGCGCACTAAACACCCGGATCGAACCATTAAACTAGATCTAGCTAACTACAAGATGGGGAAGAGATATACCGAGTGATCCGAGTCCTCCGGTCTTCTCGTCGTCGTCCCGATCTTTCGCGGAATGTCCGGTCTCCATCTCCTCGTCGGAAGGGCACCACATCGCCTGCGTATTTTACGGGCTCCCGCCTCTATACCGAGGCAATTCGGGCGCGAAGTTGGCTGGCCGATGCGTCCAAGAAATGCTGTGGAGTAGTGTAGTAGCCATGTCTCTTTGGGGTTTTGTGAGGTTGCCATTTTGGAGGAATTTTGTATAAGAGTTTTCATGGAAGCTTGCTAGAAAAAGAATGGAGCATGCTCTGGAAAAATGAGCTCGGCCAAATTTTGGAGCTCCCTGGAAAAAGAATGATTGATGAGCTTGGCCAAAAACCATCAGCACTCACAATGCACTCAAAAGTGTATATATATATTAATTCACTAAGCCCCCAAAAACCATTCCAGCACACTCATATTTCATTCATTCCCTTACTCAGGAAATTAATCCACTACACAAAATAAAACCTCACTCCAAATCCAAACAGTGGCCGGCCATACCAAATTTTCCATCACCAATTCACATCCAAAACCCATACCCCCTCAAATCTCAATTAATGCATGAATAGCAAAGAAGATTTCATAATCAATCCTTTTGCAATAAACCCCTCCACAATGTGTTATTTGCAAACTTGCAAATAACCCCCTCCAACGAAAAGTCCGGCCGTGAAGGAACAATGAAAAACCGGCCGGAACGGAATGCAAACTGGCAACCCCAGAAAACTGGTCCGGTAATAAATTACAGGAAAACCCCGATACTGTGCATACACACCCGCATCTGTATTCCGTCCGGATACAAATGTAAAGAGACAAAACTACACTGTCAAATACTAAGATCCGGCTTAAGCCAAAGCCGGCTAGTAAAAACCGTCCGATCACGATCCGTGCAATACCGCACGTATCTGATCGAACCCTGCCATATCTCCATACGGCCTCTACAGCGTTTCGCCCGAAAGCTTGAGTAACTGAAAGTGTGGTGGACTCTAAAGACTCGTCAATACTATGGCTGTGGATTTAACGACTAGCACGTCAGAGGTATAAGCCAATACGTGACGGGCCACCAGCTATTGACTAAAAAGGGACGTCGATGAGCGAACTCATCCTGACACCCTACTGAGCCTGTCAGTGACAATATCCGTACAGTCCGGTCCGTTCGTCTATGAGCATCGTATGTCGGGCCTAGGGGGTTGGTAAAATTCAGACCCCCAAAAGTGGTATAAGTCGTGTCGGAGTGTAGCCCAGAACACCCTGAGATACTACTGGAATACCTACCAGTAAATCTCCTGCCTTGGCCAAGGACTTTGTGTAATGGCTCTCCTAGACACAGCGCGACCTCACCCCCAATACCGGGAGAGACAAACCCCTGAAGATCCGCTCACTGCCTCCATGTGGCTCGGGACTGTACCCAACTAAAACCTGTTTGCACGACTCCTTTGAGCCGTGGTAGGGTAGTAATCAAAGCACAGTGGGAACTCACACGAGACAAATGATGATCCCCAGGTCGATGAACTAACATGTACACATGTCACCTGGGAACTGCTATCTGACGTCAGGTATAAGACCAACTAGCATGTTCCCGGCGAGTCCTGTCCGGTGTACTCATAACCCAATGACACCTGTATACATCTTAGGTGAACCAACTGACACCAGTGGCTTGTGAGACCGGCCACCGCCCCTCGTCGGGGTCTCGACTGTATACACTAGTCTGCTCTGGAGTATCGATGCCCTATCTCGAAACTCCCACGACTAGGGACCTTTTAAGGATGTGCTTATAGACTTCAGCTCTAACATATATGATCGCCCTCATACTGCTGGCAGTCAAGAAAGAATCCTAGGGGCTCTATCAACGTGCAATAGCGACCTGTCAGGTCACCTAAAGCAGTACACGATGATAAAGGTAAACCAGATAGCGTACTATCATCTCGAGTAAGACTGTCTTCCCGGGATAGGTCCTCCCTCAATCATTGCAATCACGTGCCTGTGATCCAATAATTGACTCTGAGGGCACTATCTCCAACAATTCCATGATGAGTAACGCTGAGTTACCGCGATCATTCTAGGGATATGCACTAGAATCAGCTACATACCTTTCGAACCGAGTTCCAACTAAGACTGTGCCTACCACACCATATCAGATGTGGTGTGGGAAGAAACCCTATCTTAAGCACATTAAGACATGGGGATGTCCAGCTTTTGTCAAAAAGCAGCATGCGGAAAAACTCGAGGCACGCTCTGTACAGTGCAAGTTTGTGGGATATCCAAAGAACTCCAAGGGATATTTCTTCTATTGCGAAGAGGAACAAAAGGTTTTTGTTTCTCGTCATGCCCACTTCTTGGAAACTGAGTTTTCGAAAATCAGATAAGTGAGCGCAATAGAACTGGAAGATATTCCAGAACCACGAGCTATTACTGAAAGCTTAGTAGAACCAGAGGGTTCGAAAGATCAGGACATTCCTGCGCCGCTCCGCAGGAGTAGTAGGCAGTCTCATCCGCCCGAGAGATACTACAGTTTTCTCATAGACGGGGATAGAGAGGATTGCATTATCGATAGTGATGAGCCGACTAGCTTCCAGCAGGCCATTCAGAGCGTTGACTCGGTAAAATGGCTGGATGCAATGCGTACCGAAATGGAGTCTATGTACACCAACAAAGTATGGACGTTGGACGTTGCTCCAGATGGGTTAAAACCCGTAGGATGCAAGTGGATCTTCAAAAGGAAGATTGGTGTAGATGGATAGGTTGAGACCTATAAGGCTAGACTTGTTGCAAAGGGTTTTTGTCAAAGACCTGGTTTGGACTATGACGAAACCTTTTCTCCATTGGCTATGCTGAAATCCATTCAGATCCTTCTTGCCATTGCTGCCTTCCACGATTATGAGATTTGGCAGATGGACGTAAAGACCGCTTTTCTAAATGGAAATTTAGAGGAGTGTGTCTATATGGACCAGCCAGAGGGTTTCATTCAGAGTGGGAGCAGCGGAAAGGTGTGCAAGTTGATTAAGTCCATCTATGGACTAAAGTAGGCATCGCGGAGTTGGAACATCTGTTTTGATGAGACGGTCAAAGAATTTGGCTTTATCAAAAATCCAGATGAACCATGCATCTATAGTAGATTTATAGGAAGAACTGTCGTATTCCTCGTTTTATACGTGGATGACATTCTCTTAATAGGAAATGACATTCCTATGCTACAATATGTCAAAGGGTTCTTGTCACACAGGTTCTCCATGAAAGACCTGGGTGATGCCTCTTACATTCTGGGGATCCGGATCTATCGTGACAGAAACAAGAGGATATTAGGACTTTCATAGTCCAGGTACATCGACACCATACTGAGAAGATTCAGTATGGAAGATTCCAAGCGTGGCAATCTACCGGCTTGTCACGGGATCACCCTCTCCAAGGAGATGTCTCCCAAGACTGATTTGGAAAGGGATCGCATGTCTTTTATACCCTACGCTTCTGCGGTAGGCTCTATAATGTATGCGATGTTGTGTACCAGACCAGATGTAGCTTATGCACTGAGTGTGGTAAGCCGGTATCAGTCAAACCCTGGGGAGAAGCACTGGATAGCAGTAAAGAACATTATCAAGTACCTGAGAAGGACTAAGGAGATATTCTTGGTGTATGGCGGAAAAGACCTCCAGATCGAGGCCTTTGCTAACTCCAGCTTCCAGAGTGACAAGGATGATTCCAAGTCCATGTCGGGTTATGTCTTTACCCTCAATGGAGGGGCGGTGTGTTGGAAGAGTTCCAAACAGGAAACCGTTGCTGACTCGACGATGGAAGCGGAATATATCGCTGCTGCAGATGCCGCAAAAGAAGCCGTCTGGATAAGGAAGTTCTTGATAGAACTTCAGGTGGTTCCGTCCATTATTGATCCAATACCTCTGTATTCCGACAACAACGGGGCTATAGCTTTTGCGAAAGAACCCAGGTCCCATCAGAAGTCCAGACACATCTTGAGGCGGAATCACCTGATTAGGGAGATCGTGGGTCGCTAGGAGATCGAGGTTCGGAGAGTTGCTACGGAAGATAACACTGCTGATCCATTCACGAAGTCTTACCCCAGACTCAGTTCGAGCGGCTGATCGAGATGATAGGTCTTCAATATGCCAGTACATTGCCTTAGTGCAAGTGGGAGATTGTTAGTGTATATGCCCTAGAGTCCATTACTGTATCATACTAGTTTGTATATTACTTAATGAAAGCTTGGGATATTCACCTTGTATAGACAATCTTGCTCAAAATAGTAGTATGCTACTTGCTTTGTTTCTACTTTAATGTGTACATGTGTTTCTTTTTGTATATCACCTATACACATTAGTGGAGCCCTTAGGATCTTTGCTTGATTACCAGCGTTGTGATGGCAGTCACACTCGTGGGGGCTGGGTAATCCACAAGCACATCCATATGCAGGTCCCTAGTCGTAGGACTATAGAGACAGGGCATCGATACTCTGGAGTAGACTAGCGTATGCGCTTCTCATCCCAGCATGGGAGACGGTCTGTCCCACAGCCGTCAGTACGTCGTACTTGAGATAGTATGCGGTTGCTCGTTAGGTTACGAGTACACTGGACAGGACTCGTCGAGAACCGTTGGTTGGTACTATACCTATCGTTAGTTATCAGTTCCCAGGTGACATGAGTACAGCTTAGTCCGCAGACTTGACACTGTCACTTCGCCTCGAGTGTGTTCCCACTGTACTTTGATTACTACCCTACCATGGCACAAAGGAATCATGCAAACAGGTAGTAGTTGGGTGCAGTCCCGAAGCACTTGGAGGCAGTGACAGTTAGACAGGATTCGTCTCTCCCGGTACTAGGGGTTGATATCGCGCTGTGTCTAGGAGAGCCATTACAGAAAGTCCCTGGCCAGGGCAAGCGAGATATACTGGTAGGTTTCCAGTGTTATCTCAGGGTGTTCTGGGCTACACTCCGACACGACTTGTACCGCTATTAGAGGGCTGACGTTTACCGCCCCCTAGGCCCGCCATGCGATATTCTCAGACGAACAGACCGGGCTGTACGCAGATTGTCACATTCAGGCTCAGTAGGAGTTGAGATGGGTTTCACCTCGTCCGTCTTCTTATCGGCATCTACCTGTGGGCCGTTAGGCATAGCTAGTGCCGCTTGCGGCCTGTGGTTAAACCCACTGCCAGCATAGTGTCGAGTCTTCAGAGTCCCACATAGAGAGCTATTCGCCTTTAGGCAAAAGAGTAGAGGTCGCATGGTTTTGCGACAGGGTTCGGTCACATCCGTGCACTTGTGCACGTTTGGTATCCGGGCAGTTATCAGTAGCGGGCTTTGGTTTAAGCCAGATCCTAGTGTACGTTTTGGGATTGGTTTTATCTCGTTTGTATTCGTGTTCCTCGGAACGCGGATGCGGGTGTGTATGCACGGTTGACAGAGACAGAGGCAGAGGATTCTCATTAGGGTTGTTGACTATTGACTTTTGCTAAACCCTAATGAGAATAAGAAATATGATTAATGATAATATTAATGAAGTATTATTGTGCCATGGTTGGGTTGAAAGGTTGACTTTGTTGACCTGTTGACTTAGTGGACCGGTTGACTAGGTTGGACTTGTTGACCATCATCATGACAATAGCTATCATTTCTTGGCATTGACCTTTGCTTGCTTGTTTGTTCACAAATTGCATTTAATGCATGAAATGATATTGCCATTTTGATATAATAACAACCATCACATAATAATCAATTAGTATTATTTGTTATGATTATTGTGGATTATGAGAGCAAGGGTGAGAAAAGTCTTGCTCATTCCATCATTCTCATCCGCTCTCATCCTCAAGCTCTCCCTCTTCCTCTTGCTCCCTCTCTAGTTCATGGTTCTATTGTCTCATGTGTTGAGAAGCAAGAACCATAGAGATAAAACCCAAAACACATCTCTACTCATCATAGTATACAAGGTCTAGCAAACCAAGTGTTCTAGTTTCCTCAAGATTGAGGTTGGAGCCAAAGGTAGAAGCTTTCAGGTGGATCCATCTTCGGCACAAGGAGACGACGAGGAGAGAACCATCCGACCACCACAAGGAGTCGAAGAGAAGGAGTTCAAGTTAAGGTATAACCCCCTAACCGAGAAGGTAAAACTCCTAGTTAGGTTGTTAGATAATTGTTTAACAAAGATCCGTATTTTGAGTCCATGTTACCACCAAAGAAAAATCGTTTTTCACCATTTCCGCAACCCCAAAGAACCGGGGACGGGTAACATGGACTTACACCTTTATCACCCGGGAAAGGCGAATGTGGTAGCCGATGCTTTGAGTCATAGGCCCGGGCGTAGCTTGTCCCAGTTGAGAGCAGTTCAGAGACAGTCTTCTACATATTGGCAGATCTTGTGCGACAGCAGAGTACAGTTTGATTTCACTTCCACTGGGGGACAGCTTTCTCATGTCCGCTCCCGTCCACTTTTAGTAGATCGTATTCGTGAGGCACAGCCCATCGATGCCCGTTTTTCTGAGATTCTGGAGCATGTTCGGCAGGGTTTAGATTCGGATTTTTAGATTGATGACCAGGGTGTGCTACGTTTTGGGACTCGTTTGTGTGTACCTGATACTGATGGGTTGAGATACGAGATCCTAGAGCAGGCACATCAGTCAGCTTTTATTGTTCACCCAAGTTCCACCAAGATGTACCGTGACTTGAGAGATATCTACTGGAGGACAGGGATTAAGAGTGATGTTTCAGATTTTTTTTCAAGGTGCCTGACTTGTCATCAAGTCAAGGTTGAGCATCAGAGACCGGAAAGAGAATTACAGCCTTTACCCATTCCGGAGTGGAAATGGGAAAAGATCTCCATGGATTTCGTTGTGGGTCTACCTAGGTCCAGTCGAGGGTATGACTTCATTTGGGTGATTGTTGACCGGTTGACGAAAGCGGCTCATTTCCTTCCAGTGAAGACCACTTTCGGTTATGCTCAGTATGATCAGTTGTACATTGATGAGATTGTGCGTTTGCACGGCGTTCCCACATGTATTGTATCGGATAGGGGAACCTAGTTCACTAGTCGTCTTTGGCAAAAGCTTCAGGAAGCCATGGGTACCCGTTTAAGCTTTAGCACCGCTTTCCATCCGCAGACCGATGGTCAGTCAGAGCGGACTATACAGACTCTGGACGATATGCTTCGTGCGTGCGTGCTTGATTTTGGTGGCAGTTGGGATCGTCACATTCCGTTGATAGAGTTCTCCAACAATAACAGTTATCAGGAGACGATTCAGATGGCGGTTTTTGAGGCTTTGTATTGTAAAAAGTTGTCACGACCCGCAGGGTACGGAACGTGACTGGCACTTAAGTTTACGGAACGTCTAAAGACGTCCGTAAAATAAGTAAGCCAAAGCCCAGAAAACAAAACCAATTAAGCAAAGGAGTGAAGAAAACCCAAACATTTGAAAGCAAGTTTATCAAATAAGTCATGTAAAACCTTCTTTAAAAACAATACCAATTTTTCCGAAAATTTCGGCAGAGTCTCCTTTGTAAATACTGGCCCCCAAAATGGGTATAACAAAATATATATGAATCCACCAAAATAGGGCATCCCCAAGCGGGAGCTAGCTCTTCGCCACAAGGCGGTCACAAATCCCACGGAATATAAATGACAACAAGCATAATAATCATAATAAAGCATAAGAAAGCATCATGTCGACTCAAGTGAGCTCGACCCAAAAATACAGCATAAAAGTCCACAAACATCACAGTCTCATCTCTAGGTCAATATACAATAAAACTGGTAGAAACAGTAGATGGAGTACACTAGATACAAAGAATATACAAGGTGGTACAAAAGTAATAACATGACCCACCTATGAGCAAATCTCGAGCTCAGGCAAAAGAGGCAAAAGAACAAGTGCGCCCGCCGCTACAGAACTGACGGAGCGGACCTGCAAAAGACTGTGGCACAACGGGGGTGAGTTGCCAACTCGTGAGTAATAAATAACATCTACAAAGGCTATCGTAGGCATGCACACAAGCATCCTAGCATCTATAATACAGGTATGACTGGATGCACTAGCAGGTGTGTATACAACATCAGTGTACGAATATGTATGCAACATGAACATCTGAGGTCTCAATAGGTATATACAAGAAACATTTCATCTCTTTTTGTTTCTGAAACTCTTTTAGAATGCCAGCATAATGTCAATGAATCGACGAAAATCGGTGTCCAGCAACGACACCCAAAAGCTGTCTCAAATCTCATAAATCCATGTCATAGTGTCTCTGGCCTCAGCCATCCGGCTGACCCATCTCAATATCAATATCTCATCCTCTCGCGGCCCCGGTCGGTATCCTCTGGATATCCGCCGTGCCCAAACAGTCACCGGTAGGTAATCCGTCCCCTGCCAGGCTCAACGTCAACACCACATTCCTCTTGCCCCGGGGTACCTTACCGGGCCCACCATGTACCCGTGCCGGTTCCTCCACTCCTCGACACGAATTTACAAAACCACAGCAAACTCATGGTGGACGACACTTACATCACTAGAAAACCGCAATTTACATATTTTAAAATATAATAAGTTTAGAAATTTTGCGGTTTTACCCCGAAATCCAGCAATTTCATAAAATCTCAAGAAATCCTCATAAGTGCATATATCAATGATAATGAATGCGTATGATATCAATAATCAAGTTGCGATGTGTGATCAATGGATTAAGCATGAACAATTAATATGATGAAGTACATGCACATGAATAGGAATTCTACGGTTTCATTTTAAGGAATTAAAGGCAATAGCACAAGTTTAAGTATCAATTGGTAAAAGGTTTAAATTTAAAGGTTATCTAGTGTGGTGGCATGGCAATTACCAGGGTGTGTGTGTAAGCATGAATAGTGCTCGTGCTGCATATAAAAACCCTGGCAATGGTGCAGGTGTCCTATAAAATGGTTTCGTATAGGTATGTCAATATAATGCATGGATGCAGCAAATAGTCAAATAAGTATTTCACCCCTAATTACTAACATCACTTAGGGTCTTGTAAGTTACTAAAACTATCGGGCGGTTTGCGCCATCCAACGATAGTCCCCCGTAGATATTACATCTACTCTCCGGAATCCCTGGCTAGCTGTGTCCAATCACCGCTTTCCCCTTTCGCCCCGCGTCTGACGTCTCCGCGACCGAACCTGGAATTTACATCAATACCAAACATAAGGTTACATATCAAGAACGACGCAAAACCCCAACGAAACTACTAAAGTTCGCTAGCTAGGTACTACGTGCACAAAGTGCGCGGAACACACGCGAAAATCGCAAAAACTGCCAAAAACGCCGATTTTGTCGCCCGGCAAAACTAAAACCCGACTACCCAAAAATCCGCACTCACGCATCCTAAAAGTCGTAGGATAAGCCATTACAATCATCAAGATATCAAAAATAATTCATCACATAATTTTATAACAAAACTAGTAAGCATTTGCATTCCAAAATCGGTGCAAAAATCGCCGATTTGCGACAAAACGACTTCAATTTAGCATAATCACCCAAGTCACACCATTAGATAACCACTACACAAAATTTCAACACATTAACCATGCTCCAAAACCTAAATTCCACAACCAACCCTTTCTTGATTTTTCTCAAAAGCAATTGCAAATCAAAATCCATACTAGAAAAACTTAACTAACACTAATTTCAAACCCAATTAGCAAGTTAACCTTCTAGATTTAGGTTAGCAAAATACTAGATAGCAAAGTAAATTAATTAACCTAATAATGGATTTTTAAACCTTAATTCAACTCATTTTCCATACATAACCCTTTCTAGATTTTCCTAAAACAACAATTACAACTAAAATCAAACTTTTAAAGTTAACTAAATTAGCAAAATTGAAGACTACATAACAAGGTAACCATATAGATTAGTTAATTAACAACTAGATTAACTATAAAACAACTTAATTAATTATCATGGCTTCAAAACCCTAGTTTAAACAAACTACTCTTTTTTTTTTAAACTAGATTAGAAATTAGTTAATCTTTTAACACTAAAACCATAAATTTAAAGGAATTTAGCCAAAAGATCTAACTTGATAGAAATTATACCTCAAGATCTATGGATCAAGCAAGTGGTTTGCCTCTAAGGATGGCTTCCTAGCTACAAGATTCAAGCAAGAATGGCTAAGGATAATGATAGCATAAGGATTTTGTTTGGATTTTTGAATAAAGTGTGGATTTTGATGTGTTTTTTTGAAGAAATTTGAAGAAAAATGAAAAGAAAAGAGATGAAGAAGAGGAGGTTCAGGTTTCGGCCAGAATGAGGTATGGGGAGGGGTGTGGGTGAGTGGGGAAAAGTCCTTGGTCAACCCTCCAAAGTCAATGTATCATAACTTATCCATTATATTTAAAATAAAGCCATAAACTAACTAAATCAACTCAAGAAAGAAACCAAGGAAATGAGGACAGAAATTTCTGGACTTGCACAAGGTGGGGCTGTCCTAGGGCTGAGGGAAAAGAGAGAGGGGTTTTACAAAAGAAATTTTATGCAAAAAGGCCCCCTACAAGTCAAAAATTGCATGTTTTAGCTCAAAATTCAATAAATTCGTTTCATATCATAAAAATTTGTTAAAAATCAAAATAAATTACTAAAAATTTATGTTTCAACTAGACTTTAATTATCATAATTTTAAAGATTGAAATTAGCCCGGAAAAATTGTATTTATCGCTAATTTAATGTGTTTTCTTACCGGCTTAAAATAATATTAAAAAAATTGAAAAAAAAGGGAAAATTTTTAAACGACCAGAATTTCATAATTAACTCATTAGCTACTAAAAACAAGCAATTACCTATCCATTTTAGGTATAATTAGCCCTAAACTGTAAAATAACAAGAAAGACGGTTTTCGGAAAAATACCGAATTTTCACCGAATTTCAGGAAAACACCAAAATGACTTTTCAAGACGCTACAATCTTCCCCCCTTAAAGAAATTCGGACCCCGAATTTAAAAATATAGCTACGCGTACCTTCAAAGAGATGGGGATATTTATTCATCATCTCGCCCTCGGTCTCCCAGGTAACCTCCTCGCTGCTCGGGCTACGCCAAAGGACCTTGACGGTTGGTATAATCTTCGACCTCAACTTCTTCACCTGCCGATCCAGGATGGCCACCGGCTGCTCTGCAAAAGAAAGGTCGCGCTCTAGCTGGACTGTCGGGTGCTGAATCGCTTGCGAAGGGTCGTGAAGGTACTTGCGGAGCATCGAAACATGGAAGACGGGGTGAACATCGGGAAAGCTGGGTGGAAGAGCCAAACGATAAGCAACAGCGCCAACCCGCTCGAGGATCTCGAAGGGACCTACGAATCTAGGGCTAAGCTTCCCCTTTCACCCAAAACGCATCACGCTCTTCATCGGAGAGACTTTCAGAAAAACATGGTCGCCAACCGCGAACTCTAATCTGCGACGGCGCCTGTCTGCATAGGATTTCTGCCTGCTCTGAGCCGCTCTCATCCGGTCTCGGATCAACTGTATCTTCGCTGTCGTCTCCTCAACAAGCTGCGGCCCCAAAATGCTGCTCTCGCTGAGCTCTATCCAACAAACGGGCGATCTGCATCTCCTCCCATACAATGCCTCGAAAGGTGCCATCTGAATAGTATCCTGGAAGCTGTTGTTGTAGGAGAACTCCACTAGAGGTAAATGACGATCCCAACTACCACCAAAGTCTAAAACGCACGCTCTGAGCATGTCCTCGAGAGTCTGAATGGTCCGCTCTGACTGTCCGTCGGTCTGCGGATGAAACGCTGTGCTGAAGCTCAAACGAGTGCCCAAAGCCTCCTGAAGTCTCTGCCAAAGTCGGCTGGTGAACTGAGTGCCTCGATCTGACACGATACAAGTCGGTACGCCATGTAATCGCACGATCTCGTCAATATAGAGCTGAGCATACTGAGCGAAGCTGAAAGTCGTCTTCACTGGAAGGAAGTGAGCCGCTTTGGTCAATCTATCCACGATCACCCAGATGGAGTCGTACCCTCGACTGGTCCTGGGTAGACCCACAACGAAGTCCATCGAAATCTGTTCCCATTTCCACTCTGGAATGGGTAACGGCTGTAGCTCTCCTGCGGGCCTCTGGTGCTCGGCCTTGACTTGCTGACAAGTCAGGCATCTCGAAACGAACTCCGCAATGTCCCTCTTCATCCCGTCCCACCAGTAGGTCTCTCTCATATCATGGTACATCTTGGTGGAACCGGGGTGAACACTATACACTGATCGGTGTGCCTCCTCGAGAATGTCGCGCCGCAATCCATCAGCATCTGGTACGCACAGTCTAGATCCATATCGTAAAATCCCCTGATCGTCAACCATGAACTCGGAAAATCTGCCCTGTCCCATCTGTGCCATGATCTCTGAGCAACGGTCGTCACTGCGCTGTGCCTCATAAATACGGTCAAACAACTGTGGGCGTGCACGAACATGCGCGAGCTGTCCCCCTGTCTGAGTGAACTCGAACTCAATTCGGCTGTCGCATAACATCTGCCAATCTGCTGACGACTGCCTCTGCACTGCGCGCAAAAAGGATAGACTACCCCCGGGTCTCCTACTCAACGCATCTGCCACCACATTCGCCTTGCCGGGGTGATATAAGATCTCGTAGTCGTAGTCTTTCACCAACTCCATCCAACGACGCTGTCTGAGGTTCAGGTCTCGCTGCCGAAATATGTATTTTAAGCTCTTGTGATCGGTGAATATCTGACACGACTCGCCGTAAAGGTAATGCCGCCAAATCTTCAGTGCAAAGACCACTGCAGCCATCTCCAAATCATGAGTGGGGTAGTTCTGTTCATGCTTCTTCAACTGCCGAGAAGCATAAGCGATCACCCGGCCATGCTGCATCAATACGCATCCTAATCCCACTCGCGAAGCATCACAGTAGACAACAAACCCGCCTGATCCTGAAGGCAAGGATAATACCGGCGCCGTAGTCAAACAAGTCCGTAGCTGCTGAAAACTGCGCTCGCACTCCTCTGTCCAGACGAAAGGAACTCCCTTCCGGGTCAAACCGGTCAACGGTGCAGCTATACGGGAGAAGTCCTGAACAAAACGCCTGTAGTAGCCCGCCAAGCCTAGAAAACTACGGATCTCAGTAACCGATGTAGGTCGGGGCCACTGCTGAACAGCCTCAATCTTCTTCGGGTTCACACAAATGCCGTCTCTCGTAACCACGTGACCCAAGAATCCGACGCTGTCCAGCCAGAAAGCACACGTGGAGAACTTCGCGAACAGCTGGTGCTCCCTAGAGTCTGTAACGTAATCCGCAAGTGCTGCTCGTGCTCCTCCCTGCTCCGAGAGTACACCAAGATATCGTCGATAAACACGATGATGAACAAGTCAAGATACGGCCTGAATGTACGGTTCATCAAATCCATGAATGCTGTTGGGGCGTTGGTGAGTCCGAACGACATCACCAAAAACTCATAGTGGCCGTAGCGCGTGCGGAAAGTTGTCCTCGGTATATCCTCCTGTCGAACTCGCAGCTGATGGTATCCTGATCGCAAGTCGATCCTCGAAAAATACCCCGCACCCTGAAGCTGGTCGAACAAATCATCAATGCGCGGCAACGGATATCTGTTCCGAACGGTAACTTTGTTCAGCTGGCGGTAGTCGATACATAAGCGCAAACTTCCATCCTTCTTCTTGACAAACAGGACCGGAGCACCCCACGGAGAAACACTCGGTCGAATAAGCCCCTTATCTAACAAATCCTGCAACTGATCCTTCAGCTCTCGAAGCTCTGCCGGGGCCATCCGATAAGGCGGTATAGAAATAGGCCCCGAACCGGGAATCAAATCAATGCAGAACTCAACATCGCGCTCAGGCGGTAGCCCAGGTAGCTCATCAGGGAAAACATCAGGGAACTCACAAACTACCGGGACCCAGTCTAACGGAACCTCTGCAGCTCGAGTATCACAAACAAACGCTAAGAATCCCTGACATCCCTTCCGCAAGAGCTGACCAGCGCGAAGAGACGAAATTAGGCTGGGAAGGGTGACACTGCGGTCTCCCTGAATAACAAGGACTGGCTCTCCCGGAAAGCTAAATCTGACTGCCTTCTCACGGCAGTCTACCGAAGCATAACAAGTGGCTAGCCAATCCATGCCCAGAAGCACATCAAAGTCCAACATATCGAGGAGTATCAAATCAACTGATGAATCCCTCTCCCCGATACGAACGGAACACAAACGAAAAACAAAACGAGCGACAAACGACTCGCCTACCGGAGTACTAACAACAAGCGGAAGATCTAACGACGATGACTCACGGCCCAACATCGGTGCAAAGTGTGTAGATACGTAGGAATGTGTGGAACCTGGGTCGAATAATACCCGTGCGTCGAAAGAACAAACTGGCAAGGTACCTGTCACAACGGCATTGGATGCCTGCGCATCCTGCGGTGTCAAAGCAAAAACTCGGGCCTGTCCTCCACCGATAGCGGGCTGACCTCGACCTCGGCCTCTGCCTCCTCGTCCTATCTGAACAGGACCGCCGCGTCCACGGCCTCTCGGTGCACCTAACTGGCGTGGAGCATCACCTGGGGTAGGAAGTAGGGCTCTCTGAGGAGGGGGTGGTGATGGTGGTAGGGTCACATGCGGAACTGTCGCTGCTCCATATCGTCTCACCGGACAGTCTCTGACAAGATGGTGCAAACTCCCGCACCCAAAACATCCTGGCGACGGCTGCTGCCCCTGGGGATAAGAACCATATAACTGTCCCCGCCCAAATCCTCTGCCAGGCCTATCTCTCGGAAAGAATCTGGCACGCTGCCTCTGAGACGGTACATCGGTGCGCATCCTCTTCGGCCCAGAAACGGCCGAAGTCCGTGATATGCGTGCCTCCATCCGCAATGCCGTATCCATAGCCACTGAATAAGTGTCGTAGTGCTGAGCGCCAATGGCAAGATATAGCTGGGCATCAAGTCCCTGTACGAACCTCTTCACCATCTTCTCCTCGGTATCCACCAAATACTGAGCATATCGGGATAACTGTGTAAACTGGATGTCATACTCAGACACCGTCATCCCAGGTGTCTTGACTAAGGCCTCGAAGCTACGAGCTCTGGCGTCACGAACGCTCTCTGGAAGGAAACGGGCTAGATAGACCGCTGTAAACTCGACCCAAGTCATAGGCGGTAGACCTGCAGCTCGACCTCTCAAGACTGACTCCCACCATGTCTGCGCGAGACCCTCTAGTCGGAAACTCGCAAGCTCTACCCATCGATCATCCGAACATCTCAGCGAACGGCAGATCCTGGCTAAACTGTCAAGGAACGTCTGTGGGTCCTCCGCTGCCTCGGTGCCGGTGAATACTGGAGGTCTCAGCCTCATGAAATCCTGTAGTGAAACCGGAATGGCCACGGTGGTAGTAGTAGGAGCAGGTATCATGGTCGTCTGTGATATAGTAGGTACGTCATCCGGTCTCGGTGTACGACTGGCTGCAACTAGGGATCCTACCATCTGACGTAGCTCCTGCATGCCTCCCATCATCTGTCGCAACTCCTCCATACCGGTCTCGAGCCTATCCATACGGCCTGGGGAAGGTGGATCGGTCTGTCCCTTCGGCGTAGGCATACCACCCTGCTCAGTCCTAGTCTCGGACGAGCCAGCTCGAATCTCGTCTCTAGCGGCAGCCCTCTATGCCCTCGTAGCCTTTGGCGGCATAGTGACTGGTACAGGAAACAGGACAGTAAGAACAGTGCAATAGGATCATAGGATACACGGAATTGAAGAAGGAATTTTTCAAGCAAGTATATCCTAAAGTCACTTAGGCGGAGTACCGTATCGTAAGTATGCCGCGGACATACGCACGCTACGTTACCCTGCTTAAGTCACTTACTCCATCTACCAAAGGTCATCCTACACTCACAAAGGTAAAACCTATCGCTCTGATACCAACTTTGTCACGACCCGCAGGGTACGGAACGTGACTGGCACTTAAGTTTACGGAACGTCTAAAGACGTCCGTAAAATAAGTAAGCCAAAGCCCAGAAAACAAAACTAATTAAGCAAAGGAGTGAAGAAAACCCAAACATTTGAAAGCAAGTTATCAAATAAGTCATGTAAAACCTTCTTTAAAAACAATACCAATTTTTCCGAAAATTTCGGCAGAGTCTCCTTTGTAAATACTGGCCCCCAAAATGGGTACAACAAAATATATATGAATCCACCAAAATAGGGCATCCCCAAGCGGGAGCTAGCTCTTCGCCACAAGGCGGTCACAAATCCCACGCAATATAAATGACAACAAGCATAATAATCATAATAAAGCATAAGAAAGCATCATGTCGACTCAAGTGAGCTCGACCCCAAAATACAGCATAAAAGTCCACAAACCTCACAGTCTCATCTCTAGGTCAATATACAATAAAACTGGTAGAAACAGTAGATAGAGTACACTAGATACAAAGAATATACAAGGTGGTACAAAAGTAATAACATGACCCACCTATGAGCAAATCTCGAGCTCAGGCAAAAGAGGCAAAAGATCAAGTGCGCCCGCCGCTACAGAACTGACGGAGCGGACCTGCAAAAGACTGTGGCACAACGGGGGTGAGTTGCCAACTCGTGAGTAATAAATAACATCTACAAAGGCTATCGTAGACATGCACACAAGCATCCTAGCATCTATAATACAGGTATGACTGGATGCACTAGCAGGTGTGTATACAACATCAGTGTACGAATATGTATGCAACATGAACATCTGAGGTCTCAATAGGTATATATAAGAAACATTTCATCTCTTTTTGTTTTTGAAACTCTTTTAGAATGCCAGCATAATTTCAATGAATCGACGAAAATCGGTGTCCAGCAACGACACCCAAAAGCTGTCTCAAATCTCATAAATCCATGTCATAGTGTCTCTGGCCTTAGCCATCCGGCTGACCCATCTCAATATCAATATCTCATCCTCTCGCGGCCCCGGTCGGTATCCTCTGGATATCCGCCGTGCCCAAACAGTCACCGGTAGGTAATCCGTCCCCTGCCAGGCTCAACGTCAACACCACATTCCTCTTGCCCCGGGGTACCTTACCGGGCCCACCATGTACCCGTGCCGGTTCCTCCACTCCTCGACACAGATTTCCAAAACCACAGCAAACTCATGGTGGACGACACTTACATCACTAGAAAACCGCAATTTACATATTTTAAAATATAATAAGTTTAGAAATTTTGCGGTTTTCCCCCGAAATCCAGCGATATCATAAAATCTCAAGAAATCCTAATAAGTGCATATATCAATGATAATGAATGCGTATGATATCAATAATCAAGTTGCGATGTGTGATCAATGGATTAAGCATGAACAATTAATATGATGAAGTACATGCACATGAATAGCAATTCTACGGTTTCATTTTAAGGAATTAAAGGCAATAGCACAAGTTTAAGTATCAATTGGTAAAAGGTTTAAATTTAAAGGTTATCTAGTGTGGTGGCATGGCAATTACCAGGGTATGTGTGTAAGCATGAATAGTGCTCGTGCTGCATATAAAAACCCTGGCAATGGTGCAGGTGTCCTATAAAATGGTTTCGTATAGGTATGTCAATATAATGTATGGATGCAGCAAATAGTCAAATAAGTATTTCACCCCTAATTACTAACATCACTAAGGGTCTTGTAAGTTACTAAAACTATCGGGCGGCTTGCGCCATCCAACGATAGTCCCCCGTAGATATTACATCTACTCACCGGAATCCCTGGCTAGCTGTGTCCAATCACTGCTTTCCCCTTTCGCGCCGCGTCTGACATCTCCGCGACCGAACCTGGAATTTACATCAATACCAAACATAAGGTTACATATCAATAACGACGCAAAACCCCAACAAAACTACTAAAGTTCGCTAGCTACGTACTACGTGCACAAAGTGCGCGGAACACACGCGAAAATCGCAAAAACTGCCAAAAACGCCGATTTGGTCGCCCGGCAAAACTAAAACCCGACTACCCAAAAATCCGCACTCACGCATCCTAAAAGTCGTAGGATAAGCCATTACAATCATCAAGATATCAAAAATAATTCATCACATAATTTTATAACAAAACTAGTAAGCATTTGCATTCCAAAATCGGTGCAAAAATCGCCGATTTGCGACAAAACGACTACAATTTAGCATAATCACCCAAGTCACACCATTAGATAACCACTACACAAAATTTCAACACATTAACCATGCTCCAAAACCTAAATTCCACAACCAACCCTTTCTTGATTTTTCTCAAAAGCAATTGCAAATCAAAATCCATACTAGAAAAACTTAACTAACACTAATTTCAAACCCAATTAGCAAGTTAACCTTCTAGATTTAGGTTAGCAAAATACTAGATAGCAAAGTAAATTAATTAACCTAATAATGGATTTTTAAACCCTAATTCAACTCATTTTCCATACATAACCCTTTCTAGATTTTCCTAAAACAACAATTACAACTAAAATCAAACTTTTAAAGTTAACTAAATTAGCAAAATTGAAGACTACATAACAAGGTAACCATATAGATTAGTTAATTAACAACTAGATTAACTATAAAACAACTTAATTAATTATCATGGCTTCAAAACCCTAGTTTAAACAAACTACTCTTTTTTTTTTAAACTAGATTAGAAATTAGTTAATCTTTTAACACTAAAACCATAAACTTAAAGGAATTTAGCCAAAAGAACTAACTTGATAGAAATTATACCTCAAGATCTATGGATCAAGCAAGTGATTTGCCTCTAAGGATGGCTTCCTAGCTCCAAGATTCAAGCAAGAATGGCTAAGGATAATGATAGCATAAGGATTTTGTTTGGATTTTTGAATAAAGTGTGGATTTTGATGTGTTTTTTTGAAGAAATTTGAAGAAAAATGAAAAGAAAAGAGATGAAGAAGAGGAGGTTCAGGTTTCGGCCAGAATGAGGTCTGGGGAGGGGTGTGGGTGAGTGGGGAAAAGTCCTTGGTCAACCCTCCAAAGTCAATGTATCATAACTTATCCATTATATTTAAAATAAAGCCATAAACTAACTAAATCAACTCAAGAAAGCAACCAAGGAAATGAGGCCAGAAATTTCTGGACTTGCACAAGGTGGGGCTGTCCTAGGGCTGAGGGAAAAGAGAGAGGGGTTTTACAAAAGAAATTTTATGCAAAAAAGCCCCCTACAAGTCAAAAATTGCAAGTTTTAGCTCAAAATTCAATAAATTCGTTTCATATCATAAAAATTTGTTAAAAATCAAAATAAATTACTAAAAATTTATGTTTCAACTAGACTTTAATTATCATAATTTTAAAGATTAAAATTAGCCCGGAAAAATTGTATTTATCGCTAATTTAATGTATTTTCTTACCGGCTTAAAATAATATTAAAAAAATTGAAAAAAAAGGGAAATTTTTTAAACGACCAGAATTTCATAATTAACTCATTAGCTACTAAAAACATGCAATTACCTATCCATTTTAGGTATAATTAGCCCTAAACTGCAAAATAATAAGAAAGACGGTTTTCGGAAAAATACCGAATTTTCACCGAATTTCAGGAAAACACCAAAATGACTTTTCAAGACGCTACAAAAGTGCCGATCACTAGTCTGTTGGACAGAACTCAGGGAGAGCAGGATTTTAGGACCCCAGCTAGTTCAAAAGACTATAGAGAAGATCCAGTTGATTCCCGATAGGATGAGAGCAGCCCAGTGCAGACAAAAGTCTTATGCCGACCGTCATCGTCGCAGACTTGAGTTCGCAGTGGGGGATCGTGTATTCCTACGGATTTCTCCGATGAAGAGAGTGATGAGATTTGGTAAGATAGGGAAACTTAGTCCCAGATTTGTAGGTCTTTTCGAGATCCTTGAGCGAGTTGGTACCGTTGCCTATCGTTTGGCACTTCCACCCAGTTTTCCGGATATTCACCCCGTATTCTATGTGTCGATGCTTCGTAAATACCTTCATGAGCCTTCTCACATGATTCAGCACCAGACCGTTCATCTAGAGCGCGATCTTTCGTTCACCGAGCAACCGTTAGTGATATTGGATCGGCAGGTGAAGAAAGTTCGTTCAAAGGTCTTTCCATCTTTGAAAGTTCTTTGACATAGCGAGAATAGCGAAGAGGTCACATGGGAGGCCGAGAGCGAGAGCGAGATGCGAATGAAATTCCCTCATCTCTTTGAAAGTACGCATAGTAAGATTTTTAAATTCGGCGACGAATTTCTTTAAGGGGGGAAGATTTTTAAATTCGGCGACTAAAAATTCGTATTATCACTTAATTAACACTTCCCAAATCTAGATCTAAAACCATAGATCTTGTAACACCTTAGAATGCGATTAGTGTTAATTAAGCGATAATGCGTATTTTTAGTAAAAAGATTACCAAAATAGTTTTCAAATATTTTATAAAAATTAATTAATATTTTAGTAATATTTATTTCGGGCTTGCACACACTTTTGCATGTTAACCTAAGCTTAATTAGGGGTTAACCATGCATAAGTAGCCATGGCATCTAACCCCATTCCATTAAGTTGTAATATGTATTTATCTAAATAATTTAGTTTTAAAAATTTAGGTTTGAATTTGTTGACTTGAGAGAGGGGGGGGTTGATATGGGGCAAGCATGGCTTGTATTAAATGAGGAGAAAGAAGAGAGAGGCATGGCTCATCTAAACTCACACCCTATTTGTGTTCCCTCACCCTCACACATACACCCTCACTCTCTAATCACTCATTCTCATCTTTTTCTCTTCATCTTATTTCCTCTCCTTCCCTCAACCGAACACCCTCTCTTGTTCTTCACTAAACCAAGCCAAAATTCTCACAAATCCTCACAACCCTTCACAAAACTCATTGCACCCTTCATTAAACATGATCCAAAGCCACTAGAGATGACTTGGAGCATGGAAAGCTAGGGTTTTGGAGCAAGTATGGATAGTTAATGGCCCATAACTGTTAATTAGGTAGTTATTTTGTAGTGTTGCTTAGCATTGGTCGTTTAGAAAACTAAAAGTATAGTTTGTGCAAAATATCATATTTTTAGTGTCTATTATGGTGTCTGTAACCTGCTATCACCCCGAGTGTTTACTGGAAAAACTAGCAGTGTAGTGGTGTTGTACTAAACACCCTGAGTGTGCACCTGAAGCACGAACCCCACCTGACCGGTTTTGGCCGGCGAGATGAAGGGATTTTCCGGCGAGCTCGGCCGTACAGTGGACTGGGGGGTTCTGGTTTTTAGGGTATCTATCTGCTGTTGTTTTAGGGTGTTTGGTACTGATATATTTTTAGGTTGTGACAGTATGTAAAATCAGGGATCGATTAGGTATTTTTTAGTGTTTCTATTACGCGCATTACGATTGATCCGACGTAGTTCTAATTTTTCGGGTAGCTTGCTGTCGTGGGTTTGTTTTAGTAATGTTGCCACACACGTTAGCCGCTAAGCTAACACTTTAGAGGTTGTTGGAGTCGGTGCATCGATTTAAACGTAATTGTACATATTATTGGTCGATTTCTAAGTGCACTTGCTATATTTGTGTGATTTTAGGGGCAAGGGCGGGGACTTCGGGCACTGCGAAGAAAGGTAAGAAGGTGGTCGGATTTACTTATCTCGAGATCACCGGTGAGTAGATTTAACATCCATGGGGAAATCGCCCGTATGGCGTTATGCGTCAGGGCTTGATAGGATATTATAGCCACATGATTATATACATATATGTTGATTGTGCATGAGCACATTACATACCATTACTTGTTTTGCCTTGACTTAGTATCTAGTTGACTCTGCACCATTACTGACGGTTCATGTTGTATGAGCACTAAATTGTATGCTACACCCACACCGTCAGTAATTGCCATGACACGCACAACCTATACACATATGCAGTATTGTATTGTTATTGATATTGACACATGGATTATTGTTATATTGCGCATATGAGATACATCGTGCAAACATACTTACATGTATACACCCATACTTTCTATAGCTACATATGCACCTTTAGATGATGTTGGATTTGATTTTGGAGGAATTGGGAACCACATGATATATTTAAAAACTGGATTCATTTAGAAGAGCGGTTTTCCCTTGATATGCTCATATTACGGTTTTATGTTGCATATATCACATTTCATGGATTTACGCATTGAGATATGGATTTCATGTGATTTATGGATTTGAGAACCGTGGTATTATTTCAAGAAAGTATGCATTGTTTTGAAAACCCGGTTTCTCTTGATATGATATTTCAGTGTGTCCACCAAGTGTTTTCTCGGTTCTGAGACGTGTGATAGAAACCCGATTCGAGGAGCTGGATGATCCATTTGCGGGTTCATGGTGGACCCGGTATGGTACCAAGGGGCAAGAAAGGGAAGTTGTGCGGTAGACGATGAGCCTGGCAGAGGGACTACAATCTACCGGTGATTGGTTGGACCTGGCGGTTATCCGGAGGATACCGACCGGAGTCGAGAGATAGATATTGGCCCATCAGGACTGACGGAGCCGGAGGGCTGATCCGGACTGACGGAGCCCGTGGGCCTATCCGGACTGATGGAGCCCGATATATGTGGATTTGTGTGTCGATGTTGGACACGAATATTTCATGATGTTTTCGAGTGCCAATGTTGGGCACTCAGGTTCCATGAGATTTACAGGATATGAGGTCCGATCAGAGTGACGACTCCTAAGGTATTGGGATTTGGGGTGTCGATGATGGATACCGGTTTTTCCACGATGATGATTCATTGATGATGACATGTTTTATCCCATACTCAGCATTCATTTGATATGCATTGCTTCATGTATCTGTAGTACCTGATAGAGTACCATTCATGATTGTTGCATATCCATATTAGCATATTGATACTATCAGATTGCATGTGATAGAGTATCGCAGTACGTTCGTACCTGTGATTATCTGTACGATTGATCGCACGCCAAAAAGCGTGTCGGATATTTAAAAGTTCTAAAGTTTAACCGCGATCATGACGGTGTCGCTTTGCAGCCAGCCGTGATGAGCACGGGTCGATCCACAGAGAGACGGAGCGTTTTACATTCTTGTTTTAACGAGTTAACAACGTGGCGGATTTGTTCGTTATCTAACCTATTTGTTATATTCAAGTATAAGGCTTGTTAGGAAACGATAGGATAGTGTAAGTTAATAGATTACGTATTCAAGTACTTTGAGCCGAACTCAACCAATGAAGCTAGAGCAATCGGAAACAACGTGGATTAGGGTATTTAAGCACGGTATTCGTGGAATCCGGCTTATTGTCTCTTGTCCATCCGTTCTTGTCTCTTGATTTTGCCTCCGGCCAATCCGAACGCAACCGGTCGTGGTTAGGAATCACCGTTACCTTGGTAGGGTAGGGTGCCTAACGGAGCGTTTGCGTAAGGTTTGGGCGGAGTTTCAAATAGAAAAGACGGGAAAAGGAAATGAGGAACGAAATGTTGACTTACAATATCTTTCTCTTTTCCTAACAACACATATTAACAACCATTCACAAAACAAACCAAAAAGAGCAAAAGAAAAGATAAGCAAAGAAAAGAAAAGATTACAAGCAAGTAATTAAAGTGCATGGAATTTAAGTGCATGAAAGTAAAGCATGAATGTAAAGCAAGTAATAAAAAGCAAGAATGAAATAAGCAAGAAAGAGAACTAGGAACCATGGAACAAAACACAAGTCATGGGATCAATAACCAACCCTTAAACTTGCAAGCCCAATGAAGGAGTTGCAAGATCAAGAGAAGGGTAAAGAACTCATGTGAAATGAAGGCACAAAAGAGAAGAGATTTATTGATTCCATATGAAGATACAACCCCTTGAGATCAATGACCAAAGCTTAAACTTGCAAGCTCAAGGAAGAGTTTACAAGATCAAGTTAAGGTAGAGAGCTCAAGGGGGAAGCTATTTACAAGAAAAGAGAAAAGAAAACTTGTACCAAAGAATGACAATCCAAGACTAAAGAAATGATCATCCACTGCCTGCTATATATAGGCAGAAAAGAAAAGAAAATAAACTCTAAAATTAGGGCAACGTGGCAGCAAGGAGGGGTGTGTGAAGAACTGGGGCCCACTGGAGGTGGTGGGGCCGGCCAGGCCGGTCCAAGAGGTGATGTGGCCGGTCCAAAATCGATGGATGGGTCCACAATTTGGTGCGTTGTCTTTTGTTGTCCCCGGTGTCTCTTTGGTCCAGTTTATTTTCTTTGTTTCGACCTGGTTTGCACCTAGTGTATGGAGGGAATTTTGAATCGTCAATTCAACATATAATCTTCACCATTAAATGCTCATAACTTCATTCCCACATGTGCCTAAATCCATGGCTGCCCCCATTATGGTTTTGTTGATTTGTCCATTTGAATTTGATTTGAATTCAGTTTTGGAAGGAAAAATCAACACATAATATTTAGCCTTGAATGCATATAATATTTTGCCTTGAATGCACATTATATCATATCCACATGTGCCTAAAAGTCATGTGTATACACTTGTTGTGTTGGACCATTTAGATAAAAAAAAAATATGTACACAAACTTATTGCAAAAGAAACTCTTGAAGAATTGGTCGGTTTGCGGTTCTGGTTGAAGTGTCGGCTTTCAAATGATATATCCGTGCTTTTGAATGTATTTCTAGTACTTTGTCATGAATAACTGTAATATGTATTACTGAGCAGACACTGGTTAATAGTACCGATAAATACAACAAATAGATAATGAATGAGCGGTATTAGAATGCTGTTTTTTGATATGAACAAATACCCCCAAACTTATCTTTTGCTCGTCCCGAGCAAAACCATTTATTCACAAAAGAAACCCCTAGCCGCACTTTCGCAGGGAACGCAATTGCACTGAGCGTGTGCAACAAGCCGTTAAACCTCTAGGTGTCCCTAGTAGGAGGAGTGTTGTCTCCTGGGAGCTTTCAGCGGATACTACCCACAAAATCCCGTCAACCTAGTTTTACGAAATAACTATGATTCAAACCCTAAGGTTTTGTTTTAAAAATAGCAATTCTATTATCCTAATTCTAGACTATCGAACCTTTATTTTTCACACCTTGCTTCTTATTTAACTTAAGATTTTATATGTCTTTACGTGCAGTGCAAATAGTGTCGTTAAGTTTCAGAAGGATCGATTAAAGTCGTCATGTCACAAAATAAAGCCCAGATAAAAACTTAAAAAGGATCACACAAGTTTTATAAATAGTTAAGTTCTTCTCAAGTTTCGTTTTCCAGTTAGGTTTCAAATTCAGAATTTCTATCTTCCTTAACAGGAAACTAGGTCTTATTTTTCACTCCACCTTTTTCTTGTTTTCATTTCATACACACCTTTGTGAACGTGCAATAGTCTTTATCATAGAATAAAACCTTTCATATCTCCGCTAGAAATATTTTTATAAAAACCTGTCTTTTGTCAAGATTATTCTCACACAAAAAACCGTTAGGAATTTTAACTCGGGGAAAAAAACTTGCTTGACTTTGTTAATCTAGACTTTCTAGGCTTCTTAGCGAGCTTTGGGCCAATGCTCCCAAACTAGTTGGCTTTAGGACATTACGTGTAGAGACACCCCAGTGGACTTAATTACTCAAGTTACCTAGGCCCTAAAACAAAAGACCAATTTTTGGCATGAAAATCATAACGATTTAATGCGAGCGGAGATATAATTGGTTGTTCATTATTTTTGGATAAAAGACGTGTTTAGTGGGTTAGGTGTGTAATCACTCCAATCAAGATTCAGATGGATTATTCTTCAGAATTAGTTCTTATCAAGGCATCAATAATATCCCTTCATATCTGCTTCACTTCATAAACTATTCTTGATATTTCTTATTTCAGAACAAACCAATTTGATCCACAGAAAATAATTTATCAATTTAAAAGTTTTCAGACATAATAGACTTGTCATCTAATTTTCAAAACTCACGACACGTGTAGTGTGATGTAAAGACGTATATTAGCTATAGTTAACATCAAAGGAGAGTTATCATTCAGGTTTTCAAAATCTAAAAATAGGATTTAGTTATTCCTATCTTATCAAACAAAACCGTCGAAATATTGAATCTAAGTTCTCCCACTAGCTAACTTGACGACAAAGTTTTTATGTTTTTAGAAAATTTTCTGATTTTTATGGGTTTTTAAATAAGTATGCAAATGCAGAATATACAAATGAATGCGAAGGTAGAAAGCTTACCGAGCATACCCCCAAACTTAAACTTGGCAGTGCCCTCACTGTCAGGCTACACCAAGAGGGTCAAAATTTTCGGCGCTCTTTAAAAGAAAATTATATAGAAAACAAAAAGGAAACTAAAAATATATACACAAAGAGGTTCCCCCCAAACTTAAGTAAAGCAGTGTTTCCACTGTTATGATTTGAAGTTCAAAGTTAGGAGGGATGAGAACAGTATCAATCTATACAAGGCCATACACATGCCAAAAGTGAGCACCAACCATTCAAAAATTCTATCATGATAATATGCGGGTTGGTGAAAGAAGATGAAGAGAAAAGGAATGGAGAATACGCGAGACCGTATGGAGATAGAAGAGGGATACGGTCTCGGTATATGAGAGGAAGATTGGCGGGAGAGAAAAAGAAATGGTGTACGAACTTGAGGGAGAAAATGGAGTGAATAAATTAACGCAATTTGTAATGACCAATGTGTGAAAAGCGATTGTGCTAATTTACTAACCCGTCGAGAAATTGGGTCAAATCCCTCAAGATTCGCGAGAAAACATGGGTGCGCCGAACTTAGTAAACCAGATATAGTAAGTGAAAGTGACACGGTTTCTTGCGCGGTCGGAATGATTGAAAGGATGGAGGGGAGTGCTTGAGGGAGATTATCGGTTATAGCTTCAGGGGGTTGTACACAGTCAATGAAAGGGATAGGATGAATTGGAAAATCCGACTCATCAAGCAAAACTGGTTCATCCTCAAAAATATCCTCAAAATTTTCTTCAATATTCAGCACATCCATGCATTTATCCTCAAAATTCAGACGCATATGGAGTTCGGGAAAAACAATCAATGACTCGGGATGATGAATTGGAGAGAAAAACTCATCCAAATCTACAGGTTCATCGTCCAAAATATTCTCAGCGTCAATATCCTAGATCAAGTGAAAATCAATATTCTTAGACACCTCATCAAAAGCATGGATTTCAATCGATTCTGGTTCTAAGATGGAGGTGTAGAGGTCAAAAGGTTTATGATTGGTTTCACTTGGAAGGGACCCTTCACAATCGGGTAAATCAAATACTACAAAGTCGCACAACTCATTAACCCTTCTATCTACAACTGGTGAATCGTTTGGAACATTAGATAGACATTAAAAACCAGAGTCGTATGATTCAAGTTGAAACGGGTAGGTTCGATTTGGAAGGGTATACAGCTCACTCTCTCCACTCAAATTCTCAACCTGTCCAACCGCCTCTTCATACATTTGAAAATTTGGAGCTAGTTGGAAACTAGCTACCGGGTCACTAGGTTGTATGAGGGCAGCCATGGACGCATTCAAATCCATCATCTGTTGGCATGACGCTACCCTAAAATCTTCCAACGACTGTTCTATATTAGACATAGGTTGTGAAGGGGTTTCAGTAAAATATTCAAAGTTGTTTGGATACTAAAAACTACCAAAAGACTGTTTAGAAGCAATGTCTAGGGAAGGTGCAACAGTCGGGTAGGACTGGTAGGATTTGAATGGCTGGACAGGGGTAGGATCAACATACGGATAAGAAGGTGAATGGAATTATTGATCCAAAGAATTTGTAGTGGTGAAAGGAGTGAAAGATCGGCAACGAGATTGTTCAATATGTTCAGCGATGGACAAAGAACAACTTGCAAAACGGGTATCAACATAAGAGGGTGGTGAAGGTTGAAACGGTTGATACAAAGTGGATTGCGGAGTGCAAGTGTTTGTCCTAGACGCGTCTATACGATCTTTCAATGAAATTTTGGGCATGGAAGGGTCGTTCGAAATTCGACCAAAGCAAGAACCGTAGGAAGTTATGTCTAGTTGTGGGTACTAAAGTTCGGCAAGGGTTTTTCGAAGTGGGGTATTAATGATATGAAGAGAGGAAGAAGAATAAGCGAAAAGGAGGGGAAAAAGAATTTGGTTTTTTTTTAGTTTTTTACCACACACCTAATCGTTCTAGGGTTCACCTAGGTCAACTAGACCTGCTCAAGAACTTGATTGGCGAAGTAAAACTGTGTCGAGAAACTGGCTCAACATAAACTGATCACGAGGCCAGGTAAGTGTAGAGATAAGGGGACGTTTTCCGACGCTTTCGCGAAGATCCTTAATTAAATAACCCTTTCTCTTTTGGCGGTTTCGCCATGAACACTTTTGTAGACACCCCGTAAACAATATACCGTTAAGCGGTGTTCTAAACACAGTTAACTTCTCCTAGTGAGCGCGAAGTCCTTAAAACTTAAAGTCTAATTTCTTTTAAAATTTGTGCGGGTAAACGTTATGGTAAAGTTCGTGATTTGTAGGCCACGGGAAAGGTGATGAAATCCTTTACCGTATGTTGTGGGGTTCGCTTGCCCTTAAATCCGTGTTAATGTATGCATTGCGCAATTCAATGAAAAAATTTATTCAAAGAATCAAACAATCGTTTTTTAGTTTAAGCTTGGCGCTGCAACAAATACGGGTTAGTCAATTTTTGGCGTTTGCTAACGAACTTGCAAAGAATCCTGCAAAGATATTATATTGGAAGCGTCGGATTTGAGAAGAAGGTGTTAGTAAAGTACGCACCGTTAAGTTGTGGGTTAAGAAACCCCCGTTGAATCAAATCCAGTAAGCTTGAAAAGTTCGCTTGCGCGGGTCAAACTACCCGGATCTTTGGCACTGTACTTCGTAACCACCTTAACTTTGAATGTGCACTTTGCTCCCCAAGCTCGCTGTTCGCAAATCCGCAAAATCTACAAATGTCGGAAAAACGGATATTAGTGCCAAAAAAACGATACGAATGCCCAAATACCTGCACACTAAAAATTATATTAAAAAAAATACATATAGGAAAAAAATAGAACACTGAAGCACAGAAGAAAGTTTTGGAGAAAATGGAGGCAACTTGGCCGGCGACGCCGGATTATTGGGGGTTCTCGCCGGATTATTTTGGGAATCTTGGCTCCAAAATTCTTCAGGTGTTTCAGTATTCCACTAGTGCCTCATTTGTATTGTTTATCTTTTTATTTTAGTTACAGAGTGAAAGCAGGTATAAAATCCAGAGAGCAAAATGGTTAGTTTGGTTATTTTTTTTTGTTTTTGTTTTGAAATTTTTGATTTTTATGTTTGTTTTTAAGAAAATTGTTAGATGGATATAAAGAAGATTAACCCGAAATAACAAAAACAAAAACATTATCGTATCCCCGGCAACGGCGCCATTTGATCGCATGCCAAAAAGCGTGTCGGATATTTAAAAGTTCTAAAGTTTAACCGTGATCAGGACGGTGTAGCTTTGCAGCTAGCCATGATGAGAATGGGTCGATCCACAGGGAGACGGAGCGTTTTACGTTCTTTTTTTAACGAGTTAACAACGTGGCGGATTTGTTCGTTATCTAACCTATATGTTATATGCATGTATAAGGCTTGTTAGGAAACGATAGGATAGTGTAAGTTAATGGATTTCGTATTCAAGTACTTTGAGCCGAACTCAACCAATGAAGCTAGAGAAATCGGCAACAACGTGGATTAGGGTATTTAAGCTCGGTATTCGTGGAATCCAGCTTATTGTCCCTTGTCCGTCCGTTCTTATCTCTTTCTTTCGCTTCCGGCCAATCCAAACGCAACCGGTCGCGGTTAGGAATCAAAGTTACATTGGTAGGGTAGGGTGCCTAACGGAGCGTTTGAGTATGGTTTGGACGGAGTTTCAAATGGAAAATATGGGAAAAGGAAAAGAGCAACGAAATGTTAACTTACAATATCTTTCTCTTTTCCTAACAACACATATTAACAACCATTTACAAAACAAACCAAAAAGAGCAAAAGAAAAGATAAGCAAAGAAAAGAAATGATTACAAGCAAGTAATTAAAGTGCATGGAATTTAAGTGTTTGAAAGTAAAGCATGAATGTAAAGCAAGTAATAAAAAGCAAGAAAGAAATAAGCAAGAAAGAGATCTAGGAACCATGGAACAAAACACAAGTCATTGGATCAATAACCAACTCTTAAACTTGCAACCCCAATGAAGAGGTTGCAAGATCAAGAGAAGGGTAAAGAACTCATGTGAAATTAAGGCACAAAAGAGAAGAGCTTTATTGATTCCATATGAAGATACAACCCCTTGAGATCAATGACCAAAGCTTAAACTTGCAAGCTCAATGAAGAGGTTGCAAGATCAAGTTAAAGTAGAGAGCTCAAGGGGGAAGCTATTTACAAGGAAAGAGAAAAGAAAACTTGGACTAAAGAATGACAATCCAAGACTAAAGAAATGATCATCCACTGCCTGCTATATATAGGCAGAAAAGAAAAGAAAATAAACACTAAAATTAGTGCTACGTGTTAGCAAGGAGGAGTGTGTGAAGAAATGGGGCCCACTGGAGGTGGTGGGGCCGGCCAGGCCTGTCCAAGAGGTGATGTGGCCGGTCCAAAACTGATGGATGGGTCCACAATTTGGTGCGTTGTCTTTTGTTGTCCCCGGTGTCTCTTTCGTCCAGTTTATTTTCTCCGTTTCGACCTGGTTTGCACGCAGTGTTTGGAGGGAATTTTGAATCTTCAATTCAACACATAATCTTCACCATTAAATGCTCATAACTTCATTCCCATATGTGCCTAAATCCATGGCTGCCCCCATTATGGTTTTGTTGATTTGTCCATTTGAATTTGATTTGATTTCAGTTTTGGAAAGAAAAATCAACACATAATATTTAGCCTTGAATGCACATAATATTTTGCTTTGAATGCACATTATATCATATCCACATGTGCCTAAAAGTCTTGTGTACACACTTGTTGTGTTGTACCATTTAGAAAAAAAAAATGTGTACACAAACTTGTTGCAAAAGAAACTCATGAAGTATTGATCGGTTTGTGGTTCGGTTGCAGTGTCGGCTCTCAAATGATATATCCGTGCTTTTGAAAGTATTTCCAGTACTTTGTCACGAATACTTGTAATCTGTATTACTGAGCAGACACTGGTTAATAATACCGATAAATGCAACAAATAGATAATGAATGAGCGGTATTAGAATGCAGTTTTCTGATATGAACAACGATGTTACTTACTACTCACGAGTTGGCAACTCACCCCCGTTGTGCCACAGTGTTTTGCAAGCTTGACCCTCAGAGTAGTCGTAGCAGGCTGCTTATTATCTCTATTTTGAGGATACGCTACGGTTGGCTGTGAGTCGTTCTGCTATAGGTGTATTTTGCAGTTATCTGAGTTTATGTTCATTGTATCTATTATTGTATCTAGTACTCTCCATCTACCATTTCATGTATTTACTTAGAGACGAGTTGTGAGGATGATATTGTATATTTTGTGGCTCTGGGTGTCGAGCTCTTGTGAGCCGGCTTTTATTATGCAGTTTTATCTTTTATGTTGTTTTCACTTTATATTTTCTATTTCTTCGCTACGGCGTCGTATATTATGCTTGTGGTGGTTGTTTCCGCCTTTGGGCGTAATTTTCTCCCGTTAGGGGATGCTTTACTTATATCATATATTGCTTTACTTATATCTTATGTTTGTACCCGTTTGGGGGCTAGTTTGTACAAAGGAGGTGCTGCCGAAATTTTTATGAAAATAAACTTAACTTAAAGATTTTTACTTGAGGTTTCCAAATATTTTTAACAATGTTTTATCACTTACTACTTTTGATGGTTTAGATTTCTAGGTTTTCGGCTTACTTAAATTGTGTTACGCTTGTTGACGTCACGTGGTTTAAGTGCTGGTCACGTGCCAAATTTTGGGTCGTGACAAGTAACCAAAGACCCTGATATTATATCCATGTCCAATGTGGAGAAACAACTGTGTGACAACCACAGTATAATCGATCGTAGTAAAGGAATTTCACTTCCTATAAAGTGCATGTAATCCTGAATACCAGGACATCACACCCTAGTACCTACTTACCAGTTCCATCTCCTATTCCGATGAAGTCAAAGCCTATGACTGTCACATCAAAAATAGATGATTTATTTTCTCTATACCTGCTTTAGTCTATAAATAGACATAAGCTACTTGCCCACTATGCTTCCGCTGCTCCCACCGACTACAACAACCCTCTGGCAGAGTCATATACACGTGCACTTCTAAAACTAGTTTAGAACGACGCTATACTCATCCTCCTGCCGGATCTTATAGTATAGAACAACAGCAATGGCAAGTCTGGGTAAACAAGAACCACTCTATCACCGTCTTTGAGAAAACCGAAGTACCTCTCGGGTGCCTAAGGTTACGCACCAAATCTGCGGAGTGGCTAATGGAATGTAAAATCCAATTGAATCCTCAGGTTCTATTAAATCTTCAGTGATCGTTTGTGGTTCTGGAATCACTTCCAGTTCTACCATACTCCCACTTTTGTTTTCTGAAAAAATCCATTTTACTAAAACTGTGGCGAGTAAAGAACAATATCACTATTGATCTTCCTGATGGTAGAAAGTTAACCCTCGTCAAAGACCGAGATAACCCACAAACTGCCATTACTGAAACGTGCCTCGAGTTTATCCGGATTCTGGTTTTAAGCATCAGCTAGACAACTCTCTATACCTTAATATCGTTAAGATATAAATTGATTCTATATATATCCAATATAGAAACAAAAGCACAAATTTAATTGGAACCAGATTCAAAATCATGCAGTTGTTTCCAGTGCATATCTGTAACATTTCAAAAAATAAAATATTATTTTTGGGAATTTTTATAATTAAATAATAAAATATTGAATATTTTAATAAGGCGGTATAATTAAATACCGATAAATTGGAAGAAATTTGGAAAAATTATCGAAATTATTAAAAGAGGGTGTTTTATGTGAATTATACAAATTTTAGATTTTTTTGATTAATTATACACTATTTTAGTGCTAATCGCGATTAAAAATCGCTAATCGGGCTTTAAGCGTGTTTTGTGCAAAACATGCACCATATCATTTCATACTTGTGTTACATTTTCCTACATGGCTTTATCATCTTTTTTCATTCTTTTCTTTGTGTTTACTATTGAGGAGAGAAGAAAAGAAAAGAAAAGAAATGAAAAGAAAAATGAAATTGATTAAAGAAAGGGGTATGGGCATGAGAGAGAGAGGGTGAGGGGTCAACCAAATCATGGCTCATCTTCCCCACTTCTTCATCTTTGTCATTCTTCTTCTTCCTGTTGGATTTACCTAGCACCTCATCAAGGGTTTGGAAGGATCACATATGCCACAATCAAATTTTAAAGGTGCTAAGTGAACTTGACAAGAATCATAACTAGAAATTTAGGGTTTCATTCAACAAAGCATCACATGAAAATGAAAAACTATCACTAAGGGGAGAGATTACAACCTTTGTAGACCTCCCTTGATGACTCCTTGGCACTATAAGAGTTTGGAACGGATCGATGGAATCCTTCCTAGTCTACGAAGATCCACTCGAAGTCCCTTTGCCCAAAGCTCCTTGCTTTACTTGATTTGTGAATGAAGTAGAGCAAACACCCTACACAAATGGGCTAGATGTGTGTAGTATGATGATGTGGTTTGTATTCTATAATCAAAACCCTATCTTTTTATCAACCTCACTCAAGAGAAAAATCAAGAGAGGAAGAAGATGATGGCTTAGCTTGAGCTCAAAATATTTTGTGATGAATGAATTAAGTGAGATTGAATAATCAATATTAATCCTTCTCACTTCAAACCTGTTGGAGATAGTGCCCTCAGAGTCAATTATTGGATCACATGCATGTGATTGCAATGATTGAGGGAGGACCTATCCCTGTAGGACAGTCTTACTCAAGATGATAGTATGCTATCTGGTTTATCTTTATCATCGTGTACTGCTTTAGGTGACCATACTGGTCACTATTGCACGTTGATAAAGCCCCAAGGATTCTTGCTTGACTACCAACAGTATGAGGGCGATCATATACGTGGGAGCTGGGGTCTATAAGCACATCCTTAAAAGGTCCCTAGTCGTGGGAGTTTCGAGACTGGGCATCGATACTCCAGAGTAGACTAGTGTATACAGTCAAGACCCCGACGAGGGGCGGTGGCCAGTCTCACAAGCCACTGGTGTCAGTTGGTTCACCTAAGATGTATACACGTGCTCATTGGGTTATGAGTACACCGGACAGGACTCGCCGGGAACATGCTAGTTGGTATTATACCTGACGTCAGATAGCAGTTCCCTAGTGACATGTGTACAGGTTAGTTCCTCAACCTGAGATCGTCATTTGTCTCGTGTGAGTTCCCAGCGTGCTTTGATTACTACCCTACCACGCTCAAAGGAGTTGTGCAAACAGGTTTTAGTTGGGTACAGTCCCGAGCCACATGGAGGCAGTGAGCGGATCTGCAGGGGTTCGTCTCTCCCGGTATTGGGGGTGAGGTCGCGCTGTGTCTAGGAGAGCCATTACACAAAGCCCTCGGCCGAGGCAGGAGATTTACTGGTAGGCATTCCAGTAGTATCTCAGGGTGTTCTGGGCTACACTCCGACACGACTTGTACCGCTTTTGGGGGTCTGACTTTTACCAACCCCCTAGGCCCGCCATGCGATGCTCATAGACGAACGGACCGGACTGTACGGATATTGTCACTGACAGGCTCAGTAGGGTGTCAGGATGAGTTCTCTCATCGACGTCTCTTTTGGTCAATACCAGGTAGCCCGTTACGTATAGGCTAATACCTCTGACGTGCTAGTGGTTAAATCCACAACCAAAGTATTGACGAATCTTTAGAGTCCCCCACAGACCGTTTTCTTAAGCTTCGGGCGAAACGCTGTAGAGGCCGTATGGAGATATGGCAGGGTTCGATCAGATACGTGCGGTATTGCACGGATCGTTATCGGACGGGTTTTACTAGCAAGCTTTGGTTTAAGCCAGATCCTAGTATTGTACAGTGTAGATTTTGTCTCTTTGCATTTGTATTCAGTGGGAATACAAATGCGGGTATGTATATACAGTCGCGGGGTTTTCCTGTAATTTATTACGGGATCAGTTTTCTGAAGTTGCCAGTTTGCATTCCGTTTCAGCCAATTTATCTTTCTTCCTTTCGTTGGCTGATATTTGATGGAGGGGTTATTCGCAAGTTTGCAAATTAGTTTTTGTGGAGGGGTTATTTGTGAAATGGTGGCATCATGATAGTTCTTGCATGATGAGATTCTTTTTCCATCCACTCACTTGCATTTATTGGATGGTTATTGATTTGGATTTGGATTTGAAATGATGTGACATGATTTCCTTTTTATCATACCATTTTCTTCTCTTGCTTGATTCATTCATATTTTTCTCCACCATGGAGAAAGGGGCCGGCCACATCTAGGAGTGAGAGAGAGGTTCATTTGGGTGGTGGCAAAAATGTTCATCTCATTTTTCATTCATCCTACAAAGAGAGTTCCATTTCATAGTTCATTTCTTTTCTCCAACTCCATCAAAGGAAACTTCACAACCCCTAGAGACAATGGATTCTACACTTGCCTACAGCAATTCTTGGGCACGTCGGCTCGCCAACTTCGTGCCCGAGTTGCCTCGGTCCAGAGGCGGGAGCCCGTAAAAGAACCCGGCGATGTGGTGCCCGTTCCGACGAGGAGCTGGAGACCGAAGATTCCGCGAGGAGATCGGAGTGGAGGCCGAAGACCGAAGGACACGGATCGCTCGGTATAGCATTCTACCCTTTCTCGTTTTTGCTAGGAGTAGGTTAATGGTCCGATCCGGGATTTTAGTGCGCGGTGGTACAAGTATCTAGTTTTTAGAAAAGTTTCGTTTCCGCATTCCGGAGTCGGATTGACGCCCGGGGCGCCGCCGTGCCCTTACATTGGTATCAGAGCCACGCCATTAACCTAGTCTAGCTTGCTCTTACGTGTTTAGAATTTCGATCGAACATTTATCCCAAAACCGCATTTTCATTGCATATGTTTCTGTCGAAATTTGTTTTGGCTCTAAAAAATTTTCAGGTGGTTGCAGAAACACATGCAGGAAATTATAAGCATTCTGTGAAAATTTGGTCGCGTGACGTCATCTTTCCACCGCGGAACCGTGGCCAAACCCACGGATTGGCCATAGTTCCGCCGCAAGATTGACTGTTAACTGTACCAAATTTTTACAGTGGGCTTTTGACATGGAAATGGGGTTTTTGGAATATTCTTTTTGGGCCCAGATTTTCTTTGAGTGCTACAGTAGTGCTTGGGGCCCACTTAGGTAAATTTAGTCGATCAAAAATTTTAAACATGTTAGTTCACGGTATTTAAATTATATTTGCGACCTTGAATGTCATTCGATCGGTTGATAATGTCTAACTTCTATACCCCTTTTAGACGGATTTGCGAACGTGACATTCACGTTGATGTTCTGTGTTGTGTTGTGATGTTGCGGATTGGTCGTGGGGGATAGCCTGGAGGCAATGGTAGTACAGTTTGGTTTATTATGTACATTTGATGTTGTGGGGCGAGCGTCTGACATGTGGACTGTCGTTACTGCCTGTTTATATATTATTCTTTTGGGGCACGACCGGGCTGAGGTCGATGTACCCGTTGTATGTATATTTTACTTTCTGTACTAGAATTACCCCGCGATGGGGTGCACGGATAGCCGGGTTCTAGAGGGAAACGGGCCCGCATCTCATGGCGTTGAGACGGAGGGGGCTTCACTCTAGAATTGGCGGGCTATTCGCCGCACTCGTAGGGGGTACAGGTTGACCCAGGAGGGGTGCCCAAGTTACCGGATTCCGTAAAGTGCTGGGTGGTCCATTCACGTTGCTGAAGGGGGCTGCCTCGCTTCAGGTTTTGGCGGGTAACTTGCCGCGCCCGTAGGGGTCTAGGATTTCATTGCACAGGTTATCCACACGACCAGGGGAACGTCGGGTTTTAGTAGCGGCTATATGAAACCTGGGGATCCCAGATATCTGTATTGTTCTGTGATGCTTATTACATTTCTGTGATGTTGCATTTTATCATGCCTTGAGCGAATATTATATATTGATATATGTACTAGTAGATGTTGTATATGTTTTGCATCCGCGCTAGTCCAGTCCTCGCTCTGTCGTTAGTTAAGTAACCTAACGGGTGATGACGGGACCCAGTGGCGAATGCGGATGGAATATACGTACATCATTATTTTCGTTCTTTTGTGGTGCGATCAATTGATGGGACTGCGTTGATTCGGATCAATGCAAGCTAAACAAACCTATTCTGATGTTGTTGGAACATTTTTCAAAAAGCTGTTATTGCAAGGGCGTTCTCTTTTGTTTTGCACAGTGGTATTCAGTTGGAATATCCAGCTCCTCTGTCGATGAGGCAAGGGCCGAGATCCCTTCACCGGGAGTGACCCCTTGGACAGAAGTTTGCGTCAGGGCAATAACTTCACTATAACCGATTGCCTTTTGCTTTGCATCGTGGTATTCGGTTGGAATATCCTGCACCTCATTCAACGGGAAAAGAGCCGAGATCCCTTCACCGGGAGTGACCTCTTTAGCAAAGGTTTTCGTCACTATATTTTTAAAAAGGTATCTGGTTCCTTCAACGATATCAAGTTCATTACGTTAAAGGTTTTTCGCCAGAAAACATTCGTAGCCCTCCGTCGTTTTAGACTGGTAGCACGTAGTATTCATGCTATGTTTGTTGACCTTCGTCAAGGCATAGTGTATGGTAGCTGCTTGTTACATTTCTGCTGCATAGATAGATGCGTTGGTTTGGGGCAGTCGTATAGCCTTGTTGACCTTCGTCAAGGGCTTGTACGGGTGGGTTCAAATTAACCTGGACAATGACGGGTAGAACTTGACATGTGACTTATGATTTGTTCACCTTCGTCAAGGTCATAAGAGCATGGGGCAAAAATCACATCGGGAGTTTCAAAAGAAACTGAAACTTGCCAGATATGTGCATACCTTCTGGAGTGTGATAACGTGAGCGGATTCTGTCACGTTATCATGCGATGATATTTGGATCCCGATTCCCACTGATGAGTTGGTTTACTCCTCCGGTGATCCCGACTAATTCTTCTTTCAGGTTTGGAGAAGAATTTGACGGTACAGTGGGAGGTTTCCTGATTAGATAATGTGATAACCATTATGATCTAGGTTAGAGTGCACGCTGAGTGTTTCTTTTCTCTCTCTCTTTGGCAGCGACCATGACCCTACCCTTGACTATGACTCAGTGACCAAAATTAACCGAACCTTCTTAAACACTGGCTTTTGGATTGTCAGAGTTGCATACCTCATTGCCACTCCTACTTTTACCCTTTTCTCCAGGACACCCCGTATTACTACGAACGTCCACTTCCATTGGATAAAACCATCGTATGGTTATATACGAATTCGTAGGAACTTATTCGAGGATGGTTTCTGGTTCTGGAGAAAACGAATTGGACTATTCAGTTGTCTTTTCCGCTTACCTTCACTCAGTTTGCGAGTACTCCATGGTTTAGGAGATAGTACACTTATTACGCAAATTGGATAGTCTTCTTCCAAACCTTAGGTAGGTGCCGAACGGTGGGGAATGAAGAAAACCAATTAGCATAACGATGGTGTACAGAAGGTATTAAGTAAAGACATATCAAGGGATTAGTAAGAGGGCAAAGTAAATTGCGACTGCTATTCACGACCAAACCAAGTATTTCTTCGCCAATCCTAAATCACCTTTGTATTTCTCCAGGACACTCTGTATCACTACGAAGATCCCCAGTTTATTGGATACTCCATCGTATGGTTATATACGAACTCGAAAGGAACTTGTTCCAGTTCGGGGATGGATTCTGGTTTAGGAGAAATAGGAATAACGTTTATTCAGTTGTCTTTTATCTTCACCTTCTCTCGCATTGCGAGTGCTCCTAGGAATAGGACAGTACACCCATTATGCTTATTGGATAGTCTTCTTCCAAACCATAGGCTGGTGCCGAACGGTAGGGAAGGAAGAAAACCATTTGGCTTATAGGGGTGTACAGAAGGTAATGACTAAAGACATATAAAGGGATTTGGAGAGATGGCAAAGAATTATACGGTTAGAGTTGTGAATCTGGATAAAGGAAGAGGCATTACTAGGATTACCCGGATACCCCTTCGAAACATTTCAATGTTTCAGTTTCACTGTGTACTGTTAAAAGAAAACTGATTTCCCAATTAGACACTTGCTCCAGGGTATGCATTTACCAGGTTTGATTCTCACATCTGTATGGTTTTACAGATGATGAGTAGGAGTAAGTTATTGGGAATTAGGTGATCATCCTCATTATATCGGAATTCGTTGTAATTGGTGATATTTGAGAAAACCACCTGGGATGTTTGCCAGACGGCAAATATTTAGTTTTGAATATCCGTTGTAATGCACCAATTTCAAATTGATATATCTGTACGTCTAATTTTATAGAGTGAGATATAACTTTTTGAAATTATGTCTATGACATTTACCTATATCAGTGGATGGTTAGGTAAGGAGCATTAAACTGCGGTGTAATTCTTCTTAACAATAAGTACAGTTTTAAACCTACGACACACAGGGGTTGAGTCACTAGACTCAGGTGACTTATACAGAGTATTGTATATTGTCCAGTGTCCATTAGGACAGAGGGGTTGGTACTCGTACTATATTCTGTTTACTTGTGACTTCTCTAGTTCTTAGACATGTGTTTCGTAGAAATGCAAGGTCTAAGTTTGAGAAGTTATAGGTATGTGGATAAAGTAGAGAACCAGGTATTGAAAGTATCAGGATTCTTCAAGGTGGTCGAAGATGTAGATACTTGTGTATGGTATTCTGTTGATAGTAATGATTATGAGATCTTGCTTCTCTTTCAGGTTACTCATAATTGGAAGCACTCCTAAGTTGAGTAACGCTGATCGGCCTCTCTCCTTTTAGTTGACATGCACTGGAGACAGCTGCATGATTTGAATCTGGTTCAATTAAATCAGTGCCTCTGTTTCTATATTGGATATAGAATAGTTCATATCTTGACATTGTTATGGTACGGGGAGTTGTCCAGCTTATGCTTAAAACCAGACTCTGGATAACTCAGGGCACGTTTCTGTAATGGTTGTTTGTGGGTTGACCCAGGCTATGACGAGGGTTGACTTTCTACCATCTGGAAGATCAATAGTGATATTGTTCTTGACTCGCCACAGTTTTAATAAAAATGGATTTTTTCAGAAAACAGTAGTGGGAGTATGGTAGAACTGTGAGTGATTCCAGAACCGCAAACGATTATTGAAGATTTGATAAGAACCTAAAGATTCAATCTAGTTTGACATTCCATTAGCCACTCTGCAGATATGGTGGGTAACCTCAGGCGCTCGAGAGGTACTTCGGTATGCTCAAAGACGGTGGCAGGGAGGTTCTTGTTTACCCAGACTTTCCATTGTTGTTGTTCCAGACTGTGAGACCCGGCAGGAGGATGAGTATAGCATCGTTCTAAACTAGCATTAGAAGTGCACGTGTATATGACTCTGCCAGAGGGTTGTCGTAGTCAGTGGGAGCAGCGAAAGCATTGGTGGACAGGTGGCTTATGTCTATTTATAGACTAAAGCAGATACAGCGGAGATAGATCATCTATTTCTGATGTGACAGTCATAAGTCTGATTTCATCAGAATAGGGGATGGATCTGTTAAGAAGGTAGTAGGGTGTGATGTCCTGGTATTTGGATGACATACACAGAGTAGGAAGTGAAATTCCTATACTACGATCGGTTATACTTTGGTTGTCACACAGTGGTTTCTCCACATGGGACTTGGATATAATATCAAACATTCTGGTTACTTGATCTATAGATCTAGATTTGGGTGGTTTCCCAATCAGGGTACTTAGACAGTATTCTAAGAGTTTTTAGAATGGACGACTCTTGGCACGGTAGTATACCTGCAGGTAATGGAGTCACCCTCTCTAAAGGTGTCTTATAGACTAAAGGGGAGAGGGATGTGCATGATCGGCAGATCACTTGCTTAGGCAATTGAGTTGATCATGAGATGTCAAGTACCATACCAGATATTGTTTTTGCACCAGATTCAATAAGTTGATATTGATCCAATCCTGGAGAAACATTTGGAAGCAGTTTTGGAACATAAGTTGATGTTCTAGGGATATGATAACGGCATCCTCCTTCGGGAGACAGTTATCATTCCAGGCTTCCAAGGTGACCTGGACAGCAGAGTGACTGTCAGAGTTACAGTTTTCCCTCTGACGAGGGGAAGTATTTTGGACAGGTGGTCCAGACGGATACTGAGGGAGGCATGGCGCAGGATACTGATTAAGTTCAGTTGACGATACAGTCTAAGAAGTTTGGATTTGGAGTTTATTTATGAGCTAGCTCCCATAAGATATCCAGACATATTCTGATACAAGTATTGCTCATTTCGGGAGATGGGTTTCTCCGCGAACTTGAGATAAAGTGAGACATAGAAAGAAACATCACAGCGGATCCACTCACTGAAGCTATTCCTCGAACGCAATAGTTTCGCAAACGAGCTTTGTGAGACTGACTAGTAGAGGAGTTGGGTGTTCGGTAACACACGGGCTGTGAGTATGCGACATCGCAATAATTAGCCTTGAGTGCAAGTGGGAGATTGTTGGAGATAGTGCCCTCAGAGTCAATTATTGGATCACAGGCACGTGATTGTAATGATTGAGGGAGGACTTATCCCGATAGGACAGTCTTACACAAGATGATAGTATGCTATCTGGTTTATCTTTATCATCGTGTACTGCTTCAGGTGACCATACAGGTCACTATTGCACGTTGATAGAGCCCCTAGGATTCTTGCTTGACTACCAGCAGTATGAGGGCGATCATATACGTGGGAGCTGGGGTCTATAAGCACATCCTTAAAAGGTCCCTAGTCGTGGGAGTTTCGAGACAGGGCATCGATACTCCAGAGTAGACTAGTGTATACAGTCGAGACCCCGACGAGGGGCAGCGGCCGGTCTCACAAGCCACTGGTGTCAGTTGGTTCACCTAAGATGTATACTGGTGCTCATTGGGTTATCAGTACACCGGACAGGACTCGCCGGGAATATGCTAGTTGGTATTATATCGGACGTCAGATAGCAGTTCCCTGGTGACATGGGTACGGGTTAGTTCATCGACCTGAGATCGTCATTTTTCTCGTGTGAGATCCCAATGTGCTTTGATTACTACCCTACCATGCTCAAAGGAGTTGTGCAAACAGGTTTTAGTTGGGTACAGTCCCGAGCCACATGGAGGCAGTGAGCGGATCTGCAGGGGTTCGTCTCTCCCGGTATTGGGGGTGAGTTCGCGCTGTGTCTAGGAGAGCCATTACACAAAGCCCTCGTCCGAGGCAGGAGATTTACTGGTAGGCATTCCAGTAGTATCTCAGGATGTTCTGGGCTACTCTCCGACACGACTTGTACCACTTTTGGGGGTCTGACTTTTACCAACCCCCTCGGCCCGCCATGCAATGCTCATAAACGAATGGAACGGACAGTACGGATATTGTCACTGACAGGCTCAGTGGGCTGTCAGGATGAGTTCTCTCATCGATGTCTCTTTTGGTCAATACCTGGTAGCCCGTTACGTATAGGTTAATACCTCTGACGTGCTAGTGGTTAAATCCACAACCAAAGTATTGACGAGTCTTTAGAGTCCCCCACAGACCGTTTTCTCAAGCTTCGGGCAAAACGTTGTAGAGACCGTATGGAGATATGGCAGGGTTCGATCAGATACGTGGGGTATTGCACGGATCGTGATCGGACGGGTTTTACTAGCAAGCTTTGGTTTAAGCCAGATCCTAGTATTGTATAGTGTAGATTTTGTCTCTTTGCATTTGTATTCAGTGGGAATACAAATGCGGGTATGTATATACAGTCGCGGGGTTTTCCTGTAATTTATTACGGGATCAGTTTTCTGAAGTTGCCAGTTTGCATTCCGTTTCAGCCAATTTTTTTTTCTGCCTTTCGTTGGCTGATATTTGATGGAGGGGTTATTTGCAGGTTTGCAAATTAGTTTTTGTGGAGGGGTTATTTGTGAAATGGTGGCATCATGATGGTTCTTGCATGATGAGATTCTTTTTCCAATCACTCACTTGCATTTATTGGATGGTTATTGATTTGGATTTGGATTTGAAATGGTGTGACATGATTTCCTTTTTATCATACCATTTTCTTCTCTTGCTTGATTCATTCATTTTTTTCTCCACCATGGAGAAAGGGGCCGGCCACATCTAGGAGTGAGAGAGAGGTTCATTTGGGTGGTGGCAAAAATGTTCATCTCATTTTTCATTCATCCTACAAAGAGAGTTCCATTTCATAGTTCATTTCTTTTCTCCACCTCCATCAAAGGCAACATCACAACCCCTAGAGACAACGGATTCTACACTTGCCTACAGCAATTCTTGGGCATGTCGGCTCGCCAACTTCGTGCCCGAGTTGCCTCGGTCCAGAGGCGGGAGCCCGTAAAAGAACCCGACGATGTGGTGCCCGTTCCTATGAGGAGCTGGAGACCGGAGATTCTGCGAGGAGATCGGAGTGGAGGCTGAAGACCGAAGGAAACGGATCGCTCGGTATAGCATTCTACCCTTTCTCGTTTTTTCTAGGAGTAGGTTAATTGCCCGATCCGGGATTTTAGTGCGCGGTGGTACCAGTTTCTAGTTTTTAAAAAAGTTTCGTTTCCGCATTCCGGCGTCGGATTGACGGCCGGAGCGCCGCCGTGCACATACAAAACCATGGTTAACTAATATCTAGATATTATTGTGTTGAGTTAAAGTCCAAATGAAATTTAAACCATGGTTTGAATTAGGTCAAAGAATAGTCAAGTTTGGATAATTATCAACGATGATTTAATTTTCATTTCCTTTTTCTTTTTCTCAAAACAAATATATATATATATATATATATATATATAAATATAAATGAACCATATGAGTCTTGAATTGCCACCAAATTTGTATCAACAACCATGATACAATGTTTGTATGTATGTGTCCATGCACATCATCGTTTGCATACATGCATGCATACAAAATAGAAAAGGGTTTAATTAAAGAATTAATCTAAAAGTCATTTGTTAAATCAACACTTGATTTAGCAAACCGGTCATATCACATACGACCCGACCAATAGAAAATGCCCAATTAATATACGGTATCACATATCCTTATTTAATCGGGTCCCCTCGCATATTTCATATGCATACCACATCTTTTCGCCTGAGCCGGGAAACTTCTTTGTGGGACTCTAAGACTCGTCAATACGCCGGTAGTAGGTGATGATCATATCAAACACCTACAAGCCGCAAGCGGTCAGCTAAACGTAACGGCCTCCCGGGTATTGAGCGATCAGAAGAAAACTAGCGAAGCTGTCAAAACACATGTCGAGCCAACTGGCAACACTTACCGTACAGTCCGGTCTCCTCGTCAGATATGTTGCATATCAAGTCTAGGGATGGAATCGTCGACCCCAATAACTCAATAAGTCATGCTGGTGTATGGCTCATAACAGATCGAGAGACTACTGATAACACTTATCAGTAAATCTCAGCAGCCCTGGCCAAGGACTTACTGTTATAGCCAATCGAGCATAGCACAACATCAACTCCTAATACCGGGAGAGGAGAAACCCCTCCTATCGCTCATCGCCTCCATGTGCATCGAGACTGTCCCCAAAGACCACCTGTTTGCACGACTCAGTAGAACCGAGGTAGGGTGGAGATAAATTCCAGTAGGAGGACACACAATACTCTATGACGATCTTCGGTCTACAGACTAACCTGTACCAGTGTTACTTGAGAACTTCTATACGATGATAGATATAATACCACATAGGAGTTCTCGGCGAGTCGGTTCAGTGTACCCAGTCTAAACTGAGCACCCGCATACAATCTTTGGTATCACCTCACCAGATGGATATGGGATCATCCATCGCCCATCATATGGGAAAAGAATAGTATACGCTAGTCTACTCTGGAATATCGATGCCCCGTCTCGATACACCCACGACTAGGAACAGTTCAAGGATATGCATATAAACTACACATGCCCCACTAGTATGATCTGCATCATAGTCATAGTAGTGAAGAAAATATCCTGAGGGCTTTATCAACATGTGCAAATGAATAAAAGCATGATCAAATCAACATGTCAAGTAAAAGTAAACCGGATAGCATACTATCATGTTGAGTGAGAAAGTCATCTATATTCATATATACATGTCCAAGCATCCACTATACATATAATGGCCTCTAGGGCATACATATATCTAACAATCTCCCACTTGCACTGAGGCCAGTTATTGGCGTATCTCATACCCAACATCTCAAAAATTCACTCATGTTGCGGCAGTGGAAGGGCCTTGGTGAGTGGATCCGCTGTGTTATCCTTTGTATCTATTCTCCGAATCTCGATCTCCTGGCGATCTACTATCTCTCGGATCAAATGATATCGCCTCAGGATGTGTCTGGACTTCTGATGGGACATTGGTTCTTTGGCTAACGCCATAGCTCCATTATTATCAAAATACAATGGTATTGGATCAACAATGGTTTGAACTACTCCTAGTTCCGCGATGAACTTCCTCATCCAGACGTCTTCCTTGGCAACATCATTTGCAGCAATATACTCAGCTTCCATCGTGGAGTCTGCAACGGTATCCTGTTTGTAACTCTTCCAACTAACCGCCCCTCCATTGAGGGTAAATACAAACCCTGAGATAGATTTGTTGTCATCCTTATCACTTTGGAAGCTGGAATCGGTAAAGGCCTCCATCTGGAGATCCCCATTACCATACACCAAGAAAAATTCTTTAGTCCTTCGTAAGTACTTAAGAATGTTCTTCACTGCTATCCAATGTTTCTCCCCTGGGTTGGATTGATACCTGCATACTACAGCTAGTGCATAAGCAACATCAGGGCAAGTACATAACATCGCATACATTATAGATCCTACGGCTGAAGCGTAGGGTATAACGCTCATGCGAGCTCTCTCTCATCAGTCTTCGGACAGAAGTATTTGGAGAGAGTGATTCCATGACAAGCAGGCAAGGCACCACGCTTGGAATCTTCCATACTAAACCTTTTTAGGATGGTGTCTATATACTTTGATTGGGACAGTCCAAATAACTTCTTGGATCTATCTCTATAGATCCTAATGCCCAAAATGTAGATAGCATCACCCAGGTCCTTCATGGAGAACCTTTGTGATAAGAATAGTTTGACCGATTGTATCATAGGAATATCATTTCATATCAGGAGAATGTCATCTACGTACAATACGAGAAATGTGACAGTACACCCTACAATCTTCTGATAAATGCATGGTTCATCTATATTTTTGATAAAATCAAACTCTTTGATTGTATCATCAAAGCAGATGTTCCAGCTCCGTGAGGCCTGCTTTAATCCATAAATGTATCTAAGCAATCTACATGCTTTCCCGCTGCTCTCACTGTCAATAAAGCCCTCTGGCTGATCCATAAAAACACATTCTTCTAAATCACCAATTAGAAATGCAGTTTTAACGCCCATCTGCCAGATTTCATAATCATAGTGAGAAGCAATAGCAAGTAGGATCCTAATGGATTTAAGCATTGCTACTGGAGAGAAAGTTTCATCATAGTCCAATCCTGGCCTGTGACGAAAACCTTTCGCTACTAGCCTTTCTTTAAAGGTCTCTACCTGTCCATCTACACTAATCTTTCTTTTAAAGATCCATTTGCACCCAACGGGTTTTATCCCAGGAGACGCAACGTCCAAAGTCCATACTTTGTTGGTGTACATGGACTCCATTTCGGATCTTATGGCTTCCAGCCACTTTACTGAGTCACCACTCGTGATAGCTTGCTGAAAACTAGTAGGGTCATCATCATCCATGATGCAATCTTCTCTATCACCATCAATGAGAAACCCATAGTATCTCTCTGGTGGGCGAGATGTTCTACCAGACCTCCGTAGCGGCTGAGGTTCTTGAATTTCTAATGCAACATCAGTTTCAACCAATTCGTTCTGAGTAATTTGTGTCTCTAGAACCTCTTCTAGTTCTACCGCATTGCCCTCAGTACTATCTGTAATGATTTCATTTTTCAAAAATGTGGCATGCTGAGCAACAAACAACTTTTGTTCCTCCTTGTGGTAGAATAGATATCCATATGAATATTTTGGATATCCCACAAATTTACACATGACCGATCGTGTCTCGAGTTTTTCTGGATTCTGCTTTTTAACAAAAGCCGGACAACCCCAAATCCCAACTCTTTTAAGAGATGGTCTCTTTCCACTTCATATTTCATATGGAGTGGTAGACACGGTCTTGGTTGGAACCTTGTTTAACAGATACATCGCTGTCTCTAATGCATGCCACCAAAAGGAAAGCGGTAACTCAGCATCACACATCATGGATCGTACCATATCTAATAGGGTACGATTCCTCTGTTCTGACACACCATTGTGTTGTGGTGTGTAAGGAGGAGTGAGCTGAGAGAGAATCCCATTCTCTTTTAAGAAGTCTAAAAACTCTGTACTTAAATATTCTCCACCTCGATCTGATCGAAGTTTCTTGATGCTCAAGCCTGTTTGTTTTTCTACTTCAAGTCTGTACACCTTGAATTTCTCGAAAGCTTCGGATTTGTGCTTTATCAAAAACACGTGTCCGAATCTTGAGAAATCATTAGTAAAAGTGTTGGAGATAGTGCCCTCAGAGTCAATTATTGGATCACAGGCACGTGATTGCAATGATTGAGGGAGGACCTATCCCGGTAGGACAGTCTTACTCGAGATGATAGTATGCTATCTGGTTTATCTTTATCCTCGTGTACTGCTTTAGGTGACCTGACATGTCACAATTACACGTTGATAGAGCCCCTAGGATTCTTGCTTGACGACCAGCAGTATGATGGCGATCATATACGTGGGAGCTGGTAGTCTATAAGCACATCCTTAAAAGGTCCCTAGTCGTGGGAGTTTCGAGACTGGGCATCGATACTCCATTAGTAGACTAGTGTAAACAGTCGAGACCCCGACGAGGGGCGGTGGCCGGTCTCACAAGCCACTGGTGTCAGTTGGTTCACCTAAGATGTATACAGGTGCTCATTCGGTTATGAGTACACCGGACAGGACTCGCCGGGAACTTGCTAGTTGGTCTTATACCAGACGTCAGATAGCAGGTCCCTGGTGACATGTGTACAGGTTAGTTCATCGACCTGAGATCGTCATTTGTCTAGTGTAAGTTCCCACTGTGCTTTGATTACTACCCTACCACGGCTCAAAGGAGTCGTGCAAACAGGTTTTAGTTGGGTACAGTCCCGAGCCACATGGAGGCAGTGAGCGGATTTGCAGGGGTTCGTCTCTCCCGGTATTGGGGGTGAGGTCGCGCTGTGTCTAGGAGAGCCATTACACAAAGCCCTCGGCCGGGGCAGGAGATTTACTGGTAGGTATTCCAGTAGTATCTCAGGGTGTTCTGGGCTACGCTCCGACACGACTTGTACCGCTTTTGGGGGTCTGACTTTTACCAACCACCTAGGCCCGCCATGCGATACTCATAGACGAACGGACCGGACTGTACGGATATTGTCACTGACTGGCTCAGTAGGGTGTCAGGATGAGTTCGCTCATCGACGTCCCTTTTGGTGAATAGCTGGTGGCCCGTCACATATTGGCTTATACCTCTGACGTGCTAGTGGTTAAATCCACAACCATAGTATTGACGAGTCTTTAGAGTCCACCACACTTTCAGTTACTCAAGCTTTCGGGCGAAACGTTGTAGAGGCCGTATGGAGATATGGCAGGGTTCGATCAGATACGTGCGGTATTGCACGGATCAGGATCGAACGGATATTACTAGCCGGCTTTGGTTTAAGCCGGATCCTAGTTTAGTACAGTGTAGATTTTGTCTCATTGCATTTGTATCCGGTCGGAATACAGATGCGGGTGTGTATGCACAGTATCGGGGTTTTCCTTTGATTTATTACGGGACCAGTTTTCTGGAGTTGCCAGTTTGCATTCCGTTCCGGCCGGCTTTCCTTTGTTCTTTCCCGGCCGGACTTTTCCGATAGAGGGGGTAATTTGCAGTTTTGCAAATTACATTTGGGGAGGGGGTTTCTTGCAAATGTGGGATTATGATTTGACCATCATCATTTTATTCCCTTTACATCACTTGCTTTATTCATGATGGTTATTGTGATGAGAAAGGATTTGATTCTTGATTAGGAGTTGATGTGAGGTTTGCTTTTGTTATGGTCACCATTGTGCTCTCCTACACTCACATCCCTCTTGTTTTTCTTTTCCCTCCCCATTCCCTTAAGGGGGCCGGCCACTTCTTGAGATGAAGATGGTTCATTTTTTTTGTGAGGGTGTGGGAAAAATTATTCATTCTTATCATTTTTCCATTGCCACAAAAATCCCCAAGTTCATATCTTGTTGATTCCTCCATCAAGGCAACATAACCCCAAAGGACAAGCATCATCTACACTACATTCTACAGCACATCTTGGGCACGTCGACTTGCCAGCTTCGTGCCCGAGTTGCCTCGGCATTGAGGTGGGAGCCCGTAAAAGATACAGACGATGTGGTGCCCTTCCGGCAAGGAGGCGACGACCGGAGTTTCCGCGGGAGATCGGGACGATGACGTGAAGACCGGAGGACTCGGATCACTCGGTATACTTCTCTTCCCATCTCTTGTTTTCTAGTATAGGTTAATGGTTAACGATCCGGGTTTCTTTGTCCGCGGTAGCGCCAGTTTCTAAGTAAGGAAAATTTTTGATTCCGTATTTTGGCCTCGGTAAGACGGCCGGGGCGCTGCCGTGGCGCAACATGGTATCAGAGCCACGCCATTAACCTAGTCTAGCTTGTTCTAGTGTGTTTTACTTATCCGATCGACCAAAATTCCAAAATCCGCGTTTTGCATGCATCAGTTTTCTGTCGATTTTTTCCGGGCTCGAAATATTTTTCAGGTGATTGCAGAATGATGTACAGAGAATCCTAAGAACACTGGAAAAATTTGGTAACCCAATTCTTCCGTACGACCGCGGAACCGCGGCCTTAACCCCTCTTTGGCCGCGGTTCCGCCGCAGGAAGTTGGGATCATTCCACCAATTTTTTGCAGTGGGCTTGTGGGCTTAAGATAGGGGTTTTGGAATATTAAAATTGGGCACAGAATTTCTGTGAGTGCTACAGTATTACTTGGGGGCCCACTTGTTAATTTTTGATCGATTGGATATTTTAAACACATTATTTCACAGTATTTACATTATATCTGCGACCGTGAATGTCACTCGATCGGTAAATCCTGTCTAACTGCTATAGCCCGGTTAGACGGATTTGCGAACGTAACATTCACGTTGATGTTCTATGTTTATGCTGTGTTGTTGCGGATCGGTCGTGGGGGATAGCCTGGATGCAATGTTAGTACAGTTTTGTTTTATATGTACATTTGATATTGCGGGGCGAGCGTCCGACATGTGGACTGCCGTCACCGCCTGATTGTATTATTCTTTTGGGGCACGACCTGGTTGCGGTCGATGTACCCGGTGTATGTATATTTTACTTTCTGTACTAGGATTACCCCGCGGAGGGGTGCACGGATAGCCGGGTTCTAGAGGGCAACGGGCCCGCATCTCATGGCATTGAGACGGAGGGGGCTTCACTCTAGGATTGGCAGGCTATTCGCCGCACTCATAGGGGGTACAGGTTGACCCAGGAGGGGTGCCCAAGTTACCGGATTCCGTGAAGTGCTGGGTGGTCCATTCACGGTGCTGGAGGGGACTGCCTCGCTTCAGGTCTTGGCGGGTGACTTGCCGCGCCCGTAGGGGTCTAGGATTTCATTGCACAGGCTATCCACACGACCAGGGGAATGTCGGGTTTCAGCAGCGGCTCTGTGAAACCCGGGGCTTCCAGATATCTGTATTGTTCTGTGATGCTGTATATTTTTGTGATGTTGCATTTTATCACGCATTGAGCGAAAATAATATATTGGTATATATATTAGTAGATGTTGTATATGTTTTACATCCACGCTAGTCCAGTCCCCGCTCGTTCGTTAGTTAGCTAACCTAACGGGTAATGACGGGACCCAGTGGCGAATGCGGATGGCATATACGTACATCAGTATATTTTCGTTCTTTGTGGTGTGATCAATTGATGGGACAGCGTTGATTCGGATCAATGCAAGATAAACAAACCTATTCTGATGTTGTTGGAACAATTTTTCAAAAAGCTGTTATTGCAAGGACGTTCACTTTTGTTTTGCATCGTGGTATTCAGTTGGAATATCCTGCTCCTCAGTCGACGAGGCAAGGGCCGAGATCCCTTCACCGGGAGTGACCCCTTGGACAGAAGTTTGCATCAGGGTAATAACTTCACTGTAGCCGATTACTTTTGCTTTGCATCGTGGTATTCATTTGGAATATCCTGCACCTCATTCTACGGGGAAAGAGCCGAGATCCCTTCACCGTGAGTGACCTCTTTAGCAAAGGTTTTCGTCACTATATTTTTATAAAAAGTTATGCAGTTCCTTCAACGATATCAAGTTCATTACGTTAAAGGTTTTTCGCCAAAAACCAGTCGTAGCCCTCCGTCATTTCAGATTAGTATTACTTAGTATTCGTGCTGCGTATGTCGTGCTTAGCCGAGGCGTAGTGTTCGGTAGCTATGTAGTGCTTTTCTGTTGCATGAATATGAGATTGGTTAGGACAGTCTTGCGGTCATTTTGGCTCAGTCAAGGATTCTTACGGGTGGGTCTAATGCAATCAAGATAATGACGGGTTGAACTTGACTAGGATCCTTTGATATGTTGGCTCAGTCAAGGTCACTTGGGTCCTAGGGGTAAAAATCACATCGGGAGTTTCAAAAGAACTGAAACTTGCCAGGCATGCGCATACCTTCTGGAGTGTGATGACGTGAGTGGACTCCGTCACGTTATCATACAATGATAGTTGGATCCCGATTCCCACTGATGAGTTAGTTTACTCCTAGGGTGACCCCGACTAATTCTTCTTTCAGGTTTGGAGGAGAATTTGACGGTACATTGGGAGGTTTCCTGATTAGATAAAGTGATAACCATTCTGATCTAGGTTAGAGTGCACGCTGAGTGTTTCTTTTCTCTCTCTCTTTGGCAGCGACCTTTGACCCGACCCTGGACTATGACTCAGTGACCAAGTTGACCGAACCTTCTTAACACAGGCTTTTGGATTGTCAGAGTTGCAAACCTCATTGCCATTCCTACTTTTACCCTTTTTCTCCAGGACACCCCATATTACTACGAACGTCCACTTCCATTGGACAAAACCATCGTATGGTTATATACGAACTCGAAGGACTTCGAGGATGGTTTCTGGTTCTGGAGAAAACGAATAGGATTATTCAGTTGTCTTTTCCTTTTACCTTCTCTCAGGTTGCGAGTTCTCCTTGGTTTAGGAGATAGTACACCTATTACGCAAATTGGATAGTCTTCTTCCAAACCTTAGGCTGGAGCCGACCGGTAGGGAATGATGAAAACCAATTAGCATAACGATGGTGTGCAGAAGGTATTAAGTCAAGACAAAGCAAGGGATTAGTAAGAGGGCAAAGTAAATTGTGACTGGTATTCACGATCAAACCAAGTATTTCTTCGCCAATCCTAAATCACCTTTGTATTTCTCCAGGACACTCCGTATCACTACGAAGATCCACAGTTTATTGGATACTCCATCGTATGGTTATATACGAACTCGAAAGGAACTTGTTCCAGTTCGGGGATGGATTCTGGTCCAGGAGAAATAGGAATAAGGTTTATTCGGTTGTCTTTTATCTTCACCTTCTCTCGCATTGCGAGTGCTCCTAGGATTAGGACAGTACACCCATTATGCTTATTGGATAGTCTTCTTCCAAACCATAGGCTGGTGCCGAACGGTAGGGAAGGAAGAAAACCAATTGGCCTAAAGGGGTGTGCAGAAGGTAATGACTAAAGACATATAAAGGGATTTGGAGAGGTGGCAAAGAATTATACGGTTATAATTGTGAATCTGGATAACGGAAGAGGCATTACTAAGAATACCGGAATACCCCACCGAAACATTTCAATGTTTCAGTTTCACTGTGTAATGTTAAAAGAAAACTAATTTCCCGATTAGACACTTGCTCCAGGGTATGTATTTACCAGGTTTGGTTCTCACATCTGTATGGTTTTACAGATGATGAGTGGGAGTAAGTTATTGGGAATAGGGTGATAATCCTCATTATATCGGGATTCATTTTAATCGGTGATATTTGAGGAGATCACCTGGGTTGTTTGCCGGTCGGCAAATATTTGGTTTTGAATATCCGCTGTTGTGCACCAATTTAAAATTGATATATCTGTACGTCTATTTTCATAGAGTGAGATATACCTTTTTATATTATGTCGATGACATTTACCTATATCAGTGGATGGTTAGGTAAGGAGCATCAAACAGCGGTGTAATTCTTCTTAACCATAAGTACAATTTTCAACCTACGACACACAGTGAATGAGTTATCAGACTCAAGGGACTTATACAGAGTATTGTATGTTGTCCAGGGTCCATCAGGACAGAGGGGATGGTCCTCGTACTATATTCGGTTTACTTATGACTTCTCTAGTTTTTAGACAAGTGTTTCGTGGAAACACAGGTTCCGAATTTTGAGAAGTTATAGGTATTTGGATAAAGTAGAGTACCAGGTATTGCAAGTATCGGGATTCTTCAAAGTGATCGAAGATGTAGATACTTGTATATGGTATTCAGTTGATAGTAATGATTAAGAGAACTTGCTTCTCTTTCAGATTACTCATAATTGGAAGCATTCTTAAGTTGAGTAACGCTGATCGGCATCCTCCCATTTAGTTGACATGCACTGGAGACAGCTGCATGATTTGAATCTGGTTAAATTAAATCAGTGCCTCTGGTTCTATATTGGATATAGAACAGTTCATATCTTAACGATGTTAAGGTACGGGGAGTTTTCCGGCTTATGATTAAAATCAGACACTGGACAACTCAATGCACGTTTCTGTAATGGCTGTTTGTGGGTTGACCCAGGCTATGACGAGGGTTGACTTTCTACCATCCGGAAGATCAATAGTGATATTGTTCTTGACTCGCCACAGTTTTAATAAAAATGGATTTTTTTTCTTCAGAAAACAGTAGTGGGAGTATGGTAGAACTGGAAGTAATTCCAGAACCACAAACGATTACTGAAGATTTGATAAGGAACCTAAAAGATTCAATCTGGATTGACATTCCATTAGTCACTCCGCAGATATGATGGGTAACCTCAGGCACTGAGAGGTACTTCGGTATGCTCAAGGACGGTGGCAGGGAGGTTCTTGTTTACCCAGACTTACCATTGCTGTTGTTCCAGACTGTGAGACCCGGCAGGAGGATGAATATAGCGTCGTTCTAAACTAGCTTTAGAAGTGCACGTCTATATGACTCTGGCAGAGGGTTGTCGTAGTCAGTGGGAGCAGCGGAAGCATTGGTGGTCATCAGGCTTATGTCTATTCATAGACTAAAGCAGTTACAGTGGAGATAGATCATCTATTTCTGACCTGACAGTCATAGGTTTGACTTCATCAGAATAGGGGATGGATCTGTTGAGAAGGTAGTAGGGTGTGATGTCCTGGTATTTGGATGACATACAAAGAGTAGGAAGTGATACTCCTATACTACGATCGGTTATACTTTGGTCGTCACACAGTGGTTTCTCCACATAGGACTTGGATATTTTATCATACATTCTGGTTACTAAATCTATGGTTTTAGATCTAGATTTGGGTGGTTTCCCAATCAGGGTACTTAGACAGCATTCTAAGAGTATTTAGAATGGACGACTCCTGGCACGGTTGTGTACCTGCAGGTGAAGGAGTCACCCTCTCTAAAGGTGTCTTACAGACTAAAGGGGAGAGGGATACACATGATTGACAGATCACTTGCTTAAGCAATTGAGTCAATCATGAGATGTCAAGTACCGCACCAGATGTTGTTCTTGCAGTAGGTGCAATAACTTGATATTAATCCAATCCTGGAGAAACTGTCGGAAGCAGTTTTAGAACATAAGTTGATGTTCTAGGGATGTGATAACGACAGCCTCTTTTAGGAGACGGTTATCATTCCAGGCTTCCAAGGTGACATGGATGGCAGAGTGGCTGTCCGAGTTATAGTTTCTCCTTCTGACAAGGGGCAGTATTTTGGACAGGTGGTCCATGGCAATACTGAGGGAGGCATGGCGCTGGGTACTGATTAAGTTCAGTCATCGATACAGTCTAAGAAGTTTGGATTTGGAGTTCATTTATGAGCTAGGTCCCATCAGATATTCAGACATACTCTAAGACAGGTATTGCACATTTCGGGAGATGGCTTTCTCTGCGAACTTGAGACATTGAGAGACATAGAAAGAAACATCACAGCGGATCCACTCACTGAGGCTATTCCTCGAACGCATTGTTTCATAAACGAGCTTTGTGAGACTGACCAGTAGAGGAGTTGGGTGTTCGGTATCACACGGGCTGTGAGTATGCGACATCGCAAAAATTAGCCTTGAGTGCAAGTGGGAGATTGTTGGAGATAGTGCCCTCAGAGTCAATTATTGGATCACAGGCACGTGATTGCAATGATTGAGGGAGGACCTATCCCGGTAGGACAGTCTTACTCGAGATGATAGTATGCTATCTAGTTTATCTTTATCCTCGTGTACTGCTTTAGGTGACCTGACAGGTCACTATTACACGTTGATAGAGCCCCTAGGATTCTTGCTTGACGACCAGCAGTATGATGGCGATCATATACGTGGGAGCTGGTAGTCTATAAGCACATCCTTAAAAGGTCCCTAGTCGTGGGAGTTTCGAGACTGGGCATCGATACTCCATTAGTAGACTAGTGTATACAGTCGAGACCCCGACGAGGGGCGGTGGCCGGTCTCACAAGCTACTGGTGTCAGTTGGTTCACCTAAGATGTATACAGGTGCTCATTGGGTTATGAGTACACCGGACAGGACTCGCCGGGAACATGCTAGTTGATCTTATACCAGACGTCAGATAGCAGTTCCCTGGTGACATGTGTACAGGTTAGTTCATTGACCTGAGATCGTCATTTGTCTCGTGTGAGTTCCCACTGTGCTTTGATTACTACCCTACCACGGCTCAAAGGAGTCGTGCAAACAGGTTTTAGTTGGGTACAGCCCCGAGCCACATGGAGGCAGTGAGCGGATCTGCAGGGGTTCGTCTCTCCCGGTATTGGGGGTGAGGTCGCGCTGTGTCTAGGAGAGCCATTACACAAAGCCCTCGGCCGAGGCAGGAGATTTACTGGTAGGTATTCCAGTAGTATCTCAGGGTGTTCTGGGCTACGCTCCGACACGACTTGTACCGCTTTTGGGGGTCTGACTTTTACCAACCCCCTAGGCCCGCCATGCGATACTCATAGACGAACGGACCGGACTGTACGGATATTGTCACTGACTGGCTCAGTAGGGTGTCAGGATGAGTTCGCTCATCGACGTCCCTTTTGGTCAATAGCTCGTGGCCCGTCACGTATTGGCTTATACCTCTGACGTGCTAGTGGTTAAATCCACAACCATAGTATTGACGAGTCTTTAGAGTCCACCACACTTTCAGTTACTCAAGCTTTCGGGCGAAACGCTGTAGAGGCCGTATGGAGATATGGCAGGGTTCGATCAGATACGTGCGGTATTGCACGGATCAGAATCGAACGGATATTACTAGCCGGCTTTGGTTTAAGCCGGATCCTAATTTAGTACAGTGTAGATTTTGTCTCATTGCATTTGTATCCGGTCGGAATACAGATGCGGGTGTGTATGCACAGTATCGGGGTTTTCCTGTGATTTATTACGGGACCAGTTTTCTGGAGTTGCCAGTTTGCATTCCGTTCCGGCCGGCTTTCCTTTGTTCTTTCCCGGCCGGACTTTTCCGATGGAGGGGGTAATTTGCAGTTTTGCAAATTACATTTGGGGAGGGGGTTTCTTGCAAATGTGGGATTATGATTTGACCATCATCATTTTATTCCCTTTACATCACTTGCTTTATTCATGATGGTTATTGTGATGAGAAAGGATTTGATTCTTGATTAGGAGTTGATGTGAGGTTTGCTTTTGTTATGGTCACCTTTGTGCTCTCCTACACTCACCTCCCTCTTGTTTTTCTTTTCCCTCCCCATTCCCTTAAGGGGGCCGGCCACTTCTTGAGATGAGGATGGTTCATTTTTTTTGTGAGGGTGTGGGAAAAATTATTCATTCATATCATTTTTCCATTGCCACAAAAATCCCCAAGTTCATATCTTGTTGATTCCTCCATCAAGGCAACATAACCCCAAAGAGACAAGCATCATCTACACTACATTCTACGGCACATCTTGGGCACGTCGACTTGCCAGCTTCGTGCCCGAGTTGCCTCGGCATTGAGGTGGGATCCCGTAAAAGATACAGACGATGTGGTTCCCTTCCGGCAAGGAGGCGACGACCGGAGTTTCCGCGGGAGATCGGGACGATGACGAGAAGACCGGAGGACTCGGATCACTCGGTATATTTCTCTTCCCATCTCTTGTTTGCTAGTATAGGTTAATGGTTAACGATCCGGGTTTCTTTGTCCGCGGTAGCGCCAGTTTCCAAGTAAGGAAAAATTTTGATTCCGCATTTTGGCCTCGGTAAGACGGCTGGGGCGCTGCCGTGGCGCAACAAAAAGTAATGAAGTATGAAAAACCATCTCTAGCATGTGTAGAATTGGTCCGCATACATCTATATGTATGAGGCTTAAGAGTTCCACAGCTCTTTCTCCGTGTCTAGTAAATTTCATTTTGCCTTTGATACAAGACTGACAAGTCGCATAAGATTTATATTCAAAAGGATTTAAATATCCATCTTTATGTAGCTTGTTTAGTCATGTTTCATTAATATGACCAAGTCTACAATGACAAAGAAAAGCTTAATTTATATCTGAAAACTTTCTTTTTTTAGTATGTTGTATATTGAAAACTGTGTGTTGGTTCAGGACGTAAATAAGGTTATTTAGTGTACCATACCCAATCAACTTTTGATTCAAGTTAATGTTCATAACATTATTTTGTAATACAAAATGATATCCTTCATTGTCCAACAATGAAACGGATATTATATTACATAGCATACTAGGTAAAAAATAATACGGGTTCAAAACCAAAATACAACCCGAAGGCAACCCAAGATGATACTCTCCTACGGATACAGCATGTACATTGGAACCATTTCCAACTCGCAGAGTATGGTCACCTGTCTTCAAAACTCTATTGTTTCTCAATCCCTGCATACAATTGCAGATGTGAGAACCAGAACCGGTATCTAATACCCAAGATGCAGAGTTTAAAGAAAAACAATTTTCAATTACAAACACACCTGAAGTGGAAGCATCAGCATGCTTCTTCTTCTTGAGAGCAACAAGATACACAACACAGTTGCGTTTCCAATGTCCCGACATGTGGGAGTACAAAAATTCTCCTTTCCCGCTTCCCGCAGCCCCGGATTTGTTTTTCCCCTTCGCCTTTTTAACTCTACCTTTCGGTTTGATGGACTTCTTCTTCTTCTTCTTTCCCTTGGCCTTGGCTTTTGGGACTGAAGAGGAAGATGGCCCAGCAAGCAGAGCGGGAGTCCTCGTTGTTTTCAACGTGCTCTCTGCACTACTCAACATATTGAGAAGTTCAGGCAATGATTTCTCCAAATCGTTCATATTGAAATTTACTATGAACGGAGCAAAGGCAGGGGGGAGAGACTGTAGAACAATATCCGTATATTGCTCATTATCCATGGTCCATCCCAATTCCTCAAGTTCTTCTATAAGACCAACCATCTTCAAAACATGGTCTCCTACTGATGTACCAGGGGCCATTCGCATCTGAAACAACTTTCGAGATGCCTCGTATCTCAAAGTACGAGATTGTTCTTCATACAAGTCCTTTGTGTGAAGAAAGATGGATTGCACATCCATATTCTCGTGTTGCTTCTGATGGATATTGTCCATAGAAGCAAGCGCGAGGCACATGGCCGTGTTACAATCAATATCCCAAGTTTTTCGGATCTCCCTATCCGAGACAGATGATTCAGGTCCTGGGACGGGTGGGGCTTTGGTTGTGAGGATATATGATACTTTATCATATGTAAGTGCAATGTTCAAGTTCCTCAACCATTCTTTATAGTTCGGTCCTGTCAGTTTGTTTTTCTCTATTAGAAGCTTAAGTCCCGTCATCGGTATCAACCATTAGGAGAGAGAAAAGAATACACTTGTAAAGATTTAGAGTGGTTATTATCTTATCTAATCGATGTCTCCCACTGCTTTTATCAAAAAAATTTTCAAAACCTGAAAAGAAAACTAGCCAGGATTAATTACATTCTACAGTTTCGCTAATCAGTCAGTCAGGCCAGTGTCGGTATTTTGAGAAACGTTCCCCGTGCTTTCGCACGGACCTAATTAAAATAAACCTCGTTTTCCCATAGATCAAACCCCGTTAACACCTTTCTAGACACCTACTGGATTAGCTAATTGTAAAGTGCAAAAATCTCCTGGAAGTAACACTTACTCACAGTGGGATCGGGATCCAACTATCATATAGATGGTATGCAATCTCATTGCAAATTTCAACTCTTGAAACTCCCGATATGGTTTTTACCCCTAGTTACTTATGACTTTGGATATGGTCAAAATATCATAAGCACTAATCAAGTTCTACTCGTCATTTCAAGATTAACTAGACCCACCCATATGACCCCTTGACTATGATCAACATAATCACATGAATGTCCTGACTGATCGCATCATATGCTTTGTAGGAAGACATCACTTAGCTACCGTACACAACGCTGTGACTATGATCAAAATACGCAGCACGAATACTAAGTACTCTGCTTCCTAAAATGACGGAGGGTTGCAGATGGTTTTTATGAAAATCTTTAATGCCTTGAACTTGATCTCGTTGTAGAATCAAAACAGTTTAGAAAAGGAGTGGCTTAAGCTCCGCATCTTTTGAAACTTGCATTTTTCATAAAATGGCCGAGTAGATTTCAGATCTGATTCTACAACATCTTTTAGGTTTCTTTTACTTTACATTAATCTCATTAATGTAATCCCATCATTTAAGTTCCTAAGCCATCACAGAAAAGAAACGAAAATAGAACGTACACTTATGCCATCCGCATTCGCCACAGTGTCCCGTTATGCACCGTTAGGTTAGTTAACTAACGGCATAGCGGGGCGGGACTAGTGCGGGTGTAAAACATAAGTAACGTTTATTATATATCATATATGTAATAATAATCCATTCGTCTCAGATACTAAGTAATCACATTACAGAATATCAACAGCAGAAACACATATGAAAATAAAAGGATATCTAGGATGTCCGTATTTTGTATTTAGCCAACAATAGAAAATATGGATTCCACGGTCGCGATGAATAGCCAAGCCCACACCCCTAGACCCCTACGAGAGCGGCATGTAATCCTGCCAATTCTAGAGTTTAGGAGACCCGATCTCGACTCCTCGAGATGGCCTCCCACTAAACCCTAGAACCCGATCACTTATGCTCCCCTCCATAGGTCTATCCTAATGCGGAAAAGTAAATAATATACAATAATGGTGCCATCATCCTCAACCCGGAAGTGCCCCAAATAAAAGAATATTACATAAAATTGATTTATACATGAATGAAAATAAAACTCTCATTTCAAATAAAACCCCTGGCTATTCAAATGCGACAATCCTGCACATCATATCTCAGCAACACATAATATCTCATATCATCAATCTAAGAGAGTATGTGTATTCCGATTGTCGTTGATGTATAGCAACAAAATTGGCGATACACCACATACTACACTTACGGTCGCAGAAAATAAAGTGAAAAACTACAACATTTGGAATCCACAATCACTTTAGACATCGTAAATCAGAAATATCACATACTTCGCATTTCATGCCTAACTTTATGAATTCCACATATTGTATCACATTCCAGATAAATAGACAATGCTAAACTTTTCGATTGAATAAACAAATACCCAAGATTTCCTAAATTGCACAACACTTGAGCCGAGTTCAAAAATTTCCAGAACATGTTACAGCCCCTATGATCCAGCCATAGAAGGGTCAAACCAACGCCTCACATGTGGCAACGCTAAACTACCACAAACCCAAGGGTTCAGTGGCAGTTTTGACGGTCACATAATCGAGTTAAGGTTACGTTCTTCTAGAGGGTCCACAGATACGCTTGCATGATTTTCCGAAAGCTTCAAACTCATGAAAAATCCAACACTTGAAAATCATCCAATACGGGAAAAAGTGAGTTATTGATATTTGTTCGAACATTTTAACACGTTCTAAATTACCCCAAAAACTAAACGATGTTAAACTTTCTGATCGAATCAACGAATACAAAAGATCTCCAGAATACTCAACACCTGAGTAATATTCAAAATACCCAGAAGCATGTATTAATACATACGGATAAACCCTAGAAATAACTATCCCTGACACCCAAGTACTGCCGCGGAACCGCCGCTAAAATCATGGTATGGCCGCGGTTCCGCGGCGACTTAATGGCTACAATGACTCGTATTTCACAGTAATCCATACAATTACCTGCTTGATTTTTTGAGTATTTTTAATGTGGAAAAAATCAATTTTTTAGAAAATTTCTAGAGAGGGGTCTAAATAGGTGTTTCTTGGTTCGATCAGACTTTTAACTTCGTCTACGCATTACCTAAAGCTGTAGCTTGGCTCTGATACCATTGTTGGGTTTACCTAGCACCTCATAATGGGTTTGGAAGCATCACATATGCCACAATCAAATTTTAAAGGTGCTAAGTGAACTTGACAAGAATCATTGCTACAAATTTAGGGTTTCATTCAACTAAGCATCACATGCAAATGAAAAACTATCACTAAGGGTAGAGATTACAACCTTTGTAGACCTCCCTTGGTGACTCCTTGGCACTATGAGATTTTGGAACGGATCGATGGAAGCCTTCCAAGTCCACGAAGATCCACCCGAAGTCCCTTTGCCCAAAGCTCCTTGCTTTACTTGATTTGTGAATGAAGTAGAGCAAACACCCTACACAAATGGGCTAGATGTGTGTAGTATGATGATGTGGTTTGTATTCTATAATCAAAACCCTATCTTTTTATCAACCTCACTCAAGAGAAAAATCAAGAGAGGATGAAGATGATGGCTTAGCTTGAGCTCAAAATATTTTGTGATGAATGAATTAAGTGAGAATTAATAATCAATATTAATCATTCTCACTTCAAACCATGGTTAACTACTAACTAGATATTATTGTGTTGAGTTAAAGTCCAAATGACATTTAAACCATGGTTTGAATTAGGTCAAAGAATAGTCAAGTTTGGATAATTATCAACCATGATTTAATTTTCATTTCCTTTTTCTCAAAACAAATATATATATCTATATATATATATATATATATATATATATATAATTGAACCATGTGAGTCTTGCAATGCCACCAAATTTTTATCAACAACCATCATACAATGTATGTATGTATGTGTCCATGCACATCATCATGTGCATACATGCATGCATACACAATAGAAAAGGGATTAATTAATGAATTAATCTAAAATTCATTTGTTAAATCAACACTTGATTTAGCAAACCGGTCATATCATAAATGACCCGACCAATAGAAAATGCCCGATTAATATACGGTATCACATATCCGTATTTAATCAGGTCCCCGCGCATATCTCATATGCATACCACATCTTTTCGCCTGAGCCAGGAAACTTCTTTGTGGGACTCTAAGACTCGTCAATACTCCGGCAGTAGGTGATGATCATATCAAACACCCACAAGCCGCAAGCGATCAGCAAAACGTAATGGCCACCCGGGTATTGAATGATCAGAAGAAAACCAGCGAAGCTGTCAAAACTCCCGTCGAGCCAACTGGCAACACTTACCGTATAGGCCGGTCTCCTCGTCAGATATGTTGCATATCAAGTCTAGGGATGGAATCGTCGACCCCAATAACTCAATAGGTCATGCTGGTGTATGGCTCATAACAGATCGAGAAACTACTGATAAAGCTTATCAGTAAATCTCAGCAGCCCTGGCCAGGGAATTACTGTTATAGCCAATCGAGCATAGCACAACATCAACTCCCAATACCGGGAGAGACGAAACCCCTCCTATCGCTCATCGCCTCCATGTGCCTCGAGACTGTACCCAAAGACCACATGTTTGCACGACTCAGTAGAGCCGAGGTAGGGTGGAGATCAAAGTACAGTAGGAGGACACACAAGCCTCTATGACGATCTTGGGTCTACAGACTAACATGTACCAGTGTTACCTGAGAACTGCTATCCGACGATAGATATAATACCACATAGGAGTTCTCGGCGAGTCCGTTCAGTGTACCCAGTCTACACTGAGCACCCGCATACAATCTTTGTTGTCACCTCACCAAATGGATATGGGATCATCCATCACCCATCATATGGGACAAGAATAGTATACACTAGTCTACTCTGGAATATCGATGCCCCGTCTCGATACACCCACGACTAGGAACAGTTCAAGGATACGCTTATAAACTACAAATTCCCTACTAGAATGATCCGCATAAAAGTCACAGTAGTCAAGAAAATATCGCGAGGGTTTTATCAACATGTGCAAATGAATAAAAGTATAATCAAATCAACATATCAAGATAAAGTAAACCAGATAGCATACTATCATGTTGAGCAAGAAAGTCATCTATATTCATATAAACATGTCCAAGCATCCACTATACATATAATGGCCTCTAGGGCATACATATATCTAACACCTCCTTAAGCCAAAGGCAGCACCTCTCCTCCCTCCTCTTGAAAACCCCCACTTCATCAATAAAAATCCATCAAAAGTCCATCCTCACTTCACAAAAAAGGTGCACAAGCTACACTTTTGGGCCAAGAAAGACTGAGTTTTGATACTGTAGGGGATTCTTAGGTCCCTAATGAGGTAATCCCTTCACACTTAGTGTAGTTTTTCCTTCACTTTAAACCATTTATGTGTTTAGTTGTGATTTGGTGAACTTTGGAAATCCCTAGTGAGGGTTAAGGGTTTCTTTGAGTTGTGATGGTGTAGGTTAGTGCTATTAGTGACCTTAAACCCCCCTTAGTGTTTAAAACTGAAACCAAACTCAATTTACTGAAAATATAGAAAAACTGAACTTTTCATGTCGGTTTTGGAGTTTTAGGTTGTGCAGGGTGATCTGGAATGAACCGGGGAATTTACTAGAAAAGTAAACAATACCAGAGGACTAAAATTGACCCTAGGAACCCCCTGTAGCAAGACCCCACTGGAGCATGCAGGGCTGGCGAGATCGGTTTTTGATGAGAGACAGCTCGGCCACTTAGTGAGGTGGTGGGTCCAGGTTTCTTCTGTAGGTCACATATACCCTATATATCACCCCAGTATTGTTTGCTCACATTGTTTTCACCCTATACAAAATCTGGGACTAAAAACTTGATTTGCTATTTTGATTCGAGTTATGGTTTTGTGTATTTTAAATTCTGGATTTTTGTATTTATGCTTTATCTCGATCACGTGACGTTTGTACGTCTATATCGAGTGATATCGGGTTCTTTTGCGAGGGAAAACCATAGGTTTTGACCTATTCGAGTTCCGCGTGTCGTTTTGGTTTCGACTTGTTTTTTAATGCGATACGATACGCTATGATGTGTAAGTACCCTCGCGAAGGCTTCGAGACGACAAGCAAGCGCGTGTCGACGTCGACATCGGCAAGCAAAGATCATGGTGAGTAGATTATATCTACGGGGGAAGTCGGGTGGATGGCGTAAAGCACCCCCGCAGTTCGATGTTTAGTATACTATATATATACTATATATATGGTAGCTTTATATGTAACATGGATATTCAGGATATGATTAGATGTTAAATGGTTAGATTAGGGTTATTAGAAGTGAACTAGTATAGCTTCTTAGTGGGGAACCCTAGAATAGGTTTACACTCACACGCACACACATGCTTACTGTTATACTTGTGCGTATATCGATATATATATATATATATACACACACACACATAGGTATGGGACTGTGTATATATATATACTCATATACCTATACTTGGATGATGGGGATAGTGGATGATATTTGGAGATGAGTCGATGAGATTGGGCATGGTGCCATGAGATCGGTGATATGATGTGGTTCATATTATGAGATACGACATGAGATATTAGCGGGCCTTTGGACGTGTGTTTTCATACACGCACATATATATATATATGGTATCGGTTTGTACTAGACTTAGATCAGTACCCCAGTTCATGAGATATGATGATAAGGATACCAGATAATTGATGAAATAAATGTGAGATTCGACCCGTACCCAGATTTGGGATGTCGTATGACAGATTTACGTACGAGCTATATATTGATGATAGATCCGCAACATGTGAATCCCGATTCGAGGAAGTGGATGAGGCCGATTGCGGGTACATGGTGGACCCGGTATGGTACCCCGGGGCGAGAGAGAGATTTCGTGTGGATGACGATGAGCCTGCCAGAGGGAACACAACCTACCAGTGATAGTATTTGGGCTCGGAGGATATCCGGAGGATACCGACCGGAATCGAGAGATGATATGGGTCGATCCGGACTGACGAAGCCTGATATATGAGGATTTACGTGCCGATGCGGGGCACAGGTTTCATGATTTTTCGAGTGTCGATGCTGGACACTCCGGTTCCATGATTTTGATGTGTCGCGAGCGACACACATTGATTTACATCCTCATACTTCCATGCATATGCTTTATGATATTTACATACATGGTGTTTTTTGTCATTGGGAGACACGTGGACGAGATCCACATACATACAGACATTGATTTGACTGTTTGATGATATCCACATACTAATAGACTTCATATGATTCAAGGGCCAGTCACGTGCTATTTCGGGTCGTGACAAAGTTGGTATCAAAGCGCTATGTTAACCTTGGTTCAAGTCTAAGTTTGACTATGCGGAGCCTAGAGCGTTTGTATATATACGGAACTTAGGCTTGACCTTATGGAACTAAGACTTAGTCGAGGGGGTATTAGACCCGAACTGTTGTCGCGTAGGTTGACCTTGGTTGATGGAGTAGGTGACTTGAGTAGAGTGACGTACCGTGTGTATGTTCCGTGGCATACTTAACATACACCACTCCGCTTAAGGAGCCTTAGGATGTACATTTCCTTGCACAGTATTATATTCATTCCTATGATCTATCCTCATCGATTTTGGTTATGATTTTGCTGCCACGATTATACGGGCAGAGAGAGCTACGGCTAGAGTTGCGGTCTGCACGAGCTCGTCACGAACGAGGACTGACCAGGGCGTGATTCCAGGGACATACGATTGCATAGAGAGGCGTCGTTTTATGGTGTTTTCGGGCCATGAGCGTTGGATGGATCGCTGTTACGAGATTTCTCGGACGTGCAGATTAGCATCAGAGGATCAGGCTACTGCTAGAGGCCAGCCGTAATGTGATGACCGTCGATGCACTGATTATTTGATGATTGAGGCATTGTTCAGCGTGCGGATAAATGAGCCAGTTGTTGCTGCGAACGATGAGATATTGCCCCAGATGTTGGAGCTATTGCAGTACGAGTTGTACTTATAGATATGATGGAAGGTCGCTAGTTACCCGAGGATGAATGACTAGGACATGCGGTTCATTCGTTTACCTCGATGCGAGGTCATCAGATAGATTGATTCCAGTTAGAGACGACTTCACGAAGGTACGTTGAGAGTCGATGGAGACGATCGAATGCCAGGAGCCATTTTCCAAGTTTAAAGTATTCGGAAAGACATGCAAGTGATTCTATGGACCCTCTAGAAGAATGAAACCATAACTCGACAAAATGCCGTAGCCTTTGAACCTTAGGGTTTGCGGCAGTTCCACGGTGCCATTAGTGAGGCTTGGGTTTTCCCTTCTACGGCTGGACCACCGATGCTGTGGTATGTACTCGATACTATTAAACTGTGCCCAAGATGTTGAGCTCTCGGTGGATTATGTGGTTTTGTCGAATCGATCGAAAGGTTCGACATCTTCCGGATATCATGTGATGGGACGCATTGCTTGGGAGACTCCAGATACGAGTATAGCCGTTGGAGCACAGTCCATGCAGCCACGATGAGACGAGTCTGAAGCAGTCGACAGTAAAGAAAGGTGGAGTAAGAGGTTCGTACGAGATCTTGATGAGATGACGTTCCCCTCCGTCGATAACAGAGATGCGATACGCATGCAGAGGCATTGATTATGGATATATCTTCCAGAAGGAGTCGCGATGAGTATGCAGCCGTTCCGGAACCAGAAAGTGATATAGTAAAGGGGTGAGAACTTCCGGGCAGTTCGGCAGAAACGAGATTTGAGAGAGACCTCGACAGGACCTTTCTGGAATACTATACGAGAAGACATGGACCCAGGAGCGGTCATATTACGCACACCTAGCAGGCCAGAGTTCGGCATCATCAACGAGATGGTTGGCCAGAGATCTGTAGAGGATGTGCCAGAGCGGGACTGTTCCGTCATCACTCCTTATTGGGCCGTTGAGCCGAGGAGCTATATATCTAGCAATGCACAGTGAGAGACAAGAGCCTAAAAGCACCAGGCGCCAGATCATGAATAGGAGGCAAGTAGATATCTTGCTCTGCTAGCATTGGATGCACCGACACCTTCTCGACTTTGAAGGAGGAAATATCGACGACGGTATTTATGATTTGTGATTTAGTGATTCGATAATCACGTATCCGTCATCTTGGATTTCGGTATTTTGGGCGATCTATTCGCATGATTTAGTCTTGATGGCTGAGTTCCATGATATTTGTTTTCGTGCACCATGGTTGCACCTACTGGGCATTCATATTTATGCACAGTTATTGCACATGATATCGTTTTTGTGCCTTGGCTGCACATGCTTATGACTTCATAGATTTCATACAGTTGGGTTGATTTTGGGCATATGGCATGCACCCGATTTGATTTTTGCACTCGGTATAGTTCATATATGCTTGCAGTGTTGTGATACATATTTTGTGCACTACAGTTGCACAGGACTTCGATTTGATGTTATTGGAGGTATTGATTTTTACTTCATGCATAGGGCATGCATATGATTTGACTTATGCTTTCGACATAGTTTTCATGCACTTTTAGTGTTTTGATTTGGTTTGTGCACGCTGATGCACATGGTTGTAAGATTATATACCACGGTATACCTGATTTGGATTGAACTTTATTGTATACCGTCGATTTCGATTATGATATTGGATTTCATGATTTCGTGCACGTCGGATGCACATGATTTAGATTTTATGCGTGCATGATGGATGCACCTGATTTGGATTTTGCCGCTTGTTATGAGATGCGATTTTGGTGCAAACCAGATGCACAGTATCGGGATTCTTCGTGCATATCTGATGCACCTGATATTGCTGTCAGGCACACACGTTGTCTCTGAGAGGTGCTTCGTGCACACCCGTTGCACTTAGATGTTGTTTCTGTGCACATGTATGGCACATATATGGATTTTGATTTCCGTGCGCACCAGGTGCACGTAGCATTCTTATGCACATTTTGGGATTTATTCTTATGGAGCAGTACGTTTTTATGATATTCTCTATGGGCTTTCGTACTGAGCAGGACTACTCAGAGGATAGTACCTGGGTATATTTGCATGTATTGATAGTTATCGAAGGGATTTCTAAAAAGGGAGTTATAGTCTCAATATTTACCTACGTGTCTGATACGACACGAAACGTTTAAAACCAGGAAACCGTTCTAAATTGCTTTCAAAACGGCGGAACGCACATATTAAATAAAAGATATATACATATATGGTTATTTTCATACGATAGGCGTCTGCCACTGTGCAGTGTTATGCACATCGCATAGCGATTTAAAAAGGTTTGGCATGCATTTCCTTCAGATATCTACATGTATAAATTTGATGTTTACATGTATAGCATGTTGGGTTTCGTATTGGATTTGACATTAGTATATTCACCTTGACTCCGATGATTGCGGGATGCTTGACGGAGTTTTGATTTTGAGTTATCTGCTCATTGTTCATGCGCATGCATTGCGCTATGATGCGTTTTATGTATTGATGATTTCGGAGCCCCGATGGTTTGGACTTTTTACCGAAATGTTTTAGTATTTGAGGGGTTTAAATTTAAATTCGGGGACCGAATTTCTTTAAGGGGGGAAGATTGTAACATTTCAAAAAATAAAATATTATTTTTGGGAATTTTTATAATTAAATAATAAAATATTGAATATTTTAATAAGGCAGTATAATTAAATACCGATAAATTGGAAAAAATTTGGAAAAATTATGGAAATTATTAAAAGAGGGTGTTTTTTTGTGAATTATGCAAATTTTAGTTTTTTTTGATTAATTATACACTATTTTAGTGCTGATCGCGATTATAAATCGCTAATCGGGCTTTAAGCGTGTTTTATGCAAAACATGCACCATATCATTTTACACTTATGTTACATTTTCCTACATGGCCTTATCATCTTTTTTCATTATTTTCTTTGTGTTTACTATTGAGGAGAGAAGAAAATAAAAGAAAAGAAAAGAAAAAGGAAATTGATTAGAGAAAGGGGTATGGGCATGAGAGAGAGAAGGTGAGGGGTCAACCAAGTCATGGCTCATCTCCCCCACTTCTTCTTCTTCCTCCTTCAGCCCAAGGCAAAAACTCACCTCCCTCCTCTTGAAAACCCCCACTTCATCAATAAAAATCCATCAAAAGTCCATCCTCACTTCACAAAAAAGGTGCACAAGCTCACAAGCTACACTTTGGGCCATGAAAGTTTGAGTTTTGGTGCTGCAGGGGATTCTTGGGTTCCTAATGAGGTAATCCCTTCACACTTAGTGTAGTTTTTCCTTCACTTTAAACCATTTATGTGTTTAGTTGTAATTTGGTGCGATTTGGTGAACTTTGGAAATCCCTTGTGAGGGATAAGGGTTTCTTTGAGTTGTGATGGTGTAGGTTAGTGTTGTTGGTGACCTTAAACCCCCCTTATTGTTTAAAACTGAAACCAAACTCAATTTACTGAAAATACAAAAAAAACAGAACTTTTCATGTCGGTTTCGTGAGTTTTAGGGTGTGCAGGGAGATCTGGAATGAACCGGGGAATTTACTTGAAAAGTAAACAATACTAGAGGACTAAAATTTACCCTAGGAACCCCCTGTAGCAAGACGAACCCCACTGGAGCATGCAGGGCCGGCGAGATTGGTTTTTTATGAGAGAGGACTCGGTCACTTTGTGAGGGGTGGGTCCAGGTTTCTTCTGTAGGTCACATATACCCTATATATGACCCCAATATTGTTTGCTCACATTGTTTTCACCCTATACAAAATCTGGGACTAAAAACATGATTTGTTGTTTTGATTCGAGTTATGGTTTTGCGTATTTTAAATTCTGGATTTTTTTATTTGTGCTTTATCTCGATCACGTGACGTTTGTACGTCTATATCGAGTGATATCGGGTTGTTTTGCGAGGGCAAACCATAGGTTTTGACCTATGCGAGTTCCGCGTGTCGTTTTGGTTTCGACTTGGTTTATAATGCGATACGATACGCTATGATGTGTAGGTACCGTCGTGAAGGCTTCGAGACTACAAGCAAGCGCGTGGCGACGTCGACATCGGCAAGCAAAGATCAAGGTGAGTAGATTATATCTACGGGGGAAGTCGGGTGGATGGCGTAAAGCACTCCCGCAGTTCGATGTTTAGTATACTATATATATACTATATATATGGTAGCTTTATATGTAACATGGATATTCAAGATATGATTAGATGTTAAATGGTTAGATTAGGGTTATTAGAAGTGAACTAGTATAGCTTCTTAGTGGCGAACCCTAGAATAGGTTTACACTCACACGCACACACATGCTTACTGTTATACTTATGCGTATATCGATATATATATATATATATATATATACACACACATAGGTATGGGACTGTGTATATATATATATACTCGTATACCTATACTTGGATGATGGGGATAGTGGATGATATTTGGAGATGAGTCGATGAGATTGGGCATGGTGCCATGAGATCGGTGATATGATGTGGTTAATATTATGAGATACGACATGAGATATTAGCGGGCCTTTGGACGTGTGTTTTCATACACGCACATATATATATATATATATATATATATATATATATATATATATATGGTATCGGTTTGTACTAGACTTAGATCAGTACCCCAGTTCATGAGATATGATGATAAGGATACCAGATAATTGATGAGATAAATGTGAGATTCGACCCATACCCAGATTTAGGATGCCGTACGACGGATTTACGTACGAGCTATATATTGATGATAGATCTGCACTCTTGGCTCGACGATGTCATATTGTATATTGTATTGTATGTGATACTATTGAGGCGGGATCACCGACTATTATATTTATATATATATCGACTCAGATTTAGATGGTTTCCATACCCTTCGATTAGCTTGTTAGTTAGATCTGTAGTTTACATGTAAATGTTATGCTAGACCCGAGTCATACCTATTTTCAAAACTAACGAATCGCAAGTATTTTAAAGGCAGGCTAAGGGATTCTACGGATATTTTCAAAAGACACATCTTTTCTTAAAAAAACACCGTAGCCCTTATTTTTCTTAAACCCCGATCGTCTTACTTCAAATGGCATAACTGTATGACATTCACATATTGATGTAGATTCTTCACTGTTGCGTTTATTGTTCGATTTCCGCATTTCTTACTATTTGCATCGCATTGCATGTGTAAATGTGTTTATTGTTATATTAAACCCATGTTTTCAGGACACCAGCAACATCATCGATGACGCGTATGTTCCACGTACACCTGCTTGCCGGCTCACACACTTCATCATCGATAATTGCCATGTCCCTACACAGTAGTATTGTTGCATCAGGATATGACATACATATTGTACACTCATACTTGCGTACACATATAGTGTACACCCATACTTGCATAAATACGTATTGCACATATATAGACGATTCTGGCTTGATTTTGGAGATTTGAGGAACCACAAGATATATTTTAAATCTGGATTCATTTAAAAAGAGCGGTTTTCCCCTCGATGTGTGCATACTACTGTTTACATTGAATGATATACGGATATGCTTACATTTCTATCATATGTCGCATACATCATGCTTTATGATTTTACGCATTGAGATATGCTGTTTTGATGAGATTTCTGGATTTGAGAACGGTGGCGATTTCAAAAGAAAGCATGTACTATTTTAAAAACCCGGTTTCTCTTGATATGATATTTCAGTGCATCCACCATGTGTTTTCTCGGTTCTGAGAGCGACATGTGAAACCCGATGCGAGGAGGCGGATGAGGCCAATTGTGTGTACATCATGGACCCGGTATGGTACCCCGTGGCGAGAGAGAGATTTCGTGTGGATGACGATGAGCCTTCCAGAGGGACCACTACCTTCCGGTGATAGTATTTGGGCTCGGCGGATATCCGGAGGATACCGACCGGAGTCGTGAGATGATATGGGCCGATCCGGACTGGCGAAGCCCGTGAGCCGATCCGGACTGACGGAGCCCGATATATGAGGATTTACGTGCTGATGCTGGGCACAGGTTTCATGATGTTTTCGAGTGTCGATGCTCGACACTCCGGTTCCATGATTTTGATGTGTCGTAAGGGACACACGTTGATTTACATCCTCATACTTCTATGCATATGCTTTATGATATTTACATGCATGATGTTTTGTGTCATTGGGAGACATGTGGACGAGATCCACATACATACATACATTGATTATATTGTTGGATGATATCCACATACTTATAGACTTCATATGATTCAAGGGCCAGTCACGTGCTATTTCGGGTCGTGACAATATCAACCAAATGGAAAGAGGCTAATCAACATTACTCATCTAGGAGCGCATCCATATATGAGTAACCTGAAAGAGAAGGAAGTTCTCAAAACCATTACTATCAACGGAATACCAAACACAAGTATCTACATCTTCGACTACCTTGAAGAATCCTGATATTTCCAACAAATGGTTCTCTTCTTTATTCTTATAACTATAACTTCTCAAAATCTGGACTTTGTATTTCAACAAAATGCTTGTCTAGAACTGGAGAAGTCATGAGTAAACAGAATATAGTACGAATACTAACCCCATTGTCCTAATGGACACTGGACAACCTGCAATACGTTGTATAAGTCCCCTGAGTTCAATAACTCAAACCTTGTGCGTCGTAGGTCGAAAACTGTATTATGGTTAAGAAGAATTACACCGCTGTTGAATGTAACTTACCTAACCATCAACTGATATAGGAAAATGTTACAGACATAATTTCAAAAAGTTATATCTCACTTTATAAAATAAACATACAGATATTTCAGTTTGAAATTGGTGCATAACTACGGATAGTCAAAACCAAAAATTTTCCATCGGGCAAAATCCAGATGATTTCCTCAAATATCACCAATTACAACGAATTCCGATATAATGAGGATCTAATCACCCAATTCCCAATATCTTACTCTCACTCACCATCTATAATAATATACAGATGTGAGAAACTGATCTGGTAAATACATACCCTAGAGTTAGATTCCAATTGGGAAAACAGTTTTCAATTAACATCGCACAGTAAAATTGAAACATGAAAATGTTTCAAATGGGTTAACAGTGTCAGTTATATGTATACCCTAGAGGCCATTACTGTACATGTGATGTATATTGTAGTGGATTCTTGGACATATATAGGGAGGACTTTCTTGCTCGACATGATAGTTTGCTATCTGGTTGCTCTTTATCTTAACATGTACACTTATTGTCTCTCTATTACATGTTGATAAAGCCCTTAGGATTAGTACTTGACTGCCAGGATTATGATGCAGATCAAACTAGTGGGGACAGGGTAGTCGGTAAGTACATCCTTCAAATGTTTCTAGTCGTGGGAGTATCGAGACAGGGTATCGATATTCCAGAGTAGACTAGCGTATACGCTTCTCGACCCATATGATTGGCAATGGATGATCCCACATCCATTGGTGTTTGACATTATAGAAGGAATACGGGTGCTCAGTGGTGACAGGGTACACTGGACGGACTCGCCGAGAACTCCTAGAAGGTATTGTACCTATCGTCAGATAGCAGTTCTCTGGTGACACTGGTACAGGTTAGTCATTCAACCCAAGATCGTCATAGAGTGTTGTGTGATTCCCATTGTGCTTTGATTTCCACCTTACCACATTCAAGAGATCATGAAAAACGGTGGTTTTTGGGTACAACCCCGAGTCACATAGAGGCAATGAGCGATAGAGGGGATTCGTCTCTCCCGGTATTGAGGGTTGATATTGCGCTATGCTTGATTGGCCATAACATGAAATCCCTGGCCATGGTTGTTGAGATCTACTGGTAAGTGTTATCAGTAGTTTCTCGAACCATTATGAGCCTCACATCGGCATGACTTATGAGGCTTTTGTGGTCTGAGATTCTACCACCCCCAGGATGTGATATGCGACATATCAGACGAAGAGACCGGACTGTATGGTAGTGTTACTTGTTGGATTCACAGGAGTATGAGCAGGCTTGATTGTTGATCTTCATATCGCTCAATACCCGGGTGGCCATTACGTTTAGCAGACCGCTTGCGGCTTGTGGGTGACTGATATGATCACCACCTACTGCCGGCGTATTGATGAGTCTTTAGAGTCCTACACAGAGGTTTTCAGGCTCAAGAGAAATGAAGTAGGAGCACATATGAGAAATGTGTGGGACCGAGATTAATGCGCGTATGTGATACCGCATCCAATTCTAGCTATATGTGATATTGGACGGTTTTATGTGATATAGCCGGATTATCGGATCAAGTGTTGATTCGATAGGTTGTTACATTTGATATTAGCCGGTTGTATGTGATATAGCCGGATTATTAAATTAAGTGTTTATTTAATAATTTAATGTATAATTATATATTTGATATATTGAATTACATTAACTAATATTAGCTCACTTAAACATTTCTTTTTCTGACTTGTGTGCATATTGTATATATGTGATATATATTAATGTACATTATTTTGTGTCATGCTTGATGCCACATGCTTCATGGGTGTATGTAACGTTTTAGAAATTGTTTTGCGAATTTTTCCGTTTTAGGGTGAAATTGTTGCCCTTTTAACCCGATTGTGATCAAACTTCCGTAAAAACTTGCCGGCACCTATTTTAGCTAAAATAAAGCTAGTGCGTGAGCTTTGGGGGTAAATGCGAAGTTTTGGTTCACATAAAATTTTTCCCTAAAATAATATTATTTTAATTCTTTATTTGTGCACTTTATTAGTGGTAATTAATTTTTTATGTGGGTAAATTACTACTAATGTGGTTTTATGCTAATCTAATCACTAGATATTTTGTTAAACCATTCATTCCAAATATCTAGATATTTTATGTTTAAAATGAATTTTTTAAAGAAAAGAAATGGTGACTAATACTATTTTTTTAATTTTATTATTCAATTACTTTATTTTCCTTCTAGAAACATCCACAAATTTCCACAAAACCCTATCGCATCATGCCTTGGCCGAAAATTCATTCCCTTTGCTGCCCTTCATCATTTTCCACTCATTTCTTCTCTTTTTACTTCAAAACAATTATGAAAAATCCAAATAAATTCAAATATAAATCAAACCCATCATTCTTCTTCTTCAATCATGCTTGGATCTTTATTTTTGTGGGGATTTTGGAGGCTAATTTTGGAGATTTTTGCTAGTTTTTGAAATCAAATTTGAGGTATAAATCCTAACTCTAAGCTTAAGTTCTTGTATTAATACTTTAATTAGCTTAATTAGATGTCTAATTTAAGCTTTTAAATTCATGTTTTAAAATTCAAGTTATCATTTTTATAATCAAATTAGGGTTTTGATTAGTGGAATGGTTATTTAATATTTTAAGCTTGATGAAAACTTAATCAAGTTGATAATTTGTTAAATGATATTTTCCTAATCGGATAATTAAGCTAATTAACAAACTAGACTTTTTCTAATCCTAATTAGTGAAATCTAAAGTTTTTGTAAAGCTTTAAATGGTTTAACCTTGCGATTTGAAGATGTTTGTAAATTATAGTTTTGGTAAACCTTGTAGTTTTGTGCTAAATGATAAATACTGCTTACTAGATTTCGGTAACTTTTAGGCGTGGGTTTCTTTTGACGTTGCGACGTTAATTATATTGATTCCACGTTTATTATTGGGTTTTGAATGCGCGATCGGTACGATCAGGGTCTTAGCTTGGTAGTTGTGTCGCTTTGCATTCCTAGCTAAGGTCATGCCGATGTCGTTTGTGTCTTTGTGTAGCTTTTTCTCTTGAGTTGGTTTCGTAGTGTCGCTACGCGCGTTAGCCACAATACGAACACATGAGAGTAAGTTTTGTGTTGTCGCGTTGGTCAGCGTAGTTGGTACGTGTTTTGGGTCTATTGCTAATATATATATGTTATATTGTTATGTACTTTCAGGATTGCAGGCGGGGACTTCGGGCGCTGCGAACAGGGGAAAGCGAGTGGTAGGCTTTACTCAGCCAGGAGCGTTGGTGGGTAGATTTAACATCTACAGGGGAATCGCCCGCATGGCGTTATGTGTCTGGGCTAGAGATGATTTGACTTGTCGCATATTCTATTTCATATTTAGAATTGCGCATAAATTTTATTGCTTAGATATTGTTGTGCTTGGACTAGTATCCTTAGGACACTGCACTATTATTGACGATTCATGTTGCACGAGCACTGATTGTATGCCACACACACCGTCAATAATTGCCATGTCAGGCACAAGCCACTTATAGATATGATATTGTTTTGTTAGGGACATTAAGACATTAATTCACATTTCTTTATGCATATGACTTATAGCATACCTGTATACCTATATGCTTACACATATGCCTTGACATACTTACACGCTAGTTACCTGTATACCTATAGGGTATTGTACCACTAGTGATAGGTACATACACACATAATGACATAGCTACATGTATACTTTGCATACATACTTCACTCATACCCAGAGGGTATATTACATCATTACTCATAAGTAGATACATATACCTTGCTATACCTTTATGTTTACACATATACCTGGTTATAGCTACATGTTTACCTTTACTTGGTGTTATATAGACTTGGAGAAATTAGGAACCGCATGATTTATATGTTAACTTGTTGTAGTTAAATAACGGCTTTTTCTTTATATGGTCGCATTTCACATTTATGATGCGTATATTATATTCATCGATTTTCGCATTGAGATATGGATTTTTCAAGATGTTTTCTAGATTTGGGGACCGTGGTAGTTTCATGAAATTATGCATTATTTGAAAACCCCGGTTTCCCTTGATATGATATTTCAGCAGCCACCATGAGATTTATCGGTTCTGATATATATATACCCCACGCGAGAAAAGGAGGGATCCGTGTGCGGGTACATGGTGGGGCCCGGAGGCACTCCGGGGAAAGAGTCATGGAGTAGACGATGAGTTAGTGGGGGAACCATACCATCAGGTGACATCACCAATGACTCGGCGGTTATCATGGCGATACCGACGGGAGTCATGTACGTATGGATACGGTGAAAGGCGAGGGTCAGAGCTAGGCACTCGAGATTTCGGTATAGCGTATGATACGTACCTATTTGGGGGCCAGTCTTCGTGACATAACCTGATAGATCATCATTTCTGTGTTGATGCTTGACGCATTGGTTTCATGAAATTTCTTTTTACTCTTAAGTATATATAACAGTGGAATGGGACGCTGTTATATATACCATTACACCAATATTAGTGGAATGGGACGCTAATATATGCGTATTGATTTCAATTTATATACATCATATTTATTCATGCAAATATATTTAGGGTGTTAGAATTTTAGTTGATATTGGATTTGGGTTATAGGATATTTATTTGGGATTTGATACAGGATATATATGAGATTGCTGATTTTGTACATTCAGGATATATGAGATTTATTCGATATTGTACATTAAGGATTTGTGAGACTTATATGATATGGGAGCCAATTTGGGGGCTGATTTGAGGAATTGGGATTTGGATTGTCTTAATGGATTGTGATCCTACCACGATGTCAGGATTTCGTGGAAATGACATATTTCATTCCGTACTCCACATTTATTGTTTATGCACCGCTTCATGTATTAGTAGTACCAGTTAGTGTACCTTTCATGACTGTTGCATTTACATACTTCATTTTATATGCATTGCTTCATGTGTTAGTTGTACCTGCTAGAGTACCTTTCTTGAATATTGCATATATACATTTTCATATCATTATTGCATGATTATTGCTTACCGATTGTCATATTATTATTGCTTCATGTATTAGTTGTACCTGCTGGTGTACCTTTCATGATTATTCCTTTCATATGACCTTTTATTTCTATTAATTGAATATGTTAGATTCACGTTGTACGTGCATATTTGCGATTACCTGCATATGTTATTTACTATTCACGAGTTGGTAACTCACCCCCGTTGTGCCACAGGGTTTTGCAGGTGTTTCCCCAGAGTAGTCGAGGCAGGCTATTCATCTATCTTATCATCTTTTGCTGCGGATACCGTATCGGCTCACAGTGGGCAGTTTGCTTAGGTGGGTTTTGTGGTTATTCGTTGTTTTATTGTATATTCGTTGTATCTATGTACTCTCCATCTACCATTATCTTGTATGACTTAGAGACTTGATTTGAGGGCGATATTGTATATTTTGGTGACTTGGATGACTTTTATGCAGTTTTACTTATATCGTCTTTTATTTCTTCGCTACGGCGTCGTAATTCTGTTGTGCTGGTTGTTTTCCACCGTTGGGCGTGGATTTGCTCCCGTTGAGGATGCTTTATTTTATATTTATGTTGTACCCATTTTTGGGGTTGGTTTTTACAAAGGAGGTGCTGCCGAAATTTTCAGGAAAATAAATTGGACTTAAAGAATTTATACTTGAGATTTTCAAAAGTTTAAACAATGTTTCTTATCTTTTCTTGTCTTTTAATGGTTTAGATTTCTGGGTTTTGGCTTTCCTTTACTGCGTTACGCCTCTAGACGTTGCGTAGTATTAGGGCCGTCACGTGCCAATTTCGGGTCGTGGCAAAGTTGGTATCAGAGCGCTAGGTTTTACCTTTCGTAGTGTAGAATGACCTTGGTATGATGGAGTAGGTAGCTTAAGCAGAGTAACGTAGTGTGTGTATGTCCGCGGCATACTCACGATGCGGTACTCCACCTAAAGTGACCAAAGTACAAATTGCTTGAAATTCCATCCTTGATATATATCCTTGAGATTCGATTTCCGTGTTCATATCGAATCCTATCTCTATTTATAGCCTTTCCCACCGACGACTATGGGGACTAAGAGTGATACAGCGAGGGCCGAGGTCAGAGTTGGCTCGGGTGGGTTAAGAACAGACCAGGATGGCGCGCTCGTTGCACAGGAGTAGACGGATCCGCCTTCGACAGATAGTATCGCTAGGCTTGTGGCAGAGATGCAGGACTTGCGCCAGACGATGAGTTCTTTGGTTGATGCCTGATTAGTCGAAAATATTGTATATTTTAGCAGGCAATTTCCTCATTATTTGCATTCATATAGAAGTGTTCGGCATTCATATTTTACATATTAGCAAAACTGTCGCAAAATATCAGATTACATGTATTAGACTCTAAAACCGACACTATAAAGGAAATTGACCACATTTCATGGCATCGCATCATTCCTACATTTGCGCAACACTTGTTTTGAGATCTGTGCAGGAAAAATCCAGAAGAAAGGCTAAAAATTTACAGGGTACAGCTAAAACGTTACGCCAACTCAATGATTTCAGTTCTGGCATCAATACAAAGGGACAGACAAAAATCAACATATCATAAGAAGCCCCAAATAGCAGCCCAAGACCTCTGCAAAAAGACCAAAGCCCAAGACTTCAACATGGCCGCGGAACCGCGGCCGGAGCCTGCTTGCGCCGCGGTTCTGCGGCTGTCTTGCCTCTTCAGTACTTCAAATTTGCTCCACAACTCTTACCTGTATGCCTACACCTCAAAAAGACACTCCAAGTTCCAGAAGACTCCAGAGACTTCTGCCAGATCAGCAAGCTTTGGGATCAACACTAAACTAGCCTATCATTCTAGAAACTTCTTCCTAAACCCTAACTTAAACCCTAAGCTAAGCCTAACAAACTCTTTCTAGAAGTCTTTCAACAAACTTTTGGAGGGAACTCAAAGGCTTAGGGTTTGGGTACTCTATAAATAAGACCCTAAGCTCACATAAATAATTAATTATTGAATCAACCCAATTCTAGTTCATTTGAGAGCCATTCTATCTCTCTTCATCTTCTTCTTCCACAAGTCTAGTGAGAGGATTTGTGTGAAACCCTAACCCTAATTCCATTCAAAAGCCAAGAATCCCGAGTACCCATTCAAGCAAGAAGCCTTGCAACCTTTTAGGAGCCGAGCCGGTCTTCAACGGAGCAAGTGGTCCAAGCCGATTCGCGACTCACGAAGCCGAGTGAAGCCAAGTCGACAATTTAATTCTTCCTCTTGTAGTTCTTGAGCGACTGTAATCAAATTGTTGATATAAATAAAAGGTGAAATTCTTTTATCTTGTTTTCTTTAAATTCTTGCATCATGAGTCAATCTAAATTTCTAGTTATAATTCTTGTTGTGATGTTTGAGTAATACTCCGCTCGTCGAGGAGTCGAGACGATCAATAGAATGATGATGTAATATATCTTAAGTCGATTCTTGATTCGTACGAGTTTTGTAAACCCTAGCAAATTCAAGAACCGATGACCCATTTCGTTGCGATGCTTTCGTGATTGATATCGCTCGAAATTGGGGAGTTACGATCGTTTCTTGAAATTGCTAGAGGCTAGAATGTGAATGATATCGACGAAAGAACAAGGGTTAAACGATGAAACCCTAGTTTCATCAAGAAAGCCCAAACTCTCGTCGATCATCATCGATCTAGTATCAATCCTTCGAAGGACAAGAACACGAAATCTTGAGGTTACATCACGTCTATAGATCCGATCGATTCCTACGAGCCTCATTTAGATTCTTGACATTTTGGTTGGAAATATTATCGAAACCCAATTCTTGATTGTTTATCAGTTTCTTGATTCTTGATTAAACTCGTGACACCTGAATCAATTAATAAATTCTTGAATCATGTTTTCTTTTCTTTTCGATTAACTTTTCGATTCAAACAAAGCAAATATAAAAACGAATCGCACAATCCCTGTGGACGATCCGCACTCACTTACAATCTACATCTGACACCGTAGTTGATTGCGGTCAAATATAATTTTTTGATTGTGAACTTTATTCAATTTTCTAATTACCGACACAAAGAGACTCTTATCGATTTGATTTACTTACTCAGTCTCGCATTTTACGATCAATCAAATAGCGCCGAAATCGGGGACTATTTGAATCGATACCTTTTACTTTTTTACATCCAATCGGAAAATCAATACAATCAAAATGGCGCCGTTGCCGGGGATTATGCGCTAATTCGTTTTATATCAAAGTTTGAATTGAAAGATTTATTTCATTGTGATTTTTGAGATAAAAATTCGTGCAAACCATAAACAATTTGTTGTGTTTCATTGCAAGGAGATCTGGAGCTTGCTGGGAATTTGGAAAATTTTTTGGAAAATACCAGAGAGCAGAGGGAGTCTACAGAAGCTCCCTGGTGAAATTTGGTGCAGTGTTCTCTTCAAACGACCGCGTTTCCGCGGTGGGAGCCTCCTATTGGGGCGGAACCGCGGCAGTCTTGAGCCATCTCTGTGCAAAAATTGCCTCAGGTAACTTCTTACCTTCTCCTCTCTCCTCTTTTTAGCTCCAACTAATACTTTGCTGCAGGATTCTTTGCAAAGAATAGCAGCTCGCAAATTGCAAAAATTAAATTTGTGCGTTATTTTGTTTCTTGGTTGTTTGCATTCTAAATACGGATATTAAGGGGCACGGCCAAATCCAAATTAGGTGGGGATTTCATTACCCTTCCTAGGCCCCGAAAACCACAAAACATGCATCCGCATTGACCCACATTAACTAAAAGAAATCTAGAGATGACTCTAAGGACCGTCGCGCTCAATTAGGACAAAAGAAGGCCGTGGGTAATTCATTGCTTATCCGCGTTTTCTTGTGGTGCCTAGGAAAGTGTGTCGAAAGCTAGTGGTTATTAATTAGGCCCACTACTTACGTAGTTGAGTACCTTCCCACTTACCTGACACTTACCTGGCCAAAGGGGGACAAAGAGGCAGTGGAGGATTCTATCCTGCGACTTGCCTTTTGGCAGTTAGGAGCGGTCTAGAGCCGGACCTAGGTGACCACTAGATTCTAGGGTTTGTGTGCTGCATTTGTTGTGTCGCAACATATTTTTCAACAATCCGTCCCTTTTTCAAAGCAAACACCGCATTCATTTACCCCTAATTATAAGCCAACGCTGCCACTTGTACTAACCCTTTTTAGTACAAGATAGGCTGGACACGGGATTCTAGTGCCCGTTTAGTCCGCGTACCTTTTATCGACTCCGAAGTCGATAATTCTCCATTTACCTTTCCTTTATCCACTACCACACCCACACCGATGGATCCGAATCCATCAAACTTCTTTAACCCTAATCTGCCGTCGTCCGTTGGTGCGCAGAATCCACTCCGCATCTCTCTCTAGGAGAGATGCTATCCACTTAGAGGTCCTCTTTCGACCTGCTTATCCACACCACCAGCCAATGGGGATAACTTTGAGATTAAACCCCAGTATATCAATCTTTTACCTAAATTCCACGGACTCGAGACTGAGGACGCTTACGTTTTCATTACCAAATTTGAAAACGTGTGCGCAATGATGGGTAAGTCACAAGTTTTAGTGGATGCAATGCGTCTACGACTTCTTCCATTTACATTGTGCGATATAGCCGAGAAGTGGCTATATAACACTACCGCACACTCTATTACGAATTGGGAAGAATTCGTCGCTGCATTCCTTAAGAAATTTTACCTAATCCAAAAGACAGCTCGAATCCGTAGCGAACTAAATCAATTTGCCCAGCTCCCTGCTGAACCATTCTCAAAATGCTTTGAACGTTTCAAGGATCTTTTGGTTCAATGTCCTCATCACGGCATCCCGAGATGGGAGCTTTGCCGAATCATTTATGAGGGCATTAACTCAAACACTAAACAGAGCCTTGAAAACATGTGTCAAGGTACATTTATGACAAAGAATGATGGGGAAGCTTGGAAGTATCTAGAAGAGTTCGCCGAAAAATCACTACAGTGGGAGAGTGGAACCCAACTATTGAATAGCGGTGGCGTACACCAAATAGATGTGTCCATAGGTGTTCGAGCTGAGATGGCAGCAATGCAAAAGAAGCTCGACGCTATGGAACACAAATTTTCTGCAGCCTCCCTAAACCCAATGTCGCTCCCCAAAACTGTTTGTGGGTGCTGTTCTGATCCGTCTCATTTAACGGAAGAATGTCCATCAAACTCTGTGTTTCAAGGTCACGAGCATTCTAATGCCGCATTTCCACGACCTCGAAACGATCCATATTCTTCCACGTACAATCAGGGTTGGAGGAATCACCCGAATTTCGTTTGGAACCAAAACCAATCTCAAAACACGGTTCCAAACACGAATAATTTTCAAAGGGCTCTTCCTCCACCACAACAGCAACCCCTTCAACTCACTCAGCACCCCTACCAGTCACAAAATTTCCAAAACCAGGGCAACACACCTGCACAGTCTAATCCTATGCAGTTGTCCTGTTCTGACGAATTCTCTCAATTCACTCAAACCATGAAATCACTTTTATCAAATTTCATAGAGGTTTCGACTGAGGTTAGATCTTCCGTCAGTGAGATAAAGAAAAACTCAGCGTCCCAAGCTGAGAGTATCAGATCGATGGAAGCTGAAATCGCACGCCTAAAAGCCGAAATGAGTGCGAGAGAAAAAGGGAAACTTCCCTCTCAACCCCTACAGAATCCTGGGCATTACAATGTAAATGCCATCACAACGTTGAGATCGGGAAAAGTGCTGAACAATCATGTCGGGGAAGGTATTGATGATACTAAAAATAATATCAACACCCCGGCTGAGACTTTTCCACACACTTCTCCTTCTGATCCTTCTTCTTCCACCATACCACCTTCTCGAGCGCCTATTCTCCATTTCCCATTAGGCTCAACACCTTCTCCCAACCCTTATAGTTGTTCACAGACGGTCCCCACACCTCTTTTGGGACCTCGTCTACCCCCTCTTCCTTCTCCTATGATGGACCCTGCGCTTATTGCGAAAGCTCCTTACCCAAACCGGTTAAGGGGTAATAGAACGAGTCCTCATATGGAGAAAATTATAGAAATGTTCAAACAGGTTAACATCAATATCCCTCTCCTAGATGCGATTCAACAAGTCCCCGCTTATGCGAAAATTCTTAAGGACTTGTGCACTAGGAAGAGGAAGACTTAAGTGCCGAAGAAGGTCTTTATGTCTAATAATATCAGCACTGCTTTTATTCCCCAGCTACCAAAGAAACGAAAGGACCCAGGATGTCCTACAATATCAATTTCTATTGGGCGTAAAAACATAAATCGTGCTCTTTTAGACCTTGGCGCAAGTGTTAACCTACTCCCTTATTCTGTCTATGAGCAATTAGGGATTGGAGAGCTGAAACCTGCTCACTGCAATCTCCAAATGGCAGACCGATCTATCACCAAACCAAGGGGTGAATTAGAGGATGTGTTGATAAATGTCGGGGAATTTGTTTTCCCTGTAGACTTCATTGTACTCGACACACATCCTGTAGCAAACCCCCGGGGCCAAATTCCGGTGATTCTAGGTCGTCCTTTCCTTGCCACTTCCAACGCTGTTATAAACTGTAGAAACGGTTCAATGAACTTATCATTTGGAAATATGAACATTGAACTAAATATCTACAAAGTTGGAAGTCAGCCATCAGAACCCTCTGCTCATATTTTAGATGTGTGCTCTGTCCATGAGATTGCTTTCGACAGTTGTGGAGCTAAGGAACTTTGCTTTACTGATCTCGATGACATTACCACATCTCTGTTTGACTTTACACAAGATCTTAGTGAGGACACTTTACCTACACTTGAGTCCTGCACTTCTGACTTTTCTCCAAACGAGTCTGTATCTTTCACAGGCTCTGAGCTTCTTTGTAAATCCAAAAATCACTCAATGATCCCTCCTTCTATCATTTCTCCGCCCGAATTAGATCTCAAAATTTTACCCTCTCATCTGAAATATGCTTATTTTGGTGAGAAGGAGACTTTACCGGTTATAATTTCTGCTTCTCTAGCAATAGAGCAAGAGAATGAACTTTTATCAGTATTGAGATCTAACAAAGAGGCATTTGGTTGGAGTATGGCGGACATCAAAGGGATTAGTCCCTTGATAGTTGAACATCATATACATGTGATGGATGATGCCAGACCAACCCGAGAACCACAAAGACGGTTGAATCCCGTCATGAAGGAAGCGGTCATGAAAGAGATCGTCAAATGTTTAGATAATGGTATTATATACCCCATCTCCGATAGCCAATGGGTAAGTCCTATACATGTCGTTCCTAAGAAATTCGGCATCACAGTTATAACCAATGAGGCGAATGAGTTGATTCAGACACGCACCCAAACTGGGTGGCGTGTATGTATCGATTATAGAAAACTCAACGCCGCCACGAGGAAAGATCACTTTCCTCTACCATTCATTGATCAAATGCTGGAACGCTTAGCGGGACGAGAGTATTATTGTTTTATGGACGGATACTCAGGCTATAATCAGGTCCCCATCGCCAAAAAGGATCAAGATAAAACCACTTTTACTTGTCCTTTTGGTACCTTTGCTTACAGTCGCATGCCCTTTGGGTTATGCAATGCTCCCGCTACCTTTCAGCGGTGTATGATGGGGATATTCTTTGATATGGTAGAGAATTTCCTGGAGATCTTTATGGACGACTTCTCAATTTTTGGAGACTCTTTTTCCGATTGCCTAGCGAATCTTGACGATGTTCTTACTCGTTGCAAAGAAAAGAACTTGACTTTAAACTGGGAAAAATGCCATTTTATGGTCCAAGAAGGAATTGTCCTTGGACATGTCATTTCACAGAAAGGCATTGAGGTTGACAGAGCTAAGATAGATGTCATTCAAAACCTCCCTCATCCCAAAAGCGTCAAAGATATTCGCTCTTTCCTTGGCCATGCGGGCTTTTATAGGAGATTCATTAAGGACTTTAGCAAAATTGCTAGACCTTTAACTCTTCTTCTGGCCAAGGATAAGACCTTCTATTTTGACTCAGATTGCGAGACAGCTTTCGACTCACTTAAACACTCACTCACTTCAGCCCCCGTTTTATCATCACCAAACTGGGACTACCCCTTTGAGCTAATGTGTGATGCATCTGATTTTGCAGTAGGTGCAGTCTTAGGACAGCACATCGAAAAGATGCCACACGTGATTTACTATGCAATTAAGACCCTGAATGATGCGCAAATCAATTATACAACCACAGAAAAAGAACTCTTAGCGGTTGTATTTGCATTAGAAAAATTCAGGCCTTACTTAATTGGCTCACCTATAGTTGTGTATACTGACCATTCCGCTTTAAAACATAAAAGATGCAAAAGGTCGACTAATACGTTGGATCCTTCTGTTACAAGAATTTGATCTTGTTATCAAAGATAAGAAAGGATGTGAAAATGTAGTAGCTGACCATTTTTCACGCATCATTTCTTCCCCTGTGACCATGCCGATCAATGACTCGTTTCCTGATAAGAAACTCTTGAGCATATCCACTGAACCATGGTTCAGGGATATTGTGAACTATCATGCCACGGGACTAATACCCAGCGATTGGTCGAAACAGGACAAATACCGTTTTCTATCCCAAGTAAAACACTTTTACTGGGATGAGCCATATTTGTTTAAATATTATCCTGATCAGATCATTCGCCAGTGCGTCCCGAATGAAGAGTTCAAGAGTGTTCTTTCTTTTTGTCATGATCAGGCCTGTGGGGGTCACTTTGGTCCTAGAAAGACAGCAGAAAAGGTTATGCAATGTGGATTTTATTGGCCGACCTTATTCAAGGACGCATTTGAGCATTGCAAAACCTGTACACAATGTCAGTATATAGGTAGAATATCCCAGAGGAATGAAATGCCTCAGCAACCAATCTTGGTTGTTGAAATATTCGATGTTTGGGGCATAGATTTTATGGGTCCTTTTCCCAACTCCTTTGGGAATTTGTACATACTGCTGGCGGTTGATTATGTCTCAAAATGGGTAGAAGCCATTCCATGTCGCACTAATGACAAGAAAGTTGTCATTAAGTTCTTAAAAGAGAATATCTTCTCCCGATTTGGACACCCACGCGCTATTATTAGCGATAATGGGACACACTTCTGCAACAGATCTTTCGAGACTCTGATGCGGAAATATTCAATCAACCACCGACTTTCTACACCCTATCACCCCCAAACAAGCGGGCAGACTGAAATCTCAAACAGACAAATCAAACTTATCCTGGAGAAAACTGTTGCTAAAAATAGAAAAAGACTGGTCAACCAAACTAACGGATGCTCTTTGGGCATTCCGAACTGCATATAAGACCGACCTAGGGATGTCTCCATATAGGATAGTATTTGGAAAAGCATGTCATTTACCCGTCGAGATAGAACATAAAGCATTGTGGGCTATTAAAGAAATAAATTTTGATTTAAACCTTGCTTGCAACTTTCGGAAGCTGCAACTTAACGAGCTAAGCGAACTCCGCGATGAAGCTTATGATAACGCTGTAATCACAAAGAATAGGACTAAGGTTTTTCACGATAAAAACATTTTGAGGAAAACATTTTCACCTGGTCAACAAGTCCTTCTTTATGATTCACGATTACACCTTCACGCGGGTAAGCTCCGATCTCGATGGAAGGGACCTTTTGTTGTGCGGTCTGTATATCCGCACGGGGCAGTAGAAGTAGAAAATGATAAAAACGGCACCGTTTTCAAAGTAAATGGACATAGACAAAAGCCATATTTTTCTACTGACCCCGCAGAGGAGCTCTTGTTCTTATAAGTGCCAGTTTATTTGGATTAAAATTCCTCCGTCTCACCTTCATATCCAGTATATCATTGCTTCATTTTTTGAATGAAGGTGAGTGAAAAGAATAAGTTTGGGGGAAGTTCTTCACTTATACATTTCGCCCCCACTAATAATTCCTCCCAGATTTACAGGTTTTTCAGATATAGCTGTTGGCAACAGTGAGGACACTGTTGAAAACAAGTTTGGGGGAGATTTGTGCTTATTTTTGCATCATTTGCATATCATTTGCAAGCACAAAACAATTCTTTTAAAAATCTATAAAAATTTAAAAATTTTCAAAACCCATAAAAATTCAAAAATTTTCAAGTATAAAAATAATTTTAACATTTACACTTTTTTTTGTATATAAATAAGATAATGAAAGTTTAGATAGTGAACAAATTACATCCATGAGATTAGAAAATTTTTAGAAAACTAAGAAAATTAGAAGTTTTCTTATACGAACTAATAATAAGTAGTTATGAGCCGTTGTCCCAAGGGTTAGTAAGATGAAGGACGTCACTAATCTGAGGATAAAAATAAGTCTGAAAAATAGTTTCTATTCTGGAAGCCAAACATTTTGAACGTTGCTACCCTGCTATTCGCACTTACACACATCTTAAAGCCTGGGATAGTAGAGGATACCTTGAAATGCTCTTGTCTTAAAGCCAAAAGTATGAAGGAAATAAAAAAAAATGAAATGAAAAAAATATAAAGTGGTGAGAAAAATGGACACTGGTTTTGTAATCATCAAGGGCAATAAAAAAATATATAGCAAGGGTGCTTCTTCACCTAGTGCCCTAAGGCCAACTGGTCTGGGAGTCACTGCTATGCCTGAGGTGGTGCAAGACGAGGAAAATACACCAAGTAAGAAAGCACAGGAGTAATCGGTCGGTTAGTACCTCAAGAAGTATTAACGGTCGCATGAAAGTGTGTGAGCAATCTCGTTTAAATATTCATTAATCAAAAAGTACTGAGGCTGATGGGCAAGAGTATGATAGCTTGAATTGAATTCTCCGGGTGTAGGGATGTCTTTACACACACGCAGGGTGATATGATCGATGTTTTGGAAGAAAGATAGGAATGAAAAATAAGACGATGTTTTATTGAGGGAGGACGTGATTTCTGACATCTTTTCATGACTATTAAGATAGGGCTCATGACAACCGAAAAGCTAGCTTAGTTGGAAACCCTAATTTTCAAGGCTTTTCTTTTACAATTCTTTTCTTTAAATGTAATATTCATGATCTTTCTTTTATTATTGGATTTTGTGGGTGCAATCCGCTGAGAACCCTCAGGAGACAACACTCCTCCTACTAGGGACACCTAGAGGTTTAAAGGCTTGTTGCACGTGCTCAGTGCAATCGTGTTGCCTACGAAATTGTGCTAGTTAGTTTTTCTCTTTCTTTATTTTCTCCTTCTCTTTTTAATAAAACAGTTCGCTCAAGACGATCGAAATTAAGTTTGGGGGGATTTGATTAGTCGAAAATATTGTATATTTTAGCCGGCAATTTCCTCATCATTTGCATTCATATAGAAGTGTTCGGCATTCATATTTTACATATTAGCAAAACTGTCGCAAAATATCAGATTACATGTATTAGACTCTAAAACCGACACTATAAAGGAAATTGACCACATTTCATGGCATCGCATCATTCCTACATTTGCGCAACACTTGTTTTGAGATCTGTGCAGGAAAAATCCAGAAGAAAGGCTAAAAATTTACAGGGTACAGCTAAAACGTTACGCCAACTCAATGATTTTAGTTCTGGCATCAATACAAAGGGATAAACAAAAATCAACATATCAGAAGAAGCCCCAAATAGCAGCCCAAGACCTCTGCAAAAAGAACAAAGCCCAAGACTTCAACATGGCCGCGGAACCGCGGCCGGAGCCTGCTTGCGCCGCGGTTCCGCGGCTGTCTTGCCTCTTCAGTACTTCAAATTTGCTCCACAACTCTTACCTGTATGCCTACACCTCAAAAAGACACTCCAAGTTCCAGAAGACTCCAGAGACTTCTTCCAGATCAGCAAGCTTTGGGATCAACACTAAACTAGCCTATCATTCTAGAAACTTCTTCCTAAACCCTAGCTTAAACCCTAAGCTAAGCCTAACAAACTCTTTCTAGAAGTCTTTCAACAAACTTTTGGAGGGAACTCAAAGGCTTAGGGTTTGGGTACTCTATAAATAAGACCCTAGGCTCACATAAATAATTAATTATTGAATCAACCCAATTCTAGTTCATTTGAGAGCCATTTTATCTCTCTTAATCTTCTTCTTCCACAAGTCTAGAGAGAGGATTTGTGTGAAACCCTAACCCTAATTCCATTCAAAAGCAAAGAATCTCGAGTACCCATTCAAGCAAGAAGCCTTGCAACCTTTTAGGAGCCGAGCCGGTCTTCAACGGAGCAAGTGGTCCAAGCCGATTCGCGACTCACGAAGCCGAGTGAAGCCAAGTCAATAATTTAATTCTTCCTCTTGTAGTTCTTGAGCGACTGTAATTAAATTGTTGATATAAATAAAAGGTGAAATTCTTTTATCTTGTTTTCTTTAAATTCTTGCATCATGAGTCAATCTAAATTTCTAGTTATAATTCTTGTTGTGATGTTTGAGTAATACTCCGCTCGTCGAGGAGTCGAGACGATGAATAGAATGATGATGTAATATATCTTAAGTCGATTCTTGATTCCTACGAGTTTTGTAAACCCTAGAAAATTCAAGAACCGATGACCCATTTCGTTGCGATGCTTTCGTGATTGATATCGCTCGAAATTGGGGAGTTACGATCGTTTCTTGAAATTGCTAGAGGCTAGAATGTGAATGATATCGACGAAAGAAAAAAGGGTTAAACGATGAAACCCTAGTTTCATCAAGAAAGCCCTAACTCTCGTCGATTATCATCGATCTAGTATCAATCCTTCGAAGGGCAAGAACACGAAATCTTGAGGTTACATCACGTCTATAGATCCGATCGATTCCTACGAGTCTCATTTAGATTCTTGACATTTTGGTTGGAAATATTATCGAAACCCAATTCTTGATTGTTTATCAGTTTCTTGATTCTTGAGTAAACTCGTGACACCTGAATCAATTGATAAATTCTTGAATCATGTTTTCTTTTCTTTTCGATTAACTTTTCGATTAAAACAAAGCAAATATAAAAACGAATCGCACAATCCCTGTGGACGATCCGCACTCACTTACAATCTACATCTGACACCGTAGTTGATTGCGGTCAAATATAATTTTTTGGTTGTGATTTCTTTACAATTTTCTACTATACACACCGAAAACTTGATCAATCAAGGCCATTCGAGCGCAGCGACAGGAGGTTGTCACCCCTGTTACCCAGTTGTTCCTTGCGATCGGCATGCAGCATTCCGTCACCTACATAGCACCAGTGGATGCAGCCCCAGTTGACGAGATACGTATTGCAGAGACTTTGGGAGTTCCGGAACCGTGGAGGACTCGTACCGGTGTACCAGCCCAGATACAGAGGCCTAGTCGTCGAGACAGCTTTCGTGACCGTCGCGGGAGTAGCAAAGGTTTGGGAAGAGGAGAGTCGTGTTAGCTAGATCAGCCGTTTGTTGTGTTAATTTCTGTCAGCGATTCTTTTGTTGCGCAACACGTATTTCAGTCGTGTGCCAATCGGTTAAGAGATTCATCCATCACTTGATCCTTCTAAAGATATTGGATTTGACGTTCTCCTGGGTACAGACTGGTAATCTACGTGCTAGGCGTCTGTGGACTACCGTGAGGAAACAGTCAGGTTTTGTTTTCCCGGCAAGTCAGTTCTTGTTTTGCGGGAGGACAGTGGTGTCGCCTCTCACAGCTTAAATTCAGCCTTTTCGCTAGTCGGCTTTTGAGGAGAAGATGTCGAGGACTCTTGGCATTCAATCGTGATACCGGATCCACAGTGGGCCTGTTGGACCGGCTTTCCTTCGTGCGAGAGTTTTCCGACGTTGTTCCAGATGAGCCGGCGAAGCTTAGGGAACTTAAGGATCTGCTGCAGAGTTGCTAGATAGGTGGGGCTTGTGTGTCTGAGTGTTTCGCATTGGGGAGCTCCTATTTCTGTTCGTCAAGGAGAAAGACGATAGTTTGAGGTTTTGTATTGATTGATCGTCAATTGAACCGGCTTACGGTGCGGATAGGTATCCTTTACCTCGCATTGACGATTTCTTCGATCAGCTTCCGAGTGCGAGACATTTTCTAAGTTTTTTTGGGATCAGGTCATCATTCTTGTGGGTTCGGAGTGATGACATTCCTTAGACTACCTTGTGCGTGCTACGGGCTTTGTGTGTTTTGGTGGTGTCATTGGACTCACTAATGCCCTTGCAGCATTCGTAGATGTGATGAACCAGATTTCTTTAGGCCGTTCCTCGACCGGTTATTGTTGTGTTATTGATGACATTCTGGTCTATTCAATGTGTCGTAAGGGATAGGAGTAGCACTTGAGGATTTGTTTTGCAGACATTGGGAAAGCCCCGGCTGTTTGCTAAATTTTAGAGTATTCCTTCAGGCTTGTTTGTGTTGACTCCTAGGTATTGTAGTTACGGGAGACGGTTTTCATATGGTTCCGAGGAAGATCGAGGCCGTACAACTTAGGCCCAGACTTGTATTCAGGACAGAGGTCCGCAGATTATGGGCTAAGCAGGTTTTCACCGCCGTTTCATGCAGGATTACTAGTGTAGTGTTGCACCGTTGACTGGACTGACCAGAAAGGAGGTTCCTTTTCTTAGGAATGAGGCATGCATGCGGTGTTTTCAGCAGTTGAAGATTCGGTTGACAACTGCACCAGTTCTTTCTTTGCTTTCTGGTTCGGGCGACTTTGTTGTTTAACTGTGATGTTTCGCGAGTGGGGCTCGATTTTGCGCTGATGTGGTACTATAGAGTTATCGCTTTTTCTTCTTTACAGTTGGAGGAAGTACTAGCAGGATATCCCACTCATGATTTGAAGATGGGCGTGGTGGTCTTGCGTTGGAGATTTGGAGACACTACTTGTTTGGAAAGTCGTGTCAGATTTTCATGGACCACCAGAGCTTAATGTACATCTTCCTGCAGCGGGTTTTGATTGTTGAGATAGTCTTCTGCAGATTTACAGTTCTTGTGCGATCGTTGAGTACAGCTTAAGTTCGCCTCTACTGAGGGGACAGCTTGCTCATGTCCGCGCCCGTCCGCTTTTCCTTAATCGCTTTCGCGAGGCACTGCCCACGGATGCTCGTTCGTCAAAGATTCTGAGCATACCCGGCTGGGTAATGATTCAGAGTCCTTGATTTGTGACAAGGGTGTGCTAAGTTTAGGGACGCGTTTGTGTACCTGGTACTATTGGGTAGAGACGTGAAATCCTAGAGCAGGCACATCTGTCAACTCTCTGTACTCATTCAAGTTCCACCAACAATTGACGTGACTTGTGAGATAGTTACGGGTGGGCAGGGATGTAGAGTGAAGTTTTGGGTTTCGTTTAAAGGTGTCTGTCTTGATGTGTTCTAGTGTTGAGCATCTGAGACCTGCTGGAGAGTTACAACCTTAACCGTTCCGGAGTGGGAATGGGAGCAGGTCTCCATGAATATTCGTTGTGGCGTCTACCCAGGTTTAGTCAGGGTGTGACTCCATTCGGATGCTAATTGTCCGGTTATACTCGGGTTGCTCAGTTGTTCTTTGTTAAGTTTGTGCTTTGCACGGAGTTCTTTCATGGGTCGTATCCAATGAAGGCACCCTGTTCGCTTGCCGTCTTGGGTAGGAGCTTGAGGAAGCCTTGGGTATTAGTTGAGCTTTAGCTCCGCCTTTCCATCCGCAGGATGATGGTTTAGTGAGAGCGGGTTATACTGACTCTGGAGGATATGCTTGTGCGTGCGTACTAATTGTTGTCGGCAGTTGGGATCGTCACTTGCCATTGTTAGGATTCTCCTTCGATAGCTGTTATCAGAAGGCACTCCAATTGGCAACCTTTAAGTTTTGTTTGTTAGGTGGTGTCGATTTCCAGTCTGTTTTTCTGACTCTGCGAGATTAGGATTTTTTGGACCCCGGCTAGTTTAGAGACTTCGGAAATGATCGAGTTCGTTCAGGTCAGGATGATGACAGCCTAGTGCAGACAGAGGTCTTATGCCGACCGTTGTGGTCGCAGACTTGAGTTCGCAGTAGGAGCTCATGTATTCTTACGGACTTTTCCGAAGAATGACGTGTTGAGTTTTGGGAAGCTTATCCCAGAATTGTAGGTCCTTTTAAGATCCTTAAAGCGAGTTAGTTCCGTTGTCTTTGATTTGGCACTTCCGCCCAGATTATTGAGTGTTCACCCCGTATTCCTTGTGTCGATACTTTGCAATTACCTACATGACCTTTCTCACATGATTCAGCATAAGACCATTTAATTTGGACTCGATCTTTTCGTTCACCAGCAGCCAATTGTGCTAATGGCTCGGCAGGTGGAGGAACTTCGGTCAAGGGTCTTGCCATCTGTGGAGGGTTTCCTTCGACGTAGCTGTATATTAAGGTGATCACTTGGGAGGCTGCGAGCGAGATTTGGGAGTTTAGTAATCTTCTCTTTGAAGGTACGCTTAGTGAAAATTTAAAATTCGGGGACGAATTATTATAAAGGGGGGAGATTGTAACGTTTTAGAAATCGTTTTGCGAATTTTTCCGTTTTAGAATAAAATTATCGGTGTTTTCCCTTTTAACCCAATTGTGATCAAACTTCCGTAGAAACATGCCGGCACCTATTTTAGCTAAAATAAAGCTAGTGTGCAAGTTTTGGGGGTCTATGAGAAGTTTTGGTTCACATAGAATTTTTCCTAAAATAATATTATTTTATTGCTTTATTTGTGCACTTTATTAGTGGTAACTATTTTTTTATGTGGGTAAATTAATACTAATGTGGTTTTATACTAATCTAATCACTAGATATTTTGTTAAACCATTCATTCCAAATATATAGATATTTTATGTTTAAAATGAATTTTTTAAAGAAAAGAAATGGTGACTAATGCTATTTTTTTTGTTTTATTATGCAATTACTTTATTTTCCTTCTAGAAAATTCCATAAATTTCCACAAAACCCTAACCCATCATGCCTTGGCCGAAAATGCATTCCATTTGCTGCCCTTCATCATTTTCCACTCATTTCTACTCTTTTTACTTCAAAACAATGATGAAAAATCCAAATAAATTCATACAAATTCAAATATAAATCAAACCCATCATTCTTCTTCTTCAATCATGCTTGGATTTTCATTTTTGTGGGGATTTTGGAGACTAATTTTGGAGATTTTTTCTAGTTTTTGAAATCAAGTTTGTGGTATAAATCATAACTCTAAGCTTAAGTTCTTTTATTAATACTTTAATTAGCTTAATTAGATGTTTAATTTAAGCTTTTAAATTCATGTTTTCAAATTCAAGTTATCATTTTTATAATCAAATTAGGGTTTTGATTAGTGGAATGGTTATTTAATATGTTAAGCTTGATGAAAATTTAATCAAGTTGCTAATTTGTTAAATGATATTTTCCTAATCGGATAATTAAGCTAATTAGCAAACTAAACTTTTGCTAATACTAATTAGTAAAATCTAAAATTTTAGTAAAGGTTTAAATGGTTTAACCTTGCGATTTGAAGATGTTTGAAAATTATAGTGTTGGTAAACTTGTAGTTTTGTGCTAAAATGATAAATACTGCTTACTAGATTTCGGTAACTTTTAGGCGTAGGTTTCTTTTGACGTTGCGGCGTTAATTATATTGATTCCACGTTTATTATTGTGTTTTGAACTCGCGATCGGTACGATCGGGTTCTTAGCTTGGTAGTTGTGTCGCTTTGCATTCTTAGCTAAGGTCGTGCCGATGTCGTTTGTGTCTTTGTGTAGCTTTTGCTCTTGAGTTGGTTTCGTAGTGTCGCTACGCGCGTTAGCCACAATACGAACACATGAGAGTAAGTTTTGTGTTTTCGCGTTGGTCAGCGTAGTTGGTACGCGTTTTGGGTTTATTGCTAATATATATCTGTTATATTGTTATATGCTTTCAGGATCGCAGGCGGGGACTTCGGGCGCTGCGAACAGGGGAAAGCGAGTGGTAAGCTTTACTTAGCCAGGAGCGTTAGTGAGTAGATTTAACATCTACAGGGGAATCGCGCGCATGGCGTTATGCGTCTGGGCTAGAAATGATTTGACTTGTCATATATTCTATTTCATATTTAAAATTGCGCATATATTTTATTGCTTAGATATTGTTGTGCTTGGACTAGTATCCTTAGGACACTGCACTATTATTGACGATTCATGTTGCACGAGCACTGATTGTATGCCACACACACCGTCAATAATTGCCATGTCACGCACAACCCACTAATAGATATGATATTGTTTGGTTAGGGACATTGAGACATTAATTAATATTTCTTTATGCATATGAATTGTAGCATACTTGTTGATCGCACGCTTTTGGCGTGTCGGATGTTCAAAGAATTAAAGTGTAACCGCGATCAGGACGGTGTCGCTTTGCAGCTAGCCGGTGAGCACGGGTCGGTCCACAGGGATATGGTGTATCTTACCTTCTTGTCTTAGACGAGTCAATAAAGAATCTGTATGTTTGTTCGGTCTAACCTATGTGTTTAGTTGCAAGTATAAAGTTGTTAAGAAAAGATACGAAATTGTAAGCTAAAGAAATCCGTACTCAAAACCTTTGAGCCGAGTCTTGACCAATTGAAGCTAAGCAATCGGCAACAACGTGGATTAGGGGATTTAAGCGCGGTATTCGTGGAATCCGGCTTATTTACCCTTGTCCTTGCGTTCTAGTCTCTTGCTTTCGCCTCCGGCCAAACCGAACGCAACCGGTCGCGGTTAGGGATCACCGTTACTTTGTCAGGGTAGGGTGCCTAACGGAGCGCTTGCGTATGGTTTGGGCGAAGTTCAAATGGAAAATAACGGGAAAAGGAATTGGCAAAGAAATGTTAACTTATAATACCGTATTTCTTCTTAACAATAATAATTACATTCATTCACAAGAAAGAACCAAAAAGAGAGAACAAAAAGAAAAGAACAAAGAAAAGAAAAGATACAAGTATTAAGTGCATGAAATAAATTGCAAGTAATTAAAGACAAGGTAATAAAAAGAAAGTAATAGAAAGCGATAAAAAGAATACGAAACTAGGACTCAAGACAAGCATGTGATCAATAGCCAACCCTTAAACTTGCAAGCTCAATGAAGAGGTTGCAAGATCAAGGGAAGGGTAGAGAACGCATGTGAAATGAAGTGCTAGTCCCGTGAGAAAATACGACCCTTGAGATCAATAACTAACCCTTAACCATTCAAGCTCAATGAAGAGGTTGAATGATCAAGAGAAAGCAAGAATCTCAAGGGGAAGAAGAAACACAATAGAATGATACAAAACCCTCATCTTCATTAATCTCCCACTCAAAAGCTCTCACTACAATTTCATGGAAAAAGAATGAAGAAGAAGAAGAAAAAAGAACTAAAACTACAAAAGAAAGATGAACAAAAGAATGCAAAGAATGACCCTTGGCTTTGGCAAGTTCTGCTGTATTTATAGGCAGGAGAATGGAGTTCTAGGGCAACCACCAGACCAGAAATGGAATACCAAAAATACCCCCAAAAAACGACAACCTGAAGAGAAAGTACGGCCGCGTTTCCGCGGCCAATACCCCCTATTGGCCGCGGAAACGCGGCCAAGTGGTGGGATTGATGGGTCCAATTTGGTGGCTGTTCCTGGTTTGCTGCGCCCTGTTGTCTGGTACATATATTTTCTGATAATTTCTTCCAGAATATCAGCAGAATTCATAGTCCAAGATTGTTATCTTTTCTTCACTTTTGACTTTATCTCTCTTGAGCTCCGCGCACCCATTGATTCTTGTGCTGCCCCCCTCATGCTCTGTGCTTGTCCGAGACACGAATGACCACTGTCATATGTCTTGTCTCTGGAACAGGTACTCGGCACTGGACGGATATGGATGACCGGAACCCGGCTTTTATCTGCTGTGACAGATGTTCTGTATTTGGTGTAACTGTGGAGATTTTGTCTTGATTTGCAATGTTTGGACTGAAAACCTGTACTCTGTAAATATGTAACAAACACGGATTAAAAGTACCTACCTATAAACAACCGAGCGTAAGAATGGGCGGTATAAAATGCAGTATTCTGGTATGAACAAACACCCCCAAACTTAACCTTTGCTCGTCCCGAGCAAAACCAATTTTTCACAAAAAAATAAAATCCTAACCGCACTTTCGCAGGGAATGCGATTGCACTGAGCGCGTGCAACAAGCCGTTAAACCTCTAGGTGTCCCTAGTAGGAGGAGTGTTGTCTCCTGAGGGTTTTCAGCGGATACTACCCACAAAATCCGGTCAAGCTAGTTTTGCAAAATAACTATGATTCAAACCCTAAAGTTTTTGTTTCAGAAAATAACAATTCTATAATCCTAAATCTAGACTATCGAACCTTTATTTTTCACACCTCGCTTCTTATTTAACTACAGATTTTATATGTCTTCACGTGCAGTGCAATTAGTGTCGTTAAGTTCCAGAAGGATCGATTAAAGTCATCATGTCGCACAATAAGGCCCAGATAACAATTTTAAAAGGATCACATAAGTTTTATAAAGAGTTAAGCATTTTTCAAGTTTCGTTTTCCAGTAAGGTTTCAACTTCAGAATTTCTATCTTCCTTAACAGGAAACTAAGTCGTATTTTTCACTCCACCTTTTTCTTATTTTCATTTCATACACACCTCTGTGAACGTGCAATAGTCTTTATCATAGAATAAAACCTTCATATCTCCGTTAAAATTTTTATAAAAGCCTGTCTTTTATTAAGATTATTCTCACACAAAGAACCGTTAGGAATTTTAACTCGGAGAGAACACTTGCTTGACTTTGTTTTAAACTGGACTTTCTAGGCTTCTTATCGAGCTTTGGGCCAATGCACCCAAACCAGTTGGTTTTAGGGCATTAGGTGTAGAAACACCCCAGCGGACTTAATTACTCAAGTTACCTAGGTCCAAAAACAAAAGACAGTTCGGCGTGAAAATCAGATGATTTAATACGAACGGAGATATAACCGGCAATTAAAATATTTTTTTGGATAAAAGACGTGTTTAGTGGGTTTGGTGTGTAATCATTCCAATCAAGTTTCAGATGGGTTATTTTTCAGACTTAGCTCCAATTACGGCATCAATAACATTCCTTTATATTCGCTTTACTTCATAAACTATTCTTGACATTACTTATTTCAGAACAAACCTATTTGATCCTCAGAAAATCATTTATCTGTTTAAAAGTTTAAACATGAAAGACTTGTCATATAATTCCCAAAATCTTACGACACGTGTAGTGTGATGTAAAGACGTATATCAGCTATAGTTAACTTCAAAGGAGAGTTATCTTTCAGGTTTTCAAAATCTAAACATAAGATTTAGTTATTCCTATTTTTTCAAACAAAAACCGTCGAATGTTGAATCAGAGTTCTTCCACAATCTAACTTGACAAAAAGGTTTTTATATTTTTAGAAAATTTTCAGATTTTTATGGATTTTAATAAGGTATGCAAATGCAAAATATACAAATGAATGCGAAGGAAGAAAGCTTACCGAGCACACCCCCAAACTTAAACTTGACAGTGCCCTCACTGTCAGGCTATACTAAGAGGGTCAAAATTGCCGGTGCTCCCTAAAAACGATTATATACAAAACAAAAAGGAAAACAAAAAATATATACAAAAAGGTGCCCCCCCCAAACTTAAGTAAAACAGTGTTTCCACTGTTAAGCGTTGAAATTCAGGATTAGGGGGGAAAGAAAACAGTATCAAACTATACAAGGCCTTACACAGGCCAAAAGTTAACACCAACCATTCAAAGATTTTATCGCTATAAAGCAATGGTTGGTGGAAGAAGGCGTAGAGAAAAGAGAAGGACAATACGCAAGACCGTATGCGAAGAGAAGCGGGATACGGTCTCGGTATATGAGAGGAAGAAGAATGGCGGAAGGGAAAAAGAAGTGGAATACGAACTTGAGGGTGCAAATGGAGTAAATAGATTAGCACAATTTGTGATGACAGATGTGTGAAAAGTGATTGTGCTAATATATTTACTCGTCGAGAAATGGGGCAAATCCCTCAAGGTTCGTAAGAAGCCATGGGTACGCCGAACTTGGTAAACCAGACATATGAAATGTAAGTGAGACGGGTTCTTGCAAGGTCGGAACGATGGAAATGATGGAGGAAAGTGGTTGAGGAAGGGTATCGGTTAAGGGTTCTGGAGGGTGTACACAGTCAGTGAAAGGAACAGAATGAATTGGAAAATCCGACTCATCATCTAGAACTGCTTCATCCTCAAAAATATCCTCAAAATTCTCCTCAAAGTTAAGCTCATCCATGCATATTTCATCAAAATCTAGACGCATATGGGGTTCGGGAAAAACAGTTAATGACTCGGGATGATGACCTGGAGAGACAAACTCAGCCAAATTTACGGGTTCATCATCCAAAATATCCCCAGCGTCAATATCCTCAATCAAGTGAAAATCAAAATTCTCTGACACCTCATCAAAAGCATGGATATTAATCGATTCTGGTTCTAAGATATAGGTGTAGAGGTCAAAAGGATTCGGTATGGTTTCACTTGGAAGGGACCCTTCACAATCGGGCAAATCAAACACTACGAAGTCGCACAACTCATTCATCATTCTATCTATAATTAATGAATCGGTTGGAACACTAGATAGACATTCAAAACCGGAGTTGTGGGAGTCAAGATGAATTGGGTAGGCTTGATTCGGAAGGGGGTACATCTCACTCTCTCCACTCAAATTCTCAGCCTGTCCTACCGCCTCTTGATACATTGGAATATTTGGAGCTAGTTGAAAACTAGCTACCGGGTCACTAGGTTGTATGAGGGCGGCCATGGACGCATTCAAATCCATCATCTGTTGACTTGACGCTACCCTAAAGTCTTCCAAGGACTGTTCTAGACTAGACATTGGTTGTGAAGGGGTTTCAGTAAAAGATTCAAAGTTGTTTGGATACTGAAAATTCCCAAATGGCGGTTCAGAAACAATGTCTAGGGAAGGTGAAAAAGTCGGGTAGGACTGGTAGGAATTGAATGGCTGGACAGGAGCAGGATCAACATTTGGATAAGAAGGTGAATGGAATTGTTGATCCCAAGAATTTGAAGTGGTGAAAGGAGTGAAAGATCGGCTACGGGATTGTTCAATACGTTCAGCAATAAACATTGGTCTTGTGGCTACAACTGGACTTTCAAAAGGGGTATCAATGCAAGAAGGGGTGAATGTTTGAAACGGTTGATACGAAGTGGATTGCGGGGTCCAGTTGTTCGTCCTAGACGCGTCTATCCGATCTTTCAGTGAAACTTTGGGCATGGAGGGGTCGTTCGATGTTCGGCCAAAGCAAGAACCGTAAGAAGTAATGTCTGGTTGTGGGTACCAAAGTTCGGCAAGAGTTTTGCGAGATGGAGTACCCATGATATGAAGAGAGAGAAAGAAAGGTAGAGAAAAGGAGGGGAAAAAGAATGTGCTTTTTTTTTATAGTTTATATATTAACAGAAGAATGAAATATACACACAAAAAGAATATGGATAAAAGCAACCAAGACACAAAAATACCACACACCTAATCGTTCTAGGGTTCACCTAGGTCAACTAGACCTGCTCCAGAACTTGATTGTCGAAGTAAAACTGTGTCGAGAAACGGGCTCAAGATACACTGATCACGAGGCCAGGTAAGTGCAGAGATAAGGGGAGGTTTTCCAACGCTTTCGCGAAGTTCCTTAATTAAATAACCCTTTCTCTTTTGGCGGTTTCGCCGTTAACACTTTCCTAGACACCCCGTAAACAATATACCGTTAAGCGAGGTTCTAAACACAGTTAACTTCTCCTAGTGAGCGCGAAGTCCTTAAGGCTTAAATTCTAATTTCTTTTTAAAATTTGTGCGGGTAAACGTTATGCTCAAGTTCGTGATTTGTGGGCCACGGAAAAGGTGATGAAATCCTTTACCGTATGTTGTGGGGTTCGCTTGCCCTTAAGTCCGTATTAATGTATGCAATGCGCAATTCAATAAAAATTCTATAAAGAATCAAACAATCGTTTTTTATTTTAAGCACGGCACTGCAAAAAATACGGGTTAGTCAATTTTTAGCGTTTGCTAGCGAACTTGCAAAGAATTGTGTAAAGAATAGTATATTGGATGCGTCGGATTTGAGAAGAAGGTGTTAGTAAAGTACGTACCGTTAAGTTTTTTGGGTTAGGAAACCCCCGTTGAATCAAATCCGGTAAGCTTGAAAAGTTTGCTTGCGCGGGTCAAACTGCCCGGATCTTTGGCACTGTACTTCGTAATCACCTTAACTTTGAACGTACACTTTGCTCCCACAATCGCAGTTTGCAAATACGCAAAATTCTGCACACTTGCCCAAAAAAATGATCAAAAATAACAAAAATATTTATAAATATATACAAAAAGAATATTAACCCGAATAACAAGAAAGAAAATACGCTACCGTCTCCCCGGCAATGGCGCCATTTGATCGCACGCTTTTGGCGTGTCGGATGTTCAAAGAATTAAAGTGTAACCGCGATCAGGACGGTGTCTCTTTGCAGCTAGCCGGTGAGCACGGGTCGGTCCACAGGGAGATGGTGTATCTTACCTTCTTGTCTTAGACGAGTCAATAAAGAATCTGTATGTTTGTTCGGTCTAACCTATGTGTTTATTTGCAAGTATAAAGTTGTTAAGAAAAGATACGAAATTGTAAGCTAAAGAAATCCGTACTCAAAACCTTTGAGCCGAGTCTTGACCAATTGAAGCTAAGCAATCGGCAACAACGTGGATTAGGGGATTTAAGCGCGGTATTCGTTGAATCCGGCTTATTTACCCTTGTCCTTCCGTTCTTGTCTCTTGCTTTCGCCTCCGGCCAAACCGAACGCAACCGGTCGCGGTTAGGGATCACAGTTACCTTGTTACGGTAGGGTGCCTAACGGAGCGCTTGCGTATGGTTTGGGCGAAGTTCAAATGGAAAATAACGGGAAAAGGAATTGGCAAAAAAATGTTAACTTATAATACCGTATTTCTTCTTAACAATAATAATTACATTCATTCACAAGAAAGAACCAAAAAGAGAGAACAAAAAGAAAAGAACAAAGAAAAGAAAAGATACAAGTATTAAGTGCATGAAATAAATTGCAAGTAATTAAAGACAAGGTAATAAAAAGCAAGTAATAGAAAGCGATAAAAAGAATACGAAACTACGACTCAAGACAAGCATGTGATCAATAGCCAACACTTAAACTTGCAAGCTCAATGAAGAGGTTGCAAGATCAAGGGAAGGGTAGAGAACGCATGTGAAATGAAGTGCTAGTCCCGTGAGAAAATACGACCCTTGAGATCAATAACTAACCCTTAACCATTCAAGCTCAATGAAGAGGTTGAATGATCAAGAGAAAGCAAGAATCTCAAGGGGAAGAAGAAACACAATAGAATGATACAAAACCCTCATCTTCATTAATCTCCCACTCAAAAGCTCTCACTACAATTTCATTGAAAAAGAATGAAGAAGAAGAAGAAAAAAGAACTAAAACTACAAAAGAAAGATGAACAAAAGAATGCAAAGAATGACCCTTGGCTTTGGCAAGTTCTGCTGTATTTATAGGCAGGAGAATAGAGTTCTAGGGCAACCACCAGACCAGAAATGGAATACCGAAAATACCCCCAAAAAACGACAACCTGAAGAGCAAGTACGGCCGCGTTTCCGTGGCCAATACCCCCTATTGGCCGCGGAAACGCGGCCAAGTGGTGGGATTGATGGGTCCAATTTGGTGGCTGTTCCTGGTTTGCTGCGCCCTGTTGTCTGGTACATGTATTTTCTGATAATTTATTCCAGAATATCAGCAGAATTCATAGTCCAAGATTGTTATCTTTTCTTCACTTTTGACTTTATCTCTCTTGAGCTCCGCGCACCCATTGATTCTTGTGCTGCCCCCCTCGTGCTCTGTGCTTGTCCGAGACATGAATGACCACTGTCATATGTCTTGTCTCTGGAACAGGTACTCGGCACTGGACGGATATGGATGACCGGAACCCGGCTTTTATCTGCTGTGACAGATGTTCTGTATTTGGTGTAACTGTGGAGATTTTGTCTTGATTTGCAATGTTTGGACTGAAAACCTGTACTCTGTAAATATGTAACAAACACGGATTAAAAGTACCTACCTATAAACAACCGAGCGTAAGAATGGGCGGTATAAAATGCAGTATTCTGGTATGAACACTTGTATACCTATATGCTTACACATATGCCTTGACATACTTACACGCTAGTTACCTGTATACCTATAGGGTATTGTACCATTAGTGATAGGTACATACACACATAATGACATAGCTACATGTATACTTTGCATACATACTTCACTTATACACAGGGGGTATATTACATCATTACTCATAGATAGATACATATAGCTTGCTATACCTTTATGTTTACACATATACCTAGTTATAGCTACATGTTTACCTTTACTTGATATTATATAGACTTGGAGAAGTTAGGAACCGCATGATTTATATGTTAACTTGTTACAGTTAAATAGCGGCTTTTCGTTTATATGCTCGCATTTCAGATTTATGATGCGTATATTATATTCATGGATTTTCGCATTGAGATATGGATTTTTCATGATGTTTTCTGGATTTGAGGACTGTGGTAGTTTCATGAAATTATGCATTATTTGGAAAACTCGTTTTTCCTTGATATGATATTTCAGCAGCCACCATGAGATTTATCGGTTCTTATATATATATACCCCGCACGAGGAAATGAGGGGTCCGTGTGCGGGTACATGGTGGGGCCCGGAAGTACCCCGGGGCAAGGGTTGTGGAGTAGACGATGAGTTAGTGGGGGAACCATACCATCCGATGACATTACCAATGACTCGGCGGTTATCATGGGGATACCGACGGGAGTCTTGTACGTATGGATACGTCGAAAGGCGAGGGTCAGAGCTAGGCACTCGAGCTTTTAGTATAGCGTATGATAGGTACCTATCGGGGGGCCAGTCTTGGTGACAACACCTGATAGATCAGCATTTCTGTGTCGATGCTTGACACATTGGTTTCATGATATTTCTTTTTACTCCTAAGTATATATAACAGTGGAATGGGACGCTGTTATATATGCATTTACACCAATCTTAGTAGAATGGGACGCTAATATATGTGTCTTGATATCAATTTATATACATCATATTTATTCATGCAAATATATTTAGGGTGTTAGAATTTTAGTTGATATTGGATTTGGGTTATAGGAGATTTATTTGGGATTTGATACAGGATATATATGAGATTGTTGATTTTGTACATTCAGGATATATGAGATTTATTCGATATTGTACATTAAGGATTTGTGAGACTTATATGATATGGGAGCCAATTTGGGGGCTGATTTGAGGAATTGGGATTTGGATTGTCTTGATGGATTGTGATCCTACCACGATGTCAGGATTCCATGGAAATGACATATTTCATTCCGTACTCCTCATTTATTGTTTATGCACTGCTTCACGTATTAGTAGTACCTGTTAGTGTACCTTTCATGACTGTTGCATTTACATACTTCATTTTATATGCATTGCTTCATGTGTTAGTTGTACCCGTTAGAGTACCTTTCATGCCTGTTGCATATATACATTTTCATATCATTATTGCATGATTATTGCTTACCGATTGTCATATTATTATTGCTTCATGTATTAGTTGTACCTGCTGGTGTACCTTTCATGATTATTGCATTCATATGACCTTTTATTGCTATTAATTGCATATGTTAGATTCACGCTGTACGTGCATACTTGCGATTACCTGCATATGTTATTTACTATTCACGAGTTGGTAACTCACCCCCGTTGTGCCACAGGGTTTTGCAGGTGTTTCCCCAGAGTAGTCGAGGCAGGCTATTCATCTATCTTATCATCTTTTGCTGCGGATACCGTATCGGTTCACAGTGGGCAGTTTGCTTAGGTGGGTTTTGTGGTTATTCGTTGTTTTATTGTATATTCGTTGTATCGATGTACTCTCCATCTACCATTATCTTGTATGACTTAGAGACTTGATTTGAGGGCGATATTGTATATTTTGGTGACTTGGATGACTTTTATGCAGTTTTACTTATATCGTCTTTTAATTTTTCGCTACGGCGTCGTATATCTGTTGTGGTGGTTGTTTTCCGCCGTTGTGCGTGGATTTTCTCCCGTTAGGGATACCTTACTTTATATTTAGGTTGTACCCATTTTTGGGGTTGGTCTTTACAAAGGAGGTGCTGCCGAAATTTTGAAGAAAATAAATTGGACTTAAAGAATTTATACTTGAGATTTTCAAAAATTTAAACAATGTTTCTTATCTTTTCTTATCTTTTAATGGTTTAGATTTCTGGGTTTTGGCTTTCTTTTACTGTGTTACGCCTGTAGACGTTGCGTAGTATTAGGGCCGTCACGTGCCAATTTCGGGCCGTGACAGTGTATGAGACTTACACTATACTTAAGATAATATTAGGGTTTTTATCTATCCAAGTAATTAAAAATTGATGGAAATTTTGTCATGGCTAGAAGCTTGGAGAAACTTGTAGTGTCCAATGACTTAGTCCACTAGTTTTGTTTTGCTTAAGATATTTATTAAGTCAACCATTATCCTTAGCCATATTTTAGTCTCTACATGAGTTAGTGTATGATACAAACTCACCCATGGTTTCTATTCCCACCTCATGAGTTCCATTCTCTTCTCCACTTCATCTTCTTCCTCATCTCCAAAAGCTTTCTACGGTTTGGAGAGTTGAAGAATCCTAGTGAAAAAAATAAATCTAAACTGAGCAAAATTCCTACTTCATCATCCTCCACTAGATTAGCCATTTAGTTTAGGTTGTTTGCTTCACTAAATCCTAATTTAGTGAAGTGGTAGCTTGAGGTTGTGTCTCCTCGACGTAGATCATCTTCGGTCTCGAAGACTTCAAGCAAGCTTGTTCCGTTCATCTTGTGAAGCCTTTCAAGAGTCTGGGAGTTCACTACTTGGAGCGAAGGGACTACTGCACGGAGCTATTGAAGTGAAGGACCAGTCTACAAAGGTTGTATTCCTTGTTCACTTTGTTTGGAAATTTGTTTGCATGCTGGATTCGTCTAATTTTCTAGTTAAGAATATAGGGTTAGGGTTGTTTAGCATGGAAATTTTTGGAAATGGGCATGGACGATGCCTCCCAAAACCTTGCTGTTGTGCTACGCATCCCTACAGTGTTATCAGAGCCATGCAAGAGAATTAGACGATGTTTGTTAGATTACGAAACCGAAACTACTCCGAATCATGCATCACTAAAACCAAGTTTCTGTCATTTTTTAAATGGCTCTAAATTTTTTTTAAGCAATTGCAGAATGTTATATGAGATTTAAAATGAACACAGTAGAAATTTGAGCCCCACTCGCCGGAATTTGGCCGGCGACAATCATGCAAAATCCGAGCTCGCCGGATTAGTGGTGGAAATTTGGCTTCAAATTTTTGTGGTGTTCCAGTCTCTGGGTGGTGTTGCTTGTTTTTTCTAAGACTACATGTGATGTGGTCTTACTGTATTGGCAATTCGAAATGTTTCGTAATCGTAATTCTAACATCTTTTCTGGTTATTTAGAAGATGTTAAAAAGTTCGAACGGATATCAATAACCCATATTTTCCCTCGCTGGAAATTTTCCAAGAGTTGGATTTTTCCAAGTTTAAAATCTTCAGAAAATCTTGCAGGTGATTTTGAGGACCCTCTAGAAGAACGAAACCCTAACTCGATTCAGTGACCGTCAGAACCGCTACCAAACCCTAGGGTTTGCGGTAGTTCCGTGGCGCCATAGGTGAGGCAAGGGTTGACCCTTCTACGGCTGGTCCATAGGTGCTGTGGCATGTTCTGGGTATTTTTTAAACTCCGTTCAAGTGTTGAGCTCTTTGGGAAATTTTGGGTGTTTGTTGATTCGATCGAAAAGTTTAACATCGTCTAGCTATCTGTGATTGTGATACAATATTTGGAATCCACATAATTAGTTATGAGATAACTATTTTAAATTTTATAAATCAAGCAGTTTAGTCTCAATTGATCGGTTGCCACGGAATTTTGATATGTATCAAAAGTCCGTCGCAATCACGTAGCGTACGCGGATACTCACCGGGTAACCTTATTAGATAACCATGCCCCATAGCCCCGACCAAGTGACTGTAGGAGAACCCCATCGCCAAAACCATCCATTTAGGTGCTCGCGGCCGCGGTGTTCCGCCTAAGTGCACTTCGTCGTCGGTATCGGGGGTGCGGACGTCTACTAAAGTTTTCGACGAGCATTCGATCAGGTTATCTGGAATCTTGTTGAATTATCCGACAGGTTATTGGAAAGTATTTTCAATATCGAGACTAAAATGCGAGGTTTATAATTGTTAGGCATGCGATGTCTAAGGAATTCATTTGGTTAGGCATAAAATCCAAAGTATGTGATACATTGGGTTTATGATGTCTAAGGTGGTTGCGGAATCCAATTGTTGTAGGTTTTCACTTTCTTTTCTGCGACCGTAAGTGTAATATGTGGTGTATCGTCGGTTTCGGTGCTATATGTCAACGACAATTGGGATACACATATTTACTTACGTTTGTGACATGTGATGTTATGTGTTGCTGTGATATGTTATATTGGATCATCGCATTTTGGATAGCCGGGAGTTTTTATGTGAGATTAGAGTTTTTCATTTTCATTCATGTAAAAGCTTGTATGTAATATTCATTTATTTGGGCATTTCCGGGTTGAGGATGATGTCATCATTGATGTATATTATTTACTTTTCTGCATTAGGATAGACACAAGGTGGGGAGCACAAGTAACCGGGTTCTAGAGTCCAGTGGGAGACCATCTCGAGGAGTCGAGACCGGGTTTCCTAACTCTAGAATTGGTAGGGTTGCTTTTCGTCTCATAGGGGTCTAGGGATGTGGGTTTGGCTATTCATCGTGACCGTGGAATCCGCGTTTTTTATTTGTCTTAATTAAAACACGGAATTCCTAGTATATCCAATATTTCATATGTTATCTTCTGCCGACGATCTTCTGTGATGTGATCACTTGATATGTTGAGACGAATGCTTATATTATATATATGATATATAATAACTATTGCTGCTTCGTTTCTTCTGTAATGCTTAAGAAGCATAATTGATGGGACTTCATTAATGAGATTAATGAAATAAAAGAAACCCTAAAGATGTTGTAGAATCTTGTTTTAAAAACTGGTAGCTCTAGTTCTTGCTTTGCATAGCGGTATTCCTTGTAGAATATCCAGCACTATATTCGATAAGGAAAGAGTCGAGATCCCTCCACCGGGAGTGACTTCTTTAGCGAAACGGGCAGATGCTACAACCCACTCGGTTTGTCCTTTGACAGCCTTTTTAGTTCAAGCTTTGCATAGTGGTATTTATGAAATATCTATCACCTCATTCGATGAGGAAAGAGACTAGATCCCTTCACAGGGAGTGACCTATTTAGAAAAACTAGTAAAGCCTAAAAACACTCCTTTTCAAAATCACTCGATTCTACAACGATATCAAGTTCATTACGCAAAGGGTTTTCTTAAAAACCTGTTGTAGCTCTCCGTCATTTCAGATAAGGACCATTTAGTATTCGTTTTGCTTATGTTGACCTTTGTCAAAGTTGTAGTGTGCGGTAGCTGATTATTGCTGATCAACAAAGCATTTGATGCGATTGGATTAGGGTAGTCGTACGACCTTGTTGACCTCTGTCAAGGATCATGCGGGTGGGTTTAATTCAATCATGAAATGGCAGGTTGAACTTGATTAGCGCACTATAGTTTGTTGACCTCTGTCAAGGTCATAGGACGCTAGGGGTAAAATATTATCGAGAATTTCAAGTGTTGAAATTTGCAATGAAATTGCATACCTTCTATGAGATAGTTAGATCACGATACCCACTGCGAGTAAGAGTTACTCCTGGGAGAGTTTTGCACATTACAATTAGCCGATCAAGTAAGTGTCTAGAAATGTGTTAATAGGGTTACGCCCCTAGGAAAACGAGGTTTATTTTAATTAGGTCCATGCGAAAGCACGGGGAACCTCCCTCAAAGTACCGACACTGGCCTGGCCGAAAGATTGGCGAACTTGTAGGGTGTAATTAATCCCGACTAGTCTTACCTTTTAGGGTTTGAAGGAATATTTGATAAAAACAGTGGGTGTCATCCTGATTAGATTAAATAATAACCAATCTAATCTTGCAAGAGCGCACGCAGAGTGTTTTCTTCTATCTCTCTTCCTGGTAGAGACCATGCCACGCCTTAATCAAGATAATAATATGGATGCTTTGACCGAACCTGCTTTTTATACTGAGCTGGGGAACGTTGGTTTCCGCTCTATCTTATAATTGTTATATGTTTGAGCAGGAAATAAGGGAAAATCCGGATTCCCATGCCACCCAATCGAGGAATGAGAATGTTGATGCATATTCTTTAGGTGTGTTCATTACCGAGAACTGTTTCTCAGTATCCTCTACGTCCTAGGTATGAGATACCGGATAAGGATCCGACAGATGTAAGAGTTACATGGGCTACTGAGAGGTAGAGAACTGAGATTGGATGATATGTCTCTAAGTGTTAAAGAATGGTGCAATTGTTGCAGCCAAACCAGTTGGCAAATATCACCTTGTATTTATGCATTGATTCTGAGCAAATGTTATTAGATACCGAAACCGATATACAACATTACATCGATTTCTTTGTTAAGTTAAAGAAGGATATAATTTTGTATTGCTGGATAATGTTGTGAACATTTTCCTAAATCAAGAGTTGATTGGATCAGGCACGTTATATAATGGCATATAAGTTCAAAATCAAACCACAGTTCAAAGTATGTAGAACACACACAAGAGGAATATTTCAGAAATGAACGAATCCTTCTTGTTGCATTGTAGACTAGGTCATTTCAATGCGACACGACCGACTAAGTTACATAAGGATGAATATGAGAATCTGTTCGAATTTTCATTTTATGATACTTGCAAGTCTTGTCTCAAAGGTAAAATGACCAATACTCCGTTTACTAGAAACAGAGATAGAGTTATTGAACTCTTTGGACGGATACATGATGATATATACGGTCCTATGTCTAAAAATGCCAAGGTTGGTTCTTCGTACTTCATTATATTCACTGATCATCTCTCAGGTTTCATACATATGTTCCTGTTGGAACACATGTCTGAAACTTTTGAGAAATTCAAGGAATATAAGATTGAAGTTAAGAACCAGACGGGTAGAAGTATTAGGTCCTTAGATGTGAATAAGGCGGTGAATACTTGCGCATGGAGTTCCTGCAGTTTCTAAAAAGAGAATGGGATTCTCTCTCAGCTTACTCCTTCGCATACACCACAGCACAACAGTGTATCGGGGGGAAGGTATCGCACCCTATGAAATATGGCGCGCTCTATGATGAGTACTGCTGAGTTTCCTATTTCCTTTTGGTATTATGCACTTGAGAAGCTTCATACCTATTGAATGAGGTTCCATCCAAATCAGTGCCTACCACTCCATAAGAGACATGGAATGGGAAGAGACCATGTCTTAAACGAGTTAAGATATGAGGTTGTCCGGCCTATGTTGAAAGGCAGAATCCGGACAAACTCGAGGCAAGGTCAGTTTTGTATAAGTTTGTTGGATATCCCGAACATTTGCGAAGGTATATCTTCTACCCCAGTGAGGATCACAAGCTGTTTTGTTTCTCAGAATGCCATCTTTTTAGAAAAGGAATTTCTTATGAAGAAATTAATGGTCATAAGGTAGAACTGCAAGGAGTTCCAGCTGGACAAACTACTAGCTGATGATTTGGTGAAACCAAAGGATTCAATAGTCTTCAACGAACTTCAGCCTCTCCGCGAATCTGGTAGGTTCCTCAATCCACATAAGAGATACTACAGTTTCCTCGGTGACGGTGGGAGCAAGGATTGCATCATAGTTGATGATGACCCAAGTAGGTTCAGGCATGCCATCATGAGTGAGGACTCTGTGAAAAGGCTGGATGCTATGCTTAAGTCCATCAGGATCAATGCACGCAACGCGGGGATGGAACATCTGTTTTGATGTGGCAGTCAAAGTGTTTGACTTCATCAAAAAGGTAGATGAACCTTGTATATAAAAGAAGGTTGTAGACAGTAAGGTTTTCCTCCACGTATTGTACGTAGATGACATACTCTTGATAGGAAATGGTTTCCTATACTACACTCGGTCAAGCTCCTCTTATCACGAGAATTCTCCAAGAAAGATCTGGATGAAACTTACTACATCTTGTGGATTATGATCTATGGTGATAGATCTAAGTGGATGTTGGGAGTGCCCCAAATCTAGGTACATTAACACCGTACTAAAAGGCTTAAGTATAGAAGATTCCAAGCGTGGTGGTTCGCCCATTTACTCAGGAATCACTCTCTCCAAAAAGATGTCTTTTGAGATTGATTTGGAGAGAGCTCGCGTGCAAGGGATATCCTATACTTTGGCAGTAGGCTCTATCATGTATGCTATGTTATGTACCAGACCAGATGTAGCAAACTCACTAGGTGTAGTGATCAGGAATCAATCAGATCTTGGGAGAATCACTGGACAGCTGCGAAGGACATTCTTAAGTACTTGAGAAGCACTGAAGAAATGTTCTTGGAGTTCGGTAACGGTAAACTCCAGTGGGAGTCCTTTACAAATTCGAGCTTCCAGAGTGATAAGGTCGACTGAAAGTCAGTCACGGGCTTTGTCTTTACCCTTAGGAGAGGGACGGTATGTTGGAAGAGTTCTAAGCTATATACCGTGGCAGACTAGACCATAAAGGCTGAATACATCGCTACCAACGATGCTACCAAAGTGGATGTCTGGATATATTCTTGTTCATAAGATGAACATGGTTCCTACCATTGAGCATCCAATAACAGTTATTGTGACAACAATGGAGTTATGGCTTTGGCCTTGGAACGCCGGTCCAATCAGCGATCCGGACATATTCTAAGGACAGTATCACCTGATCACGGAGATGGTTGATCTCCAAGGGATCGAGGTAAGGAGAGTTGACGCGAAGGATAACACGGCGGATCCACTCATAGAGGCCTTTCCCTAAAAAGACTTCTATAGGACTTTGAGTATGAGATACTACAATAAATGGCCCTAGTGCAAGTGGGAGATTGTTAGTTATGTGTATGCCCTAGAGGCCATTACTGTATATGTGATGTATATTGTAGTGGATGCATGGACATATATAGGGAGGACTTTCTTGCTCGACATGATAGTATGCTATCTGGTTGCTCTTTATATTAACATGTACACTTATTATATCTCTATTACATGTTGATAAAGCCCTTAGGATGAGTACTTGACTACCAGGATTATTATGCTGATCATACTAGTGGGGACATGGTAGTCGGTAAGTACATCCTTCAACTGTTCCTAGTCATGTGAGTATTGAGACAGGGCATCGATATTCCAGAGTAGACTAGCGTATACGGTTCTCGACCCATATAATGGGCGATGGATGATCCCACATCCATTGGTGTTGACATCACAGATGGTATACGGGTTCTCAGTAGAGACTGGGTACACTGGAAGGACTCGTCGAGAACTCTTAGATGGTATTAAACCTATCGTCAAATAGCAGTTCTCTGGCGACACAGGTACAGGTTAGTCTGTCGATCCGAGATCGTCATAGAGTCTTGTGGATTCCCATCTTGCTTTGATTTCCACCATACCACGTTCAAGATATCATGCAAAACGGTGGTTTTTGGGTACATTCCCGAGTCATATGGAGCCAACGAGCGATAGGAGGGGATTCGTCTCTCCCGGTATTGGGGGTTGATGTTGCGCTATCCTTGATTGGCCATAACATGAAATCCCTGGCCAGGGTTTGGTTAAATCTAATGGTAAGTGTTATCAGTAGTTTCTCGAACCGTTATGAACCTCACATCGGCATGACTTATCAGGCTATTGGGGTATGACGTTCTACCACTCCCAGTCTGTGATATGTGACATATCAGACGAAGAGACCGGACTGTACGGTAGTGTTACTTGTTGGATTCGCAGGACTATGAGAAGGTTTGCATGTTGATCTTCTGATCGCTCAATACCCGGGTGCCCGTTACGTTTAGCAGACTGCTTGCGGCTTGTGGGTGACTGATATGATCACCACCTACTACTGGCGTATTGACGAGTCTTTAGAGTTCTACACGGAGGTTTTCTGGCTCAAGCGAAATGAAGTAGGAGAACATATAAGATATGTGCGGGACCGAGATTAATGTCCGTATATGATACCGCATTCTATTCTCGCGATATGTGATATTGGACGGTTATATGTGATATAGCCGGATTATCGGATCAAGTGTTGATTTGATAGGTTGTTACATTTGATATTAGCCGGTTGTATGTGATATAGACGGATTATTAAATCAAGTGTTGATTTAATAATTTAATGTATAATTATATATTTGATATATTGAATTACATTAACTAATATTAGCTCACTTAAACATTTCTTTTTATCACTTGTGTGCATATAGTATATATGTGATATATATTAATGTACATTATTTTGTGTCATGCTTGATGCCACATGCTTCATGGGTGTATGAGACATACACTATACTTAAGATAATATTTGGGTTTTTATTTATCCAAGTAATTCAAAATTGATGGAAATTTTGTCATGGCTAGAAGCTTGGAGAAGCTTGTTGTGTCCATTGACTTAGTCCACTAGTTTTGTTTTGCTTAAGATATTTATTAACCCAACCATTATCCTTATCCATAGTTTAGTCTCTACATGAGTTAGTGTATGACAAAAACTCACCCATGGTTTCTATTCTCACCTCATCAGTTTCATTCTCTTCTCTACTTCATCTTCTTCCTCATCTCCAAAAGCTATCTAGGGTTTGGAGAGATGAAGAATCCTAGTGAGAAAAAAAATCTAAAGTGAGAAAAATTCCTATCTCATCATCCTCTACTAGATTAGCCATTTAGTTTAGGGTGTTTGCTTCACTAAACCCTAATTTAGTGAAGAGGTAGCTTGAGTTGGTGTCTCCTCAACGTAGATCATTTTCGGCCTCGAAGACTTCAAGTAAGCTTGTTCCGTTCATCTTGTGAAGCCTTTCTAGAGTCCGGGAGTTCACTACTTGGAGCGAAATGACTACTACACGAAGCTATTGAAGTGAAGGACCGGTCTACAAAGGTTGTATTCCTTGTCCACTTTGTATGTAAAGTTGTTTGCATGCTTGATTCGTTTAATTTTCTAGTTAAGATTCTAGGGTTAGGGTTGTTTAGCATGGCAAAATTTTGAAATGGGCATGGACGATGCCTCCCAAAATCTTGTCGTTGTGCTACGTGATTAGTCGAAAATATTGTATATTTTAGCCGGGCAATTTCTCATCATTTGCACTCATTTAGAATTGTACGGTATTCATATTTCACATATTAGCAAAACGGTCGCAAAATATCAGATTGCATGTATTAGACCTTAAAACCGGCATTTCTAGGGAAATTGACTGCATTTCATTGCATGACATCATTTTTATATATCGCAACCCGTGTTTCGAAGTCTGTGCAGGAAAATCAGAAGCTTGCTCGAATGGACACTGCTAAAACATTACGCCAACTCAATAATTTCAGTTCTGGTACCAATTCAAAAGGCAAAACAAAAATCAACATATCAAAGATAGGCCCAAGTATCAACCCAAGACCACACCAGAAGAACCAAGCCACAAGGACTCTACTTGACCGCGGAACCGCGGCCTAAGCCTGCTTGTGCCGCGGTTCCGCGGCGACTTGATGATGTCACCACTCCAAATTTGCACCATAACTCCTAGCTCAATGCCTACACTTCAGAATGATACAACAAGTTCCAGAAGACTCCAGAGACTTCTGCCAGATCAGCAAGCTTTGGAATCAACACTAAACTAACTTATCATTCTAGAAACTTCTTCCTAAACCCTAGCTTAAACCCTAAGCTAAGCCTAACAAACTCTTTCTAGAAGTTCCTCAACAAACTTTTGGAGGGAACTTCTCAAGGCTTAGGGTTTGGGTGCTCTATAAATAAGACCCTAGGCTCACTTGTAAAGAATGATTCATTAATCTTGGACTTGATCTTTGATTAGTTGATTTTAGTAGCCTATTTAGAGCCATTCTATCTCTTTCTTCATCTTCTTCTTCCACAAGTCTAGTGAGAGGACTTGTGTGAAACCCTAACCCTAATTCCATTCAAAAGCCAAGATCCCGAGTACCCATTCAAGCAAGAAGCCTTGCAACCTTTTAGGAGCCGAGCCGGTCTTCAACGGAGCAAGTGTTCCAAGCCGATTCGCGACTCACGAAGCCGAGCGAAGCCAAGTCGACAATTTAGTTCTTCCTCTTGTAGTTCTTGAGCGACTGTAATCAAATTGTTGATATAAATAAAAGGTGAAATTCTTTTATCTTGTTTTCTTTAAATTCTTCCATCATGAGTCAATCTAAATTTCTAGTTATAATTCTTGTTGTGATGTTTGAGTAATACTCCGCTCGTCGAGGAGTCGAGACGATCAATAGAATGATGATGTAATATATCTGAAAACGATTCTTGATTCCTACGAGTTTTGTAAACCCTAGAAAGTTCAAGAACCGACGACCCATTTTCGTTGCGATGCTTTCTTGATTGATATCGCTCGAGATTGGGGAGTTCCGATCGTTTCTTGAAATTGCTAGAGGCTAGAATGTGAATGATATCGACGAAAGAACAAGGGTTAAATGATGAAACCCTAGTTTCACGAGAAAGCCCTAACTCTCGTCGATCATCATCGATCTAGTATCAATCCTTCAAAGGACAAAAACACGATATCTTTAGATTACATCACGTCTATAGATCCGATCGATTCCTACCAGCCTCTTTTAGATTCTTGACATTTTGGTTGGAAATATCATCGAAACACGATTCCCAATTGTTTATCAGTTTCTTGATTTTTGATTAAACTAGTGACACCTGAATCAATCGATAAATTCTTGAATCAAGTTTTCTTTTCTTTTCGAATAACTTTTCAATTCAAACAAATCAAATATAAAAACAAATCGCATAATCCCTGTGGACGATCCGCACTCGCTTACGATCTACATTCGACACCGTAATTGATTGCGGTCAAATATAATTCTTTGATTGTGAACTTTATTCATTTTCTAAACACACAGAAAGAAAAGATCAATCAAAATGGCGCCGTTGCCGGGGATTACGCGCTAATTCGTTTTATATCATAGTTTGAATTGAAAGATTTATTTCATTTTGGTTTTTGAGATCAAAATTCGTGCAAACCCTAAACGATTTGTTGTGGTTCATTGCGAGGAAATCTGGAGCTGTTTGGCAATTGAGGAAAAATTTTGGAATATACCAGAGAGCTGAGGGAGTCTACAGAAGCTCCCTAGAAATTTTTGGTGAAGTGATCTCACTACCCAATCACGGAAGCGCGGCCTAAGTTCCCATATGCGGCGGAACCGCGGCTTGGTGGATGGTTCTCTGTACAATTTTTCTTCAGGTGATTTCTTACCTTCTCCTCTCTCCTCTTTTTAGCTCCAACTAATACTTTGCTGCAGGATTCTTTGCAAAGAATAGCAGCTCGCAAATTGCAAAAGTAAATTTGTGCGTTATTTTGTTTCTTGGTTGTTTGCATTATAAATATGGATATTAAGGGGCACGGCCAAATCCAAATTTGGTGGGGATTTCATTACCCTTCCTAGGCCCCGAAAACCACAAAACTTGCATCCGCATTGACCCACATTAACTTAAAAATATCTAGGGATGATTCTAAGGACCGTCACGCTCACTTAGGACAAGAGAAGGCCGTGGGTAATTCATTGCTTATCCGCGTTTTCTTATGGTGCCTAGGAAAGTGTGTCGAAGGCTAGTGGTTATTAATTAGGCCCACTACTTACGTAGTGGAGTACCTTCCCACTTACCTGGCACTTACCTGGCCACAGGGGGACAAAGAGGCAGTGGAGGATTCTATCCTGCGACTTGTCTTTTGGCAGTTAGGAGCGGTCTAGAGCCGGACCTAGGTGACCACTAGATTCTAGGGTTTGTGTGCTGCATTTGTTGTGTCGCATCATTTTTTTTCCAAAAAAATCCGTCACTTTTTCAAAAGCAAACACTGCATTCATTTACCCCTGATTATAAATTCACGCTGCCACTTGTACTAACCCTTTTTAGTACAAGATAGGCTGGACACGGGATTCTAGTGCCCGTTTAGTCCGCGTACCCTTTATCGACTCCGAAGTCGATATTTCTCCATTTACTTCTTCTTCTTTTCCCACTACCACACCCATATCGACGGATCCGTCTCCATCAAATTTCTTTAACCCTAATCTGCCACCGTCCGTTGGTGCGCAGAATCCACCCCGCATCTCTCTCCAGGAGAGGTGCTACCCTATTCGAGGTCCTCTTTCGAGCTGCTTATCCACACCACCAGCCAATGGGGATAATTTTGAAATTAAACCCCAGTATATCAATCTTTTACCCAAATTCCACGGACTCGAGACTGAGGACGCTTACGTTTTCATCACCAAATTCGAAAACGTATGCGCAATGATGGGTACGTCACAACTTTCAGTGGATGCGATGCGTCTACGACTTCTTCCATTTACATTGTGCGATTTAGCCGAGAAGTGGCTATATAACACTACCGCACACTCTATTACGAATTGGGAAGAATTCGTCACGGCATTCCTTAAGAAATTTTACCCAATACAAAAGACAGCTCGAATCTGTAGCGAACTGAATCAATTTGCCAAGCTCCCTACTAAACCATTCTCTAAATACTTTGAACGTTTCAAGGATCTTTTGGTTCAGTGTCCTCATCACGGCATCCCGAGATGGGAACTTTGCCGAATCATATATGAGGGCAGTAACCCTAACACTAAACAGAGTCTTGAAAACATGTGTCAAGGCACCTTCATGACCAAGGATGATGGGGAAGCTTGGCGATATTAGTTCGCTGAAAAGTCTTTACAGTGGGAAAGTCCATCATTTAGGAGTGGCAATAACCAATCGGATGTTTCCATAGGAGTTAGAGCTGACATTTCAGCTATACACAAGAAACTCGAGACTATGGAAAACAAATTTTTAGCTGCCTCCCTTAATCAAGTGTCACTTTCTAAAACTGTATGTGGCTGCTGTTCTGATCCGTCTCACTTGACGGAAGAATGTCCGTTTCAAGGTCGTGAGCATACCAATGCCACATTTCAAAGACCTAGAAACGATCCTTTTTCTTCCACATATAATCAGGGTTGGAGGAATCACCCTAATTTTGCTTGGAACCAATCACAATCACAAAACACGGTTCCAAACCAAAACAATTTCCAAAGGGTCCCTCCACCACAACAGCAACCACAACTTCAATTAAGTCAGCACCCCTTTCAAGCACATAATTTTCAAAATCAGGTCCACACACCTGCACTGTCTAGTCCTTTACAGTTGACCGGAACTAATGAATCCTCTTTTTTTGCACAATACATGAATTTGGTCTTAACAAATATCATGCAAGTTTCGGCTGTCATCTGTTGATAAAATTGAGAAAAACTCTGCGTCCCAAAACGAGAGTATTAAATCGATGGAAGAAGAAATTGCACGATTAAAAGCCGAAATTAGTGCTAGAGAGAAAGGGAAACTCCCAGCTCAACCCTTACCCAATCCTGGCTATTCACATCATATGAATGCAATCACCACGTTGAGATCTGGAAGAGTGCTTGACAATCATGTTGGGGAAGAAGTTGATGATATTGACAATCCTATCAACACCCCGGCTGAGACCTTTCCTCACACACACACTTCTAATTCTGACCCCAGTTCTTCTACCCCACCACCTTCTTCCGATCCTATTCTTCGTTTCCCAAAAGGCTCGCCACTTCATCCCACCTCTTTTAACCCTCCACGGACGATCCCCACTTCTATTCTGGGATCGGTTCCATACACACTTCCTTCTCCTATAATGGACCCAGCGCTTATTGCTAAAGCACCTTATCCTAATCGGTTAAGGGCTAACACACCAAGTCCACCTATGGAGAAGATCACTAAGATGTTTAAACAGGTTAACATAAACATCCCTCTTCTAGATGCTATCCAACAAGTCCCTGCATATGCGGAAGTTCTTAAAGACTTGTGCACTAGAAAGAGGATGAAACAAATGCCCAAGAAGATATTCATGGCAAAAACAGTAGACACCGCTTTCCCCCAGCAATTACCGAGAAAACGTAAGGATCCTGGTTATCCTACGATTTCCATCTCTATCGGGGAGAAACACATCAACCATGCTCTACTAGATCTTGGGGCAAATATTAACCTGCTTCCTTTCTCAGTTTATGAACAGTTAGGGATCGGAGAGTTGAAACCATCTCCTTGCACTCTCCAGATGGCTGACCGATCATCACCAGACCTAGTGGTGAACTATAGGATGTGTTGATAAAAATCGGGGAATTTATATTCCCTGTAGACTTTATTGTAATTGATACACAGCCTGTAGCGAACTCACGGAATCAAATTCCAGTGATTTTAGGTCGCCCCTTTTTGGCCACTTCCAACGCTATCATCAATTTGTTAGTGTATATGCCCTAGAGGCCATTACTGTATCATACTAGTTTGTATATTACTTGATGAAAGCTTGGGATATTCATCTTGTATAAACAATCTTGCTCAATATAGTAGTATGCTACTTGGTTTGTTTCTACTTCAATGTGTACTTGTGTTAATTTCAGTATATCACTTATACGCATTAGTAGAGCCCTTAGGATCTTTGCTTGATTACCAGCGTTGTGATGGCAGTCACACTAGTGGGGGCTGGGTAATCTATAAGCACATCCTTATATAGGTCCCTAGTCGCAGGACTATCGAGACAGGGCATCGATACTCCGGAGCAGACTAGCGTATGCGCTTCTCATCCCAGTATGGGAGATGGTCTGTCCCACAGCCATCAGTACGTCGTACTGGAGATAGTATACGGGTGCTCGTTGGGTTACGAGTACACTGGACAGGACTCGTCGGGAACTGAAAGGTTGGTATTATACCTATCGTCAGTTATCAGTTCCCAGGTGACATGAGTACAGCTTAGTCCGCTGACTTGACACTGGACACTTCGCCTCGAGTGTGTTCCCACTGCACTTTGATCACTACCCTACTACGGCTCAAAGGAGTCGTGCAAACAGGTGGTGGTTGGGTGCAGTTCCGAAGCACTTGGAGGCAGTGACGGTTAGACAGGATTCGTCTCTCCCGGTATTGGGGGTTGACATCGCGCTGTGTCTAGGAGAGCCATTACACGAGTAGTCCCTGGCCAGGGCAAGCGAGATATACTGGTAGGCTTCCAGTGTTATCTCAGGGTGTTTTGGGCTTCACTCTGACACGACTTGTACCGCTATTAGGGGACTGACGTTTTACCGCCCCCTAGGCCCGACATGCGATGTATCAGACGAACAAACCGGACTGTACGGAGACTGTCACATTCAGGCTCAGTAGGAGTGCAGATGGCGTTCACCTCGTCAGTCTTCTTATCGACATCTACCTGGGGACCGTTACGTACAGCTAGTGCCGCTTGCGGTCTGTGGTTAAACCCACTGCCAGCGTAGTGTCGAGTCTTTAGAGTCCCATACAGAGAGCTATTCGCCTTTAGGCAAAATGAGTAGAGGTCGCATGGTTTTGCGACAGGGTTCGTTCGCATCCGCGCACTTGTGCACGTTTGCTGTCCGGACAGTTTATACTAGCGGGCTTTGGTTTAAGCCAGATCCTAGTATATGATTTGAGATTGGTTTTTCTCAGTGTATTCGTGTTCCTCGGATCATGAATACGGGTGCGTATGCACAGTTGCTTGAGATTGAGGGAGAGGACCTTATTTAGGGTTAATGACTATTGTCATTTTATTAACCCCATTGCTTTTGTGTGTATTATAGTTAATTGATAATTAGCTTAATAATTGTGCATGGTTGTTGTTATTGACCATTTGACTTCTTTGACTTGTTGACCTAGTTGACAACTTGACCATAATCATTTCATTTGGAAGATGCTCATTGATCTTTGCAATTTGCATTAATGTTGAAATGATAATGGTCATGTCTTGCTACAACCATGACAATTTTCAAGCAAATTATTGAATTAAAATATTCCACACATATTAGTGAGAATGGCTCACTAATAATTCATTCTCTCATATCATTTCTCTCTCTTGCTCATCCTCTCACTCAAGCTCTCTCCCTCTCATGTGTTGAGAAACAAAAAGCTTGAGAAAAACCTTCACTTGATCTTCTCTACACTCTTCTAGGGTTCAAGTCTTAGCATTTCTTGCACTCTAGTTACTCCTAGATTGGAGTTGAAGCTAAAGGTCGAGGCTTTCGGGTGGATCCTTCTTTGACGGGAGAAGACAAGCAAGGTGACCTCTTTCTACCATTCCGACGAGCAAGGAAAGAAGGACTTCGAGCTCAAGGTATAACCTTTCTACAACTTAGCTAGTTGTTAGTTTGCTTTAGCTAGTTTTTGTTTAGCAAAGATCCTCACATGCATGGTCCATGTTGCCTAAGTCAATAAAAATCCGTTTTTTATTATGTTTTCCGCCTCCCCGTAAGCACCGCGGTGGGCAACGTGGACTTACAGTGGTATCAGAGCCTAACTAAACTTAAACTAGCTAGGTAGTGTAGTGTAACGAAGTTTCGAAACCGGAAAATCCAAAACCAAACTTTGCAAAACCCTAGTTTCTGTTAATTTTGTTTCTGGTCAAAATGACATTTGTTATACACCAAAAATTATCTCAGGCTTTTGTATAGAAAACCACCAAATACGAACCAGAGAGGCGATCAGAGGAGCGCAGATCCGCGACAAGAGGAAGCTCTTGCCGCGGAAGCGCGGCCGTCTGGTCCCCTCTCTGCTTCGATTTTGGTGCAGAGTGTTTCTGTGTTGGTTTTGGGATTTTTAGGATATGTTATATGTGCCCAGATTTTCCAGAACTAAAATTTACTTTTGGGGGCCTATAAATCCGTATTTTTCCGGAACTTCACTACACTTTAACTATATCGGTTATATCTATGATGCTTGCATGTATTGAACGTCGGCTAATCGCTATAAGTCGATTTGTCGGTGTTATACATGATCTGTGCTTGATATTGGAATGTGTATATGAATGTGTTGGACTGTCGCGGGTGAATAGCCGGGGTGGATGTGAGATAAGCTTTTGTTTTTCTTTCATTCATTGTAAATGTAAATTGATGTAATAATATTATTTGTTTGGCCGCACAACCGGGTCGGGGTTGTAGCCGTCATTGTATAATTCTTTTTACTGTTTTTGCTCCTAGGATAGACCCATGGAGGGGTGCACAAACTGCCGGGTACTTGACGGGTAGTTTGCCGCACCCGTAGGGATCTTGGGTGGGGTTTTGGCTATTCACCGCGACCGTGTAATCCGCTTTTCGTTCCAGGCTCGAAAGGATTGCGGATTGCTAGTATATCCAATGTATTCATCTGTGATCTGTAATGTCTATCATTGCTTTCTATTTAGGCGTTGCTTATGTTTTACAGCCACGCTAGCCCATCCCCCGCTCTGTCGTTAGTTAAGTAACCAAGCGGGTGATGACGGGACCCCGTGGCGAATGCGAATGGCATAAGCGTACATCATATTTTGGTTGTTTTCTGCAATGGTAGGAATTAAATGATGGGACGCATTAAAAGAACTAATGCAAGAATATCACGCATTAAAAGAACTAATGCAAGATAATAAACCATGTTTAAATCGTTGGAACACTTTCGAAAAACCACTCGGTTCTTTTGAAAACTAACTTTTAATCGCGGAGCTTGAGCCACTCCTTTTTAAAAGCTATCTCGTTCCATCGATTATATCAAGTTCACTACGTTCACGGTTTCGCCAAAACCATTCGTAGCACTCCATCATTTCAGTTAAATGTACGGTAGTATTCAAGCTATGTATTTTGACCTCACGCCAAGGCATAGTGATTGGTAGCTACCGAATATTTATCTGTTGCATAGATAGAATGCGTTGGTTTGAGACAGTCGTACTGCCATTTTGGCCTACGTCAAGGGTAGGTACGGGTGGGTTCAAATTAACCAGGATAATGATGGGAAGAACTTGACATGTGATTTATGACATTTTGACCTCACGCCAAGGTCATAAGAGCATGGGGCAAAAATCCACATCGGGAGTTTCATAAGTACTGAAACTTGCTAGATTTGCATACCATTTGGAGTGTGGTGATTCTGGTAGGATTCCTTCAGTTTCGTCACGCGATGATATTTGGATCCCGATCCTACTGTGAGTATATGCTACTCCTCGGGAAAATTTTCACTAAACGATCAATGCTATAAACCTAGTAGGTGTCTAGAAAGGTGTTAGCGGGGCTACGCCCCCAGGGAAAAGAGGTTATTTAATTAAGGAACTTCGCGAAAGCGTTGGAAAACCTCCATCGAAGTACCGACACTGGCCTGGCTGAACGGTTAAGCAAGTATTGTGCGGTGGGATTGATCCCGGCTAATTCTTCCTTTATGGTTTGAGGAGGGATTCGAGAGACAGTGGGAGCCATCCTGTTTAGACAAATTAAAAACCACTCTAAACTTGCAAGAGCATCGTGCTAAAGTGTTTCTTCTCTCTCTCTCCTAATTGCAGCGACCAATCGACATGACTGGACTTAAGTTACTTCTAGATAAAAATATATTGACAGGGCCAAACTACAAAGATTGGCTCAGGAATGTCAAGATGGCAATCACTTACGACAAGCTGGGGTATCTTCTTACCACCAAAGCTCCCCCCGTCCCAGGTCCCACCTCCAGCGTCGCGGATAAGGAAATCCGTAAGACTTGGGAGATTGATTGCGCGAAGGCCAGGTGCCTCGTGCTTACCTCGATAGACAATGAACATCAGAGGAGGCACGAGAATATGGATTTAGAATCCATATTTCTTCATACAAAAGAACTGTATGGAGAGCAGTCTCATATCGCAAGATACGAAGTGTCGAAGAAGTTGTTTTCGGCAAAGTTGGCCGTCGGATCATCGGTAGCGGACCACGTGCTTAAGATGATTGGCTACATTGAGGAGCTCGCGGAACTTGGGACCACGTTGGAAAGTGAACTCTATACGGATTTAATTCTCCAGTCCCTTCCATCCACTTACGCCCAGTTTATACTGAACTTCAACTTACAAGAAAAGGAAGTTGAACTTTCAGAACTCCTCAACATGCTGAGGAGCGCAGAGGGCACCCTACAGAAAGGTAGGGAAACACCCGCTTTGTTTGTAGGAGGATCTTCTTCCTCTAGGTCCAAGGCGAAAGCCAAGGGAAAGAGGAAGAAAGCCCACGCCAAACCAAGAGGCGGTGTTAGTAAAGTGGGTACGAAAGGAAAAGAAATGGCAACAAAGATTGTGGGGAAGCTTATGGGAAAGGAGGAATGCTTCTATTGTCATAAGAGTGGACACTGGAAGAAAGATTGCAGGGCTTGGAAGGCCAGGACACAGGAATTGAAGCAGGTTGCGGCTTCAGCTTCAGGTGTGTATGTTATTGAAAACTGTCTTTCAATAAACTCTACATCCTGGGTATTGGATACCGGATCAGGATCTCATATCTGTAATTCTTTGCAGGCGTTGAGAAACCGTAAGGTTTTGAAGGCAGGTGACATGACCCTCAGAGTTGCGAACGGAGCTAGCATGGATGCTAAAGCCGTGGGGGACATCACCTGGGAATGTCAGATGGGCATGTTTTGGTTTTGCATAATTGTTTTTTGTACCCAACGCAACTTGTAATATCATTTCTGTATCTTTAGTTTCTAAAGAAGGTTATGAATTTGCGTTTGTAAGTAATGTTGTAAACATTCACCTTAATCAAGTTCTGATTGGGTCAGGTACACTGAGCAATGGTATATACGTGTTAAACCAACCACAGATTTTTAATATCCAGAATACACACAAAAGAAAATCTCCAGATATCAATCAGGCTTTCTTGTGGCATTGTAGACTGGGTCACATCAATGAGAGAAGGTTGACTAAGTTACATATAGAAGGGTATTTGAATCCGTTCGAATATCAATCGTATGCCACTTGTCAATCCTGTCTCATGGGAAAGATGACAAAGACTCCGTTCACTGGACACGGAGTAAGAGCGAGCGAGCTCTTGGGACTTATACACAGTTACGTGTGTGGTCCAATGTCTACACTTGCGCGAAGCGGTTTTTCTTACTTCATTACTTTTACGGATGATTTTTCAAGGTTCGGACATGTCTTCTTGATGAAACATAAATCTGAGGCCTTTGGAAAATTCCAGGAATATAAGAATGAGGTAGAAAAACAAACCGGCAAAAGTATCAAGATTCTAAGATCGGATCGAGGTGGAGAATACTTGAGTGCCGAGTTCCTAAACTACTTAAAAGAGAATGGAATTATCTCTCAGCTTACTCCTCCATACACTCCGCAACATAACGGTGTATCGGAGAGACGGAACCGCACCCTATTGGATATGGTATGGTCCATGATGAGTAACGCTGAGTTACCGCGATCATTCTGGGGGTATGCGCTAGAATCAGCTGCGTACCTTTTGAACCGAGTTCCCACTAAGACTGTGCCTACCACACCATATGAGTTATGGAGTGGGAAGAAACCCTATCTTCAATATCTGAAGATCTGGGGATGTCCAGCTTTTGTCAAAAAGCAGCATGCGGACAAACTCGAGGCACGCTCAGTACTGTGTAAGTTTGTGGGATACCCAAAGAACACCAGGGGGTATCTTTTCTACTACGCAGAGGAACAAAAAGTCCTTGTTTCTCGTAATGCCCACTTTCTAGAACACCAGTTCTTAGAAAAAGAAATAAGTGGGAGCGCAGTAGAACTGGAAGAAATTCCAGAACCACAAACTATTACTGAAAGCTTAGTGGAACCAGAGGGTTCAAATGAACAGGACATTCCTATGCCGCTCCGCAGGAGTAGTAGGCAGTCTCATCCGCCCGAGAGATACTACGGTTTTCTCATAGACGGGGATCGAGAGGATTGCATCATAGATTATGATGAGCCTACTAGCTTCCAGCAGGCCGTTCAGAGCGTTGACTCGGTAAAATGGCTGGATGCAATGCGGACCGAAATGGAGTCCATGTACACCAACAAAGTATGGACGTTGGACATTGCTCCAGACGGGGTAAAACCCGTAGGATGCAAGTGGATCTTCAAAAGGAAGATTGGTGTAGATGGACAGGTTGAGACCTATAAAGCTAGACTTGTAGCAAAGGGTTTCCGTCAAAGACCTGGCTTGGACTATGACGAAACCTTTTCTCCAGTGGCTATGCTGAAATCCATTCGGATCCTTCTTGCCATTGCTTCCTTCCACGATTATGAGATTTGGCAGATGGACGTAAAGACCGCTTTTCTGAATGGGAATTTAGAGGAGTGTGTCTATATGGATCAGCCAGAGGGTTTCATTCAGAGTGGGAGCAGCGGAAAGGTGTGTAAGTTGCTTAAGTCCATCTATGGACTAAAGCAGGCATCGCGGAGTTGGAACATCTGTTTTGATGAGACGGTCAAGGAATTTGGCTTTATCAAAAATCCAGATGAACCATGCATCTATAGTAGATTTGTAGCGAGAACTGTAGTATTCCTCGTTTTATACGTGGATGACATTCTCTTAATAGGAAATGACATTCCTATGCTACAATCTGTCAAGGGGTTCTTGTCGCACAGCTTCTCCATGAAAGACCTGGGTGATGCCTCATACATACTGGGGATCCGGATCCATCGTGATAGATCCAAGAGGATATTAGGACTTTCTCAGTCCAGGTACATCGACACCATAGTAAAAAGATTCGGTATGGAAGATTCCAAGCGCGGTAACCTACCGGCTTGTCACGGGATCACCCTCTCTAAAGAGATGTCTCCCAAGACTGATTTGGAGAGGGATCGCATGTCTATTATACCCTACGCTTCTGCGGTAGGCTCTATAATGTATGTGATGTTGTGTACCAGACCGGATGTAGCTTATGCGCTTAGTGTGGTAAGCCGGTATCAGTCAAACCCTGGGGAGAAACACTGGATAGCGGTAAAGAACATTCTCAAGTACCTGAGAAGGACTAAGGAGATGTTCTTGGTGTATGGCGGAAAAGACCTCCAGATCGAGGCCTTTGCTGACTCCAGCTTCCAGAGTGACAAGGATGATTCCAAGTCTGTGTCGGGTTTTGTCTTTACCCTCAATGGAAGGGCGGTGTGTTGGAAGAGCTCCAAACAGGAAACCGTTGCAGACTCGACTATGGAAGCGGAATACATTGCTGCATCTGTTGCCGCAAAAGAAGCTGTCTGGATGAGGAAGTTCTTAAAAGAACTTCAGGTGGTTCCATCCATTGTTGACCCAATACCTCTGTATTGCGACAACAACGGGGCTATAGCTTTAGCGAAGGAACCCAGGTCCCATCAAAGATCCAGGCACATCTTGAGGCGGTATCACCTGATCAGGGAGATCGTGGATCGCAAGGAGATCGAGGTTCGGAGGGTTGCTTCAGAAGAGAACACTGCAGATCCATTCACCAAGGCCTTACCCCAGACTCAGTTCGAGCGGCTGATCGAGATGATAGGTCTTCGATACGCCAGTTCATGGCCTTAGTGCAAGTGGGAGATTGTTAGTGTATATGCCCTAGAGGCCATTACTGTATCATACTAGTTTGTATATTACTTGATGGAAGCTTAGGATATTCACCTTGTATAAACAATCTTGCTCAATATAGTAGTATGCTACTTGGTTTGTTTCTACTTCAATGTGTACTTGTGTTTATTTCAGTATATCACTTATACGCATTAGTAGAGCCCTTAGGATCTTTGCTTGATTACCTGCGTTGTGATGGCAGTCACACTAGTGGGGGCTGGGTAATCTATAAGCACATCCTTATACAGGTCCCTAGTCGCAGGACTATCGAGACAGGGCATCGATACTCCGGAGTAGACTAGCGTATGCGCTTCTCATCCTAGTGTGGGAGATGGTCTGTCCCACAGCCATCAGTACGTCGTACTGGAGATAGTATACGGGTGCTCGTTGGGTTACGAGTACACTGGACAGGACTCGTCGGGAACTGAAAGGTTGGTATTATACCTATTGTCAGTTATCAGTTCCCAGGTGACATGAGTACAGCTTAGTCCGCTGACTTGACATTGGACACTTCGCCTCGAGTGTGTTCCCACTGCACTTTGATCACTACCCTACCACGGCTCAAAGGAGTCGTGCAAACAGGTGGTGGTTGGGTGCAGTCCTGAAGCACTTGGAGGCAGTGACGGTTAGACAGGATTCGTCTCTCCCGGTATTGGGGGTTGACATCGCGCTGTGTCTAGGAGAGCCATTACACGAGTAGTCCCTGGCCAGGGCAAGCGAGATATACTGGTAGGCTTCCAGTGTTATCTTAGGGTGTTTTGGGATTCACTCCGACACGACTTGTACCGCTATTAGGGGACTGACGTTTTACCGCCCCCTAGGCCCGACATGCGATGTATCAGACGAACAGACCGGACTGTACAGAGACTGTCACATTCAGGCTCAGTAGGAGTGCAGATGGGGTTCACCTCGTCAGTCTTCTTATCGACATCTACCTGGGGACCGTTACGTACAGCTAGTGCCGCTTGCGGTCTGTGGTTAAACCCACTTCCAGCGTAGTGTCGAGTCTTTAGAGTCCCACACAGAGAGCTATTCGCCTTTAGGCAAAATGAGTAGAGGTCGCATGGTTTTGCGACAGGGTTCGTTCGCATCCGCGCACTTGTGCACGTTTGCTGTCCGGACAGTTTATACTAGCGGGCTTTGGTTTAAGCCAGATCCTAGTATATGATTTGAGATTGGTTTTTCTCAGTGTATTCGTGTTCCTCGGATCACGAATACGGGTGCGTATGCACAGTTGCTTGAGATTGAGGGAGAGGACCTTGTTTAGGGTTAATGACTATTGTCATTTTATTAACCCCATTGCTTTTGTGTGTATTATAGTTAATTGATAATTAGCTTAATAATTGTGCATGGTTGTTGTTATTGACCATTTGACTTGTTGACCTAGTTGACAACTTGACCATAATCATTTCATTTGGAAGATACTCATTGATCTTTGAAATTTGCATTAATGTTGAAATGATAATGGTCATGTCTTGCTACAACCATGAAAATTTTCAAGCATATTATTGAATTAAAATATTACACACATATTAGTGAGAATGGCTCACTAATAATTCATTCTCTCATATCATTTCTCTCTCTTGCTCATCCTCTCCCTCAAGCTCTCTCCCTCTCATGTGTTGAGAAACAAAAAGCTTGAGAAAAACCTTCACTTGATCTTCTCTACTCTCTTCTAGGGTTCAAGTCTTAGCATTTCTTGCACTCTAGTTACTCCTAGCTTGGAGTTGAAGCTAAAGGTCGAGGCTTTCGGGTGGATCCTTCTTTGACGGGAGAAGACAAGCAAGGTGACCTCTTTCTACCATTCCGACGAGCAAGGAGAGAAGGACTTCGAGCTCAAGGTATAACCTTTCTACAACTTAGCTAGTTGTTAGTTTGCTTTAGCTAGTTTTTGTTTAGCAAAGATTCTCACATGCATGGTCCATGTTGCCTAAGTCAATAAAAATCCGTTTTTTATTATGTTTTCCGCCTCCCCGTAAGCACCGGGGTGGGCAACGTGGACTTACACAATTGTCGTAACGGTTCTATGACCCTATCCTTCGGGAAGCGGACAATTGAGATGAACATTTACAAGTTAGGAAGTGTACCCTCCGAACCTACTGCTCAGGTCTGTTCTGTCGACTTAATGGATGTCGACAGCAGCGAATTTAATGACCCTCATAATACCGATCTTGACTCTGTTCATCGTTATTGTTTGACCCAACTATGTATCATACACATACGGACTCTTCCACCGAGATGTCCGGGTCAACAATTAACACTGATTATGAACTGCTTTTAGAGTCTGAAGATCACCCCGCACTTTGTGATGACATTATTCTTCGGGGTTTTGATGAAACTTTTGAGGAGATCTTCGCTGATGAACTCGCATTTCTGAATAACACGGGTGTTGAGATGAATCATGTCCCAATCATTGAAATTGAACCTCCACCCCTTCTTCTGACTTGTAAGAAGAATGCGAGTAATCCATTACACTCACTGCATCGTCTCTCCAAAATGAGACGCACACACATTCTATTCCACCACTTATCCTTTCCCCACTTCTTCTTCCACCAACCCGAGCACTGCATTGATAAAATTTTTGAATGGTTGGTGTTGACGTTCGGTCTTTGCAAAGCTTGGCATCGACCACTGATTTTTGACCCCCTAATATGATTTTCAAAGATTAACATTGCATAACTCAAGTTTGGGGGGGTATATTTTTTCTGGCTCTTGAAAAGAAAATTTTTACAAAATTTTGAGCCAAAAATAAGTTTGGGGGAGGTTCTTCACTTAAATATTTTGCCCCCACTAATAAACTCCTCCCAAGCTTACAGGTTTTTCGAGACTTAGCAGATGACAACAGTGAGGACACTGTTGAAAACAAGTTTGGGGGAGGTTTGTACTTATTTTCGCATCATTTGATTATCACTTTGCATAAGCACAAAACATTTTTTTTGAAAACCATAAAAATTTTCAAAATATAAAAATCTATTCACATTGATACATTTTTGTACATAAATAAGATAATAAAAGATTAGATAGTGAAAAATTACATCAATGAGATTAGAAAAATTTAAGAAAACTAAGAAAATTAGAAGTTTTCTTATACGAACTAGTAATAAGTAGTTATGAGCCGTTGTCCCAAGGGTTAGTAAGATAAAGGACGTCACTAATCTGAGGAAAAAAATAAGTCTGAAAAATAGTTTCTATTCTGGAAGCCAAACATTTTTTAACGTTGCTACCCTGCTATTCGCACTTACACACGTCTTAAAGCCTGGGATAGTAGATGATACCTTGAAATGCTCTTGTCTTAAAGGCAAAAGTATGAAGGAAATAAAATGAAAAAAATGAAAATGAAAAAAATATAAAGTGGTGAGAAAAATGGACACTGGTTTTGTTATCACCGAGGGCAATAAAAAAATATATAGCGAGGGTGCTTCTTCACCTAGTGCCCTAAGGTCAACTGGTCAGGGAGTCACTGCTATGCCTGAGGTGGTGCAAGACGAGGAAAATACACCAAGTAAGCAAGCACAGGAGTAATCGGTCGGTTAGTACCTCAAGAAGTATTAACGGTCGCATGAAAGTGTGTGAGCAATCTCTTCTAAATATTCATTAATTAAAAAGTACTGAGGCTGATGGGCAAGAGTATGATAGCTTGAATTGAATTCTCCGGGTGTAGGGATGTCTTTACACACACGCAGGGTTATATGATCGATGTTTGGAAGAAAGATAGGAATGAAGAATAAGACGATGTTTTATTGAGGGAGGATGTGATTTCTGACATCTTTTTATGACCATTAAGATAGGGCTCATGACAACCGAAAAGCTAGCTTAGTTGGAAACCCTAATTTTCAAGGTTTTTCTTTTACAATTCTTTTCTTTAAATGTAATATTCATGATCTTCCTTTTATTATTGGATTTTGTGGGTGCAATCCGCTGAAAACCCTCAGGAGACAACACTCCTCCTACTAGGGATACCTAGATGTTTAAAGGCTTGTTGTACGTGCTCAGTGCAATCGTGTTGCCTACGAAAGAGTCCTAGTTAGTTTTTCTCTTTCTTTATTTTCTCCTTCTCTTTTTAATAAAACAGTTCGCTCGAGACGATCGAAATTAAGTTTGGGGGAATTTGATTAGTCGAAAATATTGTATATTTTAGCCGGCAATTTCCTCATCATTTGCACTCATTTAGAAGTGTACGGTATTCATATTTCACATATTAGCAAAACGGTCGCAAAATATCAGATTGCATGTATTAGACCTTAAAACCGGCATTTCTAGGGAAATTGACTGCATTTCACTGCATGACATCATTTCTATATATCGCAACCCGTGTTTCGAAATCTGTGCAGGAAAATCAGAAGCTTGCTCGAATGGACACTGCTAAAACATTACGCCAACTCAATAATTTCAGTTCTGGTACCAATTCAAAAGGCAAAACAAAAATCAACATATCAAAGAAAGGCCCAAGTATCAACCCAAGACCACACCAGAAGAACCAAGCCACAAGGACTCTACTTGACCGCGGTTCCGCGGCGACTTGATGATGTCACCACTTCAAATTTGCACCATAACTCCTAGCTCAATGCCTACACTTCAGAATGATACAACAAGTTCCAGAAGACTCCAGAGACTTCTGCCAGATCAGCAAGCTTTGGAATCAACATTAAACTAACCTATCATTCTAGAAACTTCTTCCTAAACCCTAGCTTAAACCCTAAGCTAAGCCAAACAAACTCTTTCTAGAAGTTCCTCAACAAACTTTTGGAGGGAACTTCTCAAGGCTTAGGGTTTGGGTGCTCTATAAATAAGACCCTAGGCTCACTTGTAAAGAATGATTCATTAATCTTGGACTTGATCATTGATTAGTTGATTTTAGTAGCCAATTTAGAGCCATTCTATCTCTTTCTTCATCTTCTTCTTCCACAAGTCTAGTGAGAGGACTTGTGTGAAGCCCTAACCCTAATTCCATTCAAAAGCCAAGATCTCGAGTACCCATTCAAGCAAGAAGCCTTGCAACCTTTTAGGAGCCGAGCTGGTCTTCAACGGAGCAAGTGGTCCAAGCCGATTCGCGACTCACGAAGCCGAGCGAAGCCAAGTCGACAATTTAGTTCTTCCTCTTGTAGTTCTTGAGCGACTGTAATCAAATTGTTGATATAAATAAAAGGTGAAATTCTTTTATCTTGTTTTCTTTAAATTCTTGCATCATGAGTCAATCTAAATTTCTAGTTATAATTCTTGTTGTGATGTTTGAGTAATACTCCGCTCGTCGAGGAGTCGAGACGATCAATAGAATGATGATGTAATATATCTGAAAACGATTCTTGATTCCTACGAGTTTTGTAAACCCTAGAAAGTTCAAGAACCGACGACCCATTTTCGTTGCGATGCTTTCTTGATTGATATCGCTCGAGATTGGGGAGTTCCGATCGTTTCTTGAAATTGCTAGAGGCTAGAATGTGAATGATATCGACGAAAGAACAAGGGTTAAATGATGAAACCCTAGTTTCACGAGAAATCCCTAACTCTCGTCGATCATCATCGATCTAGTATCAATCCTTCAAAGGACAAGAACACGATATGTTTAGATTTCATCACGTCTATAGATCCGATCGATTCCTATGAGCCTCTTTTAGATTCTTGACATTTTGGTTGGAAATATCATCGAAACACGATTCTCAATTGTTTATCAGTTTCTTGATTCTTGATTAAACTAGTGACACCTGAATCAATCGATAAATTCTTGAATCATGTTTTCTTTTCTTTTCGATTAACTTTTCAATTCAAACAAATCAAATATAAAAACGAATCGCACAATCCCTGTGGACGATCCGCACTCGCTTACGATCTACAATCTACACCGTAATTGATTGCGGTCAAATATAATTCTTTGATTGTGAACTTTATTCATTTTCTAAACACACACAAAGAAAAGATCAATTACTACGCATCCCTATAAATTGGTATTCCTAGTAACGCCTCTTCCTCTATCCTGATTCATTACTGTAACCGTATAGTTCCATGCCTTCACTCCAATCCCTTTATATGTCTTTACTTATTACCTTCCTTATACTACCTTTAGGCTAATTGGTTTTCTTCCATCCCAACCTTCCTGCACTAGCCTATGGCTTGGAAGAAGACTATTTAATAAGCGTAATAGGTGTACCCTCCTAGTCCTAGGAGCCCTCGCATCCTAAAAGAAGGTAAAGGGAAAAGACATTTGAATAATCCTATTCTATTTCTCCTAAACAGGAAACCATCCCCGAATCTGGAACGAATTCCTTCGAGTTCGTATGTAACTATACGATGGCATGTCCAAGCATTATGGACGTTCGTAGTGATACGAAATGTTCTGGAAAAAACCAAAGTGGATGTGGGAGTGGCAGGGTTATACACGGTTTTGTCGTGAATGATAGCAGTCGCAATTTTCTTTGCCGTTATTCTAATCCCTTTATATGTCTTTACTTATTACCTTCTGTACAACACCTTTAGGCTAATTGGTTTTCTTCCTTCCCTACCCTCGGTACCAGCCTATGGTTTAGAAGAAGACTATCCAATAAGCTCAATAGGTGTACCCTCTCCTAATCCTAGGAGCCCTCACAATCTGAAAGAAGGTAAAGGGAAAAGACAACCGAATAATCCTATTCAATCTCTCTAAAACCAGAATCCATCCTCGAATCTGGAACAAGTTCCTTCGAGTTCGTATGTAACTATATGATGGATTATCCAATAAGTGCGGATCTTCGTAGTGATACGGGGTATTCTGGAGAAACGCAAAGGTGATATAGTGGGGGCAATGATATATGCGACACCGTGGAATTCCAAAAGCCAAAGTGTTTTAAGAAGGTTCGGTTAACTTGGTTCATGAGTTTTAGTTTAGGGACGGGCCATGGTCACTGCCAGAGAGAGATAAAAAAGAAACACTCAGCGTTCACTCTAACCTATATCAGAATGGTTAATCACTTTATGTAATCGGGTTGACTCTCACTGTTTCCTCGAATTCTCCTCCAAACCCTAAAGGAGAATTAGCCGGGATCATCTAAAATCACCCGAGAAGTAATCCTACTCATTAGTGGGAATCGGGATCCAACTATCATCGCATGATAACTTGATGGAAGCCACTCAAGTCACCACACTCCAGAAGGTTTGCGCAAGCCTGGCAAGTTTCCTGTATGTTTGAAACTCCTGATATGATTTTTTTTCCCCAAGCTTTTATGACCTTGACTTTGGCCAACAAATCATAACACGCAAGTCAAGTTCTACCCGTCACAATACAGATTGATTTAGACCAACACGCACACACCCATGACTTTGGCTAACAAAGCGGTACGATTGTCCTAAACGAATGCATCTATCTATGCTACGGAAAATTAACATATAGCTAGCATTCACGATGCCTTGACTTTGGCCAACAAACACCGCATGAATACTATATGCTATTTATCCGAAATGGCGGAGGGCTACAGATGGTTTTTGGCGAAAAACCTTTAACATAATGAACTTGATATCGTTGAAGGAACCGGATAGATTTTAAAATATATAGTGGCGCAAACTTTTGCTAAAGAGGTCACTCCCATTGAAGGGATCTCGGCTCTTTCCTCTTCGAATGAGGTGCAGGATATTCCAAATTTAATACCACGATGCAAAGCAAAAGAATCGACTATAGGGAAGTCATTACGTTGACGCAAACTTCTGCCCAAGGGGTCACTCCCGATGAAGAAATCTCGACCCTTGCCTCGTCGAATGAGGTGCAGGATATTCATAACCGAATACCACTTTGCAAAGCAAAAGTGAACGTCTGTAATGTCATTTTTTAAAAACTTGGTTCCAACAACATCATATATAGGATTGTTTTATCCTTGCATTGATCAAAATCAAAGCAGTCCCATCAATTAATCACACCAGAAAGAAACGAAAATATGATGTACGTATATGCCATCCGCATTCGCCACTGGGTCCCGTCATCACTCGTTAGGTTACTTAACTAACGACAGAGCAGGGACTGGACTAGCGAGGGTGCAAAACATATACAACATCTGCTAGTATATATATAAATATATATAACAATCGTCCTAAGCATGATACAATGCAACATCACAGAAGCATCACAGAAGAAACATAGAATGGTGGATAATCTTGGAACCCCGGGTTTCATTTGAGCCGCAAATGAGACCCGACTTTCCCCTGTCGTGTGGATAGCCTGTGCAATGAAAACCTGGACCCCTACGAGTGCGGCAAGTTACCCGCCAATCCCAGAAGTGAGGCAACCCCAATCAATAACGTGAATGGGCCACCTATCACTTCACGGAATCCGGTAACTTGAGCACCCCTCCGTGGGTCAACCTATACCCCCTACGAGTGCGGCGAATAGCTCGCCAATTCTAAAGTAAGGTCCCCTTTGGCTCAACGCCATGAGATGCTGACCCGTTGCTCAATAGAACCCGGCTATTCGTACACTCCACCGCGGGGTAATCCTAGTATAGAAAAGAAAATAATATGTACAAGGGTGACATCGACCTCAACCCGGTCGTGCCCCAAAAAAATAATATACAAACGGGCAGTGACGACAGTCCACATGTCAGACGTGTTAGTTATATGTATGCCCAAGAGGCCATTACTGTACATACGATGTATATTGTAGTGGATGCTTGGACATATATAGGGATGACTTTCTTTCTCGACATGATAGTATGCTATCTGGTTACTCTTTATCTTAACATGTACTCTGATTGTCTCTATGTTACATGTTGATAAAGCACTTAGGATGAGTACTTGACTACCAGGACTATGATGCGGATCTTACTAGTGGGGACGGTGTAGTCGCCATGTACATCCTTCAAATGTTCCTAGTCATAGGTCTATTGAGACAGGGCATCGATATGTTGGATTTAGTGACCTCAGAGTCAATTATTGGATCACAGGCACGTGATTGCAATGATTGAAGGACGACCTATGCCGGTAGGACAGTCTTACTCAAGATGATAGTATGATATCTAGTTTATCTTTATCATCCTGTACTACTTTAGGTGACCTTACAGGTCACTATTGCGCGTTGATAGAGCCCTTAGGATTCTTGCTTGACGGCCAGCAGTATGATGGCGATCATATACGTGGGAGCTGGGGTCTATAAGCACATCCTTAAAAGGTCCTTAGTCGTGGGAGTTTTCGAGACAGGGCATCGATACTCCAGAGTAGACTAGTGTATACAGTCGAGACCCCGACGAGGGGCGGTGGCCGGTCTCACAAGCCACTGATGTCAGTTGGTTCTCCTAAGATGTATAAAGGTGCTCATTGGGTTATGAGTACACCGGACTGGACTCGCCGGGAACATGCTAGTTGGTTTTATACCTGACGTCAGATAGCAGGTCCATGGTGACATGTGTACAGGTTAGTTCATCGACCTGAGATCATCATTTGTCTCGTGTGAGTTCCCACTGTACTTTGATTACGGCTCAAAGGAGTCGTGCAAACAGGTTTTAGTTGGGTATTGTCCCGAGTCACATGGAGGCAGTGAGCGGATCTGCAGGAGTTCGTCTCTCCCGGTATTGGGGGTGCGGTCGCGCTGTGTCTAGGAGAGCCCTTACACGAAGTCCTTGGCTAAGGCAGGAGATTTACAGGTAGGTATTCCAGTAATATCTCAGGGTGTTCTGGGCTACACTCCGACATGAATTGTACCGCTTTTGGGGGTCTGACTTTTACCAACCCCCTAGGCCCGACATGCGATGCTCATAGATGAACGGACCGGACTGTACGGATATTGTCACTGACAGGCTCAGTAGGGTGTCAGGATGAGTTCGCTCATCGACCTCCCTTTTGGTCAATACTTGGTAGCCTTTTACGTACGGCTAATACCTCTGACGTACTAGTGGTTAAATCCACAGCCAAAATATTGACTAGTCTTTAGAGTCCCCCACAGACAGTTTCTGAAGTTTCGGGCGAAACGTTGTAGAGGCCATATGGGTTTATGGCAGGGTTCGAACGTACGCGTGCACTTGTGCACGTGTAGTGTTTCGGATAGATAATACTAGCGGGCTTTGGTTTAAACCGGATCCTAGTATTATACAGTGTAGATTTTGTCTCATTGCATTTGTATTCGGTCGGAATACAAATGTGGGTATGTATGTACAGTCGCGGGGTTTTCCTGTAATTTATTGCGGGATCACTTTTTGAAGTTGCCAGTTTGCATTCCGTTTCGGCCATTTTCCTTTCTTTCTTTCTTTGGCTGAAAATTGATGGGAGGGGCTTATTTGTAAAAGTGGATTTTACAAAATGGATGGTGTTTTTTTTTTGTGGTGGAGGGTTCATGTTGGTTCTAGCATCTTTTGATTACTTTTTGGTTCATCATTACTTGCTTTCTTGTGAGAAGATTGAGTTGGACTTTGGTGTGACATTCTTCATGATGATTCATCATTTTTCCTCTCTTGCATTATTTCTTTTCCTCTCTCTTCATGAGTATGGCCGGCCACTATTTTTGAAGGGGGGATATACATTTTGGTGAGAGGATTTTTGGTTCATTCTCATTGCAAAAGAAAAATTCCTCAAGCTCATCTCCAAAGTTCATTCCTCCACCTTTACATCCAAAGTGCAACTTCTAATAACCTCTCGAGACATTGCGTTCTACACTCAGTCTACAGCAATCTTGGACACGTCGGCTTGCCAACTTCGTGTCCGAGTTGCCTCGGTTCAGAGGTGGGAGCCCGTAAAAGGACTTCTCTATGTGGTGCCCTTCCAACGAGGAGATCGAGACCGGAGATGCCGCGGGGAGATCGGGATGGTAGCCGAAGACCGAAGGACACGGATCTCTCGGTATACCCTCTCTACCTTTTCTCTAGTTAGCTAGTAGTAGGTTAATGGTCCGATCCGGGTATACAGTCCGCGGTAGCGCCGGTTTCTAGTTAAAGAAAAGTTTTTGTTTCCGCATTTTGGCCTTGGGCAGACGGCCAGGGCGCTACCGTAGACTTACATCGTATCATAGCCACGCCATTAACCGTTTCTAGCTTGCTCTAACGTGTTTAGAACTCGATCGAACGAATTTTCTAAAAACCGCATTTTAAAAGCATCAGTTTCTGTCGATTCTGTTTTTTGCTCGAAAAATTATTTGGTGTATTGCAGAAATACATGCAGGGGTTTTTAAGAGTTCTGTGAAAATTTGGTTGCTTGTTGCCACTGTTCCACCGCGGAACCACGGCCGTACCCATGCATTGGCCGTGGTTCCGCCGCCATAATAACTCTTTACTGCAGAAAATTTTCTACAGATGTCTCTGACTTGGAAATGGGGTTTTTGGTAAATTTTGTTTGGGCCCAGATTTTTTTTTTGAGTGCTGGGTATTGTGCTTGGGACCCGCTTCGGGAAATTTAGTCGATCGAAAATTTTAAACATGTTAGTTCACAATATTTACATTATATCTGCGACCGTGGATGTCATTTGATCGGTAAATCCTGTCTAACTGCTATAGCCCTTTTAGACGGATTTGCGAACGTGATATTCACGTTGATGTTCTGTGTTGTGCTGTGATGTTGCGGATTTGTCGTGGTGGATAGCCTGGATGCAATGGTAGTACAATTTGGTTGTATATGTACATTTGATATTGCGGGGCGAGCGTCCGACATGTGGACTGCCGTTACTGCCTGTTTGTATATTATTCTTTTGGGGCACGACCGGGCTGAGGTCGATGTACCCGTTGTATATTTTACTTTCTGTACTAGGAATACCCCACGGAGGGGTGCACGGATAGCCGGGTTCTAGAGGGCAACGGGCCCGCATCTCATGGCGTTGAGACGGAGGGGGCTTCACTCTAGAATTTGCGGGCCATTCGCCGCATTCGTAGGGGGTACAGGTTGACCCAAGGAAGGATGCCCAAGTTGCCGGATTCCGTGAAGTGCTTGGTGGTCCATTCTCATTGCTGAAGGGGGCTGCCTCACTTCAGGTTTTGGAGGGCAACTTGCCGCGCTTGTAGGGGTCTAGGATTTCATTGCACAGGCTATCCACACGACCAGGGGAACGTCGGGTTTCAGTAGCGGCTCTATGAAACCCGGGGATCCCAGATATCTGTATTGTTCTGTGATGCTTATTATATTTCTGTGATGTTGCATTTTATCACGTCTTGAGCGAATATTATATATTGATATATATATTAGTAGATGTTGTATATGTTTTACACCCGCGCTAGTCCAGTCCCCGCACTGTCGTTAGTTAAGTAACCTAACGGGTGATGACGGGACCCAGTGGCGAATGCGGATGGCATATACGTACGCCGTATTTTCGTTCTTTGTTGGTGTGATCAATTGATGGGACTGCGTTGATTCGAATCAATGCAAGCTAAACAAACCTATTCTGATGTTGTTGGAACTGTTTTTCAAAAAGCTGTTATTGCAAGGACGTTCTCTTTTGTTTTGCACAGTAGTATTCGGTTATGAATATCCAGCACCTCAGTCGACGAGGCAAGGGCCGAGATCCCTTCACCGGGAGTGACCCCTTGGACAGAATTTTGCGTCAGGGTAATAACTTCACTATAGCCGATTGCCTTTTGCTTTGCATCGTGGTATTCAGTTGGAATATCATGCACCTCATTCTACGGGTAAAGAGCCGAGATCCCTTCACCGGGAGTGACCTCTTTAGCAAAGGTTTTCGTCACTATACTTTTATAAAAATCTATCCGATTCCTTCAACGATATCAAGTTCATTACGTTAAAGGTTTTTCGCCAAAAACCATTCGTAGCCCTCCGTCATTTCAGACGGGTAGCATGTAGTATTCATGCTATGTTTGTTGACCTTCGTCAAGGCATAATGAATGGTAGCTGCTTGTTACCTTTGTGCTACATAGATAGATGCGTTGGTTTAGGACAGTTGTATAGCCTTGTTGACCTTCGTCAAGGGCTTGTACGGGTGGGTTCAAATTAACCTGGACAATGACGGGTAGAACTTGACATGTGACTTATGATTTGTTGACCTTCGTCAAGGTCATAAGAGCATGGGGTAAAAATCACATCGGGAGTTTCTAAAGAAACTGAAACTTGCCAGATATGCGCATACCTTCTGGAGTGTGATAATATGAATGGATTCCATCACGTTATCATGCGATGATAGTTGGATCCCGATTCCCACTGATGAGTTGGTTTATTCCTCGGGTGATCCCGACTAATTCTTATTTCAGGTTTGGAGGAGAATTTGACGTTAAAGTGGGAGGTTTCCTGATTGGATAAATTGATAACCATTCTGATCTAGGTTAGAGTGCACGCTGAGTGTTTCTAATCTCTCTCTCTTTGGCAGCGACCATGACCCGACCCGTGACTATGACTCAGTGACCAAGTTGACCGAACCTTCTTAAAACACTGGCTTTTGGATTGTCAGAGTTGCATACCTCATTGCCACTCCTACTTTTACCCTTTTCTCCAGAACACCCTGTATTACTACGAATGTCCACTTCCATTGGATAAAACCATCGTATGGTTATATACAAACTCGAAGGAACTTGTTCCAGATTCGAGGATGGTTTCCAATTCTGGAGAAAACGAATAGGACTATTCAGTTGTCTTTTCCTTTTACCTTCTCTCAAGTTGCGAGTGCTCCTTGGATTAGGGGATAGTACACCTGTTACGCTTATTGGATAGTCTTCATCCAAACCTTAGGCTGGTGCCTAATGGTAGGGAATGAAGAAAACCAACTAGCCTAACGATGGTGTATAGACGGTATTAAGTTAAGACAAATAAAGGGGTTAGAAAGAGGGCAAAGTAAATTGCGACTGCTATTCACGACCAAACCAAGTATTTCTTCGCCAATCCTATATCACCTTTGTATTTCTCCAGAACACTCCGTATCACTACGAAGATCCACAGTTATTTGGATACTCCATCGTATGGTTATATACGAACTCGAAAGGAACTTGTTCCAGTTCGGGGATGGATTCTGGTTCAGGGGAAATAGGAATAAGGTTTATTCGGTTGTCTTTTATCTTTCCTTTCTTTCGGGTTGCGAGTGCTCCTAGGATTAGGATAGTACACCTATTACGCTTATTGGATAGTCTTCTTCCAAACCATAGGCTGGTGCCGAACGGTAGGGAAGGAAGAAAAATATTTAGCCTAAAGGGGTGTACAGAAGGTAATGACTAAAGACATATGAAGGGATTTGGAGAGATGGCAAAGAAATATACGGTTACAGTTGTGAATCTGGATAATGGAAGAGGCATTACTAGAAATACCTGGATACCCCTAAGAAACATTTACATGTTTCAGTTTTACTGTGTATTGATAAAAGAAAACTGATTTCCCAATTAGACACTTGCTCCAGGGTATGTATTTACCAGGTATGATTCTCACATCTGTATGGTTCTACAGATGATAGTGGGTGTAAGTTATTGGGAATTAGGTGATCATCCTCATTATATCGGGATTCGTTGTAATTGGTGATATTTGAGGAAATCGCCTGGGTTGTTTGCCGGACGACAAATATTTGGTTTTGAATATCCGTTGTTATGCACCAATTTCAAATTGATATATCTGTACGTCTATTTTTATAGAGTGAGATATAACTTTTTGAAATTATGTCTATGACATTTACCTATATCAGTGGATGGTTAGGGAAGGAGCATTAAACAGCGGTGTAATTCTTCTTAACCATAAGTACAATTTTCAACCTACGACACACAGGGAATGAGTTATTAGACTCAGAGGACTTATACAGAGTATTGTATGTTGTCCAGTGTCCATGAGGCAGTAGGGTTGGTACTCGTACTATATTCTGTTTACTTGTGACTTCTCTGATCTTAGACATGTGTTTCATAGAAATGCAAGGTCTAAGTTTTGAGAAGTTATAGGTATAAGAGTAAAGTAGAGAACAAGATGTTGCAAGTATCAGGATTCTTCAAAGTGATCGAAGATGTAGAACTTATGTATGGTATTCAGTTGATAGTAATGATTAAGAGAACTTGCTTCTCTTTCAGGTTACTCATAATTGGAAGCACTCCTAAGTTGAGTAATGCTGATCGGCCTCTCTCCATTTAGTTGACATGCACTGGAAACAGCTGCATGATTTGAATCTGGTTCCAATTAAATCAGTGCCTCTATTTCTGTATTAGATATAGAACAGTTCATATCTTAACATTGTTAAGGTAAGGGGAGTTGTCCGGCTTATGCTTAAAACCAGACTCTGCATAACTCAAGGCACGTTTCTGTAATGGCTGTTTGTGGGTTGACCCGGGCTATGACGAGGGTTGACTTTCTACCATCTGGAAGATCAATAGTGATATTGTTCTTGACTCGCCACAGTTTTACTAAAATGGATTTTTTCAGAAAACAGTAGTGGGAGTATGGTAGAACTGGAAGTGATTCCAGAACCGCAAACGATTACTGAAAATTTGATAAGAACCTAAAGATTCGATCAGGTTTGACATTCCATTGGCCACTCCGCAGACATGGTGGGTAACCTCAGGCACTCGAGAGGTACTTCGGTATGCTCAAGGACGGTGATTGGGAGATTCTTGTTTACCCAAACTTGCTATTGTTGTTGTTCCAGACTATGAGACCCGGCAGGAGGATGAGTATAGCGTCGTTCTAAACTAGCTTTAGAAGTGTACGTGTATATGACTCTACCAAAGGGTTGTCGTAGTCAGTGGGAGCAGCGGAAGCATAGTGGACAGGTAGCTTATGTCTATTTATGGACTAAAGCAGATATAGCGGAGATAGATCATCTATTTCTGATGTGACAGTCATAGGTTTGACTTCATCAGAATAGGGATGGAGCTGTTACGAAGGTAGTAGGGTGTGATGTCCTGGTATTTGGATGACATACTTGGAGCAGGAAGTGAAATTCCTATATTACGATCGGTTATGCTTTGGTTGTCACATAGTGGTTTCTCCACAAAGGACATTGATTTCATATCAGACATTCTGGTTACTGGATATATCATTTTAGATCTAGATTTGGGTAGTTTCCCAGTCAGGGTACTTAGACAGCATTCTAAAGGTGTTTTAGAATGGATGACTCCTGGCATGGTGGTGTACCTGCAGGTGATGGAGTCACCCTCTCTAAAGATGTCTTACAGACTAAAAGGGAGAGTGATGTGAATGATTGGCAGATCACTTGCTTAGGCAATTGAGTCAATCATGACATGTCAAGTACCACACCTGATGTTGTTTTTGCAGTAGATGCAATAAGTTGATATTGATCCAATCCTCGAGGAACATTCGGAAGCAGTTTTAGAACATAAGTTGATGTTCTAGGGATATGATAACGACAGCCTCAATCGGGAGACAGTTATCATTCCTGGCTTCCAAGGTGACCTGGATGACAGAGTGACTGTCAGAGTTATAGTTTTCCTTCTGACGAGGGGCAGTGTTTTGGACAGGTGATCCAAGTGGACCCTGAGGGAGGCATGACGCAGGATACTGATTAAGTTCAGTTTAGGATACAGTCTAAGAAGTTTGGATTTGGAGTTCATTTATGAACTAGGTCCCATCAGATATCCAGACATATTCTAAGACAGGTATTGCTCATTTCGGGAGATGGGTTTCTCCGCGAACTTGAGATTAAGAGAGACATAGAAAGAAACATTAGAGCGGATCCACTCACTGAGGCTATTCCTCGAACGCATTAGTTTCGCAAACTGGTTTTGTGAGACTGATTAGTAGAGGAGTTGGGTGTTCGGTATCAAACGGGCTGTGAGTATGCGACAACGCAATAATTAGCCTTGAGTGCAAGTGGGAGATTGTTGGATTTAGTGCCCTCAGAGTCAATTAATGGATCACAGGCACGCGATTGCAATGATTGAGGGAGGACCTATGCCGGTAGGACAGTCTGACTCAAGATGATAGTATGCTATCTGGTTTATCTTTATCATCGTGTACTGCTTTAGGTGACCTTACAGGTCACTATTGCGCGTTGATAGAGCCCTTAGGATTCTTGCTTGACGGCCAGCAGTATGATGGCGATCACATATGTGGGAGCTGGGGTCTATAACCACATCCTTAAAATGTCCCTAGTCGTCGGAGTTTTCGAGACAGGGCATCGATACTCCAGAGTAGACTAGTGTATCTAGTCGAGACCCCGACGAGGGGCGGTGGCCGGTCTCACAAGCCACTGATGTCAGTTGGTTCACCTAAGATGTATAAAGGTGCTCATTGGGTTATGAGTACACCGGACAGGACTCGCCGGGAACATGCTTGTTGGTTTTATACCTGACGTCAGATAGCAGTTCCCTGGTGACATGTGTACATGTTAGTTCATCGACCTGAGATCGTCATTTGTCTCGTGTGAGTTCCCACTGTACTTGGATTACTACCCTACCACGGCTCAAAGGAGTCGTGCAAACAGGTTTTAGTTGGGTACAGTCCCGAGCCGCATGGAGGCAGTGAGCGGATCTGCAGGGGTTCGTCTCTCCCGGTATTGGGGGTGAGGTCGCGCTGTGTCTAGAAGAGCCATTACATGAAGTCCTTAGCTAAGGTAGAAGATTTACAGGTTGGTATTCCAGTAATATCTCAGGGTGTTCTGGGCTACACTCTGACACGACTTGTACCGCTTTTGGGGGTCTGACTTTTACCAACCCCGTAGGCCCGACATGCGATGCTCATAGACGAACGGACTGGACTGTACGGATATTGTCACTGACAGGCTCAGTAGGGTGTCAGGATGAGTTCGCTCATCGACCTCCCTTTTGGTAAATACATGGTAGCCCGTTATGTACGGCTAATACCTCTGACGTGCTAGTGGTTAAATCCACAGCCAAAAAATTGACGAGTCTTTAGAGTCCCCCACAGACAGTTTCTCAAGTTTCGGGCGAAACGTTGTAGAGGCTGTATGGGTTTATGGCAGGGTTCGAACGTACGCGTGCACTTGTGCATGTGTAGCGTTTCGGATGGATAATACTAGCGGGCTTTGGTTTAAGCCGGATCCTAGTATTATACAGTGTAGATTTTGTCTCATTGCATTTGTATTCGGTCGGAATACAAATGCGGGTATATATGTACAGTCCCGGGGTTTTCCTGTAATTTATTACGGGATAACTTTTTGAAGTTGCCAGTTTGCATTCCGTTTCGGCCATTTTCCTTTCTTTCTTTCTTTGGCTGAAAATTGATGGGAGGGGCTTATTTGTAAAAGTGGCTTTTACAAAATGGAGGGTGTTTTTTTTTGTGGTGGAGGGTTCATGATGGTTCTAGCATCTTTTGATTACTTTTTGGTTCATCATTACTTGCTTTCTTGTGAGAAGATTGAGTTGGACTTTGGTGTGACATTCTTCATGATGATTCATCATTTTTCCTCTCTTGCATTATTCCTTTTCCTCTCTCCTCATGAGTATGGCCGGCCACTATTTTTGAAGGGGGGATATACATTTTGGTGAGAGGATTTTTGGTTCATTCTCATTGCAAAAGAAAAATTCCTCAAGCTCATCTCCAAAGTTCATTCCTCCACCTTCACATCCAAATGACTACTTCTAATAACCTCTCGAGACATAGTGTTCTACACTCAGTCTACAGAAATCTTGGACACGTTGGCTTGCCCACTTTGTATCCGAGTTGCCTCGGTTCATAGGTGGGAGCCCGTAAAAGGACTTCTCGATGTGGTACCCTTCCGACGAGGAGATCGAGACCGGAGATGCCGCGGGGAGATCGGGATGGTGGCCGAAGACCGAAGGACACGGATCGCTCGGTATAGCCTCTCTACCTTTTCTCTAGTTAGCTAGCAGTAGGTTAATGGTCCGATCCGGGTATACAGTCCACGGTAGCGCCGGTTTCTAGTTAAAGAAAAGTTTTTGTTTCCGCATTTTGGCCTCGGAAAGACGGCCGGGGCGCTGCCGTAGACTTACACGATATACCAGAGTAGACCAGCGTATGCGCTTCTTGACCCATATGATGGGCGATGGATGATCCCATATCCATTGGCTCAGAGAAGGTATACGGGTGCTCAGTGGAGACTGGGTACACTGGACAGACTCGCCAAGAACTCCCAGATGGTATTATACCTCACGTCAGATGGCAGTTCTCTGGTGACACTGGTACGGGTTAGTCTGTAGACCCGAGAACGGCATAGAGTCTTGTGTGATTCCCACTTTGCTTTGATTTCCATCAAACCACGTCCAAGAGGGCGTGCAAAAAGGTGGCTTTTGGGTACAGTCCCGAATCTCATGGAGGCAATGAGCGATAGGAGGGGTTTCGTCTCTCCCGGTATAGGGAGTTGATGTTGCGCTGTGTTCGATTGGCTATAACTAGAAATCCCTTGCCAGGGTTGTCGAGATTTACTGGTAAGTGTTATCAGTAGTTTCTCGAACTGTTATGGACCTCATATCGACGTTTACCACCCCTAGGCGAGATATACGACATATCAGACGAAGAGACCGGACTGTACGGGAGTGTTACTGATTGGATTCACGGGAGAATGTACAGACTTGCTTGTTGATTTTCTGATCGCTCAATACCTGGGTGGCTGTTACGTTTAGCTGACCGCTTGCAGCTTGTGGGTGTTTGATATGATCATCACCTACTGCCGGCGTATTGACGATTCTTTAGAGTCCTATACAGAGGTTTCCTGGCTCAGGAAAAACGGAGTAAGAGCACATATGTGATATGTGCGGAACTGAGAATAATACGTGTATGCGATACCATATTCGATTCTCGCGATATGAGATATCGGCCGGGTATATGTGATATAGCCGGGTCATCGGATCAAGTGTTGATTCGATGAACTGATACAGATTATATGTAACCCTTCGAAAATCGTTTAGGCAGTTTTTCGGTAATCGGCTAATTTTTCGGCTTTTTCCGTAAAAAGTCAAAATTGATATTTTTCATTATAGACCTAATTATACAAAATTTAGACAAGATATTACTATAATTTTGTCACTAAAATGTCACTTATAATTATCTAGCGTAATTAATTATTTTTTTTAATTATTTTAAGCCTTTTTAAATACATTAAATTAGTGATAAATACAAATGTAATTAGGTAAATTTCATAATTAGGAGTATTTATAAGCTAAAATATGGTGTTAATAAAATTATATCATGTCTTGCAAACTTTTAGTTTTTTGATGGGAAAATTATGGAAAAAAAATTGATGAAAAAGGGTTTTTTTGTAAAAAGGTTGACATGAAAGCATTAAATGATATCATATGATGTTGTATTGAACTAGAAACTTCTCCAAAATTCCCTCATCTCCTCTCCCTTGCTGCAGCCGACCCCTCACCTGCAGATTTCCCCTCTTCTCACTTCTTTTTTTTTCTTCATTTTCATGCAAAAATTCAATAAAAATCCACAATTTCATTAAACCATTCAAATCTAAACCCTAATCCACTCTCTCTCAACCCAAATTTGTTCAAAAACATGGTGAAAGGAGGCTTTCTTGGTGGCTTGATCATGCTAGGTTTCCACTTGTAAGGTAAAATCCTAAACTAGTTTCTAATTTGTAGTTTGTTTATGCTAAATTAGATGTTTAAAGTGTTAATTTCATTATAATGGGTTGTCTTGAAAAATCAAGAATGGGTTTTTATGTTGAGTTAGGGTTTGAAACATGGTTGTAAAAATTAAGTTAGGGTTTTGGTTATCTAATTGATTAGAATGGTTAATTGTGAAATGATATGCTTGCTAAATCGACAAATTTCGATGTTTGCATCGAATCGGTAAGCAAATCGCTTACTAGATTTTTATAGAAAGTAGAATGCGACCAAATTGCGTTATGTTAGCGATATAATTAGCTTCGTATAGGACTTTTAGAGTGCGCGAACGCGGGGTTTCGTCTAGTCGGGTTGTAGATTAGTCGATTTTCCCGAAATGACGATTCTAGTTAAAGGTTAGCGATTTTCGTGCGTTTTTCCGCGCACCGAGTGCATGCTATGATTAATTCGAGAGCATGTATAATTGTATGTTGTGACTTGCATTGTGTTAGGTTTTGTAATCTTATGCTTGGTATTGTGCAAATATAGGATCAGTCGGGGAAACATCGGACACGGCACGAAAAGGCAAGGCGGTGGCCGGATCGGATTAGCGGGGATTTCAGGTGAGTAGATGTATTCATCTATGGGGGAATCGTCTGGATGGCGCGATGCGCCCCCTAGTTCGGATTTCCTTATCTTTTGTAAGATTCATGTTGTTAGTTAGCTTACCCCTTCATTGACATCGCATACCCTTATCGTTAATAATATGCTAGATTGCATGGATATTCATATGCACATATGCAATAACACTTCGTAGGGCACGAACACCATTACCATTGGCATCTGTTGCACGCGCACTATTCATGTGACACACACGCCTTTGGTAATTTCCATACCACGTGCACTATAGAACCTGTTTATCTTAATATCGTCACCTGCATTCATACCTGATATATGAAATTGCATCGCATGCATATACCTCGCATCATCATCATATTTACATGGATTTCTAGCCAAAACTCACATCATATACATTGATATCATAGACATTTATCATATATAACATGTGGATATTATGATTTTTCTTGAGGATTTCAGTATTGCTGTGATTTCTGGATTTTTGGGGAAAAACCGCAAGAATTTAACAAAAGCTTATATTTATCATTTTGAAAACAAAGTTGCGGTTTTCTCGTGATGTATGTATCGTCCACCATGAGTTTTCATGTTTTCTATTGGATTTCGAGACCCGATTCGAGGAGTGGATGAACCGTCTCGGGTACATGGTGGGCCCGGTATGGTACCCCGGGGCAAGAAGATCGAGTTGTAGACGATGAGCCTGGCAGGGGAAGACTACCTACCGGTGATGTCTGGCGCGGCGGATATCCGGAGGATACCGACCGTTGTGAGATTTATGATATGGGCAGATCCGGACTGACGGAGCCCGATATTGAGACAGATATGATTCCTATTTGGTGTCGATACTTGACACGGGTTTTCAGATGATTTCTTGATGGTACTTAGCTATTATACAGATATTCATGTTTTAAAAAGTTAAGAATTCAATACCCTTAGCATTTAAAACACTTAAAAACTTAATAATGACATTACATACCTGTGCACGCATACTAGAGATATTACATCACATATGGACACGCATGTTGTGGTGCATTGCGTGCATTCTTACGATTGCCTTATTAGATGTTATATTTACTCACGAGTTGGCAAATCACCCCCGTTGTGCCACAGTGTCTTGCAGGTCGGACTCATCAGTCTTGTAGCGGCGGCTATCTTATTATCAGCTCCTTTTGCTCAGACTCGCGACATCGCCTGTAGGTGCGTTGCGAGCACACTTTATTTCTTTTTGCTTTATCATTGTATCTAGTATTCTCCATCTACCACTTTATATTGTATATGCGACCTAGTGATAAGACTGAGAGATTTGTATATTTGTGGTTTCTTTTGGGTCGAGCTCACTTGAGCCGACGTGCGTTTCCTGGTATTTTGCATTTATTTCATGCTCTTTTCTTGATATTGCTATTATATTGCATGTGGTTGTGATCCGCCTTAGGCAAAGAGCTAGCTCCCGCTTGGGGATGCCATTTTATGTTTACAGGTTTATTATCTTGTTGTACCCATTTTGGGGGATAGAAAATACAAGGGAGACTCTGTCGAAATTTTCGGGAATTTTTGATGTTTTTAAAAAGGGTTTCAATGCAACTTAATTGATTTACAAATCGTTTTCATGTAAGGTTTTCCTTCACTCTCTTTTGATTTTGGTTTAGATTCTTCTGGGCTTTGGCTGACTTGGGTTACGGTACGCCTTTAGACGTCTCGTAATCTAAGTGCCAGTCACGTTCCGTACTTTCGGGTCGTGACAAAGTTGGTATCAGAGCGTTGGTTTTACCTTTCTGAGTGTAGGACGACCTTGGTAGATGGAGTAGGTGACTTAAGCAGAGTGGCGTACCGTGGGTATGATCCGCGGCATACTTACGATACGGTACTCCGCCTAAGTGACCTTAGGACATAATTGCTTGTATTTCCTTTCTTGATTCCTTGCATTCCTTGATTCAATTGCAATGTCCTTATCAGTCCTGTTTCTTATTCCAGCTTCGATGCCGCCAAAGACTACGAGAGCTCAGCGGGCTGCCGCTAGGGATGAGATTCGGGCAGGCTCGTCTGAACCGTGGATCGAGCGGGAGGATACTCATACCCCTCAGGGTCATACTGATCCGCCTTATCCAGATCGTATTGCCAGACTAGAGGCCGGCATGCAAGAGTTGCGACAGATGATGGGATCTTTAGTGGAGTCCAGCCGGGCACAGAGATCCGAGGACGTTCCGTCCACCGCACAGACCACGATCGTAACTGCTGCACAGATGGTCACTCCTGCTGCTACTACAGAGACTATCCCTGTTTCACTACAGGAGTTCATGAGATTGAGACCTCCAGCTTTTACCGGTACAGATGCGACAGAGGACCCACAGGCATTTCTTGATAGGATGGCTCGGATTTGCCGTTCGTTGAGGTGTTCTGATGATAGATTGGTGGAGTTTGCAAGTTTTCGTCTGGAGGGTCTTGCCCAGACATGGTACGACTCAGTAGAGAGAGGCCGAGCTGCAGGTCTGCCTTCTATGACCTGGGATGAGTTTACATCTGCATTTCTTGCCCGTTTTCTTCCGGAGAGTGTCCGAGATGCTCGAGCCCGTAGTTTTGAGTCTTTGCGCAAGACTCCTGGGATGACAGTGTCGGAGTATGATATACAGTTTACCCAGTTGTCTCGATATGCTCCGTACCTAGTCGACACAGAAGAGAAGAGAATAAAGAGGTTTGTACGAGGGCTTGATACACAGCTATTCCTTGCCATCGGCACCCAGCACTTTGACACATACGCAGCCGCGATGGATGCAGCCTTACTTTTGGAGGAGCGTATTTCTGAGACTCCGGTCGTTTCTGGGCCGAAGAGGATCCGTACTGATACGCCAGCTCAGCGGCAGATGGGCAGACACCGCGATAGATTATTTCCGGGAGATGGTGGAGGCAGAGGATTGAGACGAGGTCAGTTATTTGGTTCATATCGACAGACCCAGCAGTCGTCTCCAGGATGTTTTCGGTGTGGGAGTCAGTACCACCGTGTCAGAGACTGTACCATGGGACGTCAGGGCGCGGCGACAGTCCCGCATATGACCTTACCACCCTCACCACCTTCTCAGAGAGCTTTACTTCCTACTCCTGATGATGCTCCACATCAGTCAGATGTTTCTAGAGGCCGTAGGCATGGCGGTCCAGTTCCGAGAGTACGAAGCGACAGAGGCAGAGGCAGAGGCCGAGGTAGAGGCAGAGCACAGCCAGCTATTAGTGGTGGACAGGCCCGAGTGTTCGCATTGACTCCTCAGGATGCACAGGCATCCAATGCCGTCGTGACAGGTACTCTGCCAGTATGTTCTTTTGATGCACGGGTATTATTTGATCCAGGCACCACACATTCTTATGTTTCCACGTATTTTTGCACCGAGGTTGGGCCGAGAGTCTTCTCCGTTAGATCAGCCGCTTGTCGTTATTACCCCGGTAGGCGAGTCTTTTGTTGCCCGTTTTGTGAACCGATCGTGTTCCGTTCGTATCGGGGAGAGAGATTCTTCAGTTGATTTGATTCTCCTCGATATGCTAGACTTTGACGTTCTTCTTGGTATGGACTGGCTAGCCACCTGTTATGCATCCGTGGACTGCCGTGAAAAACCAGTCAGATTCAGTTTTCCTGGTGAGCCGGTTCTTATTATTCAGGGAGATCGTAGCGCTACCCTTCCCAGCTTGATTTCATCTCTTCGCGCTGGACAGCTCTTAAGGAAAGGGTGTCAGGGATTCTTAGCTTATGTTTGTGATACTAGCTCCACAGAGGTTCCGTTGGACCAGGACCCTGTTGTGAGAGAGTTTCCTGATGTTTTCCCTGACGAGCTGCCTGGTCTGCCACCAGAGCGCGAGATTGAGTTCTGTATTGACTTGATCCCCGGCACGGGGCCTATCTCTATACCGCCTTATCGGATGGCCCCGGCAGAGCTGAGAGAGCTAAAGGATCAGTTACAGGACTTGCTGGATAAAGGGATTATCAGACCGAGTGTGTCACCTTGGGGTGCTCCCGTCTTTTTTGTTAAGAAGAAGGACGGGAGTATGCGTTTATGCATTGATTATAGTCAGCTGAACCGGGTTACTGTGCGGAACAGGTATCCCCTACCCCTCATTGATGACTTATTTGATCAGCTCCACGGTGCAGGGTTTTTCTCGAAGGTTGATTTAAGATCAGGTTATCACCAGTTGCGAGTTCTGAAGGAGGATATTCCGAAGACCGCCATCCGTACTCGATATGGTCATTACGAGTTCTTGGTGATGTCGTTCGGGCTCACCAATGCCCCGGCAGCATTTATGGATTTGATGAACCGCGTATTCAGGCCGTATCTCGATCAGTTCATCATTGTGTTCATTGACGACATTTTGGTTTATTCTCGGAGCCGGGAGGAACATGAGCAGCACTTACGTATCACATTGCAGACTTTGAGGGAGTATCAGCTGTTCGCCAAATTCTCCAAGTGCGCATTCTGGTTAGACAGTGTCGATTTCTTGGGTCATGTGGTGACGAGAGACGGTATTTGCGTGGACCCGAAGAAGATCGAGGCAGTTCAGCATTGGCCTAGACCAGTATCAGTTACAGAGGTTCGCAGCTTTCTAGGTCTGGCCGGCTATTATCGACGTTTCGTCCAGGATTTCTCCCGCATTGCTGCACCGTTGACCGGGCTGACCCGGAAGGGGGTTCCTTTTGATTGGACCCAGGCATGTGAGGATAGCTTCCAGCAGTTGAAGACTCGATTGACTACTGCACCAGTGTTAGCATTGCCTTCAGGATCAGGCGGGTTCGTGGTATATTGTGATGCTTCTAGAGTGGGGCTGGGATGTGTATTGATGCAGCACGATAGAGTTATCGCGTACGCTTCTCGGCAGCTGAGGAAACACGAACAGAACTACCCTACACATGATTTAGAGATGGCTGCAGTGGTATTTGCACTTAAGATCTGGAGACATTACCTATACGGTGAGTCGTGCCAGATATTCACTGACCACAAGAGTTTGAAGTATATCTTCCAGCAGCGAGATCTGAACCTAAGACAGCACCGTTGGATGGAGCTGGTGAAGGATTATGACTGCGAGATTTTATACCATCCGGGCAAGGCGAATGTGGTGGCAGATGCTTTGAGTAGGAGGCCCGGAGGTAGCTTATCTTGTTTGTGCGCAGTACAGATGCAGTCGACGGCGGATTGGCAGGTTTTATGTGATAGCAGAGTGCAGTTCGAGTTTACTCCTACAGGGGGACAGCTGGCCCATTTCAGAGCACGCCCACAGTTACATGACCGTATCCACGAGGCACAGTCCGGCGATGCCCATACATTAGAGATTATTGAGCAGATTCGGCAGGGCAGAGTTTCCGAGTTCGTGATTGATGATCAGGGGCTACTTCGATTTGGGACTCGACTGTGCGTGCCAGATTCAGAGGGACTGAGGCGCGATATTCTCGAGGAGGCACATAGATCAGTATACAGTGTGCATCCAGGTTCCACCAAGATGTACCGTGATTTGAGAGAGGTTTACTGGTGGGACGGGATGAAGAAGGATATTACAGACTTTGTGTCCAGATGCCTGACTTGTCAGCAAGTCAAGGCCGAGCACCAGAGGCCAGCCGGCGAGTTATAGCCTTTGCCCATCCCTGAGTGGAAGTGGGAGCAGGTCTCCATGGACTTCGTTGTGGGTCTACCCAGGACCAGTCGAGGGTACGACTCTATTTGGGTGATTGTGGATCGATTGACGAAAGCGGCTCACTTTCTTCCAGTGAAGACCACTTTTGGATTTTCTCAGTACGCCCAGATTTATATTGATGAGATAGTGCGACTGCATGGTGTTCCGACTTGCATCGTGTCCGACCGTGGCACCCAGTTTACCAGCTGATTGTGGCAGAAACTCCAGGAAGCTTTGGGCACCCGATTGAGTTTTAGCACAGCCTTTCATCCGCAGACTGACGGACAGTCGGAGCGTACTATTCAGACTCTTGAGGACATGCTCAGAGCTTGTGTTTTAGATTTCGGTGGTAGCTGGGATCGTCATTTGCCTTTGATCGTGTTTTCCTACAATAATAGCTTCCAGGAGACGATTCAGATGGCACCTTTTGAGGCTTTATATGGGAGGAGATGTCGTTCGCCTGTATGTTGGACAGAGCTTAGGGAGAGCAGTATTTTGGGGCCGCAGATTGTACATGTGACGACCGAGAAGATACAGCTGATTCGGGATAGGATGAGAGCAGCACAGAGCAGGCAGAAATCATATGCTGACAGGCGCCGTCGCCGACTCGAGTTCGCTGTTGGCGATCATGTTTTCCTGAAGGTCTCTCCGATGAAAGGTGTGATGAGATTTGGGCAGAAAGGGAAACTGAGTCCTAGATATGTTGGTCCTTTCGAGATCCTAGAGCGTGTTGGTCCAGTCGCTTATCGGTTAGCTCTTCCGCCCCGCTTCCCCGATGTTCACCCCGTATTCCATGTCTCGATGCTCCGCAAGTACCTTCATGATCCTTCCCAGGCAATTCAGCACCAGACGATCCAGCTAGAGCATGATCTTTCTTTCACCGAGCAGCCGGTGGTCATTTTGGATCGGCAGGTGAAGAAATTGAGGTCGAAGGTTATACCGTCCGTCAAGATCCTTTGGCGTGGCCCGAACAGCGAGGAGGTCACCTCGGAGACCGAGGTCGAGATGAGGAAGAGATATCCCCATCTTTTTGAAGGTACGCGTAGTTAAATTCAAAATTCGGGGACCGAATTTCTTTAAGGGGGGAAGATTGTAACCCTTCGAAAATCGTTTAGGCAGTTTTTTGGTAATCGGCTAATTTTTCGGCTTTTTCCGTAAAAAGTCAAAATTGATATTTTTCATTATAGACCTAATTATACAAAATTTAGACAAGATATTACTATAATTTTGTCACTAAAATGTCACTTATAATTATCTAGTTAAATAAAAAAAAATTCGTAATTAAATTTTTTTTTATTATTTTAAGACTTTTTAAATACATTAAATTAGTGATTAATAAAATTGTAATTAGGTAAATTTCATAATTAGGAGTCTTTATAAGCTAAAATATGGTGTTAATAAAATTATATCATGTCTTGCAAACTTTTAGTTTTTTGGTGGGAAAATTATGATGAAAAAAAATGATGAAAAAAGGGTTTTTTTTGTAAAAAGGTTGACATGAAAGCATTAAATGATATCATATGATGTTGTATTGAACTAGAAACTTCTCCAAAATTCCCTCATCTCCTCTCCCTTGCTGCAGCCGACCCCTCACCTGCAGATTTCCCCTCTTCTCACTTCTTTTTTTTTCTTCATTTTCATGCAAAAATTAAATAAAAATCCACAATTTCATTAAACCATTCAAATCTAAACCCTAATCCACTCTCTCTCAACCCAAATTTGTTCAAAAACATGGTGAAAGGAGGCTTTCTTGGTGGCTTGATCATGCTTGGTTTCCACTTGTAAGGTAAAATCCTAAACTAGTTGCTAATTTGTAGTTTGTTTATGCTAAATTAGATATTTAAAGTGTTAATTTCATTATAATGGGTTGTCTTGAAAAATCAAGAATTGGTTTTGATGTTGAGTTAGGGTTTGAAACATGGTTGTAAAAATTAAGTTAGGGTTTTGGTTATCTAATTGATTAGAATGGTTAATTGTGAAATGATATGCTTGCTAAATCGACAAATTTCGATGTTTGCATTGAATCGGTAAGCAAATCGCTTACTAGATTTTTATAGAAAGTAGAATGCGACCAAATTGCGTTATGTTAGCGATATAATTAGCTTCGTATAGGACTATTAGAGTGCGCGAACGCGGGGTTTCGTCTAGTCGGGTTGTAGATTAGTCGATTTTCCCGAAATGACGATTCTAGTTAAAGGTTAGCGATTTTCGTGCGTTTTTCCGCGCACCGAGTGCATGCTATGATTAATTCGAGAGCATGGATAATTGTATGTTGTGACTTGCATTGTGTTAGGTTTTGTAATCTTATGCTTGGTATTGTGCAAATATAGGATCGGTCGGGGAAATATCGGACACGGCACGAAAAGGCAAGGCGGTGGCCGGATTGGATTAGCGGGGATTTCAGGTGAGTAGATGTATTCATCTATGGGGGAATCGTCTGGATTGCGCGATGCGTCCCCTAGTTAGGTTTTCCTTATCTTTTGAAAGATTCATGTTGTTAGTTAGCTTACCCCTTCATTGACATCGCATACCCTTATCGTTAATAATATGCTAGATTGCATGGATATTCATATGCACATATGCAATAACACTTCGTAGGGCACGAACACCATTACCATTGGCATCTGTTGCACGCGCACTATTCATATGACACACACGTCTTCGGTAATTGCCATTCCACATGCACTATAGAACCTGTTTATCTTAATATCGTCACCTGCATTCATACCTGATATATGAAATTGCATCGCATGCATATACCTCGCATCATCATCATATTTACATGGATTTCTAGCCAAAACTCACATCATATACATTGATATCATAGACATTTATCATATATAACATGTGGACATTATGATTTTTCTTGAGGATTTCAGTATTGCTGTGATTTCTGGATTTTTGGGGAAAAACCGCAAGAATTTAACAAAAGCTTATATTTATCATTTTGAAAACAAAGTTGCGGTTTTCTCGTGATGTATGTGTCGTCCACCATGATTTTTCATGTTTTCTATTGAGTTTCGAGACCCGATTCGAGGAGTGGATGAACCGTCTCGGGTACATGGTGGGCCCGGTATGGTACCCCGGGGCAAGAAGATCGAGTTGTAGACGATGAGCCTGGCAGGGGAAGACTACCTACCGGTGATGTCTGGCGCGGCGGATATCCGGAGGATACCGACCGTTGTCGTGAGATTTATGATATGGGCCAATCCGGACTGACGGAGCCCGATATTAAGACAGATATGATTCCTATTTGGTGTCGATGCTTGACACGGGTTTTCAGATGATTTCTTGATGGTACTTATCTATTATACAGATATTCATGTTTTAAAAAGTTAAGAATTCAATACCCTTAGCATTTAAAACACTTAAAGACTTAATAATGACATTGCATACCTGTGCACGCATACTAGAGATATTACATCACATATGGACACGCATGTTGTGGTGCATTGCGTGCATTCTTACGATTGCCTTATTAGATGTTATATTTACTCACGAGTTGGCAACTTACCCCCGTTGTGCCACAGTGTCTTGCAGGTCGGACTCATCAGTCTTGTAGCGGCGGCTATCTTATTATCAGCTCCTTTTGCTCAGACTCGCGACATCGCCCATAGGTGGGTTGCGAGCATACTTTATTTCTTTTTGCTTTATCATTGTATCTAGTATTCTCCATCTACCACTTTATATTGTATATGCGACCTAGTGATGAGACTGAGAGATTTGAATATTTATGGTTTCTTTTGGGTCGAGCTCACTTGAGCCGACGTGTGTTTCCTGGTATTTTGCATTTCTTTCATGCTCTTTTCTTGATATTGCTATTATATTGCATGTGGTTGTGATCCGCCTTGGGCAAAGAGCTAGCTCCCGCTTGGGGATGCCATTTTATGTTTACAGGTTTATTAGCTTGTTGTACCCATTTTGGGGGATATAAAATACAAGGGAGACTCTGCCGAAATTTTCGGGAATTTTTGATGTTTTTAAAAAGGGTTTCAATGCAACTTAATTGATTTACAAATCGTTTTCATGTAAGGTTTTCCTTCACTCTCTTTTGATTTTGGTTTAGATTCTTCTGGGCTTTGGCTGACTTGGGTTACGGTACGCCTTTAGACGTCTCGTAATATAAGTGCCAGTCGCGTTCCGTACTTTCGGGTCGTGACATTATATTAGTCGGTTATTTGTGAAATAGCCGGATTATCGGATCAAGTGTTGATTCGATAATTTAGTGTATAATTATATATTTGATATATTAAATTACATTAACTAATATTAGCTCACTTAAAGATTCTTTTTCTCACTCGGGTAATACATTGATATATATGTGATATATGTTAATTGTATTATTTTGTTTTGTTACAATAAAATTTGTATATGTGATATATAATATTGTAACATGTTATGGTTATAAATGCAACATGATTCGTGGAATTTAAATATGGTTAGGGTTCGGATTAGGGTTAAACTTTCATGAAGCTTTCAAGAAGCTTCTTGAAGCTTTGACATTGACCTTGATATTTTGTGATATTTTGCAAAGATATTTCTTTAACCAAACCCAACCCTTTAACCATAGTTAATTCTCTACATGGTTTAAGTCTTCATACTTAACCCATGGTTGCATTTCGAACCTCACTTGATTCATTATTCATCACAAATGGTTTTGCTTCTTCTTCTTCTTCCTCCTTGATGAAAAGCTTTCTAGCTTTTTCAAAAGTGATGAAAATGAGTGAGATAAAGTGTCACGACCCGAAATAGCCCGTGACTAGCACTTGAATCATATGAAGTCTATAGGACCCTATCTAATCCAAGTAAGCCAAAAGCCCAGAAAACTAAAACCATTTTAGGGAGTAAATAAAGAAAACTAGTTTTTAATAAGTAAAGAAACATGTTTTGAAATCAAGCCTTTAAATAACTAAGCCGAATATGCATTTTTAAATTGTATAGACTTTTCTGAAAATTTCGGCAGAGTTTCCTTTGTAAAAACTGGCCCCGAACGGGGTACACAAGAAATATATATATGAAATGATAAAAGGCATCCCCAAGCGGGAGCTAGCTCTTCGTCAATCGACGGTCACAACCACGCAAGCAAAAATAATATACAACGCCAAAGGGCGAGGATCAAAGACCAAAAAGAAACTCAAAACAGCCAGAAAATCGTAATACTACAAGCGCAACTCTAAGGTCAAAATAATAAATCACTGTCTCTAAGTCTGAAACAATATACAAGTTTTGGTTGATGGAATTTCTAGATACAATGAATAAATAATGTACAATGGATGTTCTCATACAAAGAATCCACCTACCAAAGAAAGTCACCCGTAAAGGAAGCAATGTGCCCGAAAAGCCGCAATGAAATATGTACGGCAAAACCTGCAAGAACTGTGGCACAACGGGGGTGAGTTGCCAACTCGTGAATAGAAAATATCTACAAGCAGAGATCGAATGTATGACCCATCCTAGGTCAATACGATCAGATATATATGAACCTCAATATGAATAAATCTGAAGCATGCAAAACTGGCAATGTAATCTCTATACATGAGTGTAGTGCCAAGTGCTCGTGCCAGTGCCTCAAGTAATAGCATATCATAAATATGAGGTATGATCAATGTAATCAATCTGCCTGTACGTGGATCCCGTCCACTCGTCACCGAATGACAATAACCATCATACATGTAAATATCATCAGCATATGCATGGAAATATGAGGATATAAACCACCTGTGTCCCTCGCGACACGTCAAAATCATGGAACCGGAGTGCCCAACATCGACACTCGAAAACATCATGAAAGCTGTGCCTAGCATCGGCACGTAAATCCTCATATATCGGGCTCCGTCAGTCCGGATCAGCCCACGGGCTCCATCTGCGGAATCGGCCCTCGGCCCCAGCAGTACGCCCATATCCATCTATCGACTCTGGTCAGTATCCTACGGATAACCGCCAGGTCCAACCAATCACCGGTAGGTAGTGGTCCTACTGCCAGGCTCACCGTCTACTACACAGCGAAACCGTTCTCGCCCCGGGGTACCATACCGGGTCCACCATGTACCCGCAATCGGGCTCATCCGCCTCCTCGAATCGGGTTTCAAATGTCGCTCTCAGCACCGAGAAAACACATGGTGGACGCACTGAAATATCATATCAAGGATAACCGGGTTTTTAACACAATTATATATTCTCTTTTGAAATACCCACGGTTCCCAAATCTAGAAATATCATGGAAACAACATATCTCAATGCGTATAATCAAAACATGATGTATGCGACATGTAAAGAAAGGTAAGCATATCAGGAGTCATGCAACATGGAATAGTAAAGTGCACATGTCGAGGGAAACCGCTCTTTTAAAATGAATCAGTTATTCAAGAACATCTTGCGGTTCCGAAATCTCTAATCAAATCAGAATCATCTATGTTTGTGTACAGGTATAAATGTACAATATGCCATGCAAAAATCATATCATGAATGCAACAATACTACAGTGTAGTAGCATGGCAATTATCGATGATGAAGTGTGTGAGCCGGCAATTAGTGACGTGGAACATACGCATTATCGATAATGGTGCTGGTGTCCTAACAGCATGATAATAATATAGCGATAAACATATGCAAAGCAACGTGAATAGCATGAATATGCGGAAATCGAACAATCAACGCAATAGTGAAGAATCTACCTCAATAAATATATCATGCAGCTTTGCCCTTTGAAATAAGACGAATCAGGGTTTTTGATAAAATAAGGGCTACGGTGTTTTAAGAAAACATGTGCCGTTTGAAAATATCCGTAGAATCCCTTTTGCCTATCCTTAAAATATCCACGATTCGTTAGTTTTGAAATAGGTATGACTCGGGTCTAGTCTAACACCTACTATGCGAACTACGGACCCGACTATCAAGTCAATCGGGAGGGGTATGGAAACCACCTACATCTGAGTCGATATATATATAAATATAATAGTCAATAATCCCGCCTCAATGGTATCACAAACGATATAACATCCTCGAGTCATGAGCGCGGATCTATCATAAATATAGGCTCGTACGGTAAATCATCGTACGGCATCCCAATAGCTGGGTACGGGTCAGTATCACATTATCTCTTCACATATCAGGTATCACTACCCTCATATCATATAATCTAGGGTACAGATCTAAGTCAAGTACAATCGATACCATCAATATAAATGCATGTGTAAACACACGTCGCAAAGCCCGCCAAAGCATTCCGTCGTATCTCCCATACGAATCCTGTCATATCGCCGATCTCACGGCCTCAAATCGAATCTCATCGACTCAACTCACATCCAAGTACTATCCTTATAATCCAGTATATGTACACATAGTCCCATACCCATGTGAACACATACAAATATAATATTCCCATACACACATGCGAAAGAAGGTATGTATGCAAGTGCGTGCATGCGTGTGTGTATGGGTGCAACCCCTACTCTAGGGTTTCGCAATACACTAAATCAATCCGTCCTATCATCAATAATCTCAAAGAACATAAAGTAAATATATGTGTGTATACGTATTCGTATACATTACCACGGACTGCGGGGGTGCTATACGCCATCCACCCGACTTCCCCCGTAGATATAATCAACTCAACTGGTCTTCGCTCGCCGAAATCGATGACGCCGTGCTTCTTCGCCTCAGAATCCTTGCGAGGGTACCTACAATAATAAATCGTCGCAATTCATATTAAAATCGAGGCAGAAAACCAATACAGCGCACAGCATGCTCATAGGTTGGAACCTATGGCCTAAACGTGCAAATCAATCACACAATCCCTGTTGTCGATGTACGAACACCCGACAACCAAATACAAATCCAAATATCAAGAAAGTGCATTTTAAAATACGGAAAACATCGCCTAAAACACACCAAAATGCTCCCAGATTTTCCCCAGGTGACAATTAGCCAAAACTGCATATAGGAGGGGTCTATTTTAGTGCAAAATGAGCCCTGGAACAAAACTGGAACAATTCTACCTTACTCTGGCCGCAAATTACGGCCAGAATTATTAAATCTGCGGCCATGGGTTTGAATTAGGGGCTCGGGTCTTGGTGGTAGCTTCCTAGGTGCCTGCACGACTCACTGTCAGCTCAATTTTATTTTAGGGGTCCCGGGGTGATAGCAGATTCCTAAAACCTTCACAGATTTCACAATATCTCCGATATCGGTTTTCTAAATCCGTATTCCGGGTTTCAAATCTCAGGTTTGGGTCTCAATTCCATCACTAGGGTGTTTGTGCTGCCTCCACTAAGCAAAATTTCACACAACAACTCACAATTTCCTCAAACCCTAACTAGGTTTCCTTTAAGTCCACAACACCACCCGATATCGATTCAATTTTAACATAGGGGTATAAGTAATGCAAAAACTAATCTAATTGTTCAGTAAATACCTCATTTGGCAACTCAAGAATTTTCTTGAGTTGCCCCTAGTGGCCAAAATCCTTGCTTTCTTGGTCCGATGTGTAGATCTTGAGCTTGTGCACACTTTTAATGAAATCGGGGTAGGGTTTTGGTGTTGTTTTTGTGATGATTTGGGGATTTGAAGAGGGGAGGAGGAAGAGGGCAGCACCTCAGCTGAGAATGGAGAGGGAGAGATGAGGGAAATGAGTGTTGGAATCAAAGGAAATGGCCAAGTCTTTGGGTCAAAAGAAGACCATACCTCTCTCTCTCACCAAACCTCATATTTTATTCCTTTTCCATTTTCTTTTCTCTTCAAATTCCTTTCTCACAAGAATAGTAACCCCAAAGTAAAACCAATGCAAGAAAAATGCAACACAAGTGTAGAAAAAGATATTTGCATGCTTTGCACAAAATTGCTAAAAATCCGATTTGCGATTTTTAATCGCGATTAGCACTAAATTAGCATATAATTGATCACAAACACCTAAAAATGGCATAATTCCAATAAATACCCCATTTTAGAATTTTCCATAATTTTTCTCCATTTATTTGTATTTAATTATGCCAAAATATTAAAATATTCATTAAAATAATATTAAATTATAAAAATTTCCAAAAATAATATTTTATTATTTGGAAATGTTACAATCTACCCCCCTTAAAGAAATGCGGTCCCCGAATTTAAATTTAAACCCCAAATACTAAAACATTTCGATACAAATTCCAAGTCGTCGGGGTTCCGAATCATCAATACATATAACATCATAGCGCAATGCATGCGCCTGAGCAATGAGCAGATAACTCTAAAGCAAAACTCCGTCAAGCATCCCGCAATCATCGGAGTCATGGTAAGACACAAACGTCAAATCCAAAACAAAACCAATATGATATAGATCAGAACTATACATGTAGACATCCAATCTATACATGTGAATAGCTGATGTAACTGCATGCCAAATATATCCAGGTACTGTCCTCTGACTAGTCCTGCTCAGTACAAAACGAATATCAAATATCATAAAGATGTACTTCTCCAAAAGGAATAAATCCAAAAATGCACATAACACCACCCTGTGCGTCTGGTGCGCAAGGAAATCAAAATCCATATATGTGCCATACAGGTGCACAAAACGACATCTAGGTGCAACGGGTGTGCACGAAGTATCTGTCATAGGCAACGGGTGTGCCTGACAACAAAACCAGGTGCATCAGACATGCACGGAGAATCTCGATTTAGTGCATCTGGTGCGCACCCAAAATCGTATCCCAAAACATGCGCCCAACATGCGCGAAAATCCAAATCAGTGCATCCATCATGCACTAATAAAAGCTAAATCCTGCGCGCTCAATATGCACGAAATCACTGGCATAAAGTAGGCATGAAATCATAATCAATACCTCAAGAATAATAACTACGCGCAAGGTATAAATACCCAGTAGGTGCAACCATGGTGCACAAAATATAAATCCGATGCAACAAAGGCACGAAATACAAATCTGGTGCGATAAACGCAAGAAACATAGAACTGGTGCATCCCATGCACAAATACCCAACAATAACTCAAATGCGAAAGCAGCAACACCAAGCGTACCCAGTTGTAAAGAAAATCATAAACGTGTGCAACTGCGTGCACAATGAACATATAAGCTATACCGAGTGAAAAAATCAAATCGTGAGCGTAACATATGAACCACATCCAATCAACCGTATGAAATCCATAAAACTCAGTCATCAAGAATAAATCATGTGAATAGATCACCCAAAATACCGAAATCCAAAGTGACGGATACGTGATAGTCAAATCACAAAACCACAAATCATAAATACTGTCGTCGGTATATCCTCCTTCAAAGTCGAGAAGGTTCCGGTACATCCAATCTAGCGGCGTAAGATATCTACTTGCATCTTGCTCACGGTCTGGTGTCCTTATCTTCTCTGTGGATTACCAATCTCGCAATCCATCGGCTCAACGGCCCTGTCAGATATGGTAACTGAAACGATTCCGTTCTGGCACTGCTCTGGTCATCTCTCGGTCAATCCTCACGACCACTCGTAAAGCAGCACGTCACTGGCGCCGACCTCTATATGCATATCCGACCTTTAATCTTAACGGGGAGTAACAACAGCTCAATGGCGTCTCGCACGTACCTCTTATCCCGCTTGTCTGTATCGTCATCCACTTCGACGTCGCATCTCTATCTGCGCACTGTAATGTTCTCGGCTGTGGTCTATCCGAAGTCTTTCACACGGACTCGAAATCATGAACTCGGTATCTTCATCACTCAGTAGAAGATATCTAGCCGAACACGTCCTCAGCGTGCATATCGCGTCTCTGATGTCAGCGGAGTAGAACGTCATCACATCGAAATCCCGTGCGAACTCTTTACCCCACCTTGTTCCAATGTCGACTGATTCGGACTCGTCTCATCGCGGCTGTATGGGCTGTGCTCCAACGGCTATGCTCGTATCTGGAGTCTCCCAAGCAGTGTGTCCCATCACATGATATCCGAATGATGTCGAACCATCCGATCGACGCGTCAGAACCTCATAATCCCCCAAGAGCTCGACATCTTGGGTACAGTTTAATAGTATCGAGTACATACCACAGCATCGGTGGTCCAGCCGTAGAAGGGCAAACCCAAGCATCACTAATGGCGCCGCGGAACTGCCGCAAACCCTAAGGTTCAAAGGCTTTCACACGGTCATTAAGTCGAGTTAGGGTTTCATTCTTCTAGAGGGTCCATAGAATCGCTTGCATGTATTTCCGAATACTTTAAACTTGGAAAAATGGGTTCCGGACACTCGATCGTCTCAATCGACTCTCAACGAATCTGCGTGAAATCGCCTCTAGCTGAAATCAATCTATCTGATGACCTCGCATCGGGTAAGCGAACGAACCATATGTCCTAGTCATTCATCCTCGGTGACTAGCGACTCACCATCATATCTCTAAGTATATACCCATGCTGCAGTAGCTCCAATCATCTGGGCGATATCTCATCATTTGCAGCAACAACTGGCTCATTCATCCATACGCTGAACAACGCCTCAATCCTCCAGGAAAGGAGATACATTGGCGGCCATCTCTAAATCGGTGGGCTCTAGAACCGAGTAAGTCTCTCCATACTGGAAATCTTCAACTCCACTGAGCCTGCTCCGGCGCATAAATCGGACGAATCACCTTCGTCTCTCAAATCGGGGTAGACTAGCTACCAACTGTCTCATACCTGCCTGGAAGCTCCGGCGATCTCAGCTCGTAAGCTCCGAAAGCAACATCCTATCAATCTCAGCAACAGCTGGTCCATCTGTCTGCACGGTAGGCGACACCCTAATCTCTGAGGTATGTTGTACCTCAACAGTCCTCTCTCAACTGGCAGCGCTATCAATGGCCCGATCATCCGGTGTAAAACTAAGCACTCGCCTCCACAAGAGGTCACAATCATCATGAACAAGCGATATCTCATTAGTCATCACATCCTGGCTGGCCTCTATCAGTGGCTCAATCCTTTGATACCGATCGGCACGTCCGAGAAATCTCATAAAAGCGATCTGTCAAATGCTCATGGCGCGAAAACACAATAAAACGAAGCCTCTATATGCAATCGTATATCTCTGGAATCATGCCTTGGTCAGTCCTCGTCCATGACGAGCTCATGCTGACGCAACTCGAGCCGTAGCTCACTCTGCCCGTGCAATCGTGGCAGCAAAAACATAACCAGTATCGATAAGGATAGATCATAGGAAGGAATATAATAATGTGCAAGTAAATGTACATCCTAAGGTTTCTTAAGCGGATTGCGTGTCGTAAGTATGCCGCGGAACATACATACGGTACGTCCCTCTACTCAAGCTACCAACTCCATCAACCAAGGGTCATCCTATGCGACGAAAGTTCGGGTATAATACCCCCTCGACTAAGTCTAAGTTCCGTTAGGTCAAGCCTAAGTTCCGTCTATAGATAAACGCCCTAGGCTCCACATAGTCAAACTTAGACTCGAACCAAGGTTAACCTAGCGCTCTGATACCAACTTTGTCACGACCCGAAATAGCCCGTGACTGGTACTTGAATCATATGAAGTCTATAGGACCCCATCTAATCCAAGTAAGCCAAAAGCCCAGAAAACTAAAACTATTTTAGGGAGTAAATAAAGAAAACTAGTTTTTAATAAGTAAAGAAACATGTTTTGAAATCAAGCCTTTAAATAACTAAGCCGAATATGCATTTTAAAAATGTATAGTCTTTTCTGAAAATTTCGGCAGAGTTTCCTTTGTAAAAACTGGCCCCGAACGGGGTACACAAGAAATATATATATGAAATGATAAAAGGCATCCCCAAGTGGGAGCTAGCTCTTCGTCAATCGACGGTCACAACCACGCAAGCAAAAATAATATACAACGCCAAAGGGCGAGGATCAAAACCTAAAAAGAAACTCAAAACAGCAAGAAAATCGTAATACTACAAGCGCGACTCTAAGGTCAAAATAATACATCACTGTCTCTAAGTCTGAAACAATATACAAGTTTTGGTTGATGGAATTTCTAGATACAATGAATAAATAATGTACAATGGCGGTTCTGATACAAAGAACCCACCTACCAAAGCAAGTCACCCGTAAAGGAAGCAATGTGCCCGAAAAGCCGCAATGAAATCTGTACGGCAAAACCTGCAAGAACTGTGGCACAACGGGGGTGAGTTGCCAACTCGTGAATAGAAAATATCTACAAGCAGAGATCGAATGTATGACCCATCCTAGGTCAATACGATCAGATATATATGAACCTCAATATGAATAAATCTGAAGCATGCTAAACTGGCAATGTAATCTCTATACATGAGTGTAGTGCCAAGTTCTCGTGCCAGTGCCTCAAGTAATAGCATATCATAAATATGAGGTATGATCAATGTAATCAATCTGCCTGTACGTGGATCCCGTCCACTCGTCACCCAATGACAATAACCATCATGCATGTAAATATCATCAGCATATGCATGGAAATATGAGGATATAAACCACCTGTGTCCCTCACGACACGTCAAAATCATGGAACCGGAGTGCCCAACATCGACACTCGAAAACATCATGAAAGCTGTGCCTAGCATCGGCACGTAAATCCTCATATATCGGGCTCCGTCATTCCGGATCAGCCCACGGGCTCCGTCTGCGGAATCGGCCCTCGGCCCCAGCAGTACGCCCATATCCATCTATCGACTCTGGTCGGTATCCTACGGATAACCGCCAGGTCCAACCAATCACCGGTAGGTAGTGGTCCCACTGCCAGGCTCACCGTCTACTACACAGCAAAACCGTTCTCGCCCCGGGGTACCATACCGGGTCCACCATGTACCCACAATCGGCCTCATCCGCCTCCTCGAATCGGGTTTCACATGTCGCTCTCAGCACCGAGAAAACACATGGTGGACGCACTGAAATATCATATCAAGGGTAACCGGGTTTTTAACACAATTATATATTCTCTTTTGAAATACCCGCGGTTCCCAAATCCAGAAATATCATGGAAACAACATATCTCGATTCGTATAATCAAAACATGATGTATGCGACATGTAAAGAAAGGTAAGCATATCAGGAGTCATGCAACATGGAATAGTAATGTGCACATGTCGAGGGAAACCGCTCTTTTAAAACGAATCAGTTTTTGAAGAACATCTTGCGGTTCCCAAATCTCTAATCAAGTCAGAATCATCTATGTTTGTGTACAGGTATAAGTGTACAATATGCCATGCAAAAATCATATCATGAATGCAACAATACTACAGTGTAGTGGCATGGCAATTATCGATGATGAAGTGTGTGAGCCGGCAATTAGTGTACGTGGAACATACGCATCATCGATAATGGTGCTGGTGTCCTAACACCATGATAATAATATAGCGATAAACATATGCAAAGCAACGTGAATAGCATGAATATGCGAAAATCGAACAATCAACGCAATAGTGAAGAATCTACCTCAATAAATATATCATGCAGCCTTGCCTTTTGAAATAAAACGAATCAGGGTTTTTGGTAAAATAAGGGCTACGGTGTTTTAAGAAAAGATGTGCCGTTTGAAAATATCCGTAGAATCCCTTTTGCCTATCCTTAAAATATCCCTGATTTCTTAGTTTTGAAATAGGTATGACTCGGGTCTAGTCTAACGCCTACTATGCGAACTACGGACCCAACTATCAAGTCAATCGGGAGGGGTATGGAAACCACCTACATCTGAGTCGATATATATATAAATATAATAGTCAATAATCCCGCCTCAATGGTATCACAAACGATATAACATCCTCAAGTCATGAGCGCGGATCTATCATCAATATAGGCTCGTACGGTAAATCGTCGTACGACATCCCAATAGCTGGGTACGGGTCAGTATCACATTATCTCTTCACATATCAGGTATCACTACCCTCATATCACATAATCTAGGGTACAGATCTAAGTCTAGTACAATCGATACCATCTATATAAATGCATGTGTAAACACACGTCCCAAAGCCCGCCAAAGCATTCTGTCGTATCTCCCATACGAATCCTGTCATATCGCCGATCTCACGGCCTCAAATCGAATCTCATCGACTCAACTCACATCCAAGTACTATCCTCATAATCCAGTATATGTACACATAGTCCCATACCCATGTGAACACATACAAATATAATATTCCCATACACATATGCGAAAGAAGGTATGTATGCATGTGCGTGCATGCGTGTGTGTATGGGTGCAACCTCTACTCTAGGGTTTCGCAATACACTAAATCAATCCGTCCTATCATCAATAATCTCAAAGAACATAAAGTAAATATATGCGTGTATATGTATTCGTATACATCACCACGGACTGCGGTGGTGCTATACGCCATCCACCTGACTTCCCCCGTAGATATAATCTACTCACCTGGTCTTCGCTCGCCGAAATCGATGACGCCGTGCTTCTTCGCCTCGGAATCCTTGCGAGGGAACCTATAATAATAAACCGTCGCAATACGTATTAAAATCGAGGCAGAAAACCAATACAGCGCACAGCATGCTCATAGGTTGGAACCTATGGCCTAAACGTGCAAATCAATCACACAATCCCTGTTGTCGATGTACGAACACCCGACAACCAAATACAAATCCAAATATCAAGAAAGTGCATTTTAAAATACGGAAAACATCGCCTAAAACACACCAAAATGCTCCCAGATTTTCCCCAGGTGACAATTAGCCAAAACTGCATATAGGAGGGGTCTATTTTAGTGCAAAATGAGCCTTGGAACAAAACTGGAACAATTCTACCATACTCTGGCCGCAAATTGCGGCCGGAATGATTAAATTTGCCACCATGGGTTTGAATTAGGGGCTCGGGTCTTGGTGGTAGCTTCCTAGGTGCCTGCACGACTCACTGTCAGCTCAATTTTATTTTAGGGGTCCCGGGGTGATAGCAGATTCCTAAAACCTTCACAGATTTCACAATATCTCCGATATCGGTTTTCTAAATCCGTATTCCGGGTTTCAAATCTCAGGTTTGAGTCTCAATTCCATCACTAGGGTGTTTGTGCAACCTCCACTAAGCTAAATTTCACACTACAACTCACAATTTCCTCAAATCCTAACTAGGTTTCCTTTAAGTCCACAACACCACCCGATATCGATTCAATTTTCACATAGGGGTATAAGTAATGCAAAAACTAATCTAATGGTTCAGTAAATACCTCATTTGGCAACTCAAGAATTTTCTTGAGTTGCCCCTAGTGGCCAAAATCCTTGCTTTCTTGGTCCGATGTGTAGAACTTGAGCTTGTGCACACTTTTAATGAAATCGGGGTAGGGTTTTGGTGTTGTTTTTGTGATGATTTGGGGATTTGAAGAGGGGAGGAGGAAGAGGGCAGCACCTCAGCTGAGAATGGAGAGGTAGAGATGAGGGAAATGAGTGTTGGAATCAAAGGAAATGGCTAAGTCTTTGGGTCAAAAGAAGACCATACCTCTCTCTCTCACCAAACCTCATATTTTATTCCTTTTCCATTTTCTTTTCTCTTCAAATTCCTTTCTCACAAGAATAGTAACCCCAAAGTAAAACCAATGCAAGAAAAATGCAACACAAGTGTAGAAAAAGATATGTGCATGCTTTGCACAAAATTGCTAAAAATCCGATTAGCGATTTTTAATCGCGATTAGCACTAAATTAGCATATAATTGATCACAAACACTTAAAAAAAGCATAATTCCAATAAATACCCCATTTTAGAATTTTCCATAATTTTCCATAATTTTTCTCCATTTATTTGTATTTAATTATGCCAAAATATTAAAATATTCATTAAAATAATATTAAATTATAAAAATTCCCAAAAATAATATTTTATTATTTGGAAATGTTACATACAGAAAACAAATGAGAGCTAAATTCCTACTCATCATCCTCATCTATTCTAGCCACATAGATTAGGGTGTTTGCTTTGCTAATACTTGATTAGTGAAGCAAAAGCTTGGGCTTGAGTTTCTTCAAGGTAGATCATCTTTGTTATCGAAGATCGGAAGCAAGCTTGCATTTCTCTCTTCATGGATCCTTCTCTAGAGTCCAGGTACTCGATGATCGCAGCGAAAGGACCTCAACACGGAGCTTTAGAAGTGAAGGAACGGACTACAAAGGTTGCAATCCCTAACTCTTAGAAGTAAAGTTGTTTACTTACTTTGTTTCGCCTAATCTCTAGTCTTAGATCTTTGTTAGGGTTGTTCGGCACATGAAAAATTTGATTTTGGAATGGTTGATGCCTTGTAGAACCTTGTGACTGTGCTTAGTAACCCTATAGTGGTATAAGAGCTAAGCTAGAGCTTTAGGGGAAGTCTAGACGAAGTTTAAAGTCCGAACGAACCCCGAAACACCGATTTTAACCCCTTCTCTGGAAATATTTCAAAAAGTTGAAATTTTTCATATTAGAAATACTCAGAAAATCATGTAGGGAATTATAAGAATTACTGTGAAGTACGGAGCAATGATCCCTTCAAGATACCGCGGAACCGTGGCCAAACCTTGCGTTTGGCGGCGGTTCCGCGGCCAACTTAGGGTTTCAGGTGCTAATTCTTCTGTGGTTTATTCTTGGTTAATTTTTCATGCTTCTGGGAATTTTTAATTCTACTCAAGTGTTGAGTTTTCTCGAGATCTTTTGTAGTCGTTGATTCGATCGGAAAGTTTAACTTCGTTTATGTTTTTCCTGGTAATTTAGAACGTGTTAAAAAGTTCGAATGGATATCAATAACTCACTTTTCCCCTGCCGGAAAATTTCCAAGTGTTGGATTTTTCCTTAGTTAAAGAACGTTTTTAGTCGTGCAAGTAACGCGGTAGACCCTCTAGAAGAACACAAACCTTAACTCGATTATGTGACCGTCTGAACCGCCTCTAAATTAGGGTTTGGGGCTATAAGGTGTTGCCACATGTGAGGCGTTGGTTTGACCCTTCAACGGCTGGACCATTGGTACTGTGGCATGTGATGGATTCTTTTTGAACTCCGCTCAAGTGTTGAGCTATTCGGGAAATCTTGGGTGTTTGTTTATTCGATCGGAAAGTTTAACATTGTCTATTTATCTAGAATGTGTTACAATATTTAGAATCCACAAGTTGTTATGAGATAACTAATTTGAATGTTATAAATCTAGCAGTTTAGTCTCAGATGATCGGTTGCCACGGGATTTTGATGCGATCAAAAGTCCGTCGCAATCACGTAGCGTACGCGGACACTCGCCGGGTAAACTTAATAGAAAGCCATGCCCCAAAGCCCCGACCAAGTGACTGTAATAGAACCCCGTCGCCAAAAGCATCCGTTCGGGTGCTCGCGGCAGCGGTGTTCTGCCTTAGTGCACTTCGTCGATGGCATCGGGGGTGCGGCCGTCTACTAAAGTTTCCGACGAGCATTTGATCAGGATGTCGGGAATCTTATTGAATTGCCCGAATTGATATTGAAAAGAGTTTTCGATATTGAGACTAAAATGCGGGGTTTATAATTGTTAGGCATGTGATGTCTAAGGAATTCATCTAATTAGGCATGAGATGTCTAAGGTGGTTGCGGATTCCAACTGTTGTAGTTTTACACTTTCTTTTCTGTGACCGTAAGTGTAATATATGGTGTATCGCCGGTTTCGTTGCTATACATCAACGATAATTGGGGTACACATATTTACTTACATTGATAATATGAGATAGTATGTGTTGCTTTGATATGTTATATTGGATCGTCGTGTTCTGAACAGCCGGGGGTTTTATGTGAGATGAGGGTTTTTATTTTCATTCATGTAAAATTCATTCTATGTAATATTCTTTTATTGGGGCCTTCCGGGATGAGGTTGATGTCACCATTGTATATTATTTACTTTTCCGCATTAGGTAGACCCAAGGAGGGGAGCATAAGTAACCGGGTTCTAGGGTCCAGTGGGAGGCTATCTCGAGGAGCCGAGACTGGGTCTCCTTACCCCAGAATTGGCAGGGTTGCTTGCCGCTCTCGTAGGGGTCTCGGGATGTGGGTTTGGATATTCAATGCGAACGAGGAATCCGCGTTTTATAAAGGCTCGTATTAAAACACGGACCTCCTAGTATATCCAATATTTCATATATGTTCTTCTGCTGTAATGTTCTGTGATGAGATCATATTACTGCCTGAGACAAATATTTATATTATATATATGAGATATATATTGTATATTGTTGATTTCGTTTCAAATGTGATGCTTGTGAGCATAATAAAATGGGACTTCATTAATTAGATTAATGAAATAAAATAAACCTAATGATATTGTAGAAACTTGTTTAAAAACTGGTAGCTCTAGTTCTTGCTTTGCATAGCGGTATTCCTTGTAGAATATCCAGCACCATATTCGATAAGGAAAGAGCCGAGATCCCTTCACCGGGAGTGACCTCTTTAGCGAAACTAGCAGATGCTACACACTCGGTTTGTCTTTTGATTGCTTATATAGTTTTTGCTTTGCCTAGTGGTATTTTCGAAATATTCTGCACCTTATTCGATAAGGAAAGAGCCGAGATCCCTTCACCGAGAGTGATCTCTTTAGCAAAACTAGAAAAGCTTAAAAAACATTCCATTCAAAAATTACTCGATTCTACAATGATATCAAGTTCATTACGCAAAGGGTTTTCTTAAAAACCTATCGTAGCCCTCCGTCATTTCAGATAAGTACTACTTAGTATTCGTGTTGCGGTAGTTTGGCATTCGTCAAGGCGTAGTGTACGGTAGCTAACTAGTGTTTATCTGCTAGCATACGATGCGATTGGATTAGGGTATTCGTACGGCGTTGTTTGGCATTCGTCAAGGGTCGTGCGGGTGGGTTTAATTCAATCAGGAAATATACGGGTTGAACTTGGCTAACGGACAATGGGTTGTTTGGCATTCGTCAAAGTCATAGAACGTTAGGGGCAAAATATAATTGGGAATTTCAAGAGTTGAAATTTCCAATGAGATTGCATACCTTCTATGAGATAGTTGGATCTCGATACCCACTGCGAGTAAGAGTTACTCCTGGGAGAGTTTTACACATTACAATTAGCCGATCAAAGTAGGTGTCTAGAAAGGTGTTAACGGGGTTACTCCCCTAGGAAAATGAGGTTTACTTTAATTAGGTCCGTGCGAAAGCACGGGGAACCTCCCTCAAAGTACCGACACTGGCCTGGCCGAAAGATTGGCAAACTTGTAGGGTTTAATTAATCCCGGCTAGTCTTTCCTTTTAGGGTTAGAAGGAAGATTTGACTAAAACAGTGGGAGCCATCCTGATTAGATATATTAATAACCAATCTAATCTTGCAAAAGCGCACGCTGAGTGTTCTCTTCTCTCTCTCTCCAGGTAGCGACCATGTCACGCCTTAATCAAGAAAATAATACGGATGTATTGACGAACCCGCTTGTTATACTGCGCTAGGGAACGTTGGTCCCGCTCCAACTTATAATTGTTATAAGACCGAGCAGGAAATAGAGGATTACCAGAATTCCCGTACCGCCCAAACAAAGAAATTGCATGCTGATGTATCTTCTTCGGGTGTGTTCATTACCGAGAACTGTTTTCTCAGTATCCTTTACGTCCTGGGTATGAGATACCAGATCAGGATCCCAGATATGTAATCTGTTACAAGGGCTACAGATAGGTAGAGAACTGAGAACCGGTGATAAGTTTCAAAAATTAGAAACGGTGTAAGTGTTGCAGCCAAGTATGTTGGCTGTTATCACCCTGTATTACCAGAATACATTGATTCTGAACGAATGTTATTAGATACCGATCCTGATATACAACATCATATCAGTCTCTTTATTAGTAAAGAAGGTTATAATTTTGTATTGTTGGATAATGTTTGAACATTTCCTATATCAAGAGTTGATCGGTTCATGCACGTTATCTAAAAGCATAGACGTTCTAAATTAAACCACAGTTCTTAACGTACAGAACACACACAAGAGGAAGAGTTCAGAAATGAACAAATCCTTCTTGAGGTATTGTAGACTAGGTCATTTCAATGCGACTCGACTAGCTGAAGTTACATTTAGATGCATATTTAAATTTGTTTGAATTTACATCTTGTGAAACTTGCCGGTCATGTCACAAAGATAAGATGACCACAGCTCTTTTTATTGGAAACAGAGAAAGAGTTAGTGAACTCTTGGGATTGATACATGATGATGTATGTAAGGTCCTGTTAGTGCATATGCCCTAGAGGCCATTACTGTATCGTACTAGTTTGTATATTACTTAATGGAAGCTTTGGATATTCACCTTGTATAGGCAATCTTGCTCAAAATAGTAGTATGCTACTTGGTTTGTTTCTACTTTAATGTGTACTTGTGTTTATTTTAGTATATCACCTATACATATTAGTGGAGCCCTTAGGATCTTTGCTTGATTAACAGTGTTGTGATGGCAGTCACACTCGTGGGGGCTGGGTAATCCACTAGCACATCCTTATGCAGGTCCCTAGTCGTAGGACTATCGAGACAGGACATCGATACTCCGGAGTAGACTAGCGCATGCGCTTCTCATCCTAGTGTGGGAGACGGTCTGTCCCAGAGCCGTCAGTACGTCGTACTTAAGATAGTATGCGGGTACTCGTTAGGTTACGAGTACACTGGACAGGACTCGTCGGGAACTGTTGGTTGGTACTATAGCTATCGTCAGTTATCAGTTCAGAGGCGACATGAGTACAGCTTAGTCCGCTGACTTGACACTGTCACTTCGCCTCGAGTGTGTTCCCACTGTACTTAGATTACTACCCTACCACGGCTCAAAGGAGTCGTGCAAACAGATAGTAGTTGGGTGCAGTCCTGAAGCACTTGGAGGCAGTGACGGTTAGATAGGATTCGTCTCCCCCAGTATTGAGGTTGATATCGCGCTGTGTCTAGGAGAGCCATCACACAAAGTCCCTGGCCATGGCAAGCGAGATATACTGGTAGGTTTCCAGTGTTATCTCAGGGTGTTCTGGGCTACACTCCGACACGACTTGTACCACTATTAGGGGACTGACGTTTACTGGCCCCCTAGGCCCGCCATGCGATGTTCTCAGACGAACAGATCAGACTGTACGCAGATTGTCACATTCAGGCTCAGTAGGAGTTCAGATGGGTTTCACCTCGTCCCTCTTCTTATCGGCATCTACCTGGGGACCGTTACGCACGGCTAGTGCCGCTTGCGGTCTATGGTTAAACCCACTGCCAGCATAGTGTTGAGTCTTTAGAGTCCCACACAGAAAGCTATTCGCCATTAGTCAAAAGAGTAGAGGTCGCATGGTTTTGCGACAGGGTTCGGTCACATCCGTGCACTTGTGCACGTTTAGTGTCCGGACATTTAAAACTAGTGGGCTTTGGTTTAAGCCAGATCCTAGTGTACATTTTGGGATTGGTTTTATCTCGTTCGTATTCGTGTTCCTCGGAACGCGGATACGGGTGTGTATGCACAGTTGACAGAGAAACAGAGGCAGAGGATTCTCATTGGGGTTGTTGACTGTTGACTTTTGCAAAACCCTAATGAGAATAAGAAATATGATTAATGATAATATTAATTAAGTATTATTGTGACATGGTTGTTGAAGGTTTGACTTTGTTGACTTGTTGACTTTGTTGATCGGTTGACTAGGTTGGACTAGTTGACCATCATCATTATAATGGTTATCATTTCATGGCAAAGACTTTTGCTTGCTTGTTTCTTTTTGCAAAATGAGTGCATGAAATGATATGGCCATTTTGACTTGAACCATCACATAATACTCAATTACTATTATGGGTTATGATTATTTTGGATTATGTGAGCTTGGATGGAAAAAGTCTTTCTCATTCTTTCATTTCCATTCTTTTTCATGCTTGAGCTCACCTTCTTCCTCTTGCTCTCTCTCTAGTCTATGGTTCACTTGTCTCATGTGTTGAGAAGCAAGAACCATAGAGATAAAACCCAACACACTCCTCTACTCATCCTAGTTCACAAGATTTAGCAAAGCAAGTGTTCTAGTTTCTTCTAGTTTGAAGTGAAGCCAAAGGTAGAAACTTTCAGGTGGATCCATCTTCGGCATAAAGAGACGACGAGGAGAGAACCATCCGACCACCACAAGGAGACCAAGAGAAGGAGTTCAAGTTAAGGTATAACCCCTAACCGAGTAGGTAAAACTCATGTTAGGTTTGTTAGATAGTTGTTTAACAAATATCCGTATTTTCAGTCCATGTTACCACCAAAAAAAATCGTTTTTCATCATTTCCACAAGCCTGTAAGTACCGGGAGAGGTAACGTGGACTTACAGTAGTATCAAAGCCTAGTTAAACACTATCTAACATGTTAGCAAAGTAACTAGTAGTTCGATCGGAGAAAAAGTCGCGAAACATGCCCGAAAAATCAAGTTTCTGCCGATTCTTTTTTCTGTTCAAAAAATAATAAATCTGACACTAAAAATCGGCTCAGGCTTTTAAAAACCCACACAAGAAATTTGGTCCACCGACTCGGTCAAAGCGCCACAGAAACGCGGCGGGAGCATGCTCCCGCCGCGGTTCCACGGCCGAGTTGCTCGGTCGTGGCACAAGTTTCCTGCAGTGTTTTTCTGGGGCTGTTTTGGGATTTTTGGGATATGTTTTTTCTGCGCAGATTTTACAGAAAGAAAATTTTGTTTTTGGGGTCTAAAAATCCGTATTTTGATTCTAAAGACTTAAGCTAACGGGTTATATCTGTGATGTGATATATGTATTGAACGTGTGCTAATCGCTATACGTCGATTAGTGGGGGTTATACATATCTGTGATCTGTAATACTGATGGTATGTGTATATGAATTCATTGGATTGTCGCGGATGAATAGCCGGGGGGTTGTGAGATGAGAGTTTTATTTTTCTTTCAATTCATGTAATTTGTAATTAATGTAATATTATTTATATGGCCGGACAACCGGGATGGGGTTGTAGCCGTCATTGTATAATTTCTTTTACTGTTTTTGCTCCTAGGATAGACCCATGGTGGGGTGCACAAACTACCGGGTATCTCGAAGTGCCGAGTGGCCTACTCACGATGTTGAGGGAGGTTGCTTCGCTTCGTATACTTGGCGGGTAGTTTGCCGCACCCGTAGGGGTCTAGGGTGGGGTCATGGCTATTCATCGCGACCGTGTAATCCGCTCTTCGTTACGGGTTGCGGATTCCTAGTATATCCAATGTGTTCATCTGTGATCTGGAATGGCTATCATTTCATGTGACGAATGTTTATATCTATATATGACATCTATTTAGGCGTTGCTTATGTTTTGCATCCGCTTCTAGTCCAGCCCCCGCTCTGTCATTAGTTAAGTAACCTAACGGGTAATGACGGGGCCCCGTGGCGAATGCGGATAGGATAAGCGTACGTCATATTTTCGTTGTTTTCTGCAATGGTAAGATTAAATGATGGGACACATTAAATTAATGCAAGAAAATAAACCAAAGTTGAGTCGTTGGAACACTTTCAAAAACCACTCGGTTTCTTTTCAAAAACGTCTCGGTTTCTTTTCAAAAACAACTTTTAAACGCGGAGCTTAAGCCACTCCTTTTAAAAGCTATCTCGTTCCATCGATTATATCAAGTTCACTACGTTCACGGTTTCGCCAAAACCATTCGTAGCCCTCTGTCGTTTCACATGGATAGTCAATAGTATTCAAGCTGTGTTTGTTGGCCAAAGTCAAGGTACAGTGATTGGTAGCTGTTGGGTATTCATATGCAGTATAGATAGATGCGTTGGTTTGGGACAGTCGTACTGCCTTGTTGGCCAAAGTCAAGGGTAGGTATGGGTGGGTTCAAATTAACCTGGAGAATGACGGGTAGAACTTGACATGTGACTTATGATTTTTGGCCAAAGTCAAGGTCATAAGAGCATGGGGAAAAAATCCACATCGGGAGTTTCAAAAGAACTGAAATTTGCTAGCGTTGCATACCATTTGGAGTGTGATGATTCTGGTAGGATTCCTTCAGTTTTGTCACGCAATAATATTTGGATCCCGATCCTACTGTGAGTATATGCTACTCCTCGGGAAATTTCTCACTTAACGATCAATGCTATAAACCAAGTAGGTGTCAAGAAAGGTGTTAGCGGGGCTACGCCCACAGGGAAAAGAGGTTATTTAATTAAGGAACTTCGCGAAAGCGTTGGAAAACCTCCCTCGAAGTACCGACACTAGCCTGGCTGAACGGTTAAGCAAGTATTGTACGGTGAGATTGATCCTGACTAATTCTTCCTTTTTGGTTTGAGGAGGGATTCGAGAGACAGTGGGAGGCATCCTGTTTAGACAAATTAAAAACCACTCTAAACTTGCAAGAGCATCATGCTAAAGTGTTTCTTCTCTCTCTCCTAATTGCAGCGACCAAACATCATGACTGGACTTAAGTTACTACTAGATAAAAACATACTGACAGGGCCAAACTACAAAGATTGGCTCAGGAATGTCAAAATGGCAATCACTTATGACAAGTTGGGGTATCTCCTTACCACCAAAGCTCCCCCTGTCCCAGGTCCCAAAACCAGCGTCGCGGATAGGGAAATCCGTAAGACCTGGGAAATCGATTGCGGGAATGCCAAGTGCCTCGTGCTTGCCTCTATAGACAACGAACATCAGAGGACGCACGAGAATATGGACCTTGAATCCATATTTCTCTATACAAAAGAACTGTATGGAGAGCAATCCCGTATCGCCAGATACGAAGTCTCGAAAAAGCTGTTTTCGGCGAGATTGGCCGTCGGATCATCGATAGCGGAATACGTGCTTAAGATGATTGGCTTCATTGAGGAGCTTGCGGACCTTGGGACGACGTTAGAGAACGAGCTCTACATGGACTTGATTCTCCAGTCCCTTCCTTCCAGTTACACCCAATTTATCCTGAACATCAACTTGCAAGAAAAAGAAGTTGAACTTTCCGAACTCCTCAACATGCTGAGGAGTGCAGAGGGCACCCTACAGAAAGGTAGGGAAACATCCACTTTGTTTGTAGGAGGATCTTCCTCTTCTAGGTCCAAGGCGAAAGCCAAGGGAAAGAATAAGAAAGCCCCCACCAAACCAAGGGGCGGTGTTAGTAAAGTGGATACGAAGGGAAAGTCAAAGGCAACAAAGGTAGCGGGAAAGCTTGTGGGAAAGGAAGAATGCTTTTACTGTCACAAGAATGGACACTGGAAAAAGGATTGCAGGGCTTGGAAGGCCAGAACCCGGGATCTGAAGCAAGTTGCGGCTTTAGCTTCAGGTGTGTATGTTATTGAAAACTGTCTATCAATAAACTCTACATCCTGGGTATTGGATACCGGATCAAGATCTCATATCTGTAATTCTTTACAGGCACTGAGAAGGCGTAAGGTTTTGAAGGCAGGTGATATGACCCTCAGAGTTGCAAACAGAGCTGGCATGGATGCTGAGTCCGTGGGGGACTATCACCTGGGGTTGTCAGATGGACACGTTTTGGTTTTGCATGATTGTTATTTTGTACCCAATGCAACCTGTATCTTTATTATCTAAAGAAGGTTATGAATTTGCATTTGTAAGTAATATTGTAAACATTCACCATAATCTAGTTTTGATTGGGCCAAGTACATTAAGCAATGGTATATACGTATTAAACCAACCACAGATTTTCAATGTCCAGAATACACACAAAAGAAAGTCTTCGGAAACAAATCAGGCTTTCTTATGGCATTGTAGACTGGGTCACATCAATGATAGAAGGTTGACGAAGTTACATACAGAAGGATATTTGGATCCCTTAGAATATCAATACTATGCAACTTGTCAATCCTGTCTCAAAGGAAAGATGACAAAGACTCCGTTCACTGGACACGGAGTAAGAGCGAGCGAGCTCTTGGGACTCGTACACAGCGACGTGTGCGTTCCCATGTCTATGCATGCATGCATGAAACGGTTATTCTTACTTCATTAATTTTACGGATGACTTTTCAAGGTACGGATATGTCTTCTTAATGAAACATAAATCCGAAGCCTTTGGAAAATTCTAGGAATATATGAATGAAGTAGAAAAACAAACCGGCACAAGTATCAAGACACTAAGATCTGATCGAGGTGGTGAATACTTGAGTGCCGAGTTCCTGAATTACTTAAAAGAGAATGGAATTCTCTCTCATCTTACTCCTCCATACACTCCGCAACATAACGGTGTATCGGAGAGACGGAACCGGACCCTATTGGATATGGTACGTTCCATGATGAGTAACGCTGAGTTACCGCGATCATTCTGGGGATATGCACTAGAATCAGCTGCATACCTTTTGAACCGATTTCCAACTAAGACTGTGCCTACCACACCATATCAGATGTGGTGTGGGAAGAAACCCTATCTTAAGCACATTAAGACATGGGGATGTCCAGCTTTTGTCAAAAAGCAGCATGCAGATAAACTCGAGGCACGCTCTGTACAGTGCAAGTTTGTGTGATATCCAAAGAACTCCAAGGGATATTTCTTCTATTGCAAAGAGGAACAAAATGTTTTTGTTTCTCGTCATGCCCACTTCTTGGAAACTGAGTTTTTGGAAAATCAGATAAGTGGGAGCGCAATAGAACTGGAAGAAATTCCAGAACCGGAAGAAATTCCAGAACCACGAGCTATTACTGAAATCTTAGTAGAACAGAGGGTTCGAAAGATCAGGAAATTCCTGCGCCGCTCCGCAGGAGTAGTAGGCAGTCTCATCCGCCCGAGAGATACTACGGTTTTCTCATAGACGGTGATAGAGAAGATTGCATCATTGATTATGATGAGCCGACTAGCTTCCAGCAGGCCATTCAGAGCGTTGACTCGGTAAAATGGCTGGATGCAATGCGGACCGAAATGGAGTCCATGTACACCAACAAAGTATGGACGTTGGACGTTGCTCCAGATGGGATAAAACCCGTAGGATGCAAGTGGATCTTCGAAAGGAAGATTGGTGTAGATGGACAGGTTGAGACCTATAAGGCTAGACTTGTTGCAAAGGGTTTTCGTCAAAGACCGGGTTTGGACTATGACGAAACCTTTTATCTAGTGGCTATGCTGAAATCCATTCGGATCCTTCTTACCATTGCTGCCTTCCACGATTATGAGATTTGGCAGATGGATATAAAGACCGCTTTTCAAAATGGAAATTTAGAGGAGTGTGTGTATATGAACCAGCCAGAGGGTTTCATTCAGAGTGGGAGCGGCGGAAAGGTGTGTAAGTTTCTTAAGTCCATCTATGGACTAAAGCAGGCATCGCGGAGTTGGAACATCTGTTTTGTTGAGACGGTCAAAGAATTTGGCTTTATCAAAAATCCAGATGAACCATGCATCTATAGTAGATTCGTAGCAAGAACTGTCGTATTCCTCGTTTTGTACGTGGATGACATTATTTTGATAGGAAATGACATTCCTATGCTACAATCTGTCAAGGGGTTCTTGTCGCACAGGTTCTCCATGAAAGACCTAGGTGATGCCTCTTACATACTGGGGATCCGGATCTATCGTGTCAGATCCAAGAGAATATTAGTACTTTCACAGTCCAGGTACATCGACACCATACTGAAAAGATTCAGTATGGAAGATTCCAAGCGCGGTAATCTACCGGCTTGTCACGAGATCACCCTCTCTAAAGAGATGTCTCCCAAGACTGATTTGGAAAGGGATCGCATGTCTATTATACCCTACGCTTCTGCGGTAAGCTCTATAATGTATGCGATATTGTGTACCAGACCAGATGTAGCTTATACACTGAGTGTGGTAAGCCGGTATCAGTCAAACCCTGGGGAGAAGCACTGGATAGCGGTAAAGAACGTTCTCAAGTACCTGAGAAGGACTAAGGAGATGTTCTTGGTGTATGGCGGAAAAGACCTCCAGATCGAGGCCTTTGCTGACTCCAGCTTATAGAGTGACACGGATGATTCCAAGTCCATGTCGGGTTATGTCTTTACCCTCAATGGAGGGGCGGTGTGTTGGAAGAGTTCCAAACAGGAAACCGTTGCTGACTCGACGATGGAAGCGGAATATATCGCTGCTGCAGATGCCGCAAAAGAAGCCGTCTGGATAAGGAAGTTCTTGACAGAACTTTAGGTGGTTCCGTCCATTGTTGATCCAATACCTCTGTATTGCGACAACAACGGGGCTATAGCTTTAGCGAAGGAACCCAGGTCCCATCAGAGATCCAGACACATCTTGAGGCGGTATCACCAGATCAGGGAAATCGTGGGTCGCCAGGAGATCGAGGTTCGGAGAGTTGCTACGGAAGATAACACTGCTGATCCACTCATGAAGGCCTTACCCCAGACTCAGTTCGAGCGGCTGATCGAGATGATAGGTCTTCGATACGCCAGTACATGGCCTTAGTGCAAGTGGGAGATTGTTAGTGTATATGCCCTATAGGCCATTACTGTATCATACTAGTTTGTATATTACTTAATGGAAGCTTGGGATATTCACCTTGTATAGACAATCTTGCTCAAAATAGTAGTATGCTACTTGGTTTGTTTCTACTTTAATGTGTACATGTGTTTATTTTCGTATATCACCTATACACATTAGTGGAGCCCTTAGGATCTTTGCTTCATTACCAGCATTATGATGGGAGTCACACTCGTGGGGGCTGGGTAATCCACAAGCACATCCTTATGCAGGTCCCTAGTCATAGGACTATTGAGACAGGGCATCGATACTCCGGAGTAGACTAGCGTATGTGCTTCTCATCCCAGTGTGGGAGACGGTCTGTCCCACAGCTGTCAGTACGTCGTACTTGAGATAGTATGCGGGTGCTCGTTAGGTTATGAGTACACTGGACAGGACTCGTCGGGAACTGTTGGTTGGTACTATAACTATCGTCAGTTATCAGTTCCCAGGTGACACGAGTACAGCTTAGTCCGCTGACTTGACACAGTCACTTCGCCTTGAGTGTGTTCCCACTGTACTTAGATTACTACCCTACCACGGCATAAGGGATTCGTGCAAACAGGTAGTAGTTGGGTGCAGTCCCGAAGCACTTGGAGGCAATGACGGTTAGATAGGATTCGTCTCTCCCGGTATTGGGGGTTGATATCACGTTGGGTCTAGGAGAGCCATTACACAAAGTTCCTGGCCATGGCAAGCGAGATATACTGGTAGGTTTCCAGTGTTATCTCAGGGTGTTCTGGGCTACACTCCGACACGACTTGTACCGCTATTAGGGGACTGACATTTACCGCCCCCTAGGCCCGCCAAGCGATGTTCTCAGACGAACAGACCGGACTGTACGCAGATTGTCACATTCAGGCTCAGTAAGAGTTCAGATGGGTTTCACCTCGTCCCTCTTCTTATCGGCATCTACCTGGGGACCGTTACGCACAGCTAGTGCCGCTTGCGGTCTGTGGTTAAACCCACTGCCAGTGTAGTGTCGAGTCTTTAGAGTCCCACACAGAAAGCTATTCGCCTTTATGCAAAAGAGTAGAGGTCGCATGGTTTTGCGACAGGGTTCGGTCACATCAGTGCACTTGTGCACGTTTAGTGTCCGGAAAGTTAACACTAGCGGGCTTTGGTTTAAGCCAGATCCTAGTGTACGTTTTGGGATTGGTTTTATCTCGTTTGTATTCGTGTTCATCGGAACGCGGAAACGGGTGTGTATGCACAGTTGATAGAGAGACAGAGCCAGAGGATTCTCATTGGGGTTGTTGACTGTTGACTGTTGACTTTTGCTAAACCCTAATGAGAATAAGAAATATGATTAATGATAATATTAATTAAGTTTTATTGTGACATGGTTGTTGAAGGATTGACTTTGCTGACTTGTTGACTTTGTTGACCGGTTGACTAAGTTGGACTAGTTGACCATCATTATTACAATGGCTATCATTTCATGGCAAAGACTTTTGCTTGGTTGTTTCTTTTTGCAAAATGAGTGCATGAAATGATTTGGCCATTTTGACTTGAACCATCACATAATACTCAATTACGATTATGGGTTATGATTATTTTGGATTATGAGAGCTTGGATGGCAAAAGTCTTTCTCATTCTTTCATTTCCATTCTCTCTCATGCTTGAGCTCACCCTCTTCCTCTTGCTCTCTCTCTAGTCTATGGTTCACTTGTCTCATGTGTTGAGAAGCAAGAACCATAGAGATAAAACCCAACACACTCCTCTACTCATCCTAGTTCATAAGGTTTAGCAAACCAAGTGTTCTAGTTTCTTCTTGTTTGAAGTGAAGCCAAAGGTAGAAGCTTCAGGTGGATCCATCTTCGGCACAAAGAGACGACGAGGAGAGAACCATCCGACCACCAGAAGGAGACCAAGAGAAGGAGTTCAAGTTAAGGTATAACCCCTAACCGAGTAGGTAAAACTCTTGTTAGGTTTGTTAGATAGTTGTTTAACAAAGATCCGTATTTTGAGTCCATGTTACCACCAAAAGAAAAATCGTTTTTCATCATTTCCGCAAGCCCGTAAGTACCGGGAGAGGTAACGTGGACTTACAGGTCCCCTGTCTACACATGCCAGAACCGGTTCTTTATACTTTATTATATTCACTGCTCAAGATTCGCCCATGTGTTCCTTTTGAAACATAAGTATGAACCTTTTGAGAAATTCAATGAATATGAGTTAGAAGTAGAGAACCAAAAATGGGTATTAGTATTATGTCCTTTAATGAGATCAAGGAAGAGAATACTTGAGCACGGAATTCCTGGGCTAATCGAAAGGAGAATGAGATTCTCTCTCAGCATTACTCCTCCGAATACACCACATCACGTCGGTGTATCGGGGCGGAGAAATCGAACCCTATGTGATATGGTATGCTCTATGATGAGTACTACTGAGTTTCCTATTTTCTTTTGGGGTTGTACACTTGAGAAGTTGCATACCTATTGAATATGGTTCCAATCAAATCAGATGCCTGCCACTCCATATGTGATATGGTATGGGAAGAGCCCATCTCTTAAAGATGCTAACATTTGGGGTTGTCCGGCCTATGTTTAAAAGCAAAATCTGGACAAGCTCGAGGCAAGGTCAGTTCTGTAGAAGTTTGTTGGATATCCCAAGCATTCACAAGGGAATATCTTCTACCTAAATAGGGAACAAAAGGTGTTTTTTTTTCTCAGCATTCCACCATTGTGAAAGAGAATTTCTTGTGAAGAAATTAGTGGTCATGAGGTAGAACTGGAAAGAGTTCCAGCTATACAAACTGCAGCTGATGATTTGGTAGAACCGGAGGATTCAATTGTTTCCAACGAACCTCAGCCTCTCCGCCAATCTGGTAGGGTACCTCATCCACCTGAGAGATACTTCTGTTTCTCTATGACAGTGGGAGGGAGGATTGCATCATGAGATGATGACCCAATTAGCTTCGAGCAGGCCATCAAGAGTAGGGACTCTGTAAGAATGGCTGGATGCTTAGCGATCTGAGATGGAATCCTTATACACCAACAAAGTATGGACTTTGGTTGCTTTATCTGAAGGGTTAAATCCCCATCAGAACCAAGTATATCTTGAGAAGATTACTTGGTGTACATGGAAAAGTTGAGACTTTCAAAGCTATGCTTAAGTCTATCCAGGTCCTACTTGCCACGGCTACATACCATGACTACGATATCTGGCGGTTGGGTATCATGACTGCTTTTCTAAAATATTGATTTAGAAGAGAACGTTTATAAGTAGACAGCTAGAGGGCTTCGTAGATAGTGGGAGCAGTAGAAACGTGTGCAAGATGTTTTATAGGATAAATCAGGCATCGCGGAGTTGGAACGTCTGTTTTGATGTACTAGTCAAAGAGTTTGACTTCATCAAAATGGTAGATGAACCGAGTATATACAAAAAGGTAGTAGGGAGTATGGTGGTGATCTTCGTATAGTACGTGGATGACATACTCTTGATAGGGAAGGAGTTTCCTATGCTACGATCGGTCAATCTCCTCTTATCACAAAGATTCTCAATATAGGATCAAGGTGATACCTCATAAATCCTGGGTTATGGATCTATGAGATAGATCTAATTGGATGTTAGGATTCTCACTAGTTGTAGTGAGATGGTATCAATCGATCCTGGGGAGAATCACTGGAAAGGTTCCAGGGTGATAAGGACGACTTAATATCAGTCGCAGGCATTGTCTTTACCATCAGTGAAGGGACGGTATGTTGGAAGAGTTCCAAGCTAGATACCGTGACTTACTAGACGATTAAAGGCAAGATGCATCATTACCAAGGATGCTACCAAAGAGGCAGTCTGGATATATATTAGTTCATGAGATGAACTTCGTTCCAACCATTGTGTGACAATGGAGTTATAGCTTTGGCCTAGGAACCCCCGTCCCATCAGAGATCCATACATATTCTTAGGCTGTATCGCCTGATCATGGAGATGGTTGATCTCCAGGAAGATCGAGGTTAGGAGAGTAGACACAGAGGACAACAACGCGGATCCACTCACAAAGGCCTATTTCCCAGTAGAGACTTTAATGGGATGGTTGAGTATGTGATACTTCAACTACAGCTGTATGTTTGGTATGCGATACCACAACAGATGGCCCTAGTGCAAGTGGGAGATTGTTAGTTATATGTATGCTCTATAGGCCATTACTGTACATACGATGTATATTGTAGTGGATGCTTGGACATATATATGGAGGACTTTCTTGCTCGACATGATAGTATGCTATCTGGTTACTCTTTATCTTAACATGTACTCTGATTGTCTCAATGTTACATATTGATAAAGCACTTAGGATGAGTACTTGACTACTAGGACTATGATGCTTATCATACTAGTGGGGATAGTGTAGTCGCCAAGTACATCCTTCAAATGTTCCTAGTCGTAGGTGTATCGAGACAGGGCATCGATATACCAGAGTAGACTAGCGTATGCGCCTGTTGACCCATATGATGGGCGATGGATGATCCCATATCCATTGGTGTTTGACATCAGAGAAGGTATACGGGGGATTAGTGGAGACTGGGTACACTGGACGGACTCGCCAAGAACTCCCAGATGGTATTATACCTCACGTCAGATGGAAGTTCTCTGGAGACACTGGTACAGGTTAGTCTGTAGACCCGAGATCGTCATAAAGTCTTGTGTGATTCCCACTTTGCTTTGATTTCCATCATACCATGTCCAAGAGGGCATGCAAAAAGGTGGCTTTTGGGTACAGCCTCGAATCACATGGAGGCAATGAGCGATAGGAGGGGTTTCGTCTCTCCCAGTATAGGGAGTTGATGTTGCGCTGTGTTTGATTGGCTATAACTAGAAATCCCTGGCTAGGGTTGTCGAGATTTACTGGTAAGTGTTATCAGTAGTTTCTCAAACAGTTATGGACCTCATATCGACACGACTTATCAAGCTACTAGGGTCTGACGTTTACCACCCCTAGGCGAGATATGCGACATATCAGACGAAGAGACCGGACTGTACGGGAGTGTTACAGATTGGATTCACAGAAGAATGTACAGGCTTGATTGTTGATCTTCTGATCGCTCAATACCTGGGTGGCTGTTACGTTTAGCTGACCGTTTGCAGCTTGTGGGTGTTTGATATGATCATCACCTACTGCCGGCGTATTGACGATTCTTTAGAGTCCTACACAAAGGTTTCCTGGCTCAGGCAAAACGTAGTAGGAGCACATATGTGATATGTGCGGGACCGAGAATAATACGTGTATGCAATACCGTATTAGATTCTCGCGATATGAGATATCGGCCGGGTATATGTGATATAGCCGGGTCAACGGATCAAGTGTTGATTCGATGAACTGATACAGATTATATTAGTCGGTTATTTATGAAATAGCCGGATTATCGGATCAAGTGTTCATTCTATAATTTAATGTATAATTATATATTTGATATATTAAATTACATTAACTAATATTAGCTCACTTAAAGATTCTTTTTCTCACTCGGGTAATACATTGATATATATGTGATATATGTTAATTGTATTATTTTATTTTGTTACAATAAATATTGTATATGTGATATATAATATTGTAACATGTTGTGGTTATAAATGCAACATGATTTGTGGAGTTTAAATATGGTTAGGGTTTGGATTAGGGTTAAACTTTCATGAAGCTTTCAAGAAGCTTCTTGAAGCTTTGACTTTGACCTTGATATTTTGTGATATTTTGCAAAGATATTTCTTTAACCCAACCCAACCCTTTAACCATAGTTAATTCTCTACATGGGTTAGGTCTTCATACTTAACCCATGGTTGCATTTCTAACCTCACTTGATTCATTATTCATCACAAATGGTTTTGCTTCTTCTTCTTCCTCTTTGATGAAAAGCATTCTAGCTTTTTCAAAAGTGATGAAAATGAGTGAGATAAAGGAAACAAATGAGAGCTAAATTCCTACTTCATCATCCTCATCTATTCTAGCCACTTAGATTAGGGTGTTTGCTTTGCTAATACTTGATTAGTGAAGCAAAAGCTTGGGCTTGAGTTTCTTCAAGGCAGATCATCTTTGTAATCGAAGATCGGAAGCAAGCTTGTATCTTTCTCTTCATGGAGCCTTCTCTAGAGTCCGGGTACTCGATGATCGCAGCGAAAGGACCTCAACACGGAGCTTTAGAAGTGAAGGAACAGACTAAAAAGGTTGTAATCCCTAACTCTTAGAAGTAAAGTTGTTTACTTGCTTTGTTTCGCCTAATCTCTAGTCTAAGATCTTGGTTAGGGTTGTTCGGCACATGAAAAATTTGATTTTGGCATGGTTGATGCCATGTAGAACCTTGTGACTGTACCTAGTAACCCTATAAGACACTCCTCCCGCAATATCAAATGTAAAAATGAAACTAAATTGTACTAACATTGCACCCAAGCTTCCACCACGGCGATCCAACCACAATCACAACACAACACAGAACATCAACGTGAATGTCACGTTCGCAAACCCGTCTAAAAGAACGTATAGCAATTAGACGAGTTGTACCACTCGAATGACATCACGGTCGCAGATGGTAATGCATGTTCTGAAAATATTTAAACAGCGCAAAAATATCGACTTTGAAACACCCCGAATTGCCGCTGAACAAAAGATAACAAAATATCCAAAATGGGCAAAACAAGCAATACCACTAAACCAATATTCCAGAGACTAACATACACCCAAAATACGAAACCCTAACTCAAGTGCAGGGTAGGCCATCTTAGAAATTTTGCAAGTGTGGCCGGTTCAATACGGGTGAAACTGGCTCGTATTTGGGGTGTAGTCTAGTGGTCACTCATGTAGTCTTCTGCAGTTGCTTAAAATTGTTTTTGAAGACTTTGAAAAATCGACAGAAACTGGATTATATCGTGTTGTTGTTTCGGAGTTTTTTCGATTTCGATACTTTAACATTGTCTAAAACTGCTAGTAAGGGGTTTACGGGTTAGCTCTAATACCATGTTGGGTTACGGCAGCGCCCCGGCCATAAAAACGTGGCCAAATGCGAAACAAAAATTTTCTAAACTAGCGTTACCATGACCCGATACCCGGATCTACCCTAAACCCTATACTAACAAAATGTAAGACTAGGAGTTAGATGGTTATACCGAGTTGATCCGTATCCTTCGGTCTTGAACCATCATCCCAAGCTCCTAGAGGCTCCTTGATCGAATTTGGTTGCCGGTCTTTCTCCATCTATGATGATCCACCTGAGGGAAATGGCGCAAGCTCCAGCCTCGCCAAGTGAGGCAACCGACGCTCCAAGATTGCTAGCTATAGAGAGTGGAGGTGTAGGAATGTGTCACTATAATTTTTCTCTCATCAGAAATGCTCCAAGAGAAACTTAAGAAGATGAAGAGGTGGTGAGAAAACATGTGGCATGAGCAACTAAAGAAAAATGGCTAAACCTTTTTCAAGTTAGAATGAGAGTGAGCTAAGTGATGAAGCAAGTGAGAAAATGAAAATGAGCAAGCCATCAACTAAAGCAAGTGGCTTCCCCCCTTCTCTCTCATGCATAAAAAATATCTCCTCACATTTTACAATAAACAAATGTGTGACATACCTTTCTATATGCCATGTCCATGCTCATGCCAACTCACCCTCCATCTCATTTGTAAAACAAATGATTTCCTAAAAAGAAAATCATAAAAATGAGGTGTCCACTTCTAGAAGCTATTCCGTAAAAATACGGAATACTTCCCGGTACATGTATCGAAATACATATACGCGTATTCGTACAAAAATACGAATAGCCAAGAGAGAAAATGAATAGTGAACAATAATACTAGAATACATATATATAAATTATTAAATCAAAACCTGATTTAATAATCCGGCTTAATCCTAAGCCGCTAGTAATATCAATCGTCCGACTAAAGTCTGTGCAACATGTACACATATTTAATCGGATACCAGTATGTACCAACATACGTCATCTACACCATTTCGCCTGGACCATGAAAACCCTCTTTGTGGGACTCTAAAGACTCATCAATACGCTGGCAGTGGGTTTAACCGCAAGCACGTCAGCGACACTATCTGTACGTAACGGCTACCCAGGTATTGAGCGAAAGGAAGGCCGACGAGCAAACTCATCCAAAGCCCTACTGAGCCTGACAGTGACAATATCCGTACAGTCCATTCTGTTCGTCTAAGAGTATCGCATATCGAGTCTAAGGGGTGGACAAAGTCAGATCCCTAATAACGCGATAATTCGTGTCGGTATGAAACCCATCACCACATGAGAAACTACCGATCCTAGATCAGTAATTCTCGACTACCTTGGCCAAGGATTTCTGGTGATGGCCACTCGTGCATTACGCGACATCAACCCCCAATACCGAGAGCGACGAATCCCCGATAATGTGGCTCGGGACTGTACCCAACTAAAACCTGTTTGAACGAGTCTTTTGAGCCGTGGTAGGGTAGTAATCAAAGCACAGTAGGAACTCACATGAAACAAATGACAATCTTAGGTGGACAGACTAACCAGTACACATGTCACCTGGGAATTGCTATCTGACAATAGGTATAGTACCAACTAGCAGGTTCCTGGTGAGTCCGTCCAGTGTACTCATAACCCAATGAGCACCTGTATACTATCTTAGGTGAAAAAACTAACACCAATGGCTTGTGAGACCTGGCCGCCACCCCTCGTCGGGGTCTCGATCAGTATACACTAGTCTACTTTAGAGTATCGATGACCAGTCTCGAAACTCCCATGACTAGGGACATTTAAGGATGTGCTTATAGACCACCAGCTCCCACGTATATGATCGCCATCATAATGCTAGTAGTCAAGCAAGAATCCTATGGGCTCAATCAACATGTAATAGTGATGATAAAGACAAACCAGATAGCATACTATCATCTCGAGTAAGACTGTTCTACTGGTATATGTCCTCCCTCAATCATCATAATCACCTGCCTGCGACTAGGATAATTTCCTTGAGGGAACTATAGCCAATAGCTTCTACCATTTTTCAAGATCAGAAGTGTTTTGTTCTTGACTCTCCACATCCTTGGTTAAGGAATTTATTGCAAAAGAAATTGATAGGAGTATGATAGAACTGGAAGAGATTCCAAAACTACAAACGGTTACCGAAAGTTTAGTATAACCTGATGGTCCAATTGACCTTGACAGACCATAGCTACTCCGCAGATTTAGTGGGTGACCACTGCCACCCGAGAGATAGTTCGGCTTTCTCATAGACGGTGACATGGTGGCTTGCATCATGTGATGATGACCCTACTAGTCATCAGAATGCCATAGGAAGTGGTGACTTCCTACAGATGGCTGGATGCCAAGTTATCCAAGTTGGACTCCATGCATTACAACAAATTATAGACTTTGTTGTGTGCTCCTGAAAGGGTTAAATCCCATAAGGAGCAAGCAGATCTTTTGAGATTAATGCAAATGGAAAGGTATTAACCTAATAAAGGATAGACTTGTAGTATACAATATTCATCAAATACCCGATGTGGATTGTGATGATACTGCTACTTCAAAGTCTATGCTAAAGTCCACACGGATAAAATTTGTCAACTGTTGTTTTCATGACTATGATATCTGGTATGAACATGATTATAACGTCTTTCTAAACTGGATTTAGAAGTGTACGTGTATATGACTCTACTAGAGGATTGTTTTAGTCAGTGGGAGCTGCAGATAGTGTGCAACTTGCTTAAGCCTGTTTATAGACTAAAGCTGGCATAGCGGAGATGGATGGTCTGTTTTGATGCAACGGTCAAAGTGTTTGACTTCATCAAAATAAGAGATAACCTGGTATTTATAAGAAATTTGTGGAGAGTATTGTCAGATTCTGCATACTGCTGTAGATAACGTACTCTTGACAGGAAATGATATTCCTATACTACGATTCGGTCAAATATTGGTTGTCACTATTTTTCTTTTATGGATTATATATACATCATTGATTCTGGTGGGTAGGTCTATAAGTTCAGATCTAGTATGGGTTTTAGGATTATCCCATTTCAGGTATAATGACACCATTCTAAATGGTTTAGAATGGAGGACTCCTGGTGAGGTAATGTACCCGTAGGTAATGGGGTCACTCTCTCTAAATGATGTATTTCGAGACTGATGAAGAGAGACACTCACATGAATGCCATTCGACATGTTTCGGTAGTGAGGTCAATCATGCGATATTAAATACCTGACCAGATATTGCTTTTATACTAGGTGTAGTAAGATGATATTAGTCCAATCCTGGAGAAACAAAGGAAGATGTGAAGAGCATATGAGATGTTCTTAGTGTATGGTAATGGCAGCCTCCTTAGATAGGCGATTACCGATTCCATCTTCCGTAGTGACAAGGATGACAGAATATCTGTCATGAGTCATTAGTTTACCCTCTTACGAGGAGAATTTTATTGAAAGAGTTCGAATCGAGATACTGGGGTAGTCAAGACGCTAGATGCTGTTTGCGAATCAGCAGAGGATACATCCTAAGTATTTGTTCGGAATAAGACGTTCATTTGTGAACTAGGTCCTATCAGCTATCCAAACAATATTTTAGGGTAAGTATTGCTCATTTCGGGAGATAGTTGATCTCCGTGAAGTTGAGATTCAGAGAGATACAATTAGAAACATCGTAGCGGATCCACTTACTAAGGCTGTTGCTCGAACACAGTTTGCAAAACTATTAGTACAGAAGTTGGGTATACAGTAGCACATGAGATGTGTGATTGCGATACCACAATTATTGGCCTTGAGTGCAAGTGGGAGATTGTTGTATATTGGTGCCCTCAAGGTAATTATAGTAGTTGTAAGAATGCAATTACTGAATTCGAGGAGGGCCTATACCAAGAACAGTCTTACTCGAGATCTTAGTGTGCTATCTGGTTTGTCTTTATCTGTCATGTGAATGCGTGCTACTAGTTACCGCGTATCGATAATACATAAGATAAAGCTCATAGGATCTTTGCTTGACTGCCGGGATTATGATAAGATCATACTAGTTGGGCCTGGTATTTTATAAGCACATCCTCAAATGTCCCTAGTCGTAGGAGTATCGAGACAGGGCATCGGTATTCTAGTTTAGACTAGTGTATACGTTTTATGACCCTGTACAGGGCGATGGCTGATCCCATAGACATTCGTGTTTGACACTGATGATTGTATATAGGTGCTCATTGGATGAGTTACACTGGATGGACTCGCCGAGAACTCCTACATGGTATTATACCAATGTCAGATAGCAGTTCTCTTGTGACATGAGTACAGGGTAGTCCCTAGACTTGAAATCGCCACAGTGTCTCGTGTTTGTTCCCGCTGTACTTAGATTACTACCCTACCACGGCTCTACTAAGTTGTTCTAACAGGTTTTAGTTGGGTACAGTCCTGAAGTACATGGAGGTAGTGAGCGGTCGAGGGAATTCGTCACTCTCGGTATTGGGAGTCGATATCGCACTGTGCAGGACACGACTATAACCAGAAGACCATGGTCACGGAAGTAGAGATAAACTGGTAAGTGTTACCAGCTGTATCTCTTTGGTTATGAGTCCTCTGTCAGCACAACTTACCAGGTTATTAGGGGTCTGACAGATTCCACTCCCCAGACCAGATATGTGATACTCCTTAACAAAGAGACCGGACTATACGGTGACTGTCACTTATAGACTTTCTAGGTAGTTGTTTCTAGCGCCAATTTTTTTAAACCTAAATGTTTTTCATTGCGCAACGGCCGCGGTTAGCGGCTAGGGAGCTAGGAACACCAACATGGTATCAGAACCACCCAAACATTAGAAACTAGTAGTAGACGATGCTTTAGTTTCAAAACGGAAAAATTCCGATTTCAAAACCCACTCTCTGTCAACAAAATTTTTTGGTCTATGAAATTTTTTAAACAAGTGCAGAGACTTAATCTAGACATCTATGTGACACACGATGAAAACGAGGCCATTCCATCAAGAAAAAACCGGGCAAAATGCCCTAAAACCCGATTCTGGCGGTTTACTATTCACCTTTGTACCTCGTTTTCATCCAGTGTTTTGGGTTTTGTAAATTGGTATTTTTGGTCTTGTTTGATTTGCCCCAGATTTCACTTAGTGTTGTCTTTGCTTTGTGGCAACTTGGAAAGTTTCCAGACTTGAAATTTTGCATCGTTGATTTCTGTGATGTGGTGTATGTGTTTTTCAAACGTTGTTTATTTTCTATAAGTCGTTTAGACGGGGTTGCATATACTTGCTTATGCTGCTGTGATGTTGACATCTGTGATGGTTCATTCGGATTGTCTTGATGGATATCCCCTAGTGCAATGGTAGTTGTACAGTTTAGATTCATTTGTATAGTCATTATTGCTGGGCGAGCGTCCGACATGTGGATTGCCATTTCTTCTAGTTTGTACATTCTTTTATTGGGGCACGACTGGGTTGAGATTGATGTCACCGTTGTATGTGTGTGTGTGTGTGTGTATGTTTATCTTTTCTGTTATACCTATGGAGGAGTGCTCGAATAGCCGGATTCTAGAGGGCAATAGGCACGCATCTCATGGCGTTGAAACGGAGGAGGCCCTACTCTAGAATTAGCAGGCTATTCGTCGCACTCATAGGGGATATATGATGTGTTGGGATTCCTTAGCACCCTACGGGGTTTTCACAGCAACTACCATGCCAATTTAAAATTTTCTAGAGTGCTAATGAAACCTAACCTAGGATCTAGCAAAAGTGAATAGACAATATAAAGCATGTAATCGAACATTACAACTAGTGAACAAGGAATATAACATTTGTAGACTGGTCCTTCACTTCTAAAGCTCCGTGTAGAAGTCCCTTCTCTCCAAGTAGAGATCTCCTGAACTCTAGTATTGGTTCCCCTTGAGAAATGAACAAGCTTACTCGAAGTCTTCGAGGCTGAAGATGATCTACGTCGAGGAGACTCAAACCCAAGCTATCTCTTCACTAGGTGATGAACTTTGTGAAGAGAACACCCTAAACTAAATGGCTAATAGTATAAGATGGTGAAGTAAGAAATGGGCTCACTTTAGATATAATTTTCTCACTCATTTTCACCATTTTTCATGAAGCTAGAGAACTAGAGAAAGGTGATGAAGAAAACAACTTAAGAATGAAATCAAGTGGTGAAAGGAAACCATGGGTGAGTTAGTATCATATACTAACCAATGTAGAGACTTAACCATGGCTTAATTATAATGGTTGGGTTTAAAATATCTCAAGTAAAACAAAACAAGTGGACTTGGTTAAATGATCTACAAGCTTCCACAAGCTTACAAGCCATGACAAAATACCACTTATTTTGAATTACTCAATCCATTAAAAACCCTACATTACATGTAAGCATGGTGTAAGTCACACACACACCCAATTTGCATGTATCATCAAGCATGGCACAAACTATGTACACAAATATATATCACATATACACTTTGTGCACAATCAAGTGAGAACAGTAACCTTAAGTGAGCCAATACTAGTTAATGTAAATTAATATATCAAATATGTAATTATACACTAGATTATCAAATCAACACTTGATTTAATAATCCTGTTATATCTCATATAAACGTCTAATATCATGTGTATCAACTTACCGAATCAACACTTGATTCGAAAACCCAGCTATATCACATATAACCGGCTGATATCACATATCGCGAGATTGGAATACCTTATCACATTCACGTATCAATCTCGGTCCGGCACATATCACATATGTGCTCCTACTCCGTTTTGTCTGAGCCAGGAAACCTCTATGTAGGACTCTAAAGACTCGTCAATACACCGGCAGTAGGTGATGATCATATCAAACACCCACAAGCTGCAAGAGGCCTTCTATACGTAACGGCCACCCGGGTATTGAGCGATCAGAAGATCAATAAGCAAGTCTGCTCATACTCCTGCGAATCCAATCAGTAACACTACCGTACAGTCCGGTCTCTTCGTCTGATATGTCGCATGTCTCGCCTAGGGGTGGTAAACGTTAGACCCCAATAGGTTGATAAGTTATGCCGATGTAAGGTCCATAACGGGTCGAGAAACTACTGACAACCCTTAACAGTAAATCTCATCTACCATGGCAAGGGATTTCCAGTTATGGCCAGTCGGGAATAGCGCAACATCAACCCCCAATACCGGGAGAGACGAATCCCCTCTTTTTGCTCATTGCCTCCATGTGACTCGGGAATGTACCCAAAAACAACCTGTTTGCACGACTCAGTAGAGCCATGGTAGGGTTGAAATCAAAGCACATTGGGAGACACATAATACTCTATGACGATCTCGGGTCGACAGACTAACCTGTACCAGTGTCACCAGAGAACTGCTATCTAACTTGAGGTATAATACCATCTAGGAGTTCTCAGCGAGTCCGTTCAGTGTACCCAGTCTCCACTGAGCACCCGTATACCATCTCTGATGTCAAACACCAATGGATATGGGATCATCCATCTCCCATCACATGGGTGGAGAAGCTATACGCTAGTCTACTCTGGAATATTGATGCCCTGTCTCGATATTCCCTCGACTAAGAACAATTGAAGGATGAACTCATAGACTGCCCAGGCCCCACTAGTATGATCTGCATCATAATCCTTGCAGTCAAGTACACATCCTAAGGTCTTTATCAACATGTAACAGAGAGACAGTAAGTGTACATGTTAAGATAAAGAGCAACCAGATAGCGTACTATCATGTCGAGCAAGAAAGTCCTCCTTATATATGTCCCTGGATCCACTATAATATACACCTCATGTACAATAATGGCCTCTAGGGCTTACATACAACTAACAATCTCCCATTTGCACTAAGGCCATCTGTTGTAGTATCTCATACCCAACGTCGTATAAAAGTCTCTCGCAGGAAAGGCCTTTGTGAGTGGATCAGCCGTGTTAACCTCAGAGTCTACTCTCCTTACCTCAATCCCTTGGAGATCAACCATCTCCATGATCAGGTTGTTAGTTGATGTTGCACACCCTCACAACACTTGTGAGGAGGCGGAAGCGATAAACAATAATTTTCTTCCACGCAACACCCACATAACCCAAAATTAGTGCTTAAACCTTAACTAGCAAACTTAACAAGAGATCTAATCTACTATGAAAGTGTTTTATACCTAAGAAATTGGTCCTTCGGGTCTTCTCTTTGTTGCAACTCCTAGGCTCCTTGATGGTTGCAAAGAGCTCGATCTCCGGCCACCTCAAGATCCAAGACGATCCACGAGAGAGCTATTGAACAAGCTACAAACTCTTCACAAGAGTTTAACTAAGAGATCAAGATTGCTAGAAGTGATTACTTAGATGATGTTGAGATCAAGTAATGGATTATATTTCTCCCTTGACCTATGATTCACAACTCATGTGAAGGTTTAGGTCAAGAGCTAGAGGAAGGAGAGAATTAGGAGAGAGAATTTGTATGTGATGAATGAATGAAAAATGAAACATAACAAAAGATATGGCTCAAAACAATAATCGAAGCATTATTTTTTCACAAAAACAATGCACCATGCCTCAATAGTAAACCCAAATGAATATAAAATGATTTGAGCTATGCCTTTAACCACGCTAAGACTTTCTCCAAATTCCACCTCATCATTTCCATTTTCTCAAAATGAAAATCCATTTATTAGGTATCTCCTTCTAGAATGTATTCTTGTACAATTACACGAATACCCCTCACCGTATACCGTATAAGTATACCCGTATTCGAATTCCGAAAAATACGAATACAAATAATCCAATAATATAATACCGGTATCCGGCTTAAACCAAAACCTACCAGTATATCCTTCCGATCATTATTCCTGTAACACTTACACGAACATGATCGAAACCCTGCCGTAACAACTTACGACCTCTACATCTTTTGCCTGAACCAGAGAACTCTCTGTGTGGGACTCTAAAGACTCGTCAGTACGCTGGCAGTGGGTTTAACCACAAGCATGTCATTGGAACTAGCTGTGTGTAACGGCTACCCAGGTACATGATGTTAGTGTATATGCCCTAGAGGCCATTACTGTATCATACTAGTTTGTATATTACTTAATGGAAGCTTGGGATATTCACCTTGTATATACAATCTTGCTCAATATAGTAGTATGCTACTTGGTTTGTTTCTACTTCAATGTGTACATGTGTTTATTTTAGTATATCACCTATACACATTAGTGGAGCCCTTAGGAACTTTGCTTGATTACCAGCGTTGTGATGGCAGTCACACTAGTAGGGGCTGGGTAATCTATAAGCACATCCTTATGCAGGTCCCTAGTCGCAGGACTGTCGAGACAGGGCATCGATACTCCTGAGTAGACTAGCGCATGCGCTTCTCATCCCAGAGTGGGAGATGGTCTGTCCCACAGCCATCAGTACGTCGTACTGGAGATAGTATGCGGGTGCTCGTTAGGCTACGAGTACACTGGACAGGACTCGTCGGGAACTGACCGGTTGGTATTATACCTATCGTCAGTTATCAGTTCCCAGGTGACATGAGTACAGCTTAGTCCGCTGACTTGACACTGTCACTTCGCCTCGAGTGTGTTCCAACTGTACTTTGATTACTACCCTACCACGGCTCAAAGGAGTCGTGCAAACAGGTAGTAGTTGGGTGCAGTCCCGAAGCACTTGGAGGCAGTGACGGTTAGACAGGATTCGTCTCTCCCGGTATTGGTGGTTGACATCGCGCTGTGTCTAAGAGAGCCATTACACGAGTAGTCCCTGGCCAGGGCAAGCGAGATATACTGGTAGGCTTCCAGTGTTATCTCAGGGTGTTTTGGGCTTCACTCCGACACGACTTGTACCGCTATTAGGGGACTGACGTTTACCGCCCCCTAGGCCCGCCATGCGATGTATCAGACGAACAGACCGGACTGTACAGAGACTGTCACATTCAGGCTCAGTAGGAGTTCAGATGGGTTTCACCTCGTCAGTCTTCTTGTCGGCATCTACCTGGGGACCGTTACGCACAGCTACTGCCGCTTGCGGTCTGTAGTTAAACCCACTGCCAGCGGAGTGTCGAGTCTTTAGAGTCCCACACAGAAAGCTATTCGCCTTTAGGCAAAAGAGTAGAGGTCGCATGGTTTTGCGACAGGTCGCATGGTTTTGCGACAGGGTTCGGTCACATCCGTGGACTTGTGCGCGTACAGTGTCCGGACAGTTAACACTAGCGGGCTTTGGTTTAAGCCAGATCCTAGTGTACGTTTTGGGATTGGTTTTATCGCGTATGTATTCGTGTTACTCGGAACGCGGATGCGGGTGTGTATGCACAGTTGACGGAAAGACAGAGGCAGAGGGTTCTCATTAGGGTTGTTGACTGTTGATTGTTGACCATTGACTTTTTGGTAAACCCTAATGAGAATATGATATATAATTAACAATAATATTAATTAAGTATTATAGTGACATGGTTGTTGAGGGGTTGATATTGTTGACTTGTTGACTTTGTTGACCGGTTGACTAGGTTGGACTGGTTGAACATCATGATGACAATGGCTATCATTTCATGGCAAATACTTTTGCTTGCTTGTTCTCTTGTGCAAAATGAGTGCATGAAATGATATGGCTATTGTAGCTTAAACCATCACTAATACTTGATTGCTATTATTGGTTATGATGGTTTTGGATTATGAGAGCCAAGAGAGAAAAGTCTTGCTCATTCTTTCATTTCCTTTCTCTCTCTTGTGTTCTTGAGCTCTCATCCTCTTCCTCTTGCTCTCCCTCTCTTTACTCTATGGTTCACTTGTCTCATGTGTTGAGAAGCAAGAACCATAGAGTATAATCCCAACACACTCTTCTTTACTCACTCTAGTTCACAAGGTTTAGCAAACCAAGTGAACTAGTTTCTTCAAAGCTCGAAGAAGAAGCTAAAGGTAGAAGCTTTCGGGTGGATCGATCTTCGGCGCAAGGAGACGACGGAGTGAAGCCAATCCGTACACCATCGAGAGTCAAAGACGAAGGAGTTCAAGAAAGAAAGGTATAACCCCCTAACCGAGTAGTTAACAAATCCTAGTTAGGTTGTGAGGTAGATAGTTTAACAAAGATCCGGTTTTGAGTCCATGTTACCACCTCTAGAAAATTGTTTTTCACCAAATTCCGCATGCCCGAAAGAACCGGGAGAGGTAGCATGGACTTACAGTGGTATCAGAGCCTAGTTAAACACTACCTAACATGTTAGCATAGTAACTAGAAATTCGATCGAATAAAAAGTTGCGAAATACACCCCGATATCAAATTTGCTGTCGATTTTTGAAGTGATGTAAAAGTAATAAATCATGCTTCAAAAATCGACTCAGGGTTTTTATAGTGCACGGAAGAAAAACGGTCGAGAGATCCCTCCAAACCACCGCGGAAACGCGGCAATAGCTTGTTATTGCCGCGGTTCCGCGACCGATTAAGCTCCTCTGTGGATCGTCTTCATTGCAATTTGTTCTATGGGGTATTTTGGGATTTTTGGTATATGTTTTTTCAGCCCAGATTTTCCAGAAAGAAAATTTTGTTTTTGGGGCTTTGAAAACCGTATTTTGATCGAGTTTCTAAAGACTTAAGCTGACGGGTATTTATCTGTGATATGATATTTGTATTGAACTTCTGCTAATCGCTATATGTCGATTAGTGGGAGTTATACAAATCTGTGATCTGTAATGTTATTGGTTTGTGTATATGAATTCATTGGATTGTCGCGGGTGAATAGCCGGGGGTTGTGAGACAAGAGTTTTCTTTTCTTTCAATTCATGTAAATTTGTAAATTGATGTAATAATTATTTATATGGCCGCACAACCGGGTCGGGGTTGTAGCCGTCATTGTATAATTTCTTTTTACTGTTTTTGCTCCTAGGAAGACCCATGGAGGGGGTGCACAAACTACCGGGTATCCCAAAGTGCCGAGTGGCCTACTCACGGAGTTGAGGGAGGTTGCTTCGCTTCGGGTACTTGGAGGGTAGTTTGCCGCACCCGTAGGGGTCTTGGGTGGGGTATTGGCTATTCACCGCGACCGTGTAATCTGCTTTTCGTTACAGGCTCGTACGAATTGCGGGTTCCTAGTATATCCAATGTGTTCATCTGGGATCTGAAATGGCTATCATTGCAATATATCTATATATGATATTATTTAGGCGTTGCTTATGTTTTACAGCCGCGCTAGCCCAGCCCCCGCTCTGTCGTTAGTTAAGTAACCTAACGGGTAATGACAGGGCCCCGTGGCGAATGCGAATGGCATAAGCGTACGTCATATTTTGGTTGTTTCCTGCAATGGTAGGATTAAATGATGGGACGCATTAAAAGAACTAATGCAAGAATTACACGCATTAAAAGAACTAATGCAAGAAAATAAACCAAGTAAAAGTCGTTGGAACACTTTCGAAAAACCACTCGGTTCTTTTCAAAACCAACTTTTAAATGCGGAGTTTGAGCTACTCCTTTTAAAAGCTATCTCGTTCCATCGATTATATCAAGTTCACTACATTCACGGTTTCGCCAAAACCATTCGTAGCCTTCCGTCGTTTCACTTGAATAGTCAATAGTATTCAAGCTATGTATGTTGGCCAAAGTCAAGGCATAGTGATTGGTAGCTATTGGGTATTCATGTGTAGCATATATAGATGTGTTGGTTTGGGACAGTCGTACTGCCATTTTGGCCAAAGTCAAGGGTAGGTACGGGTGGATCCAAATTAACCTGGAGAATGACGGGTAGAACTTGACATGTGACTTATGATATTTTGGCCAAAGTCAAGGTCATAAGAGCATGGGGCAAAAATCCACATCGGGAGTTTCAAAAGAACTGAAACTTGCTAGTGTTGCATACCATTTGGAGTGTGATAATTCTGGTAGGATTCCTTCAGTTTCATCACGCGATGATATTTGGATCCCGATCCTACTGTGAGTATATGCTACTCCTCGAGAAATTTCTCACTTAACGATCAATGCTATAAACCTAGTAGGTGTCTAGAAAGGTGTTAGCGGGGCTACGCCCCCAGGGAAAAGAGGTTCTTAAATTAAGGAACTTCGCGAAAGCGTTGGAAAACCTCCCTCGAAGTACCGACACTAGCCTGGCTGAACGGTTAAGCAAGTATTGTACGGTAAGATTGATCCTGACTAATTCTTCCTTTTTGGTTTGAAGAGGGATTCGAGAGACAATGGGAGCCATCCTGTTTAGACAAACTAAAAACCACTCTAAACTTGCAAGAGCATCATGTTGAGTGTTTCTTCTTCTCTCTCCTAATTGCAGCGACCAATTGACATGACTGGACTTAAGTTACTTCTAGATAAAAACATACTGACAGGGCCAAACTACAAAGATTGGCTGAGGAATGTCAAAATGGCAATCACTTACGACAAGCTGGGGTATCTTCTTACCACCAAAGCTCCCCCTGTCCCAGGTCCCACCTCCAGCGTCGCGGATAAGGAAATCCGTAAGACTTGGGAGATCGATTGCGCGAGAGCCAGGTGCCTCGTGCTTGCCTCTATGGACAATGAACATCAGAGGAGGCACGAGAATATGGACCTCGAATCCATATTTCTCCATACAAAAGAACTGTATGGAGAGCAGTCTCGTATCGCAAGATACGAAGTGTCGAAGAAGTTATTTTCGGCAAGGTTGGCCGTCGGATCATCGGTAGCGGAACACGTGCTTAAGATGATTGGCTACATAGAAGAGCTCGCGGACCTTGGGACCACGTTGGAGAATGAGCTCTATACGGACTTGATTCTCCTGTCCCTTTGATTGAATGATTTTCCGATTGTGCAGTGTTTTTGAGAAAATAGATTTTAGAAATCACAACCAAAAGAATTATTTTGACCGCAATCAATAACGGTGTCGGATGTAGCGCGTTAGTAAGTGCGGATCGTCCACAGGGAAAGTGAGTTCCGTTCAATTTCCGAATTAGATGAGTTGAAAATTTAGGGCAAAGAAAAGAAAACAATTCATGATTTGCATTTAAAGATCAAGAAATAAGAAAAATCTAGATCTAGAAAAGACATTAAAAGCAAGAATTGAGATGTGTGATAATTTCCAACCAACAATCAAGATTAGAAGTATAGCTCGTAGGAGTAGATCGGATCTATAGATGTGATGAGATCTAAAGATTACTAATTCTTATCCATTAATGAATTGATACTAGATCGATGCAAATTCATCGAGGTTTAAGGATCTTTGTGAGAAAATTAGGGATTCCGCAACTAATCCTTTGTCCTTTCGATGGATCGCATTCAAATTCTAGCTTCTAGTTAATCAAATGTTTAATAGTTGTTTCCTAGTTTCGAGTGAACACGATCAAGAAAGCATCATCTCGAAACTAGGTCATTAAACATTTGATTCACTAGAATTTCCAAACATTATAGGATTTAAGAATTGTAGAAATATCTAAATCATCATCATCTAAAGATCGTCACAATTCCTACACGAGCGGAGATTACTCAAACATCATGATCACAAACACAATCACAAATTGAATTCTAATCATTATGCTTGAATTAAAAGATAAGCAAGAGTATAGAAAATTCACCTTTATTTATCAACAAATTTCGTTACAACTCTCTTGAATTTACAAAAGGAAGGAACTAGATCGTCGATTTCGGCTTCGCTCGGCTCCTTGAGTCGCGGATTGGCGTGGATCTCTTGCTCCGTTGGAATCCGGCGTCGCTTCTAAAGGTTGAAGGCTCTCTTGCTCGAATTGCTCTCGGGATCAATCTTGATTTTTGAATTGGAGTGAATTTGAAGCACAAGCTTTTGTCACTAAACTTGTGGGTTGAAGATGGTGATAATTCTTGAACCTTTTTCACCCTTGATCTAAGCTCCTTTTTATAGACCTCTAGATTTAGAATTGAAATTTGAATTTTCCCTCCAAAATGAACCACTTTTCCCTCCAAAATGAGCAACTTTTCCCTCCAAAATGAACCACCTCATTTGAATTTTCCCTCCAAAATGAACCACCTCATTTGAATTTTCCCTCCAAAATGAACTACCTCATTTGAATTTTCCCTCCAAAATGAGGTTGTTAGAAAGAATCTTCTAGAAGAAGTTTGTTGGAGGGAATATTCTAGAATGAGGTTGTTACAAGGAGGCTTCTAGAAGAAGGTTGTTATAAGGAGGCTTCTAGAAGAAGTTTGTTGGAGGGAATATTCTAGAATGAGGAATATTCTTGGGTAAGGTTGTTAGGCCGAGCCTTCTAGATGAAGCCACGTGGCATTCTGGAGTATTCTGGAAGCTTTAGCCGTTACATAGGACACGTGGAGAAAATCTGCTGCGCTGCTGACGTCATACCACCGCGGATCCGCGGCGACAAAGGGGTTTGGGCTGTGGATCCGCGGTCCTTTGAGGGCCTTGGGGCTTGAGTTTTCTGGTACATGCTTGGGCTGAGTTTTGGGCATGTTTTTGATATGTTGATTTTCCAATTGAGTCCCTGATCTCTGCCAGATCTCCAGCCTTTGAGTTGGCGTATTTTATCAGCATTGTTTCACAATTTTAGCTCGGTTTTTGGAATTTCCTGCACAATTTCTCGGGACAAGAGTTGCGCAATACAAGGATGATGCGATGCCATGATAAACACACAATTTCCCTAAAAGTGCCGGTTTTAAAGTCTAACACATGCAATCTGGTATTTCAGTGATGTTTTGCTAATATGTGCAATATGAATACCGAACACTTCTAGATGAATGCAAATGATAGGGAAATTGTCGTGTTAAAAATGCAGTATTTTCGACTGATCAAATTCCCCCAAACTTATTTTCGATCGTCTCGATCGAATTTTGTTATTAAAAAGAGAAGGAGAAAATAAAGAAAGAGAAAAGCACACTTTCGTAGGCAACACGATTGCACTGAGCACGTGCAACAAGACTTTAAACCTCTAGGTGTCCCTAGTAGGAGGAGTGTTGTCTCCTGAGGGTTTTCAGCGAATTACACCCACAAAATCCAATAATAAAAGAAAGATCATGAATATTATATTTAAAGATAAGAATTGTAAAAGAAACGCCTTGAAAATTAGGGTTTCCAACTAAGCTAGCTTTTCGGTTGTCATGAGCCCTATCTTAATGGTCATGAAAAGATGTCAGAAATCACGTCCTCCCTCAATAAAACATCGTCTTTATTCTTCATTCCTATCTTTCTTCCAAACATCGATCATATAACCCTACGTGTGTGTAATATACATCCCTACACCCGGAGAATTCAATTCAAGCTATCATACTCTTGCCCATCAGCCTCAGTACTTTTTACTTAATGAATATTAGATGAGATTGCTCACACACTTTCATGCGACCGTTAATACTTCTTGAGGTACTAACCAACCGATTACTCATGTGCTTGCTTATTCGGTGTATTTTCCTCGTCTTGCACCACCTCGGGTATAGCAGTGACTCCCAGACCAGTTGGCCTTAGGGCACTAGGTGAAAAGGCACCCTTGCTATATATTTTTTATTATTTCCCTTGGTGATAACAAAACCAGTGTCCATTTTTCTCACCACTTTCTTCATTTTTTTCCTTCATACATCGGCTTTAAGACAAGAGCATTTCAAGGTATCCTCTACTATCCCGGGCTTTAAGACGTGTGTAAGTGTGAATAGCACGGTATCAACATTCAAAATGTTTGGCTTTCTAGAATAGAAACTATTTTTCAGACTTATTTTTATCCTCAGATTAGTGACGTCCTTCATCTTACTAACCCTTGGGACAACGGCTCATAACTACTTATTACTAGTACATATAAGAAAACTTCTAATTTTCTTAGTTTTCTTAAATTTTTCTAATCTCACAGATGTAATTGATCACTATCTAATCTTTTATTATCATGCATATTAAATATTTTTATATTTTGAAAATTTTTGAATTTTTATAGGTTTTGAAAAATTATTTACAAAAAAAATGATGAGCTAAAAGAAAAATATTTACACAAAATTTTTATAGGTTTTGAAATTTTTTAAATTTTTATGGTTTTTTTTTATTTTAAAGAAATGTTTTGTGTTTATGCAAATGATATGCACATGATGCAAAACTAAGCACAAACCTCCCCCAAACTTGTTTTCAACAGTGTCCTCACCGTTGCCATCCTCTATATCTCGAAAAACCTGTAAGCCTGGGAGGAATTTATTAGTGGGGGCAAAATATATAAGTGAAGATCCTCCCCCAAACTTATTCTTGGCTCAAAATTTTTTTTTTGTAAAAATCTTCTTTTCAAGAGCCAGAAAAATTGTTCCCCCCCAAACTTGAGTTATGCAATGTTAAGCTTTGAAAATCACATGAGAGGGTCAAGAATCATTGGTCGATGCCAAGCTTTGCAAAGACCGAAGATCAACACCAACCATTCGAAGATTTTATCAATGCAGTGCTCGGGTTGGTGGAAGAAGAAGTGGGGAAAGGGTAAGGGGTGGAAGAGAGTGTGTGTGCGCCTCATTTTGGAGAGACGAAGCAGTGAATGTGATGGATAACTCGCATTCTTTTTACAGTTCAGAAGAGGGGGTGGAGGTTCAATTTCAATGATTGGGACATGATTCATCTCAACACCCGTGTTATTCAGAAATGCGAGTTCATCAGCGAAGATCTCCTCAAAAGTTTCATCAATATCCCGAAGAATAATGTCATCACAAAGTGCGGGGTCATATTCAGACTCTAAAAGCAGTTCATAATCGGTGTTAGTTGTTGACCCGGACATCTTGGTGGAAGAGTCCGTATGTGTATGATACATAGTTGGGTCAAACAACAATGTATGAAAAGAGTCAAGATCGGTATCAGGAGGATCATCGAATTCGCTGCTGTCGACATCCATTAAGTCGACAGAACAGACATGAGCAGTAGGTTCGGAGGGTACACTTCCAATCTTTTAAATGTTCAGCTCTATTGACCTATTCCCGAAAGATAGGGTCATAGAACCGTTACGACAGTTGATAATAGCATTAGAAGTGGCCAAAAAGGGGCGACCTAAAATCACCGGAATTTGATTCCGGGGGTTCGCTACAGGCTGTGTATCAAGTACAATAAAATCCACAGGGAATACGAATTCCCCGATTTTTATTAACACATCCTCTAGTTCACCCCTAGGTTTGGTGATTGATCGGTCAGCCATCTGGAGAGTGCAATGGGCTGGTTTCAACTCTCCGATCCCTAGTTGCTCATAGACTGAGAAAGGAAGAAGGTTAACACTGGCGCCAAGGTCTAAAAGAGCACGATTGATGCGTTTATCCCCAATAGAAATCGATATCGTAGGACATCCTAGGTCCTTACGTTTCTTTGGTAGTGGAGGGATAAAAGCAGTGCTAATGCTATTAGACATGAAGACCTTCTTTGGCACTTGAGTCTTCCTCTTCCTATTGCACAAGTCCTTAAGAATTTTCGCAAAAGCGGGGACTTGTTGGATGGCATCTAGGAGAGGGATGTTGATGTTAACTTGCTTGAACATGTCCATAATCTTCTCCCTATGTGGACTCGATGTGTTAGCCCTTAACAGATTAGGATAAGGTGCTTTAGCAATAAGCGCTGGGTCCATCATAGGAGAAGGAAGTGTGTGTGGTCCCGATCCCAAAATAGAAGTGGGGATCGTCTGTGGAGGAGTAAAAGAGGTGGGATGAGGTGTCGAGCCTAGAGGGAAATGGAGAATAGGCTCGTGAGAAGGCGGTGGGGTAGAAGAACAAGAATCAGAAGCAGAAGCGTGTGTGTGAGGAAAGGTCTCAGCCGGGGTGTTAATAGGATCTTCAGTATCATCAACTTATTCCCCAACATGGTTATCCAGCACTCTCCCAGATCTCAACGTGGTGATTGCATTCACATGATGTGAATAACCAGGATTGGGTACAGGTTGAGCTGGGAGTTTCCCTTTTTCTCTTGCACTCATTTCGGCCTTAAGTCGTGCAATCTTAGCTTCCATCGTTTTGATACTCTCAGCTTGGGACGCTGAGTTTTTCTTTATCTCACCAACAGAAATCTTAACCTCGGCCGACACTTCCATGAAATTTGACATGAGTGATTTCATGGTTTGAGCGAATTGAGAGAACTCATCAGAACAGGTCGACTGCATAGGATTAGAAGGTGCAGGAGTGTTGACCTGGTTTTGGAAATTTTGTGACTGGTAGGGGTGCTGGGTGAGGTGAAGTGGTTGCTGTTGTGGTGGAGGGACCCGTTGGAATTGATTCGGGTTTGGAACCGTGTTTTGGGATTGGTTCCAAGCAAAATTTGGGTGATTCCTCCAACCCTGATTGTATGTGGAAGAAAAAGGGTCGTTTCCAGGTCTTTGAAATGCGGCAATGGTATGCTCGAGACATCGAAACTGAGAGTTTAATGGACATTCTTCCGTCAAGTGAGAAGGATCAGAACAGCACCCACAAACAGTTTTGGGGAGCGACATTGGGTTTAGGGAGGCTGCTAGGAATTTGTGTTCCATAGCGTCGAGCTTCTTTTGCATTGCTGCCATCTCAGCTCGAACACCTATGGACACGTCTATTTGGTGTACGCCACCCCTACTCGATGGATGGGTTCCAGTCTCCCACTGAAGTGACTTTTCAGCGAACTCTTCTAAAAATTTCCACGCTTCCCCATCATCCTTGGTCATAAAGGTGCCTTGACACATGTTTTCAAGGTTTTGTTTAGTGGTAGGGTTACTGCCCTCATATATGATTTGGCAAAGTTCCCATTTCGGGATGCCGTGATGTGGGGATTGAACCAAAAGATCCTTGAATCGGTCAAAGTATTTTGAAAATGGTTCAGCCGGAAGCTGGGAGAATTGATAGAGTTCGCTACGGATTCGAGCTGTCTTTTGCATAGGGTAGAATTTCTTAAGGAATGCCGCAACGAATTCTTCCCAATTCGTGATGGAATGTACGGTGGTGTTATATAGCCACTTCTCGGCTAAATCGCACAAGGTAAATGGAAGAAGTCGTAGACGCATGGCATCCACAGAAAGTTGTGATGTACCCATCATTGCGCATACGTTTTCAAATTTGGTAATAAAAACGTACGCGTCTTCAGTCTCGAGACCGTGGAATTTGGGTAGAAGGTTGATGTACTGGGGCTTAATCTCAAAGTTATCCCCGTTGGCTGGTGGAATGGATAAGCAGGTCGAGAGAGGACCTCGCAAAGGGTAACACCTCTCTTGGAGAGAGATGCAGGGTGGAATCTGCGCACCAACGGACGGCGGCAGAGTAGCGGCAAAGAGGTTTGAAGGAGGCTGATCCATCGGTGTGGGTGTGGTGGGGGGTAAAAGAAAGCTAAATGGAGAAATACCGACTTCGGAGTCGATCGAGGGGACGCGGACAAGACGGGCACTAGAATCCCGTGTCCAGCCTATCTTGCACTAAAAGGGGTTAGTACAAGTGGCAGCGTGATTTATAATTAGGGGAAATGAAGTGAGTGCGGTGTTTGTTTTGAAAAATGATACGGATTTTGAAAATATGATGCAACAAGCAATACCCTAAAATTTATGGTCACCTAGGTCCAATCTCTAGACCGCTCCTAACTGCCAGAAGACAAGACGCAGGATAGAATCCTCCACTGCCTCTTTGTCCCTCCTGTGGCCAGGTAAGTGCAAGGTAAGTGGGAGGTTCTCCACTACGTAAGTAGTGGGCCTAATTAAGTAACCACTAGCCTTCGACACACTTGCCTAGGCACCACAAGAGAAACGCGGATAAGCAATGAATTACTCACGGCCTTCTTCTGTCCTAAGTGAGCGCGACGGTCTTTAAAGTCATCTCTAGATATTTTTTAATTAATGAGGGTAATGCGGATGCAGGTCTGTGATTTTTGGGGCCAAGGAAGGGTAATGAACTCCCCACCTAATCTGGATTTGGCCGTGCCCCTTAATGTCCGTATTAATTATGCAAACTACCACAAAATCAAAAACAAGCACATTTTATTTTGCTTTTTGCGCGCTGCGAATATTTGCAAAGAAACCTGCAGCAAATTGTTAGTTGGAGCAGATTTTAGAGAGGAGATAAGAAAGTTAGAGATTACCTGCAGAAGATTTTACAGAGAGCTCCTTAATGGGCCGCGGAACCGCCGCGTAATGGGGGTATTGGCCGCGGAAACGCGGTGGGATGGTGGGGTCTCTGCACAAAAATTCTTCAACAAGCTCCTGATCTCTTCCTTAATCCTCTGGAATTCACCAAATAATTTTCCAATTTTCCAGCAAGCTCGAGATCTCCCTGCAATTAACCACAACAACACGTATTAGTATTTTGTGCAAGTTTTGATCTAAAAAAAATGTTGATGGAATAAACTTTTCAGCTCAAATTTCAAAAACCGAACAAATAGCACACGATCCCCGGCAACGGCGCCATTTTGATTGAATGATTTTCCGATTGTGTAGTGTTTTTGAGAAAATAGATTTTAGAAATCACAACCAAAAGAATTATTTTGACCGCAATCAATAACAGTGTCGGATGTAGCGCGTTAGTAAGTGCGGATCGTCCACAGGGAAAGTGAGTTCCGTTCAATTTCCGAATTAGATGAGTTGAAAATTTAGGGCAAAGAAAAGAAAACAATTCATGATTTGCATTTAAAGATCAAGAAATAAGAAAAATCTAGATCTAGAAAAGACATTAAAAGCAAGAATTGAGATGTGTGATAATTTCCAACCAACAATCAAGATTAGAAGTATAGCTCGTAGGAGTAGATCGGATCTATAGATGTGATGAGATCTAAAGATTACTAATTCTTATCCATTAATGAATTGTTACTAGATCGATGCAAATTCATCTAGGTTTAAGGATCTTTGTGAGAAAATTAGGGATTCCGCAACTAATCCTTTGTCCTTTCGATGGATCGCATTCAAATTCTAGCTTCTAGTTAATCAAATGTTTAATAGTTGTTTCCTAGTTTCGAGTGAACACGATCAAGAAAGCATCATCTCGAAACTAGGTCATCAAACATTTGATTCACTAGAATTTCCAAACATTATAGGATTTAAGAATTGTAGAAATATCTAAGTCATCATCATCTAAAGATCGTCACAACTCCTACACGAGCGGAGATTACTCAAACATCATGATCACAAACACAATCACAAATTGAATTCTAATCATTATGCTTGAATTAAAAGATAAGCAAGAGTATAGAAAATTCACCTTTATTTATCAACAAATTTCGTTACAACTCTCTTGAATTTACAAAAGGAAGGAACTAGATCGTCGATTTCGGCTTCGCTCGGCTCCTTGAGTCGCGGATCGGCGTGGATCTCTTGCTCCGTTGGAATCCGGCGTCGCTTCTAAAGGTTGAAGGCTCTCTTGCTCGAATTGCTCTCGGGATCAATCTTGATTTTTGAATTGGAGTGAATTTGAAGCACAAGCTTTTGTCACTAAACTTGTGGGTTGAAGATGGTGATAATTCTTGAACCTTTTTCACCCTTGATCTAAGCTCCTTTTTATAGACCTCTAGATTTATAATTGAAATTTGAATTTTCCCTCCAAAATGAACCACTTTTCCCTCCAAAATGAGCAACTTTTCCCTCCAAAATGAACCACCTCATTTGAATTTTCCCTCCAAAATGAACCACCTCATTTGAATTTTCCCTCCAAAATGAGCTACCTCATTTGAATTTTCCCTCCAAAATGACCTACCTCATTTGAATTTTCCCTCCAAAATGAGGTTGTTAGAAAGAATCTTCTAGAAGAAGCTTGTTGGAGGGAATATTCTAGAATGAGGTTGTTACAAGGAGGCTTCTAGAAGAAGGTTGTTATAAGGAGGCTTCTAGAAGAAGTTTGTTGGAGGGAATATTCTAGAATGAGGAATATTCTTGGGTAAGGTTGTTAGGCCGAGCCTTCTAGATGAAGCCACGTGGCATTCTGGAGTATTCTGGAAGCTTTAACCGTTACATAGGACACGTGGAGAAAATCTGCTGCGCTGCTGACGTCATACCACCGCGGATCCGCGGCGACAAAGGGGTTTGGGCTGTGGATCCGCGGTCCTTTGAGGGCCTTGGAGCTTGAGTTTTCTGGTACATGCTTGGGCTGAGTTTTGGGCATGTTTTTGATATGTTGATTTTCCAATTGAGTCCCTGATCTCTGCCAGATCTCCAGCCTTTGAGTTGGCATATTTTATCAGCACTGTTTCACAATTTTAGCTCGGTTTCTGGAATTTCCTGCACAATTTCTCGGGACAAGAGTTGCGCAAAACAAGGATGATGCGATGCCATGATAAACACACAATTTCTCTAAAAGTGCCGGTTTTAAAGTCTAATACATGCAATCTGGTATTTCAGTGATGTTTTGCTAATATGTGCAATATGAATACCGAACACTTCTAGATGAGTGCAAATGATAGGGAAATTGCCGTGTTAAAAAGGCAGTATTTTCGACTGATCACCCTTCCTTCCACTTATGCCCAGTTTATCCTGAACTTCAACTTACAAGAAAAGGAAGTTGAACTTTCAGAACTCCTCAATATACTGAGCAGCGCAGAGGCCACCCTACAGATAGGTAGGGAAACATCCACTTTATTTGTAGGAGGATCTTCCTCTTCTAGGTCCAAGGCGAAAGCCAAGGGAAAGAAGAAGAAAGCCTCCGCCAAACCAAGGGGCGGTGTTAGTAAAGTGGATACGAAGGGAAAGGCAAAGGCAACAAAGAAAGCGGGGCAGCTTGTGGTAAAAGAAGAATGCTTCTATTGTCATAAGAAGGGACACTGGAAGAATGATTGCATGGCTTGGAAGGCCAGAACACAGGATCTGAAGCAGGTTGCGGCTTCAGCTTCAGGTGTGTATGTTATTGATAACTGTCTTTCAATAAACTCTGTTAGTTATATGTATGCCCTAGAGGCCATTACTGTACATTAGATGTATATTGTAGTGGATGTTGGGACATATATAGGTAGGACTTTCTTGCTCGACATGATAGTACGCTATCTGGTTGCTCTTTATCTTAACGTGTATACTTTCTGTCTCTCTTACATGTTGATAAAGTCTTTAGGATGTGTACTCGACTTCCAGGACTGTGATGCAGATCATACTAGTGGGGCCTGGATAGTCCATGAGTACATCCTTCAATGTTCCTAGTCGAGGGAATATCGAGACGGGGCATCGATATTCCAGAGTAGACTAGCGTATATCTTCTCGACCCATGCGATGGGCGATGGATGATCCCATATCCATTGGTGTTTGACATCAGAGATGGTATACGGGTGCTCAGTGGAAACTGGGTACACTGAACGGACTCTCCGAGAACTCCTAGATGGTAATATACCTCACGCCAGATGGAAGTTCTCTGGTGACACTGGTACAGCTTAGTCTGTTGACCCGATATCGTCATAGAGTCTTGTGTGTCTCCCACTGTGCTTTGATTTCCACCCTACCACGGCTCTTCTGAGTCGTGCAAAAAGGTTGTTTTTGGGCATAGTCCCGATTCACATGGAGGCAATGAGCGATAGGAGGGGATTCGTCTCTCCCGGTATTGGGGGTTGATGTTGCGCTATGCTCGACTGGCCATAACAGGAAATCCCTGGCCAGGGTTGCAGTGATATACTGGTAATAGTTATCAGTAGTTTCAAGAATGTTATGGACCTCACGTCGGCATGACTTATAAAGCTACTGGGGTCTGACGTTTACCACCCCTAGGCGAGATATGCGACATATCAGACGAACAGACCGGACTATACGGTAAGTGTTACTGGTTGGATTCACAGGAGTGTGAGCGGGCTTTCTCGTCGATCTTCTGATCGCTCAATACCCGGGTGGCCGTTACGTTTAGCAGACCGCTTGCGGCTTGTGGGTGTTTGATATGATCATCACCTGCTGCCGGCGTATTGACGAGTCTTTAGAGTCCTACACAGAGGTTTCCTGGCTCATGCGAAACGAAATAGGGGCGCATATGAGATATGTGCGGGACCGAGAATAATGCGTGTATGTGATACCGTATTCCATTCTCGCGATGAATGTATCGATTGATTGTATGCGATATAACCTAGTTATCGAATCAAGGATTGATTCGATAAGCCGATACATTGGATACTAGTCGGTTATATACGATATGACCGGATCGTTAAATCAAGTGTTGATTTAATTATTTAATGTATAATTATGTATTTGATATATTACTTTGTATTAACTAGTATTGGTTCACTTTAAATGGATTTTCTCACTTGAATTGTGCAAGTTGTGTATGCGATATATTTTTGTGCACATGATTGTATCATGTTTGATGATACATGCATACTTAGTTAAGTGTATGATTAAACCATGGTTGTGTAATGGTTAGGGTTTTGTATTTATTAACTATTTATTTATTTATTCATTCTTCATTTGGAATGAAAATAAAATGGTTGATCATTTTATTCTTTTCTTTGAAGCTTCAAGAAGCTTTGACCATTTTGTCTTCATCTACAAAACCTAACCACTCACTAACCCTAGTTGATTCTCTACACTTAACCAATGGTAAGATTATGATAAGTATTCATTTTATTATCTATTTTTAAAAACAACTTATCATATCTTTTCTTCTTCTTCTTCATCTTGAGCAAGAAAGAAAAGCTTTCTACATCAATGGCAACTAGTGACATCAAGTGAGAAATCCAATTCTAAAGTGAACCCACTTCCTATTTCTTCATCCTCTACCTCTTGCCAAGTAGTATAGGGTGTTTCCTTCACAAGTTTTTAAGGCTTGGTGAAGTTGGAGCTTGATCTTGTGATGCCTCGACGTAGATCATCTTCGGCATCGAACCGACGACCAAGCCCGCCCATTTCTCCGATGAAACCGATGCTAGAGTCTTGGACTTGATTTGGACAGCGGAGGGACCTCTTCATGGAGTCTAGGACGTGGAAGACCGGATCTATAAAGGTTGTAGCCCCTTTCCTTTAGCATTAAATTCGTTTACATGCTTGCATCGCTTATATATCAAGTTAACGATCCGTATTAGGGTTTGTAGGCACCCGAAAAATTTGAATTAGCCATGTTTGATGCCTTGTGAGACTTCATTAGTGTGCCTAGGAACCCTACAGTGGTATTAGAGCCTAGCTAGAGCCTTAGGCGATGCGTAGACGGAATCAGAAATCCGATCGAACCGAAACCCTAACCCTAATATAGCTCCCTGTACATTTTTGAAATTCGTGGCTTTTTGTAAATTAAAAATATGCAGAAAAATCAGCAGGGGATTGTAAGGGTTACTGCAAAATTAGATGGACTAATTCCTTAAAGGCACCGCGGATCCACGGCAGGAGCATGCTCCTGCGGCGGTTCCGCGGCCATTTTGTCTTGTTGTGCATCGAATTTTGTACAGTAATTCTTAGATTGTAGTGCTGGTTTTCCTGGGAATTTTTAATATTTTTTCAAGAGTTGAAATTTCTTGGTTGATTTGGGGACTCGGTGTTTCGATCGGATTGTCTAATTTTGTCTCTATGTTTTCCTGGTAAATTTTTAGAATATGTTAAAAAGTTCGACCGGATATAAATACCCACTTTTTCCCCTGCCGGGAAATTTCCAATTGTTGGATTTTTCCGTAGTTTAACGACGTTCTAAGTAGTGAAAGTAACGCGATGGACCCTCTAGAAGACAACAAACCTTAACTCGATTATGTGACCATCTTGAACTGCCCTTTGAACCTTAGGGTTTGGGGCAGTACGGTGTCCCACATGTGAGGCGTTGGCTTGACCCTTCTACGGCTGGACCGTTGGTACTGAGACACGAACTGAATGTTGTTAGACTTATTTCATGTGTTGAGCTGTATTGGGAAAACTTGGGTGTTCGATTGTTCGATCGAAAAGTTTAGCATTTTCAATTTATCCGGAATGTGATACAATAATTGGAATTCGCAAATAGTTATGAGATAACTGAATGAATGTTATAAACATATCAGTTTAGTCTCACTTGATCGGTTGCCACGGAATTTTGATGTGATCAAAAGTCCGTCGCAATCACGTAGTGTACGTGGATACTCGCCGGGTAAACTTAATAGACAGCCTCACTCCATAACCCCGACCAAGTGACTGTAGGAGAACCCCATCGCCGAAAGCATCCGTCCGGGTGCTCGCGGCAGCGCTGTTCCGCCTTGGTGCACTTCGTCGACGGTATCGGGGGTGCGACCGTCTACTAAAGTTTGCGACGAGCATTCGATCAAAATGTCGGGAATCCTGTTGAATTGCCCGACTTGATATTGAAAAGAGTTTTCGATAATGAGACTAAAATGCGGGGTTTATAATTGTTAGGCATGCGATGTCTAAAGAATTCATTTGGTCAGGCATGCGATGTCTGAGGTGGTTGCGGATTCCAACTGTTGTAGTTTTACACTTTCTTTTCTGTGACCGTAAGTGTAATATGTGGTATCGCCGGTTTCGTTGCTATATGTCAACGACAATTGGGATGCGCATATTTACTTACGTTGATGACATGTGATGTTATGTGTTGCTGGATATGTTATATTGGATCGTCGTGTTTGAATAGCCGGGGGTTTTTATGTGAGATGAGTGTTTTTCATTTTCATTCATGTAAAAAATTTTATGTAATATTCTTTTATTGGGGCACTTCCAGGTTGCGGAAGATGTCACCGTTTGTATATTATTTACTTTTCCGCATTAGAATAGACCCAAGAAGGGGAGCACAAGTAACCGGGTACTGGGGTCCAGTGGGAGACCAACTCGAGGAGTCGAGTCCGGGTCTCCTAACCCTAGAATTGGTAGGGTTGCTTGCCGCTCTCGTAGGGGTCTAAGGGTGTGGGATTGGCTATTCATCACGACCGTGGAATCCGTGTTTTATACTGGCTCATATTAAAAACACGGACGTCCTAGTATATCCAATATTTCATATGTATTTTCTGCTGCGTTATCTGTGATGAGATCATGTGATGTTGTGTGATAGATATACTATATAGTATATATGATATATTATATAGATGTTACTTATGTTTTACACCCGCACTAGCCCTGCCCCGCTCTGCCGTTAGTTACCTAACCTAACGGTGCACGAGGGGACATCGAGGAAAATGCGGATGGCATAAGTGTACGTCATATTTATCTGTGATGTTTAGGTAATTTAAATGATGGGATATTCATTAATGAGAATAATGAAAGAAAATAAACCTAATTGATGTTGTGGAATCGAATTTCAAAATAAAAACAGGTAGCTACAGTTCTTGCTTTGCATCGCGGTGTTCCTTGTAGAACATCCTGCACCTTATTCGATAGGGAAAGGACCGAGATCCCTTCACCGGGAGTGACTCCTTTAGCAATAACTGGCAGATGCTACAACCCTCGGTTTTTCTTTTGATCGCTTCTATAGTTTATGCTTTCCACAGTGATATATATGATAAATCCCGCACCTCATCCGACAAGGAAAGGGCCGACGATCCCTTCACCGGTTTGACCCCTTTAGCAAAACTAGAAAAGCCTCGAAAACATTCCATTTAAAAACCATTTGATTCCGCAACGAGATCAAGTTTAAAGCGTTAAAGGTTTCACAAAAACCATTCGCAACCCTCCGTCATTTTAGAAGTAGAGTACTTAGTATTCGTGCTGTGTTTGTTGACCATAGTCAAGGCACAATGTACGGTAGCTAAGTGATGTCTTCCTACACCGCATATGATGCGATTAGTTAGGACAGTCGCGTGACTTTGTTGACCTTAGTTAAGGGTCATGTGGGTGGGTCTGATTAATCACGAAATGACGGGTAGAACTTGACTAGTACTTATGATTTGTTGACCATAGTTAAGGTCATAGGTGCTAGGGGTAAAAACCATTATCGGAAGTTTCAAGTGTTGAAATTTGCAATGAGATTGCATACCTTCTATATGATAGTTGGATCCCGATACCCACTGCGATTAATTGTTACTCCTGGGAGAGTTTTGCACTTTGCAATTAGCCGATCAAGTAGGTGTCTAGAAAGGTGTCAACGGGGTTACGCCTCTGGAAAAACGAGGTTTACTGTAATTAGGTCCGTGCGAAAGCACGGGGAACCTCCTCAAAGTACCGACACTGACCTGGCTGAAAGATTGGCGAACTTGTAGAGTGTAATTAATCGCGGCTAGTCTTTCCTTTTAAGGTTTGAAGTAAGATTTGATAAAAACAGTGGGAGCCATCCTGATTAGATAAAATATATAACCAATCTGATCTTGCAAGAGCGCACGCAGAGTGTTTTCTTCTCTCTCTCTCCAGGTAGCGACCATATCACGCCTTAATCAAGATAATAATATGGATGTATTGACCGAACCCGCTTGTTATACTGAGCTGGGGAACGTTGGTCCCGCTCCAACTTATAATTGTTATAAGACCGAGCAGGAAATAGGGGAATACCAGATTTCCTATGCCGCCCAAACGAAGAAAGTGCATATGATGCATCTCCTTCGGGTGTGTTCATTATAAAGAACTGTTTCTCAGTATCATCTGAATCCTGGGTATTTGATACAGGATCAGGATCCCAGATATGTAATCTGTTACATAGGGCTACAAAAAGGTAAAAAACTGAGAACGGGTGATAAGTTTCATGAGACAGAAAACGGGGCAAGTGTTGCAGCCAAGTCTGTTGGTCACTGTCACCCTGTATTACCAGTACATTGATTCTGAACAAATGCTATTAGATACCGAACCTGATATACAAAATCATATCAGTCTCTTTATTAGTAAAGAAGGATATAATTTGTATTGTTGGATAATGTTTTGATGATGTATGTAAGGTCTCCTGTCTACACATGCCAAGACTGGTTCTTTGTATTTCATTACATTCTCTGATAATCTCTCGAGATTCAGTCATATGTTCCTGTTGAAACATAAGTCCGAACCTTTTGAGATATTCACAGAATATAAGTTAGAAGTAGAGAACCAAAATATGGGTATAAGTATTATGTCCTATGATAAGATCAGGGAGGAGAATACTTGTGCATAGAATTCCTAGACTGTTCTAAAGGAGAATGAGATTCTCTCTCAGTGTTACTCCTCTGAATACACCACAGCACAACGGTGTATCGGGGTGGAGCAATCGCACAATATTAGATATGGTGTGCTCTATGATGAGTACTACTGAGTTTTCTATTTCTTTTTGGGAGTTATGCGCTTGAGAAGCTGCATACCTATTGAATCAGGTTCGAATCAAATCAGTGCCTACCACTCCATATAAGATATGGTGTGGGAAGATCCTATCTCTTAAGTAAGTTAAGATTTGGGATTGTCCGGCCTATGTCAAAAGCAAAATACGGACAAGATCGAGGCAAGGTCAGTTCTGTAGAACTGGAAAGGTTCCAGCTATACGAAACTACAGCTGAAGATTTGACAGAACGAAAGGATTCTATAGTCCCCGACGAACCTCAGCCTCTCCGCCGATCTGGTAGGGTTCCTCGCCTGCCTGAGAGATACCTCGGTTTCTCGATGACAGTTGGAGCGAGGAATGCATCATGAGATGATGACCCAACTAGTTTCGAGCAGGCCATCAAGAGTAGGGACTCTATAAGAATGGCTGGATGCTTAGCGATCTGAGATGGAATCCATGTACACCAGCAAAGTATGGACTTTGGTTGCTATATCTGAAGGGTTAAATCCCCATCAGGAGCAAGTATATCTTGAGAAGATTACTTGGTGTAGATGGAAAAGTTGAGACTTTCAAAGCTAGGCTTATTAAAGGTTTTAGTCATCAACCAGGCATGGATAATGATGAAAGCTTTTCCAAGTGACTATGCTTAAGTCCATCCGGATCCTACTTAACATTGCTACATACCATGACTACGATATCTGGTGGTTGGGTGCCCTGACTGCTTTTCTAAATACTGATTTAGAAGTGAACGTCTATAAGAACACAGTCAGAGGTCTTCGTAAACAGTGGGAGCAACGGAAACGTGTGCAAGTTGCTTTACATAATGAAGCAGGCATCGCGGAGTTGGAACGTCTGTTTTGATGTGATAAGTGTTTGACTTCATCAAAATGGTAGACGAACCTTGTATAAACAAAAGGGTAGTAGAGAGCAAGGTAGTCATCTTCGTATTGTACGTAGACAACATACTCTTGATAGGAAAAGAGTTTCCTATACTACGATCGGTCAATTTCTTATTATCACTAGGATTCTCCAAATAAGATCAAAGTGATACCTCCTAAATCCTGAGTTTTCATCTATGAGATAGATGTAATTGGATGCTAGGATTCTCACTAGATATAGTGAGATGGTATCAATCGATCCTGGGGAGAATCACTGGAAGAGTTCCAGGGTGATAAAGACGACTGAAGTTCAGTCACAGGCACTGTCTTTACCCTCAGTAAAGGGACGGTATGTTGGAAGAGTTCCAAGCTAGATACCGTGGCAAACTAGCCGATAAAGGCTGGTAACATCGCTATTGAGGATACTACCAAAGAGGAAGTTTGGGTGTATATTGGTTCATAAGATGAACTAGGTTCCTGCCATTGTATGACAATGGAAGTGTGGCTTCGGCCCTGGAACCCTGGTCCCATCAATGACCCAGACAAATTCTGAGGCAGCATCACCTGATCATGGAGATAATTGATCTCCAGGTTGATCGAGGTTAGGAGAGTAGACTCAGAGGACAACATGGCGGATCCACTCACGAAGGCCTTTTCCCAAAGAGAGACTTTTAGGGGATGGTTGAGTATGTGATACAGCAACCACTGCTACAGATGGCCCTAGTGCAAGTGGGAGATTGTTAGTTATATGCATGCCCTAGAGGCCATTACTGTACATTAGATGTATATTGTAGTGGATGCTGGGACATATATAGGTAGTACTTTCTTGCTCGACATGATAGTACGCTAACTGGTTGTTCTTTATCTTAACGTGTATACTTTCTGTCTCTCTGTTACATGTTGATAAAGCCCTTAGGATGTGTACTCGACTTCCAGGACTGTGATGCAGATCATACTAGTGGGGCCTGGATAGTCCATGAGTACATCCTTCAATGTTCCTAGTCGAGGGAATATCGAGACGGGGCATCGATATTCCAGAGTAGACTAGCGTATATCTTCTCGACCCATGCGATGGGCGATGGATGATACCATATCCATTGGTGTTTGACATCAGAGATGGTATACGGGTGCTCAGTGGAAACTGGGTACACTGAAAGGACTCGCCGAGAACTCCCAGATGGTATTATACCTCACGTTAGATGGCAGTTCTCTGGTGACACTGGTACAGCTTAGTCTGTTGACCCGAGATCGTCATAGAGTCTTGTGTGTCTCCCACTGTGCTTTGATTTCCACCCTACCACAGCTCTACTGAGTCGTGCAAAAAGGTGGTTTTTGGGCACAGTCCCGATTCACATGGAGGCAATGAGCGATAGGAGGGGATTCGTCTCTCCCGGTATTGGGGGTTGATGCTGCGCTATGCTCGACTGGCCATAACAGGAAATCCCTGGCCAGGGTTGCAGTGATATACTGGTAAGAGTTATCAGTAGTTTCACGAATGTTATGGACCTCACGTCGGCATGACTTATCAAGCTACTGGGGTCTGACGTTTACCACCCCTAGGCGAGATATGCGAAATATCAGATGAACAGACCGGACTATACGGTAAGTGTTACTGGTTGGATTCACAGGAGTGTGAGCGGGCTTGCTCGTCGATCTTCTGATCGCTCAATACCCGGGTGGCCGATACGTTTAGCAGACCGCTTGCGGCTTGTGGGTGTTTGATATGATCATCACCTGCTGCCGGCGTATTGACGAGTCTTTAGAGTCCTACACAGAGGTTTCCTAGCTCAAGCGAAACGAAATAGGAGCGCATATGAGATATGTGCGGGACCGAGAATAATGCGTGTATGTGATACCGTATTCCATTCTCGCGATGAATGTATCGATTGGTAGTATGCGATATAACCTAGTTATCGAATCAAGGATTGATTCGATAAGCCGATACATTGGATACTAGTCGGTTATATACGATATGACTGGATCGTTAAATCAAGTGTTGATTTAATGATTTAATGTATAATTATGTATTTGATATATTACTTTGCATTAACTTGTATTGGTTCACTTTAAATGGATTTTCTCACTTGAATTGTGCAAGTTGTATATGTGATATATTTTTGTGCACATGATTGTATCATGTTTGATGATACATGCATACTTAGTTAAGTGTATGATTAAACCATGGTTGTGTAATGGTTAGGGTTTTGTATTTATTAACTATTTATTTATTTATTCATTCTTCATTTGGAATGAAAATAAAATGGTTGATCATTTTGTTCTTTTCTTTGAAGCTTCAAGAAGCTTTGACCATTTTGTCTTCATCTACAAAACCTAACCATTCCCTAACCCTAGTTGATTCTCTACACTTAACCAAGGGTAAGATTATGATAAGTATTCATTTTATTATCTATTTTTAAAAACAACTTATCATATCTTTTCTTCTTCTTCTTCATCTTGAGCAAGAAAGAAAAGCTTTCTACATCAATGGCAACTAGTGAAATCAAGTGAGAAATCCAATTCTAAAGAGAACCCACTTCCTATTTCTTCATCCTCTACCTCTTGCCAAGTAGTATAGGGTGTTTCCTTCACAAGTTTTTAAGGCTTGGTGAAGTTGGAGCTTGATCTTGTGATGCCTCGACGTAGATCATCTTCGGCATCGAACCGACGACCAAGCCCGCCCATTTCTCCAATGAAACCGATGCTAGAGTCATGGACTTGATTTGGACAGCGGAGGGACCTCTTCACGGAGTATAGGACGTGGAGGACCGGATCTATAAAGGTTGTAGCCCCTTTCCTTTAGCATTAAATTCGTTTACATGCTTGCATCGCCTATATATCTAGTTAACGATCCGTATTAGGGTTTGTAGGCACCGAAAAATTTGAATTAACCATGTTTGATGCCTTGTGAGACTTCATTAGTGTGCCTAGGAACCCTACAAACTCTACTTCCTGGGTATTGGATACCGGATCAGGATCTCATATCTGTAATTCATTGCAGGCATTGAGAAACCGTAGGTTTTTGAAGGCAGGTGACATGACCCTCAAAGTTGCAAATGGAGCTAGCAAGGATGCTAAGGCCGTGGGGGACTATCACCTGGGAATGTCAGATGGACATGTTTTGGTTTTGCACAATTGCTTTTTTGTACCCAATGCAACTTGTAATATCATTTCTGTATCTTTGACTTCTAAAGAAGGTTATGAATTTGCGTTTGTAAGTAATGTTGTAAACATTCACCTTAATCAAGTTCTGATTGGGTCAGGTGCATTAAGCAATGGTATATACGTATTAAACCAACCACAGATTTTCAATGTCCAGAATACACACAAAAAAAGTCTCCGGAAATCAATCAGACTTTCTTATGGCATTGTAGACTGGGTCACATCAATGAGAGAAGGTTGACGAAGTTACATACAGAAGGATATTTGAATCCGTTCGAATATCAATCGTATGCCACTTGTCAATCCTGTCTCAAAGGAATGATGACAAAGACTCCGTTCACTGGACACGGAGTAAGAGCGAGCGAGCTCTTGGGACTCGTACACAGCGACGTGTGCGGTCCAATGTCTACACATGCGCGAAGCGATTATTCTTACTTCATTACTTTTACGGATGACTTTTCAAGGTACGGTTATGTCTTCTTAATGAAACATAAGTCCGAAGACTGGGTCACATCAATATAAGAATGAAGTAGAAAAAAAAACTGGCAAAAGTGTCAAGATTCTAAGATCGGATCGAGGTAGTGAATACTTGAGTGCCGAGTTCCTGGACTATTTAAAAGAGAACGGAATTCTCTCTCAGCTTACTCCTCCATACACTCCGCAACATAACGGTGTATCGGAGAGACGGAACCGAACCCTATTGGATATGGTACGGTCCATGATGAGTAACGCTGAGTTACCGCGATCATTCTAGGGGTATGCGCTAGAATCGGCTGCATACCTTTTGAACCGAGTTCCCACTAAGACTGTGCCTACTACACTATATGAGATGTGGTGTGGGAAGAGACCCTATCTTAAGAACATTAAGACATGGGGAAGTCCAGCTTTTGTCAAAAAGCAGCATGCGGACAAGCTCGAGGCATGCTCAGTAGTGCAAGTTCGTGGGATATCCAAAGAACTCCAAGGGATATTTCTTCTATTGCGAAGAGGAACAAAAGGTTTTTGTTTCTCGTCATGCCCATTTTCTAGAACACCAGTTCTTAGAAAAGGAAATAAGTGGGAGCACAGTAGAACTGGAAGAAATTCCAGAACCACGAGCTATTACTGAAAGCTTAGTAGAACCAGAGGGTTCGAAAGACCAGGACATTCCTACGCCGCTTCGCAGGTGTAGTAGGCAGTCTCATCCGCCCGAGAGATACTACGGTTTTCTCATAGACGGGGATAGAGAGGATTGCATCATGATGAGCCTACTAGCTTCCAGCAGGCCGTTCAGAGCAAGTCTGCTCATACTCCTGCGAATCCAATCAGTAACACTACCGTACAGTCCGGTCTCTTCGTCTGATATGTCGCTTGTCTCGCCTAGGGGTGGTAAACGTTAGACCCCAATAGGTTGATAAGTTATGCCGATGTAAGGTCCATAAAGGGTCGAGAAACTACTGACAACCCTTAACAGTAAATCTCATCTACCATGGCAAGGGATTTCCAGTTATGGCCAGTCGGGAATAGCGCAACATCAACCCCCAATACCGGGAGAGACGAATCCCCTCTTTTCGCTCATTGCCTCCATGTGACTCGGGAATGTACCCAAAAACCACCTGTTTGCACGACTCAGTAGAGCCATGGTAGGGTTGAAATCAAAGCACATTGGGAGATACACAATACTCTATGACGATCTCGGGTCGACAGACTAACCTGTACCAGTGTCACCAGAGAACTGCTATCTGACTTGAGGTATAATACCATCTAGGAGTTCTCAGCGAGTCCGTTCAGTGTACCCAGTCTCCACTGAGCACCCGTATACCATCTCTGATGTCGAACACCAATGGATATGGGATCATCCATCTCCCATCACATAGGTCGAGAAGCTATACGCTAGCCTACTCTGGAATATTGATGCCCTGTCTCGATATTCCCTCGACTAAGAACAATTGAAGGATGAACTCATAGACTGCCCAGGCCCCACTAGTATGATATGCATCATAATCCTTGCAGTCAAGTACACATCCTAAGGTCTTTATCAACATGTAACAGAGAGACAGTAAGTGTACATGTTAAGATAAAGAGCAACCAGATAGCGTACTATCATGTCGAGCAAGAAAGTCCTCCTTATATATGTCCCTGCATCCACTATAATATACACCTCATGTACAATAATGGCCTCTAGGGCTTACATACAACTAACAATCTCCCACTTGCACTAAGGCCATCTGTTGTAGTATCTCATACCCAACGTCGTATAAAAGTCTCTCGCAGGAAAGGCCTTTGTGAGTGGATCAGCCGTGTTAACCTCAGAGTCTACTCTCCTTACCTCAATTCCTTGGAGATCAACCATCTCCATGATCAGGTTGTTAGTTGATGTTGCACACCCTCACAACACTTGTGAGGAGGCGGAAGCGATAAACAATAATTTTCTTCCACGCAACACCCACATAACCCAAAATTAGTGCTTAAACCTTAACTAGCAAACTTAACAAGAGATCTAATCTACTATGAAAGTGTTTTATACCTAAGAAACTGGTCCTTCGGGTCTTCTCTTTGTTGCAACTCCTAGGCTCCTTGATGGTTGCAAAGAGCTCGATCTCCGGCCACCTCAAGATCCAAGACGATCCACCCGAGAGCTATTGAACAAGCTACAAACTCTTCACAAGAGTTTAACTATGAGATCAAGATTGCTAGAAGTGATCACTTAGATGATGTTGAGATCAAGTAATGGATTATATTTCTCCCTTGACCTATGATTCACAACTCATGTGAAGGTTTAGGTCAAGAGCTAGAGGAAGGAGAGAATTAGGAGAGAGAATTTGTATGTGATGAATGAATGAAAAATGAAACATAACAAAAGATATGGCTCAAAATAATAATCGAAGCATTATTTTTTCACAAAAACAATGCACCATGCCTCAATAGTAAACCCAAATGAATATAAAATGATTTGAGCTATGCCTTCAACCACGCTAAGACTTTCTCCAAATTCCACCTCATCATTTCCATTTTCTCAAAATGAAAATCCATTTATTAGGTATCTCCTTCTAGAATGTATTCTTGTACAATTACACGAATACCCCTCACCGTATACCGTATAAGTATACCCGTATTCGAATTCCAAAAAATACGAATACAAATAATACAATAATATAATACCGGTATCCGGCTTAAACCAAAACCTACCAGTATATCCTTCCGATCATTATTCCTGTAACACTTACACGAACATGATCGAAACCCTGCCGTAACAACTTACGACCTCTACATCTTTTGCCTGAACCAGAGAACTCTCTGTGTGGGACTCTAAAGACTCGTCAGTACGCTGGCAGTGGGTTTAACCATAAGCATGTCATTGGAACTAGCTGTGTGTAACGGCTACCCAGGTACATGATGTTAGTGTATATGCCCTAGAGGCCATTACTGTATCATACTAGTTTGTATATTACTTAATGGAAGCTTGGGATATTCACCTTTTATATACAATCTTGCTCAAAATAGTAGTATACTACTTGGTTTGTTTCTACTTCAATGTGTACATGTGTTTATTTTAGTATATCACCTATACACATTAGTGGAGCCCTTAGGAACTTTGCTTGATTACCAGCGTTGTGATGGCAGTCACACTAGTAGGGGCTGGGTAATCTATAAGCACATCCTTATGCAGGTCCCTAGTCGCAGGACTATCGAGACAGGGCATCGATACTCCTGTGTAGACTAGCGCATGCGCTTCTCATCCCAGAGTGGGAGATGGTCTGTCCCACAGCCATCAGTACGTCGTACTGGAGATAGTATGCGGGTGCTCGTTAGGCTACGAGTACACTGGACAAGACTCGTCGGGAACTGACCGGTTGGTATTATACCTATCGTCAGTTATCAGTTCCTAGGTGACATGAGTACAGCTTAGTCCGCTGACTTGACACTGTCACTTCGCCTCGAGTGTGTTCCCACTGTACTTTGATTACTACCCTACCACGGCTCAAAGGAGTCGTGCAAACAGGTAGTAGTTGGGTGCAGTCCCGAAGCACTTGGAGGCAGTGACGGTTAGACAGGATTCGTCTCTCCCGGTATTGGGGGTTGACATCGCGCTGTGTCTAAGAGAGCCATTACACGAGTAGTCCCTGGCCAGGGCAAGCGAGATATACTGGTAGGCTTCCAGTGTTATCTCAGGGTGTTTTGGGCTTCACTCCGACACGACTTGTACCTCTATTAGGGGACTGACGTTTACCGCCCCCTAGGCCCGCCATGCGATGTATCAGACGAACAGATCGGACTGTACGGAGACTGTCACATTCAGGCTCAGTAGGAGTTCAGATGGGTTTCACCTCGTCAGTCTTCTTGTCGGCATCTACCTGGGGACCGTTACCCACAGCTACTGCCGCTTGCGGTCTGTGGTTAAATCCACTGCCAGCGTATTGTCGAGTCTTTACAGTCCCATACAGAAAGCTATTCGCCTTTAGGCAAAAGAGTAGAGGTCGCATGGTTTTGCGACAGGTCGCATGGTTTTGCGACAGGGTTCGGTCACATCCGTGCACTTGTGCGCGTACAGTGTCCGGACAGTTAACACTAGCGGGCTTTGGTTTAAGCCAGATCCTAGTGTACGTTTTGGGATTGGTTTTATCTCGTATGTATTCGTGTTCCTCGGAACGCGGATGCGGTTGTGTATGCACAGTTGACGGAAAGACAGAGGCAGAGGGTTCTCATTAGGGTTGTTGACTGTTGATTGTTGACCATTGACTTTTTGGTAAACCCTAATGAGAATATGATATATAATTAACAATAATATTAATTAAGTATTATAGTGACATAGTTGTTGAGGGGTTGACATTGTTGACTTGTTGACTTTGTTGACCGGTTGACTAGGTTGGACTGGTTGAACATCATGATGACATTGGCTATCAGTTCATGGCAAATACTTTTGCTTGCTTGTTCTCTTGTGCAAAATGAGTGCATGAAATGATATGGCTATTGTAGCTTAAACCATTGCTAATACTTGATTGCTATTATTGGTTATGATGGTTTTGGATTATGAGAGCCAAGAGAGAAAAGTCTTGCTCATTCTTTCATTTCCTTTCTCTCTCTTGTGTTCTTGAGCTCTCATCCTCTTCCTCTTGCTCTCCCTCTCTTTAGTCTATGGTTCACTTGTCTCATGTGTTGAGAAGCAAGAACCATAGAGTATAATCCCAACACACTCTTCTCTACTCACTCTAGTTCACAAGGTTTAGCAAACCGAGTGAACTAGTTTCTTCAAAGCTCGAAGAAGAAGCTAAAGGTAGAAGCTTTCGGGTGGATCGATCTTCGGCGCAAGGAGACGACGGAGTGAAGCCAATCCGTACACCATCGAGAGTCAAAGACGAAGGAGTTCAAGAAAGAAAGGTATAACCCCCTAACCGAGTAGTTAAGAAATGCTAGTTAGGTTGTTAGGTAGATAGTTTAACAAAGATCCGGTTTTGAGTCCATGTTACCACCTCTAGAAAATTGTTTTTCACCAAATTCCGCATGCCCGAAAGAACCGGGAGAGGTAGCATGGACTTACAGTGGTATCAGAGCCTAGTTAAACACTACCTAACATGTTAGCATAGTAACTAGAAATTCGATCGTAGAAAAAGTCGCGAAATACACCCCGATATCAAATTTACTGTCGATTTTTGAAGTGCTGTAAAAGTAATAAATCATGCTTCAAAAATCGACTCAGGGTTTTTATAGTGCACGGAAGAAAAACGGTCCAGAAATCCCTCCAAACCACCGCGGAAACGCGGCAATAGCTTGTTATTGCCGCGGTTCCGCGGCCGATTAAGCTCCTCTGTGGATCGTCTTCATTGCAATTTGTTCTATAGGGTATTTTGGGATTTTTGGTATATGTTTTTTCAGCCCAGATTTTCCAGAAAGAAAATTTTGTTTTTGGGGCTTTGAAAACCGTATTTTGAGCGAGTTTCTAAAGACTTAAGCTGACGGGTATTTATCTGTGATATGATATTTGTATTGATCGTCTGCTAATCGCTATATGTCGATTAGTGGGAGTTATACAAATCTGTGATTTGTAATGTTATTGGTTTGTGTATATGAATTCATTGGATTGTCGCGGGTGAATAGCCGGGGGTTGTGAGACAAGAGTTTTCTTTTCTTTCAATTCATGTAAATTTGTAAATTGATGTAATAATTATTTATATGGCCGCACAACCGGGTCGGGGTTGTAGCCGTCATTGTATAATTTCTTTTTACTGTTTTTGCTCCTAGGAAGACCCATGGAGGGGGTGCACAAACTACCGGGTATCCCAAAGTGCCGAGTGGCCTACTCACGGAGTTGAGGGAGGTTGCTTCGCTTCGGGTACTTGGAGGGTAGTTTGCCGCACCCGTACGGGTCTTGGGTGGGGTATTGGCTATTCACCGCGACCGTGTAATCTGCTTTTCGTTACAGGCTCGTACGAATTGCGGGTTCCTAGTATATCCAATGTGTTCATCTGGGATCTGAAATGGCTATCATTGCAATATATCTATATATGATATTATTTAGGCGTTGCTTATGTTTTACAGCCGCGCTAGCCCAGCCCCCGCTCTGTCGTTAGTTAAGTAACCTAACGGGTAATGACGGGGCCCCGTGGCGAATGCGAATGGCATAAGCGTACGTCATATTTTGGTTGTTTTCTGCAATGGAAGGATTAAATGATGGGACGCATTAAAAGAACTAATGCAAGAATTACACGCATTAAAAGAACTAATTCAAGAAAATAAACCAAGTAAAAGTCGTTGGAACACTTTCGAAAAACCACTCAGTTCTTTTCAAAACCAACTTTTAAATGCGGAGTTTGAGCTACTACTTTTAAAAGCTATCTCGTTCCATCGATTATATCAAGTTCACTACGTTCACGGTTTCGCCAAAATCATTCGTAGCCTTCCGTCGTTTCACTTGAATAGTCAATAATATTCAAGCTATGTATGTTGGCCAAAGTCAAGGCATAGTGATTGGTAGCTATTGGGTATTCATGTGTAGCATAGATAGATATGTTGGTTTGGGACAGTCGTACTGCCATTTTGGCCAAAGTCAAGGGTAGGTACGGGTGGATCCAAATTAACCTGGAGAATGACGGGTAGAACTTGACATGTGACTTATGATATTTTGGCCAAAGTCAAGGTCATAAGAGCATGGGGCAAAAATCCACATCGGGAGTTTCAAAAGAACTGAAACTTGCTAGTGTTGCATACCATTTGGAGTGTGATAATTCTGGTAGGATTCCTTCAGTTTCATCACGAGATGATATTTGGATCCCGATCCTACTGTGAGTATATGCTACTCCTCGAGAAATTTCTCACTTAACGATCAATGCTATAAACCTAGTAGGTGTCTAGAAAGGTGTTAGCGGGGCTACGACCCCAGGGAAAAGAGGTTCTTAAATTAAGGAACTTCGCGAAAGCGTTGGAAAACCTCCCTCGAAGTACCGACACTAGCCTGGCTGAACGGTTAAGCAAGTATTGTACGGTGAGATTGATCCTGACTAATTCTTCCTTTTTGGTTTGAGGAGGGATTCGAGAGACAGTGGAAGCCATCCTGTTTAGACAAACTAAAAACCACTCTAAACTTGCAAGAGCATCATGCTGAGTGTTTCTTCTTCTCTCTCCTAATTGCAGCGACCAATTGACATGACTGGACTTAAGTTACTTCTAGATAAAAACATACTGACAGGGCCAAACTACAAAGATTGGCTCAGGAATGTCAAAATGGCAATCACTTACGACAAGCTGGGGTATCTTCTTACCACCAAAGTTCCCCTGTCCCAGGTCCCACCTCCAGCGTCGCGGATAAGGAAATCCGTAAGACTTGGGAGATCGATTGCGCGAGGGCCAGGTGCCTCGTGCTTGCCTCTATGGACAATGAACATCAGAGGAGGCACGAGAATATGGACCTCGAATCCATATTTCTTCATACAAAAGAACTGTATGGAGAGCAGTCTCGTATCGCAAGATACGAAGTGTCGAAGAATTTATTTTCGGCAAGGTTGGCCGTCGGATCATCGGTAGCGGAACACGTGCTTAAGATGATTGGCTACATAGAAGTGCTCGCGGACCTTGGGACCACGTTGGAGATTGAGCTCTATACGGACTTGATTCTCCTGTCCCTTTGATTGAATGATTTTCCGATTGTGTAGTGTTTTTGATAAAATAGATTTTAGAAATCACAACCAAAAGAATTATTTTGATCGCAATCAATAACGGTGTCGGATGTAGCGCGTTAGTAATTGCGGATCGTCCACAGGGAAAGTGAGTTCCGTTCAATTTCCGAATTAGATGAGTTGAAAATTTAGGGCAAAGAAAAGAAAACAATTCATGATTTGCATTTAAAGATCAAGAAATAAGAAAAATCTAGATCTAGAAAAGACATTAAAAGCAAGAATTGAGATGTGTGATAATTTCCAACCAACAATCAAGATTAGAAGTATAGCTCGTAGGAGTAGATCGGATCTATAGATGTGATGAGATCTAAAGATTACTAATTCTTATCCATTAATGAATTGATACTAGATCGATGCAAATTCATCGAGGTTTAAGGATCTTTGTGAGAAAATTAGGGATTCCGCAACTAATCCTTTGTCCTTTCGATGGATCGCATTCAAATTCTAGCTTCTAGTTAATCAAATGTTTAATAGTTGTTTCCTAGTTTCGAGTGAACACGATCAAGAAAGCTTCATCTCGAAACTAGGTCATTAAACATTTGATTCACTAGAATTTCCAAACATTATAGGATTTAAGAATTGTAGCAATATCTAAATCATCATCATCTAAAGATCGTCACAACTCCTACACGAGCGGAGATTACTCAAACATCATGATCACAAACACAATCCTAAATTGAATTCTAATCATTATGCTTGAATTAAAAGATAAGCAAGAGTATAGAAAATTCACCTTTATTTATCAACAAATTTCGTTACAACTCTCTTGAATTTACAAAAGGAAGGAACTAGATCGTCGATTTCGGCTTCGCTCGGCTCCTTGAGTCGAGGATCGACGTGGATCTCTTGCTCCGTTGGAATCCGGCGTCGCTTATAAAGGTTGAAGGCTCTCTTGCTCGAATTGCTCTCGGGATCAATCTTGATTTTTGAATTGGAGTGAATTTGAAGAACAAGCTTTTGTCACTAAACTTGTGGGTTGAAGATGGTGATAATTCTTGAACCTTTTTCACCCTTGATCTAAGCTTCTTTTTATAGACCTCTAGATTTAGAATTGAAATTTGAATTTTCCCTCCAAAATGAACCACTTTTCCCTCCAAAATGAGCAACTTTTCCCTCCAAAATGAACCACCTCATTTGAATTTTCCCTCCAAAATGAACCACCTCATTTGAATTTTCCCTCCAAAATGAGCTACCTCATTTGAATTTTCCCTCCAAAATGAGGTTGTTAGAAAGAATCTTCTAGAAGAAGTTTGTTGGAGGGAATATTCTAGAATGAGGTTGTTACAAGGAGGCTTCTAGAAGAAGGTTGTTATAAGGAGGCTTCTACAAGAAGTTTGTTGGAGGGAATATTCTAGAATGAGGAATATTCTTGGGTAAGGTTGTTAGGCCGAGCTTTCTAGATGAAGCCACGTGGCATTCTGGAGTATTCTGGAAGCTTTAGCCGTTACATAGGACACGTGGAGAAAATCTGCTGCGCTGCTGACGTCATACCACCGCGGATCCGCGGAGACAAAGGGGTTTGGGCTGTGGATCCGCGGTCCTTTGAGGGCCTTGGGGCTTGAGTTTTCTGGTACATGCTTGGGCTGAGTTTTGGGCATGTTTTTGATATGTTGATTTTCCAATTGAGTCCCTGATCTCTGCCAGATCTCCAGCCTTTGAGTTGGCATATTTTCTCAGCACTGTTTCACAATTTTAGCTCGGTTTCTGGAATTTCCTGCACAATTTCTCGGGACAAGAGTTGCGCAATACAAGGATGATGCGATGCCATGATAAACACACAATTTCCCTAAAAGTGCCGGTTTTAAAGTCTAACACATGCAATCTGGTATTTCAGCGATGTTTTGCTAATATGTGCAATATGAATACCGAACACTTCTAGATGAGTGCAAATGATAGGGAAATTGCCGTGTTAAAAATGCAGTATTTTCGACTGATCAAATTCCCCCAAACTTATTTTCGATCGTCTCGATCGAACTGTTTTATTAGAAAGAGAAGGAGAAAATAAAGAAAGAGAAAAGCACACTTTCGTTGGCAACACGATTGCACTGAGCACGTGCAACAAGCCTTTAAACCTCTAGGTGTCCCTAGTAGGAGGAGTGTTGTCTCCTGAGGGTTTTCAGCGGATTACACCCACAAAATCCAATAATAAAAGGAAGATCATGAATATTACATTTAAAGATAAGAATTGTAAAAGAAAAGCCTTGAAAATTATGGTTTCCAACTAAGCTAGCTTTTCGGTTGTCATGAGCCCTATCTTAATGGTCATGAAAAGATGTCAGAAATCACGTCCTCCCTCAATAAAACATCGTCTTTATTCTTAATTCCTATCTTTCTTCCAAACATCGATCATATAACCCTACGTGTGTGTAATATACATCCCTACACCCGGAGAATTCAATTCAAGCTATCATACTCTTGCTCATCAGCCTCAGTACTTTTTACTTAATGAATATTAGATGAGATTGCTCACACACTTTCATGCGACCGTTAATACTTCTTGAGGTACTAACCAACCGATTACTCATGTGCTTGCTTATTCGGTGTATTTTCCTCGTCTTGCACCACCTCGGGTATAGCAGTGACTCCCAGACCAGTTGGCCTTAGGGCACTAGGTGAAAAGGCACCCTTGCTATATATTTTTTATTATTTCCCTTGGTGATAACAAAACCAGTGTCCATTTTTCTCACCACTTTCTTCATTTTTTTCCTTCATACATCAGCTTTAAGACAAGAGCATTTCAAGGTATCCTCTACTATCCCGGGCTTTAAGACGTGTGTAAGTGTGAATAGCACGGTATCAACATTCAAAATGTTTGGCTTTCCAGAATAGAAACTATTTTTCAGACTTATTTTTATCCTCAGATTAGTGACGTCCTTCATCTTACTAACCCTTGGGACAACGGCTCATAACTACTTATTACTAGTTCATATAAGAAAACTTCTAATTTTCTTAGTTTTCTTAAATTTTTCTAATCTCACGGATGTAATTGATCACTATCTAATCTTTTATTATCATACATATTAAATATTTTTATATTTTGAAAATTTTTGAATTTTTATAGGTTTTGAAAAATTATTTACAAAAAAAATGATGAGCTAAAAGAAAAATATTTACACAAAATTTTTATGGGTTTTGAAAATTTTTAAATTTTTATAGTTTTTTTTAATTTTAAAGAAATGTTTTGTGTTTATGCAAATGATATGCACATGATGCAAAACTAAGCACAAACCTCCCCCAAACTTGTTTTCAACAGTGTCCTCACTGTTGCCATCCTCTATATCTCGAAAAACCTGTAAGCCTGGGAGGAATTTATTAGTGGGGGCAAAATATATAAGTGAAGATCCTCCCCCAAACTTATTCTTGGCTCAAAATTTTTTTTTGTAAAAATCTTCTTTTCAAGAGCCAGAAAAATTGTTCCCCCCCAAACTTGAGTTATGCAATGTTAAGCTTTGAAAATCACATGAGGGGGTCAAGAATCATTGGTCGATGCCAAGCTTTGCAAAGACCGAAGATCAACACCAACCATTCGAAGATTTTATCAATGCAGTGCTCGGGTTGGTGGAAGAAGAAGTGGGGAAAGGGTAAGGGGTGGAAGAGAGTGTGTGTGCGCCTCATTTTGGAGAGACGAAGCAGTGAATGTGATGGATAACTCGCATTCTTTTTACAGTTCAGAAGAGGGGGTGGAGGTTCAATTTCAATGATTGGGACATGATTCATCTCAACACCCGTGTTATTCAGAAATGCGAGTTCATCAGCGAAGATCTCCTCAAAAGTTTCATCAATATCCCGAAGAATAATGTCATCACAAAGTGCGGGGTGATCTTCAGACTCTAAAAGCAGTTCATAATCGGTGTTAGTTGTTGACCCAGACATCTTGGTGGAAGAGTCCGTTTGTGTATGATACATAGTTGGGTCAAACAACAATGTATGAAAAGAGTCAAGATCGGTATCAGGAGGATCATCGAATTCGCTGTTGTCGACATCCATTAAGTCGACAGAACAGACATGAGCAGTAGGTTCGGAGGGTACACTTCCAATCTTGTAAATGTTCAGCTCTATTGACCTATTCCCGAAAGATAGGGTCATAGAACCGTTACGACAGTTGATAATAGCATTGGAAGTGGCCAAAAAGGGGCGACCTAAAATCACCGGAATTTGATTCCGGGGGTTCGCTACAGGCTGTGTATCAAGTACAATAAAATCCACAGGGAATACGAATTCCCCAATTTTTATTAACACATCCTCTAGTTCACCCCTAGGTTTGGTGATTGATCGGTCAGCCATCTGGAGAGTGCAATGGGCTGGTTTCAACTCTCCGATCCCTAGTTGCTCATAGACTGAGAAAGGAAGCAGGTTAACACTGGCGCCAAGGTCTAAAAGAGCACGATTGATGCGTTTATCCCCAATAGAAATCGATATCGTAGGACATCCTGGGTCCTTACGTTTCTTTGGTAGTGGAGGGATAAAAGCAGTGCTAATGCTATTAGACATGAAGACCTTCTTTGGCACTTGAGTCTTCCTCTTCCTAGTGCAAAAGTTCTTAAGAATTTTTGCATAAGCGGGGACTTGTTGGATGGCATCTAGGAGAGGGATGTTGATGTTAACTTGCTTGAACATGTCCATAATCTTCTCCCTATGTGGACTCGATGTGTTAGCCCTTAACCGATTAGGATAAGGTGCTTTAGCAATAAGCGTTGGGTCCATCATAGGAGAAGGAAGTGTGTGTGGTCCCGATCCCAAAATAGAAGTGGGGATCGTCTGTGGAGGAGTAAAAGAGGTGGGATGAGGTGTCGAGCCTAGAGGGAAATGGAGAATAGGCTCGTAAGAAGGCGGTGGGGTAGAAGAACAAGAATCAGAAGCAGAAGCGTGTGTGTGAGGAAAGGTCTCAGCCGGGGTGTTAATAGGATCTTCAGTATCATCAACTTATTCCCCAACATGGTTATCGAGCACTCTTCCAGATCTCAACATGGTGATTGCATTCACATGATGTGAATAGCCAGGATTGGGTACAGGTTGAGCTGGGAGTTTCCCTTTTTCTCTTGCACTCATTTCGGCCTTAAGTCGTGCAATCTCAGCTTCCATCGTTTTGATACTCTCAGCTTGGGACGCTGAGTTTTTCTTTATCTCACCAACAGAAGACTTAACCTCGGCCGACACATCCATGAAATTTGACATGAGTGATTTCATGGTTTGAGCGAATTGAGAGAACTCATCAGAACAGGTCGACTGCATAGGATTAGAAGGTGCAGGAGTGTTGACCTGGTTTTGGAAATTTTGTGACTGGTAGGGGTGCTGGGTGAGGTGAAGTGGTTGCTGTTGTGGTGGAGGGACCCGTTGGAATTGATTCGGGTTTGGAACCGTGTTTTGGGATTGGTTCCAAGCAAAATTTGGGTGATTCCTCCAACCCTGATTGTATGTGGAAGAAAAAGAGTCGTTTCCAGGTCTTTGAAATGCGGCAATGGTATGCTCGAGACCTCGAAACTGAGAGTTTAATGGACATTCTTCCATCAAGTGAGAAGGATCAGAACAGCACCCACAAACAGTTTTGGGGAGCGACATTAGGTTTAGGTAGGCTGCTAGGAATTTGTGTTCCATAGCGTCGAGCTTCTTTCGCATTGCTGCCATCTCAGCTCGAACACCTATGGACACGTCTATTTGGTGTACGCCACCCCTACTCGATGGCTGGATTCCAGTCTCCCACTGAAGTGACTTTTCAGCGAACTCTTCTAAAAATTTCCACGCTTCCCCATCATCCTTGGTCATAAAGGTGCCTTGACACATGTTTTCAAGGTTTTGTTTAGTGGTAGGGTTACTGCCCTCATATATGATTTGGCAAAGTTCCCATTTCGGGATGCCGTGATGTGGGCATTGAACCAAAAGATCATTGAATCGGTCAAAGTATTTTGAAAATGGTTCAGCCGGAAGCTGGGAGAATTGATAGAGTTCGCTACGGATTCGAGCTGTCTTTTGCATAGGGTAGAATTTCTTAAGGAATGCCGCAACGAATTCTTCCCAATTCGTGATGGAATGTGCGGTGGTGTTATATAGCCACTTCTCGGCTAAATCGCACAAGGTAAATGGAAGAAGTCGTAGACGCATGGCATCCACAGAAAGTTGTGATGTACCCATCATTGCGCATACATTTTCAAATTTGGTAATAAAAACGTACGCGTCTTCAGTCTCGAGACCGTGGAATTTGGGTAGAAGGTTGATGTACTGGGGCTTAATCTCAAAGTTATCCCCGTTGGCTGGTGGAATGGATAAGCAGGTCGAGAGAGGACCTCGCAAAGGGTAACACCTCTCTTGGAGAGAGATGCGGGGTGGAATCTGCGCACCAACGGACGGCGGCAGAGTAGCGGCAAAGAGGTTTGATGGAGGCTGATCTATCGGTGTGGGTGTGGTGGGGGTAAAAGAAAGGTAAATGGAGAAATACCGACTTCGGAGTCGATCGAGGGGACGCGGACAAGACGGGCACTAGAATCCCGTGTCCAGCCTATCTTGCACTAAAAGGGGTTAGTACAAGTGGCAGCGTGATTTATAATTAGGGGAAATGAAGTGAGTGCGGTGTTTGTTTTGAAAAATGATACGGATTTTGAAAATATGATGCAACAAGCAATACCCTAAAATTTATGGTCACCTAGGTCCAATCTCTAGACCGCTCCTAACTGCCAGAAGACAAGACGCAGGATAGAATCCTCCACTGCCTCTTTGTCCCTCCTGTGGCCAGGTAAGTGCAAGGTAAGTGGGAGGTTCTCCACTACGTAAGTAGTGGGCCTAATTAAGTAACCACTAGCCTTCGACACACTTGCCTAGGCACCACAAGAGAAACACGGATAAGCAATGAATTACTCACGGCCTTCTTCTGTCCTAAGTGAGCGCGACGGTCCTTAGAGTCATCTCTAGATATTTTTTAATTAATGAGGGTAATGCGGATGCAGGTCTGTGATTTTTGGGGCCTAGGAAGGGTAATGAACTCCCCACCTAATCTGGATTTGGCCGTGCCCCTTAATGTCCGTATTAATTATGCAAACAACCACAAAATCAAAAACAAGCACATTTTATTTTGCTTTTTGCGCGCTGCGAATATTTGCAAAGAAACCTGCAGCAAATTGTTAGTTGGAGGAGATTTTAGAGAGGAGATAAGAAAGTTAGAGATTACCTGCAGAAGATTTTACAGAGAGCTCCTTAATGGGCCGCGGAACCGCCGCGTAATGGGGTTATTGGCCGCGGAAACGCGGTGGGATGGTGGGGTCTCTGCACAAAAATTCTTCAGCAAGCTCCAGATCTCTTCCTTAATCCTCTGGAATTCACCAAATAATTTTCCAATTTTCCAGCAAGCTCTAGATCTCCTTGCAATTAACCACAACAACACGTATTTGTATTTTGTGCAAGTTTTGATCTAAAAAAAATATTGATGGAATAAACTTTTCAGCTCAAATTTCAAAAACCGAACAAATAGCACACGATCCCCGGCAACGGCGCCATTTTGATTGAATGATTTTCTGATTGTGTAGTGTTTTTGAGAGAATAGATTTTAGAAATCACAACCAAAAGAATTATTTTGACCGCAATCAATAACGGTGTCGGATGTAGCGCGTTAGTAAGTGCGGATCGTCCACAGGGAAAGTGAGTTCCGTTCAATTTCCGAATTAGATGAGTTGAAAATTTAGGGCAAAGAAAAGAAAACAATTCATGATTTTCATTTAAAGATCAAGAAATAAGAAAATTCTAGATCTAGAAAAGACATTAAAAGCAAGAATTGAGATGTGTGATAATTTTCAACCAACAATCAAGATTAGAAGTATAGCTCGTAGGAGTAGATCGGATCTATAGATGTGATGAGATCTAAAGATTACTAATTCTTATCCATTAATGAATTGATACTACATCGATGCAAATTCATCGAGGTTTAAGGATCTTTGTGAGAAAATTAGGGATTCCGCAACTAATCCTTTGTCCTTTCGATGGATCGCATTCAAATTCTAGCTTCTAGTTAATCAAATGTTTAATAGTTGTTTCCTAGTTTCGAGTGAACACGATCAAGAAAGCATCATCTCGAAACTAGGTCATTAAACATTTGATTCACTAGAATTTCCAAACATTATAGGATTTAAGAATTGTAGAAATATCTAAATCATCATCATCTAAAGATCGTCACAACTCCTACACGAGCGGAGATTACTCAAACATCATGATCACAAACACAATCACAAATTGAATTCTAATCATTATGCTTGAATTAAAAGATAAGTAAGAGTATAGAAAATTCACCTTTATTTATCAACAAATTTCGTTACAACTCTCTTGAATTTACAAAAGAAAGGAACTAGATCGTCGATTTCGGCTTCGCTCGGCTCCTTGAGTCGCGGATCGGCGTGGATCTCTTGCTCCGTTGGAATCCGGCGTCGCTTCTAAAGGTTGAAGGCACTCTTGCTCGAATTGCTCTCGGGATCAATCTTGATTTTTGAATTGGAGTGAATTTGAAGCACAAGCTTTTTTCACTAAACTTGTGGGTTGAAGATGGTGATATTTCTTGAACCTTTTTCACCCTTGATCTAAGCTCCTTTTTATAGACCTCTAGATTTAGAATTGAAATTTGAATTTTCCCTCCAAAATGAACCACTTTTCCCTCCAAAATGAGCAACTTTTCCTTCCAAAATGAACCACCTCATTTGAATTTTCCCTCCAAAATGAACCACCTCATTTGAATTTTCCCTCCAAAATGAGCTACCTCATTTGAATTTTCCCTCCAAAATGACCTACCTCATTTGAATTTTCCCTCCAAAATGAGGTTGTTAGAAAGAATCTTCTAGAAGAAGTTTGTTGGAGGGAATATTCTAGAATGAGGTTGTTACAAGGAGGCTTCTAGAAGAAGGTTGTTATAAGGAGGCTTCTAGAAGAAGTTTGTTGGAGGGAATATTCTAGAATGAGGAATATTCTTGGGTAAGGTTGTTAGACCGAGCCTTCTAGATGAAGCCACGTGGTATTCTGGAGTATTCTGGAAGCTTTAACCGTTACATAGGACACGTGGAGAAAATCTGCTGCGCTGCTGACGTCATACCACCGCGGATCCGCGGCGACAAAGGGGTTTGGGCTGTGGATCCGCGGTCCTTTGAGGGCCTTGGGGCTTGAGTTTTCTGGTACATGCTTGGGCTGAGTTTTGGGCATGTTTTTGATATGTTGATTTTCCAATTGAGTCCCTGATCTCTGCCATATTTCCAGCCTTTGAGTTGGCATATTTTATTAGCACTGTTTCACAATTTTAGCTCGGTTTCTGGAATTTCCTGCACAATTTCTCGGGACAAGAGTTGCGCAATACAAGGATGATGCGATGCCATGATAAACACATAATTTCTCTAAAAGTGCCGGTTTTAAAGTCTAACACATGCAATCTGGTATTTCAGTGATGTTTTGCTAATATGTGCAATATGAATACCGAACACTTCTAGATGAGTGCAAATGATAGGGAAATTGCCGTGTTTTCGACTGATCACCCGTCCTTCCACTTACGCCCAGTTTATCCCGACCTTCAACTTATAAGAAAAGGAAGTTGAACTTTCAGAACACCTCAACATACTGAGGAGCGCAGAGGGCACCCTACAGAAAGGTAGGGAAACATCCACTTTGTTTGTAGGAGGATCTTCCTCTTCTAGGTCCAAGGCGAAAGCCAAGGGAAAGAAGAAGAAAGGCTCCGCCAAACCAAGGGGCGGTGTTAGTAAAGTGGATACGAAGGGAAAGGCAAAGGCAACAAAGAAAGCGGGGCAGCTTGTGGATAAAGAAGAATGCTTCTATTGTCATAAGAAGGGACACTGGAAGAATGATTGCATGGCTTGGAAGGCCAGAACACAGGATCTGAAGCAGGTTGCGGCTTCAGCTTCAGGTGTGTATGTTATTGATAACTGTCTTTCAATAAACTCTGTTAGTTATATGTATGCCCTAGAGGCTATTACTGTACATTAGATGTATATTGTAGTGGATACTGGGACATATAGGTAGGACTTTCTTGCTCGACATGATAGTACGCTATCTGGTTGCTCTTTATCTTAACGTGTATACTTTCTGTCTCTCTTACATGTTGATAAAGCCTTTAGGATGTGTACTCGACTTCTAGGACTGTGATGCAGATCATACTAGTGGGGCCTGGATAGTCCATGAGTACATCCTTCAATGTTCCTAGTCGAGGGAATATCGAGACGGGGCATCGATATTCCAGAGTAGACTAGCGTATATCTTCTCAACCCATGCGATGGGCGATGGATGATCCCATATCCATTGGTGTTTGACATCAGAGATGGTATACGGGTGCTCAGTGGAAACTGGGTACACTGAACGGACTCTCCGAGAACTCCCAGATGGTAATATACCTCACGCCAGATGGCAGTTCTCTGGTGACACTGGTACAGCTTAGTCTATTGACCCGAGATCGTCATAGAGTCTTGTGTGTCTCCCACTGTGCTTTGATTTCCACCCTACCACGGCTCTACTGAGTCGTGCAAAAAGGTGGTTTTTGGGCACAGTCCCGATTCACATGGAGGCAATGAGCGATAGGAGGGGATTCGTCTCTCCCGGTATTGGGGGTTGATGTTGCGCTATGCTCGACTGGCCATAACAGGAAATCCCTGGCCAGGGTTGCAGTGATATACTGGTAAGAGTTATCAGTAGTTTCACGAATGTTATGGACCTCACGTCGGCATGACTTATCAAGCTACTGGGGTCTGACGTTTACCACCCCTAGGCGAGATATGCGACATATCAGACGAACAGACCGGACTATACGGTAAGTGTTACTGGTTGGATTCACAGGAGTGTGAGCGGGCTTTCTCGTCGATCTTCTGATCGCTCAATACCCGGGTGGCCGTTACGTTTAGCAGACCGCTTGCGGCTTGTGGGTGTTTGATATGATCATCACCTGCTGCCGGCGTATTGACGAGTCTTTAGAGTCCTACACAGAGGTTTCCTGGCTCAAGCGAAACGAAATAGGAGCGCATATGTGATATGTGCGGGACCGAGAATAATGCGTGTATGTGATAACGTATTCCATTTTCGCGATGAATGTATCGATTGGTTGTATGCGATATAACCTAGTTATCGAATCAAGGATTGATTCGATAAGCCGCTACATTGGATACTAGTCGGTTATATACGATATGACCGGATCGTTAAATCAAGTGTTGATTTAATGATTTAATGTATAATTATGTATTTGATATATTACATTGCATTAACTAGTATTGGTTCACTTTAAATGGATTTTCTCACTTGAATTGTGCAAGTTGTATATGTGATATATTTTTGTGCCCATGATTGTATCATGTTTGATGATACATGCATACTTAGTTAAGTGTTTGATTAAACCAAGGTTGTGTAATGGTTAGGGTTTTGTATTTATTAACTATTTATTTATTTATTTATTCATTCTTCATTTGGAATGAAAATAAAATGGTTGATCATTTTGTTCTTTTCTTTGAAGCTTCAAGAAGCTTTGACCATTTTGTCTTCATCTACAAAACCTAACCACTCACTAACCCTAGTTGATTCTCTACACTTAACCAAGGGTAAGATTATGATAAGTATTCATTTTATTATCTATTTTTAAAACAACTTATCATATCTTTTCTTCTTCTTCTTCATCTTGAGCAAGAAAGAAAAGCTTTCTACATCAATGGCAACTAGTGACATCAAGTGAGAAATCCAATTCTAAAGTGAACCCACTTCCTATTTCTTCATCCTCTACCTCTTGCCAAGTAGTATAGGGTGTTTCCTTCACAAGTTTTTAAGGCTTGGTGAAGTTGGAGCTTGATCTTGTGATGCCTCGACGTAGATCATCTTCGGCATCGAACCGACGACCAAGCCCGCCCACTTCTCCGATGAAACCGATGCTAGAGTCTTGGACTTGATTTGGACAGCGGAGGGACCTCTTCACGGAGTCTAGGACGTGGAAGACCGGATCTATAAAGGTTGTAGCCCCTTTCCTTTAGCATTAAATTCGTTTACATGCTTGCATCGCTTATATATCTAGTTAACGATCCGTATTAGGGTTTGTAGGCACCCGAAAAATTTGAATTAGCCATGTTTGATGCCTTGTGAGACTTCATTAGTGTGCCTAGGAACACTACAGTGGTATCAGAGCCTAGCTAGAGCCTTAGGCGATGCGTAGACGGGATCAGAAATCCGATCGAACCGAAACCCTAACCCTAATATAGCTCTCTGTACATTTTTGAAATTCGTGGCTTTTTGTAAATTAAAAATATGCAGAAAAATCAGCAGGGGATTGTAAGGGTTACTGCAAAATTCGATGGACTAATTCCTTAAAGGCACCGCGGATCCACGGCAGGAGCATGCTCCTGCGGCGGTTCCGCGGCCATTTTGTCTTGTTGTGCATCGAATTTTTTACAGTAATTCTTAGATTGTAGTGCTGGTTTTCCTGGGAATTTTTAATATTTTTTCAAGAGTTGAAATTTCTGGGTTGATTTGAGGACTCGGTGTTTCGATCGGATTGTCTAATTTTGTCTCTATGTTTTCCGGGTAAATTTTTAGAATATGTTAAAAAGTTCGGCCGGATATAAATACCCACTTTTTCCCCTGCCGGGAAATTTCCAATTGTTGGATTTTTCCGTAGTTTAACGACGTTCTAAGTAGTGAAAGTAACGCGATGGACCCTCTAGAAGACAACAAACCTTAACTCGATTATGTGACCATCTTGAACTGCCCTTTGAACCTTAGGGTTTGGGGCAGTTGTTGGAGATAGTGCCCTCATAGTCAATTATTGGATCGCAGGTACGTGATTGCAATGATTGCGGAGGACCTATCCCGGTAGCACAGTCTTACTCGAGATGATAGTATGCTATCTGGTTTGCCTTTATCAGTCGTGTACATGTTCAGGTGACTGATTGCATGTTACACTTTGATAGAGCCCTTAGGATCTTGCTTTACTACCAACAGTATGATGGCGATCATATACGTGAGAGTTGGGTAGTTAATATGCATATCCTTAATTGTGGTCCCTAGTCGTGAGAGTTTCGAGACAGGGCATCGATACTCCGGAGTAGACTAGTGTGTACAGTCGAGACCCCGACGAAGGGCGGTGGCCGGTCTCACAAGCCACTGGTGTCAGTTGGATCACCTAAGATGTATACAGGTGCTCATTGGGTTATGAGTACACCGGACAGGACTCGCCGGGAATCTGCTAGTTAGTACTATACCTATCGTCAGATAGCAGTTCCCTGGTGACATGTGTACAGGTTAGTTCATCGACCTGAGGTCGTCATTTGTCTCGTGTGAGTTCCCACTGTGCTTTGATTTCTACCCTACCACGGCTCAAAGGAGTCGTGCAAACAGGTAGCTTTTGGGTACAGTCCCGAGCCATATGGAGGCACGTGAGCGGATCGGCAGGGGATTCGTCTCTCCCGGTATTGGGGGCGAGGTCGTGCAGTGTCTAGGAGAGCCATTACACAAAGTCCATGGCCATGGCAGGAGATTTACTGGTAGGTACTCCAGTAGTATCTCAGGGTGTTATTGGGCTTCACTCTGACACGACTTATACTGCTATTGGGGGTCTGACGTTACTAGCCCCCTAGGCGGATATGCGATACTCATTGACGAACGGACCGGACTGTATATACATTGTCACTGTTAGGCTCAGTAGGGTTTTCGGAGGAGTTCGCTCATCGGTCTCCCTTGAGTTCGCTCCTCGGCCACCCTTGAGGTCAGTCCATGGGCAGCCGTTACGCATAGCTAGTGCCGCTGACGGTTTGTGGTTAAACCCACTGCCAGGGTACTGACGAGTCATTAGAGTCCCCCACCGACAGTTTCCCAAGTTCGGGCGAAACGTTGTAGAGGCCGTATGGTTTTATGGCAGGGTTCGGAAAATGCACGTGCGTTTACGCACGTGTCGATTTTCGGACAGATGTTACTGGTCGGCTTTGGTTTAAGCCGGATCCGAGTATGATATTGAGTAGGTATAATATCTTTGTCTCAGTTGCATTTGTATTCGGTCGTAATACAAATGCGGGTATATTTATACAGTTTCGGGGTTATCCTGAAATTCGTTTCAGGATCACTTTTGGAAGTTGCCAGTTTCCAGTTTTCTATCAGCCGTCTTTTAACATTCGGTTAAAGACGGATTTATCTTTTCTTCAGATATGAGTGAGTCATCATTCTAGAAGCTTCTAGAAGTGATGATGAGGCATATGACTCATTAGTGCATTAATGGTTTCATTAATGGCTAGATGAGGTGTTTATTTGAATCACCATTTGCATTAATGTGTTTTGGATTGGTTAAGATATTTGTTCATAATATCTTTTTCTTGTGGTCACCTCCCTCCTCCTACGGTCACCTCCCTCCATCATATAAAGAGGCCGGCCCCTCTCTCACTCTCACTTCACTTGTAGTTTCACTAGAAAAGATTATGATAGTATTTCGGGTGTATGGAATTTCACAGTTCATTTCATTCCATCACCCAATTCCCACGGCAACTTCATTAACCGATCGTCCACGGTTTTGGACGAAGTGAGACAAAGTCATCTACTCATTCTCTACATCATTCTTGGTCGTCTCTTTTAGCAAACTTGACGATCGAGTTGCCTCGAGTCAGAGGCGGGAGCCCGTTTAAAGAACCGATCATGTGGTGCCACCTCGACGAGGATATCGGAGATCGACGAGATCGGAGCAGCCGCAACGGAGCGTGGGATGATGGTTGAAGAACGAAGGACTCGGATCGTTCGGTACAATCTTTCTACACTCTTTACAGTTTGTTAGTTTAGCAATAATGGCAGATCCGGGTTAAAGTATACGATAGCGCCAGTTTAAAAGTTTTTGTTCCGCATTTGGCGTCTGTAGACTGCCGGGGCGCTAGCGTAGACTTACAGTGGTATCAGAGCCTCACCATTTTGCTATACTAACTTGTGCTAACGCGTTTAAAACATCGATCCGACCGGAAATCGAAAATTGCAGAAATCACAAAATTCAAGCCCGACAGTTTCTGTTAAATTTAAACGGTCTCAAAATTTATTTCTGGATGTCTTAAAAATCCGTGCAGGGAATTCTAAGAACCACGACCAAATTTGGGATCGTGATCCCTCCAGACCGCCGCGGAAGGGCGGCTAAACCCATGGTTTGGCCGCGCAACCGCTGCCACGTGGGGAGCACGTGCTCCCAAATTTGGACAGTGGGTTCTTTGATTGATTTTGGGGTTTTTGGAATATAAAGTTTTGGCCCAGATTTTGTTACTGTTCACCAGTAAGCAGTGGGGCCCACTTTTTGATATTTGGTCTTTGGTCGATCGAAATTTAAACACGTTAGTTTACAGTGCTTACATTATATCTCCGACCGGGAATGTCATTTGATCGGTAAACCGCGTTTAACTGCTATAGTTCTTTTAGACGGGTTTGCGAACGTGACATTCGCGTTGATGTTCTGTGTTGTGCTGTAATGTTGCGGATTTGTCGTGGTGGATAGCAGTGTGCAATGGTAGTACAGTTTGAGTTTATTTGTACATTTGATATTGCGGGGCGAGCGTCCAACTTGTGGACAGCCGTCACTGCCTGTTGTATAATATTATTTTGGGGCACGACCAGGTTGCGGTCGATGTACCTATTGTACTATTTTTCATTACTGTACTAGGTTTTACCCCGCGACGGAGTGCACGGATAGCCGGGTTCGGGAAAGCAACGGGTCCGCATCTCATGGCTTTGAGAGGCAGAGGGGCCCCACTTCAGAATTGGCAGACTATTCGCCGCACTCGTAAGGGGTACAGGTTGACCCAAGGAGGGGTGCTCAATTTTCCGGATTCCGTGAAGTGCCGGGTGTTCCATTCACTATGCAGTGGGGACTACCTCGCTTCAGGTTTTGACGGGTAACTTGCCGCACCCGTAGGGGTCTAGGTTTCATTGCACAGGCTATCCACACGACAGGGGAACGTCGAGTTTCAGCAGCGGCTCTGTGAAACTCGGGGATCCCAGATTATCTGTATTGTTCTGTGATGCTTATTACTTTTCTGTAATGTTGCATACTATCACGCCTGGAGCGATTATGTATATTGGATTATATACTATTAGATGTTGTATATGTTTTATACCCGCGCTAGTCCAGTCCCCGCTCTGTCATTAGTTAAGTAACCTAACGGGTGATGACGGGACCCAGTGACGAATGCGGATGGCATATACGTACATTTTATTTTCGTTCTTTTCTTGTGTGATTAATTGATGGGACTGCGTTGATTCTGATCAACGCAAAGTAAAAACAAACCTGTATACAGTTGTTGGAACAATTTAAAAAGTGTTATTGCAAAGACGTATTCTTTTGTTATGCATAGCGGTATTCAGTGGAATATCCTGCACCTCATTCGACGGGGTAAGGGCCGATATCCCTTCACCGGGACTAACCCCTTGGGCAGAAGTTTACGTCAGAGTAATAACTTCACTATAGTCGATTACAAGTTGCTTTGCATAGCGGTATTCAGTGGAATATCCTGCACCTCATTCCACGAGGAAAGAGCCGAGATCCCTTTACCGGGAGTGACCTCTTTAGCAAAAAGTTTTCGCCACTATATTTTAAAAAGCTATCAGGTTCCTTCAGCGATATCAAGTTCACTACGCTAAAGGTTTTTCGCCGAAAACCAGCCGTAGCCCTCCGTCACTTCTTTTGGGTATTCAGTAGTATTCAAGCTACGCATTTTGACCAACGCCAAGGCATAGTGTTTGGTAGCTGCTGGGTATTCAATTGTTGCATAGATAGATGAGTTAGTTTGGGACAGTCGTTCTGCCGATTGGCCAACGTCAGGGGCATGTGCGGGTGGGTTCAAATTGACAAGATAGTGATGGGTAGAACTTGGCATGTGACTTATGACATTTTGACCAACGCCAAGGTTATAAGAGCATGGGGCAAAAATTATATCAGGAGTTTCTAAAGAAACTGAAACTTGCCGAGTATGCGCATACCTTCTGGAGTATGAGTAACGTGGATGCATTCCATCACGTTATCATGCGATGAGAGTTGGATCCTGATTCCCACTGATGAGTTGGTTTACTCTTCGGGTGATCCCGATTGATTCTTCTTTAGGTTTGGAGGAGAATTTGACAGGACAGTGGGAGGTTTCCGGATTAAATAAAGTGATGACCATTCTGATCTAGGTTAGAGTGCACGCAGAGTGTTTCTTTTCTCTCTCTCTCTTTGGCAGCGACCTTTGACCGACCCTAGACTATGACTCAGTGACCAGGTTGACCGAACCTTCTTAAAATACTGGCTTTTGGATTGTCTGAGTTGCATAAGTCATTGCCACTCCTTCTTTTACCCTTTGCATTTCTCAGAACACCCGTATTACTACGGATATCCACTTCCATTGGATAGATCCATCGTATGGTTATATACGAACTCGAAGGGACTTCTTCGAGGATGGATCAAGGTTCAGGAGAAATAGAATTGGTTTATTCAGTTGTCTTTTATTATCACCTTCTCTCAGGTTGCGAGAGCTCCTTGGTTTAGGAGAGTACACCTATTACGCTTATTGGATAGTCTTATTCCAAACCAAAGGCTGGTGCCAAAAGGTAGGGAATGAAGAAAACCAATTAGCATAAGTAGGGTGTGCAGAAGGTAATATGTAAAGACAAAATAAAGGGATTAGAAAGAGGGCAAAGTAAATTGCGACTGATATCATTCACGACCAAAACCGCGTACTTCATCGCCACTCCTATTTTCACCTTTAAAAGAATAAGGAATTATTCAGTTGTCTTTTATCATCACCTTCTCTCGAGATGCGAGTACTCCTTGGTTTAGGAGGGTACACCTATTATGCTTACTGGATAGTCTTCTTCCAAACCATAGGCTGGTGCCGAACGGTAGGGAAGGAAGAAAACCAGTTAGCCTAACGATGGTGTACAGAAGGTAACGACTAAAGACAAATAAAGGGATTTGGAGAGACGGCAATAAAGTATACGGTTGAAGTCATGAATTGGATTATGGAAGAGGCATTGCTATGAATACCAGGATACCCCTACGAAACATTTTCATGTTTCAGTGCATTGTTAAAGAAAAACTGTTTTCCCGATTAGACACTTACTCCAAGGGTATGTATTTACCAGGTTTCATTCTCATATCTGTATGGTTTTACAGATGATGAGTGGGAGTAAGATATTGGGAATTAGGTGATTATCCTCGTTATATCGGAATTCGTTGTAATTGGTGATATTTGAGGAAATCGCCAGGGTACAGTTTTCAACCTACGACGCACAGGTTTTGAGTTATTTAACTCAGCGGACTTATACAGAGTATTGTATATTGTCCAGTGTCCATCAGGACAAAGGGGTAGGTCCTCGTACTATGTTCTGTTTACTTATAACTTCTCTAGTATTTAGACGAGTGTTTCGTAGAAGTACATGGTCTTAGTTTTGAGAAGTTGTGGGTATAAGAATAAAGTAGAGAACCAGGTATCACAAGTATCGAGATTCTTCAAAGAGATTGAAGATGTAGATTCTTGTGATTGGTATTCAGATTATAGTGATGGTTTTGAGAAACTTGTTTCTCTTTCAGGTTACTCATAATTGGATGGATTCCTAAGTTGAGTAATGCTGATTAGCCTCTTTCCATTAAGTTGATATGCACTGGAGACAGATGCATGGATTGAATATGGTTCCAATTAAATAAGTGCCAAAGTTTCTATATTGGATATAGAATAGTTCGTACCTTAAAAGAAATTAAGGTACGGGGAGTTGTCCAGCTTATGATTAAAACCAGACACTGGATAACTCAGGGCACGTTTCTGTAATGGCTGTTTGTGGGTTGACCCTGGCTATGACGAGGGTTGATATTCTACCATTTAGAAGATCAATAGTGATATTGTTCTTGACTCGCCACAGTTTTAGTAAAAATGGATCTTTTTCAGAAAACAGTAGTGGGAGTATGGTAGAACTGGAAGTGATTCCAGAACCGCGAACGATTACGGAAAAATTTAATAGGACCTATACATTCAATCAAGTTTGACATTCCAATAGCCACTCCGCAGGTACGGTAGGTAACCTCAGACACCCGAGAGGTACTTCGGTAGGCTCAAGGAAGGTGACAGGGAGGTTCTTATCTATCCAGACTTGACACTACTGTTGTCCCAAGTTATGAGACCCGGTAGGAGGGTTGTCATAGTCAGTGGGAGCAACGGAAGCATGGTGGGCAAGTAGCTTATGTCTATTTATAGACTTGAGCAGTTATAGCGGATATAGATCATCTAATTTTGATGTGACAGTCATGGGTTTGACTTCAATCAGAATAGGGGATGGATCAGTTAAGAAGGTAGTAGGGTGTGATGTCAAGGTATCTGGATGACATACACAGAGTGGGAAGTAAAATTCCTATACTACGATCGGTTGTACTGTGGTCGTCACACAGTTGTTTCTCCAGACAGGATATGGATATAATATTTGACATTCTGGTTTCTGGATCTATGGTTTTAGATCTGGATTTGGGTAGTTTCCCAATGTGGGTACTTTGACAGATATTCTAATGGTTTTTGGAATAGTTGAGTCCTAGCATGGTAGTGTACCTGCAGGTGATGGAGTCACCCTCTCTAAAGGTGTCGTATAGACTAAAGAGGAGAGGGATGTGCATGATTGGCAGATCACTTGCTTAGGCAATTGAGTCAATCATGAGATGTCAAGTACCGCACCAAATGTTGTTTTTTGCACTAGATGCAATAAGTTTGTATTAATCCAATCCTGGAGAAACATAAGGAAGCAGTTTTAGAACATTGGTACATGTTCTACGGATTTGATAACGGCAGCCTCTTTCGGGAGACGGTTATCATTCAAGGCTTCAAAGGTGACATGGATGACAGAGTGATTGTCAGAGTTATAGTTTTCCCTCTGACGAAGAGGGACAGTATTATGGACAGGTGGTTCAAGAGGATACTGTGGGTGGCATGGTGCCGGATACTGATTAGGTTCAGTGATCCATACAGTCTAAGAAGTTTGGATATGGAGTTCATTTATGAACTAAGGTCCCATCAGATATCCAGACATATTCTAAGACAGGTACTACTCAATTCGGGAGATGGTTTTCTCCGCGAACTTGAGATTAAGAGAGATATAGAAAGATACTTCTAGGCGGATCCACTCACTGAGGCTATTTCTCGAACACAATAGTTTTACAAACGGGCTTTGTGAACTGATTAGTAGAGGAGTTGGATGTTCGGTTTCACACGGGCTGTGAGTAGTCGACATCGCAATATTAGCCTTGAGTGCAAGTGGGAGATTGTTGGAGATAGTGCCCTCATAGTCAATTATTGGATCGCAGGTACGTGATTGCAATGATTGCGGAGGACCTATCCCGGTAGCACAGTCTTACTCGAGATGATAGTATGCTATCTGGTTTGCCTTTATCAGTCGTGTACATGTTCAGGTGACTGATTGCATGTTACACTTTGATAGAGCCCTTAGGATCTTGCTTTACTACCAACAGTATGATGGCGATCATATACGTGAGAGTTGGGTAGTTAATATGCATATCCTTAATTGTGGTCCCTAGTCGTGAGAGTTTCGAGACAGGGCATCGATACTCCGGAGTAGACTAGTGTGTACAGTCGAGACCCCGACGAAGGGCGGTGGCCGGTCTCACAAGCCACTGGTGTCAGTTGGATCACCTAAGATGTATACAGGTGCTCATTGGGTTATGAGTACACCGGACAGGACTCGCCGGGAATCTGCTAGTTAGTACTATACCTATCGTCAGATAGCAGTTCCCTGGTGACATGTGTACAGGTTAGTTCATCGACCTGAGGTCGTCATTTGTCTCGTGTGAGTTCCCACTGTGCTTTGATTTCTACCCTACCACGGCTCAAAGGAGTCGTGCAAACAGGTAGCTTTTGGGTACAGTCCCGAGCCATATGGAGGCACGTGAGCGGATCGGCAGGGGATTCGTCTCTCCCGGTATTGGGGGCGAGGTCGTGCAGTGTCTAGGAGAGCCATTACACAAAGTCCATGGCCATGGCAGGAGATTTACTGGTAGGTACTCCAGTAGTATCTCAGGGTGTTATTGGGCTTCACTCCGACACGACTTATACTGCTATTGGGGGTCTGACGTTACTAGCCCCCTAGGCGGATATGCGATACTCATTGACGAACGGACCGGACTGTATATACATTGTCACTGTTAGGCTCAGTAGGGTTTTCGGAGGAGTTCGCTCATCGGTCTCCCTTGAGTTCGCTCCTCGGCCACCCTTGAGGTCAGTCCATGGGCAGCCGTTACGCATAGCTAGTGCCGCTGACGGTTTGTGGTTAAACCCACTGCCAGGGTACTGACGAGTCATTAGAGTCCCCCACCGACAGTTTCCCAAGTTCGGGCGAAACGTTGTAGAGGCCGTATGGTTTTATGGCAGGGTTCGGAAAATGCACGTGCGTTTACGCACGTGTCGATTTTCGGACAGATGTTACTGGTCGGCTTTGGTTTAAGCCGGATCCGAGTATGATATTGAGTAGGTATAATATCTTTGTCTCAGTTGCATTTGTATTCGGTCGTAATACAAATGCGGGTATATTTATACAGTTTCGGGGTTATCCTGAAATTCGTTTCAGGATCACTTTTGGAAGTTGCCAGTTTCCAGTTTTCTATCAGCCGTCTTTTAACATTCGGTTAAAGACGGATTTATCTTTTCTTCAGATATGAGTGAGTCATCATTCTAGAAGCTTCTAGAAGTGATGATGAGGCATATGACTCATTAGTGCATTAATGGTTTCATTAATGGCTAGATGAGGTGTTTATTTGAATCACCATTTGCATTAATGTGTTTTGGATTGGTTAAGATATTTGTTCATAATATCTTTTTCTTGTGGTCACCTCCCTCCTCCTACGGTCACCTCTCTCCATCATATAAAGAGGCCGGCCCCTCTCTCTCTCTCACTTCACTTGTAGTTTCACTAGAAAAGATTATGATAGTATTTCGGGTGTATGGAATTTCACAGTTCATTTCATTCCATCACCCAATTCCCACGGCAACTTCATTAACCGATCGTCCACGGTTTTGGACGAAGTGAGACAAAGTCATCTACTCATTCTCTACATCATTCTTGGTCGTCTCTTTTAGCAAACTTGACGATCGAGTTGCCTCGAGTCAGAGGCGGGAGCCCGTTTAAAGAACCGATCATGTGGTGCCACCTCGACGAGGATATCGGAGATCGACGAGATCGGAGCAGCCGCAACGGAGCGTGGGATGATGGTTGAAGAACGAAGGACTCGGATCGTTCGGTACAATCTTTCTACACTCTTTACAGTTTGTTAGTTTAGCAATAATGGCAGATCCGGGTTAAAGTATACGATAGCGCCAGTTTAAAAGTTTTTGTTCCGCATTTGGCGTCTGTAGACTGCCGGGGCGCTAGCGTAGACTTACAGCAGTACGGCGTGCCACATGTGAGGCGTTGGCTTGACCCTTCTACGGCTGGACTGTTGGTACTGAGGCACGAACTGAATGTTGTTAGACTTATTTCATGTGTTGAGCTGTATTGGGAAAACTTGGGTGTTCGATTGTTCGATCGAAAAGTTTAGCATTTTCAATTTATCCGGAATGTGATACAATAATTGGAATTCGCAAATAGTTATGAGATAACTGAATGAATGTTATAAACATATCAGTTTAGTCTCACTTGATCGGTTGCCACGGAATTTTGATGTGATCAAAAGTCCGTCGCAATCACGTAGTGTACGCGGATACTCGCCGGGTAAACTTAATAGACAGCCTCACTCCATAACCCCGACCAAGTGACTGTAGGAGAACCCCGTCGCCGAAAGCATCCGTCCGGGTGCTCGCGGCAGCGGTGTTCCGCCTTGGTGCACTTCGTCGACGGTATCGGGGGTGCGACCGTCTACTAAAGTTTGCGACGAGCATTCGATCAAAATGTCGGGAATCTTGTTGAATTGCCCGACTTGATATTGAAATGAGTTTTCGATAATGAGACTAAAATGCGGGGTTTATAATTGTTAGGCATGCGATGTCTACAGAATTCATTTGGTCAGGCATGCGATGTCTGAGGTGGTTGCGGATTCCAACTGTTGTAGTTTTACACTTTCTTTTCTGTGACCCTAAGTGTAATATGTGGTATCGCCGGTTTCGTTGCTATATGTCAACGACAATTGGGATGCGCATATTTACTTACGTTGATGACATGTGATGTTATGTGTTGCTGGATATGTTATATTGGATCGTCGTGTTTGAATAGCCGGGGGTTTTTATGTGAGATGAGTGTTTTTCATTTTCATTCATGTAAATTTTTTTATGTAATATTCTTTTATCGGGGCACTTCCAGGTTGCGGAAGATGTCATCGTTTGTATATTATTTACTTTTCCGCATTAGGATAGACCCAAGGAGGGGAGCACAAGTAACCGGGTACTGGGGTCCAGTGGGAGACCAACTCGAGGAGTCGAGTCCGGGTCTCCTAACCCTAGAATTGGTAGGGTTGCTTGCCGCTCTCGTAGGGGTCTAAGGGTGTGGGATTGGCTATTCATCACGACCGTGGAATCCGTGTTTTATACTGGCTCGTATTAAAAACACGGACGTCCTAGTATATCCAATATTTCATATGTATTTTCTGCTGCGTTATCTGTGATGAGATCATGTGATGTTGTGTGATAGATATACTATATAGTATATATGATATATTATATAGACGTTACTTATGTTTTACACCCGCACTAGCCCTGCCCCGCTCTGCCGTTAGTTACCTAACCTAACGGTGCACGAGGGGACATCGAGGCAAATGCGGATGGCATAAGTGTACGTCATATTTATCTGTGATGTTTAGGTAATTTAAATGATGGGATATTCATTAATGAGATTAATGAAAGAAAATAAACCTAATTGATGTTGTGGAATCGAATTTCAAAATAAAAACAGGTAGCTACAGTTCTTGCTTTGCATCGCGGTGTTCCTTGTAGAACATCCTGCACCTTATTCGATAGGGAAAGGACCGAGATCCCTTCACCGGGAGTGACTCCTTTAGCAATAACTGGCAGATACTACAACCCTCGGTTTGTCTTTTGATCGCTTCTATAGTTTCTGCTTTCCACAGTGATATATATGATAAATCCCGCACCTCATCCGACAAGGAAAGGGCCGACGATCCCTTCACCGGGTGTGACCCCTTTAGCAAAACTAGAAAAGCCTCAAAAACATTCCATTTAAAAACCATTTGATTCCGCAACGAGATCAAGTTTAAAGCGTTAAAGGTTTTCACAAAAACCATTCGCAACCCTCCGTCATTTTAGGAAGTAGAGTACTTAGTATTCGTGCTGTGTTTGTTGACCATAGTCAAGGCACAGTGTACGGTAGCTAAGTGATGTCTTCCTACACCGCATATGATGCGATTAGTTAGGACAGTCGCGTGCCTTTGTTGACCATAGTTAAGGGTCATGTGGGTGGGTCTGATTAATCACGAAATGACGGGTAGAACTTGACTAGTACTTATGATTTGTTGACCATAGTTAAGGTCATAGGTGCTAGGGGTAAAAACCATTATCGGGAGTTTCAAGTGTTGAAATTTGCAATGAGATTGCATACCTTCTATATGATAGTTGGATCCCAATACCCACTGCGAGTAATTGTTACTCCTGGGAGAGTTTTGCACATTGCAATTAGCCGATCAAGTAGGTGTCTAGAAAGGTGTCAACGGGGTTACGCCTCTGGGAAAACGAGGTTTACTGTAATTAGGTCCGTGCGAAAGCACGGGGAACCTCCCTCAAAGTACCGACACTGGCCTGGCTGAAAGATTGGCGAACTTGTAGAGTGTAATTAATCCCGGCTAGTCTTTCCTTTTAAGGTTTGAAGGAAGATTTGATAAAAACAGTGGGAGCCATCCTGATTAGATAAAATATATAACCAATCTGATCTTGCAAGAGCGCACGCAGAGTGTTTTCTTCTCTCTCTCTCCAGGTAGCGACCATATCACGCCTTAATCAAGATAATAATATGGATGTATTGACCGAACCCGCTTGTTATACTGAGCTGGGGAACGTTGGTCCCGCTCCAACTTATAATTGTTATAAGACCGAGCAGGAAATAGGGGAATACCAGATTTCCTATGCCGCCCAAACGAAGAAAGTGCATATGATGCATCTCCTTCGGGTGTGTTCATTATAAAGAACTGTTTCTCAGTATCATCTGAATCCTGGGTATTTGATACAGGATCAGGATCCCAGATATGTAATCTGTTACATAGGGCTACAAAAAGGTAGAAAACTGAGAACGGGTGATAAGTTTCATGAGACAGAAAACGGGGCAAGTGTTGCAGCCAAGTCTGTTGGTCACTGTCACCCTGTATTACCAGTACATTGATTCTGAACAAATGCTATTAGATACCGAACCTGATATACAAAATCATATCAGTCTCTTTATTAGTAAAGAAGGATATAATTTTGTATTGTTGGATAATGTTTTGAACATTTCCTATATCAAAAGTTGATCGGTTCAGGCACGTTATCTAAAAGCATTGACGTTCTAAATCAAACTACAGTTCCTAGTATATAGAACACACACAAGAAGAAGTGTTCAGAAATGAACGAATCCTTCTTGAGGCATTGTAGACTAGGTCACATCAATGCGACCCGACTGGCTTAAGTTACATTTTAGATGCATATTTAAATCAGTTTGAATTTACATCTTGTGAAACTTGCCAGTCATGTCACAAAGATTAGATGACCATAGCTCTGTTTATTAGAAACAGAGAAAGTGTTAGTAAACTCTTGGGACTGATACATGATGATGTATGTAAGGTCTCCTGTCTACACATGCCAAGACTGGTTCTTTGTATTTCATTACATTCTCTGATAATCTCTCGAGATTCAGTCATATGTTCCTGTTGAAACATAAGTCCGAACCTTTTGAGATATTCACAGAATATAAGTTAGAAGTAGAGAACCAAAATATGGGTATAAGTATTATGTCCTATGATAAGATCAGGGAGGAGAATACTTGTGCATAGAATTCCTGGACTGTTCTAAAGGAGAATGAGATTCTCTCTCAGTGTTACTCCTCTGAATACACCACAGCACAACGGTGTATCGGGGTGGAGCAATCGCACAATATTAGATATGGTGTGCTCTATGATGAGTACTACTGAGTTTCCTATTTCTTTTTGGGAGTTATGCGCTTGAGAAGCTGCATACCTATTGAATCAGGTTCGAATCAAATCAGTGCCTACCACTCCATATAAGATATGGTGTGGGAAGATCCTATCTCTTAAGTAAGTTAAGATTTGGGATTGTCCGGCCTATGTCAAAAGCAAAATACGGACAAGATCGAGGCAAGGTCAGTTCTGTAGAACTGGAAATGTTCCAGCTATACGAAACTACAGCTGAAGATTTGACAGAACCAAAGTATTCTATAGTCCCCGACGAACCTCAGCCTCTCCGCCGATCTGGTAGAGTTCCTCGCCTGCCTGAGAGATACCTCGGTTTCTCGATGACAGTGGGAGCGAGGAATGCATCATGAGATGATGACCCAACTAGTTTCGAGCAGGCCATCAAGAGTAGGGACTCTGTAAGAATGGCTGGATGCTTAGCGATCTGAGATGGAATCCTTGTACACCAGCAAAGTAAGGACTTTGGTTGCTATATCTGAAGGGTTAAATCCCCATCAGGAGCAAGTATATCTTGAGAAGATTACTTGGTGTAGATGGAAAAGTTGAGACTTTCAAAGCTAGGCTTATTAAAGGTTTTAGTCATCAACCAGGCATGGATAATGATGAAACCTTTTCCAAGTGACTATGCTTAAGTCCATCCGGATCCTACTTAACATTGCTACATACCATGACTACGATATCTGGTGGTTGGGTGCCCTGACTGCTTTTCTAAATACTGATTTAGAAGTGAACGTCTATAAGAACACAGTCAGAGGTCTTCGTAAACAGTGGAAGCAGCGGAAACGTGTGCAAGTTGCTTTACATAATGAAGCAGGCATCGCGGAGTTGGAACGTCTGTTTTGATGTGATAAGTGTTTGACTTCATCAAAATGGTAGAAGAACCTTGTATAAACAAAAGGGTAGTAAAGAGCAAGGTAGTCATCTTCGTATTGTACGTAGACAACATACTCTTGATAGGAAAAGAGTTTCCTATACTACGATCGGTCAATCTCTTATTATCACTAGGATTCTCCAAATAGGATCAAAGTGATACCTCCTAAATCCTGAGTTTTCATCTATGAGATAGATGTAATTGGATGCTAGGATTCTCACTAGATATAGTGAGATGGTATCAATCGATCCTGGGGAGAATCACTGGAAGAGTTCCAGGGTGATAAAGACGACTGAATGTCAGTCACAGGCACTGTCTTTACCCTCAGTAAAGGGACGGTATGTTGGAAGAGTTCCAAGCTAGATACTGTGGCAAACTAGACGATAAAGGCTGGTAACATCGCTATTGAGGATACTACCAAAGAGGAAGTTTGGGTGTATATTGGTTCATAAGATGAACTAGGTTCCTGCCATTGTATGGCAATGGAAGTGTGGCTTCGGCCCTGGAACCCTGGTCCCATCAATGACCCAGAAAAATTCTGAGGCAGCATCACCTGATCATGGAGATAGTTGATCTCCAGGTTGATCGAGGTTAGGAGAGTAGACTCAGAGGACAACATGGCGGATCCACTCACGAAGGCCTTTTCCCAAAGAGAGACTTTTAGGGGATGGTTGAGTATGTGATACTGCAACCACTGCTACAGATGGCCCTAGTGCAAGTGGAAGATTGTTAGTTATATGCATGCCCTAGAGGCCATTACTGTACATTAGATGTATATTGTAGTGGATGCTGGGACATATATAGGTAGGACTTTCTTGCTCGACATGATAGTACGCTATCTGGTTGTTCTTTATCTTAACGTGTATACTTTCCGTCTCTCTGTTACATGTTGATAAAGCCCTTAGGATGTGTACTCGACATCCAGGACTGTGATGCAGATCATACTAGTGGGGCCTGGATAGTCCATGAGTACATCCTTCAATGTTCCTAGTTGAGAGAATATCGAGACGGGGCATCGATATTCCAGAGTAGAATAGCGTATATCTTCTCGACCCATGCGATGGGCGATGGATGATCCCATATCCATTGGTGTTTGACATCAGAGATGGTATACGGGTGCTCAGTGGAAACTGGGTACACTGAACGGACTCGACGAGAACTCCCAGATGGTATTATACCTCACGTTAGATGGCAGTTCTCTGGTGACACTGGTACAGCTTAGTCTGTTGACCCGAGATCGTCATAGAGTCTTGTGTGTCTCCCACTGTGCTTTGATTTCCACCCTACCACAGCTCTACTGAGTCGTGCAAAAAGGTGGTTTTTGGGCACAGTCCTGATCCACATGGAGGCAATGAGCGATAGGAGGGGATTCGTCACTCCCGGTATTGGGGGTTGATGTTGCGCTATGCTCGACTGGCCATAACAGGAAATCCCTGGCCAGGGTTGCAGTGATATACTGGTAAGAGTTATCAGTAGTTTCACGAATGTTATGGACCTCACGTCGGCATGACTTATCAAGCTACTGGGGTCTGACGTTTACCACCCCTAGGCGAGATATGCGAAATATCAGACGAACAGACCGGACTATACGGTAAGTGTTACTGGTTGGATTCACAGGAGTGTGAGCGGGCTTGCTCGTCGATCTTCTGATCGCTCAATACCCGGGTGGCCGTTACGTTTAGCAGACCGCTTGTGGGTGTTTGATATGATCATCACCTGCTGCCGGCGTATTGACGAGTCTTTAGATTCCTACACAAAGGTTTCCTGGCTCAAGCGAAACGAAATAGGAGCGCATATGAGATATGTGCGGGACCGAGAATAATGCGTGTATGTGATACCGTATTCCATTCTCGCGATGAATGTATCGATTGGTAGTATGCGATATAACCTAGTTATCGAATCAAGGATTGATTCGATAAGCCGATACATTGGATACTTGTCGGTTATATACGATATGACTGGATCGTTAAATCAAGTGTTGATTTAATGATTTAATGTATAATTATGTATTTGATATATTACTTTGCATTAACTTGTATTGGTTCACTTTAAATGGATTTTCTCACTTGAATTGTGCAAGTTGTATATGTGATATATTTTTGTGCACATGATTGTATCATGTTTGATGATACATGCATACTTAGTTAAGTGTATGATTAAACCATGGTTGTGTAATGGTTAGGGTTTTGTATTTATTAACTATTTTTTTATTTATTCATTCTTCATTTGGAATGAAAATAAAATGGTTGATCATTTTGTTCTTTTCTTTGAAGCTTCAAGAAGCTTTGACCATTTTGTCTTCATCTACAAAACCTAACCATTCACTAACCCTAGTTGATTCTCTACACTTAACCAAGGGTAAGATTATGATAAGTATTCATTTTATTATCTATTTTTAAAAACAACTTATCATATCTTTTCTTCTTCTTCTTCATCTTGAGCAAGAAAGAAAAGCTTTCTACATCAATGGCAACTAGTGAAATCAAGTGAGAAATCCAATTCTCAAGTGAACCCACTTCCTATTTCTTCATCCTCTACCTCTTGCCAAGTAGTATAGGGTGTTTCCTTCACAAGTTTTTAAGGCTTGGTGAAGTTGGAGCTTGATCTTGTGATGCCTCGACGTAGATCATCTTCGGCATCGAACCGACGACCAAGCCCTCCCATTTCTCCAATGAAACCGATGCTAGAGTCATGGACTTGATTTGGACAGCGGAGGGACCTCTTCACGGAGTCTAGGACGTGGATGACCGGATCTATAAAGGTTGTAGCCCCTTTCCTTTAGCATTAAATTCGTTTACATGCTTGCATCGCCTATATATCTAGTTAACGATCCGTATTAGGGTTTGTAGGCACCCGAAAAATTTGAATTAACCATGTTTGATGCCTTGTGAGACTTCATTAGTGTGCCTAGGAACCCTACAAACTCTACTTCCTGGGTATTGGATACCGGATCAGGATCTCATATCTGTAATTCATTGCAGGCATTGAGAAACCGTAGGTTTTTGAAGGCAGGTGACATGACCCTCAAAGTTGCAAATGGAGCTAGCAAGGATGCTAAGGCCGTGGGGGACTATCACCTGGGAATGTCAGATGGACATGTTTTGGTTTTGCACAATTGCTTTTTTGTACCCAACGCAACTTGTAATATCATTTCTGTATCTTTGACTTCTAAAGAAGATTATGAATTTGCGTTTGTAAGTAATATTGTAAACATTCACCTTAATCAAGTTCTGATTGGGTCAGGTGCATTAAGCAATGGTATATACGTATTAAACCAACCACAGATTTTCAATGTCGAGAATACACACAAAAAAAGTCTCCGGAAATCAATCAGACTTTCTTATGGCATTGTAGACTGGGCCACATCAATGAGAGAAGGTTTACGAAGTTACATACAGAAGGATATTTGAATCCGTTCGAATATCAATCGTATGCCACTTGTCAATCCTGTCTCAAAGGAAAGATGACAAAGACTCCGTTCACTGGACACGGAGTAAGAGCGAGCGAGCTCTTGGGACTCGTACACAGCGACATGTGCGGTCCAATGTCTACACATGCGCGAAGCGATTATTCTTACTTCATTACTTTTACGGATGACTTTTCAAGGTACGGTTATGTCTTCTTAATGAAACATAAGTCCGAAGACTGGGTCACATCAATATAAGAATGAAGTAGAAAAACAAACTGGAAAAAGTATCAAGATTCTAAGATCGGATCGAGGTAGTGAATACTTGAGTGCCGAGTTCCTGGACTATTTAAAAGAGAACGGAATTCTCTCTCAGCTTACTCCTCCATACACTCCGCAACATAACGGTGTATCGGAGAGACGGAACCGAACCCTATTGGATATGGTACGGTCCATGATGAGTAACGCTGAGTTACCGCGATCATTCTAGGGGTATGCGCTAGAATCGGCTGCATACCTTTTGAACCGAGTTCCCACTAAGACTGAGCCTAATACACCATATGAGATGTGGTGTGGGAAGAGACCCTATCTTAATCACATTAAGACATGGGGAAGTCCAGCTTTTGTCAAAAAGCAGCATGCGGACAAGCTCGAGGCATGCTCAGTAGTGCAAGTTCGTGGGATATCCAAAGAACTCCAAGGGATATTTCTTCTATTGCGAAGAGGAACAAAAGGTTTTTGTTTCTCGTCATGCCCATTTTATAGAACACCAGTTCTTAGAAAAGGAAATAAATGGGAGCGCAGTAGAACTGGAAGAAATTCCAGAACCACGAGCTATTAATGAAAGCTTAGTAGAACCAGAGGGTTCGAAAGACCAGGACATTCCTACGCCGCTTCGCAGGTGTAGTAGGCAGTCTCATCCGCCCGAGAGATACTACGGTTTTCTCCTAGACGGGGATAGAGAGGATTGCATCATGATGAGCCTACTAGCTTCCAGCAGGCCGTTCAGAGCGTTGACTCGGTAAAATGGCTGGATGCAATGCGGTGCGAAATGGAGTCCATGTACACCAACAAAGTATGGACGTTGGACGTTGCTCTAGACGGGGTAATACCCGTAGGATGCAAGTGGATCTTCAAAAGGAAGATTGGTGTAGATGGACAGGTTGAGACCTATAAAGCTAGACTGGTTGCAAAGGGTTTTCGTCAAAGACCTGGTTTGGACTATGACGAGACCTTTTCTCCAGTAGCTATGCTGAAATCCATTCGGATCCTTCTTGCCATTGCTGCCTTCCACGATTATGAGATTTGGCAGATGGACGTAAAGACCGCTTTTCTAAATGGAAATTTAGAGGAGTGTGTCTATATGGACCAGCCAGAGGGTTTCATTCAGAGTGGGAGCAGCGGAAAGGTGTGCAAGTTGCTTAAGTCCATTTACGGACTAAACCAGGCATCGCGGAGTTGGAACATCTGTTTTGATGAGACGGTCAAGAAATTTGGCTTTATCAAAAATCCAGATGAACCTTGCATCTATATTAGATTTGTAGCGAGAACTGTAGTATTCCTCGTTTTTTATGTGGATGACATTCTCTTAATAGGAAATGACATTCCTATGCTACAATCTGTCAAGGGGTTCTTGTCACACAGGTTCTCCATGAAAGACCTGGGTGATGCCTCATACATCCTGGGAATCCAGATCCATCGTGATAGATCCAAGAGGATATTAGGACTTTCACAGTCCAGGTACATCGACACCATACTGAAAAGATTCAGTATGGAAGATTCCAAGCGCGGTAATTTATCGGCTTGTCATGGGATCACCCTCTCTAAAGAGATGTCTCCCAAGACTGATTTGGAGAGGGATCGCATGTCTATTATACCCTACGCTTCTGCGGCAGGCTCTATAATGTATGCGATGTTGTGTACCAGACCGGATGTAGCTTATGCACTGAGTGTGGTAAGCCGGTATCAGTCAAACCATGGGGAGAAACACTGGATAGCGGTAAAGAGCATCCTCAAGTACCTGAGAAGGACTAAGGAGATGTTCTTGGTGTATGGCGGAAAAGACCTCCAGATCGAGGCCTTTGCTGACTCCAGCTTCCAGAGTGACAATGATGATTCCAAGTCCATGTCGGGTTTTGTCTTTACCCTCAATGGAGGGGCGGTGTGTTGGAAGAGTTCCAAACAGGAAACCGTTGCAGATTCGACGATAGAAGCGGAATACATCGCTGCATCTGATGCCGCAAAAGAAGTTGTCTGGATGAGGAAGTTCTTAAAAGAACTTCAGGTGGTTCCGTCCATTGTTGATCCAATACCTCTGTATTGCGACAACAATGGGGCTATAGCTTTAGCGAAGGAACCCAGGTCCCATCAGAGATCCAGACACATCTTTAGGCGGTATCACCTGATTAGGGAGATCGTGGATCGCCAGGAGATCGAGGTTCGGAAGGTTGCTTCAGAAGATAACACTACAGATCCATTCACCAAGGCCTTGCCCCAGACTCAGTTCGAGCGGCTGATCGAGAAGATAGGTCTTCGATACGCCAGTACATGGCCTTAGTGCAAGTGGGAGATTGTTAGTGTATATGCCCTAGAGGCCATTACTGTATCATACTAGTTTGTATATTACTTAATGGAAGCTTGGGATATTCACCTTTTATATACAATCTTGCTCAATATAGTAGTATGCTACTTGGTTTGTTTCTACTTCAATGTGTACATGTGTTTATTTTAGTATATCACCTATACACATTAGTGGAGCCCTTAGGATCTTTGCTTGATTACCAGCGTTGTGATGGTAGTCACACTAGTGGGGGCTGGGTAATCTATAAGCACATCCTTATGCAGGTCCCTAGTCGCACGACTATCGAGTCAGGGCATCGATACTCCGGAGTAGACTAGCGCATGCGCTTCTCATCCCAGAGTGGGAGATGGTCTGTCCCACAGCCATCAGTACGTCGTACTGGAGATAGTATGCGGGTGCTCTTTAGGTTACGAGTACACTGGACAGGACCCGTCGGGAACTGACCGGTTGGTATTATACCTATCGTCAGTTATCAGTTCCCAGGTGACATGAGTACAGCTTAGTCCGCTGACTTGACACTGTCACTTCGCCTCGTGTGTGTTCCCACTGTACTTTGATTACTACCCTACCACGGCTCAAAGGAGTCGTGCAAACATGTAGTAGTTAGGTGCATTCCCGAAGCACTTGGAGGCAGTGACGGTTAGACAGGATTCGTCTCCCCGGGTATTGGGGGTTGACATCGCGCTGTGTCTAGGAGAGCCATTACATGAGTAGTCCCTGGCCAGGGCAAGCGAGATATACTGGTAGGCTTCCAGTGTTATCTCAGGGTATTTTAGGCTTCACTCCGACACGACTTGTACCGCTATTAGGGGACTGACGTTTACCGCCCCCTAGGCCCGCCATGCGATGTATCAGACGAACAGACCGGACTGTACGGAGACTGTCACATTCAAGCTCAGTAGGACTTCAGATGGGTTTCACTTCGTCAGTCTTCTTGTCGGCATCTACCTGGGGACCGTTACGCACAGCTAATGCCGCTTGCTGTCTGTGGTTAAACCCACTGCCAGCGTAGTGTCGTGTCTTTAGAGTCCCACACAGAAAGCTATTCGCCTTTAGGCAAAAGAGTAGAGGTCGCATGGTTTTGCGACAGGTCGCATGGTTTTGCGACAGGGTTCGGTCACATCCGTGCACTTGTGCACGTACAGTGTCCGGACAGTTAACACTAGCGAGCTTTGGTTTAAGCCAAATCCTAGTGTACGTTTTGGGATTGGTTTTATCTCGTATGTATTCGTGTTCCTTGGAACGCGGATGCGGGTGTGTATGCACAGTTGACGGAAAGACAGAGTTAGAGGATTCTCATTAGGGTTGTTGACTGTTGACTGTTGACCATTGACTTTTTGGTAAACCCTAATGAGAATATGATATATAATTAACAATAATATTAATTAAGTATTATAGTGACATGGTTGTTGAGGGGTTTACATTGTTGACTTGTTGACTTTGTTGACCGGTTGACTAGGTTGGACTGGTTGACCATCATGATGACAATGGCTATCATTTCATGGCAAAGACTTTTGCTTGCTTGTTCTCTTGTGCAAAATGAGTGCATGAAATGATATGGCTATTGTAGCTTAAACCATCACTAATACTTGATTGCTATTATTGGTTATGATGGTTTTGGATTATGAGAGCCAAGAGAGAAAAGTCTTGCTCATTCTTTCATTTCCTTTCTCTCTCTTGTGTTCTTGAGCTCTCATCCTCTTCCTCTTGCTCTCCCTCTCTTTAGTCTATGGTTCACTTGTCTCATGTGTTGAGAAGCAAGAACCATAGAGTATAATCCCAACACACTCTTCTCTACTCACTCTAGTTCACAAGGTTTAGCAAACCGAGTGAACTAGTTTCTTCAAAGCATGAAGAAGAAGCTAAAGGTAGAAGCTTTCGGGTGGATCGATCTTCGGCGCAAGGAGACGACGGAGTGAAGCCAATCCGTACACCATCGAGAGTCAAAGACGAAGGAGTTCAAGAAAGAAAGGTATAACCCCCTAACCGAGTAGTTAACAACTCCTAGTTAGGTTGTTAGGTAGATAGTTTAACAAAGATCCGGTTTTGAGTCCATGTTACCGCCTCTAGAAAAAAAAATTTCACCAAATTCCGCATGCCCGAAAGCACCGGGAGAGGTAGCATGGACTTACACATGAAGAAAAGGTGGCCGAAGAGCGAACTCATCACAACCCTAACGAGCATGTAAGCAACACTTACCATACAGTGCGGTCTATTCGTCTGATACGTCGCATATGAAGTCTAAGGGTGGAAAATTCAGACCCCAGTAACTTTATAAGTCATGCTGATTTACGGCCCATAATGGTTCGAGAAACTACTGATAACACTTATCAGTAAATCTCGAGAACCCTGGCCAGGGATTTGCTGTTATGGCCGATCAAGCATAGCGCGACATAAACTCCTTATACCGAGAGAGACGAAACCCCTCCTAACGCTCACTGCCTCTATGCGATACGGGACTGTACCCAAAATCCACCTGTTTGCATGACTCGGTAGAGCCGTGGTAAGGAGGAAATCAAAGCACAGTTGGAATCACACAAGACACTATGACGATCTCGGGTCTACAGACTAACCTGTACAAGTGTCACCAGAGAACTGCTATCTGACAATTGGTATATATACCATCCAGGAGTTCTCGGCAAGTCATGTTCAGTGTACCCATTCTCCAATGAGCACCTGTATACAATCTTTGATGTCAAACACCAATGGTTATGGGATGAACCATCGCCCCTAGGGTCAAGAAACGTACACACTAGTCTACTCTTTTAATATCGATGCCCTATCTCGATATACCCTCGACTAGGAACTATTAAAGGATATGCTTATAAACTGCCCAGGGCCCATTAGTATGATCTCCATCAAAATTTCGGTAGTCAAGCTTAATCCTAAGGGCTTCATCAACATGTATATAAAGATATGAAATACAACACATCACACGTCAAGATGAAGATAAACAAGATAGCATACTATCATTTCGATCAATGATTGTTTCTGTACATATACATGCCTAACATCCTATACAATACAGGCCTCTAGGGCATACATATATAACAATCTTATACTTGCACTAGGGCCTGTAGTTGATGCAATAAGTACCCACTGTCTACACTAGATCCAGTTGCCGACGTACCGCATGCCCAACAGATCGAACAGTTTCTCAAACTGGACTTTAGGGATGGCCTTGGTGAATGGATCTGCTGTGTTGTCTTTCTTGTTTACTCTCCGTACCTCGATGTCCTGGCGATGCAGTATCTCCCTGATGAGGTGATACCGCCTCAAGATATGTCTGGATTTCTGATGGGACCTTGGTTCCATTGCCAAAGCCCTGGCTCCATTGTTATTGCAATACAGAGGTATTGGATTAGCAATGGATGGAACCACCTGAAGTTCAGAAATGAACATCCTCGTCCTGACTGCCTCTTTTGCGGCATCATTAGCAGCAATATACTCAGCTTCCATCATGGACTCAGCGACGGTATCTTGCTTGTAACTCTTCCAACATACACCCATCTATTTACAGTAAATACAAACCCCTAGATGGACTTAGTATCAACCTTCTCGCTCTGGAAGCTGGAGTCGGTGAAGCCCTTCATTTAGAGATCTCCGTTACCATACACCAAGAACATTTCTTTACTTCTTCTTAAGTACTTCAGAATGTTCTTCACAGCAGTCCAGTGATTCTCCCCTAGGTTGGATTGATACCTGCTTACTACACTCAGTGCATAAGCTACATCTGGGCAAGTACACAACATCGCATAGATTATAGATCTTACCGCCGAAGCGTAGGGTATAATGCTTATGCGAGCCCTCTCCTCATCAGTCTTTGGAGACATCACTTTGGAAAGGGTGATACCATGATAAGCGGGTAAATTACCTCGCTTGGAATCTTCCATACTAAACCACTTTAGTACGGTGTCAATGTATCTTGATTGGGACAATCCCAACAATTTCTTAGATCTATACCTACAGATCTTAATGCCCAGAATGTACGAGGCATCACCCAGGTCTTTCATGGAGAACTTCTGCGATAAGAATAGTTTGTCCGATTGTAGCATAGGAACATCATTTCCTATCAAGAGAATGTCGTCCACGTACAATACGAGGAATGTAACAGTACTCTTTACAATCCTTTTATAAATACATGGTTAATCTACATTTTTGATAAAACCAAATTCTTTGATTGTATCATCAAAGCAGATGTTCCAACTCCGTGATGCATGATTTAATCCATAGATGGATTTAAGCAACCTGCATGCTTTTCCGCTGCTCCCACTTTCAATGAAGCCTTCTGGTTGATCCATAAAAATGCATTCTTCTAAATCACCTTTTAGAAATGTCGTTTTAACATCCATCTTCCAGATCTCATAATCATAGTGAGCAACTATAGCAAGCAGGATCCGAATGGATTTGAGCAATGCGACTGGTGAAAAGGTTTCATCATAGTCAAAGCCTTGTCTTTGACAAAAACCTTTTGCGACCAACCAAGCTTTATAGGTCTCTACCTGACCATCCACACCGATCTTTCTTTTAAAGATCCATTTGTACCCTATGGGTTTTACTCCAGAAGGTGCCACCTCCAAAGTCCATACTTTGTTGGTGTGCATGGATTCCATTTCGAATCTCATGGCATTCAGCCATTTCACTGAGTCACCACTCGTGATATCTTGCTGAAAACTAGTCGGATCATCATCATCCATGATGCAATCTTCTCCATCACCATCAATTAGAAAACCGTAGTATCTATCGGGTGGGTGAGAAGTTTTACTAGATCTACGGAGTGGCTGAGGATCGTCAGGGTCTACTGAAACCTCAGTTTCAACCAAATCATCGGTAATTGTTTGTGTATCTAGAATATCTTCATGTTCTACCGCATTGCCTACAGTATCATTTGTAAAAAAATCATTTTCTAAAAATATGGCATATTGAGAAACAAACACCCTTTGTTCCTCCTTGTGGTAGAAAAGATATCCATACGAGTGTTTTGGATATCCCACAAATTTACATAAAACCGATCGTGTCTCGAGTTTGTCCGGATTCTGCTTGTTCATAAAAACCGGACAACCCCATATCCTAACTCTTTTAAGAGATGGTCTCTTCCGATAACATATCTCATATGTAGTGGTACACACGGTTTTGGTCGGAACCATATTCAGTAGATAAATAGCAGTCTCCAATGCGTGCCCCCAAAATAATATTAGTAACTCAGCATCACTCATCATAGATCGTACCATATCTAATAGGGTACAATTTCTGCATTCTGACACACCGTTGTGCTGTGGTGTGTACGGAGGAGTGAGCTGAGAGAGAATCACATTCTCTTTTAGGAAATCTAGAAACTCTGAGCTTAGGTACTCACCTCCTCATTCTGATCGAAGTTTCTTGATATGAAGCCTGTTTGTTTTTCTACTTCAGATTTATACTCCTTGAATTTTTCGAAGGCTTCGGACTTATGTTTCAACAAGAACACGTGCCCGAATCTCGAGAAATCATCAGTGAAATTTATGAAGTACGAAAAACCACCTCTCGTATGTGTAGAAATTGGTCCACATACATCACTATGTATGAGGCCTAAGAGTTCAGTAGCTCTCTTTCCGTGAGTTTTGGTTATGTTACCATTGATACAAGACTGGCAAGTCGCATAAGATTTGTATTCAAACGGGTTTAAATATCCATCTTTATGTAGCTTGGTTAGTCTTATTTCGTTAATATGACCAAGTTTACAATGCCAAATGATTGCTGCATTTATGTATGAAACCTTTCTTTTGTTTGTGTGTTGTATATTGAAAACTGTGTGGTGGTTTAGGACGTATATCCCGTTTTTTAATGTACCAGACCAAATCAACTCTTGATTAAGCTTAATATTCCTAACATTAGATTATAATACAAAATTATATCCAGCATTGTCCAACAAGGATACAGATATAATATTGCAAAACATCAAAGGTACAAAATAACATGGGTTCAAAACCAATATACAACCCGACGGCAAACCAAGGCGATACTCTCCCACTGCTGTAGCATGTACTGAGGAACCATTCCTAACCCGGAGAGTGTGATGACCTTTCTTCAAAAACCTTCTATTTCTCAGCCCCTGTACACAACTGCAGATGTGATATCCTGATTCGGTATCTAATACCCAGGAAGCAGAGTTAATTGAAAAACAGTTTTCTGTTACAAACACACCTGAAGTGGAAGCATCACCATGCTTCTTCTTCTTGAGGCCGACCAGGTATCCAACGCAGTTTCTCTTCTAGTGCCCAGTCTGGTGGCAGTGGAAGCATTCCACCCGCCCTGTCGCAACAGCCCATATCTTGTCCTTTCCCGGTGCCTTTTTCACTCCGCCTCTCAGCTTCATGTGATTCTTCTTCCTCTTTCCATTGGCCTTGGCTTTCGGGATGGAGGAGGAAGATGGCCCAGCAATTAGAGAGGGTTTTTTCTCTACCTTTAGCGTGCTCTCTGCACTCCTCAACATATTGAGGAGTTCAGGTAAGGACTTCTCCATGTTGTGCATGTTGAAGTTTACAACGAACTGAGCAAAGGCATGGGGAAGGGATTGTACAACAATATCAATATACTGTTCGTTCTCCATGATCCAACCAAGGTCCTCAAGTTCTTCGATAAGTCCAATCATCTTCAATACATGGTCACCTACAGACGTGCCAGTAGCCATATGCATCTGAAACAACTTACGAGATGCCTAGTGCAAGATTGCTGTACATACAACTCCTTTGTATGGAGAAAGATGGATTGTACATCCATCTTCTCGTGCTGCTTCTTATGTTCATTGTTCATAGAAGCAAGCGCGAGGCACTTGGCTGTTGCGCAGTCGATATCCCATGTCTTGCGGATTTCTTTATCCGTAACTGAAGAATCGGGGCCTCGGCTAGGAGGGGATGGAGTAGTCAGGACGTATCCGACCATATCATAGGTCAGGAAAATATTTACGTTCTTTATCCAATCTTTGAAATTTGGTCCCGTGAGTTTATTCTTTTCTAATAAAAGCATAAGTCCCGTCATAGGTATCTGCCATCAGGAGAGAGAAAATAAGACACTCAGCCATTGCTTTTGCATAATTAGATTGGTTATTAATCTTATCTAATAGATATCTCCCACTTTTTTTTATCAAATTTTCCTTGAAACCTTAAAAAGAAAATAAGCCAGGATTAATTGCAATCTACAAGTTCCCTAACCAGTCGGCCAGGCCAGTGTCGGTACTCTAAGGAAGGTTCCTCGTGCTTTCGCACGGACCTAATTAAGATAAACCTCGTTTTCCTAGAGGGGTAACCCCGTTGACACCTTTCTAGACACCTACTAGATTAGCTAATTGTAAATTGCAAAACTCTCCCGGGAGTAACTTTTACTCACAGTGGGATTGGGATCCAACTATCAAATAGAAGTCATGCAATCTCATTGCAAATTTCAACTCTTGAAATTCCCGATATGGTTTTTACCCCTAGCGTCTTATGACCTTAACTATGGTCAACAAATCATAAGCACTAGTTAAGTTCTACCCGCCATTTCGTGATTGATTTAGACCCACCCGCATGACCCTTAACTATGGTCAACAAAGTCATACGAATGTCCTAATCGATCACATCAAATGCTTTGTAGGAAGATATCACTTAGCTACCGTACACCACGCCTTAACTATAGTCAACAAACATGGCACGAATACTAAGTACTCTGCTTCCTAAATAGGCGGAGTGCAACAGATGGTTTTTATGAAAACCCTTAACGTTTTGAACTTGATATCGTTGTAGAATCTAGTGAAAGGAGTGGTTTAAGCTCCAGTTTTAAAAGTCGAATGGTTTTGCAGTATCTTTCTAATTTTGCTAAAGAGGTCACTCCCGGTGAAGGGATCTCGACTCTTTCCTTATCGAATAAGTTGCTGGATATTTATGAATACCACGATGCAAAGAAAAAGTTAGATCAACTATAAAAACAACCGAGTGCTTTGTAACATGTGCTAGTTTCGTTAAAGGGGAAGGGGTCACTCGAGGTGAAGGGATCTTGGCTCTTTCCTCATCGAATGAGGTGTTGGATATTCATCAAGGAATACCACTATGCAAAGCAAAAACTAGAGTTACCCATTTTAAAAAGTTTGATTCTACAACATCTTTAGGTTTCTTTTACTTAACGTTAATCACATTAATGTTGTCCCATCATTTACGTTTTCTAAACATCACAGAAAAGAAACAAAAATAGAACGTACGCTTATGCCATCTGCATTCGCCACGTGGCCCCATCATGCACCTTTAGGATACTTAACTAATGGCAGAGTGGGGGATGGACTAGCGCGGGTGCAAAACATAAGAAATTTTTATTATATATATCATATATAAATAGTCATTCGTCGCATGCATTTATAAACATTCAAGATCATAAATTAAAACATTGGATATACTAGGAATTTCGTACCTCATTTAAGCCCTTAATGAAAGATGGTTTCCCCGGTCATGATGAATAGCCAAACCCCCTAGACCCCTACGGGTGCGGAAAACTACCCGCCAAATTTCCGAAGTGAAGCAACCTCTCTCGACAAAGTGAGTAGGCCACTCGGCACTTCGAGAACCCGGTAGTTCGTGCACCCCACCTTGGGTCTATCCTAAGAGAAAAAACAGAAAAAAGAAAATATACAACGGTGGCTACAAGCTCATCCCGGATGTGCCCCACAAAATAATATTACATTGCTTTTTACAAATTACATGAAAGAAAGAAAACGCTCTTCTCACATCCCCGGCCATTCATCACGACGATCCAACATATTCATATACACATACGATCGCATGATACTAATACCGATGTGTGCAACCCCGACTAATCGACAAATAGGAATTAGTCGACGTTTCCATAACACACATACACATCACTAAGGTTGTAAAGTAACCGCAACATTAGAATTCCGCACGAGATTAGCAAACTAAACCATTTTCCAACTCTTGAAAAAATCCAGTGAGCTGCCATTTTAAAATCCGATCTTTTGAGCCAATCCGGGAGTCAAAACGAACTCGAAACCCGCCCAAACATCACGGAGGTGAAGAAAAACATGTTAAAGGTCGAATGGGGGGCCTCGGGGGGTACCCTCCTCAGGGGCCACCTCGAGGTGGCCCCAAAGGGTGTGCAGACCCGAGAGCACCCTGTTGGGGTGCTCTCGGGTCACCCATCCCCAAGGCCACCTTGAGTTGGGCTTAGGGTGTGGGTCCGGCCTTTGGTCCCCCCCCGAGGTGTCCCCGGGGTGCGCGTGCTCCACACTGCGGCTTCTCAGTTCAAACCATGAGCCCGTGGGGGTGTGCAAACACCACAAAACTTCGATTCTCAAAACTGTTTTTTCGGCAGTTTTTGCACGAGAAAAAACGTCGGAACTCTAACGTTGCTAAAAGCTATTTAAGAATTAAGATAGCCTCTGATACCATGTTAGTGGATGTTGCACACCCACACAACACTTGTGAGGAGGCGGAAGCGATAAACAATAATTTTCTTGCATGCAACACCCACATAACCCAAGATTAGTGCTTAAACCTTAACAAGAGATCTAATATACTATGAAAGTGTGCTATACCTAAGGAACCGGTCCTTCATGTCTTCTCTTTGTTTCAACTCCTAGGCACCTTGATGGTTGCAAAGAGCTCGATCTCCGGCCACCTCAAGATTTAAGACGATCCACCCGAGAGCTATCGAACAAGCAACAAACTCTTCACAAGAGTTTAACTAAGAGATCAAGATAGCTAGAATTGATCACTTAGATGATGTTGAGATCAATTAATGGATGTATTTCTCCCTTGACCTATGATTCATAACTCATGTGAAGGTTTAGGTCAAGAGCTAAAGGAAGGAGAGAATTAGGAGAGAGAATATGTATGTGATGAATGAATGAAAAATGAAGCATAATAAAAGATATGGCTCAAAAAATAATTTAAGCATGCATTATTTTTTCACAAAAATAATGCACCATGCCTCAATAGTAAACCCAAATGAATATAAAATGATTTGAGCCATGCCTTCAACCATGCTAAGACTTCTCCAAATTCCACCTCATCATTTCCATTTTCTCAAAATGAAAATCCATTTATGAGGTATCTCCTTCTAGAATGTATTCTTGTACAATTAGAAGAATACTCCTCACCGTATACCATATAAGTATACCCGTATTCAAATTCCGAAAAATACGAATACAAATAATCCAATAATATAATACCTGTATCCGGCTTAAACCAAAGCCTACCAGTATTATCCTTCCTGTCATTATTCCTATAACACCTACACGGACATGATCGAAACCCTGTCGTAACAACTTACGGCCTCTACATATTTTGCCTGAACCAGGGAACTCTCTATGTGGGACTCTAAAGACTTGTCAGTACGCTGGCAGTGGGTTTAACCACAACCACGTCAGCGGCACTAGCTGTGCGTAACGGCTACCCAGGTACATGACGAAAAGGGGGCCGACGAACGAATTCATCACAACCCTAACGAGCCTGTAAGCAACACATACCGTACAGTCCGGTCTCTTCGTCTGATACGTCGCATATGAAATCTAGGGGTGGTAAATGTCAGACCCCAGTAACTTTATATATCATGCTGATTTACGGCCCATAACGGTTCGAGAAACTACTGATAACACTTATCAGTAAATTTCGAGAACCCTGCCCAGGGATTTGCTGTTATGTACGATCAAGCATAGCGCGACATCAACTCCCTATATCGGGAGAGAAAAAAACCCTCCTATTTGCATGACTCAGTAGAGCCGTGGTAGGGAGGAAATCAAAGCACATTGGGAATCACAAAAGACACTATGACGATCTCGGGTCTACAGACTAACCTGTACAAGTGTCACCAGAGAACCGCTATCTGACAATTGATATATAGACCATCCAGGAGTTCTCGGCGAGTCCTGTTCGGTGTACACATTCTCCAATGAGCACCTGTGTACAATCTTTGATGTCAAACACCAATGGTTGTGGGATCAACCATCGCCTCAGGGTCAAGAAACGTACACACTAGTCTACTCTGGTAATATCGATGCCCTGCCTCGATATGCCCTCGACTAGGAACTATTAAAGGATATGCTTATAGACTGCCCAGGCCCCACTAGTATGATCACCATCATAATCCCGGTAGTCAACCATAATCTTAAGTGCTTCATTAACATGTATATAAAGATATGTAATACAACACATCGCACGTCAAGATGAAGATAAACCAGATAGAATACTATCATTTTGAGCAAAGATTGTTTCTGTACGTATATATGCCTATCATCCTATACAATACAGGCCTCTAGGGCATACATATCTAACTCAGGTGATACTGCCTTAGAATTTGCTTGGGTCATTGATAGGACCTTGGTTCTTAGGCCAAAACCACACCTCCATTGTCACACAATGGTAGGAACCTAGTTCATCTTATGAACAAATATACACCCAGACTGCCTCTTTGGTAGTATCATTGATATCGATGTATCCGGCCTTTATCGTCTAGTCTGCCCCAGTATCTAGCTTGGAACTCTTCCAAAATACCGTCCCTCCATTGAGGGTAAATACAGTGCCTGTGACTGACTTTCAGTCAACCTTACCACCCTGGAAGCTCGAGTCAGCAAAGGACTCCCACTGGAGTTCACTGTTACCATACTCCGAGAATAATTCTTTAGTGCTTCTCAAGTACTTAAGAAGGTTCTCCAAAGTTGTCCAGTGATTCTCCCCAGGATCATTTGATACCATCTCACTACACCTAGTGAGGATACTAACATCCACTTTGATCTATCTCATAGATCCAAAAACCAAGATCTAGGAGGTATCACCTAGATCCTACATGGAGAATCAATATGATAAGATGAGATTGACCAAGTGTATCAAAGGAAACTCCTTTCCTATCAAGAGTATGTTGTCCACGTGCAATACAAAGAAGATCACCTAACTCTCTACTACCACTTTGTATACACAAGGTTCATCTACCATTTTGATGATGTCAAACGCTTTGACTATCACATCAAAACAGATGTTCCAACTCCGCGATGCCTGCTTTAACGCATAAAGCAACTTGCACACGTTTCCACTGCTCCCACTGTCTACGAAGCCCTTTGGCTGTGTACTTATAGACGCTCTCTTCTAAAGAAGTATTCAGAAAAGTAGTCATGACACCCAACTGCCAGATATCATGGTCATGGTATGTAGCAATGGCAAGTAAGATCTGGATGGACTTAAGCATAGCTATTGAAGAAGAGGTTTCATCATAATCCTCACCTGGTCGATGACGAAAACCTTTTGCAACATGTCGGGCTTTGAAAGTCTCAACCTTTCCATCTACAACAAGTAATCTTCCCAAGATATACTTTCTCCTGATTGGGATTTAACCCTTCAGATATAGCATCCAAAGTCCGTACATTGTTGGTGTATATGGATTCCATCTCAGATCGCATAGCATCCAGCCATTCTTACAGAGTCCCCACTCTTGATGGACTGCTCGAAACTAGTTGGGTCTTCATCTCTCATGATGCAATCCACACTCCCACTGTCATCGAGAAACCGAAGTATCTCTCAGGTGGATGAGGAACCCTACCATATCGGCGGAGAGGCTAAGGTTTGTAGGGAACTATTGAATCCTCCGGTTCTACCAAATCATCAGCTCTAGTATATATAGCTGGAACTCCTTCAAGTTCTACCTCATGACCATAAATTTCTTTTATAAAAAATTCCTTTTCCTAAAAGGTAGCATGCCGAGAAATAAAACACCTTTTGTTCCTAGGTGTGGTAGAAGTTATTCCGTTGCGAATGCTTGGGATATCCAACAAACTTCCACAGAACTAACCTTGCCTCGAGCATGTCCGGATTTTGCTTTTGACATAGGCCGGAAACCCCCAAATATTAACTTGCTTAAGACACGGGCTCTTCCCATACCATATCATATATAGAGTGGTAGGCACTGATTTGATTGGTACCCAATTCAATAGGTTTGCAGATTCTCAAGTGCATAACTCCCAAAAGGAAACAAGTAACTCAGTAGTACTCATCATAGAGCGCACAATATATAATAGGGTACGATTGCTCCACGCCGATGCACCGTTTTGCTGTGGTGTATACGGAGGAGTAATGCTGAGAGAGAATCTCATTCTCCTTCTGAAATAGTCCAGGAATTCCGTGCACAAGTATTCTCCTGCTAGATCCCATCAAAGGACATAATACTTATACCCGTTTTGGTTCTCTACTTCGGATTTATATTCATTGAATTTCTGAAAAGGTTAAGGCTTGTGTTTCAACAGGAATACATGTCTGAATCCTGAGAGATCATTAGTGAACATAATAAAGTACAAAGAACCAGTCCTGGCATGTGTAGACAGGGGACCACATACATCATCATGTATCAGTCCTAAGAGTTCACTAACCCTTTCTCTGTTACAAGTAAACGAAGCTATGGTCATCTTATCTTTGTTACATGACTGGCAAGTTTCATAAGATGTAAATTCAAAATGATTTAAATATGCATCTTTATGTAACTTAGCTAGTCGGGTCGCATTGATGTGACCTAGTCAACAATGCCTCAAGAAGGATTCGTCCATTTATTAATTCTTTTTCTTATTTGTGTTCTGTACGTTGAGAACTGTGGTTTGATTTAGAACATATATTCCATTAGATAACGTGCCTGATCCGATCAACTCTTGATATAGGAAAGGTTCAAAACATTATCCAACAATACGAAATTATATCCTTCTTTATTTAATAAAGATACTGATATAATGTTGTATATCAGGTTCGGTATCTAATAACATTCGTTCAGAATCAATGTATTTGGTAATACAAGATGATATTTGCCAACTGATTTGGCTGCAACAATTGCACTATTCTCCGTACTTAGAGACATCACCCAATCTCAGTTTTCTACCTTTAAGTGGCCCATGCAACAGATTACATATATGGGATCCTAATCCGGTATCTAATACCCAGAACATAGAGGATACTGAGAAGCAGTTCTCGGTAAAGAACACACCCGAAGAAGATGCATCATCATGAACTTTCTTCGTTTGGGCGGCATGGGAATCCTTGTAATCCCCAATTTCCTGCTCGGTCTTATAACAATTATAAGTTGGAGCGGGACCAACGTTCCCCGGCTCAGTATAACAAGCGGGTTCGGTCAATACATCCATATTATTATCTTGATTAAGGCGTGACATGGTCGCTACCTGGAGAGAGAGAGAGAAGAAAACACTCTGCGTGCGCTCTTGCAAGATTAGATTGGTTATATATTTTATATAATCAGAATGGCTCTCACTGTTTTTATCAAATCTTCCTTCAAACCCTAAAAGGAATGAGTAGCCGAGATTAACTACACCCTATAAGTTCTCTAATCTTTCAGCCAGGCCAGTGCCAGTACTTTGAGGGAGGTTCCCCATGCTTTCGCACGGACCTAGTTAAAATAAACCTCGTTTTCCCACGGGCGTAACCCCGTTGACACCTTTCTAGACACCTACTTGATCAGCTAATTGTAAAGTGCAAAACTCTCCCAGGAGTAACAATTACCCGCAGTGGGTATCAGGATCCAACTATCTCATTGAAGCTATGCAATCTCATTTCAAATTTCAAGACTTGATACTCCCGATAATGGTTTTTACCCCCAGTGGCTCATGACCTTAACTATGGTCAACAAATCACAAGCGCTAGTCAAGTTCTTCTCGTCATTTCTTGATTAATTAGACCCACCCACATGACCCTTAACTATGGTCAACAAAGTCACATGAATGTCCTAACTAATTGCATCATATGCCGTGTAGAAAGATATCACATAGCTACCGTACACTGTGCCTTAATTATGGCCAACAAACACAGCATGAATAGTAAGTACTCTACTTCCTAAAATGATGGTGGGTTGCAGATGGTTTTTGTGAAAACCTTTAACGCTTTAAACTTGATCTCGTTGCAGAATCAAATAGTTTTAAAAAGGAGTGGCTTAAGCTCCGCTTTTTGAAACTTTTTTTTTCGTAAAAAGCCGAGTGGGTTTCAGAATCGATTCTACAACATCTTTAGGTTATTTTCTTTCATTAATCTCATTAATGATTGTCCTATCATTTCTGTTACCTAAGCATCACAGATAAATACAATTTACGCTTATGCCATCAACATTCGCCACGAAGTCCCGTCATGACCGTTAGGTTAGGTAACTAACGGCAGGGCGGGGCAGGGCTAGCGCGGGTGAAAAACATAAGCAATGTCTATAATATATAATATATGATATATATTATAATGTATCCATCTCAGAATATTAAGTGATCACATCATAGAATATCAGCAGCAGAAGACAACATATGAAATATTGGATATACTAGGATTTCCGGGTTTTAATTTAAGCCTGTATAAAACACGGATTCCACGGTCGTGATGTATAGCCAAACCCACATCCCTAGACCCCTGCGAGAGCGGCGAGCAATCCTACCAATTCTAGAGTTAGGAGACCCGGACTCAACGCCTCGAGATGGTCTCCCAATGGACTCTAGAACCCGGTTACTTCTGCTCCCCTCCTTGGGTCTATCCTAATGCGTAAAAGTAAATAATATACATTAACGGTGACATCTTCCTCAACCCGGAAGTTCACCAATAAAATAATATTATATACAATTGTTTACATGAATGAAGAAGAAAACTCTTATCTCACATAAAAACCCAGGCTATTCAAACATCACGATCCAATATAACATATCACAGCAACACATAACATCTCATGTCATCAACGTAAGTAAATATGCGTATCCCAATTGTCGTTGATATATAGCAACGAAACCGGAGATACACCACATATTACACTTACGGTCGAAGAAAAGAAAGTGAAAATTACAACAATTGGAATCCGCAACCACCTTAGACATCATATACTCGAAATATCTCCTATTCCGGATTTCATGCCTATCTTTATGAATTCCTTAGACATCGCATGCCTAACAATTATAAACCCCTCACTTTAGTCTCGATATTGAAAACACTTTCCAATAATAAGTCGGGTAATTCAACAAGATTCCCGATATCCTGATCGAATGCTCGTCGGAAACTTTAGTAGACGGCCGTACCCCCTATACCGTCGAAGAAGTGCACTTAGGCGGAACACCGCGGCCCTGAGCACCCGGATGGATTCTTTTGGCAACGGAGTTCTCCTACAGTCACTTGGTCGGGGCTATGGGGCGTGGCTATCTAGTAAGGTTACCAGGCGAGTATCCGCATACGCTACGTGATTGCGACGGACTTTTGATCACATCAAAATCCCATGGCAACCGATCAAATGAGACTAAATTGCTAGATTTATAAAATTCAAATATTGTGGATTCCAAGTATTGTATCCCATCACAAATATCCGGAGACTTTAAACTTTCTGATCGATTAATCAAAGTCCCACAATTCACAGAGAGCTCAATACTTGAGCATAGTTTATAAATACGCAGAATCATGCCACATCACCTATGGACTAACCGTAGGAGGGCAAATCCAAGCTTCACTAATGACACCGCGGAAGTGCCGCAAACCCTAAGGTTCAAAAGCGGTTCCATGGTCATTATATCGAGTTAGGATTTCATTCTTCTAGAAGGTCCACAGAACTGCTTGCATGATTTTTCGAATACTTAAACTTGGAAAAATGGGTTTTTGACATTCGTTCGAACTTTTTAACTTCGCCTAGATAAATTGTGAAAAGCTAAAACCATGTTAAACTACGAATATGAAACACTTCGAGTTGCCTATACAGTAAGACTGCATCACATGAAATCTTAGGAAAAAAGAAATACCTGAAACACCAAACCCCAGAGCCTGGAACACAGAAAAAATTTGAGGCCAAAATTCCTTAACAGGGCCGAGCACACCGGTTTTTGGGCAAGTCTGGCCGGCCAAAATACGACAAAATGGTCTCAAATTTCTTCTATGTTCATGTCATATCCCATACAACATTCTGCACTTGTTTAAAAAAAATTGAGGACTTTAAAAATTCGACAGAAACTAGAATTTAATGTTTCAAGTTTCCGAGTAGTTTCGGAGAGTTTCGTTTTCGTAATCTAACAAATATCGTCCAATACTCTAGCCCAGCTCTGATACCACTGTTGGGATTCCTTAGCACCCTACAGGGTTTTCACAGCAACTACCTGTAATGCCTTAGATTTCGGTTAGTGTTAGTTTAGACAATAGTGCGGGTTTATTATAAAAAGTTTACCAATTCGGTTTCCTCACATTTTATAACATTTAATTAATAATTTATTATTATTTGTTATGAGCATGCACGCACGTGTGCACATTAATGTGGGGGTTTGTTTGTGTTAATCTAGTTCTTAGCAACCATGACAACTTAACCATTTATCTAATCTTTGCTTTAATTCTTTTGCCTTAACCCTAATCCTTAACCATTTCCATGATATTTTCTTTGAGTGAGAAGAGAAGATATTTCTTTTGGAGTGAGGAGGTGGCATGATGAGGTGTGTGAAAGCATTAATGGAGAATTAATGCTAATGGTGCACTTAACCCTCACCCTTAACCTCACCTCTCTCTCTCTCTCAATTCTTCTTACTCGCTCTCTCTCACTCATTTCCCATCTCATTTTATTCATTCCTCTCATATGAAAATGAATACTTAAGTTTCCATTACCAAACTTCATCAAATCCTTCACAAAAATCACATCTTTGAACACCTTTTGCCTCTTGGATGCCTTAGTGCTTGTAAAGCTTGGATCTTTGAGTTCTTTTGTGTAGGTAATGATCTCATCTGTTCTTTATATAGTTTTTGTGTTGTGTAGACTTTTAGTTTTAGTTTAGATTGTTTAAAGTTAAGTTTTTATGCAGATATCGTATTTTTAATGTCAATATATGTCATCTGTGATCTGCTGTGACCCAGAGAGTTTACTAGAAAACCAAACAATGTAGTTGTATTGTGCCTGAGACCCTGAGCATTCACCTCAAGCACGAGACACCCTGCTCGGACCATGGCCGGCGACACATAGGGGAAATCCTGCGACCTCGGCTTGGTGGGAGAGTTGGGGTATGGGTTTTTGTGGGTAGGAGTCTGCAGTTGTTTAGGTGTGTTTGGTCTTGTTTGGTTGTAGAGTTTTCTCTCTATACAAAATCTGGGATCACATAGCTAGTTTCTTGCGTTTCGTCTACGCGCGATACGTTATACGACACGGATTGTGCGCTTTGTATGATTTTTCTCTTGGGTTGGTTTTGTCGTGTTGCTACGCACGTTAGCCACAATACGAATGCTTGAGAGTATGTTTTGTGTTGTTGCGTCGGTCTAATGTAGTTTGTACGTGTTTTAGGTTTATTGCTAATATACACTTGTTTTATTGTTTTAATGTTGTAGGTTCGCAGGAGGGGACTTCGGGCGCAGCGAAGAAAGGGAAATAGGTGGTAGGCTTCACTTAACCAGGAGCATTGGTGAGTAAATTTAATATTTACAGAGAAATCGCCCGTATGGTGTTATGCGTCTTGGCTAGAGGTATTAATATTATCGCATATTCTATTTCATATATAGAGTTGCGCATACACCCTACTGCTTAGATAATTGTTGTGCTTGGACTAGTATCCTTAGGACACTGCACTATTATTGATGGCTCATGTTGCACAAGCACTGATTGTATGCTACACACACCGTCAATAATTGCCATGACACGCACTACCCACAAATAGATATGATATTGTTTGGTTAGGGACATTGGGACATTGATTCATATTTCTTTATGCATATGACATATAGCATACCGGTATACCTACATGCTTACACATATGCCTTGACATGCTTACATGCTAGATAGCAGATACCTATAGGGTATTGTACCATTAGCGATAGGTACATACACACATAATGACATAGCTACATGTATACCTTGCTATACCTTTATGTTTACACATATATCTGGCTTTAGCTACATATTTACCTTTATTGGATGTTATATAGACTTGGAGAAATTAGGAACCGCATGATATTTATATTAACTTGTGCACTAAATAGCGGCTTTTCCTTTATATACTCGCATTTCAGTTTTATGTAGCGTATAATATATTCATGGATTTTCGTATTGAGATATGGATTTTTCATGATGTTTTCTGGATTTGAGGACAGTGGTAGTTTAATGAAATTATGCATTATTTGAAAATCCCGGTTTCTCTTGATATGATATTTCAGCATCCACCATGAGATTTATCGGTTCTGATATATAAATACCCCACGCGAGAAAAGGAGGGAGGCGTGTGCGGGTACATGGTGGGGCCCAGAGGTGCCCCGGGGCAAGAGTCGTGGAGTCGACGATGAGTTAGTGGGGGAACCATACTTTCCGGTGACAGTACCAATGACTCGGCGGTTATCGTGGGGATACCGACGGGTGTCATGTACGTATGGATACGTCGAAAGATGAGGGTCGAAGCTGGGAACTCGTGTTTTCGGAATAGCGTATGCTACGTACCTATCTGGGGCCAGTCGTGGTGACAGCACATGATAGATCACTATTTTGTGTCGATGCTTGACACTTGGTTTTCATGATATTTTACTCCTAAGTATATATATTGGTGGAATGGGACGCTGTTATATATGCATATTTATATATATTAGGGGAATGGTACGCTAATATATATGTATACATAATAATTCATATACTTCATCATAATTATTCATGCTAATTTACTTAGGATATATGAGAAATTACTTGAAATTTACTTTGGGATATAGGAGATTCATTTGATATTGGATACATGATATATATGAGATTGCTAATTTCGTACATTCAGGATTTGTGAGACTTATATGATATGAGAACCAATTTGGGGGCTGATTTGAGGAAATTGGGATTTGGGCTGTCTTGATGGATTTTGATCCTACCACAATGTCAGGATTCCGTGGAAATTACATGTTTCACCCCATACTCCACATTTATTGTTTATGCACTACTTCATGTATTAGTTGTACCTGTTAGTGTATATTTCATGACTGTTGCATTTACACACTTCATTTTATATGCATTGGTTCATGTGTTAGTTGTACCTGCTAGAGTACCTTTCATGATTGTTGCATATATAAATTTCATATCATTATTGCATGATTATTTCATACCGATTGTCATATTATTGCTTCATGTAGTTGTAGTAACCGTTAGTGTACCCTTCATGACTATTGCGTTCAGATGACCTTTTACTGCTATTAGCTTACATATGTTAGATCCGCGCTGTACATGCATAATTGCGATTACCAGCATATGTTATTTACTATTCACGAGTTGGAAACTCACCCCCGTTGTGCCACAATTTGTTCTGCAGGTTGTTTCCTAGAGTAGTCGAGGTAGGCAATTCATCTATCGTATCATCATTTGCAGCGGATACCGCTTCAGCTCACAGTGTGCAGTTTTGCTTGGGTGGGTTGTGCAGTTATCCAAAGTTGTTTATAGTATATTCGTTGTATCCATCTACTCTCCATCTACCATTATCTTGTATGACTTAGAGACTTAATGTGAGGAAGATATTATATATTTTGTTGACTTGGATGTCTTTTATGCAGTTTTACTTATATCGTCTTTTATTTCTTCGCTACGGCGTCGTATATCTGTAGTGGTGGTTGTTTTCCGCCTTTCGGCGTGTTTTTGCTCCCGTTTGGGGATGCTTTACTTATATTTATCTGGTCCCATTTTTGGGGGTTTTTACAAAGGAGGTGCTGCCAAAATTTTAAAGGAAATAAAGTTAGTCTTTTAAAGAATTTGGGTTGAGATTTCAAAGGTTTTGAAAATGCTATTATCACTTTCTTACTACTTTTGATGGTTTAGATTGCTGGGTTTTCGGCTTACTTAAATTACGTTACGCCTGTAGACGTCGCGTAGTTTAAGGGCCATCACGTGCCAATTTTGGGTCGTGACAAAGTTGGTTTCAGAGCTAGGTTTTACCTTTCGGAGTGTAGGATGCCCTTGGTATGATGGAGTAGGTAGCTTAAAGCTGTGTAATGTAGTGTGTGTATGTCCGCAGCATATTCACGTTGTAGTACTTCGCCTAAAGTGACCTAAGTACAAATTTCTTGAAATTCCTACCTTGATGATTCATATCCTTGTGATTCTATTTCCGTTTTCTTATCGAATCTAATTTCCATTTATAGCCTTTGACGCCGATGACTATGGGGACTCAGAGTGATGCAGCGAGGGACGAAGTCAGGATTGACTCGGGTGGGACGAGGACTGACCAGTATGGCGCGCTCGTTGCACAGGGGAAGATGGATCCGCCTTCGACAGATAGTATCACTATGTTTGTGGAAGATATGCAGGACATGCGCCAGACGATGAGTTCATTGGTTGAGGTCATTCGAGCGCAGCGATAGGAAGTTGTCACCCCAGTTACCCAGTTGTTCCTTGCGATCAGTACACAACATTCCGTCACCTACATAGCACCAGTGGATGCAGCCATAGTTGATGAAGAACGTCTTCCAGAGATTTTGTGTGTTCCGGAACAGTGGAGGACTCGTACCGGTGTACCAGCCCAGAGAGAGAGGCCTAGTCGTCGGGACAGATTTCGTGACCGTCGCGGGAGTAGCAGAGGATTAGAACGAGGACAGTCGTTCAGCTCTCATCCCCAAGAGGGTAACCAGTCATCGCGTGGATGTTTCTGGTGCAGGAGCCTTCATCACCTCATCAGGGATTGTTCCTTAGCACCGCGTCAGACTCGTGTTCGGAGAGGTCGTGGTCGCGGAGGATTCTCTCTGAGGGGGCAGGTTGGCAGAGGAGGAGTTCAGCCAGTGGCGGGTAGGGGGAAGATACGAAAGTTTGCTTCTACTCATCGGGATGCGCGAGCGTCCAATGCAGAGTTTTCAGGTATTCTTAATTCGTATGTTCTTTTGATGCACTTTTTTGTTTTACGCACTTTGTGTCGTGGTTGGGACGAGAGTCGTATTAGCTATATCAGCCGTTTGTTGTGTTAACTTCTGTCCGCGATTCTTTTGTTGTGCGACACGTATTTCGGTCGTGTGCCAATCAGATAGGAGATAGAGATTCGTCCGTCATTGTGATTCTTCTAGAGATGTTGGATTTGACGTTCTCCTGGGCACGGACTGGTTAGCTACGTGCTAGGCGTCTATGGACTACCGCGAGAAAACAGTCAGGTTTTGTTTTCCCGGTAAGTCAGTTCTTGTTGTGCATGGGGACAGCGGTGCCGCCTCACACAGCTAGAATTCAGCCTTTTTCGCTAGTCGGCTTTTGAGGAGAGGATGTCGAGGATTCTTGGCGTTCATTCATGCTACCGGAGCCACAGTGGGTTTGTTGGACAGGGTTCCTTTCGTGCGAGAGTTATCTGACGTTATTCCTGGTCAGCCGGCAGAGCTTAGGGATCTTAAGGATCAGCTGCAGAGTTGTTTATGTGGAGGGCTTGTTGCGTCAGAGTGTTTCACTTTGGGGAGTTCCTATTCTGTTCGTCAGGAGAAGGACGGCTGTTGAGGTCGTGTATTGATGGATCGTCAATTGAACCGGCTTACTGTGCGGATAGGTATCCTTTACCTCACATTGACAATTTTTTTGATCATCTCCAGAGTGCTAGACTTTTTCGAAGTTTGTTTGGGATCGGGTCATCATTGTTGCGGATTTGGAGTGATGACATTCTGAAGACTGCCTTGTGCCTGCTATAGGCCTTGTGTGTTTTGGTGGTGTCATTGGACTCACCAATACCCTAGCAGCATTCGTAGATATGATGAACCAGATTTCTTCAGGTCGTTCCTCGACCAGTTTATTGTTGTATTATTGATGACATTCTGGTCTATTCTAATGTTTCGTGAGGAACTTGAGCAGCGCTTGAGGATTTGTTTTGCGGACACAAGGAGAACACCAGTTGTTTGCTAAATTCTCGGAGTGTTCATTCAGGCTTGTTTGTATTGACTCTTTGGTCTTGTAGTTATGGGAGACTGTTTTCGTATGGTTCCGAGGAAGATCGAGGTCGTACAGCTTTGGCCCAGACTTGTGTACGGGACGGAGGTCCGCAGATTTTGGGCTTAGCAGGTTTTTACTCCTGTTTCGTGCAGGATTGCTAGTGTATCGCTGCACCGTTGAATGGACAGACCGGAAAGGAGGTTTCTTTTCTTTGGACTGAGGCATGCGTGTGGAGTTTTTAGCAGTTGAAGACTCGGTTGACAACTGCACCAGTTCTTTCTTTGCTTTCTGGTTCGGGCGACATTGTTGTTTAACTGTGATGTTTCGTGAGTGGGGCTCGATTTTGTATGGATGTAACACTATAGAGTTATCGCTTTTGCTTCCCGACAGTTGGAGGAAGTACGAGCAGGATATCCCTCTCATGATCTGGAGATGGCCGCGGTGGTCGTGCGTTGGACATTTGGAGACACTACTTGTTCGAGAGTCGTGTCAGATTTTCACGGACCACCAGAGCTTAATGTGCATCTTCCTGCAATGGGTGTTGATTGTTGAGACATTCTTCTGAAGATTTACAGTTCTTGTTCGATCGTTGAGTACAGCTTAAATTCGCCTCTACAGAGGGGACAACTTGCTCATGTCCGCGCCCGACCACTTTTCCTTAATCGCTTTCGCGAGGCACAACCCGCCGATGCTCGTTCGTCGGAGATTCTTGAGCATACTCGGCTGGGTAAAGATTCGGAGTCCTTGATTTGTGACCAGATGTGCTACATTTAGGGATGCGTATGTGTGTACCTGTTGCTGATAGGCGGAGACGCGAAATCCTAGAACATGCACATCAGTCAGCTTTCGGTGTTCATTCAAGTTCCACCAATTTGTAGTGTAACTTGTGAAATAGTTACGGGTGGGCAGGGATGAAGAGTGAAGTTTCGGATTTCATTTCGAGGTGTCTGTCTTGTTGTCTGTTAAGGTTGAGCATCTGAGACCGGCTGGAGAGTTGCAACCTTTAACCGTTCCAGAGTGGAAATGGGAGCAGATCTCCATGAATATCGTTGTGGTGTCTACCCAGGGTTAGACAGGGCGTGACTCCATTTCGGCGTTTATTGTCCGATTATGCTCAGTTTGCTCAGTTGTTCTTTGTTAAGTTTGTGCGTTGCACGGAGTTCCTTCTTACGTTGTATCCAATAGAGGCACCCTGTGCGCTTGCCGTCTTGGGCAGAATTTTCAGGAACCCTTGGGTACTATTTGAGCTTTAGCTCCGCATTCCATCTGTTGGCTGATGGTTAGACAAAGCAGGCTATACCGACTGTGGAGGATATGCTTGTGCGTACGTACTAATAGTTGTCAGCAGTTGTGATCGTCACTTGCCATTGTTAGGATTCTTCTTAGATAGAAGTTATCAGGAGACATTCCATATGGAAACCTTTAGGTTTTGTTGTTAGGTCATGTCGATCGCCAGTCTGTTTTTCTGACTTTTCGTAAGTAGGATTTTTGGACCCCGTCTAGTCTTGAGACTTCGGAGATGATCCAGTTGGTTCAGGTCAGGATGGGAACAACCCAGTGCAGACAGAGGTCTTATGCCGACCGTGGTGGTCGCAGACTTGAGTTCGCAGTGGGAGATCATGTATTCCTACGGATTTTCCGATGAATGACGTGTTGAGTTTTGGGAAGCTTAACCCAGAATTGTAGGTCCTTTCGAGATCTTTAAAGCGAGTTAGTTCCGTTGCCTTTAATTTGCCACTTCCGCCCAGATTATTGAGTATTCACCCCGTATTCCTTGTGTCGATACTTTACAATTACCTTCATGACCTTTCTCACATGATTTGGCATCAGACCAATTAATTCAGATGCGATCTTTTGTTCACCAGCAGCCAATTGTGTTAACGGCTGGGCAGGTGGAGAAACATCGGTCAAGGGTCTTGCCATCTGTGGATGGTTTTCTTGGACGTAGCCGTATAGTGAGGTGATCACTTGGGAGGCCGCGGGGGAGATTTGGAATTTTTTGTACTCTTCTCCTTAAATGTACGCTTAGTGAGAATTTTAAATCCGGGGACGAATTTTTATAAGGGGGAGATTGTAACGCCTTAGATTTCGGTTAGTGTTAGTTTAGACGTTAATGCGGGTTTACTGTAAAGTGTTTACCAATTCGGGTTCCTCACATATTATAACATTTACTTAATAATTTATTATTATTTGTTATGAGCATGCACGCACGTGCGCACGTTAATGTGTATTTTTTTTGTGTTAATCTAGTTCTTAGCAACCATAAAAACTTAACCATTTATCTAGTCTTTGCTTTAATCCTTTTATCTTAACCCTAATCCTTAACCATTTCCTTGATATTTTCTTTGAGTGAGAAGAGAAGATATTTCTTTTGGAGTGAGGAGGTTGCATGATGAGGTGTGTGTGAAAGCATTAATAGAGAATTAATGCTAATGGTGCACTTACCTCTCACCCTTAACCTCACCTCTCTCTCTCTCCCTCTCATTTCTTCTTACTCTCTCTCACTCATTTCCTTTCTCATTTTATTCATTCCTCTCATATCAAACTGAACACTTAAGTTTCCATCACCCAACTTCATCAAATCCTTCATAAAACTCACAAAACTCACATCTTTGAACACCTTTTGCCTCTTGGATGCCTTGGTTGTAAAGTTTGGATCTTTGAGTTCTTTTGTGTAGGTAATGATCTCTATATGTTCTTTATATATTTTTGTGTTGTGTAAACTTTTAGTTTTAGTTTAGATTGTCTAAAGTTAAGTTTTTGTGCAAATATCATATTTTTAGTGTCAATATATGTCATCTGTGATCTGTTGTGACCCGGAGAGTTTACTAGAAAACCAAACAATGTAGTTGTGTTATACCTGAGACCCTGAGTCATCACCTCAAGCATGAGACACCGTGCTCGGACCATGGCCGGCGACACAGAGGGGAATTCCGGCGACCTCGACTTGGTGGGAGAGTTGGGGTTTGGGTTTTTGTGGGTAGGAGTCTACAGTGGTTTAGGTGTGTTTGGTCTTGTTTGGTTGTTGAGTTTTCTCTCTATACAAAATCTAGGATCACATAGGTAGTTTCTTGTGTTTCGTCTACGCGCGATACGTTATACGACACAGACCGTGCGCTTTGTGTGATTTTGCTCTTGGGTTGGTTTCGTCGTGTCGCTATGCAGGTTAGCCACAATACGAATGCTTTTTTGTGTTGTTGCATCGGTCTAATGTAGTTTGTACGTGTTTTGGGTCTATTTCTAATATACACTTGTTTTATTGTTTTAATGTTGTAGGATCGCACGAGGGGACTTCGGGCGCTGTGAAGAAAGGTAAACAGGTGGCAGGCTTCACTTAGCCAGGAGCGTTGGTGAGTAGATTTAATATCTACAGGGGAATTGCCCGCATGGCGTTATGCGTCTGGGCAAGAGATGTTAATATTATCGCATATTCTATTTCATATATAGAGTTACGCATACACCCTACTGCTTAGTTAATTGTTGTGCTTGGACTAGTATCCTTAGGACACTGCACTATTATTGACGACTCATGTTGCACGAGCACAGATTTTATGCCACACACACCGTTAATAATTGCCATGACATGCACAACCCAAATATAGATATGATATTGTTTGGTTAGGGACATTGGGACATTGATTCATATTTCTTTATGCAGATGACATATAGCATACATTTATACCTACATGCTTACACATATGCCTTGACATGCTTACATGCTAGATACCAGATACCTATTGGGTATTGTACCATTAGCGATAGGTACATACACACATAATGACATAGCTACATGTATACCTTCCTATACCTTTATGTTTACACATATATCTGGCTTTAGCTACGTGTTTACCTTTATTGGATGTTATATAGACTTGGAGAAATTAGTAATCGCATGATATTTATATTAACTTGTTGCAGTTAAATAGCGGCTTTTCCATTATATGCTCGCATTTCAGTTTTATGTAGCGTATATTATATTCATGGATTTTCGCATTGAGATATGGATTTTTAATGATGTTTTCTGGATTTGAGGACTGTGGTTGTTTCATGAAATTATGCATTATTTGAAAAACCCGGTTTCTCTTGATATGATATTTCAGCATCCACCATGAGATTTATCAGTTCTGATATATAAATACCCCACACGGGGAAAGTAGGGGGCCGTTTGCGGGTACATGGTGGGGCCTGGAGGTACCCTAGGGCAAGAGTCGTGGAGTAAACGATGAGTTAGTGGGGGAACCATACTTTCCGGTGACAGTACCAATGACTCGGCGGTTATCGTGGGGATACCGACGGGAGTCATGTACGTATGGATACGTCGAAATACGAGGGTCGAAGCTGGGCACTCGGGTTTTCGGAATAGCATATGCTACGTACCTATCAGGGGCCAGTCGTGGTGACAGCACTTGATAGATCACTATTTTGTGTCGATGCTTGACACTTGGTTTTCATGATATTTTACTTCTATGTATATATAACTGTGGAATGAGACGCTGTTATATATGCATATATATATATATATATATATATATATATATATATTAGTTGAATGAGACGCTAATATATATGTATACTGTTCATACCATAATATTGCATTTTCTATTCCCCATTCTTATGCATTTTACAATGAAAACGGGTGCTTTTGACGCATGTCTGCTACATGTTACAGGTTATAGGTTCTTGGACAGAAAACAGTGAAAACGAGGTAAAGACGATGAAAAAGTGAATTTTAACCAATGAACAGAAGATCTTGATCAAGCCTACATAAGAAACAGTTCACAAAGCAAGGTTCAAGACGTCAACACAAAGCAACGGTTAAAAATCCACTACAAATATTCACTGAGGATCTGGAACCAATGTAGAAGCCCAATTGATAAAAATATTGAAGAATAAGAAAGCCCAGGAAGCCCAGAGCCTGCACCAGAATTTTCAGAGCCCAACTATTTCTTTTGGCCGCGGAACCGCGGCCAAACCAGGCCTTGGGCCACGGTTCCGCGGTGGGCTAAGGGGATTAGGAAATACAAATTTTACCAAAACTCTTTTGCTGCGCTGAAAAGATTTCCTGAGGGTATATTTGTAATTGTAGACATGCGGATCAAAATGTAACCTAGGGTTTCCTATTCTCTATAAATAGGAACTCAAATCATTGTATTTTCTTATGCCTCCCTTTAATGAATAAAATTTAGAAATCTTTTGGAGAGCATCGGTGTTTCTTCTCCATTCAGAAATTCAGATCTGACAAACCTGCATGGAAGATTGGAAGGATGCATCTGTAAGTAATTTTATTTCTTGTTCTACTTTAGATTTTAATTCCTTGCCTTAGATGTTAGCTTTGGGAAAGGCTTTTGAGAGATGAGATCTCTCATCCCTTTCTTACTCATCACATAGAATCTATAGGACTCCATGCATACATGCACATACCGCTCCCTACGGCACCCTATCCCTCGAGGTAGTGGTGATACCGTAGTATAAAGGCCCGGGTGTGATGTTTTCCATGGAGGTTAGGGTAAGGATCTCTAAAAGAAGGACAAGAACCTAGAGGAAGGAACACCTTCCCGAATGGATCCAATCCCCTTTATTGATAATTACCATAACTCCTCTTAAATCCTAATTTGGGTATAGAAAGCGTTGAGATTTATTTACATTTCCAAACCATTCCTAAACCTAACGCTAGCAAGATTTAGATCTAGATTAATTTAGTTTTTAGATAGAATCAATTTTTAGATTTAATAATCAACCGAACACCCTTCGGAATTAACTCGTAAGAACGAATCGGAAATTCACAAAATCCCTGTGGATCGACCCGTACACACCGGCTAGCTGCAAAGCGACGCCGTTCTTGATTGCGGTTACAAATATTTTTGATCTATCTTTTAGAAAGCGCAAGCACGCTGAATCCAACCAATCAAATGGCGCCGTCGCCGGGGATGGCGTAGAATTTTCTTTTCGTAATTTCGGGTTAATCATAAAATTTAAAAAAATCATAAAAATCTAAAAAACCCAAAAATTACAAAAATATATCAATTGTTATTTTTTGGAAAGGGTACTTTGTTGTTTGAAATTTTTGCAGGTACAAAATCGGATATGGAAATTTCCAGAAAGCAAAACAGAAAATAGAAGATCAGAACAGAGGAGAATTTCAGAAACAGAACAAAAGAAAAATTCTCCAGACGCGAGCAGTCCAGACCACCGCGATTCCGCGGCATTAGAAGCCTTCTGCCGCCCTTCCGCGCTCATCTGGTCAAGTCTCGGGATCTGCGCCGCCGTAGCCGCCACTTTTCCGCCGCGCCAAGCCGCTCATACCGCGGATCCGCGGTCCCCCTATGTTATCAGCTGGAGAAAATTGCACTGTAAGTTCCTCTTTTCTTGCTCTGGAAATCTAGATAAATATTTTCTGAAAAATTTCTGCAGGATTATGTGCGCTTTAAAAATCTTTTCCTTTCCAAAATAACAAATCTTGTGCAGGATTTTTGGGCCCCGCTTGAACTAAATTGATTGCAAGTAATATTTTGCAGTTGCATATCTTTTCTATAAAATATTTTGCTGTTGCATATCTTTTCTCTAAAAATCTTTTTGCAACAAAATTTTTCCAAATAAAGAGAAAGGAAGAAATTAATGAAAAATGAAAATAAAAAGGACAAATATTTTATAGAAAACTTGCAAAAATTTTTTAGCCCCAAATAAATCTTTGCACCATCCAACCTTCCTTCTTGTCTCCTTTCTTCTTCTAACATGGGTACCCCACATAAAAAACCATTAGCCGAACTTTGGTATCCCGAACCTAATTTTGCGTCATATGTCAATGTGTTCGGTAAATTTAAAAACGATCCCTCCATGCCTAAAAAATCTCTGAAAGATCACATAGAGGAGTCTAGGAGAAACAGTTTGACTTTTCAACCCACTTTGTGTCAACCTAGTCAACCTTTACCACCTACATATGTTGACACCACTTTTCCAAGTCCTTCTGTCACTCCTAGGCCGATGTCCATTGCTGAGCATATTGCTAAATCTCGCAGTCGATCTTTCACCCCTCTCCACTCATCTAGTTCTAGGGATCCGCACGATTATTCACCTTTTTATCCATATGTTGACCCTATCCCTATCCAACCACCCACTTCCTACCAGTCATACCCAACCTTCCCACCTTCACTAGACACTGTTTCGACACAGCCATTAGGGAGTTTCACATATCCAACCAATTTTGAATCTTTTACTGAAACCCCCTTACCACCAAAGTCTAGTTTGGAAGAAGCGTTGGAGGCGTATATCGCAGCAACAAACAAAATGGTTAGGAATGTGGAAGCGTCCGTGGCCACCCTTATGCAACCTAGTGAACCGGTAGCTAGTGTCCCGCTAGCCCCAAATTTTTCAATGTATGAGGCGGCTGTTGGACAGAGTGAGAATGAGAGAGGATTTCCAAATCAAACCTACCCTTACCCAATTGAAGTCCACAACTCCAGTTTTCCATCGATTGTCCCAAATGATTCACCAGTTGAAAATAAAAGTGAGTTGTGTGATTTTGTAGTGTTTGATTTGCCAGATTGTGAGGAACCCCTTTCGAGTGAAACCGCACCTAATCCTTTCGATCATTACACTTCCACTCTAGAACCTACATTGATAAACATCCATGCTTTTGAGGAGGTGTCTAAAGAAATTGACTTTCACTTGATTGAGGATATAGACGCCGGGAATATTTCGGATGATGAACCTGTCGATTTAATTGAAATTTTATGTTCAAATCATCATCCCGAGTTATTAAATGTTTCTCCCGAATCTCATATGCGTCTTGATTTTGATGATAATGGCATGGATGAGTTGAATATTGAGGAGAATTATGAGGATAATATTGAGGAGAGTGGTGAGGATCATATTAAGGTTGAATCATTTTTGTTTGATGTGTCGGATTTTCCAATTCATCCTCTTGAACCTTTACCTAAATCACCCTCCCTCCTTCCCATCGTTCCGACCCCGCTTGAAGACTGTGAGCTTGAAACCTTTTCCTTTGAATCTGACACAGATCTCACAGATGATAACACTTACGAGTGTTTCACTTTTTCGGACGATGTTGATGACTCACCGCCCGAGTTTGAGTCCTTTACATTTTCAGATGAGCCATCAGACTCGGTTGATTATAGTAGATTCGAACCATTACTGGAATCTTTCAAGTTCGAAACAGTTTACTACGGTGAGAAAGATACTATCCCTAATTCACTCCCTTTCGTCTTTCCCATTGTTCCGACCGAACAAATGACCGTTGCGCTTTCATCTCCTATACCAAGTTCAGCGTACCCATGTTTTCTTGCGAATCTTGAGGGATTTGATCCCATTTCTCGACGAGTAGATAGGTTAGCGCAATCGCTTATAACATATCGGTCATCACATATTGCGCTAATTTATTCACTAAATTTACACCCTCAAGATCGTACTCCACTTCCTTCTTCTTTTCGCCATTCTTCTCCCCCACCGAGACCATATTCTACCATTCTTCTTTCCACACGGTCTCGCGTGCTTCTCATTTTCTTGCACCAACTATACCATTTCCAAGATAAGATTTTTGAATGGTTGGTGCTAACTTTTGGCTTGTGCAAGGCCAAGCTTAAGTTTGGGGGAATCTTTGTATATATGTAAATATATTTTTGTTTTCTTTTTCTATAAAAAAATAAAAAAATTTCAAAACATTAAAAATACAAAAAAAATGTAAATAAATAAACAGGGGAGTGCCGACATTTTGACCCTCTTGGTTTAGCATGACAGTGAGGACACTGTCAAGTTCAAGTTTGGGGGTATGCTCGGTACGTCTTCTTCCTTCGCATTCATTTGTACATATTTTTGCATTTGCATACTTATTTGAAAACCCATAAAAATTTGAAAAATTTCAAAAATTATAAAAATTATTGTATTCAATTTTGGCTAATTGACTAGAGTTTGACAAATAGGTCAACTGGCTAGGAACAACTAGATCTTAGACTTAGTAAATTAAAAACCCTAAAAATAACCTTCCTTAGAGTTTAACGGTAGAAAGTATATGCCTTGTAGATTATTTAGAAATAGGCAAATTTTGGGTTCAGTTCTTGGGCTAAGTCGAAACGAAGGAAGAGTATTGATGTTCTTATTAGAGTATAAGTTTGAAAAATAGTTCATAGCTTAAATCTAAATTCTGAAAATGTATACCCTACAAATTGCACGTTCACGCACCTTGAAACTTGAAATAGTAGAAGAGACCTTGAAATGCTCATGTCTAAAGTCCTTAGTATGAAAAAGTGTGAATAAAGAAAAGAAAATGGACACTGGTTTTTGCGATTATTTAAGGCTGCAAAAATAGAAAAAATATTTAGCGAGGGTGCTTCATCACCTAGTGCCTTAGACCAACTGGTTTGGGAGTCACTGCTAAAGCCTTGGGTGTTGCAAAGACTAGGAAGTACGCTTTAAAGTGCAAACGCATTTTGTAATCGGTCGTTGGTACCTCAAGAAGTATTAACGGTCGCATGAAGGATGTGCAAGCAAATTTCATTTAAAAATTCACCTACTAATGAGTACTTTGGACAACAGACGAGAGTATGATTGCTTGATTTGAATTTCCAAGTGTAGGGGTGATTTATACACACACGTGGGGATATGTGATTGGGATTTAGATAAGAGAAAGGAGTGAAGAATAGAACTTGTATCTTTAGTAAGGGTTGATAGAAATTCCTAAGTGGAGATGGAACCCTAGAAGGAAAACTTAGGAAATGCCGAAAGCTAAGTATGTCTACAGGATATATATAATCTTAAGTTAAATAATGAGGAAGTGTGAAGAATACGGGTAGATAATTTGCGGGTCGACGATAATAGAATTCCTTGTTAGAAAACCTAATTGGAGATCAAAAGTCAATGGGCCGAGTTGATAGGATTTTGTGGGTGTAATCCGCTGAAAACCCTCAGGAGACAACACTCCTCCTACTAGGGACACCTAGAGGTTTAACGGCTTGTTGCACGAGCTCAGTGCAATCGCGTTTCCCTGCGAAAGTGCGGTTAGGTTTTTTGTAGTGAATAAAAAATAAGTTTGCTCGAGGACGAGCAAAAGATAAGTTTGGGGGTATTTGTTCATACCATAATATTGCATTTTCTATTCCTCATTCTTATGCATTTTACAATGAAAATGGGTGCTTTTGACGCATGTCTGCTACATGTTACAGGTTACAGGTTCTTGGACAGAAAACAGTGAAAACGAGGTAAAGACGATGAAAAAGTGAATTTTAACCAATGAACAGAAGATCTTGATCAAGCCTACATAAGAAACAGTTCACAAAGCATGGTTCAAGACGTCAACACAAAGCAACGGTTAAAAATCCACTACAAATATTCACTGAGGATCTGGAACCAATGTAGAAGCCCAATTGATAAAAATATTGAAGAATAAGAAAGCCCAGGAAGCCCAGAGCCTGCACCAGAATTTTCAGAGCCCAACTATTTCTTTTGGCCGCGGAACCGCGGCCAAACCAGGCCTTGGGCCGCGGTTCCACGGTGGGCTAAGGGGATTAGGAAATACAAATTTTACCAAAACTCTTTTGCTGCGCTGAAAAGATTTCCTGAGGGTATATTTGTAATTGTAGACATGCGGATCAAAATGTAACCTAGGGTTTCCTATTCTCTATAAATAGGAACTCAAATCATTGTATTTTCTTATGCCTCCTTTTAATGAATAAAATTTAGAAATCTTTTGGAGAGCATCGGTGTTTCTTCTCCATTCAGAAATTCAGATCTGACAAACCTGCATGGAAGATTGGAGGGATGCATCTGTAAGTAATTTTATTTCTTGTTCTAGTTTAGATTTTAATTCCTTGCCTTAGATGTTAGCTTTGGGAAAGGCTTTTGAGAGATGAGATCTCTCATCCCTTTCTTACTCATCACATAAAATCTATAGGACTCCATGCATACATGCACATACCGCTCCCTACGGCACCCTATCCCTCGAGGTAGCGGTGATACCGTAGTATAAAGGCCCGGGTGTGATGTTTTCCATAGAGGTTAGGGTAAGGATCTCTAAAGGAAGGACAAGAACCTAGAGGAAGGAACACCTTCCCGAATGGATCCAATCCCCTTTATTGATAATTACCATAACTCCTCTTAGATCCTAATTTGCGTATAGAAAGCGTTGAGATTTATTTACATTTCCAAACCATTCCTAAAGCTAACGCTAGCAAGATTTAGATCTAGATTAATTTAGTTTTTAGATAGAATCAATTTTTAGATTTAATAATCAACCGAACACCCTTCGGAATTAACTCGTAAGAACGAATCGGAAATTCACAAAATCCCTGTAGACCGACCCGTACTCACCGGCTAGCTGCAAAGCGACGCCGTTCTTGATTGCGGTTACAAATATTTTTGATCTATCTTTTAGAAAGCGCAAGCACGCTAAATCCAATCAATCATATACATAATAATTCATATACCTCATCATAATTATTCATGCAAATTTACTTAGGATATATGAGAAATTACTTGAAATTTACTTTGGGATATAGGAGATTCATTTGATATTGGATACATGATATATATGAGATTGCTGATTTCGTGCATTCAGGACTTGTGAGACTTATATGATATGAGAGCCAATTTGGGGGATGATTTGAGGAAATTGGGATTTGGATTGTCTTGATGGATTTTGATCCTACCACGATGTCAGGATTCCGTGGAAATGACATGTTTCACCCCATACTCCACATTTATTGTTTATGCACTGCTTCATGTATTAGTTGTACCTGTTAGTGTACCTTTCATGACTGTTGCATTTACATACTTCATATTATATGCATTGCTACATGTGTTAGTTGTACTTGCTAGAGTATCTTTCAAGACTGTTGCATATATACATTTTCATATCATTATTACATGATTATTGCATACCGATTGTCATATTATTGCTTCATGTAGTTGTAGTAACCGTTAGTGTACCTTTCATGTCTATTGCATTCATATGAACTTTTACTGCTATTAGCTTACATATGATAGATTCGCGCTGTACGTGCATACTTGCGATTACCTGCATATGTTATTTTCTTTTCACGAGTTGGCAACTCACCCCCGTTGTGCCACAGTTTGTTTTGCAGGTTGTTTCACAGAGTAGTCGAGGCAGGCTATTCATCTATCATATCATCTTTTGTAGCGGATACCGCTTCAGCTCACAGTATGCAGTTTTGCTTGGGTGGGTTTTGCGGTTATCCTAAGTTATTTGTTGTATATTCGTTGTATCCATGTACTCTCCATCTACCATTATTTTCTATGACTTAGAGACTTGATGTGAGGACGATCTTATAAATTTTGGTGACTAGGATGTCTTTTATGCAGTTTTACTTATATCGTCTTTTATTTCTTCGCTACGGCGTCGTATATCTGTAGTGGTGGTTGTTTTCCGTCTTTGGGCGTGTTTTTGCTCCTGTTTGGGTATGCTTTTCTTATATTTATGTTGTCCCATTTTTGGGGCTGGTTTTTATAAAGGAGGTGCTGCCAAAATTTTAAAGGAAATAAAGATACACTTTTAAAGTATTTGGGTTGAGATTCAAAGGTTTTGAAAATGCTATTATCACTTTCTTACTACTTTTGATAGTTTAGATTGTTGGGTTTTCGGCTTACTTAAATTGCGTTACGCCTGTAGACGCTGCGTAGTTTAAGGGCCGTCACAAGCCAATTTCCGGTTGTGACACTACCATGCCAATTTAAAATTTATTAGAGTGCTAATGAAACCTAACCTAGGATCTAGCTAGAGTGAATAGACAATATAAAGCATGTAATCAAACATTACAATTAGAGAACAAGGAAGACAACCTTTGTAGACCGGTCTTTCACTTCTAAAGCTCCGTGTAGAAGTCCCTTCACTGCAAGTAGAGATCTCCCGAACTCTAGTATGGTTTCCCTTGAAGAAATGAACAACCTTGCTCGAAGTCTTCGAGGCCGAAGATGATCTACGTCGAGGAGACTCAAACCTAAGCTACCTCTTCACTATGTGATGAACTTTGTGAAGAGAACACCCTAACTAAATGGCTAATAGTAGAGGATGGTGAAGTAGAAAATGGTCTCACTTTAGATTTAATTTTCTCACTCATATTCACCATTTTTCATGAAGCTAGAAAACTAGAGGAAGGAGATGAAGAAAACAACTCAGGAAAAAAACTAAGTGGTGAATGGCAACCATGGATGGGTTAGTATCATATACTAACCATTGTAGAGACTTAACTATGGCTTAATTATAATGGTTGGGTTTAAAATATCTCAAGTGGACTTGGTCAAATGATCTACATGCTTCGACAAGCTTACAAGCCATGACAAAATACTACTTATTTTGAATTACTTAATCCATTAAAAACCCTACATTACATGTAAGCATGGTGTAAGTCACACACACACCCAAGTTGCATGTATCATCAAGCTTGACACATGTAAGTCCACGTTGCCCACCCCGGTTCTTACGGGGAGGCGGAAAACGGAATAATAATCGAATTTTTATGACTTTCGGCAACATGGACTAGACAAAGAAGGATCTTTGCTAAAAAAAAAACAAGCTAAATCTAACTAGAAACTAGCTAAGTGCTAGAAAGGTTATACCTTGGGCTTTATGTCCTTCTCTCCTTGCTCTTTGGAGTAGTGGAAGGAGGTCACCTTAGTCGTCTTCTCCCGTCAAAGAAAGATCCACCCGAAAGCCTCAACCTTTGGCTTCAACTCCAAGCTAGAAGTAACTACGGTGCAAGATGTGCTAATCCTTGAACCCTAGATGAGAGTAGAGATTATCAAGAAGGGGTTTTTCTCAAGCTCAAGTGTTTCTCAACACATGAGAGGGGAGAGCTTGAGGGAGAGGAAGAACAAGAGAGAGAAAGTAAATGATAGAATGAGAATAAAATAAACCATTCTCACATATATGTGTGAATTATTGTAATTAGATAATTAGTGAGATAATTGTCATGGCTTAATCAAGACATGACCATTATCATTTCATTTTTAATGCAAATTGCAAGGATCAAAGAGCAACTTCCAAATGAAATGATGATGTTCAAAGAGTCAACCAAGGTCAACAAGTCAAGAAGGTCAAATGGTCAACAACCATAACCATGCACAATTATTAAACTAATATCAATTAACCATAATTCACACATCAGCATTAGGGTTAATAAAAATGACAATGGTTATTAACCCTAATCAAAGTCCTCTCCCTCCGTCTCAAGAAACTGTGCATACGCACCCGTATTCGTGATCCGAGGAACACGAATAAAATGAGAAAAACCAATCCCAAATCATATACTAGTATCCGGCTTAAACCAAAGCCCGCTAGTATAAGCTGTCCGGACAGCAAACGTGCACAAGTGCGCGGATGTGAACGAACCCTGTCGGAAAACCATACGACCTCTACTCATTTTGCCTAAAGGCGAATAGCTCTCTGTGTGGGACTCTAAAGACTCGACACTACGCTGGCAGTGGGTTTAACCACAGACCGCAAGCGGCACTAGCTGTACGTAACGGTCCCCAGGTAGATGTCGATAAGAAGACTGACGAGGTGAACCCCATCTGAACTCCTACTAGTCCGGTCTGTTCGTCTGATACATCGCATGGCGGGCCTAAGGGGGCGGAGAACGTCAGTCCCCTAATAGCGGTACAAGTTGTGTCGGAGTGTAGCCCAGAACACCCTGAGATAACACTGGAAACCTACCAGTATATCTCGCTTTCCCTGGCCAGGGACTACTCGTGTAATGGCTCTCCTGGACACAGCGCGATGTCAACCCCCAATACCGGGAGAGACGAATCCTGTCTAACCGTCACTGCCTCCAAGTGCTTCAGGACTGCACCCAAAAACTACCTGTTTGCACGACTCCTTTGAGCCGTGGTAGGGTAGTAATCAAAGTGCAGTGGGAACACACTCGAGGCGAAGTGATAGTGTCAAGTCAGCGGACTAAGCTGTACTCATGTCACCTGGGAACTGATAACCGACGATAGGTATAATACCAACCAACAGTTCCCGACGAGTCCTGTCCAGTGTACACGTAACCTAACGAGCACCCGCATACTATCTCAAGTACGACGTACTGACGGCTGTGGGACAGACCGTCTCCCACACTGGGATGAGAAGCGCATACGCTAGTCTACTCCGGAGTATCGATGCCCTGTCTCGATAGTCCAACGACTAGGGACCTATATAAGGATGTGCTTATAGATCACCCAGCTCCCACGAGTGTGAGCGCCATCACAACGCTGGTAATCAAGCAAAGATCCTAAGGGCTCTACTAATATGTATATCAGCTATATGCTAAAAGAAACACATGCACATATTAAAGCAGAGACAAACCAAGTAGCAAACTACCATTTCGAGCAAGATTGTATATACAACTGTTTATATCCCAAGCTTCCATCAAGTAATATACAAACTAGTATGATACAGTAATGGCCTCTAGGGCATATACACTAACAATCCCCCACTTGCAATAAGGCCATGTACTGGCGTATCGAAGACCTATCATCTCCATCATCCGCTCGAACTGAGTCTGGGGCAAGGCCTTGGTGAATGGATCTGCTGTGTTATCTTCTGAAGCAACCCTCCGAAACACGATCTCCTGGCGATCCACGATCTCCCTGATCAGGTGATACCGCCTTAAGATGTGTCTGGATTTCTGATGGGACCTGGGTTCCTTCGCTAAAGCTATAGCCCCGTTGTTGTCGCAATAAAGAGGTATTGGGTCAACAATGGACGGAACCACCTGAAGTTCTTTCAAGAACTTCCTTATCCAGACAACTTCTTTTGCGGCATCAAATGCAGCGATGTATTCCGCTTCCATAGTCGAGTCAGCAACGGTTTCCTGTTTGGAGCTCTTCCAACACACCGCCCCTCCATTGAAGGTGAAGACAAAACCCGACATGGACTTGGAATCATCCTTGTCACTCTGGAAGCTGGAGTCAGCAAAGGCCTCAATCTGGAGGTCTTTTCCGCCATACACAAAGAACATATCCTTAGTCCTTCTCAGGTACTTGAGAATGTTCTTTACTGCTATCCAATGTTTCTCCCCAGGGATTGACTGATACCTGCCTACCACACTCAGTGCATAAGCCACATCCGGTCTGGTACACAACATCGCATACATTATAGAGCCTACCGCAGAAGCGTAGGGTATAATAGACATGCGATCCCTCTCCAAAGCAGTCTTGGGAGACATCTCTTTGGAGAGGGTGATCCCGTGACAAGCCGGTAGATTACCGCGCTTGGAATCTTCCATACTGAATCTCTTTAGTATGGTGTCGATGTACCTGGACTGCGAAAGTCCTAATATCCTCTTGGATCTCTCACAGTAGATCCGGATACCCAGAATGTATGAGGCATCACCCAGGTCTTTCATAGAGAACCTGTGTGACAAGAACCCCTTGACAGATTGTAGCATAGGAATGTCATTTCCTATTAAGAGAATGTCATCCACGTATAAAACGAGGAATACTACAGTTCTCGGTACAAATCTACAATAGTTGCATGGTTCATCTGGATTTTTGATAAAGCCAAATTCCTTGACCGTCTCATCAAAACAGATGTTCCAACTCCGCGATGCCTGCTTTAGTCCATAAATGGACTTCAGCAATTTGCACACCTTTCCGCTGCTCCCACTCTGAATGAAACCCTCTGGCTGATCCATATAGACACACTCCTCTAAATGTCCATTTAGAAAAGCTGTCTTTACGTCCATCTACCAAATCTCATAATCGTGGAAGGCAGCAATGGCAAGGAGGATCCGAATGGATTTCAGCATAGCTACTGGAGAAAAAGTTCGTCATAGTCCAAACCAGGTCGCTGACGAAAACCCTTTGCAACCAGTCTAGCTTTATAGGTCTCAACCTGTCCATCTACACCAATCTTCCTTTTGAAGATCCATTTGCATCCTACGGGGTTTACCCCATCTCGAGCAATGTCCAACGTCCATACTTTGTTGGTGTACATGGACTCCATTTCGGTCCGCATTGCATCCAGCCATTTTACCGAGTCGACACTCTGAATGGCTTGCTGGAAGCTAGTAGGATCATCACAATCTATGATGCAATCCTCTCTATCCCCGTCAATGAGAAAACCGTAGTATCTCTCGGGCGGATGAGACTGCCTAGTACTCCTGCGGAGTGGCGTGGGAATGTCCTGATCTTTCGAACCCTCTGGTTCTACTAAGCTTTCAGTAATAACTTGTGGTTCTGGAATTTCTTCCAGTTCTATTGCGCTCCCACTTATTTCTTTTTCTAAGAACTGATGTTCCAGAAAATGGGCATTACGAGAAACAAGGACTTTTTGTTCCTCTCCGTAATAGAAAAGATACCCCTTGGAGTTCTTTGGGTATCCCACAAACTTGCACAGTACTGAGCGTGCCTCGAGCTTGTCCGCATGCTGCTTTTTGACATAAGTTGGACATCCCCAAATCTTCAGGTATTGAAGATAGGGTTTCTTCCCACTCCATAACTCATATGGTGTGGTAGGCACAGTCTTAGTGGGAACTCGGTTCAAAAGCTATGCAGCTGATTCTAGCGCATATCCCCAGAACGATCGCGGCAACTCAGTGTTACTCATCATGGACCGTACCATATCCAATAGGGTTCGGTTCCGTCTCTCCGATACACCGTTATGTTGTGGAGTGTATGCAGGAGTAAGCTGAGAGATAATTCCATTCTCTTTTAAGTAACCAAGGAACTCGGCACTCAAGTATTCACCACCTCGATCAGATCTCAGTGCCTTGATAGTTTTTCCTGTTTGTTTTTCTACTTCATTCTTATATTCCTGGAACTTTTCAAAAGCTTTGGATTTATGCTTCATCAAGAAGACATGTCCGAACCTTGAGAAATCATCCGTAAAAGTAATGAAGTAAGAATAACCGCTTCGTGCATGTGTAGACATTGCACCGCACACGTCGCTGTGTACGAGTCCCAAGAGCTCGCTCGCTCTTACTCCGTGTCCAGTGAACGGAGTCTTTGTCATCTTTCCTTTGAGAAATGATTGACAAGTTGCATACGATTGATATTCGAACGGATCCAAATATCCTTCTGCATGTAACTTAGTCAACCTTCTCTCATTGATGTGACCCAGTCTACAATGCCATAAGAAAGTTTTTTTGGTTTCTGGAGACTTTCTTTTGTGTGTATTCTGGACATTGAAAATCTGTGGTTGGTTTAAAACGTATATACCGTTGTTCAATGTACCTGACCCAATTAAAACTTGATTAAGGTGAATGTTCACTACATTACTTACAAATGCAAATTCATAACCTTCTTTAGATAATAAAGATACATAAATGATATTACAGGTTGCATTTGGTACATAATAACAACTATGCAAAACCAAAAAGTGTCCATCTGACAATCCCAGGTGATAGTCCCCCACGGCCTCAGCATCCATGCTAGCACCGTTTGCAACTCTGAGGGTCATGTCACCTGCCTTCAAAACTCTACGCTTTCTCAACGCCTGCAAAGAATTACAAATATGAGATCCTGATCCGGTATCCAATACCCAGGAAGTAGAGTTTATTGATAGACAGTTTTCAATAACATACACACCTGAAGCTGAAGCTGCAACTCGCTTCAAATCCTGTGTTCTGGCTTTCCAAGCCTTGCAATCCTGTTTCCAGTGACCACTTTTGTGACAATAGAAGCATTCTTCCTTCCCCACCAGCTTTCCCGCTATCTTTGTTGCTTTTCCTTTTCCCTTCGTATCCACTTTACTGACACCGCCTCTTGGTTTGGCGGGGGCTTTCTTCTTCTTACCCTTGGCTTTCGCCCTGGATCTAGAAGAGGAAGATCCTCCTACAAACAAAGTGGATGTCTCCCTACCTTTCTGTAGGGTGCCCTCAGTACTCCTCAACATGTTCAGAAGTTCGGAAAGTTCAACCTCCTTTCCTTGCATGTTGAAGTTAAGGATAAACTGGGCGTAAGTGGAAGGAAGGGACTGGAGAATCAAATCAGTATAGAGTTCATTCTCCAACGTGGTCCGAAGGTCCGCGAGCTCCTCAATGTAGCTAATCATCTTCAGCACGTGTTCCGCTACCGATGTTCCGACGGCCAACCTTGCCGAAAACAACTTCTTCGACACTTCGTATCTTGCGATACGAGACTGTTCTCCATACAGTTCTTTTGTATGAAAAAATATGGACTCTAGGTCCATATTCTCGTGCCTCCTCTGATGTTCGTTGTCCATCGAGGCTAGTACGAGGCATTTGGCCTTCGCGCAATCTATTTCCCCGGTCTTGTAGATTTCCCTATCTACGACACTGGTTTTGGGACCTGGGACAGGGGGAACTTTGGTGGTAAGGACATACCCCAACTTGTCATAAGTGATTTCCATCTTGACATTCCTGAGCCAATCTTTGTAGTTTGGCCCTGTCAATATGTTTTTATCTAGTAATAACTTAAGTCCGGTCATGTTGAATGGTCGCAGCAATTAGGAGAGAGAAAAGAAACACTTTAGCATGATGCTCTTGCAAGTTTAGAGTGGTTTTTAATTTGTCTAAACTGGATGGCTCCCACTGTCTCTCGAATCCCTTCTCAAACCGTAAAGAAAGGATTAGTCAGGATCAATCCCACCGTACAATACTTGCTTAACCGTTCAGCCAGGCCAGTGTCGGTACTTCGAGGGAGGTTTTCCAACGCTTTCGCGAAGTTCCTTAATTAAGTAACCTCTTTTCCCTGTGGGCGTAGCCCCGCTAACACCTTTCTAGACACCTACTAAGTTTATAGCATTGATCGTTAAGTGGGAGTTTTCCCGAGGAGTAGCATATACTCACAGTAGGATCGGGATCCAAATATCACCGTGTGATAAAACCGAAGGAATCCTACCAGAATTATCATACTCCAAATGGTATGCAGCGCTAGCAAGTTTCAGTACTTATGAAACTCCCGATGTGGATTTTTGCCCCATGCTCTTATGACCTTGGCGTGAGGTCAAAATGTCATAAGTCACATGTCATGTTCTTCCCATCATTATCCTGGTTAATTTGAACCCACCCTTACCTACCCTTGACGTATGCCAAAATGGCAGTACGACTGTCTCAAACCAACGCATTCTATCTATGCAATAGATAAATATCCGGCAGCTACCAATCACTATGCCTTGGCGTGAGGTCAAAATACATAGCTTGAATACTACCGTATATTTAACTGAAATGATGGAGGGCTATGGATGGTTTTGGCGAAACCGTGAACGTAGTGAACTTGATATAATCGATGGAACGAGATAGCTTTTAAAAGGAGTGGTTCAAGCTCCGCGTTTAAAAGTTTAGTTTTTGAAAAGAACCGAGTGGTTTTCAAAGTGTTCCAATCGACTTTTACTTGGTTTATTTTCTTGCATTAGTTATTTTAATGCGTCCCATCATTTAATCCTACTATTGCAGAAAAAAACCAAAATATGACGTACGCTTATGCCATTCGCATTCGCCACGGGGCCCCGTCATCAACCGTTAGGTTACTTAACTAACGACAGAGCGGGGGATGGGCTAGCGCGGCTATAAAACATAAGCAACGCCTAAATAGTTATCATATATAAATATATAGCAATGATAGACATTACAGATCACAGATGAATACATTGGATATACTAGGAATCCACAATCCGTTCGAGCCTGCAACGAAAAGCGGATTACACGGTCGCGGTGAATAGCCAATACCCCACCCAAGACCCCTACGGGTGCGGCAAACTACCCGCCAAGTATCCGAAGCTAAGCAACCCCCCTCAACACCGTGAGTAGGCCACTCGGCACTTCGAGATACCCGGTAGTTTGTGCACCCCCTCCATGGGTCTATCCTAGGAGCAAAAACAGTAAAAAGAATTATACAATGACGGCTACAACCCCGACCTGGTTGTGCGGCCAACCAAATAATAATATTACATCAATTTACATATTACAATGAATGAAAGAAAAAGCAACACTCATCTCACATCCACCCAGGCTATTGACCCGCGACAGTCCAACGCATTCATATATACATACCATCATCAAACACAGATCACAGATATGTATAACCCCGACTAATCGACATATAGCGATTAGCCGACGTTCAATACATATAAACATCACAGATATAACCTTTTAGTCAAAGTGTATTGAAGTTCGAAAAAAAATACGGATTTATAGGCCCCCAAAAACAAATTTCTATTCTGGAAAATCTGGGCACATATAAACCATCTTAAAAATCCTAAAACCAAGCCAGAAATACACTGCACCAAACTCGACCCCGAGACGAGCCAAGACGGCCGCGGTTGCGCGGCAATAGCTTGCTATTGGCGCGGAACCGCGACTCTTTGGTCGAATTACTGGATCGTTTTTGGTGGCTTTCTTCACAAAACCCTGAGATGATTTTTGGAGTATGATTTATTTTGTTTTGAACAGAAAAAATTTTGACAGAAACTTAGGGTTTTGAAAACTCGGTTTTTCGATTTTTCCGATTCGAACTTCGATACACTTTACTACCTAGCTAGTTTATGTTTAGTTAGGCTCTGATACCACTGTAAGTCCACGTTGCCCACACCGGTGCTTACGGGGAGGCAGAAAACGGAATAAAGATCGAATTTTTATGACTTTAGGCAACATGGACTAGACAAAAAAGGATCTTTGCTAAACAAAAACAAGCTAAAGCTAACTAGAAACTAGCTAAGTTCTAGAAAGGTTATACCTTGGGCTTTATGTCCTTCTCTCCTTGCTCCTTGGAGTAGTGGAAGGAGGTCACCTTAGTCGTCTTCTCCCGTCAAAGAAAGATCCATCCGAAAGCCTCAACCTTTGGCTTCAACTCCAAGCTAGAAGTAACTAGGGTGTAAGAAGTGCTAATCCTTGAACCCTAGATGAGAGTAGAGATTATAAGGAAGGGGTTTTTCTCAAGTTCAAGTGTTTCTCAACACATGAGAGGGGAGAGCTTGAGGGAGAGGAAGAACAAGAGAGAGAAAGTAAATGATAGAATGAGAATAAAATAAACCATTCTCACATATATGTGTGAATTATTGTAATTAGATAATTAGTGAGATAATTGTCATGGCTTAATCAAGACATGACCATTATCATTTCATTTTTAATGCAAATTGTAAGGATCAAAGAGCATCTTCCAAATGAAATGATGATGGTCAAAATGTCAACCAAGGTCAACAAGTCAAGAAGGTCAAATGGTCAACAACCATAACCATGCACAATTATTAAACTAATATCAATTAACCATAATTCACACATAAGCATTAGGGTTAATAAAAATGACAATGGTTATTAACCCTAATCAAAGTCCTCTCCCTCCGTCTCAAGCAACTGTGCATACGCACCCGTATTCGTGATCCGAGGAATACGAATACAATGAGAAAAACCAATCCCAAATCATATACTAGGATCCGGCTTAAACCAAAGCCCGCTAGTATAAGCTGTCCGGACAGCAAACATGCACAAGTGCGCGGATGTGAACGAACCCTGTCGCAAAACCATGCGACCTCTACTCATTTTGCCTAAAGGCGAATAGCTCTCTGTGTGGGACTCTAAAGACTCGACACTACGCTGGCAGTGGGTTTAACCACAGACCGCAAGCGGCACTAGCTGTACGTAACGGTCCCTAGGTAGATGTCGATAAGAAGACTGACGATGTGAACCCCATCTGAACTCCTACTGAGCCTGTATGTGACAGTCTCCATACAGTCCGGTCTGTTCGTCTGATACATCGCATGACGGGCCTACGGGGCGGAGAACGTCAGTCCCCTAATAGCGGTACAAGTCGTGTCGGAGTGTAGCCCAGAACACCCTGAGATAACACTGGAGACCTACCAGTATATCTCGCTTGCCCTGGCCACGGACTACTCGTGTAATGGCTCTCCTGGACACAGCGCGATGTCAACCCCCAATACCGGGAGAGACGAATCCTGTCTAACCGTCACTGCCTCCAAGTGCTTCGGGACTGCACCCAAAAACTACCTGTTTGCACGACTCCTTTGAGCCGTGGTAGGGTAGTAATCAAAGTGCAGTGGGAACACACTCGAGGCGAAGTGACAGAGTCATGTCAGCGGACTAAGTTGTACTCATGTCACCTGGGAACTGATAACTGATGATAGGTATAATACCAAACAACAGTTTCCGATGAGTCCTGTCCAGTGTACTCGTAACCTAATGAGCACCTGCATACTATGTCAAGTACGACGTACTGACGGCTGTGGGACAGACCGTCTCCCACACTGGGATGAGAAGCGCATACGCTAGTCTACTCCGGAGTATCGATGCCCTGTCTCGATAGTCCAATGACTAGGGACCTGTATAAGGATGTGCTTATAGATCACCCAGCTCCCACGAGTGTGAGCGCCATCACAACGCTGGTAATCAAGCAAAGATCCTAAGGGCTCTACTAATATGTATATCTGCTATATGCTAAAAGAATCACATGCACATATTAAAGCAGAGAAAAACCAAGTAGCATACTACCATTTCGAGCAAGATTGTATATACAACTGTGAATATCCCAAGCTTCCATCAAGTGATATAGAAACTAGTATGATACAGTAATGGCCTCTAGGGCATATACACTAACAACACAAAGTATGTACACAAATATATATCACATATACACTTTGTGCACAATCAAGTGAGAAAAGTAACCTTAAGTGAGCCGATACTAGTCAATGTAAATTAATATATCAAATATGTAATTATAAACTAGATTATCAAATCAACACTTGATTTAATAATCCGGCTATATCTCATATAACCGACTAATCTCATGTGTATCAACTTACCGAATCAACACTTGATTCGATAACCCGTCTATATCACATATAACCGGCCGATATCACATATCGAGTGATTGGAATACCGTATCACATACACGTATCAATCTCGGTCCGACACATATCACATATGTGCTCCTACTCTGTTTCGCCTGAGCCAAGAAACCTCTATGTAGGACTCTAAAGACTTGTCAATACGCCGGCAGTAGGTGATGATCATATCAAACACCCACAAGCCGCAAGAGGCCTGCTAAACGTAACGGCCACCCGAGTTTTGAGCGATCAGAAGATCAACAAGCAAGCTTTCTCATACTCCTGTGAATCCAATCAGTAACACTACCGTACAGTCCGGTCTCTTCGTCTGATATGTCTCATATCTCGCCTAGGGGTGGTAAACGTCAGACCCCAATAGCGTGATAAGTTATGCCAATATAAGGTCCATAACGGGTCGAGAAACTACTGATAACACTTAACAATAAATCTCATCTACCCTGGCCAAGGATTTCCGGTTATGGACAGTCGGGCATAGCCCAACATCAACCCCCAATACCGGGAGAGACGAATCCCCTCATATCGCTCATTGCCTCCATGTGACTTAGGACTGTAGCCAAAAACCATATGTTTGCACGACTCAGTAGAGCCGTGGTAGGGTGGAAATAAAGCACAGTTGGAGACACGCAAGACTCTATGACAATCTCTGATCGACATACTAACTTATACTAGTGTCACCAGAGAACTGCTATCTGACGTGAGGTATAATACCATCTAGGAGTTCTCGGCGAGTCTGTTCAGTATACCCAGTCTCCACTGAGCTCCCGTATACCATCTCTGATGTCAAACACCAATGGATATAGGATCATCCATCGCCCATCACATGGGTCCAGAAGCTATACGCTAGTCTACTCTAGAATATCGATGCCCTGTCTCGATATTCCCACGACTAGGAACAATTGAAGGATGAACTCATAGACTGCCCAGACCCAACTAGTATGATCTACATCATAATCCCGGTAGTCAAGTACACATCCTAAGGGCTTTATCAACATGTAACAGAGAGACAGTAAGTGTACATGTTCATATAAAGAGCAACCAGATAGTGTACTATCATGTCGAGCAAGAAAGTCCTCCCTATATATGTCCCAACATCCACTATAATATACATCACATGTACAATAATGGCCTCTAGGGCATACATACAACTAACATGATGATCCACAGAGGGGTGCTCAAGTTGCCGGATTCCGTGAAGTGCTAGGTAGCCCATTCACTTTGTTGATTGGGGTTGCCTCACTTCCGGGATTTGCGGGTAACTTGTCGCACTCGTAGGGGTCTAGGTCCTTTATTGCATGGGCTATACACATGACCGGGGAACATCGGGTTTCATTTTCATCTCAAATGAAACCACTCCTAGATTATCCGTTATTCTGTGTTGCTTATAGCTTTTCTGTGATGTTGCTTATATCATGCCTGAGATGAATGGTTATATATTTATATATATACTAGTATATGCTGCATATGTTTTGCATCCGCGCAAGTCCAGCCCCCGCTCTACCGTTAGTTAAGTAACCTAACGATGCATGATGGGGCCCCGTGGCGAATGCTGATGTCATATACGTACATTGTATTTTGGTTTTTTCTGGTGTGATAGGAATTAATTGATGTGACCTCATTAATTTTGATTAATGTAAGGAAAAATAAACCTAAAAGGTGTTGTCGGAAAAAATTTCAAAAAACTATAGTCATACTCTTTCGCTTTGCATAGTGGTAATCGGTTAGGAATATCCAGCACCACATTCGAGGAGGCAAGAGCCTAGATACCTTCACGGGGAGTGACATCTTGAGTAAAAGTTTATGTTACTGTAGATTACTCGGTTTTCTTCAAAACCACTAGTTTTCAAAAGCGGAGCCTAAAACACTCCTTTTCAAAAACTACTCGGTTCCTTCAACGATATCAAGTTCATTACGTTAAAGGGGTTTTCGCCAAAAGCCCTGCCGTAGCCCTCCGTCATTTCATACAAGTATCACCTAGTATTCATACTATGTTGGCCTACGTCAAGGCATAGTGAATGGTAGCCGGGTAAGACTTATTTGCTGCATAGATATGCGATTATTTAGGATGGTCGTACCCATAGGACTCGGTTTTCCCAGACCGCTAGTGTGAAAATCACTCACTCTAAGGTGTTTGAACTTGTTTATAAAGTTCACGATCCGTGTCGTATAACGTATCGCGCGTAAACGTAACACAAGAAACGACCCATGTGATCTCAGATTTTGTATACAGAGAAAACTCAACAACCAAACAAGACCAAACACACCTAAACCACAGCAGACACCTACCGGCAAAAACCCAAACCCCAACTCTCCCACCAAGCCGAGGTCGCCGGAATTCCCCTCTGTGTCGCCAGCCATGGTCCGAGCAGGGTGTCTCGTGCTTGAGGTGAAGGCTCAGGGTCTCAGGTACAACACAACTACTTTGTTTGGTTTTCTTGTAAACTCTTCGGGTCACCGCAGATCACAGATGTCACAAACGACACTAGAAATACGATATTTGCACATAAACATAACATTAAACATTCTAAACTAAAACTACAAGACTACACAACACTAAAACAATATAAAGAACAGCTAGAGATCATTACCTAACCAAAAGAACTCAAAGATCCAAGCTTTGCAAGCTCCAAGGCATCCAAGAGGCAAATCAAGACACAAGATGTGATTTTTGTGAAGGATTTGATATCGTTTTGTGGAAGAAATGAAAGTGTTCAGTTTAAGGGTGAGAGGAATGAGGGAAATGAAAAGAGATAGAGAAATGAGAGAGAGTTAATGATAAAGAGAGAGGGAGGTGAGTGTAGGGTGAGAGGTAAGTGCACCCTTAGCATTAATTCTCCATTAATGCTTTCACACCTGTCACGACCCGAAAAGTACGGAGCATGACTGGCACTTAAATTACGTAACTTCTTGAGGCGTACGTAATCTAAGTAAGCCAAAACCCAGAAATCAAAACCAAATAAGCAGCAGAGTGAAGGAAAACCAATTTATTGAAAGCGATATTAATCAAATAAGTCACATGAAGCGTTTTAAAAGCAACATACATTTTTCCGAAAATTTCGGCAGAGTCTCCTTTGTAAATACTGGCCCCCAAACGGGTAAAAAACAGGAATATATCAATAACATGAAATAAGGCATCCCCAAGCAGGAGCTAGCTCTTCGCCCCAAGGCGGACTCAAATCCCACGCAATATAAATAATCAATGTGCAAAATAAGTATAAAAAGGCACAAGTAATAAGCAACACGTCGGCTCAAGTGAGCGCGACACAAAAAACAACATAGATGCCCACAAATCCCACTGTCTCGTCTCTAAGTCAATATACATCAGTACTGGTAGATGATACAGTAGATGGAGTACACTAGATACAATGAATATACAAAGTGGAAACAAAATAATGACACAACCCACCTACGAGCAAAAGCCTCAAATCCAAGCAAAAGGAGGAAGTGCGTCCGCCGCTACCGTGCTGACGGATCGGACCTGCAAAAAGGTTATGGCACAACGGGGGTGAGTTGCCAACTCGTGAGTAATATGTAACATCTATAAAGACTATCGTAAGCATGTACGCAAAGTGTCACAATTCTATAATACTGAAATGGAATGATGTACTAGCATGTATGCGACATGAATGTAATTTAACATGTGATTTGAATATGCTGATATGAGGAAATCATTATTTTCATCTTAGAAAACTCTTTTGAAATATCTGAAGTAATATCAATCAAATCAACAGAAATCCATGTCAAGCATCGACACCTCAAATGAATATCTCAGTGTCCCAAAGTATAGGCATCTGAAAAAGTCTCAGGCTCCGGCAATCCGGACTGGCACATCTCAAGTATCAATATCTCAATATCTCACGACCACGGTCGGTATCCTCCGGATATCCGCCGTGCCAACAATCACCGGTAGGTAGTCTGCCCTTGTCAGGCTCATCGTTTACAACTCGAACTGTTAGTGTTTATGCCCTAGAAGGCCATTACTGTATCATACTAGTTTGTATATTACTTAATGGAAGCTTGGGATATTCACATGTATATAACAGTCTTGCTAAACATGGTAGTATGCTACTTGGTTTTTTCTATCTTAATATGTGAGTATACGTATTGATAGAGCTCTTAGGATCTTGCTTGACTACCAGCATTGTGATGGCAGTCACACTAGTGGGGGCTGGGTAGTCTACAAGCACATCTTTATTCAGGTCCCTAGTCGTTGGATTATCGAGACAGAGCATCGATACTCCGGAGTAGACTAGTGTGTACGCTTCTCATCCCAGTTGGGGAAATGGTCTGTCCCACAGCCGTCAGTACGTCGTACTGGAGATAGTATGCAGGTGCTCGTTAGGTTACGGGTACACCGGATAGGACTCACAGGGAACTGTTGGTTGGTTTTATACCAGTCGTCAGTGAACAGTTCCCAGGTGACATGAGTACAGCATAGTCCGCAGACTTGACACTGCTACTTCGCCTCGAGTGTGTCCCACTGTTCTTAGATTTCTACCCTATCACGGCTCAAAGGAGTCGTGCAAACAGGTAGCAGTTGGGTGCAGTCCCGAGCACTTGGAGGCAGTGGCGGTTAGACAGGATTCGTCTCTCCCGGTATTGGGAGTTGATATCGCGCTGTGTCAGAGAGCCATTACGCAAAGTCCCTGGCCAGGGCAAGAGAGATTTGCTGGTAGGTTCTGTAAGTCCATGCTACCTCTCCCGGTACTTTCGGGAATGCGGAATTTGGTAAAAAACAATTTTCTTAAAGATGGTAACATGGACCTATAACCCGGATCTTGGTTAAACATCTATCTAACATCCTAACTAAGAGTTTCTAGCTACTCGGTTAGGGGGTTATACCTAGCTTGTCTTGAACTCCTTCGTCTTCAAGCTCCGATGGTGGTCCGATGGCTCCTTCTCGTCGTCTCCGTACGCCGAAGATAGATCCACTTGAAGGCTCCAACCTTTAGCTCCTTCTTCGTTCTTTGAAGAAACTAGTTCACTTGGTTTGCTAAACCTAGTGAACTAGAATGAGTAGAGAATAGTTTGTGTGGGATTTTATCTATGGTTCTTGATTCTCAACTCATGAGACAAGAGAACCATAGATTAAAGAGAGGGAGAAAGAGCAAGAGGGTGAGAGCAAAATGGAGAGCTCAAGAACAAGAGAGAGAATGAGCAAGAAAGAATGAGCAACTCTTTTGTCTCTCACCCTCTCATAATCCAAAGTAATCATAACTCATCATATCAACAAAAGTCTTATGTGATGGTTGAAACAAACATAACCATATCATATCATGCACTCATTTTACACAAGTGAGCAAGCAAGTAAAAGTCTTTGGCATGAAATGATAGCCATGGTTATCATGATGGTCAACTAGTCAAACCTAGTCAACCGGTCAACAAAGTCAACAAGTCAACAAAAGTCAACAAGTCAACAAAGTCAACAACCAAATCACCATAATACTTAATTAATATAATAGTTAATCACATATAATATTCTCATTAGGGTTGAGCAAAAAGTCAAATAGTCAACGGTCAACTGTCAACAACCCTGATGAGAATCTGCTGCCTCTGCCTCCCTGTCAACTGTGCATACACACCCGCATCCGTGTTCCGAGGAACACGAATGCAAACTGGATAAATCTAATCCCATAAGGTACACTAGGATCTGGCTTAAACCAAAGCCCGCTAGTGTAAACTGTCCGGACACTGTACGTGCACAAGTGCACGGATGTGACAGAACCCTGTCGCAAAACCATGCGACCTGTCGCAATACCATGCGACCTCTAATCTTTTGCCTAAAGACGAAAAGCTTTCTATGTGGGACTCTAAAGACTCGATACTACGCTGGCTGTGGGTTTAACCACAGACCGCAAGCGGCACTAGCTGTGCGTAACGGTCCCCAGGTAATGCCGACAAGAAGACTGACGAGGCGAAACCCATCTGAACTCCTACTGAGCCTGAGTGTGACATTCTCCGTACAGTCCGGTCTGTTCGTCTGATACATCGCATGGAGGGCCTAGGGGGCGGTAAACGTCAGTCCCCCAATAGCGGTACAAGTCGTGCCGGAGCGAAGCCCAAAACACACTGAGATAACACTGGAAACCTACCAGTATATCTCGTTTGCCCTGGCCAGGGACTACTCGTGTAATGGCTCTCCCAGACACAGCGCGATGTCAACCCCCAATACCGGGAGAGACGAATCCTGTCTAACCGTCACTGCCTCCAAGTGCTTCGGGACTGCACCCAACCACCACCTGTTTGCACGACTCCTTTGAGCCGTGGTAGGGTAGTGATCAAAGTACAGTGGGAACACACTCGAGGCGAAGTGACAGTGTCAAGTCAGCGGACTAAGCTGTACTCATGTCACCTGGGAACTGATAACTGACGATAGGCATAATACCAACTAGTCAGTTCCCGACGAGTCCTGTCCAGTGTACCCGTAACCTAACGAGCACCCGCATACTATCTCAAGTACGACGTACTGACGGCTGTGGGACAGACCGTCTCCCACACTGGGATGAGAAGCGCATGCGCTGGTCTACTCCGGAGTATCGATGCCCTGTCTCGATAGTCCTGCGACCAGGGACCTGCATAAGGATGTGCTTATAGATTACCCAGCCCCTCTAGTGTGACGGCCATCACATCGCTGGTAATCAAGCAAAGATCCTAAGGGCTCCACTAATGTGTATAGGCGATATACAAAAATAAACACATGTACACATTGAAGTAGAAACAAACCAAGTAGCATACTACTATTTTGAGCAAGATTGTATATACAAGGTGAATATCCCAAGCTTCCATTAAGTAATATACAAACTAGTATGATACAGTAATGGCCTCTAGGGCATATACACTAACAATCTCCCACTTGCACTAAGGCCATGTACTGGCGTATCGAAGACCTATCATCTCGATCAGCCGCTCGAACTGAGTTTGGGGTAGGGCCTTGGTGAATGGATCTGCAGTGTTATCTTCTGAAGCGACTCTCCGAACCTCGATCTCTTGGCGATCCACGATCTCCCTGATCAGGTGATACCGCCTCAAGATGTGCCTGGATCTCTGATGGGACCTGGGTTCCTTCGCTAAAGCTATAGCCCCGTTGTTGTCGCAATACAGAGGTATTGGATCAACAATGGACGGAACCACCTGAAGTTCTTTCAAGAACTTCCTCATCCAGACAGCTTCTTTTGCGGCATCAGATGCAGCGATGTATTCCGCTTCCATCGTCGAGTCTGCAACGGTTTCCTGTTTGGAGCTCTTCCAACACACCGCCCCTCCATAGAGGGTGAAGACAAAACCCGACATGGACTTGGAATCATCCTTGTCACTCTGGAAGCTGGAGTCAGCAAAGGCCTCGATCTGGAGGTCTTTTCCGCCATACACCAAGAACATCTCCTTAGTCCTTCTCAGGTACTTGAGAATGTTCTTTACCGCTATCCAGTGTTTCTCCCCAGGGTTTGACTGATACCGGCTTACCACACTCAGTGCATAAGCTACATCCGGTCTTGTACACAACATCGCATACATTATAGAGCCTACCGCAGAAGCGTAGGGTATAATAGACATGCGATCCCTCTCCAAATCAGTCTTGGGAGACATCTCTATAGAGAGGGTGATCCCGTGACAAGCCGGTAGGTTACCGCGCTTGGAATCTTCCATACTGAATCTTTTCAGTATGGTGTCATGTACCTGGACTGAGAAAGTCCTAATATCCTCTTGGATCTGTCACGGTAGATCCGGATACCCAGAATGTATGAGGCATCACCCAGGTCTTTCATGGAGAACCTGTGTGACAAGAACCCCTTGACAGATTGTAGCATAGGAATGTCATTTCCTATTAAGAGAATGTCATCCACGTATAAAACGAGGAATACTACAGTTCTCGCTACAAATCTACTATAGATGCATGGTTCATCTGGATTTTTGATAAAGCCGAATTCTTTGACCGTCTCATCAAAGCAGATGTTCCAACTCCGCGATGCCTGCTTTAGTCCATAGATGGACTTAAGCAACTTGCACACCTTTCCGCTGCTCCCACTCTGAATGAAACCCTCTGGTTGGTCCATATAGACACACTCCTCTAAATTTCCATTTAGAAAAGCTGTCTTCACGTCCATTTGCCAGATCTCATAATCGTGGAAGGCAGCAATGGCAAGAAGGATCCGAATGGATTTCAGCATGGCTACTGGAGAAAAGGTTTCGTCATAGTCCAAGCCAGGTCTTTGACGAAAACCCTTTGCTACCAGCCTAGCTTTATAGGTCTCAACCTGTCCATCTACACCAATCTTCCTTTTGAAGATCCACTTGCATCCTACGGGTTTTACCCCGTCTGGAGCAATGTCCAACGTCCATACCTTGTTGGTGTACATGGACTCCATTTCGGTCCGCATTGCATCCAGCCATTTCACTGAGTCAACGCTCTGAACGGCCTGCTGGAAGCTAGTAGGCTCATCATAATCTATGATGCAATCCACTCTATCCCCGTCTATGAGAAAACCGTAGTATCTCTCGGGCGGATGAGACTGCCTACTACTTCTGCGGAGCGGCGTAGGAATGTCCTGTTCTTCCGAACCTTCTGGTTCCACTAAACTTTCAGTAATAGTCCGTGGTTCTGGAATTTCTTCCAGTTCTACTGTGCTCCCACTTATCTGGTTTTCCAAAAACTCAGTTTCCAAGAAGTAGGCATGACGATAAACAAGAACTTTTTGTTCCTCTTCACAGTAGAAGAAATATCCTTTTGAATTCTTTGGATACCCCACAAACTTGCACTGTACTGAGCGTGCCTCGAGCTTGTCCGCATGCTGCTTTTTGACCAAAGCCGGACATCCCCATGTCTTAATGTGCTTAAGATAGGGTCTCTTCCCACACCACATTTCATATGGTGTGGAAGGCACAGTCTTAGTCGGAACTCGGTTCAAAAGGTACGCAGCTAATTCTAGCGCATACCCCCAGAATGATCGCGGTAACTCAGCGTTACCCATCATGGACCGCACCATATCCAATAGGGTGCGGTTCCGTCTCTCCGATACACCGTTATGTTGCGGGGTGTATGGAGGAGTAAGCTGAGAGAGAATTCCGTTCTCTTTTAAATAGTCCAGGAACTCGGCACTTAAGTATTCTCCACCTCGATCCGATCTTAGAATCTTAATACTTTTGCCGGTCTGTTTCTCTACTTCATTGTTATACTCCTGGAATTTTCCAAAGGCCTCAGACTTATGTTTCATTAAGAAGACATAACCGTACCTTGAGAAGTCATCCGTAAAAGTAATGAAGTAAGAATATCCGCTTCGCGCATGTGTAGACATTGGACCGCACACGTCACTGTGTACGAGTCCCAAGAGCTCGCTCGCTCTTACTCCATGTCCAGTAAACGGAGTCTTTGTCATCTTTCCTTTAAGACAGGATTGACAAGTGGCATACGACTGATATTCGAACACATTCAAATACCCTTCTGTATGTAACTTCGTCAACCTTCTCTCATTGATGTGACCCAGTCTACAATGCCACAAGAAAGTCTGATTTATTTCTGGAGACTTTCTTTTGTGTGTATTCTGGACATTAAAAATCTGTGGTTGGTTTAACACGTATATACCATTACTCAATGTACCTGACCCAATAAAAACTTGATTAAGGTGAATGTTTACAACATTACTTACAAACGCAAATTCATAACCTTCTTTAGAAACTAAAGATACAGAAATGATATTACAAGTTGCGTTGGGTACAAAAATGCAATTACGCAAAACCAAAACATGTCCATCTGACATTCCCAGGTGATAGTCCCCCACGGCTTTAGCATCCATGCTAGCTCCGTTCGCAACTCTGAGGGTCATGTCACCTGCCTTCAAAACCCTACGGTTTCTCAACGCCTGCAAAGAATTACAGATATGAGATCCTGATCCGGTATCCAATACCGAGGAAGTAGAGTTTATTGAAAGACAGTTTTCAATAACATACACACCTGAAGCTGAAGCTGCAACCTGCTTCAATTCCTGTGTTCTGGCCTTCCAGGCCTTGCAATCATTCTTCCAGTGTTCTTTCTTATGACAATAGAAGCATTCTTCCTTATCCACAAGCTTCCCCGCTATCTTTGTTGCTTTACCTTTTCCCTTCGTATCCACTTTACTAACACCGCCCCTTGGTTTGGCGGGGGCCTTCTTCTTCTTTCCCTTGGCTTTCGCCTTGGACCTAGAAGAAGATGATCCTTCTACAAACAAAGTGGATGTTTCCCTACCTTTCTGTACGGTGCCCTCTGCGCTCCTCAGCATGTTGAGGAGCTCTGAAAGTTCAACCTCTTTTTCTTGTAAGTTGAAGTTCAGTATGAACTGGGCGTAAGTGGAAGGAAGGGACTGGAGAACTATATCCGTATATAGCTCACTCTCCAATGTGATTCCTAGGTCAGCGAGCTCCTCAATGTAGCCGATCATCTTTAGCACGTGCTCGGCTACTGATGATCCGACGGCCATTCTTGTCGAAAATAACTTTTTCGACGCTTTGTATCTTGCGATACGAGATTTCTCTCCATACAGTTCTTTTGTATGAAGCAATATGGATTCCAAGTCCATATTCTCGTGCCTCCTCTGATGTTCGTTGTCCATCGAGGCAAGCACGAGGCACTTGGCCTTTGCGCTATCAATCTCCCAAGTCTTGCGGATTTCCTTATCCGCGACGCTGGAAGTTGGACCAGGGACAGGGGGAGCTTTGGTGGTAAGAAGATACCCCTGCTTGTCGTAAGTGATTGCTATCTTGACATTCCTGAGCCAATCTTTGTAGTTTGGCCCTGTCAGTTTGTTTTTATCTAGGAGTAACTTAAGTCCAGTCATGTTGATTGGTCGCTGCAATTTGGAGAGAGAAGAAGAAACACTCAGCATGATGCTCTTGCAAGTTTAGAGTGGTTTTTAATTTGTCTAAACAGGATGGCTCCCACTGTTTCTCGAATCCCTCCTCAAACCATAAAGGAAGAATTAGTCAGGATCAATCCCACCATACAATACTTGCTTAACCGTTCAGCCAGGCCGGTGTCGGTACTTCGAGGGAGGTTTTCCAACGCTTTCGCGAAGTTCCTTAATTATAAAACCTCTTTTCCCTGGGGGCGTAGCCCCGCTAACACCTTTCTAGGCACCTACTAGGTTTATAGCATTGATCGTTAAGTGAGAAATTTCCCGAGGAGTAGCATATACTCACAGTAGGATCGGGATCCAAATATCATTGCGTGACGAAACTGAAGGAATCCTACCAGAATCATCACACTCCAAATGGTATGCAAATCTAGCAAGTTTCAGTACTTATGAAACTCCCGATGTGGATTTTTGCCCCATGCTCTTATGACCTTGACTTTGGCCAACAAATCATAAGTCACATGTCAAGTTCTGCCCGTCGTTCTCCAGGTTAATTTGAATCCACCCGCACCTACCCTTGACTATGGCCAACAAGGCAGTACGACTGTTCCAAACCAACGCATCTATCTATGCTGCACATGAATACCCAATAGCTACCAATCACTGTGCCTTGACTTTGGCCAACAAACACAGCTTGAATACAATTGACTATTCATGTGAAACGACGGAGGGCTACGGATGGTTTTGGCAAAACCGTCAACGTAGTGAACTTGATTTGGTCGATGGAACGAGATAGCTTTTAAATGGATTGGCTCAAACTCCGTATTTTAAAAGTTTGTTTTGAAAAGAACCGAGTGGTTTTTCGAAAGTGTTCCAACGACTTTAACTTGGTTTATTATCTTGCATTAGTTCTTTTAATGCGTGATATTCTTGCATTAGTTCTTTTAATGCGTCCCATCATTTAATCCTACCATTGCAGAAAACAACGAAAATATGACGTACGCTTATGCCATTCGCATTCGCCACTGGGCCCCGTCATTACCCGTTAGGTTACTTAACTAACGACAGAGCGGGGGCTGGGCTAGCGCGTCTGTAAAACATAAGCAACGCCTAAATAATATCATATATAGATATACTGCAATGATAAACATTTCAGATCACAGATGAATACATTGGATATACTATGAATCTGTAATTCGTACGAGCCTGTAACGAAAAGCAGATTACACGGTCGCGGTGAATAGCCAATACCCCACCCAAGACCCCTACGGGTGCGGCAAACTACCCGCCAAATACCCGAAGCGTAGCAACCTCCCTCATCTCCATGAGTAGGCCACTCGACACTTCGGCATACCCGGTAGTTTGTGCACCCCCTCCATGGGTCTATCCTAGGAGAAAAACAGTAAAAAGAAATTAAACAATGATGGCTACAACCCCGACCCGGTTGTGTGGCCATACAAATAATTATTACATCAATTTACAAATTTACATGAATTGAAAGAAAAGAAAACTCTCGTCTCACAACCCCGGCTATTCACCCGCGACAATCCAACATATTCATATCCACATTCCAGCAACATTACAGATCACAGATTTGTATAACCCCCACTAATCGACATATAGCGATTAGTAGACGTTCAATACAAATATCACATTACAGAAAACCCGTTAGCTTAAGTCTTTTAGAAGTTCGATCAAAAATACGGATTTTCGGGACCCCAAAAAAGAAATTTTCGTTCTGGAAAATCTGGGCAGAAAATATATATTCCAAAAATCCTAAAATACCCCCATAAAAACACTGCACCAAAAATTGACCTCGGCCGAGTCGACTCGGCCGCGGATCCGCGGCGGGAGCGTGCTCCCGCCGCGTTTCCGCGGCTCGTTGACTCGAACGTTGGACCATTTTTGGTGAGTGCCCACAGAAAAGCCTGAGCCGATTTTAGGTGTTAAAATAATCAACTTTTGAACAGTGGAAAAATCGACAGAAACTGCAAATTTTGGGGTTTTGTTTTCGGGACTTTTTCTTTGATCGATCTTCTAGTTACTTGCTAACAAGTTAGATAGAGTTTAACTAGGCTCTGATACCACTGTAAGTCCATGCTACCTCTCCCGGTACTTTCGGGAATGCGGAATTTGGTAAAAAACAATTTTCTTAAAGATGGTAACATGGACCTATAACCCGGATCTTGGTTAAACATCTATCTAACATCCTAACTAAGAGTTTCTAGCTACTCGGTTAGGGGGTTACACCTAGCTTGTCTTGAACTCCTTCGTCTTCAAGCTCCGATGGTGGTCCGATGGCTCCTTCTCGTCGTCTCCGTACGCCGAAGATAGATCCACTTGAAAGCTCCAACCTTTAGCTCCTTCTTCGTTCTTTGAAGAAACTAGTTCACTTGGTTTGCTAAACCTAGTGAACTAGAATGAGTAGAGAATAGTTTATGTGGGATTTTATCTATGGTTCTTGATTCTCAACTCATGAGACAAGAGAACCATAGATTAAAGAGAGGGAGCAAGAGCAAGAGGGTGAGAGAAAAATGGAGAGCTCAAGAACAAGATAGTGAATGAGCAAGAAAGAATGAGCAACTCTTTTGTCTGTCACCCTCTCATAATCCAAAGTAATCATAACTCATCATATCAACAAAAGTCTTATGTGATGGTTGAAGCAACCATAACCATATCATATCATGCACTCATTTTACACAAGTGAGCAAGCAAGTAAAAGACTTTGGCATGAAATGATAGCCATGGTTATCATGATGGTCAACTAGTCAAACCTAGTCAACCGGTCAACAAAGTCAACAAGTCAACAAAAGTCAACAAATCAACAAAGTCAACAAAAGTCAACAACCAAATCACCATAATACTTAATTAATATAATAGTTAATCACATATCATATTCTCATTAGGGTTGAGCAAAAAGTCAAATAGTCAACGGTCAACTGTCAACAACCCTAATGAGAATCCGCTGCCTCTGCCTCCCTGTCAACTGTGCATACACACCCGCATCCGCGTTCCGAGGAACACGAATGCAAACTGGATAAATCCAATCCCATAAGGTACACTAGGATCTGGCTTAAACCAAATCCTAGTGTAAACTGTCCGGACACTGTACGTGCACAAGTGCACGGATGTGACCGAACCCTGTCGCAAAACCATGCGACCTGTCGCAATACCATGCGACCTCTACTCTTTTACCTAAAGGCGAAAAGCTTTCTGTGTGGGATTCTAAAGACTCGACACTACGCTGGCAGTGGGTTTAACCACAGACCGCAAGCGGCACTAGCTGTGCGTAACGGTCCCCAGGTAATGCCGACAAGAAGACTGACGAGGCGAAACCCATCTGAACTCCTACTGAGCCTGAGTGTGACATTCTCCGTACAGTCCGGTCTATTCGTCTGATACATCACATGGCGGGCCTAGGGGGCGGTAAACGTCAGTCCCCCAATAGCGGTACAAGTCGTGCCGGAGCGAAGCCCAAAACACCCTGAGATAACACTGGAAACCTACGAGTATATCTCGTTTGCCCTGGCCAGGGACTACTCGTGTAATGGATCTCCTAGACACAGCGCGATGTCAACCCCCAATACCGGGAGAGACGAATCTTGTCTAACCGTCACTGCCTCCAAGTGCTTCGGGACTGCACCCAACCACCACCTGTTTGCACGACTCCTTTGAGCCGTGCTAGGGTAGTGATCAAAGTACAGTGGGAACACACTCGAGGCGAAGTGACAGTGTCAAGTCAGCGGACTAAGCTGTACTCATGTCACCTGGGAACTGATAACTGACGATAGGCATAATACCAACTAGTCAGTTCCCGACGAGTCCTGTCCAGTGTACCCGTAACCTAACGAACACCCGCATACTATCTCAAGTACGACGTACTGACGGCTGTGGGACAGACCGTCTCCCACACTGGGATGAGAAGCGCATGCGCTGGTCTACTCCGGAGTATCGATGCCCTGTCTCGATAGTCCTGCGACCAGGGACCTGCATAAGGATGTGCTTATAGATTACCCAGCCCCACTAGTGTGACGGCTATCACATCGCTGGTAATCAAGCAAAGATCCTAAGGGCTCCACTAATGTGTATAGGAGATATACAAAAATAAACACATGTACACATTGAAGTAGAAACAAACCAAGTAGCATACTACTATTTTGAGCAAGATTGTATATACAAGGTGAATATCCCAAGCTTCCATTAAGTAATATACAAACTAGTATGATACAGTAATGGCCTCTAGGGCATATACACTAACAGGTTCCAGTAGTTTCTCAGGGTGTAATGGACTTCACTCCGACACGACTTATACCGCTATTAGGGGACTGACGCTTGCCGCCCCCTAGGCCCGATATGCGATAGTCTTGGACGAACGGACCGGACTGTATGGAGATTGTCACATAAGACTCAGTAGGAGTTCGGATGGGTTCCCTCATCGGCCTTCTTATCGACATCTACCTGGGGACCGTTACGTACAGCTAGTGCCGCTTGCGGTCTGTGGTTAAACCCACTGCCAGCGTAGTAGTCGAGTCTCTAGAGTCCCATACAGAGAGGTTCCCTACTCCAGGCGAAACGATATAGAGGTCGTATGGTTTTACGACAACGGTTCGGACGCATACGTGTGTTTACACACGTACGACTTTCGGACAGTTTTTACCAGTCGGCTTTGGTTTAAGCCAGTTACTGGTATCCAGTTATTGGATTTATACAGTCTAAAGTTTTTCCGTATTTTTGCGGAAAGGAGGGGCGTTCTCGTAATTGCGCGAGAAGTTTCTAGAAGGTGGTGACTAAGGAGGTTTAGGTGGCATATACAATGAATGTGATTAGTGAGTCATATGGATGATTCATCCATGTCATTAAAGCATGATAAATGCTTAATGACTCATGGAGTGAATCATCACTTGATATTATCAAGCATGGTTGTTAAATTCATTTATATTCTTTTCTTGATAAAAAGAAATGCTTGATATATATTATCAAAACTCATTATTCTCACTTCATTATTATTCTCATCTTCTCTCTCCTCAAGCTCTCCCTCTTCAAACCCTAACCTCCCCTCTCATGTGTTGAGTACAAGGATTAGCTAGACTAATTAAACCATAACCCTTACTCTATATCACCTAGCTTCTTTGATTAGCACTTAAAGAAGGTTAGTTGTCTCAAGTTTAGAGGCTAAGCTTGGAGTAAAGCTCTCGGGTGGATCGTCTACTACTTCGAGAAGGCCGAGGAGGAAGAGGAGTTCGCAAAGACGAAGGACACGATTCGTTAGGTATAATCCCTAAGCATAGTAGTATAGAACTTCTATGTTTCATGTTAGTTATCGTTTAGCTTCGATTCATGCGGTTAGTCGATGTTTAAGCAAAGAACAAGATCGTTTTTCAAATTTCCGCCTCCCCGCAAGTCGTGGGGTGTTGCACATCGACTTACAGTGGTATCAGAGCCTCGCTAAACAATAAATAACTTACTTGCAAATTTGTTTGAATTTCGAACGGAAAAAACGACACCGGAAGAGCCCGAAATCACAAGTTTCTGTCGTTTTTTAAATGAAGTCCAAAAATTTTTCAGGGAAGTTCAGAGAGCTAGAAAAGACAGTAGAAGAACACCCAAAAAATTTGGGGTCATGAATCGACCAACGCACCGCGGAACCACGGCGGATCCCACCGATCCGCCGTGATTCCGCCGCCGAGTTGGTGAGTCATGAACCCAAATTTCTTGTGTGGGTCCTCTGTGTGATTTGGTATTTTCTGAAATATTTAATTTTTGCTCAGGTTTCAGATTTGCAGAGCAGTATTGGAGCAAAATTAAAAGTGTTTAATCGATCGAAATTATACAGTATTTGCTTGTTGGATTATATCTGTGATTGTATAATGTGTTCGTAAACCTCCCCTAACTGCTAGTATGTCAGTTGGCAGGGGGTTACACATTTCTGAAATGGATTTTATCTGTTTGTGCATATGAACTGTGTTGGACTGTTTGTGATGTATAGCCGGGGTTATATGATGGGTTATTATTTAATTAATTTGATGTAAATGTAATTTGTTGTAATATTATTTTGCGGGGCACATCCAGGTTGCGGTTGTAGCCACCGTTGTATTATTTCATTTTACTGTTTTTGCTCCTAGGACAGACCTATGGTGGGGTGCACAAAACTGCCGGGCGGGTAGTTTGCCGCACCCGTAGGGGTGTTGGATGGGGTAATGGCTATTCATCACAACTGTGTAATCCGTCTTTTGTTGCAGGCTCAAAACAAACACGGATTGCTTGCAAATCCAATTAAGTTCATCTGTGATCTGGAATGAATATCATTGCGTCAGACGAATGTAAAATATCTATATATATGATAGCTATTTTAGACGTCACTTATGTTTTACACCCGCGCTAGCCCAGTCCCCGCTCTGTCGTTAGTTAAGTAACCTAACGAGTAATGACGGGACCCAGTGGCGAATGCGGATGGCATAAGAGGACGTCATATTTTCGTTGTTCTCTGCAATGATAGGTTAATGATGGGACGCATTATCTATAATGCAAAGAAAATAAACCAAAGTTTTAATCGTTGGAACAATTTAAAAGAAACCACTCGGTTAATTTTAAAACAAATATTTTTAAATGCGGAGCTTTAACCACTCCTTATAAAAGCTATCAGGTTCCTTCGGTTATATCAAGTTCACTACGTTCACGGTTTCGCCATAACCAGTCGTAGCCCTCCGTCATTTCTTATGAATGGTCAGTAGTATTCAAGCTATGTTTGTTTGGCCCTTAGTCAAGACATAGTGATTGGTAGCTGCTGGGGTATTCATTTGTTGCATAGATAGATGAGTTGGTTTGGGACAGTCGTATTACTTTGTTTGGTCCTTAGTCAAGAGTATATACGGATGGGTTCAAATCAACAGGATAATGATGGGCAGAACTTGACATGTGACTTATGATTTGTTGGCCCTTAGTCAAGATCATTAGAACATGGGGCAAAAATCAATATCGGGAATTTTTAAAGAAACTGAAATTTGCAAAGAGATGCATACCATTTGGAGTTTGATGAATGTTGGTAGGATTCCTTCAACATTATCATACGATGATATTTGGATCCTGATCCTACTGAGAGTATATGGTACTTATCAGGATATTCGTCACCTAACGATCAATGCTATAAACTAAGTAGGTGTCCAGAAAGGTGTCAGCGGGGTTACGCCCCCAGAGAAAAGAGGTTATTTAATTAAGGAACTTCACGAAAGCGTTGGAAAACCTCCCTCGAAGTATCGACACTAGCCTGGCTGAACGGTTAAGCAAGAATTGTACAGTGAGAATAGTCCTGGCTAATTCTTCTTTTATGGTTTGAGAAAGGATTCGAAAAACAGTGGGAGCCATCCAGTTTAGATAAATTAAAAACCAATCTAAACTTGCAAGAGCATCATGCTAAAGTGTTTTCTTCTCTCTCTCTCATTGCAGCGACCTTGTGACCATGACTAGGTTACATCTAGATAACAAGTTGACTGAATCTAACTTATATGACTGGCAAAGGTCTGTCCAGATGACCATTGCCTATGACAAGCTGGACCACCCTATTACTACTCAAGATCCCACCGTCCCAGGCCCAGTTTCCACCGTCGCGGATATGGATATCCGTCAGACAAAGGAAAAGAATAAAGCGAAAGCCAAGTGCCTCGTGTTGGCTTCAGTTGATGGTATATACCAGAAGCAGCACGAGAAGATGGACTCTGTTTCCATCTTTCTCCATAACAAAGATTTATATGGAGAGCAATCTCATATCGCAAGATATGAGGCCTCGAACGAATTGATTCAAGCGAGGTCGGCCGACGGGTCATCTGTAAGGGACGACGTCCTTACGATGACTAGCTATATTGATGAGCTCCAGGACCTGGAGACCACGTTGGGAAACAGGTCATATACGGACTTATTTCCACAGTCCCTACCCTCTACTTACACCCTGAAAGAAACCTGGGAGACACAAGCTCTGCTTAATAGGGGACCTTCTTCTTCTTCATCCAAGGCGAAAGCAAAGGGTGAAAAGAAGAAGACCTCTACGAAGCCGATATACGGTGTCAGCAAAGTAGGAGGAAAGGGAAGAGAAAAAGTTTCGGGACTTGGTATAGGTAAGGAGGGATATTCCTATTGTTATGGGAATGGACATTGGCAGAAGGATTGTAGGGCTTTGGAAGCCAGTAGCCAGGATACGAAGCATGTTGTGGCTTCAGCCTCAAGTGTGTTTGTAATTGAGAACTGTTTGTCAATTAACTCTACTTCCTTGGTACTTGATACCGGAGCAGGATCTCATATCTGTAATTCGTTACATGATTTGAGAAACCGTAAAGTTATAAGTATAGGTGATTTGTCTTTCAGAGTTACAAACGGAATGAGCGTGGACGCTGAATCCGTGGGAGAATATCGCCTAGGTTTGACAAGTGGGCAGATATTGATTCTACGTAACTGTCTGTATGTACCTAGTTTGACTTGTAATATCATATCAGTGTCCTCACTTTCAGGCGAGGGATATGACTTTACATTCGTAAGCGATGTAGTTCACATCCACCTAAATCATGTTCTGATTGGGTCCGGTACATTAGATGACGGTATATACGTATTAAATCAAGCTCAGGTTTTCAATGTCCAAAACACACTTAAGAGAAAGTCTCCAGAAATAAATCAGGCTTTCCTATGGCATTGTAGACTAGGTCACATCAATGAAACACGATTAACGAAGTTACATAGAGAAGGATATTTGAATCCGTTCGAATATCAATCTTATGCCACTTATGAATCTTGTCTCATGGGAAAGATGACAAAGACTCCGTTTACTGGACACGAAGTAAGAGCGAGCGAGCTTTTAGGACTCGTACACAGTGACGTGTGCGGTCCAATGTCTACACATGCGCGAGGTGGTTATTCCTACTTCATTACTGTTACGGATGATTTCTCTAGGTATGGATATATCTTCTTAATGATGCATAAATCCGAGGCCTTTGAGAAATTCCAAGAATACAAGAATGAAGTGGAAAAACAGACAGGCAAAAGTATAAAGACACTGAGATCTGATCGAGGTGGTGAATACTTAAGTGCCGAATTCCTGGGTTACTTAAAAGAGAATGGAATTCTCTCTCAGCTTACTCCTCCATACACACCACAACACAATGGTGTATCGGAAAGGAGGAATCGAACCCTATTGGATATGGTTCATTCCATGATGAGTAAGGCTGAGTTACAGCGATCTTTCTGGGGTTATGCACTAGAATCAGCTGCATATCTTTTGAACCAGGTTCCAACCAAGACTGTGCCTACCACACCATATCAGATGTGGAGTGGGAAGAAACCCTGTCTAAAACATTTTAGGACATGGGGGTGTCCAGCTTTTGTTAAAAAGCAGCATCCGGACAAGATCGAGGCACGCTCAGTACAGTGTAAGCTTGTGGGATATCCAAAGAACTCCAAGGGATATTATTTCTATTACGTAGAGGAACAAAAGGTTTTTGTTTCTCGTCATGCCCACTTCTTAGAAACTGAATTTTTAGAAAATCAGAAGAGTGGGAGCGCAGTAGAACTGAAAGAAATTCCAGAACCACAAGCTGTTACTGAAAGTTTGGTGGAACAAGAAGTTTCAGAAGAAAGGGACATACCAGCGCCTATCCGCAGAAGTAGTAGGCAGTCTCATCCGCCCGAGAGATACTACGGTTTTCTCATAGACGGGGATAGAGAAGATTGCATCATTGATAATGACGACCCTACTAGCTTCCAGCAAGCCATTCAGAGCGGTGACTCGGTAAAATGGCTGGATGCAATGCGGACCGAAATGGAGTCCATGTACACTAACAAAGTATGGACTTTGGACACTGCTCCAGATGGGGTGAAACCCATAGGATGCAAGTGGATCTTCAGAAAGAAGATTGGTGTAGATGGACAGGTTGAAACCTATAAGGCTAGACTTGTTGCAAAGGGTTTCCGTCAAAGACCTGGTTTGGACTATGACGAAACCTTTTCTCCAGTGGCTATGCTGAAATCCATTCGGGTCCTTCTTGCTATTGCTGCCTTCCATGATTATGAAATCTGGCAGATGGACGTAAAGACGGCTTTCCTGAATGGAAATTTAGAAGAGTGCGTTTATATGGATCAGCCAGAGGGATTCATTCAGAGTGGGAGCAGCGGTAAAGTATGCAAGCTGCTTAAGTCCATTTATAGACTAAAGCAGGCATCGCGGAGTTGGAATATCTGTTTTGATGATACTGTCAAAGAATTCGACTTTATCAAAAATCCAGATGAACCATGCATATACAGTAAGATTGTAGGGAGAGTTGTTGTATTCCTCGTCTTGTACGTGGATGACATTCTCCTAATAGGAAATGATATTCCTATGCTACAGTCAGTCAAAAGATTCTTGTCACAGAAATTCTCCATGAAGGACCTTGGTGATGCCACCTACATTCTGGGGATCCAGATCTATCGTGATAGATCAAAGAGGATGTTGGGACTTTCACAGTCCAGGTACATAGACACCATATTGAAAAGATTCAGTATGGAAGATTCAAAGCGCGGTAACCTACCGGCTTGTCACGGAATCACCCTCTCCAAAGAGATGTCTCCCAAGACTGATTTGGAAAGAGAACGCATGTCGATTATACCCTACGCTTCTGCGGTAGGCTCTATAATGTATGCGATGTTATGTATCAGACCAGATGTAGCATACGCATTGAGCGTTGTAAGCCGGTATCAGGCAAACCCAGGGGAGAATCACTGGATAGCAGTAAAGAACATTCTCAAGTACCTGAGAAGGACTAAGGAGATGTTCTTGGTTTACGGCGGAAAGGACCTCAAGATGGAGGCCTATGCTGATTCCGGCTTCCAGAGTGACAAGGATGACTCCAAGTCCATGTCGGGTTATGTCTTTACCCTCAATGGAGGGGCGGTCTATTGGAAGAGTTCCAAGCAGGACACCGTTGCTGACTCAACGATGGAAGCAGAGTACATAGCTGCTTGCGATGCCGCAAAAGAAGCTGTCTGGATGAAGAAGTTCCTCACAGAACTTTAGGTGGTTCCTACCAGTGTTGGTCCAATACCTCTGTATTGCGACAACAACGGCGCTATAGCTTTAGCGAAAGAACCCAGGTCCCATCAGAAGTCCAGACACATCTTAAGACGGTATCACCTGATCAGGGAGATCGTAGATCGCCGGGAGATCGAGGTAAAGAGAGTAAATACAGAGGATAACATTACTGATCCATTCACTAAGGCCCTACCTCAGATTCAGTTCGAGAGGCTACTCGAGATCATCGGTCTTCGATACGCCAGTACATGGCCCTAGTGCAGGTGGGAGATTGTTAGTGTTTATGCCCTAGAAGGCCATTACTGTATCATACTAGTTTGTATATTACTTAATGGAAGCTTGGGATATTCACATGTATATAACAGTCTTGCTAAACTTGGTAGTATGCTACTTGGTTTTTTCTATCTTAATATGTGAGTATACGTATTGATAGAGCTCTTAGGATCTTGCTTGACTACCAGCGTTCTGATGGCAGTCACACTAGTGGGGGCTGGGTAGTCTACAAGCATATCCTTATTCAGGTCCCTAGTCGTTGGATTATCGAGACAGAGCATCGATACTCCGGAGTAGACTAGTGTGTACGCTTCTCATCCCAGTTGGGGAAATGGTCTGTCCCACAGCCGTCAGTACGTCGTACTAGAGATAGTATGCAGGTGCTCGTTAGGTTACGGGTACACCGGACAGGACTCACAGGGAACTGTTGGTTGGTTTTATACCAGTCGTCAGTGAACAGTTCCCAGGTGACATGAGTACAGCATAGTCCGCAGACTTGACACTGCGACTTCGCCTCGAGTGTGTCCCACTGTTCTTAGATTGCTACCCTACCACGGCTCAAAGGAGTCGTGCAAACAGGTAGCAGTTGGGTGCAGTCCCGAGAAGTTGGAGGCAGTGGCGGTTAGACAGGATTCGTCTCTCCCGGTATTGGGAGTTGATATCGCACTGTGTCAGAGAACCATTACGCAAAGTCCCTGGCCAGGGCAAGCGAGATTTGCTGGTAGGTTCCAGTAGTTTCTCAGGGTGTAATGGGCTTCCCTCTGACACGACTTATACCGCTATTAGGGGATTGACGCTTGCCGCCCCCTAGGCCCGATATGCGATAGTCTTGGACGAACGGACCGGACTGTATGGAGATTGTCACATCATACTCAGTAGGAGTTCGGATGGGTTCCCTCATCGGCCTTCTTATCGACATCTACCTGGGGACCGTTACGTACAGCTAGTGCCGCTTGCGGTCTGTGGTTAAACTCACTGCCAGCGTAGTAGTCGAGTCTCTAGAGTCCCACACAGTGAGTTTCCCTACTCCAGGCGAAACGATATAGAGGTCGTATGGTTTTACGACAAGGGTTCGGACGCATACGTGTGTTTACACACGTACGACTTTCGGACAGTTTTTACCAGTCGGCTTTGGTTTAAGCCAGTTACTGGTATCCGATTATTGGATTTATACAGTATAAAGTTTTTCCGTATTTTTGCGGAAAGGAGGGGCGTTCTCGTAATTGCGCGAGAAGTTTCTAGAAGGTGGTGACTAAGGAGGTTTAGGTGGCATATACAATGAATGTGATTAGTGAGTCATATGGATGATTCATCCATGTCATTAATGCATGATAAATGCTTAATGACTCATTGAGTGAATCATCACTTGATATTATCAAGCATGGTTGTTAAATTCATTTATATTCTTTTCTTGATAAAAAGAAATGCTTGATATATATTATCAAAACTCATTATTCTCACTTCATTATTATTCTCATTTTCTCTCTCCTCAAGCTCTCCCTCTTCAAACCCTAATCCTCCCCTCTCATATGTTGAGTACAAGGATTAGCTAGACTAATTAAACCATAACCCTTACTCTATATCACCTAGCTTATTTGATTAGCACTTAAAGAAGGTTAGTTTCCTCAAGTTTAGAGGCTAAGCTTGGAGTAAAGCTCTCGGGTGGATCGTCTACTACTTCGAGAAGGCTGAGGAGGAAGAGGAGTTCGCAAAGACGAAGGACATGATTCGTTAGGTATAATCCCTAAGCATAGTAGTATAGAACTTCTATGTTTCATGTTAGTTATCGTTTAGCTTCGATTCATGCGGTTAGTCGATGTTTAAGCAAAGAACAAGATCGTTTTTCAAATTTCCACCTCCCCGCAAGTCGTGGGGTGTTGCACATCGACTTACACGAACTTCTTGCCCCGGGTACCTTACCGGGCCCACCATGTACCCAAGATGGTTCATCCTACTCTTCGAAACGGGTCTCGAAAACTAACAGAAAACTCATGGTGGACGACACAACAATCATATGACAAGAAAACCGAAACTTGCAATATTTAAAATGATATCGGTTTTATTAAATCCTTGCGGTTTCTCCAAAATCTCATAAATCTCAAATGATGAAATTCTCAAGAAAGAATGTATTATAAGTACACATGTCAATGATGATGAATGCCTATTGTATCAACAATGCGAACTGCGATATATGACTAAAAGACTATGTATGATCGAATGATGTAATGAGGTACATGCATATGGCTAGCAATTCTACATGTTCATCTTGCGGAATTTAATATATTAGTAATAGTTTATACGTCTTATATGGTGAAATTATTCTAAATTCCGGTTTAAACAAGTTATCTAGTGTTTGTGGCATAGCAATTACAAGGCGTGTGTGTCCGCATGAATAGTGCTCGTGCTGCATAAAACCCTAGTAATGGTGCAAGTGTCCTATGAGATGATGTTGCACAATTATATATAATGAACTAAGCAAGCCAAATATTTCTTGTGTCACATATCTCATTTTAATGGTTCAAGGGTTTCTATACAATGAATTAACACATATATGGATATAAGAGGTCATGCAATGCAGTAAAATAGGTAACTAAGAACTACATGCAACAAGCTGGTATTACTAGAAATTCTAAATTATCGGGCACATCACTCCATCCAAACGATTTCCCCCATAGATGTATGCATCTACTCACCAGAAATCCTCAGCTAGCCTGGTCCAATCACCGCTTTCCCTTTTCGTGCTGCGTCCGAAGTCTCCGTGACCGATCCTAGAATTTGCACAACACAAAACATAAGATTACATATCCTGAAACGACGCAAAGTCACAAAATGAAAGGATCAACATCCACAAGTTTGGCACATTGTGCACTTGGTGCGCGGAACACACACCAAAATCACTACAACCCTTACTACAATCGTCGTTCAGAACAACCGTCAAAACTAAGACCCGAACAAACCAATACGCATTCGTACACCCTAAATACCGTAGTAGAAGCTAATAATAAACCTAGTAAGCAAAAAAAAATTTGCAATTTGGCGTAACCGTCGTAGATTAGCGACTTAATGGCCACATTCACAAATAATCATCCAACCACACAACTAGCTAGCCACAACAATTAATTTAACCTATTTGCAATGCTTCAAACCCTAATCCCAAAATCAAACCCTTCTCTTGAATTTCATAGACTAGCAACATAAATCAATTCCACACTTGAAAAACCTAAATTAGCATAATTTGAAGCCCACTTAAGCAAGTAACCTCTTAGATTAGGTTTGTGTAAGAACTAGATAGCAAAATAACTTAATTAACCTAGTAATGGTGTTTTAAAAACCCTGGTTCTAACTCAAGCCATCCTCTTTAAAAACCTAGATTAGAAATTAGCACTAAAATTAATACTAAATCAATTTAGCTTAAGGAAATTAACCCCAAGTATTAATTGGGTAAAGATTATACCTCAAATTTCTAGAGATCTAGCATGATTTTCCTCCTCAATAAGGGTCTCCTTGCTCTATGATTTAAACTAGAATTGGCTTAAGAACAGATAGAATAAGGATTTGTTTTGAATTTTTGAATAAATAGTGGATTTAGATGGATTTTGAGATGAAATTTGAAGAGAAAAGAGATGGGGGAAATTGGGGACAGCAGCAGTAGCTCTCGGCCATGGGAAGGTAGTGGGGGGAATGGTGTGGGATTTATCAAAGTCAAAGCCCTTACATACCCAAAGTACACCAAACCTTAATTACAATATTATAATCCTTTTCATACCATTTCTTTCACATGAGTTGAAGAAAATTTGAGGGGGGGGGGGGAATTCCTGCATTGACGCTCAGCCCAAGGAGGGGTGAGAAAGTTTTGAGAGGTTGCAAAGAAATTTTCATGCAAAAAGACCCCCCACAAGTTCTTAATTGCAAGTTTTAGTTTAGTTTATTTAAATTTAATTTTCCTTTGATTATAACCAACTAGAACTTGGAAATAACATTACTAAAATTTATATTACAAACTAGGTTTTAGTTGTCTGGGTTCTGAAGTATGTAACTAGCCCATTCAAATTTGTATTTATCACTAATTTAATGTATATTTAACAGCTTAAAATAATATTAAAAATAATAAATTAGGGAAAAATATTTAAACGACCAGAAATTTATAAGTGACTCATTAGTTACTAAATACTATTAATTACCTATCTAAATTAGGTATAATTAGGCCTATATTGAAAAAATAATTATAATTACAATTTACGGGAAAATACCAATTATTTACCGATTATCGAGAAAATACCTAAACGACTTTTCAAGGCGTTACAACACCAAGTCACCATGCCACCTCTTCACTCCAAAAGAAATATCTTCTCTTCTCACTCAAAATATCTAGGATTAGGGTTAAGAATTAGATTAAAACAAGGATTAGGATAAACCAAGGGATTAGATTAGGGTTAAGTGTCATGGTCACCAATCTAAATTAGCACAAACAAACCCTCACATTAACGTGCACACGTGCGTGCATGCTACAACAAATAATAATAAATTATTAATTAAATGTTATAAAATAAGAGGAACCCAAATTGGTAAACTTTTTACAGTAAACCCGCATTACCGTCTAAACTATCACTAACCAATATCTAAGGCGTTACAATCTCCCCCCTTATAAAAATTCGTCGCCGAATTTAAAATTCTCACTAAGCGTACCTTCAAAGAGAAGATTACAAAACTCTCATATCTCACTCGCAGCCTCCCAAGTGATCACCTCACTATACGGCTACGTCCAAGAAAACCCTCCACAGATAGAAAGACCCTTGACCGAAGTTTCTCCACCAGCCTAACCATTAACACAATTGGCTGCTGGTGAACGAAAAGATCAAATCCCAATCTAAATGGTCTGGTGCTGAATCATGTGAAAATGGTCATGAAGGTAATTGCAAAGTATCGACACAAGGAATACGGGGTAAATACTCAATAATCTGGGCGGAAGTGCCAAGTTAAAGGTAAAGAAACTAACTCGCTTTAAGGATGTCAAAAGGAACTAAAATCCAGGGATAAGCTTCCCAAAACTCAACACGTCATTCATCGGAAAATCCGTAGGAATACATGATCTCCCACTGTGAACTCAAGTCTGCGACCACCATGGTCGGCATAAGACCTCCGTCTGCACTGCGCTACTCTCATCCTGACCTGAACCAACTGGATCATCTCCGAAGTCTCTAGACTAGCTGGAGTCCAAAAATCCTACTTACGCAGAGTCAGAAAAACAAACTGGAGATCGACACCACCTAACAAACAAAACCTAAAGGTTGCCAATTATTGTGTCTCCTGATAACAGCTATCGAAAGAGAACCCTAACAATGGCAATTGACGATCCCAACTGCCAGCAACAATTAGTACGCATGCACAAGCATATCCTCCAGAGTCTGTATAGCCCGCTCTCACAAAACTATCATCCTGCGGATGGAAAAGCAGTGCTAAAGCTCACCCACTACCCAAGGCTTCCTGAAGCTCCTGCCCAAGACGGGAAGCGAACAGGGTGCCTCTATTGGATACAACATAAGAAGGAACTCCGTGCAACGCACAACTTAACAAAGAACAACTGAGCAAGCCGAGTATAACCGGACAACAAACACCAAATGGAGTCACGCCCTGTCTAGACCTGGGTAGACACCATAACGAAATTCGTGGAGATCTGCTTCCATTCCCAGTCCGGAACGGTTAATGGTTGCAACTCTCCAGCCGGTCTTAGATGCTCAAACTTAGCTCACAACAAGACAGACACCTTGAAACGAAATCCGAAACTTCACTCTTCATCCCGATCCACCCATAACTATCTCACAAGTCACGCTACAAATTGGTGGAACTTGAATGAAGACCGAAAGCTGACTGATGTGCCTGCTCTAGGATTTTGCGTCTCTGCCCATCAGCAACAGGTACGCACAAACGCGTCCCTAAATGTAGCACATCTGGTCATAAATCAAGGACTCCGAATCTTTACCCAGCCGAGTATGCTCAAGAATCTCTGACGAACGAGCATCGGCGGGCTGTGCCTCACGAAAGCGATTAAGGAAAAGTGGTCGGGCGCGGACATGAGCAAGCTGTCCCCTCAGTAGAGGCAAACTTAAGTTGTACTCGACGATCGAACAAGAACTGTAAATCTGCAGAAGACGGTCTCAAAAATCAAAACCCGCTGCGGGAATATGTACATATCACGACCCGAAGGTACGAAACATGGCCGACGCTTAAATTACAAAACGTCTAGAGGTGTATCGTAATCTAAGCAAGCCGAAGCACAGAAATCAAAACCATTTAAAAGAAGAAGTACAGGAAAACATGTAGGAAAAAAAGTTTAAAAGCAACATCAAATTTTCTCCAAAATTTCGGCAGAGTCTCCGTTGTAAAAACTGGCCCCAAACGGGTACAAACAAGAATAATATATACAAATAATAAAAAGGCATCCCCAAGCGGGAGCTAGCATTGCGCCAAATGGCGGAAACAGCCACACAAAGCACTATAATATACAACGCCGAAGGGCGAGGCTCAAAACTCAAAAGAAAACCAAACCACCAGAAAACCATACTAGTACAAGCGCGACTCTAAGGTCGAAAGAATAAGCAACTGGTCTACTAAATCTACCAATAATACAAGTCTTGTTGATGGAGCTTACTAGATATAAATAAAATAATAAAAGTACAATGGCGGTTCTGATGCAAGTGAACCAACCTACCAAGCAAACCACCTTGAATGAAATGATGTGCCAGCAAGCTGCCAAGGAAACATGTACATCGAAACCTGTAAGAATATTTGGCACAACGGTGGTGAGTTGCCAACTCGTGAATAGAAGACATCTACGAGTAGAAATCGCATGCACGACGCTCTTCTAGGTCATAATAATATAATTAATATATCACTAGTCATCTAGTAGCGGCAGGATAATAATCTATGTGTAAGTGCAATGCTCAGTGCTCGTGTCGGTGCCTCAAGTAGTAACATGTCATGTGTATGAGTATGCATGCACCATGAATGTAAAACAATCAACCATGAAATCTGGATATATCTGTATAAGAAATATTTAACTTTTATCATTGTAAAATTTGTATAGTATTCTAAAACATCATCAATGAAATCCATGGAAATCCGTGTCAAGCATCGACACAAAACATGTAAATCTCAAAGTCTCAATACCTCATAGTCCCAATATCTCATAGTCTCAATATCTCGGGCTCCGTCAGTCCGGATCGGCCCATATCATCAAATCTCACGACAACGGTCGGTATCCTCCGGATATCCGCCGCGCCAGACATCACCGGTAAGTAGTCTTCCCCTGCCAGGCTCATCGTCTACAACTCGAGCTTCTTGCCCCGGGGTACCAAACCAGGCCTACCATGTACCCGAGGCGGTTCATCCACTCCTCAAATCGGGTCTTGAAATCCAACAGAAAATATGAAATCTTATGGTTGACGACTTATAAATCACGAGAAAACCGCAACTTGTATTTTAAAATGTGAAGGAGAGAGAGAAAGCAGTTTTTATATATATTCTTGCGGTTTTCCCCAAAATCCAGAAATCTCATACAAATCCAAAATCCCAAAATCATTAGTAAGTAAATAATGAGTATCGGCATAAGCCCCACGATACTGCATGATGATATGAATATGTGAATGCATGAAGTGTCTAAATAATAAATGCAATGTCTAAACTAGCACATGAGAGTAATCACATAATATTATATTGGACTAGCATATAGCTGATATATCAATAAAAAGATAATATGTTCTAAAGTGTACGTGACATGGCAATTACCGATGATGATGTGTGTGAACCGGCAAATAAGTGTATGTGGATCATGCGCATCATCGGTAATGGTGTCGATGTCCTAACAGGAAGAGTTTCATATTAACTAAAGAAACTTATATATAAACATGCAATGCGATGATTACAATCTGAATAAAAGGGTGAATGTGTATTAATCGCACATTTAGAATATACATATCTAACTATAAATTATATGACTTGAACCTAAACTAGTATCTATCTAACCTACTAAAGAACTAAACTAAAGAAACTAGTCGATAGGGAGTAAGAATCCACCTAAAATCCGAGTCGATATCTCTAGTAGTCGGCGATCCAGCCTCAATAGCGTCACGTACGTAGTACGACTTCCTCGAGTCAAGAGTGCGGATCAATCATCACATCTATGCCTCGTACGGTAAAATCCTTCGTACGGCTTCCCAAATTCGGGGTACGGGTCAACTATCAGATATATAAATCATCGTTCGTATAGTATCATAATCAAACAATATCATGATCAAGGGTACTGTACAATAATCGCATACATCCCAATATCGTCAAACATATATCATCGTCTGTGTAAATATACATCGTCAAATGATCCACTAAAATGTCATGTCATATATATCGTATTGTGATTAAGTCACATATTACCATCCGGGTTCTATTCTAGAGTCTCATTCGTTTTAATGTCATCAACACATATTATCGTTTATAAAAATATATTTTATATAATCTCATTTTCCAACGATCCGCTGCTATCATAACACATCTCCTGTCATAACTCGATCATCTATCCAATAAATCACGGCATCAAGCCTAGTCATATCGACTCATCCCCATGTATCATATAACATCCTCATATCACGTGTATATGTTATATATATATATATACATATATACATATAGAAACCTACACACATTCATATATGTAGGGTTACTAGGCACTCTAAGAAGGTTTTACAAGGCATCAACCATGCCCGATTAAAATTTTAGCCGTGCCGAATAACTCTAAACAAGATCTTTGCTAGATAATTAGGGTAAGACATGCAAGTTAAACTCTTTAACACTAAGTGAATACGAAATACAACCTTTGTAGATCGGTCCTTCTCTTCTAAAGCTCCTTGTTGTAGTCCCATCGCTACGATCATCGAACACCCGGACTCTCGGACGGCTCCATGAGAAGAGGCAACGGTATTGCTTGAAGTCTTCGAGGCCGAAGATGATCTACATCGAGGAAATACGAACTCAAGCTTCTACTTCACTAACCAAAGAATTAGTGAAGCAAACACCCTAAACTAAAGTGTTAGTCTAGTAGAGGATGGTGAAATAGGAAATGGGTACACTTTAGAATTTCTTTTCTCACATTGTTTCTCTCTCTTTTTCAAACCCTAGAAAGAAAATCAAGGAAGAAGAAGATGAGATCAAAATGAATATGAAAACTAATCAAGAGAGAGAATGAGCTAACCATGGTGAGTGAGTATCATATACTAACTCATGTAGAGACATTACCATGGCTAATTATAGTGGTTAGGTTAACTAATATTTTAAGTAAAACAAAACTAGTGGACTAAGTCAATGCAACCATAAGCTTCATGAAGCTTCATGCATGTGAGCTATTATCCACTAATTTTGTATTTACTTTGTATATTAAAACCCTACCAATATATTTAATATGGTGTATGTCTCATACACCCATGTCAATTGTATCAACAACCATGATACAATTTGTACACTAATAAATATATATCACATATATATTAACTTGTGCTCTAGTGAGAAAAACAAATGCTTAAGTGAACCAATGTTAGTTAATGTAAATTAGTATATCACATATACAATTATACACTAAATTATTAAATCAACACTTGACTTAATAATCCGGTTATATCTCATATAACCGACTAACATCCAATGTATCGACTTATCGAATCAACCTTTGATTCGATAACGTGGTTATATCACATATAATCGATCGATACTAACATCGCGAGAATAGAATACGGTATCACATACTCGCATAATTCTCGGTCCCGCACATATCACATATGCGCTCCTATTTCGTTTTGCCTGAGCCAGTGAAACCTATATGTAGGACTCTAAAGACTCGTCAATACGCCGGCAGTAGGTGATGATCATATCAAGCACCCACAAGCCGTCAGCGGTACTAGCTGGAAGTAACGGCTACCCGGGTATTGAGCGATCAGAAGATCAGCAAGCAAGCCCGCTCTAACTCCTGCAAAAAACCTGGCAATGACACTATCGTACAGTCCGGTCTCCTCGTCTTTTATGTCGCATATCAAGTCTAGGGGTGGTCAACGTTAAACCCCAATAACCGATAAGTCATGCCGATATGAGGCTCATAATGGGTCGAGAAACTACTTGTAACACTTACCAGTAAATCTCTAAACCAGCCCTGGCCAGGGACTTCCCTGTTATGGCCAATCGAGCATAGCGCAACATCAACCCCCAATACCGGGAGAGAGGAAACCCCTCCTATCGCTCATTGCCTCCATGTGACTCGGGATTGTACCCAAAAACCACCATTTTGCACGCCCTCTTGGACGTGGTAAGGTGGAAATCAAAGCACAGTGGGAATCACACAAGACTCTATGACGATCTCGGGTCTACAGACTAACCTGTACCAGTGTCACCAGAGAATTACCATCTGACGTAAGGTATAATACCATCTGGGAGTTCTCGGCGAGTCCGTCCAGTGTACCCAGTCTCCACTGAGCACCCGTATATCATCTCTGATGTCAAACACCAATCGATATGGGATCATCCATCGTACATCTGTATGGGTCGAGAAGGTATACGGTAGTCTACTCTGGCATATCGATGCCCCGTCTCGATACACCCACGACTAGGGACCTTGAAGGATGTACTTATGGACTACCATGTCCCCACTAGTATGATCCGCATCATAGTCCAGGTAGTCAAGTACACATCCTAAGGGCTTTACCAACATGTAACAGAGAGACAATCAGTGTACACGTTAAGGTAAAGAGTAACCAGATAGCATACTATCATGTCGAGCAAGAAAGTCCTCCCTATATATGTCCAAGCATCCACTACAATATACATCTCACGTCTAGTAATAGCCTCTAGGGCATACATATAACTAACAATCTCCCACTTGCACTAGGGCCATCTGATAACAGTGGTTGTAGTATCTCATACTCAACCATTCCATAAAAGTCTCTCTCTGGGAAAAGGCCTTTGTGAGTGGATCCGCCGTGTTGTCCTCTGAGTCTATTCTCCTGACCTCGATCCCCTAGAGATCAACTATCTCCATGATCAGGTGATACTGCCTTAGAATATGTCTGGATCACTGATGGGACGGGCGTTCCTAGGCATAAGCCACAATTCCATTGTCACACAATAGTAGGAACGAAGTTCATCTTATGAACTAATATACACCCAGACTTCCTCTTTGGTAGCATCTTTGGTAGCGATGTATCTAGCCTTTATCGTCTAGTATGCCACGGTATCTGTCTTGGAACTCTTCCAACATACCTTCCTTTTACTGAGGGTAAAGACAATGCCTGTAACTGACTTTCAGTCGTCCTTATCACCTTGGAACCCCTTCCGGTGATTCTCTCCAGGATCAATTGAGACCATCTCACTACAACTAGTGAGTATGCTAACATCCAATTAGATCCATCTCATAGATCCAAATCCCAGGATTTAGTAGCTATCACTTTGATCTTATATGGAGAATCATTGTGATAAGCGAAGATTGACCGAGCGTAGCATAGGAAACTCCTTCCCTATCAAGAGTATGTCATCCATGTACTCTACGAGGATCACCACCATACTTTATACTACCTTTTTGTATATACAAGGTTCATCTACCATTTTGATGAAGTCAAACTCTTTGACTACCACATCAAAACAGACGTTCCAACTCCGCGATGCCTGCTTTATCACATAAAACATCTTGCACATGTTTCCTCTGCTCCCACTGTCTACGAAGCCCTCTGACTGTATACTTATAGACTCTCTCTTCTAAAACATCAGTTAGAAAAGCAGTCATGACACCCAACTGCCAGATATCATAGTCATGGTATGTAGCCGTGGCAAGTAGGATCTGGATGGACTTAAGCATAGGTACTTAGAAAAGGTTTCATCATAATCCATACCTGGTTAATGATGCAAACCTTTAACAAGTCTAACTTTGAAAGTCTCAACTTTTCCATGTACACCAAGTAATCTTCTCAAGATATACTTGCTCCTGATGGGGATTTAACCCTTCAGATAAAGCAACCAAAGTCCATAATTTGTTGGTGTATAAGGATTCCATCTCAGATCGTTAAGAATCCAGCCATTCTTACAGAGTCCCACTCCTGATGGCCAGCTCGAAACTAGTTGGGTCATCATGTCATGATGCATTCCTCGCTCCCACTGTCATAGAGAAACTGAAGTATCTCTCAGGTGGGTTAGGAACCTTAATAGATCGGCGGAGAGGCTGAGGTTCGTTGAAAACTTTTGAATCCTTTGATTCTACCAAATCATCAGCTACAGTTTGTATAGCTGGAACTCCTTCCAGTTCTACCTTATGTCCACTAATTTCTTCACAAGAAATTCCCTTTTACAAAGGTGGCATGCTGAGACACAAAACATCTTTTGTTTCTCGGTTTGGTAGAAGATATTCCCTTGCGAATGCTTGGGATATCCAACAAACTTCTACAGAACAGACTTTGCCTCGAGCTTGTCCGGATTATGCCTTTAGACATAGGCTGGACAACCCGAAATCTTAACTAACTTAAGATATAGGCTCTTCCCTTTCCATATCTTATATGAAGTGGTAGGCAACTGATTTGATCGGAACCCTATTCAATAGGTATGCAACTTCTCCAGTGCATAACTCCCAAAAAGAAATAGGTAACTCAGTAGTACTCTTCATAGAGCACACCTTATCACACAGGGTGTGATTTCTCCACCCCGATACACCGACGTGCTGTGGAAAGAGAATCTCATTCTCCTTTAGAATAATCCAGGAATTCCGTGCTCAAGTATTCTCCTCCTTGATCACATCAAAGGATATAATACTTATACCCATTTTGGTTCTCTACTCCTTACTTATATTCTGTGAATATCTCAAATGATTCGGACTTGTGTTTCAACAGGAACATATGTCTGAATCTTGAGAGATCATCAGAGAATGTAATGAAGTACAAAGAACCGGTCTTGGCATGTGTAGACAGGGGACCTTCATACATCAACATGTATCATCCCAAGAGTTCACTAACTCTTTCTCTGTTTCCAATAAACAGAGCTGTGGTCATCTTATCTCTGTGACATGACCAGCAAGTTTCACAAGATGTAAATCAAACTAATTTAAATATGCATTTATATGTAACTTCAGCTAGTCGGGTCGCATTGATATGACCTAGTCTACAATACCTCAAGAAGGATTCTTTCATTTCTGAACTCTTCCTATTGTGTTTGTTCTGTACACTATTAACTGTAGTTTGATTTAGAACGTCTATGCTTTTAGATAACGTGCCTGAACCGATCAACTCTTGATATAGGAAATATACAAAACATTATCCAACAATAAAAAATTATATCCTTCTTTACTAATAAAGAGACTGATATGATGTTGTATATCAGGTTCGGTATCTCATAACATTCGTTCAGAATCAATGTATTCTGGTAATACAGGGTGATAGTGACCAACAGACTTGGTTGCAACACTTGCACCGTTTTCTATCTCATGAAACTTATCACCCGTTCTCAGTTCTCTACCTCTCTGTAGCCCATGTAACAAATTACATATGTGGGATCCTGATCCGGTCATACCCAGGACGTAAAGGATACTGAGAAACAGTTCTCTGTAATGAACACACCCGAAGAAGATGCATTAGTATGCACTTTCTTCGTTTGGGCGGCACGGGAATTCTGGTAATCCCCAATTTCCTGCTCTGTCTTATAACAATTATATGTTAGAGCGGGACCAACGTTCCTCAGCTCAGTATAACAAGCGGGTTCGGTCAATACATCCATATTATTATCTTGATTAAGGCATGATATGGTCGCTACCTGGAGAGAGAGAGAAGAAAACACTCTGCGTGCGCTCTTGCAAGATTAGATTGGTTTATTGTTTTATCTAATCAGGATGGCTCCCACAGTTTTTATCAAATCTTCCTTCAAACCCTAAAAGGAAAGACTAGCCGGGATTAATTACACCCTACAACTTTGCCAATCTTTCAGCCAGGCCAGTGTCGGTACTTTGAAGGAGGTTCCCCGTGCTTTCGCACGGACCTAATTAAAGTAAACCTCGTTTTCCCAGAGGTGTAACCCCGTTGACACCTTTCTAGACACCTACTTGATCGGCTAATTGTAATGTGTAAAACTCTCCCATGAGTAACTCTTACTCGCAGCGGGTATCGGGATCCAACTATCTCATAGAAGGTATGCAATCTCATTGCAAATTTCAACACTTGAAATTCCCGATAATTTTTCCCCTAACCTCCTATGACCTTGACAAAGGCCAACAAACCATAGGATGCTAGTCAAGTTCAACCCGTCATTTTTTGATTGAATTAAATCCTCCCGCACGACCCTTGACAAAGGCCAACAAGGTCGTACGACTACCCTAACCCAATCTGCATCATATGCATAAGCAGATAAGCACTAGTCAGCTACCGCACACTACGCCTTGACAAAGGCCAACAAACGCAGCACAAATACTAACTACTACTTATCTGAAATGACGGAGGGCTACGACAGGTTTTTCTGAAAACCTATTGTGTAATGAACTTGATATCGCTGTAGAATCAAATGATTTTAAAATGGAGTGTTTTTTAGGCTTTTACTAGTTTCGCTAAAGAGGTCACTCCCGGTGAAGGGATCTCGGCTCTTTCCTTATGGAATAAGGTGCAGGATATATCATATATATCACTGTGCAAAGCAAGAACTAGAAAAGCAATCAAAATACAAAACCGAGGGGTGTAGCATCTTCCAGTCATTGCTAAAGGGGTCACTCCCGGTGAAGGGATCTCGGCCCTTTCCTTATCGAATAAGGTGCAGAATGTTCTACAAGGAACACCGCTATGCAAAGCAAGAACTGTAGCTACCTGTTTTTGAAAATTCGATTCCACAACATCTTTTAGGTTTCTTTTCTTTCATTAATCATATTAATGAAGTCCCATCATTTAAGCACCTAAACATCACAGATAAATACGACGTACACTTATGCCATCCGCATTCGCCTCGATGTCCCCTCGTGCACCGTTAGGTTAGGTAACTAACGGCAGAGCGGGGCAGGGCTAGCGCGGGTGTAAAACATAAGTAACATCTATATAATATATCATATATACTATATACAGTATCTATCAAAACATATCAAATGATCACATCACAGATATCGCAGCAGAAGAAACATATGAAACATTGGATATACTAGGACGTCCGTGTTTTATTTTGAGCCTCTATAAAACACGGATTCCACGGTCGCGATGAATAGCCAAACCCACACCCCTAGACCCCTACGAGAGCGGCAAGCAACCCTACCAATTCTAGAGTTAGGAGACCCGGACTCGACTCCTCGAGTTGGTCTCACACTGGACTCCAGAACCCGGTTACTTGTGCTCTCCTCCTTGGGTCTATCCTACTGCGGAAAAGTAAATAATATACAAATGGTGACATCAACCTCATCCCTGGATGTGCCCCAATAAAAGAATATTACATACAATGAATTTTACATGAATGAAAATAAAAACCCTCATCTCACATAAAAAAACCCGTCTATTCAAAACGCGACGATCCAATATAACATATCCAGCAACACATAACATCACATGTCATCAACGTAAGTAAATATGCGCATCCCAATTGTCGTTGACATATAGCAACGAAACCGGCAATATCACATATTACACTTACGGTCGCAGAAAAGAATGTGTAAAACTACAACAGTTGGAATCCGCAACCTCCTTAGACATCGCATGCCTAACAATTATAAACCCCACATTTTAGTCTCCATTTCGAAAACACTTTTCAATATCAAGTCGGGCAATTCAACAATATTCCCGATAATTTGATCGAATGCTCGTCGCAAACTTTAGTAGACGGCCGCACCCCCGGAAGCTGTCGACGAAGTGCACTAAGGCGGAACACCGCTGCCGCGAGCACCCGAACGGATGCTTTTAGCGACGGGGTTCTCCTATAGTCACTTGGTCGGGGCTATAGGGCATGGCTGTCTATTAGGTTTACCCGGCGAGTATCCGCGTACGCTACGTGATTGCGACGGACTTTTGATCGCATTAAAAATCTGTGGCAACCGATCACTTGAGACTAAACTGCTATGTTTATAACATTCAAATTAGTTATCTCATAACTACTTGTGGATTCCAAATATTGTATCACATTCCAGATAAATAGACAATGTTAAACTTTCCGATCGAATAATCAAATACCCAAGTTTTTCCAAATAGTTCTCAACACTTGAGGGGAGTTTAAAAACATCCATCGCATGCCACAGTACCAATGGTCCAGTCATAGAAGGGTCAAGTCAACGCTTCACATGTGGCAACGCCGTACTGCCCCAAACCCTAAGGTTCAAAAGGCAGTTCAAGAAGGTCACATAATCGAGTTAAGGTTTGTTGTCTTCTAGAGTGTCCATTACGTAACTTGCACGATTCAGACGTTCTTAAACAACGGAAAAATCCAACACTTGGAAATTTTCCGGGTCGGGAAAAAGTGAGTTATTGATATCCGTCCGAACATTTTAACACTTTCTAAATATCCGGAAAACACAACGAAATTAAATTTTCCGATCGAATCGACGAATACAATATAAACCCCAGAACACTCAACACTTGAGTCAGAATAAAAAATACCCAGAAAATAGAAATAACATATACGGGTATTACAATGCAAAACACAAAGCACAAACTCACTGTACGGCCGCGGTTCCGCGGCACAAGAAGGCTACTGCCGCTGTTCCGCGGCGATCCGTATGACTTACATTGTCATTTTGCACAATAATTCCAAGAATCACCTGCTGAATTTTTTAGGTTTTTTTATTACAGAAAAATCCCGGTTTTGAAAAAATTTCCAGAGAGGGGTTTACTTTGTAGTTTCCGGGTTCGATCGTGGTTTTAACTTCGTATACACGTCGCCTAATGCTCTAGCTAGGCTCTGATACCACTGTAGGGTTACTAGGCACTCTAAGATGGTTCTACACGGTATCAACCATGCCCGATTAAAATTTTAGCCGTGCCGAATAACTCTAAACAAGATCTTTGCTAAATAATTAGGGTAAGACATGCAAGTTAAACTCTTTAACACTAAGTGAATACGAAATACAACCTTTGTAGATCGGTCCTTCACTTCTAAAGCTCCTTGTTGTAGTCCTTTCACTGCGATCATCGAACACCCGGACTCTCGGATGCCTCCATGAGATGAGGCAACAGTATTGCTTGAAGTCTTTGAGGCCGAAGATGATCTACGTCGAGGAAATACGAACTCAAGGTTCGACTTCACTAACCAAAGAATTAGTGAAGCAAACACACTAAACTAAAGTGCTAGTCTAGTAGAGGATAGTGAAATAGGAAATTGGTAAACTTTAGAATTTCTTTTCTCACATTGTTTCTATCTCTTTTTCAAACCCTAGAAAGAAAATCAAAGTCACGTTCCGTACCGAAAAACTTCCTATTCGATTTTCGGAGGGTTACAATCAAGGAGGAAGAAGATGAGCTCAAAATGAATATGAAAACTAATCAAGAGAGAGAATGAGCTAACCATGGTGAGTGAGTATCATATACTAACTCATGTAGAGACATTACCATGGCTAATTATAGTGGTTAGGTTAACTAATATCTTAAGTAAAACAAAACTAGCGGACTAAGTCAATGCAACCATAAGCTTCATGAAGCTTTATGCATGTGAGCTATTATCCACTAATTTTGCATTTACTTCGTATATTAAAACCCTACCAATATAATTAGTATGGTGTATGTCTCATACACCCATGTCAAGTGTATCAACAACCATGATACAATTTGTACACTAATAAATATATATCACATATATATTAACTTGTGCACTAGTGAGAAAAACAAATGCTTAAGTGAACCAATGTTAGTTAATGTAAATTAGTATATCACATATACAATTATACACTAAATTATTAAATCAACACTTGACTTTATAATCCGGTTATATCTCATATAACCGACTAACATCTAATGTATCGACTTATCGAATCAACCTTTGATTCGATAACGTGGTTATATCACATATAACCGATCGATACTAACATCGCGAGAATAGAATACGGTATCACATACTCGCATAATTCTCGGTCCCGCACATATCACATTTGCGCTCCTATTTCGTTTTGCCTGAGCCAGAGAAACCTCTATGTAGGACTCTAAAGACTCGTCAATACGCCGGCAGTAGGTGATGATCATATCAAGCACCCACAAGCCGTCAGCGGTACTAGCTGGACTTAACGGCTATCCGGGTATTGAGCGATCAGAAGATCAGCAAGCAAGCCCGCTCCAACTCCTGCAAAAAACCTGACAGTGACACTACCGTACAGTCCGGTCTCCTCATCTGATATGTCGCATATCAAGTCAAGGGGTGGTCAACGTCAGACCCCAATAACCGATAAGTCATGCCGATATGAGGCTCATAACGGGTCGAGAAACTACTGGTAACACTTACCAGTAAATCTCTAAACCAGCCCTGGCCAGGGATTTCCCTGTTATGGCCAATCGAGCAAAGCGCAACATCAACCCCCAATACCGGGAGAGACAAAACCCCACCTATCGCTCATTGCCTCCATGTGACTCGGGACTGTACCCAAAACCACCGTTTTGCACGCCCTCTTGGACATGGTAAGGTGGAAATCAAAGCACAGTGGGAATCACACAAGACTCTATGACTATCTCGGGTCTACAGACTAACCTGTACCAATGTCACCAGAGAACTGCCATCTGACGTAAGGTATAATACCATCTGGGAGTTCTCGGCGAGTCCGTCCAGTGTACCCAGTCTCCACTGAGCACCCGTATATCATCTCTGATGTCAAACACCAATGGATATGGGATCATCCATCGCCTATCTGTATGGGTCGAGAAGGTATACGCTAGTCTACTCTGGTATTTCGATGCCCCGTCTCGATACACCCACGACTAGGACCTTGAAGGGTGTACTTATGGACTACCATGTCCCCACTAGTATGATCCGCATCATAGTCCAGGTAGTCAAGCACACATCCTAAGGTCTTTACCAACATGTAACAGAGAGAAAATCAGTGTACACGTTAAGGTAAAGAGTAACCAGATAGCATACTATCATGTCCAGGAAGAAAGTCCTCCCTATATATGTCCAAGCATCCACTACAATATACATCTCATGTATAGTTATGGCCTCTAGGGCAGACAAATAACTAACAACACACACACACACACACACACACACACCAAGTCAAGTGTATGTGTGTGTGCGTGTGTGTGTCTATATGAAACCTACGAATTCCCTCCAAGGCAGTCATCTTCTTGTTAAGTCTTTCTAAATCAGTCTAGTCCAACCTAAAGTCTTCAATAGGACCCTACTCGCCAAGAATCTAAGGCCACGTCCGACTTCCTAAAAACAGTACGTAACATCCTTATTCTACATTTGCGGGGGTGCTATACGCCATCCACCCGACTTCCCACGTAGATATACACCTACTCACATGGTCCTTATCTGCCGAAGTCGATGTCGCCCCCTCTTCTTCCTCGTCCGAAGTCCACGTGAGGGGTACCTATACGCAAACATATATAATATTGTAAACCGAATCACGGACAAAACCAAAACGGCGCACGAAACGCGCATAGGTTAAAACCTTTGACCCGCTCACGCAAAAGAACCGAAAAACCCTCGACATCGGCGTACAAACGCCGATTGATCGAGATAAAACACGAACATACAAGTCGTAGCTCCAAAACTCACTAATTATAATATAAAACAGGGTTTAAATCATTAAAACCTTAAAATCAATCAAATCGTTCTATTTCGGAAAACCTAGAAAGCGTCAATTAACCGTTTCATTTTAAAACTTGATGTTTAAACGAAACTAATGGTCATAATATTCACTAAATATCATAACTAAGTGATATAAACTATTTCTATAATTTATTATCATCAATTTGTATTAAATCCTAAATTCTAGTTTGCAAAAATATCAAATTTTAACACATTTTAAAGAAAAGTTCACAATTCAACAACTAAACATGGTTTTGCATGATCTAAGGTATTAAACTACAATTTATAATGTTAATAATGTCATGAAATCATAATTAGATTTTATTCCCAATTATTTAACCAATTTCAAAAAACTTAGTTAGCAAAATTAGCATATTTATCACAATTTTAAAGTAAAAACTAGCAACTAGTAACTAGATTATGTTTTACATTCAATTAACATGTTAATCTCCTGATTAACACCATAATCTAATGATAGCAACCCTCATCATAATTTTATCTCACCAATATACATGATTTATAAAAATCTAGTTTACCAATAGCTTAAAGATTAACAATTAAAATGTAACAATTAGTAATTTAACAATTTAGATTAGATTTTACACGTCTTTATGTGTTAATCCACTCATTAAAACAATGAACAATTGATAAAAATCCCCACTTGAATTTTATCTCACCTATTTATATGTGTTATAAAAACCTAGTTTTCAAAATTGTTTAATTTAAACAATTTTGAATGAACAATTTACATTACAACAACTACACTAGATTTTTCATTTCTTAAAATGTTAAACAACTTATTATAACCTACTCCATTAATAAAAATGCTAACTTTATTTTCAAAACCCATCCTTGAAATTTTAATTTAGCAATTAGAACCAATTTAAAACCTAATTAAACACTTAATAAGTTAAATTAAGTAATTTACTAACAATCAAACCAAAGGGCTTAGGATTATACCTCAACATATGAGATCCAAACATGAAAACTTGCCTCCAAAAGAATGGTTTCCTACTTCAAGATCCAGGCTAGATGAACAAAGAATAGTGGGTATAGGTTAAATTAGGAATTTGTGATGTTTTTTGTGGATTTTTTCATGAATTTTGATGAATTTTTGAAGGGAAATGAAGTCGAGAAATGGGGGGCTGCCCCAAGCTTAGGCCGACCAAAATGAGGAGAGGGAGAGAGAGTGAGGTGAGTGGTTGAAGTGTGTATAAAACTTCTCCAATTATTACACCATTTTAAGTCTTTTCATTGTTTAATTTATTTTATTTATTTTCTAACCTAGAAAACTCTAGAATTTTGGAAACAAATTAAGAAGAGAGAAGCATGCTACACACTAAATTCTAAGATGCCATGGTTCACTTTTGTAAAATTAACCCACTCCAATTTGTAATTTACACTAATTAAATGTAAAATTAAAGCTTATGTTAATATTTGAATTTAATTAATTAAGGAAAAATATTTAAGTAAACTAATAATTTATAAGTCACTAAATAATATCAATTACTAGAAATTATTTAGTTAAAATAGGCATATTTAATTCTATATTGAAAAATAATTATAGTTGAGTTTTATGGAAAATACGGTTTATTTTATCGATTATCCGAAAATTCACCTAAAGGATTTTTTTATTTAATTATTTATTTATTTAATTTTCAAACGTTACAGTACATTAAGCTCTGGTGGTCCGTGAAAATCTGACACGACTCTCCGAACAAGTAGTGTCACCAAATCTCCAACGCACGACCACCGCCGCCATCTCCAGATCATGCATGGGATATCCTGTTCGTACTTCCTCCAACTGTCGGGAAATAAAAGCGATAACTCTATAGCCTCACCTCAGTACACAATCGAGCCCCACTCGCGAAACATTATAGTTAAACAACAAAGTCACTCGAACCAGAAAGCAAAGAAAGAACTGGTGCAGTTGTCAACCGAGTCTTCAACTGCCGAAAACTCCGCACGCATGCCTCAGTCCAAAGAAAAAGAACCTCCTTTTCGGTCAGTCCAGTCAAGGGTGCAACGATAAACTAGTAATACTGCACGAAACGGCGGTAAAAACCTGCTAAGCTAAAAATCTGCGGACCTCTGTCCTACAGACAAGTCTGGGCCTAAGCTGTACGACCTCGATCTTCCTCGGAACCATAGGAAAACCGTTTCCCGTAACTACAAGACCTAGAAGTCAACACAATCAAGCCTGAAGGAATACTCTGAGAATCTAGCAAACAGCTGGTACTCTCCCAATGTCTGCAAAACAAATCCTCAAGTGTTGTTCATGTTCCTTACGACACATTAGAATAGACCAGAATGTCATCAATGACACAACAATAAACTGGTCGAGAACGGCCTGAAGAAATCTGGTTCATCACATCCACGAATACTGCTAGGGCATTAGTGAGTCCAACAACACCACAAAAACACGTACTGCCCGTGGCATACGCAAAAGCACTCTTCGGAATGTCATCACTCCGAACCCGCAACAATGATGACCTGATCCCAACCAAACTTAGAAAAAGTCTCGCACCCGGGAGCTGATCGAAGAAATCGTCAATGCGAGGTAAAAGATACCTATCCGCACCGTAAGCGGGTTCAATTGACGATCAATCAATACACAACCTCAACTGCTTTCTTTCTCCTGACGAGCAGAATAGGAGCTCCCCAAAGCGAAATACTCAGACGCACAAGAACCCCCCAACAACGACTCTGCAGCTGATCCTTAAGCTCCGTAAGCTCCGTCGGCTCATCTGGAACAACGTCGGAAAACTCTCGCTTTAAAGGAACCCGGTCCAACAAACCCACTGTGTCTCCGGTATCACGAATGAACGCCAAGAATCCTCGACATCCTCTCCTCAAAAGCCGACAAGCAAAAAAGGCTGAATTCGAGCTATGAGAGGCGGCACCACTGTCCCCCTGCACAATAAGAACTGACTCACCGGGAAAACAAAACCTGACTGTTTTCTCGTGGCAGATCCAAATACGCCTAGCACGTAGCTATCCAGTCCGTGCCCAGGAGAACGTCAAATCTAAATCTCATGAAGGATCAAAATGACAGACGAATCTCTATCTCCTATCCGATTGGCACACGACTGAAATATGTGTCGTGCAACAAAAGAATCGCTGACAGAAGTTAACACAATAACGGCTGATCTAGCTAACCTGACTCTCGTCCCAACCACGGCACAAAGTGTGTAAAACAAATAAGTGCATCAAAAGAACACACGAATTAAGAATACCTGAAAACTCCGCATTAGACGCCCCTGCGTCCCGATGAGTAGAAGCAAACTCTCGTGTCTGCCCCTTACCCGCAACTGGCTGAAGTCCACCTCTGTCAAACTGACCCCTCTGAGCGAACCCTTCGCGACCACGACCACTCCGAGGATAAGTCTGACGCGGTTCTAAGGAACAATCCCTTATGAGGTGATGAAGGCTTCCGCACCAGAAACAACCACGCGATGACTGCTGACCCTCCTGGGGATGAGAGCTGAACGACTGTCCTCGTCCTAAGCCTTCTCTACTCCCGCGAAGGTCACGAAATCTGTCTCGATGAGTACGCCTCTGTCTCTGGGCTGGTACACCGGTACGAGTCCTCCACTGTCCTCAAACTCCCAAAGTCTCTCGAAGACGTGCCTCGTCAACTGGGGCTGCATCCACTGGTTCTATGTAGGGGACGGAATGCTGTATACTGACCGCAAGAAACAACTGTGTAACTGGGGTGACAACCTCCTGTCGCTGCGCTCGAATGGCCTCAACCAAAGAACTCATCATCTGGCGCATGTCCTGCATATCTGCCACAAGCCTAGCGAGATGATCTGTCGAAGGCGGATCCATTTGCTCCTGTACAACGAGCGTGCCATCCTGGTCAGTCCTTGTCCTACACGAGTCAACTCTGACCTCGGCCCTTGCTGCATCACTCTGAGTCCCCATAGTCTTCGGCGGCAAAGGCTATAAATGGAAATAAGATTCGATAAGAATATGGAAATCGAACCACAAGGATATGAATCATCAAGGAAGGAATTTCAAGTAATTTGTACTTAGGTCACTTTAGGCGGAGAACCGCGTCGTTAGTATGCCGTGGACATACACACACTACGTTACTCTGCTTTAAGCTACCTACTCCATCATACCAAGGTCATCCTACACTCCGAAAGGTAAAACCTAGCGTTCTGATACCAACTTTGTCACGAACCGAAATTGGGACGTGACGACCCTTAAACTACGCAACGTCTACAGGCGTAACGCAATTTAAGTAAACCAAAAACCCAGCAATCTAAACCATCAAAAGTAGTAAGAAATAATAACATTTCTAAAATGTTTGAAATCTCAACCCAAATTCTTTAAAAGTCTAACATTATTTTCTTTAAAATTTTGGCAGCACCTTCTTTGTAAATACCAGCCCCAAAAATAGGTACAACATAAATATAAGTAAAGCATCCCCAAACGGGAGCAAATACACGCCCAAAGGCGGAAACAACCACCACAACAGATGTACGACGCCGTAGCAAAGAAATAAAAGACGATAAGTAAAACTGCATAAAAGAAATCCAAGTCACCAAAATAATATACAATATCGTCCTCACATCAATTCTCTTTAAGTTTACGGTAGCGCCCCGGCCATCTTTCCGAGGCCAAAATGCGGAAACGAAACTTTTTCAAAACTAGAAACAGGCGCTATCGTATGCTTAAAACCCGTATCGAACCATTAACCTACATCTAGCTATATAGAGAAGGGTTGGAAAGCTATACCGATCGATCCGTGTCCTTCGGTCTTTGGCCACCATTCTAAGCTCCTCGCGTCATCTCCGGTCTCGATCACCTCGTCGGAAAGGGCACCACATCATCGAATCTTTTTACGGGCTCCCGCTTCATCCGAAGCAACTCGGGCACGAAATGTGCTAGACGACTTGTCCAAGGTGATGTAGAGAATGCTTGTGATCACTTTGTCTCTTGCATCCATGAGATGGATGGAGGATGAAAATGAAGCCATCCATGGAGATTATGAGCTAGAGCAAGAAGAAGAGGAAATCTTTTTCTTTTGTGTTGTATATGATAATGAGAGTGAGAGTGTTGTCAAAAATACAATACCAAAACCTCTCATATGGCAGCCCCTCTCTCTCCTTATCATATCAAGACTCAAATCCACCATCAAATGTGACATATGCATAATAAAAGAGACCATGAGTCACTAGGTTTGCAAATGTCACAATTAATGCACAAAATGATGATTTCTAGCCCATAATTTCCATATGCAAACATTAATCCAAATGTTTGCAACAATAAAAAGATACGGCAACATCTAAAGTAAACTCGTGACGGATCACAAGGATACCCCTCACCTATATATACATATCTGCATCCGCATTCCGACCGAATGCGAATGCGATGAGACCAAAGTAATCCAACAAATCTAATACTAGGATCCGGCTTAAACCAAAGCCCACTAGTATGATCCGTCCGATCATGATTCGTGCAATACCGCACTTATATGATCGAACCCTGCCATATATCATACGGCCTCTACAACGTTTCGCCCAAAACATGAGAAACTGTCTTTGGGGGACTTTAAAGGCTCGTCAATACATTGGCTGTGGATTTAACCACTAGCACGTCAGAGGCACTAGCCGTACGTAACGGGCTACCAGGTATAGACCAAAAGGGAGGTCGATGAGCAAACTCATCCTGTCACCCTACTGAGCCTGTCAGTGACAATATCCGTACAGTCCGGTCCGTTCGTCTATGAGCATCGCATGGCGGGCCTAGGGGGTTGGTAAAAGTCAGACCCCCAAAAGCGGTACAAGTCATGTCGGAGTGTAGCCCAGAACACCCTGAGATATTACTGGAATACCTACCAGTAAATCTCCTGCCTTGGCCAAGGACTTCGTGTAATGCTCTCCTAGACACAGCGTGATCTCACCCACAATACCGGGAGAGACGAAACCTATACCGATCCTCTCACTGCCTCCATGTGGCTCGGGACTGTACCCAACTAAAACCTGTTTGCACGACTCTTTTGAGCCGTGGTAGGGTAGTAATCAAAGCACAGTGGGAACTCACACGAGACAAATGACGATCTCAGGTCGATGAACTAACCTGTACACATCAACAGGGAATTGCTATCTGACGTCAGGTATAATACCAACTAGTATGTTCCCGGCGAGTCATGTCCAGTGTACTCATAACCCAATGAGCACCTGTATACATCTTAGGTGAACCAATTGACACCAATGGCTTGTGAGACCAGCAACCGCCCCTCGTCAGGGTCTCGACTGTATACACTAATCTACTAATGGAGTATCGATGCCCAGTCTCGAAACTCCGACGATTAGGGACCACTTTAAGGATGTGCTTTTAGACTACCCAACTCTCACGTATATGATCGCCACCATACTGCTGGTAGTCAAGCAAGAATCCTTAGGGCTCTATCAACGTGTAATAGCGACCTATAAGGTCACCTAAAGCAGTATACGATGATAAAGACAAACCATGGTAACATACTATTCTCTATCAACATGTAATAGTGAACTACAATGTCACCTAAAGCATGTACACGATGATAAAGACAAACCAGATAGTATACAAACCTCTCGAGTAAGATTGTCCTACCGGCATAGGTCCTACCGGCATAGGTCCTACCGGCATAGGTCCTCCCTCAATCATTGCAATCACATGCCTGTGATCCAATAATTGACTCTGAGGGCACTATATCCAACAATCTCCCACTTGCACTCAAGGCTAATTATTGCGATGTCAAATACTCATAGCCCGTGTGCTACCGAACACCCAACTCCCCTACTGATCAGTCTCACAAAGCCCGTTTGTGAAACTATTGCGTTCGAGGAATAGCCTCAGTGAGTGGATCCGCCCTGATGTTTCTTTCTATGTCTCTCTTAATCTCAAGTTCGCGGAGAAAGCCATCTCCCGAAATGATCAATACCTGTCTTAAAATATGTATGGATATCTGATGGGACCTAGTTCATAAATGAACTCCAAATCCAAACTTCTTAGACTGTATCGTCAACTGGACTTAATCAGTATCCTGCGCCATGCCTCCCTCAGTATCCCCTTGGACCACCTGTCCAAACTACTGGCCCTCGTCAGAGGGAAAACTAAAACTCTGACAGTCACTCTGTCATCCAGGTCACCTTGGAAGCCTGGAATGATAACCGTCTCCCGAAAGAGGCTGCCGTTATCATTTCCCTAGAACATCCACTTATTTTCTAAAACTGCTTCCGAACGTTTCTCCAGGATTGGATCAATATCAACTTATTGCAGCTCGTGCAAAAACAACATCTGGTGTGGTACTTGACATTTCATGATTGACTTAATTGCCTAAGCAAGTGATATATCAATCATGCACATCCCTCTCGCCTTTAGTCTGTAAGACACGTTTAGAGAGGGTGACTCCATCACCTGTAGGTATACTACCGTGCCAGGAGTCGTCCATTCTAAATACTTTTAGAATACTGTTTAAGTACCCAGATTGGGAAACTACCCAAATCTAGATCTAAAACCATAGATCTAGTTACCAGAATGTCTGATGTAATATCCAAGTCTTTTGTAGAAAAACCACTGTGTGACAACCAAAGCATAACCGATCGTAGTGTAGGAATTTCACTTCCTACTCTGTGTATGTCATCCAAATACCAGGACATCACACCCTACTACCTTCTCAACAGATCCATCCCCTATTCTGATGAAGTCAAACCTATGACTGTCACATCAGAAATAGATGATCTATCTCCGCTATATCTGCTTTAGTCCATAAATAGACAAAAGCTACTTGTCCATTCTGCTTCTGTTGCTCCCACTGACTATGACAACCCTCTGGCAGAGTCATATACACGTACACTTCTAAAGCTAGCTTAGGACGACGCTATACACATTCTCCTGCCGGGTCTCACAGTCTGGAACAACAACAATGGCAAGTCTGGGTAAACAAGAACCTCCCTGTCACCATTCTTGAGGCTACCGAAGTACCTCTCGGCTGCCTGAGGTTACCCACCATATCTGCGGAGTGGCCAATGGAATGTCAAAACAAATTGAATCTTTAGGTTCTTATCAAATTTTCAGTAATCGTTTGCGATTCTGGAATCACTTCCAGTTCCACCATACTCCCACTACTGTTTTCTGAAAAAAAATCCATTTTACTAAAACGGTGGCGAGTCAAGAACAATATCACTATTGATCTTCCAGATGGTAGAAAGTCAACCCTCGTCATAGCCCGGGTCAACCCACAGACAGCCATTACAGAAACGTGCCTTTAGTTATCCAGAGTCTGGTTTTAAGCATAAGCCGGACAACTCCCCATACCTGAACAACGTTAAGATATGAACTATTTGTTAGTGTATATGCCATAGAGGCCATTATTGTATCATACCAGTTTGTATATTACTTAATGGAAGCTTGGGATATTCACATGTATATAACAGTCTTGCTAAACATGGTAGTATGCTACTTGGTTTTTCTATCTTAATATGTGAGTATACGTATTGATAGAGCTCTTAGGATCTTGCTTGACTACCAGCGTTGTGATGGCAGTCACACTAGTGGGGGCTGGGTAGTCTACAAGCACATCCTTATTCAGGTCCCTAGTCGTTGGATTATCGAGACAGGGCATCGATACTCCAGAGTAGACTAGTGTGTACGCTTCTCATACCAGTTGGGGAGATGGTCTGTCCCACAGCCGTCAGTATGTCGTACTGGAGATAGTATGCAGGTGCTCGTAAGGTTACGGGTACACCGGACAGGACTCACAGGGAACTGTTGGTTGGTTTTATACCAGTCGTCAGTGAACAGTTCCCAGGTGACATGAGTACAGCATAGTCCGCAGACTTGACACTGCTACTTCGCCTCGAGTGTGTCCCACTGTTCTTAGATTGCTACCCTACCACGGCTCAAAGGAGTCGTGCAAACAGGTAGCGGTTGGGTGCAGTCCCGAGCACTTGGAGGCAGTGGCGGTTAGACAGGATTCGTCTCTCCCGGTATTGGTGGTTGATATCGCGCTGTGTCAGAGAGCCATTACGCAAAGTCCCTGGCCAGGGAAAGCGAGATTTGCTGGTACGTTCCAGTAGTTTCTCAGGGTGTAATGGGCTTCGCTCCGACATGACATAGACCGCTATTAAGGGACTGACGCTTGCCGCCCCCCTAGGCCCGATATGCGATAGTCTTAGACGAACAGACCGGACTGTACGGAGATTGTCACATCAGACTCAGTAGGAGTTCGGATGGGTTTCCTCATCGGCCTTCTTATCGACATCTACCTGGGGACCATTACGTACAGCTATTGCCGCTTGCGGTCTGTGGTTAAACCCACTGCCAGCGTAGTAGTCGAGTCTCTAGAGTCCCACGCAGAGAGTTTCCCTACTCCAGGCGAAACGATATAGAGGTCGTATGGTTTTACGACAAGGGTTCGGACGCATACGTGTGTTTACGCACGTACGACTTTCGGACAGTTTTTACTAGTCGGCTTTGGTTTAAGCCAGTTACTAGTATCCGGTTATTGGATTTATACAGTCTAAAGTTTTTCCGTGTTTTCACGGATTGGAGGGGCGTTCTCGTAATTGCGCGAGAAGCTTCTAGAAGATGGTGACTAAGGAGGTTTAGGTGGCATATACATTAAATGAGATTAGTGAGTCATATGGATGATTCATCCATGTCATTAATGCTTCATAATTGCTTAATGACTCATGGAGATGAATCACCATAAGATATTTATGAAGCATGGTTGTAAATCCTTTTCTTTTCTTTTCTTGATAAATGAAAATGCTTGATATATATTATGATAACTCCTTTTCTCATTTCATTATTATGTTCATTTTCTCTCTCCTCAAGCTCTCTCTCTTCAAACCTTAATTCTCCCCTCTCATGTGTTGAGTACAAGGATTAGTTAGACTACTTAATCCATAACCATACTCTATTTCATCTAGGTACTTTGATTAGCACTTAAAGATACCTAGTTGCCTCAAGTTTAGAGGCAAAGCTTGGAGTTTAGCTCTCGTGGTGGATCGTCTACTACTTGGAGAAGGCCAAGGAGGAGGTGGAGTTCGTAAAGACGAAGGACACGGTTCTTTAGGTATAATCCCTTCACATAGTAGTTTAGAACTTCTATGTTTGATGTTAGTTATCGTTTAGCTTTGATTCATGCGGTTAGTCGATGTTTAAGCAAAGAACAAGATCGTTTTTCATATTTCCGCCTCCCCGCAAGTCATGGGGTGTTGCACATCGACTTACAGTAGTATCAGAGCCTCGCTAAACAATTAGTAACTCACTTGCAAAATTGTATGAATTTCGAACGTAAAAAACAAAACCGGAAAACCCCGATATCATGAGTTTCTGTCGATTTTTAAATGAGGTCCAAAAATTATTCAGGGACCTTCAGAAAGCCTTAAAAGATAGTATAAGAACACCCAAGAAAACTGGGATCATGAATCGTCTAAATCGCCGCGGAACCGCCGCGGATCCCACCGATCCGCCGCGATTCCGCCGCCGAGTTGCCGATTCATCATCCCAATTTTCCTGTGTTGGTTCTCTGTGATATTTGATATTTTCTGGAATTTTTTAATTTTTGCTCAGGTTTCAGATTTACAGAGAAGTATTGGAGCAAAATTAAATGTGTTTAATCGATCGAAATTATACGGTTTTTGCTTGTTGGATTATATCTGTGTTTGTATAATGTGTTCGTAAACCTCCCCTAACTGCTAGTATGTCGGTTGGCAGGGGGTTGCACATTTCTGTAATGGTTTTTACTGTTTGTGTATATGAACTATGTTGGACTGTTGTGATGTATAGCCGGGGTTTTGTGATGGGTTATTATTTAATTCATTTGATGTAAATGTAATTTTTTGTAATATTATTTTGCAGCGCACATCCAGGTTGCAGTTGTAGCCATCGTTGTATTATTTCATTTTACAGTTTTTGCTCCTAGGACAGATCTAAGGTGGGGTGCACAAACTGCCGGGTGGGTAGTTTGTCGTACCCGTTGGGGTCTTGGGTGGGGTAATGGCTATTCATCACAACTGTGTAATCCGTCTTTTGTTGCAGGCTCAAAACAAACACGGATTGCTTGTAAATCCAATAAAGTTCATCTGTGATCTGGAATGCCTATTATTGCGTCTGACGAATGTACAATATCTATATATGATAGCTATTTAGACGTCACTTATGTTTTACACCAGCGCTAGCCCAGCCCCCGCTCTGTCATTAGTTAAGTAACCTAACGGGTAATGACGGGACCCCGTGGCGAATGCGGATGGCATAAGAGGACGTTGTATTTTCGTTGTTTTCTGCAATGATAGGTTAATGATGGGATGCATTATTTATAATGCAATGAAAATAAACCAAAAGTTTAATCGTTGGAACAATTTAAAAGAAACCACTCGGTTAATTTTAAAAAAAACAGATATTTTTTAAATGCGGAGCTTTAACCACTCCTTTTAAAAGCTATCAGGTTCCATCGGTTATATCAAGTTCACTACGTTCACGGTTTCGCCAAAACCATTCGTAGCCCTCCGTCATTTCATTTGGGTATTCAGTAGTATTCAAGCTGTGCATTTTGGCCAATGTCAAGGCATAGTGTTTGGTAGCTGCTGGGTTTTCATTTGTTGCATAAGATAGATGAGTTGGTTTGGGACAGTCGTACTATCATTTGACCAAAGTCAGGGGTATATACCGATGGGTTCAAATTGACAAGATAATGACGGGTAGAACTTGACATGTGACTTATGACATTTTGACCAAAGCCAAGGTCATAAGAGCATGGGGCAAAAACTTATATTGGGAATTTCTAAAGAAACTGAAATTTGCAAAGAGATGCATACCATTTGGAGTTTGATGAATGTTGGTAGCATTCCTTCAACATTATCATACGATGATATTTGGATCCCGATCCTACTGTGAGTATATGCTACTCATCAGGATATTCGTCACTTAACGATCAATGCTATAAACCAAGTAGGTGTCAAGAAAGGTGTCAGCGGGGTTACGCCCCCAGAGAAAAGAGGTTATTTAATTAAGGAACTTCGCGAAAGCGTTGGAAAACCTCCCTCGAAGTACCGACACCAGCCTGGCTGAACGGTTAAGCAAGTATTGTACAGTGAGAATAGTCCTGGCTAAATTCTTCTTTTATGGTTTGAGGAAGGATTCGAGAAACAATGGGAGCCATCCAGTTTAGATAAACTAAAAACCACTCTAAACTTGCAAGAGCATCATGCTAAAGAGTTTTCTTCTCTCTCTCCTAATTGCAGCGACCCTGAAAATGACTGGACTTAAGTTACTTTTAGAGAAAAATATACTGACAGGGCCAAACTATAAAGATTGGCTGCGGAATGTCAAAATGGCTTTGACCTATGACAAATTGGGGTACGTCCTCCCCGCTACGGCACCTGCTGTCCCTGGTCCCAAATCCAGTAATGCGGATAAAGAAATCCGCAAAACCTGGGATTTCGATTGCGCGAAAGCCAAGTGCATCGTGCTTGCCTCGATGAACAATGAACATCAGAGGAGGCACGAGGATATCGAACTAGATGCCATATTTCTCCATACAAAGGAACTTTAAGGAGAGCAATCTCGTATAGCAAGATACGAGACCTCTAAGAACTTGTTTCGAGTGAGGTTGGTTGTCGGGTCATCGGTAGGAGAACATGTCCTAAAGATGATCGGCTATATAGAAGTGCTCGCAGACCTTGGGACGACTTTGGATAATGAGCTCTATACAGACCTTATTCTCCAGTCCCTTCCTTCCACCTACGCCCAGTTTATCCTGAACTTCAACATTCAAAGAAAAGAAGTTGAACTTCCGGAACTCCTGAACATGTTAAGGAGTGCAGAGGGAACCTTGCAGAAAGCAAGGGAAACACCCGCTATGTTTGTTAGCGGTGCATCTTCTTCCGGGTCCAAGGCTAGGGCCAAAGGAAGGAAGAAGAAGGCCGCCACCAAACCTAGAGGAGGTGTTAGTAAGGTGGGAGGGAAGGGAAAGAAAAAGTTTGCGGTACCGGTAGTGGGCCAGGATGAGTGCTTCCATTGTCACAGGAAAGGGCACTGGAAGAAGGATTGCAAGGCGTGGAACGCCAAGAACCAGGAACTGAAGCAAGCTGTGGCTTCGACTTCAGTTGTGTTTGTAATTGAGAATTGTCAGTCAATCAATAATACTTCCTGGGTATTGGATACCGGATCAGGATCTCATATTTGCAATTCATTGCAGGCACTGAGAAACCGTAGAGTGCTGAAGGAAGGTGATATGACCCTGATGGTTGCTAACGGAGCTAGCGTGGGAGCTGTGTCCGTAGGGGATTATCACCTAGGATTGACGAGTGGACACATTTTGGTTTTACATAACTGTTTTTGTGTACCCAGCTTAACGTGTAATATCATATCTGTTTCCTTGTTATCAAATAAAGGTTATGATTTCACGTTTGGAAGTGGTGTTGTTAACATCCACCTTAATCATAGTTTGATTGGGTCTGGTACACTGGAAAATGGTATATATGTGTTAAACCCACTCCAAATTTTCAATGTCCAGAACACACTAAAAAGAAAGTCTCCAGATTTAAATAAAGCTTTCTTATGGCATTGTAGACTGGGTCACATCAATGAGAGAAGGTTGACTAAGTTGCATAGAGAAGGATATTTGGACTCGTTCGAATATCAAACTTATGACACTTGTCAATCTTGTCTCAAAGGAAAGATGACAAAGACTCCATTTACTGGACATGGAGTAAGAGCGAGCGAGCTCTTAGGACTCATACACAGCGATGTATGTGGTCCAATGTCTACACATGCAAGAGGTGGTTTTTCCTATTTCATTACTTTCACGGATGACTACTCAAGGTACGGATTCATTTATCTGATGAAACATAAATCCGAGGCTTTTGAGAAATTCCAAGAGTATAAGAATGAAGTAGAAAACCAAACCGGCAAAAGTATCAAGACACTAAGATCTGATCGAGGTGGTGAATACTTGAGTGCCGAGTTCCTAGGTTACCTAAAAGAGAAAGGAATTCTCTCTCAGCTTACTCCTCCATACACTCAACAGCATAACGGTGTATCGGAGAGACGGAATCGAACCCTATTAGATATGGTACGATCCATGATGAGTAATGCTGAGTTACCGCGATCTTTTTGGGGTTATGCGCTAGATTCAGCGGCATATCTTCTGAACAGGGCTCCTACCAAGACTGTGCCTACCACCCCATATCAGATGTGGAGTGGAAAGAAACCCCATCTTCAGCATATGAAGATTTGGGGATGTCCAGCTTTTGTTAAAAAGCAGCATGTGGACAAGCTCGAGGCACGATCAGTAAAATGTAAGTTTGTGGGATATCCAAAGAATTCCAAGGGATATTATTTCTATTACGCAGAGGAACAAAAGGTTTTTGTTTCTCTTAATGCCCATTTTCTGGAACAGTAGTTTTTAGAAAAGGAAATAAGTGGGAGCGAAATAGAACTGGAAGAAATTCCAGAACCACAAACTAATACTGAAAGTTTGGTAGAACAAGTAGTTCAAGAAGAACAGGACATTCCCGCACCCCTCCGCAGGAGTAGTAAGCCGTCTCATCCGCCTGAGAGATACTACGGTTTTCTCATAGATGGGGATAGAGAGGATTGCATCATAGATGATGATGAACCTACTGGCTTCCAGCAGGCCATCCAGAGCGGCGACTCGGTACGATGGCTAGATGCAATGCGGACCGAAATGGAGTCCATGTACACCAACAAAGTATGGACTTTGGACTTTGCTCCAGATGGGGTAAAACCCATAGGATCCAAATGGATCTTCAAGAAAAAGATTGGTGTAGATGGACAGGTGGAAACCTATAAAGCTAGACTTGTTGCAAAGGGTTTTCGTCAAAGACCTGGTTTGGACTATGACGAAACTTTTTCTCTAGTGGCTATGCTCAAATCCATTCGGGTCTTTCTTGCTATTGCTGCCTTCCATGATTATGAAATCTGGCAGATGGACGTAAAGAAGGCTTCTCTGAATGGAAATTTAGAAGAGTGCGTCTATATGGATCAGCAGGAAGGTTTCAATCAGAGTGGGAGCAGCGGGAAAGTATGCAAGTTGCTTAAGTCAATTTATGGACTGAAGCAGGCATCCCTGAGTTGGAACATCTGTTTTGATGAAACAGTCAAAGAATATGACTTCATCAAAAATCCAGATGAACCGTGCATATATAGTAAAGTTGTAGCCAGAAGTGTCGTATTCCTCGTCTTGTACGTGGATGACATTTTGTTGATAGGAAATGACATTCCTATGCTACAATCTGTCATAGGATTCTTGTAACACAAGTTCTCCATGAAAGACATGGGTGATGCCTCTTACATTCTGGGGATCGGGATCTATCGTGATAGATCCAAGAGGATGTTGGGACTTTCACAGTTCAGGTATATCGACACTGTACTGAAAAGATTCAGTATGGAAGATTCTAAGCGCGGTAATCTACCGGCTTGTCACGGAATCACCCTCTCCAAAGAGATGTCTCCCAAGACTGATTTGGAAAGGGAACGCATGTCTATTATACCCTACGCTTCAGCGGTAGGCTCTATAATGTATGCGATGTTGTGCACCAGACCAGATGTAGCTTACGCACTGAGCGTGGTAAGCCGGTATCAGTCAGACCCAGGGGAGAAGCACTGGATAGCAGTAAAGAACATTCTTAAGTACCTGAGAAGGACTAAGGAGATGTTCTTGGTTTACGGCGGAAAAGGCCTCAGGTTGGAGGCCTTTGCTGATTCCAGCTTCCAGAGTTATAAGGACGATTCCAAGTCCATGTCGGGTTATGTCTTTACCCTCAATGGAGGGGCGGTGTGCTGGAAGAGCTCCAAGCAGGACACCGTTGCTGACTCAACGATGGACGCAGAGTATATAGCTGCTTGCGATGCCGCAAAAGAAGCAGTCTGGATGAAGAAGTTCCTAACAGAAATTCAGGTGGTTCCTACCATAGTTGATCCAATACCTCTGTATTGCGACAACAACGGAGCTATAGCTTTAGCGAAGGAACCAAGGTCCCATCAGAAGTCCAGACACATCTTAAGGCGGTATCACCTGATCAGGGAGATCATTGATCATCGGGATATCGAGGTTCGGAGAGTTGCTTCTGAAGAGAACATTGCTGATCCATTCACGAAGGCCCTACCTCAGATTCAGTTCGAGAGTCTACTCGAGATCATCGGTCTTCGATATGCCAATACATGGCCCTAGTGCAAGTGGGAGATTGTTAGTGTATATACCCTAGGGGCCATTATTGTATCATACTAGTTTGTATATTACTTAATGGAAGCTTGGGATATTCACATGTATATAACAGTCTTGCCAAACATGGTAGTATGCTACTTGGTTTTTCTATATTAATATGTGAGTATACGTATTGATAGAGCTCTTAGGATCTTGCTTGACTACCAGCGTTGTGATGGCAGTCACACTAGTGGGGGCTGGGTAGTCTACAAGCACATCCTTATTCAGGTCCCTAGTCGTTGGATTATCGAGACAGGGCATCGATACTCCGGAGTAGACTAGTGTGTACGCTTCTCATCCCAGTTGGGGAGATGGTCTGTCCCACAGCCGTCAGTACGTCGTACTGGAGATAGTATGCAGGTGCTCGTTAGGTTACGGGTACACCAGACAGGACTCACAGGGAACTGTTGGTTGGTTTTATACCAGTCGTCAGTGAACAGTTCCTAGGTGACATGAGTACAGCATAGTCCGCAGACTTGACACTGCTACTTCGCCTCGAGTGTGTCCCACTGTTCTTAGATTGCTACCCTACCACGGCTCAAAGGAGTCGTGCAAACAGGTAGCAGTTGGGTGCAGTCCCGAGCACTTGGAGGCAGTGGCGGTTAGACAGGATTCGTCTCTCCCGGTATTGGGGGTTGATATCGTGCTGTGTCAGAGAGCCATTACGCAAAGTCCCTGGCCAGGGCAAGCGAGAATTGCTGGTAGGTTCCAGTAGTTTCTCAGGGTGTAATGGACTTCGCTCCGACACGACTTATACCGCTATTAGGGGACTGACGCTTGCCGCCCCCCTAGGCCCGATATGCGATAGTCTTAAACGTGTTAGTTATATGTATGCCGTAGAGGCCATTACTGTACATAGGATGTATATTGTAGTGGATGCTGGGACATATATAGGGAGGACTTTCTTGCTCGACATGATAGTATGCTATCTGGTTGCTCTTTACCTTAACGTGTACACTGATTGTCTCTCTGTTACATGTTGGTAAAGCCCTTAGGATGTGTACTTGACTATCTGGACTATGATGCGGATCATACTAGTGGGGACATGGTAGTCCACAAGTACATCCTTCAAAGTCCCTAGTCGTGGGTGTATCGAGATGGGGCATCGATATACCAGAGCAGACTAGCGTGTACCTTCTCGACCCATACAGATGGGCGATGGATGATCCCATATCCATTGGTGTTTGACATCGGAGATGATATACGGGTGCTCAGTAGAGACTGGGTACACTGGACGGACTCGCCGAGAACTCCCAGATGGTATTATACCTCACGTCAGATGGGAGTTCTCTGGTGACACTGGTACAGAGTAGTCTGTTGACCCGAGATCGTCATAGAGTCTTGTGTGGTTCCCACTGTGCTTTGATTTCCATCTTACCACGTCCAAGAGGGCGTGCAAAAAGGTGGTTTTTGGGTACAGTCCCGAATCACATGGAGGCAATGAGCGATAAGAGGGGATTCGTCTCTCCCGATATAGGGAGTTGATGTTGTGCTGTGTTCGATTGGCTATAACAGGAAATCCCTGGCCAGGGTTGCTGAGATATACTGGTAAGTGTTACCAGTAGTTTCTCGAATTGTTATAGACCTCATATCGACACGACTTATCGAGTTATTGGGGTCTGACGTTTACCACCCCTAGGCAAGATATGCGACATATCAGACGATCAGACCGGACTGTACGGTAGTGTTACTGGTTGGATTCACTGGAGTGTGAGCGGGCTTGCTCGTCGATCTTCAGATCGCTCAATACCCGGGTGGCCGTTACGTTTAGCAGACCGCTTGCGGCTTGTGGGTGCTTGATATGATCATCACCTGCTGCCGGCGTATTGACGAGTCTTTAGAGTCCAACACAGAGGTTTCCTGGCTCAAGCGAAACGAAATAGGAGCGCATATGAGATATGTGCGGGACCGAGAATAATGCGTGTATGTGATACCATATTCTATTCTCGCGATGAATGTATCGAATGGTTGTATGCGATATAACCTAGTTATCGAATCAAGGATTGATTCGATAAGCCGATACATTAGATACTAGTCGGTTATATGTGATATGACCGGATCGTTAAATCAAGTGTTGATTTAATGATTTAATGTATAATTATATATTTGATATATTACTTTGCATTAACTCGTATCGGTTCACTTTAAATGGATATTCTCACTCGGGTGTGCGCATTGTATATGCGATATATTTTTGTGCACTTGTTTGTATCATGTTTGATGATACATGTTTACTTGGTTAAGTGTAAAGAATCAAACCATGGTTAAACTTATGATTAGGGTTTGATTTCCTTTTCTCATTTATTTATCTATTTATTCATATTGGAAAATAGATGGAAAAAGGAAAAAAAGAATGGTGGCTTTTTTTGTTGTTTAGTGGAAGCTTCATGAAACCTTAACCTTAACCATTCCTTTAACTTTGGTCAATTCTATACACATAACCATAGTTACAATTATGATAAGGATGGTTTATTCTTTTATTTTCTAATTAATCTTATCATAATATTCTTCTTCTTCTTCCTTGAACTCAAGAAGAAACCTTCACTTCATCAATGGTGGATTGATGATAAAGAGTGAGAAATCCAATTCTAAAGTCTACCCACTTCCTATTCCTTCATCCTCTACCTCTTGCCAAGTAGTAGAGTGTGTTTCCTTCACAAGTTATTAGGGCTTGGTGAAGGTGGAGCTTGATTTAGCGATGCCTCGACGTAGATCATCTTCGGCATGGACATCGACGACCTAGCTCGCATTTTCTCCGACGAAGCCGACTCTAGAGCCCGGATTCCTTTTGGACAGCGAAGACGACTTCGTTGCGGAGCTATGGAGGTGGAGCACCGGATCTACAAAGGTTGTATTTCCGATATCCCATTAGTTAAGTTGTTAACTAGATTGTTTTTCGCCTAGAAATCTAGCCAACGATCCGTACATTAGGGTTTCTCGGCACCGAATTTTTGAAATTGGCATGATCGATGCATTGTGAGACCTCACTAGAGTGCCTAGGAACCCTACAGTGGTATCAGAGCCTAGCTAGAGCCTTAGGCGAAGTCTAGACGGATTTTGAACTCCGAACGAACCCGAAATCCTAACACACCCATGCTCTCTGTCCAATTTTCAAAAACTGGGATTTTTCGCAATTAAAAATATTCAGAAAATCAAGCAGGGTTTATTAGGAATTACTGTAAATTTCGTGGGCCCAATTCTACTTTTCCACCGCGGTTCCGCGGCATGAGCAAGGCTCATGCGGCGGTTCCGCGGCCGTACGGCCAACTTATTTTATTATATTTGCACAGTAATTCTTAATTTCCTGTGCTTCTTTTTCTGGGAATTTTTAATATTTTTCCAAGAGTTGAATTTTCTCAGGTGCTTCTGGGGTTTCGGTGTTTCGATCAGAATATCAAATTTTGTCTATTTGGCTTTCCGGATAAATTTTAGAATATGTTAAAATGTTCGACCGGATATAAATACCCAATTTTTTCCCTGTCGGGAAATTTCCAAGTGTTGGACTTTTCCGTAGTTTAACGACGTTCTAAGTAGTGCAAGTAACGCGATGGACCCTCTAGAAGACAACAAACCTTAACTCGATTATGTGACCGTCTTGAACTGCCCTTTGAACCTTTGGGTTTGGGGCTGTACGGCGTGCCACATGTGAGGCGTTGGCTTGACCCTTCTACGGCTGGACCGTTGGTACTGAGGCACGAACTGAATGTTGTTAGACTTATTTCATGTGTTGAGCTGTATCGGGAAAACTTGGGTGTTCGATTGTTCGATCGGAAAGTTTAACATTTTCTGCTTATCCGGAATGGGATACAATAATTGGAATTCACAATAAGTTATGTGATAACTGAATGAATGTTATAAACGTAGCACTTTAGTCTCACTTGATCGGTTGCCACGGAATTTTGATGTGATCAAAAGTCCGTCATGATCACGTAGCGTACGCGGATACTCGCCGGGTAAACTTAATAGACAGCCTCGCTCCATTGCCCCGACCAAGTGACTGTAGGAGAACCCCATTGCCCAAAGCATCCGTTCGGGTGCTCGCGGCAGCGGTGTTGTTAGTGTATATGCCCTAGAGGCCATTATTGTATCATACTAGTTTGTATATTACTTAATGGAAGCTTGGGATATTCACCTTGTATATACAATCTTGCTCAAAATAGTAGTATGCTACTTGGTTTGTTTCTACTTCAATGTGTACATGTGTTTATCTTTGTATATTGCCAATACACATTAGTGGAGCCCTTAGGATCTTTGCTTGATTACCAGCGATGTGATGGCCGTCACACTAGTGGGGCTCGGTAATCTATAAGCACATCCTTATGCAGGTCCCTGGTCGCAGGACTATCGAAACAGGGCATCGATACTCCGGAGTAGACCAGCGCATGCGCTTCTCATCCCAGTGTGGGAGACAGTCTGTCCCACAGCCGTCAGTACGTCGTACTTGAGATAGTATGCGGGTGCTCGTTAGGTTACGGGTACACTGGACAGGACTCGTCGGGAACTGACTAGTTGGTATTATGCCTATCGTCAGTTATCAGTTCCCAGGTGACATGAGTACAGCTTAGTCAGCTGACTTGACACTGTCACTTCGCCTCGAGTGTGTTCCCACTGTACTTTGATCACTACCCTACCACGGCTCAAAGGAGTCGTGCAAACAGGTAGTGGTTGGGTGCAGTCCCGAAGCACTTGGAGGCAGTGACGGTTAGACAGGATTCGTCTCTCCCGGTATTGGGGGTTGACATCGCGCTGTGTCTAGGAGAGCCATTACACGAGTAGTCCCTGGCCAGGGCAAACGAGATATACTGGTAGGCTTCCAGTGTTATCTCAGGGTGTTTTGGGCTTCGCTCCGGCACGACTTGTACCGCTATTGGGGGACTGACGTTTACCGCCCCCTAGGCCCGCCATGCGATGTATCAGACGAACAGACCGGACTGTACGGAGAATGTCACACTCAGGCTCAGTAGGAGTTCAGATGGGTTTCGCCTCGTCGGTCTTCTTGTCGGCATTACCTGGGGACCGTTACGCACAGCTAGTGCCGCTTGCGGTCTGTGGTTAAACCCACTGCCAGTGTAGTGTCGAGTCTTTAGAGTCCCACACAGAAAGCTTTTCGCCTTTAGGCAAAAGAGTAGAGGTCGCATGGTATTGCGACAGGTCGCATGGTTTTGCGACAGGGTTCGGTCACATCCGTGCACTTGTGCACGTACAGTGTCCGGACAGTTTACACTAGCGGGCTTTGGTTTAAGCCAGATCCTAGTGTACCTTATGGGATTGGATTTATCCAGTTTGCATTCGTGTTCCTCGGAACGCGGATGCGGGTGTGTATGCACAGTTGACAGGGAGGCACAGACAGCGGATTCTCATTAGGGTTGTTGACAGTTGACCGTTGACTTTTTGACTTTTTGCTCAACCCTAATGAGAATATGATATGTGATTAACTATTATATTAATTAAGTATTATGGTGACTTGGTTGTTGACTTTTGTTGACTTTGTTGACTTGTTGATTTTTGTTGACTTGTTGACTTTGTTGACCGGTTGACTAGGCTTGACTAGTTGACCATCATGATAACCATAGCCATCATTTCATGGCAAAGACTTTTACTTGCTTGCTCATTTGTGTAAAATGAGTGCATGATATGATATGGTTATGGTTGCTTCAACCATCATATAATACTTTTTTGATATGATGAGTTATGATTACTTTGGATTATGAGAGGGTGAGAGACAAAAGAGAGCCTCATTCTTTCTTGCTCATTCTCTCTCTTGTTCTTGAGCTCTCTTGCTTTGCTCTCACCCTCAACCTCTTGCTCCCTCTCTTGACTCTATGGTTCATATCTCTCATGAGTTGAGAATCAAGAACCATAGATAAAATCCCATTCTAATTCTTCTCTACTCATTCTAGTTCACTAGGTTTAGCAAACCAAGTGAACTAGTTTCTTCAAAGAACGAAGAAGGAGCTAAAGGTTGGAGCTTTCAGGTGGATCTATCTTCGGCGTACGGAGACGACGAGAAGGAGCCATCGGACCACCATCGGAGCTTGAAGACGAAGGAGTTCAAGACAAGCTAGGTATAACCCCCTAACCGAGTAGCTAGAAACTCATAGTTAGGATGTTAGATAGATGTTTAACAAAGATCCGGTTTATAGGTCCATGTTACCACCTCCGTAAAAATTGTTTTTTACCAAATTCCGCATTCCCGAAAGTACCGGGAGAGGTAGCATGGACTTACAGTGGTATCAGAGCCTAGTTAAACTCTATCTAGCATGTTAGCAAGTAACTAGAAGATCGATCAAAGAAAAGTCCCGAAAACGAACCCCAAGAATTTCAAGTTTCTGTCGAATTTTTTACTGTTCAAAAGTTGATTATTTTAACACCTAAAATCGGCTCAGGCTTTTCTGTGAATAACCACCAAAGATGGACCCACGATCGAGTCAAAGCGCCGCGGAAGCGCGGCGGGAGCACGCTCCCGCAGCGGATCCGCGGCCGAGTTGACTCGGCCGAGGTCAATCTTTGGTGCAGTGTTATTCTGGGGGTATTTTGGGATTTTTGGTACATGTATTTTCAACCCAGATTTTCCAGAACGAAAATTTTATTTTGGGGTCCCGAAAATCCGTATTTTTGATCGAACTTCTAAAAGACTTAAGCTAACGGGTTTTCCTGTAATGTGATATTTGTATTGAACGTCTACTAATCGCTATATGTCGATTAGTGGGGTTATACAAATCTGTGATCTGTAATGTGCTGGAATGTGTATATAAATATGTTGGATTGTCGCGGATGAATGGCCGGGGGTTGTGAGACGAGAGTTTTCTTTTCTTGCAATTCATGTAAATTTGTAAATTGATGTAATAATTATTTGTATGGCCGCACAACCGGGTCGGGGTTGTAGCCGTCATTGTATAATTTCTTTTTACTGTTTTTGCTCCTAGGATAGACCCATGGAGGGGTGCACAAACTACCGGGTATGCCGAAGTGTCGAGTGGCCTACTCATGGAGATGAGGGAGGTTGCTACGCTTCGGGTACTTGGCGGGTAGTTTGCCGCACCCGTAGGGGTCTTGGGTGGGGTATTGGCTATTCACCGCGACCGTGTAATCTGTTTTTGTTACAGGCTCGTACAAATTACAGATTCTTAGTATATCCAATGTATTTATCTGTGATCTGAAATGTTTATCATTGCAGTATATCTATATATTATATTATTTAGGCGTTGCTTATGTTTTACAGACGCGCTAGCCCAGCCCCCGCTCTGTCGTTAGTTAAGTAACCTAACGGGTAATGACGGGGCCCAGTGGCGAATGCGAATGGCATAAGCGTACGTCATATTTTGGTTGTTTTCTGCAATGATGGGACGCATTAAAAGAACTAATGCAAGAATATCACGCATTAAAAGAACTAATGCAAGATAATAAACCAAGTTAATGTCGTTGGAACACTTTCGAAAAACCACTCGGTTCTTTTCAAAACAAACTTTTAAAATACGGAGTTTGAGCCACTCCATTTATAAGCTATCTCGTTCCATCGACTAAATCAAGTTCACTACGTTTACGGTTTTGCCAAAACCATTCGTAGCCCTCCGTCGTTTCACATGAATAGTCAATAGTATTCAAGCTGTGTTTGTTGGCCAAAGTCAAGGCATAGTGATTGGTAGCTATTGGGTGTTCATGTGCAGCATAGATAGATGCGTTGGTTTGGAACAGTCGTACTGCCTTGTTGGCCAAAGTCAAGGGTATGTGCGGGTGGATTCAAATTAACCTGGAGAACGACGGGTAGAACTTGACATGTGACTTATGATTTGTTGGCCAAAGTCAAGGTCATAAGAGCATGGGGCAAAAATACACATCGGGAGTTTCATAAGTACTGAAACTTGCTAGATTTGCATACCATTTGGAGTGTGATGATTCTGGTAGGATTCCTTCAGTTTCGTCACGCGATGATATTTGGATCCCGATCCTACTGTGAGTATATGCTACTCCTCGGGAAATTTCTCACTAATCGATCAATGCTATAAACCTAGTAGGTGCCTAGAAAGGTGTTAGCAGGGCTACGCCCCCAGGAAAAAGAGGTTCTTGAATTAAGGAACTTCGCGAAAGCGTTGGAAAACCTCCCTCGAAGTACCGACACCAGCCTGGCCGAACGGTTAAGCAAGTATTATGCGGTGGGATTGATCCCGACTAATTCTTCCTTTATGGTTTGAGGAGGGATTTGAGAAACAGTGGGAGCCATCCTGTTTAGACAAACTAAAAACCACTCTAAACTTGCAAGAGCATCATGCTGAGTGTTTCTTCTTCTCTCCAAATTGCAGCGACCAATCAACTTGACTGGACTTAAGTTACTCCTAGATAAAAACAAACTGACAGGGCCAAACTACAAAGATTGGCTCAGGAATGTCAAGATAGCAATCACTTACGACAAGCTGGGGTATCTTCTTACCACCAAAGCTCCCCCTGTCCCTGGTCCAACTTCCAGCATCGCGGATAAGGAAATCCGCAAGACTTGGGAGATTGATAGTGCGAAGGCCAAGTGCCTCCTGCTTGCCTCGATGGACAACAAACATCAGAGGAGGCATGAGAATATGGACTTGGAATCCATATTGCTCCATACAAAAGAACTGTATGGAGAGCAATCTCGTATCGCAAGATACGAAGCATCGAAAAAGTTATTTTCGACAAGAATGGCCGTCGGATCATCAGTAGCCGAGCACGTGCTAAAGATGATCGGCTACATTGAGGAGCTCGCGGACCTAGGGATCACATTGGAGAGTGAGCTATATACGGATATAGTTCTCCAGTCCCTTCCTTCCACTTACGCCCAGTTTATACTGAACTTCAACTTACAAGAAAAAGAGGTTGAACTTTCAGAGCTCCTCAACATGCTGAGGAGCGCAGAGGGCACCCTACAGAAAGGTAGGGATACATCCACTTTGTTTGTAGGAGGATCATCTTCTTCTAGGTCCAAGGCGAAAGCCAAGGGAAAGAAGAAGAAGGTGTTGGAGATAGTGCCCTCATAGTCAATTATTGGATCGCAGGTACGTGATTGCAATGATTGCGGAGGACCTATCCCGGTAACACAGTCTTACTCGAGATGATAGTATGCTATCTGGTTTGCCTTTATCAGTCGTGTACATGTTCAGGTGATTGATTGCATGTTACACTTTGATAGAGCCCTTAGGATCTTGCTTTACTACCAACAGTATGATGGCGATCATATACGTGAGAGTTGGGTAGTTTATATGCATATCCTTAATTGTGGTCCCTAGTCGTGGGAGTTACGAGACAGGGCATCGATACTCCGGAGTAGACTAGTGTATATAGTCGAGACCCCGACGAGGGGCGGTGGCCGGTCTCATAAGCCACTGGTGTCAGTTGGATCACCTAAGATGTATACAGGTGCTCATTGGGTTATGAGTACACCGGACAGGACTCGCCGGGAATCTGCTAGTTAGTATTATATCTACCGTCAGATAGCAGTTCCCTGGTGACATGTGTACAGGTTAGTTCATCGACCTGAGGTCGTCATTTGTCTCGTGTGAGTTCCCACTGTGCTTTGATTTCTACCCTACCACGGCTCAAAGGAGTCGTGCAAACAGGTAGCTTTTGGGTACAGTCCCGAGCCATATGGAGGCACGTGAGCGGATCGGCAGGGGATTCGTCTCTCCCGGTATTGGGGGCGAGGTCGTGCTGTGTCTAGGAGAGCCATTACACAAAGTCCATGGCCATGGCAGGAGGTTTACTGGTAGGTACTCCAGTAGTATCTCAGGGTGTGATTGGGCTACACTCCGACACGATTTATACTGCTATTGGAGGTCTGACGTTACTAGCCCCCTAGGCAGATATGCGATACTCATTGACGAACGGACCGGACTGTATATACATTGTCATTGTTAGGCTCAGTAGGGTTTTCCGGATGAGTGCGCTCATCGGCATCCCTTGAGGTCAGTCCATGGGAAGCCGTTACGCATAGCTAGTGCCGCTGACGGTTTGTGGTTAAACCCATTGCCAGGGTACTGACGAGTCATTAGAGTCCCCCACAGACAGTTTCCCAAGTTCGGGCGAAACGTTGTAGAGGCCGTATGGTTTTATGGCAGGGTTCGGAAAATGCACGTGCGTTTACGCACGTGTTATTTTTCGGGCAGATAATACTGGTCGGCTTTGGTTTAAGCCGGATCCGAGTATTATATTGAGTAGGTATAATATCTTTGTCTCAGTTGCATTTGTATTCGGTCGTAATACAAATGCGGGTATATTTATACAGTTTCGGGGTTATCCTGAAAGTCGTTTCAGGATCACTTTTGGAAGTTGCCAGTTTCCAGTTTTCTATCAGCCGTCTTTTAACATTCGGTTAAAGACGGATTTATCTTTTCTTGGATGAGAGTGAGTCATGCTTCTAGAAGGTTCTAAAAGGTTCTAGATTGGGTGAGGTGTTGAGTGACTCATGCTTTGATTTTAACCACTTTCTTGTTTTGGTTAAGATCTTTTATTTAGCTAAAGATATTTTAAAAATGAGAAGCTTTTGCTTAAGGTCACCCCCTTCTCCTACGGTCACCTCCCTCTTGCTATATATGGCTTGCCCTCTCTCTCTCCTCACACTCTCTCTCACTTGATGTTTCATTTTGATTAGAAAAGATTATGATAGTATTCGGGGTGTATGGAATTTTACAGTTCATTTCATTCCATCACCCGATTTCCACGGCAACTTCATTAACCGATCGTCCACGGATTTGGACGAAGTGAGACAAAGTCATCTACTCATTCTCTACATCATTCTTGGTCGTCTCTTTTAGCAAACTTGACGATCGAGTTGCCTCGAGTCAGAGGCGTGAGCCCGTTTAAAGAACCGATAATGTGGTGCCACCTTGACGAGGAGATCGGAGATCGACGAGATTGGAGCAGCCGCAACGGAGCGTGGGATGATGGTTGAAGAACGAAGGACTCGGATCGTTCGGTATAACTTTCCTACACTCTTTACAGTTTGTTAGTTTAGCAATAATGGCAGATCCGGGTTAAAGTATACGATAGCGCCAGTTTAAAAGTTTTGTTCCGCATTTTGGCGTCTGTAGACTACCGGGGCGCTAGCGTAGACTTACAGTGGTATCAGAGCCTAACCATTTTGCTATACTAACTTGTGCTAACGTGTTTAAAACATCAATCCGACCGAAAATCGAAAAACACAAAATCCTAGCTCGACAGTTCTGTTAATTTTAAACGGTCTCAAAATTCATTTCTGTATATCTTAAAAATCCGTGCAGGCATATTTAAGAACCACGACAAAATTTGGGGTCGTGATCCCTCCAGGCTGCCGCGGAAGAGCGGCCAAACCCATGGTTTGGCGGCCCATCCGCGGCCATGTGGGGAGCACGTGCTCCAAAATTTGGTCAGTGGGTTCTCTGTTGGGTTTTGTGATTTTTGGTATATATATTTTTGGCCCAGGTTTTGTTACTGTTCACCAGTAAGCAGTGGGGCCCACTTTTTGATATTTGGACTTTGGTCGATCGAAATTTAAACACGTTAGTTTACAGTGCTTACATTATATCTCCGACCGGGAATGTCATTTGATCGGTAAACCGCGTCTGATTGCTATAGTTCTTTTAGACGGGTTTGCGAACGTGACATTCGCGTTGATGTTCTGTGTTGTGCTGTGATGTTGCGGATTTGTCGTGGTGGATAGCAGTGTGCAATGGTAGTACAGTTTGTGTTTATTTGTACATTTGATATTGCGGGGCGAGCGTCCAACTTGTGGACTGCCGTCACTGCCTGTTGTATAATATTCTTTTGGGGCACGATCAGGTTGCGGTCGATGTACCTATTGTACTATTTTTCATTACTGTACTAGGTTTTGCCCCGCGACGGAGTGCACGGATAGCCGGGTTCTGGGGGGCAACGGGTCCGCATCTCATGGCTTTGAGAGGCAGAGGGGTCCCACTTCAGAATTGGCAGACTATTCGCCGCACTCGTAGGGGGTACAGGTTGACCCAAGGAGGGGTGCTCAATTTACCGGATTCCGTGAAGTGCCGGGTGTTCCATTCACTATGCTGTGGGGACTACCTCGCTTCAGGTTTTGGCGGGTAACTTGCCGCACCCGTAGGGGTCTAGGTTTCATTGCACAGGATATCCACATGACAGGGGAACGTCGGGTTTCAGCAGCGGCTCTGTGAAACCCGGGGATCCCAGATTATCTGTATTGTTCTGTGATGCTTATTACTTTTCTGTAATGTTGCATATTATCACGCCTGGAGCGATTATGTATATTGGTTTATATACTATTAGATGTTGTATATGTTTTACACCCGCGCTAGTCCAGTCCCCGCTCTGTCGTTAGTTAAGTAACCTAACGGGTGATGACTGGACCCAGTGACGAATGCGGATGGCATATACGTACATTTTATTTTCGTTCTTTTCTGGTGTGATTGAATGATGGGACTGTGTTGATTTTGATCAACGCAAAGTAAAACAAACCTGTTTGCAGTTGTTGGAACAATTTTAAAAGGTGTTATTGCAAAGTCGTTTTCTTTTGTTATGCATAGCGGTATTCAGTGGAATATCCTGCACCTCATTCGACGAGGCAAGGGCTGATATCCCTTCACCGGGAAAGACCCCTTGGACAGAAGTTTGCGTCAGGGTAATAACTTTACTATAGTCGATTACATGTTGCTTTGCATAGTGGTATTCAGTGGAATATCCTGCACCTCATTCCACGAGGAAAGAGCCGAGATCCCTTTACCGGGAGTGACCTCTTTAGCAAAAGGTTTTCGCCACTATATTTTAAAAAGCTATCAGGTTCCTTCAGCGATATCAAGTTCACTACGTTAAAGGTTTTTCGCCAAAAACCAGTCGTAGCCCTCCGTCGTTTCTTATGGATGGTCAGTAGTATTCAAGCTATGTTGGTTGGCTTTCGTCAAGGCATAGTGTTTGGTAGCTGCTGGGTATTCATTTGTTGCATAGATAGATGAGTTGGTTTGGGACAGTCGTATTACCTTGTTGGCTTTCGTCAAGGGTATGTACGGGTGGATTCAAATTAACAAGATAATGACGGGCAAAACTTGACATGTGACTTATGATTTGTTGACTTTCGCCAAGGTCATAAGAGCATGGGGCAAGAAAATGATATCGGGAGTTTCTAAAGAAACTGAAACTTGCCAAGTATTCGCATACCTTCTGGAGTATGAATAACGTGGATGCATTCCATCACGTTAACATGCGATGAGAGTTGGATCCCGATTCCCACTGATGAGTTGGTTTACTCTTCAGGTGATCCCGATTGATTCTTCTTTAGGTTTGGAGGAGAATTTGACAGGACAGTGGGAGGTTTCCGGATTAGATAAAATGATGACCATTCTGATCTAGGTTAGAGTGCACGCAGAGTGTTTCTTTTCTCTCTCTCTCTTTGGCAGCGACCTTTGACCGACCCTAGACTATGACTCAGTGACCAGGTTGACCGAACCTTCTTAAAATACTGGCTTTTGGATTGTCTATGTTGCATAAGTCATTGCCACTCCTTCTTTTACCCTTTGCATTTCTCAGAACACCCGTATTACTACGGATATCCACTTCCATTGGATAGATCCATCGTATGGTTATATACGAACTCGAAGGGACTTCTTCGAGGATGGATCCAGGTTCAGGAGAAATAGAATTGGTTTATTCAGTTGTCTTTTATTATCACCTTCTCTTAGGTTGCGAGAGCTCCTTGGTTTAGGAGAGTACACCTATTACGCTTATTGGATAGTCTTATTCCAAACCATAGGCTGGTGCCGAAAGGTAGGGAATGAAAAAAACCAATTAGCCTAAGTAGGGTGTGCAGAAGGTAATATGTAAAGACAAAATAAAGGGATCAGAAAGAGGGCAAAGTAAATTGTGCGACTGATATCATTCACGACCAAAACCGCGTACTTCATCGCCGCTCCTATTTCACCTTTAAAAAGAATAAGGTATTATTCAGTTGTCTTTTATCGTCACCTTCTCTCGAGATGCGAGTACTCCTTGGTTTAGGAGGGTACACCTATTATGCTTACTGGATAGTCTTCTTCCAAACCATAGGCTGGTGCCGAACGGTAGGGAAGGAAGAAAACCAGTTAGCCTAACGATGGTGTACAGAAGGTAACGACTAAAGACAAATAAAGGGGATTTGGAGAGATGGCAATAAAATATACGGTTGAAGTCATGAATTTGATTATGAAAGAGGCATTGCTATGAATACCAGGATACCCCTACGAAACATTTTCATGTTTCAGTGCATTGTTAGAGGAAAAACTGTTTTCCCGATTAGACACTTACTCCAAGGGTATGTATTTACCAGATTTCATTCTCATATCTGTATGGTTTTACAGATGATGAGTGGGAGTAAGATATTGGGAATTAGGTGATCATCCTCATTATATCGGAATTCGTTGTAATTGGTGATAGTTGAGGAAATCGCCAGGGTACAGTTTTCTACCTACAACGCACAGGTTTTGAGTTGTTTAACTCAGCGGACTTATACAGAGTATTGTATGTTGTCCAAGTGTCCTTCAGGACAAAGGGGTAGGTCCTCGTACTATGTTCTATTTACTTATAACTTCTCTAGTATTTAGACGAGTGTTTCGTAGAAATACAAGGTCTAAGTTTTGAGAAGTTGTGGGTATAAGAATAAAGTAGAGAACCAGGTGTCACAAGTATCGGGATTCTTCAAAGAGATCGAAGATGTAGATTCTTGTGATTGGTATTCAGATGATAGTGATGGTTTTGAGAAACATGTTTCTCTTTCAGGTTACTCATAATTGGATGGATTCCTAAGTTGAGTAATGCTGATTAGCCTCTTTCCATTAAGTTGATATGCACTGGAGACAGCTGCATGATTTGAATATAGTTCCAATTAAACAAGTGCTAAAGTTTCTGTATTGGATATAGAATGGATCGTACCTTAAAAGAAATTAAGGTACGGGGAGTTGTCCAGCTTATGCTTAAAACCAGACTCTGGATAACTCAGGGCACGTTTCTGTAATGGCTGTTTATGGGTTGACCCTGGTTATGACGAGGGTTGATATTCTACCATTTGGAAGATCGATAGTGATATTGTTCTTGACTCGCCACAGTTTTAGTAAAAATGGATCTTTTTCAGAAAACAGTAGTGGGAGTATGGTAGAACTGGAAGTGATTCCAGAACCGCGAACGATTACGGAAAATTTAATAGGACCTATGCATTCAATCAGGTTTGACATTCCAATAGCCACTCCGCAGATTTGGTAGGTAACCTCAGACACCCGAGAGGTACTTCGGTAGGCTCAAGGACGGTGACAGGGAGGTTATTATCTACCCAGACTTGACACTACTGTTGTTCCAGGATATGAGACCCGGTAGGAGGGTTATCGTAGTCAGTGGGAGCAGCAGAAGCATAGTGGGCAAGATGCTTATGTCTATTTATAGACTTAGGCAGTTATAGCGGAGATAGATCATCTAATTTTGATGTGACAGTCATGGGTTTGACTTCAATCAGAATAGGGGATGGATCAGTTAAGAAGGTAGTAGGGTGTGATGTCATGGTATGTGGATGACATACACAGAATGGGAAGTAAAATTCCTATACTACGATCGGTTGTACTGTGGTCGTCACACAGTTGTTTCTCCAGACAGGATATGGATATAATATCAGACATTATGGTTTCTAGATCTATGGTTTTAGATCTGGATTTGGGTAGTTTCCCAATGTGGGTACTTTGACAGATATTCTAATGGTTTTTAGAATAAGTTGACTCCTAGCATGGTAGTGTACCTGCAGGTGATGGAGTCACCCTCTCTAAAGGTGTCGTATAGACTAAAGGGGAGAGGGATGTGCATGATTGGCAGATCACTTGCTTAGGCAATTGAGTCAATCATGAGATGTCAAGTACCACACCAGATGTTGTTTTTGCACTAGATGCAATAAGTTTGTATTAATCCAATCCTGGAGAAACATAAGGAAGCAGTTTTAGAACATTAGTACATGTTCTATGGATTTGATAACGGCAGCCTCTTTCGGGAGACGGTTATCATTCCAGGCTTCAAAGGTGACATGGATGACAGAGTGATTGTCAGAGTTTTAGTTTTCCTTCTGACGAAGGACAGTATTTTGGACAGGTGGTTCCAGAGGATACTGTGGGTGGCATGGTGCCGGATACTGATTAGGTTCAGTGATCCACACAGTCTAAGAAGTTTGGATATGGAGTTCATTTATGAACTAAGGTCCCATCAGATATCCAGACATATTCTAAGACAGGTACTACTCAATTCGGGAGATGGCTTTCTCCGCGAACTTGAGATTAAGAGAGATACAGAAAGAAACTTCTAGGCGGATCCACTCACCGAGGCTATTTCTCGAACACAATAGTTTTACAAACGGGCTTTGTGAAACTGATTAGTAGAGGAGTTGGATGTTCGGTTTCACACGGGCTGTGAGTAGTCGACATCGCAATATTAGCCTTGAGTAAGTGGGAGATTGTTGGAGATAGTGCCCTCATAGTCAATTATTGGATTGCAGGTACGTGATTGCAATGATTGCGGAGGACCTATCCCGGTAGCACAGTCTTACTCGAGATGATAGTATGCTATCTGGTTTGTCTTTATCAGTCGTGTACATGTTCAGGTGACTGATTGCATGTTACACTTTGAAAGAGCCCTTAGGATCTTGCTTTACTACCAACAGTATGATGGCGATCATATACGTGAGAGTTGGGTAGTTTATATGCATATCCTTAATTGTGGTCCCTAGTCATGGGAGTTTCGAGACAGGGCATCGATACTCCGGAGTAGACTAGTGTATACAGTCAGACCCCGACGAGGGGCGGTGGCCGGTCTCACAAGCCACTGGTGTCAGTTGGATCACCTAAGATGTATACAGGTGCTCATTGGGTTATGAGTACACCGGACAGGACTCGCCGGGAATCTGCTAGTTAGTATTATATCTACCGTCAGATAGCAGTTCCCTGGTGACATGTGTACAGGTTAGTTCATCGACCTGAGGTCGTCATTTTTCTCGTGTGAGTTCCCACTGTGCTTTGATTTCTACCCTACCACGGCTCAAAGGAGTCGTGCAAACTGGTAGCTTTTGGGTACAGTCCCGAGCCATATGGAGGCACGTGAGCGGATCGGCAGGGGATTCGTCTCTCCCGGTATTGGGGGCGAGGTCGTGCTGTGTCTAGGAAAGCCATTACACAAAGTCCATGGCCATGGCAGGAGATTTACTGGTAGGTACTCAAGTAGTATCTCAGGGTGTGATTGGGCTACACTCCGACACGACTTATACTGCTATTGGGGGTCTGACGTTACTAGCCCCCTAGGCAGATATGCGATACTCATTGACGAACGGACCGGACTGTATATACATTGTCACTGTTAGGCTCAGTAGGGTTTTCCGGATGAGTGCGCTCATCGGCATCCCTTGAGGTCAGTCCATGGGCAGCCGTTACGCATAGCTAGTGCCGCTGACGGTTTGTGGTTAAACCCACTGCCAGGGTACTGACGAGTCATTAGAGTCCCCCACAGACAGTTTCCCAAGTTCGGACGAAACGTTGTAGAGGCCGTATGGTTTTATGGCAGGGTTCGGAAAGTGCACGTGCGTTTACGCACGTGTTATTTTTCGGGCAGATAATACTGGTCGGCATTGGTTTAAGCCGGATCCGAGTATTATATTGAGTAGGTATAATATCTTTGTCTCAGTTGCATTTGTATTCGGTCGTAATACAAATGCGGGTATATTTATACAGTTTCGGGGTTATCCTGAAAGTCGTTTCAGGATCACTTTTGGAAGTTGCCAGTTTCCAGTTTTCTATCAGCCGTCTTTTAACATTCGGTTAAAGACGGATTTATCTTTTCTTGGATGAGAGTGAGTCATGCTTCTAGAAGGTTCTAGAAGGTTCTAGATTGGGTGAGGTGTCGAGTGACTCATGCTTTGATTTTAACCACTTTCTTGTTTTGGTTAAGATCTTTTATTTAGCTAAAGATATTTTAAAAGTGAGAAGCTTTTGCTTAAGGTCACCCCCTTCTCCTACGGTCACCTCCCTCTTGCTATATATGGCTTGCCCTCTCTCTCTCCTCACACTCTCTCTCACTTGATGTTTCATTTTGATTAGAAAAGATTATGATAGTATTCGGGGTGTATGGAATTTTACAGTTCATTTCATTCCATCACCCGATTTCCACGGCAACTTCATTAACCGATCGTCCACGGATTTGGACGAAGTGAGACAAAGTCATCTACTCATTCTCTACATCATTCTTGGTCGTCTCTTTTAGCAAACTTGACGATCGAGTTGCCTCGAGTCAGAGGCGGGAGCCCGTTTAAAGAACCGATCATGTGGTGCCACCTCGACGAGGAGATCGGAGATCGACGAGATCGGAGCAGCCGCAACGGAGCGTGGGATGATGGTTGAAGAACGAAGGACTCGGATCGTTCGGTATAACTTTCCTACACTCTTTACAGTTTGTTAGTTTAGCAATAATGGCAGATCCGGGTTAAAGTATACGATAGCGCCAGTTTAAAAGTTTTGTTCCGCATTTTGGCGTCTGTAGACTGCCGGGGCGCTAGCGTAGACTTACAGAAGGCCCCCGCCAAACCAAGGGGCGGTGTTAGTAAGGTGGATACGAAGGGAAAAGGTAAAGCAACAAAGTTGGCGGGAAAGCTTGTGGATAAGGAAGAATGCTTCTATTGTCATAAGAAAGGACACTGGAAGAATGATTGCAGGGCCTGGAAGGCCAGAACACAGGAATTGAAGCAGGTAGCAGCTTCAGCTTCAGGTGTGTATGTTATTGAAAACTGTCTTTCAATAAACTCTACTTCCTGGGTATTGGATACCGGATCAGGATCTCATATCTGTAATTCTTTGCAGGCGTTGAGAAACCGTAGTGTTTTGAAAGCAGGTGACATGACCCTCAGAGTTGCGAACGGAGCTAGCGTGGATGCTAAAGCCGTGGGGGGCTATCACCTGGGAATGTCAGATGGACATGTTTTGGTTTTGCGTAATTGCTTTTTTGTACCCAACGCAACTTGTAATATCATTTCTGTATCTTTAGTTTCTAAAGAAGGTTATGAATTTGCGTTTGTAAATAATGTTGTGAACATTGACCTTAATCAAGTTTTGATTGGGTCAGGTACATTGAGTAATGGTATATACGTGTTAAACCAACCACAGATTTTTAATGTCCAGAATACACACAAAAGAAAGTCTCCAGAAATAAATCAGACTTTCTTATGGCATTGTAGATTGGGTCACATCAATGAGAGAAGGTTGACGAAGTTACATACAAAAGGGTATTTCAATGCGTTCGAATATCAGTCGTATGCCACTTGTCAATCCTGTCTCAAAGGAAAGATGACAAAGACTCCGTTTACTGGACATGGAGTAAGAGCGAGCGAGCTCTTGGGACTCGTACACAGTGACGTGTGCGGTCCAATGTCTACACATGCCCGAAGCGGACATTCTTACTTCATTACTTTTACGGATGACTTCTCAAGGTACGGTTATGTCTTCTTAATGAAACATAAGTCCGAGGCCTTTGGAAAATTCCAGGAGTATAAGAATGAAGTAGAGAAACAGACCGACAAAAGTTTTAAGATTCTAAGATCGGATCGAGGTGGAGAATACTTAAGTGCCGAGTTCCTGGACTATTTAAAAGAGAACGGAATTCTCTCTCAGCTTACTCCTCCATACACCCCGCAACATAACGGTGTATCGGAGAGACTGAACCGCACCCTATTGGATATGGTGCGGTCCATGATGGGTAACGCTGAGTTACCGCGATCATTCCGGGGGTATGCGCTAGAATCAGCTGCGTACCTTTTGAACCGAGTTCCGACTAAGACTGTGCCTTCCACACCATATGAAATTTGGTGTGGGAAGAGACCCTATCTTAAGCACATTAAGCATGGGGATGTCCGGCTTTTGTCAAAAAGCAGCATGCGGACAAGCTCGAAGCACGCTCAGTACAGTGCAAGTTTGTGGGGTATCCAAAGAACTCAAAAGGATATTTCTTCTACTATGAAGAGGAACAAAAGTTCTTGTTTCTCGTCATGCCTACTTCTTAGAAACTGAGTTTTTGGAAAACCAGATAAGTGGGAGCACAGTAGAACTGGAAGAAATTCCAGAACCACGGACTAGTACTGAAAGTTTAGTGGAACCAGAGGGTTCGGAAGAACAGGACATTCCTACGCCGCTCCGCAGAAGTAGTAGGTAGTCTCATCCGCCCGAGAAATACTACGGTTTTCTCATAGACGGGGATAGAGAGGATTGCATCATAGATTATGATGATCCTACTAGCTTCCAGAAGGCCGTTCAGAGCGTTGACTCAGTGAAATGGCTGGATGCAATGCGGACCGAAATGGAGTCCATGTACAGCAACAAGGTATGGACGTTGGACATTGCTCCAGACAGGGTGAAACCCGTAGGATGCATGTGGATCTTCAAAAGGAAGATTGGTGTAGATGGACAGGTTGAGACCTATAAAGCAAGGCTGGTAGCAAAGGGTTTTCGTCAGAGACCTGGCTTGGACTATGACGAAACCTTCTCTCCAGTAGCCATGCTGAAATCCATTCGGATCCTTCTTGCTATTGCTGCTTTCCACGATTATGAGATCTGGCAGATGGACGTAAAGACAGCTTTTCTAAATGGAAATTTAGAGGAGTGTGTCTATATGGACCAGCCAGAGGGTTTCATTCAGAATGGGAGCAGCGGAAAGGTGTGCAAGTTGCTTAAGTCCATCTATGGACTAAAGCAGGCATCGCGGAGTTGGAACATCTGCTTTGATGAGACGGTCAAAGAATTTGGCTTTATCAAAAATCCAGATGAACCATGCATCTATAGTAGATTTGTAGCGAGAACTGTAGTATTCCTCGTTTTATACGTGGATGACATTCTCTTAATAGGAAATGACATTCCTATGCTACAATCTGTCAAGGGGTTCTTGTCACACAGGTTCTCCATGAAAGACCTGGGTGATGCCTCGTACATTCTGGGTATCCGGATCTACCGTGACAGATCCAAGAGGATATTAGGACTTTCACAGTCCAGGTACATCGACACCATACTGAAGAGATTCAGTATGGAAGATTCCAAGCGCGGTAACCTACCGGCTTGTCACGGGATCACCCACTCTAAAGAGATGTCTCCCAAGACTGATTTGGAGAGGGATCGCATGTCTATTATACCCTACGCTTCTGCGGTAGGCTCTATAATGTATGCGATGTTGTGTACCAGACCGGATGTAGCTTATGCACTGAGTGTGGTAAGCCGGTATCAGTCTAACCCTGGGGAGAAACACTGGATAGCGGTAAAGAACATTCTCAAGTACCTGAGAAGGACTAAGGAGATGTTCTTGGTGGATGGCGGAAAGGACCTCCAGATCGAGGCCTTTGCTGACTCCAGCTTCCAGAGTGACAAGGATGATTCCAAGTCCATGTCGGGTTTTGTCTTCACCCTCAATGGAGGGGCGGTGTGTTGGAAGAGTTCCAAACAAGAAACCGTTGCAGACTCGACGATGGAAGCGGAATACATCGCTGCATCTGATGCCGCAAAAGAAGCTGTCTGGATGAGGAAGTTCTTGAAAGAACTTCAGGTGGTTCCGTACATTGTTGATCCAATACCTCTGTATTGCGACAACAACGGGGCTATAGCTTTAGCGAAGGAACCCAGGTCCCATCAGAGATCCAGGCACATCTTGAGGCGGTATCACCTGATCAGGGAGATCGTGGATCGCCAGGAGATCGAGGTACGGAGAGTCGCTTCAGAAGATAACACTGCAGATCCATTCACCAAGGCCCTACCCCAGACTCAGTTCGAGCGGCTGATCGAGATGATAGGTCTTCGATACGCCAGTACATGGCCTTAGTGCAAGTGGGAGATTGTTAGTGTATATGCCCTAGAGGCCATTACTGTATCATACTAGTTTGTATATTACTTAATGGAAGCTTGGGATATTCACCTTGTATATACAATCTTGCTCAAAATAGTAGTATGCTACTTGGTTTGTTTCTACTTCAATGTGTACATGTGTTTATCTTTGTATATTGCCTATACACATTAGTGGAGCCCTTAGGATCTTTGCTTGATTACCAGCGATGTGATGGCCGTCACACTAGTGGGGCTGGGTAATCTATAAGCACATCCTTATGCAGGTCCCTGGTCGCAGGACTATCGAAACAGGGCATCGATACTCCGGAGTAGACCAGCGCATGCGCTTCTCATCCCAGTGTGGGAGACGGTTTGTCCCACAGCCGTCAGTACGTCGTACTTGAGATAGTATGCTGGTGCTCGTTAGGTTACGGGTACACTGGACAGGATTCGTCGGGAACTGACTAGTTGGTATTATCCCTATCGTCAGTTATCAGTTCCCAGGTGACATGAGTACAGCTTAGTCCGCTGACTTGACACTGTCACTTCGCCTCGAGTGTGTTCCCACTGTACTTTGATCACTACCCTACCACGGCTCAAAGGAGTCGTGCAAACAGGTAGTGGTTGGGTGCAGTCCCGAAGCACTTGGAGGCAGTGACGGTTAGACAGGATTCATCTCTCCCGGTATTGGGGGTTGACATCGCGCTGTGTCTAGGAGAGCCATTACACGATTAGTCCCTGGCCAGGGCAAACGAGATATACTGGTAGGCTTCCAGTGTTATCTCAGGGTGTTTTGGGCTTCGCTCCGGCACGACTTGTACCGCTATTGGGGGACTGACGTTTATCGCCCCCTAGGCCCGCCATGCGATGTATCAGACGAACAGACCGGACTGTACGGAGAATGTCACACTCAGGCTCAGTAGGAGTTCAGATGGGTTTCGCCTCGTCGGTCTTCTTGTCGGCATTACCTGGGGACCGTTACGCACAGCTAGTGCCGCTTGCGGTCTGTGGTTAAACCCACTGCCAGCGTAGTGTCGAGTCTTTAGAGTCCCACACAGAAAGCTTTTCGCCTTTCGGCAAAAGAGTAGAGGTCGCATGGTATTGCTACAGGTCGCATGGTTTTGCGACAGGGTTCGGTCACATCCGTGCACTTGTGCACGTACAGTGTCCGGACAGTTTACACTAGCGGGCTTTGGTTTAATCCAGATCCTAGTGCACCTTATGGGATTGGATTTATCCAGTTTGCATTCGTGTTCCTCGGAACGCGGATGCGGGTGTGTATGCACAGTTGACAGGGAGGCACAGACAGCGGATTCTCATTAGGGTTGTTGACAGTTGACCGTTGACTTTTTGACTTTTTGCTCAACCCTAATGAGAATATGATATGTGATTAACTATTATATTAATTAAGTATTATGGTGACTTGGTTGTTGACTTTTGTTGACTTTGTTGACTTGTTGATTTTTGTTGACTTGTTGACTTTGTTGACCGGTTGACTAGGCTTGACTAGTTGACCATCATGATAACCATAGCCATCATTTCATGGTAAAGACTTTTACTTGCTTGCTCATTTGTGTAAAATGAGTGCAGGATATGATATGGTTATGGTTGCTTCAACCATCACATAAGACTTTTTTGATATGATGAGTTATGATTACTTTGGATTATGAGAGGGTGAGAGACAAAAGAGAGCCTCATTCTTTCTTACTCATTCTCTCTCTTGTTCTTGAGCTCTCTTGCTTTGCTCTCACCCTCAACCCCTTGCTCCCTCTCTTGACTCTATGGTTCATATCTCTCATGAGTTGAGAATCAAGAACCATAGATAAAATCCCATTCTAATTCTTCTCTACTCATTCTAGTTCACTAGGTTTAGCAAACCAAGTGAACTAGTTTCTTCAAAGAACGAAGAAGGAGCTAAAGGTTGGAGCTTTCAGGTGGATCTATCTTCGGCGTACGGAGACGACGAGAAGGAGCCATCGGACCACCATCGGAGCTTGAAGACGAAGGAGTTCAAGACAAGCTAGGTATAACCCCCTAACCGAGTAGCTAGAAACTCATAGTTAGGATGTTAGATAGATGTTTAACAAAGATCCGGTTTATAGGTCCATGTTACCACCTCCTTAAAAATTGTTTTTTACCAAATTCCGCATTCCCGAAAGTACCTGGAGAGGTAGCATGGACTTACAGGTGTTCCGCCTTGGTGCACTTCGTCGACGGCATTAGGGGTGCGGCCGTCTACTGAAGTTTGCGACGAGCATTCAATCAGGATGTCGGGAATCTTGTTGAATTGCCCGACTTGAAATTGAAAAGTGTTTTCGATTTTGAGACTAAAATGCGGGGTTTATAATTGTTAGGCATGCGATGTCTAAGTAATTCATTTGATTAGGCATGCGATGTCTAAAGAGATTGCGGATTCCAACAGTTGTAGTTTTACACTTTCTTTTCTGTGACCGTAAGTGTAATATGTGATATCGCCGGTTTCGTTGCTATATGTCAACGACAATTGGGATGGACATATTTACTTACGTTGATGACATGTGATGTTATGTGTTGCTGGATATGTTATATTGGATCGTCGTGTTTGAATAGCCGGGGGTTTTTATGTGAGATGAGTGTTTTTCATTTTCATTCATGTAAAAACTTGTATGTAATATTCTTTTATTGGGGCGCTTCCAGGTTGCGGAAGTTGTCACCTTTTGTATATTATTTACTTTTCCGCACTAGGATAGACCCAAGGAGGAGGGCACAAGTAACCGGGTTCTGGAGTCCAGTGGGAGACCAACTCGAGGAGTCGAGTCCGGGTCTCCTAACTCCAGAATTGGTAGGGTTGCTTGCCGCTCTCGTAGGGGTCTAGGGGTGTGGGTTTGGCTATTCATCACGACCGTGGAATCCGTGTTTTATACTGGCTCGTATTGAAAACACGGACGTCCTAGTATATCCAATATTTCATATGATTCTTCTGCTGCGATATCTGTGATGTGATCATGTGATGTTCTGTGATAAATACAGTATATAGTGTATATGATATATTATATAGACGTTACTTATGTTTTACACCCGCACTAGCCCTGCCCCACTGTGTCGTTAGTTACCTAACCTAACGGTGCACGAGGGGACATCGAGGCGAATGCGGATGGCATATGTGTACGTCATATCTATCTGTGATGTTTAGGTACTTATATGATGGGACTTCATTAATGTGATTAATGAAATAAAAGAAACCTAAGATGTTGTAGAATCGAATTTCAAAATAAAACAGGTAGCTACAGTTCTTGCTTTGCACAGCGGTATATGTGATATATCCTGCACCTTATTCGATAAGGAAAGGACCGAGATCCCTTCACCGGGAGTGACTCCTTTAGCAAAAACTGGCAGATGCTACACACTCGGTTTGTCTTTTGATTGCTTTTAAGCGTTTTTGCTTTGCACAGTGATATATATGATATATCCCGCACCTCATTCGACGAGGAAAGGACCGACGATCCCTTCACCGGGAGTGACTCCTTTAGCAAAACTACAAAAGCCTCAAAAACACTCCATTTCAAAATTCATTCGATCCTACAACGATATCAAGTTCATTACGCAATTGGTTTTCATAAAAACCTTCGTAGCCCTCCGTCATTTCAGATAATTGTTGTTTAGTATTCGTGCTGCGTTTGTTGGCCTCCGTCAAGACGCAGTATGCGGTAGCTAACCAGTATTTATCTGCTTATGCAAATGATGCAGATTGAGTTAGGGTAGTCGTGCGACCTTGTTGGCCTCCGTCAAGGGTCGTGCGGGTGGGTTTGATTCGATCAAGAAATGACGGGTTGAACTTGACTAGTAGCCTATGGTTTGTTGGCCTCCGTCAAGGTCATAGGGTGCTAGGGGCAAAATGTTATCGGGAATTTCAAGTGTTGAAATTTGCAATGAGATTGCATACCTTCTATGAGATAGTTGGATCCCGATACCCGCTGCGAGTAATTGTTACTCCTGGGAGAGTTTTACACATTACAATTAGCCGATCAAGTAGGTGTCTAGAAAGGTGTCAACGGGGTTACGCCTCTGGGAAAACGAGGTTTACATTAATTAGGTCCGTGCGAAAGCACGGGGAACCTCCCTCAAAGTACCGACACTGGCCTGGCTGAAAGATTGGCGAACTTGTAGTGTGTAATTAATCCCGGCTAGTCTTTCCTTTTAGGGTTTGAAGGAAGATTTGATAAAAAGCAGTGGGAGCCATCCTGATTAGATAAAATAATAACCAATCTATTCTTGCAAGAGCGCACGCTGAGTGTTTTCTTCTCTCTCTCTCCTGGTAGCGACCATATCACGCCTTAATCAAGATAATAAAACGGATTATTGACCGAACCCGCTTGTTATACTGAGCTGGGGAACGTTGGTCCCGCTCCAACTTATAATAGTTATAAGACAGAGCAGGAAATAGGGGAATACCAAGATTCCCATGCCGTCCAAACGAAGAGAGTGCATGCTGATGCATCATCTTCGGGTGTGTTCATTATACAGAACTGTTTCTCAATGTCCTTTACGTCCTGGGTATATGATACCAGATCAGGATCCCAGATATGTAATCTGTTACATAGGGCTACAGACAGGTAAAGAACTGAGAACGGGTGATAAGTTTCATGAGGCAGAAAACGGGGCAAGAGTTGCAGCCAAGTCTGTCGGTCACTGTCACCCTGTATTACCAATACATTGATTCTCAACGAATGTTATTAGATACCGAACCTGATATACAAAATCATATCAGTTTCTTTATTAGTAAAGAAAGGATATAATTTTGTATTGTTGGATAATGTTTTGAACATTTCCTATATCAAAAGTTGATCGGTTCAGGCACGTTATCTAAAAGCATTAATGTTCTAAATCAAATTACAGTTCTTAGTATATGGAACACACACAAGAGGAAGAGTTCCGAAATGAACGAATCCTTATTGAGGTATTGTAGACTATGTCAGATCAATGTGACCCGACTAGCTAGAGTTACATATAGATGCATATTTAAATAAGTCTGAATTTACATCTTGTGAAACTCGCCAGTCATGTCACAAAGATAAGATGACCATAGCTCTGTTTATTGGAAACAGAGAAAGAGTTAATGAACTCTTGGGATGATACATGTTGATGTATGTAGATCCCCTGTCTACACATACCAAGACCGGTTCTTTTTACTTCATTACATTCTCTGATAATCTTTCGAGATTCAGACCTATGTTCTTGTTGAAACACAAGTCCGAACCTTTTAAGATATTCACAGAATATAAGTTAGAAGTATAGAACCAAAATACGGGTATAAGTATTATGTCCTATGATGAGATCAAGGAGGAGAATACTTGTGCATGGAATTCCTGAACTATATTCTAAAGGAGAATGAGATTCTCTCTCAGCATTACTCCTCCGTATACACCATAGTACGATGGTATATCGGGGCGGAGCAGATACACCCTATTTGATATGGTGTGCTCTATGATGAGTACTACTGAGTTACCTATTTCCTTTAAGGAGTTATGCACTTATGAAGCTGCATACCTATTGAATAGGGTTCAGATCAAATCAGTTGCCTACCACTTCATATATGATATGGTAAGGGAAGAGCCCATGTCTAAACCTAGTTAAGATTTGGGGTTGTCCGGCCTATGTCTAAAAGCAAAATCCGGACAAGCTCGAGGCATGATCTGTTATGTAGAACTGGAAATGTTCCAGCTATGCAAATTGCAGCTGATGATTTGACAGAACCAAAGGATTCAGTAGATTCCAACGAACCTCAGCCTCTTCGCCGATCTAGTAGGGTTCCTCACCCACCTGAGAGATACTTCGGTTTCTCTATGACAGTGGGAGCGAGGATTGCATCATGAGATGATGACCCAACTAGTTTCGAGCTGGCCATCAGGAGAGAGACTCTGTGAGAATGGCTGGATGTTTATCGATCTGAGATGGAATCCTTATACACCAACAAAGTATGGACTTTAGTTGCTATATCTGAAGGGTTAAATCCCCATCAGGAGCAAGTATATCTTGAGAAGATTACTTGGTGTAGATGGAAAAGTTGAGACTTTCAAAGCTAGACTTGTTAAAGGTTTTCGTTATCGACCATACGTGGATAATGATGAAACCTTTTCCAGTACCTATGCTTAAGTCCATCCAGATCTTACTTGTCACGGTTACATACCATGACTACGATATCTGGCGGTTAGGTGCCATGACTCCTTTTCTAAATGATGCTTTAGAAGAGTGTGTCTATAAGTACACAGCCAGAGGGCTTCGTAAACAGTGGGAGCAGCGGAAATGTGTGCAAGATGTTTTATATGATAAAGCAGGCATCGCGGAGTTGGAACATCTGTTTTGATGGATTAGTCAAAGAAGTTGACATCATCAAAATGGTAGATGAACCTTGTATAAACAAAAAGGTAGTATGGAGTATGGTGGTGATCCTCGTAGAGTACGTGGATGACATACTCTTGATAAGAAAGGAGTTTCTTATGCTACGCTCGATCAATCTCCGTTTATCACAAAGATTCTCCGTATAGGATCAAAATGATACCTACTAAATCCTGGATTTTGGATCTATGAGATAGATCTAATTGGATGTTAGGATACTCACTAGTAGTAGTGAGATGGTATCAATCGATCCTGGGGAGAATCACTGGAAGTGTTCCAGAGTGATAAAGACGACTGAATGTCAGTCGCAGGCATTGTCTTTACCCTCAGTAAAGGGACGGTATGTTGGAAGAGTTCCAAGCTAGATACCGTGACATACTAGACGATAAAGGCTGGATACATCGCTACTTATGATGCTACAAAAGAGGATGTTTAGATGTATATTAGTTCATGAGATGAACTACGTTCCTACCATTGTGAGACAATGGAGTTGTGGCTTATGCCAAGGAACGCTAGTCCCATCAGTGATCCAGACATATTCTAAGGCAGTATCACCTGATCATGGAGATGGTTGATCTCCAGGGTGATCGAGGCAAGGAGAGCAGACTTAGAGGATAACGCAGCGGATCCACTCACGAAGGCCTATTCCCAGAGAGAGACATTTATGGGATGGTTGAGTATGAGATACTACAACCACTGCTACAGATGGCCCTAGTGCAAGTGGGAGATTGTTAGTTATATGTATGCCCTAGAGGCCATTACTGTACATAGGATGTATATTGTAGTGGATGCTGGGACATATATAGGGAGGACTTTCTTGCTCGACATGATAGTATGCTATCTGGTTGCTCTTTACCTTAACGTGTACACTGATTGTCTCTCTGTTACATGTTGGTAAAGCCCTTAGGATGTGTACTTGACTACCTGGACTATGATGCGGATCATACTAGTGGGGACATGGTAGTCCACAAGTACATCCTTCAAAGTCCCTAGTCGTGGGTGTATCGAGATGGGGCATCGATATACCAGAGTAGACTAGCGTGTACCTTCTCGACCCATACAGATGGGCGATGGATGATCCCATATCCATTGGTGTTTGACATCGGAGATGGTATACGGGTGCTCAGTAGAGACTGGGTACACTGGACGGACTCGCCGAGAACTCCCAGATGGTATTATACCTCACGTCAGATGGCAGTTCTCTGGTGACACTAGTACAGAGTAGTCTGTTGACCCGAGATCGTCATAGAGTCTTGTGTGGTTCCCACTGTGCTTTGATTTCCAACTTACCACGTCCAAGAGGGCGTGCAAAACGGTGGTTTTTGGGTACAGTCCCGAATCACATGGAGGCAATGAGCGATAGAAGGGGATTCGTCGCTCCCGGTATAGGGAGTTGATGTTGTGCTGTGTTCGATTGGCTATAACAGGAAATCCCTGGCCAGGGTTGCTGAGATATACTGGTAAGTGTTACCAGTAGTTTCTCGAATTGTTATAGACCTCATATCGACACGACTTATCGAGCTATTGGGGTCTGACGTTTACCATCCCTAGGCAAGATATGCGACATATCAGACGATCAGACCAGACTGTACGGTAGTGTTACTGGTTGGATTCACTGGAGTGTGAGCGGGCTTGCTCGTCGATCTTCAGATCGCTCAATACCTGGGTGGCCGTTACGTTTAGCAGACCGCTTGCGGCTTGTGGGTGCTTGATATGATCATCACCTGCTGCCGGCGTATTGACGAGTCTTTAGAGTTCTACACAGAGGTTTCCTGGCTCAAGCGAAACGAAATAGGAGCGCATATGAGATATGTGCGGGACCGAGAATAATGCGTGTATGTGATACCGTATTCTATTCTCGCGATGAATGTATCAAATGGTTGTATGCGATATAACCTAGTTATCGAATCAAGGATTGATTCGATAAGCCGATACATTAGATACTAGTCGGTTATATGTGATATGACCGGATCGTTAAATCAAGTGTTGATTTAATGATTTAATGTATAATTATATATTTGATATATTACTTTGCATTAACTCGTATCGGTTCACTTTAAATGGATATTCTCACTCGGGTGTGCGCATTGTATATGCGATATATTTTTGTGCACTTGTTTGTATCATGTTTGATGATACATATTTACTTGGTTAAGTGTAAAGAATCAAACCATGGTTAAACTTATGATTAGGGTTTGATTTCCTTTTCTCATTTATTTATCTATTTATTCATATTGGAAAATAGATGGAAAAAGGAGAAAAAGAATGGTGGCTTTTTTTGTTGTTTAGTGGAAGCTTCATGAAACCTTAACCTTAACCATTCCTTTAACTTTGGTCAATTCTCTACACATAACCATAGTTACAATTATGATAAGGATGGTTTATTCTTTTCTTTTCTAATTAATCTTATCATAATATTCTTCTTCTTCTTCCTTGAACTCAAGAAGAAACCTTCACTTCATCAATGGTGGATTGATGATAAAGAGTGAGAAATCCAATTCTAAAGTCTACCCACTTCCTATTTCTTCATCCTGTACCTCTTGCCAAGTAGTAGAGTGTGTTTCCTTCACAAGTTATTAGGGCTTGGTGAAGGTGGAGCTTGATTTAGCGATGCCTCGACGTAGATCATCTTCGGCATGGACATCGACGACCTAGCTCGCTTTTTCTCCGACGAGGCCGACTCTAGAGCCCGGATTCCTTTTGGACAGCGGAGACGACTTCGTTGCGGAGCTATGGAGGTGGAGCACCGGATCTACAAAGGTTGTATTTCCGATATCCCATTAGTTAAGTTGTTAACTAGATTGTTTTTCGCCTAGAAATCTAGCCAACGATCCGTACATTAGGGTTTCTCGGCACCGAATTTTTGAAATTGGCATGATCGATGCATTGTGAGACCTCACTAGAGTGCCTAGGAACCCTATAAGACGAACAGACCGGACTGTACGGAGATTGTCACATCAGACTCAGTAGGAGTTCGGATGGGTTTCCTCATCGGCCTTCTTATCGACATCTACCTGGGGACCGTTACGTACAGCTAGTGCTGCTTGCGGTCTGTGGTTAAACCCACTGCCAGCGTAGTAGTCGAGTCTCTAGAGTCCCACGCAGAGAGTTTCCCTACTCCAGGCGAAACAATATAGAGGTCGTATGGTTTTACGACAAGGGTTCGGACGCATACGTGTGTTTACGCACGTACGACTTTCGGACAGTTTTTACTAGTCGGCTTTGGTTTAAGCTAGTTACTAGTATCCGGTTATTGGATTTATACAGTCTAAAGTTTTTCCGTGTTTTCACGGATTGGAGGGGCGTTCTCGTAATTGCGCGAGAAGCTTCTAGAAGATGGTGACTAAGGAGGTTTAGGTGGCATATACATCAAAAGAGATTAGTGAGTCATATGGATGATGCATCCATGTCATTAATACTTCTTAATTGCTTAATGACTCATGGAGATGAATCACCATAAGATATTTATCAAGCATGGTGGTAAATCCTTTTCTTTTCTTTTCTTGATAAATGAAAATTCTTGATATATATTATGATAACTCATTTTCTCATTTCATTAATATGTTCATCTTCTCTCTCCTCAAGCTCTCTCTCTTCAAACCCTAATCCTCCCCTCTCATGTGTTGAGTACAAGGATTAGTTAGACTACTTAATCCATAACCATACTCTATTTCATCTAGGTACTTTTATTAGCACTTAAAGATACCTAGTTGCCTCAAGTTTAGAGGCAAAGCTTGGAGTTTAGCTCTCGTGGTGGATCGTCTACTACTTGGAGAAGGCCGAGGAGGAGGTGGAGTTCGTAAAGACGAAGGACACGGTTCTTTAGGTATAATCCCTTCACATAGTAGTTTAGAACTTCTATGTTTGATGTTAGTTATCGTTTAGCTTCGATTCATGCGGTTAGTCGATGTTTAAGCAAAGAACAAGATCGTTTTTCATATTTCCGCCTCCCCGCAAGTCGTGGGGTGTTGCACATCGACTTACACTATTCTATATCCAATAGAGAAACAGAGGCACTGATTTAATTGGAACCAGATTCAATTCATGCAGCAGTCTCCAGTGCATGTCAACTAAATGGAGAGAGGACTATCAGCATTACTCAACTTATGAGTGCTTCCAATTATGAGTAACCTGAAACAGAAACAAGTTTCTCAAAAACCATTACTAGCAACTGAATACCATACACAAGTATCTACATCTTCGATCATCTTGAAGAATCCCGATACTTGCAACACCTGGTTCTCTACTTTATTCATATACCTATAACTTCTCAAAACTTGGACCTTGTGTTTCTACGAAACTCCTGTCTAATACCAGAGAAGTCACAAGTAAACAGAGTATAGTACGAGGACCAACCCCTCTGTCTTAATGGACACTGGACAATATACAATACTCTGTATAAGTCCCTTGAGTCTAATAACTCATATCCTGTGTGTCGTAGGTTGAAAACTGCACTTATGGTTAAGAAGAATTACACCGCTGTTTAATGCTCCTTACCTAACCATCCACTGATATAAGTAACTTTCATGGACATAATTTCAAAAAAATTTATAACTCACTTTATGAAAATAATCGTACATATATATCAATTTGAAATTGGTGCATAACAACGGATATTCAAAACCAAATATTTGCCGTCCGGCAAACAACCCAGGCGATTTCCTCAAATATCGCCAATTACAACGAATCCCGATATAATGAGGATGATCACCCAATTCCCAATAACTTACTCCCACTCATCATCTATAAAACCATACAAATGTGAGAATCAAACTTGGTAAATACATACCCTGGAGCAAGGGCTAATTGGGAAATCAGTTTTCTTTTAACAATACACAGTGAAACTGAAACATGTAAATGTTTAGAAGGGATATCCGGGTATTCCTAGTAATGCCTCTTCCATTATCAGATTCACAACAACAACCGTATATTTCTTTGCTATCTCTCCAAATCCCTTTATATGTCTTTAGTCATTACCTTCTGTGCACCCCTTTAGGCCAAATGGTTTTCTTCCTTCCCTACCATTCGGCACCAGCCTATGGTTTGGAAGAAGACTATCCAATAAGTATAATAGGTGTATTTTCCTAATCCTAGGAGCACTCGCAACCCGAGAGAAGGTAAAGATAATAGACAACTGAATAAACCTTATTCCTATTTCTCCTGAACCAGAATCCATCCCCAAACTGGAACAAGTTCCTTCGAGTTCGTATATAACCATACGATGGAGTATCCAATAAACTGTGGATCTCCGTAGTGATATGGAGTGTCCTGGAGAAATACAAAGGTGAAGTAAGAGTGGCGATGAAATACTTGGTTTGGTCGTGAATAGCAGTCGCAGTTTACTTTGCCCTCTTACTAATCCCTTTATTTGTCTTTACTTAATACCTTCTGTACACCTTTAAGGCTAAATGGTTTTCTTCATTCCCTACCATTCGGCACCTGCCTATGGTTTGGGAGAAGACTATCCAATAAGCGTAATAGGTGTACCGTCCTAATCCAAGGAGCACTCGCAACCTGAGAGAAGGTAAATGGAAAAGAAAACTGAATAGTCCTATTCGTTTTCTCCAGAACCGGAAACCATCCTCGAATTAGTTCCTTCGAGTTCTTATATAACCATACGATGGTTTTATCCAAAGGAAGTGGATGTTCGTAGTAATACGGGGTGTTCTGGAGAAAAGGGTAAAAGTAGGAGTGGCAATGAGGCATGCAACTCAGACAATCCAAAAGCCCGTGTTTTAGGAAAGTTCGGTCAACTTGGTCACTGAGTCATAGTCAAGGGTCGGGCCATGGTCGCTGCCAAAGAGAGAGAGAAAAGAAAAACTTTGCATGCACTCTAACCTAGATCAGAATGGTTATTACTTTATCTAATCAAGAAACCTCCCACTGTAACCTCAAATTCTCCTCCAAACCTGAAAGAAGAATTAGTCGGGTTCACCGGAGGAGTAAACCAACTCATCAGTGGAAATCAGGTTCCAACTATCATCGCATGATAACGTGATGGAATCCACTCACGTTATCACACTCCATAAGGTATGCGCATATCTGGCAAGTTTCAGTTTCTTTAGAAACCCCCGATCTGAATTTTACCCCATGTTCTTATGACCTTGATGAAGGTCAACAAATCATAAGTCGCATGTCAAGTTCTACCCGTCATTGTCCAGGTTAATTTGAACCCACCCGTACAAGCCCTTGACGAAGGCCAACAAGGCTATACGACTGTCCCAAACCAACGCATCTATCTATGCAGCAGAAAAGTAACAAATAGCTACCATTCACTATGCCTTGACGAAGGTCAACAAACATAGCATGAATACTAAGTGCTACCCGTCTGAAAGTAGTATATGGAGAGTACAAGGATACAACGAATATACAATAGAGCAACGAATAACCACAAAACCCACCTAAAGCAAAACTGCACACTGTGAGCCGATGCGGTATCCGCAGCAAAAGATGATCAGATAGATGAATAGCCTGCATCGACTACTCTGGGGAACAACCTGCAAAACAAACTGTGGCACAACGGGAGTGAGTTGCGAACTCGTGAATAGTAAATAACTTATGCAGGTAATCACAAGTATGCACGTACAGCGCGAATCTAACATATGCAACTAAAAGCAGTAAAAGGTCATATGAATGCAGTAGTCTTGAAAGTTACACTAGCAAGTATAACTAATACATGAAGCACTAATATGGCAATCTGTATGCAACAATCATGTAAGGTACTAAATCTGGTACTACTAATTCATGAAGTAATGATATGACAATGTATATATGCAACAGTCATGAAAGGTACTCTAACAGGTACAACTAGCACATGAAGCAATGCATATAAAAAGAAGTATGTAAATGCAACAGTCATGAAAGGTACGCTAACATATACTACTAATACATGAAGCAGTGCATAAACAATAAATGTGGAGTATGAGGTGAAAATGTCATTTCCACGGAATCCTGACATCGTGGTAGGACCAAAGTCCATCAAGACAATCCAAATCCCAATTTCCTTAAATCAGCCACCAAATTGGCTCTCATATCATATAAGTCTCACAAATCCTGAATGTACAACATCAAGTAAATCTCATATATCCTGAATGTTCAAAATCAGCAATCTCAAATGAATCTCCAATATCCCAAATTCAATATCAAGTGAATCTCAAATATCCTAAGTATAATTTCATGAATAATTATGATGAAATATATGAATTTATATGTAAACATATATATTAGTGTTCCATTCCACTAATATATATATATATATATATATGTATATATAACAACATCCCATTCCACTATTATATATACTTAGAAGTAAAATATCATGAAAACAGTGTGTCAAGCATCGACACAGAAATGCTAATCTATCAGGTGCTGTCGCCACGACTGGCACCCTGATAAGTACGTATCATATGCTATACCGAAAGCTCGAGTAGCTAGCTCTGACCCTCGCCTCTCGACGTATCCATACGTACATGACTCCCGTCGGTATCCCCACGATAACCGCCGAGTCATTGGTACTGTCACCGGATGGTATGGTTCCCCTGCCAGGCTCAATCGGCAAGGTCCTTCAATCGCCTTGCCCCGGGGTACCTCCGGGCCCCACCATGTACCCTCATACGGCCCACGACGCTCCTCGCATGGGGTATATATATCAGAACTGATAAAACTCATGGTGGATGCTGAAATATCATATCAAGAGAAACCGGGTTTTTCAAATAATACATAATTTCATGAAACTACCACGGTCCTCAAATCCAGAAAACATCATGAAAAATCCATATCTCAATGCTTAAATCCATGAATATAATATATGCAACATAAAACTGTAATGTAAGCATATAAAGGAAAAGCCGCTATTTAACTGCAACAAGTTAATATACAAATCATGCGATTCCTAATTTCTCCAAGTCTATATAATATCAAATAAAGGTAAACATGTAGCTATAACCAGATATGTGCGTAAACAAAAAGGTATAGCAAGATGTAGGTATCTACCTATCAGTAATGATGTAATATACCGTCCGGGTATAAGTGAAGTATGTATGCAAGGTATACATGTAGCTATGTCATTATGTGTGGATGTACCTATCGCTAATGGTACAATAACTTATAGGTATACAGGTAACTAGTATGTAAGCATGTCAAGGCATATGTATAAGCATGTAGATATACAGGTATGCTATATATCATATGCATAAAGAAATATGAATCGATGTCTCAATGTCCCTAACCAAACAATATCATATCTATAAGTGTGTTGTGCGTGACATGGCAATTATTAACAGTGTGTGTATCATACAATCTGTGCTCGTGCAACATGAGCCGTCAATAATAGTGCTGTGTCCTAAGGTTCTAGTCCAAGCACAACAAGTAGCTAAGCAATAAGGCGTATACACAACTCTATATATGAAATAGAATATGCGACAAGTCAAGTCATCTCTAGCCCAGACGCATAACGCCATGCGGGCCATTCCCCTGTAGATGTTAAATCTACTCACCAACGCTCCTAGCTAAGTGAATCCTACCACCCGTTTTTCCTTCGTCGCAGCGTCCGAAGTCCCCGCCTGCGAACCTATAACATAGAACAAATCAGCAAGTATATTAGCAATAAACCCAAAATACGTACAAACTACATTTGACCGACGCACCAACTCAAAAAATACTCTCAAGTGTTCGTATTGTGGCTAACATGCGTAGCGACATGACGAAACCAACCCAAGAGAAAAATCACACAAAGCGCATGATCCGTGCCGTATAACGTATCGCGCGTAAACGAAACACAAGAAACTACCTATGTGATCCCAGATTTTTTATACAGAGAAAACTCAACAACCAAACAAGACCAAACACACCTAAACCGTTGCAGACACCTACCCATAAAAACCCAAACCCCAACTCTCCCAACAAGCCGAGGTCGCCGGAATTCCCTTCTGTGTCGCCGGCAATGGTCCGAGCAGGGTGTCTCGTGCTTGAGGTGAAGGCTCAGGGTCTCAAGTACAACACAACTACTTTGTTTGGTTTTCTAGTAAACTCTCCGGGTCACAGCCGATCACAGATGTCATAAACGACACTAAAAATACGATATTTGCACATAAACATAACTTTAAACATTCTAAACTAAAACTACAAGACTACACAATACTAAAACAACATAAAGAACAGCTAGAGATCATTAGCTAACCAAATGAACTCAAAGATCCAAGCTTTGCAAGCTCCAAGGCATCCAAGAGGCAAATCAAGACACAATATGTGATTTTTGTGAGATTTGTGAAGGATTTGATATGGTTTTGTGAAAGAAATGAAAGTGTTCAGTTTAAAGGTGAGAGGAATGAGGGAAATGAAAAGAGATAGAGAAATTAGAGAGAGTGAATGATAAAGAGAGAGGGAGGTGAGTGTAGGGTGAGAGGTAAGTGCACCATTAGCATTAATTCTCCATTAATGCTTTCACACCAAGTCACCATGCCACCTCTTCACTCCAAAAGAAATATCTTCTCTTCTCACTCAAAATATCTAGGATTAGGGTTAAGAATTAGATTAAAACAAGGATTTGGATAAAGCAAGGGATTAGATTAGGGTTAAGTGTCATGGTCACAAATCTAAATTAGCACAAACAAAGCCTCACATTAACGTGCACACGTGCGTGCATGCTATAACAAATAATAATAAATTATTAATTAAATATTATAAAATGTGAGGAACCCAAATTGGTAAACTTTTTACAGTAAACTAGCATTACCGTCTAAACTAACACTAACCGAAATCTAGGGCGTTACAGTGGGGGCACGGTAGAACTGGAAGAAATTCTGAAACCACAAACTGAAACTAAAGAATTGGTGGAACCATAGAATTCAATAGAACCTGACGAATCTCAGCCACTCCGCAAATCTAGTAGGATTTATCCACCAGAGAGATACTACGGTTTTCTCGTAGACGGGGATCAAGAATATTGCATCTTGGAAGAATATGATCCTACTAGTTTCAAACAGGCTATTACCAGTAGGGACTCTGATAAATGGATGGATACTATGTCATCCGAAATGGAGTCCATGTACACCAATAATGTTTAGACCTTGGATATTGCTCCTCTTGGGGTAAAACCCGTCTGATAAAAATGGATCTTCAAAAGTAAGATTGGTGTAGATGGGCAGGTGGAAACCTATAAGGCTAGACTTCTTGCAAAATATTTTCATCAAAGACCCGGTGTAGACCATGACGAAACCTTTTCTCCAGTGGCTATACTGAAATCCATTCGGATCCTACTTGCCATTGTTGCCTTCCATGACTATAAAATCTGGCAGACGGACGTAATAACGGCTTTTCGAAACGGAAGTTTGGAAGACTGCATTTATATGGATCAACCGAAAGGATTCGTAGACAGTGGGAGCAGCGGGAAGGTGTGCCGGTTGCTTAAATCAATTTCTGAATTAAAGCAGGCATCGCGGAGCTGGAACATCTGTTTTTATTAGGCGGTCATGGAATTTGACTTCATCAAAAATGAGGATGAGCCTTATATCTATAAGAAGATTGTAGGGAGAACTGTCGTATTTCTAGTCTTGTATGTGGATGATATTCTTTTGATAGGAAATGACATTCCTATGCTACAATAGGTCAAGCTGTTCTTATCACAAAGGTTCTCCATGAAAGACCTGGGTGATGCCTCGTACATTCTGGAGATTAATATCTACAGAGATAGATCCAAGAGATTGTTAGGACTTCCACAGTCTAGGTACATAGAGGCCATACTAAAGAGATTTAGTATAGAAGATTCTAAGCATGGTAATGTGCCTGCATTGCACGGAATCACGCTCTCCAAAGAGATGTCTCCCAAGACTGACGAGGAGAGGGCTCGCATGAGCATTATACCCTACACTTCGGCTGTAGGATCTATAATGTATGTGATGCTATGTACAAGACTAGATGTAGCTTACGCACTTAGCGTGGTGAGCCAGTATCAGTCAAACCCAGAAGATAACCACTGGACAGCAGTGAAGAACCTTTTTAAGTACCTGAGAAGGACTAAGAAACTGTTCCTAGTATTCGGTAATGGGGACCTTCAGGTGGAGTCCTTTACCGACTCGAGCTTCCAGAGTGACAAGGATGATAGCATGTTTGTCTTGGGTTTTGTGTTTACCCTCAACATAGGGGCGGTCTGTTGGAAGAGCTCCAAATAGGACATTGTCGCAGATAAAACGATGGAGGCTGAATATATTACCACCAACGATGCAGCAAAAGAAGCGATCTGGAAAAAAGAAGTTTATTACAGAACTTGAGGTAGTTCCTGTTGGAGATAGTGCCCTCATAGTCAATTATTGGATCGCATGTACGTGATTGCAATGATTGAGGCAGGACCTATACCGATATGACAGTCTTGCTCGAGATGATAGTATGCTATCTGGTTTGTCTTTATCATAGTATACATGCTTTAGTTCGCTATTGCATGTTGATAGAGCCCATAGGATTCTTGCTTGACTGCCGGCAGTATGAGGGCGATCATATACGTGGGAACTGGGGTCTGTAAGCACATCCTTAAAGTGTCCCTAGTCATAGGAGTTTCGATACAGGGCATCGATACTCCAGAGTAGACTAGTGTATACAGTCGAGACCCCGACGAGGGGCGGTGGCCGGTCTCACAAGCCAATGGTGCCAGTTGGTTCACCTAAGATGTATACAGGTGCTCATTGGGTTATGAGTACATCGGACAGGACTCGCCGGGAACATGCTAGTTGGTATTATACATATCATCAGATAGCAGTTCCCTGGTGACATGTGTACAGGTTAGTTTGTCGACCTGAGATCGTCATTTGTCTCGTGTGAGTTCCCACTGTGCTTTGATTTCTACCCTACCACGCTCAAAGGAGACGTGCAAACAGGTATTTTTTGGGTACAGTCCCGAGCCACATGGAGGCAGTGAGTGGATCGTCGGGGATTCGTCTCTCCCGGTATCGGGGGTTGATGTCGCACAGTGCACGGGTGGCCATCACTAGAAATCCTCGGCCGAGGTAGTGGAGAATTACTGATTTGGATCAGTAGTTTCTCAGATAGTGATGGGCTTCTTGCTGATTGAATAGAATTCTTGATGGGTAGTATGAAATTGTAAAGAAATCACAACCAAAAATTATTTGACCGCAATCAACTACGGTGTCGGATGTAGATTGTAAGTGAGTGCGGATCGTCCACAGGGAAAGTGTAATCGTTCGTCTTTTGAATTAGATGAGTCGAAACTTTAAAGAAAACAAAACAAAACAATTCATGATTTATATTTGAAGTTCAAGAATTAGAAAATATAGATCTAATAACAAGAAAAAGATAGAATCAAGAATTGATAGTTTGTTGATTTTTCCAAACCAAATCTCAAGAATCGAAATGAGGCTCGAAGGAATCGATCGGATCTATAGATGTGATGTAATCTTACAATTACGTATTCTTATCCTTCGATGAATTGATACTAGATCGATGATGATCGACAAGAATTAGGGATTTCTAGTGAAACTAGGGTTTCATCTTATCCCTTGTTCCTTCGTCGATATCATTCATATTCTAGCCTCTAGTAAATTCATGAAACGATCATAGATCCCTAATTTCGAGCAATCGCAATCAAGAAAGCATCGCAACGAAACTAGGTCATCAATTCTTGAACTTGCTAGGGTTTACAAAACTAGTAGGACTTAAAAATCGTTTTAAAGATTTGTTACATCATCATTCTATTGATCGTCTCGACTCCTTGAAGAGCGGAGTTTTACTCAAACATCACAACAAGAACAACAATTACAAATTGAGATCTAATCATGATGCAAGAATTAAAAGAAAGCAAGATTCAAGAATTTCACCTTTTATTTATATCAACAATTTCGTTACATTCGCTCAAGAACTACAAGAGGAAGAACTCGATCGTCGATTTTGTTTCGCTCGTCTCCATGAGTCGCGGATCGGCTTGGATCACTTGCCCGATTGAAGATCGGCTCGGCTCCTAAAAGGTTGAAGGCTTCTCGCTTGATTGGTACTCAAGATCTTGAATTTGGAGTGGAATTAGGGTTAGGGTTTCGCACAAGCCTTGTCACTAGACTTGTGGAAGAAGATGAAGAATTGAAGAAGACTAAGATTAACTAAGATTGATTAGCTAAAGATTGAACAACATTTAACCCTAGGTCTAGGTTCCTATTTATAGACATCTAAACCCTAGATCTAGGATTTCAAATTCTAAGTTTCCCTCCTAAAGTTTGTTGAGGAAATTTGAATTTCCCTCCAAAAGTTAATTAGAGGAGAAGCTTCTAGATGTGATTAGTTAGGAGGGAGCTTCTAGAAGAGGTTAGTTAGGATCTTAATTAGGATTAGCCTTGCTTAATGATCTTTGCTGATCTGGCAGTAGCTTCGAGATCCTTCTGGAATTTGAGGTATCAGAAATGAATGTGGGCCAAGAGATAGGAGTTTTGCACAAAATTTTGGGAGCTGAAGCCTTGAAACCGCCGCGGATCCGCGGCGCAAGCAGGCTCCTGCCGCGGATCCGCGGCTCTTTGTGGGCCTTGGGCTTTGATCTTTCTGGTACAGTCTTGGGCTGATTGTTGGGCCTTTTTAGGATATATTTATTTGTATAATTCCTTCTGAATTGCTACCATATCTGAAATCATTGAGTTGGCGTATTTTTGTTCAGCTCTTTGGTTTTTCTTCCGTATTTTCCTGCACAGACTCAAGACAAGTGTTGCGCAAATACAGAAATGATGCGATGCCATGAAATGCGGTTAATTTCTCTTAAAGTGTCGGTTTAAAAGTCTAACACATGAAATCTGATATTTAACGATTGATTTGCTAATATGTGAAATATGAATACTGAACACTTCTAAATGAGTGCAAATGTTAGGGAAATTGCCGTGTTAAAAATACATTATTTTCGACTGATCAAATACCCCCAAACTTAATTTCGATCGTCTCGAGCGAACTTTTATTAAAAAGATAAGGAGAAAATAAAGAAAGAGAAAACTAACTAGCACACTTTCGTAGGCAACACGATTGCACTGAGCACGTGCAACAAGCCTTTAAACCTCTAGGTGTCCCTAGTAGGAGGAGTGTTGTCTCCTGAGGGTTTTCAGCGGATTGCACCCACAAAATCCAATAATAAAAGAAAGATCATGAATATTACATTTAAAGACAAGAATTGTAAAAGAAAAGCTTTGAAAATTAGGGTTTCCAACTAAGCTAGCTTTTCGGTTGTCATGAGCCCTATCTTAATGGTCAGGAAAAAATGCCAGAAATCACGTCCTCCCTCAATAAAACATCGTCTTATTCTTCATTCCTATCTTTCTTCCAAACATCGATCATATAACCCTGCGTGTGTGTAAAGACATCCCTACACCCGGAGAATTCAATTCAAGCTATCATACTCTTGCCCATCAGCCTCAGTACTTTTTAATTAATGAATATTTACGAGATTGCTCACACACTTTCATGCGACCGTTAATACTTCTTGAGGTACTAACCGACCGATTACTCCTGCGCTTGCTTACTTGGTTTATTTTCCTCGTCTTGCACCACCTCAGGCATAGCAGTGACTCCCAGACCAGTTGGCCTTAGGGCACTAGGTGAAGAAGCACCCTCGCTATATATTTTTTTATTGCCTTTGGTGATAACAAAAGCAGTGTCCATTTTTCTCACCAATTTATATTTTCTTTATTCATTTTTTTTTATTTCCTTCATACTTTTGGCTTTAAGACAAGAGCATTTCAAGGTATCCCCTACTATCCCAGTCTTTAAGATGTGTGTAAGTGCGAATAGCAGGGTAGCAACGTTCAAAATGTTTGGCTTCCAGAATAGAAACTATTTTTCAGACTTATTTTTATCCTCAGATTAGTGACGTCTTTCATCTTACTAACCCTTGGGACAACGGCTCATAACTACTTATTACTAGTTCGCATAAGAAAACTTCTAATTTTCTTGGTTTTCTTAAATTTTTCTAATCTCATGGATGTAATTTTTCACTATCTAAACTTTTATTATCTTATTTATATACAAAAATATTTTTATAGTTTCGAAAATTTTTAAATTTTTTATAGGTTTTTTAAAAAAATGTTTTGTGCTTATGCAAATGATATGCAAATGATGCGAAAATAAGCACAAACCTCCCCCAAACTTGTTTTCAACAGTGTCCTCACTGTTGCCTTCTGCTAAATCTCGAAAAACCTGTAAGCTTGGGAGGAATTTATTGGTGGGGGCAAAATATTTAAGTGAAGAACCTCCCCCAAACTTATTCTTGGCTCATCTTTTTGTAAAAATTCTTTTTAGGAGCCAGAAAAACATAAAAATGTACCCACCCAAACTTATGCAATGTTAATCTTTGAAAATCATATGAGGGGGTCAAGAAATCATTGGTCGATGCCAAGCTTTGCAAGGACCGAAGGTTAACACCAACCATTCAAAATTTTTATCAATATAGTGTTCGGGTTGGTGGAAGAAGAAGTGGGGAAAGTGTAAGTGGTGGAAGAGAGTGTGTGTGTGTCTCATTTTGAAGAGACGATGCAGTGAGTGCGATGGATTACTCGCATTCTTTTTACAAGTCAAAAGAAGGGGTGGAGGTTCAATTTCATTGATTGGGAGATGATTCATCTCAACACCCGTGTCATTCAAAAATGCGAGTTCATCAGCGAAGATTTCCTCAAAAGTTCCATCAATACCCCGATGAATAATGTCATCACAAAATGCGGGGTGATCTTCAAACTCTAAAAGCAGTTCATAATCAGTGTTAATTGTTGACCCGGACATCTCGGTGGAAGAGTCCGTATGTGTATGATACATAGTTGGGTCAAACAATAACGTATGAAAAGAGTCAAGATCGATATCAGGAGGATCATCAAATTCGCTGCTGTCGACATCCATTAAGTCGACAGAACAGACCTGAGCAGTAGGTTCGGAAGGTAAACTTCCCAGCTTGTAAATGTTCAGCTCTATTGACCTATTTTCGAAGGATAGGATCATAGAACCATTACGACAGTTGATTATTGCATTGGAAGTGGCCAAAAAGGGGCGACCTAAAATCACCGGAATTTGATTCCGTGGGTTCGCTACAGGCTGTGTATCAATAACAATAAAGTCCACAGGGAAGATAAATTCCCCGATTTTTATTAACACATCCTCCAGTTCACCCCTAGGTTTGGTGATTGATCGGTCAGCCATCTGGAGAGTGCAATTGGTTGGCTTCAACTCTCCGATACCTAGTTGCTCATAGACTGAGTATGGAAGCAAGTTAACACTAGCGCCAAGGTCTAGTAGAGCACGGTTAATGTGTTTTTCCCCAATAGAAACGGAAATAGTAGGATATCCTGGATCCTTACGTTTCCTCGGTAATTGTTGGGGGAAAGCCGTATCTATTGTTTTTTCCATGAAAATCTTCTTGGGCACTTGAGTCTTCCTCTTCCTAGTGCACAAGTTCTTAAGAGTTTTCGCATAGGACGGAACTTGTTGGATGGCATCTAGGAGAGGGATGTTGGGTTTACTTGCTTAAAAATGTTCATAATCTTCTCCATATGTGGACTAGTTGTGTTAGCCCTTAACCAATTAGGATAAGGTGCTTTAGCAATAAGTGCTGGGTCCATCATAGGAGAAGGAAGTGGGTGTGGAACCGATCCCAGAATAGAAGTGGGGATCGTCCGTGGAGGAGTAAAAGAGGTGGGCTGTAGTGGCGAGCCTTTTGGGAAATGAAGAATAGGCTCGGAAGAAGATGGTGGGGTAGAAGAACTGGGGTCAGAATTAGAAGTGTGTGTGTGAGGAAAGGTCTCAGCCGGGGCGTTATTGATTGATTTATCAGTATCATCAAACTCTTCCCCAAGGTGATGGTCAAGCACTCTTCCAGATCTCAACGTGATCTCATCCACATGATGTGAATAGCCAGGATTGGGTAAAGGTTGAGCTGGAAGTTTCCCTTTCTCTCGTGCACTCATTTCGGCTTTTAGTTGTGCAATTTGAGCTTCCATCGATTTGATATTCTCATTTTGAAAGATAATGATCTTCATTACATTCTCGACGGAAGATTGCAAACTTGCCGTCCCTTGGATGGATTGTTTCATGAAGGTATCCAAGGTTTGTGCTAGTGCAGAGGTATTATCTGTACCGGTCAATTGCAAAGGACTAGACGATGCAAAAGTGTTGGCCGGATTTTGAAAGTTTTGTGCTTGGAAGGGGTGCTGACTCAATTGAAGTGGTGGTTGCTGTTGTGGTGGAGGGACCCCTTGGAAATTGTTTTGGGTTGGAACCGTGTTTCGAAATTGTGATTGGTTCCAAGCAAAATTTGGGTGATTCCTCCAACCTTGATCATATGTGGAGGAAGATGGATCGTTTCTAGGTCTTTGAAATGCGGCATTGGTATGCTCATGACCTTGAAACGGACATTCTTCCGTCAAGTGAGACGGATCGGAACAGCAGCCACATACAGTTTTGGAGAGTGATATTTGATTTAGGGTGGCGGCTAAAAATTTATTTTCCATATTCTCGAGTTTCTTATTGATAGCTGCAATGTCAGCTCTAACTTCTATGGAAATATCATTGCCATCCCTATACGATTGACTCACACCCTCCCAGTGTAAAGATTTTTCAGCGAAATCTTGTAGAAAATTCCAGGCTTCCCCATCATCTTTAGTCATGAAGTTGCCTTGACACATGGATTCAAGGGTCTGTCTTGTGTAAGGAGTAATGCCCTCATAAATGATTCGGCACAATTCCCATCTCGGGATGCCGTGATGTGGACATTGGACTAACAGATCCTTGAAACGTTCAAGACACTTCGAAAATGTTTCATTTGGAAGCTGGGTGAATTGATAGATTTCGCTACGGACTCGAGCTGTTTTGTGATGTGGGTAAAATTTCTTAAGGATTGCTTTGACGAATTCATCCCAATTTGAAATGGAATGTGCGATAGTGTTATATAGCCACTTCTCGGCTAAATCGCACAAAGTGAATGGGAGAAGACGAAGACGGAAAGCATCCACAGAAAGCTGTGAAGTACCCATCATTGCGCATACATTTTCAAATTTCGTGATAAACACGTATGCGTCTTCAGACTCGAGACCGTGAAATTTTGGTAGAAGGTTGATATATTGGGGTTTTATTTGAAAATTTTCCCCGTTGGCTGGTGGAATGGAAAGACAGGTGGAAAGTGGGCCTCGTATAGGATAGCACCACTCTTGGAGAGAGATGCGAGGTGGATTCTGCGCACCAACGGACGGTGGCAGAGTAGTGGAAAAGAAGTTCGATGGAGGTGGATCCATCGATGTAGGTATGATGGTGGGAAAAAGAAAAGGTAAGTGTAGAAATACCGACTTTTGGGTCGATGAGGGAAACGCGGACTTAACGGGCACTAGAATCCCGTGTCCAGCCTATCTTGCACTAAAAATGGTTAGTACAAGTGGCAGCGTGAATTTATAATTAGGGGAAATGATATGAATGCGGTGTTTGTTTTAAAAATTGGACGGATTTTGAAAATATGATGCAACACACAAAACCCTAATTCTATTGGTCACCTAGGTCAAGCTCTAGACCGCTCCTAACTGCCAAAAGACAAGTCGCAGGATAAATCCTCCACTGCCTCTTTGTCTCCCTGTGGCCGGATAAGAGCCAGGTAAGTGGGAAGGTACTCCACTACGTAAGTAGTGGGCCTAATTAATAACCACTAGCCTTAGACACACTCGTCTTAGGCACCACAAGAAAATGCGGATAAGCAATGAATTACCCACGTCCTTCTTCTGTCCTAATTGAGCGCGACGGTCCTTAGAGTCATCTCTAGATATTTTTTAGTTAATGTGGGACAATGCGGATGCAAGTTTGGTGGTTTTCGGGGCCTAGGAAGGGTGATGAACTCCCCACCTAATTTGGATTTGGTCGTGCCCCTTAAATTCCGTATTAATATGCAAACAACCAAAAGAACCAAAACACGCACAAAAATTTTTATTGCTTTTTGCGGCGCTGCGATTATTTGCAAAGAAATCTGCAGCAAAGTGTTAATTGGAGTAGACAGAGAAGAAGATAGGAAAGTAGAGGAGTATACCAGCAATTTTTGGTGCAGAGAGGAAGTCAAACCACCGCGGAATCGCGGTGGGAGTCGCCTATTGCCGCGGTTCCGCGGTACTGTAGGAAGATCACTGGACACAATTTTCTACAGAGGCTCCTGTTCACTCCCCAAGATCTCTGGAACTATCTAAAAAAAATTTCCACAGCTCCAATGATTCCATATTTTCTCGCAACAAATCACAACACACGTATTACGGTTTGAACGAGTTTAGATCTAAAAATTATGATGGAATAAATTGTTCAACTCAAATTTCAAAATACGAACTATTAGCGCACTATTCCCGGCAACGGCGCCATTTGATTAAATAGAATTCTTGATGTGTAGTATGAAATTATAAAAAAATCACAACCAAAAATTATTTGACCGCAATCAACTACGGTGTCGGATGTAGATTGTAAGTGAGTTCGGATCGTCCACAGGGAAAGTGTAATCGTTCGTCTTTTGAATTAGATGAGTCGAAACTTTAAAGAAAACAAAACAAAACAATTCATGATTTATATTTGAAGTTCAAGAATTAGAAAATATAGATCTAATAACAAGAAAAAGATAGAATCAAGAATTGATAGTTTGTTGAAATTTCCAAACCAAATCTCAAGAATCGAAATGAGTCTCGTAGGAATCGATCGGATCTATAGATGTGATGTAATCTTACAATTACGTATTCTTATCCTTCGATGAATTGATACTAGATCGATGGTGATCGACAAGAATTAGGGATTTCTAGTGAAACTAGGGTTTCATCTTATCCCTTGTTCCTTCGTCGATATCATTCATATTCTAGGCTCTAGTAAATTCAAGAAACGATCGTAGATCCCTAATTTCGAGCGATCGCAATAAAGAAAGCATCGCAAAGAAACTAGGTCATCGATTCTTGAACTTGCTAGGGTTTACAAAACTAGTAGGACTTAAAATCGTTTTAAAGATTTGTTACATCATCATTCTATTGATCGTCTCGACTCCTTGACGAGCGGAGTTTTACTCAAACATCACAAAAAGAACAACAATTACAAATTGAGATCTAATCATGAAGCAAGAATTAAAAGAAAGCAAGATTCAAGAATTTCACCTTTTATTTATATCAACAATTTCGTTACATTCGCTCAAGAACTACAAGAGGAAGAACTCGATCGTCGATTTGGTTTCGCTCGTCTCCGTGAGTCGCGGATCGTCTTGGATCACTTGCCCGATTGAAGATCGGCTCGGCTCTTAAAAGGTTGAAGGCTTCTCGCTTGATTGGTACTCAAGATCTTGAATTTGGAGTGGAATTAGGGTTAGGGTTTCGCACAAGACTTGTCACTAGACTTGTGGAAGAAGATGAAGAATTGAAGAAGACTAAGATTAACTAAGATTGATTAGCTAAAGATTGAACAACATTTAACCCTAGGTCTAGGTTCCTATTTATAGACATCTAAACCCTAGATCTAAGATTTCAAATTCTAAGTTTCCCTCCTAAAGTTTGTTGAGGAAATTTGAATTTCCATCCAAAAGTTTGTTAGATGAGAAGATTCTAGATGTGATTAGTTAGGAGGGAGCTTCTAGAAGAGGTTAGTTAGGAGCTTAATTAGGATTAGCCTTGCTTAATGATCTTTGCTGATCTGGCAGTAGCTTCGAGATCCTTCTGGAATTTGAGGTATCAGAAATGAATGTAGGCCAAGAGATAGGAGTTTTGCACAAAATTTTGGGAGCTGAAGCCTTGAAACTGCCGCGGATCCGCGGCTCTTTGTGGGCCTTGGGCTTTGATCTTTCTGGTACAGTCTTGGGCTGATTGTTGGGCCTTTTTAGGATATATTTATTTGTATAATTCCTTCTGAATTGCTACCAGATCTGAAATCATTGAGTTGGCGTATTTTTGATCAGCTCTTTGGTTTTTCTTCCGTATTTTCCTGCACAGACTCAAGAAAAGTGTTGCGCAAATACAGAAATGATGCGATGCCATGAAATGCGGTTAATTTCCCTTAAAGTGCCGGTTTAAAAGTCTAACACATCAAATCTGATATTTAACGATTGATTTGCTAATATGTGAAATATGAATACCGAACACTTCTAAATGAGTGCAAATGTTAGGGAAATTGCCGTGTTAAAAATACATTATTTTCGACTGATCACATGCCGACACGATTTATCGCGTTATTAGGGGTCTGACTTTATCCACCCCCTTAGACTCGATATGCGATACTCTTTAGACGAACGAACCGGACTGTATGTATATTGTCACTGTTAGGCTCAGTAGGGTTTATGGATGAGTTCGCTCGTCAGCTTCCCTTCCAATCAATATATAGGCAACCGTTACGTACATCTTGTACCTCTGACGTGCTAGAGGTTATACCCAGTGCCAGTGTGTTGATGAGTCATTATAGTCCCCCACAGACAGTTTCCCAAGTTCGGGCGAAACGTTGTAGAGGCCGTATGGTTTTATGGTAGGGTTCGGAAAATGCACGTGCGTTTATACACGTGTCATATTTTGGGCATATAATACTGGTGGGCTTTGGTTTAAGCCGGATCTGAGTATTATACTGTGTAGATATAATATCTTTATCTCAGATGCATTTGTATTCGGTCGTAATACAAATGTGGGTATGTTTATACTGTTACGGGGTTATCCTGAATTTCGTTTCAGGATCGCTTTTGGAAGTTGCCAGTTTCCAGTTTTCTATCACCCGTCTTTATAATTCAGTTAAAGATGGATTTATCTTTTCTTGATGAGTGTGGAAGGTTCTAGAAGCATCTAGATGGTGATTAGGATGATGAGGTGGCTAGTGAGTCATTAGTGCAATAAATGTTCTTTTAATGTTATGATGACTAGGTTTTGATGATTCATTTGTATGCATTAATTTGATGCAAGGTGTTATCTTTGACTCTTGCTTTTCTTTATGTGCTAATGGTCATCCCCCCTCCTACACTCACCCCCTACCTCCATATAGTGGCCGGCCATTCTTGGTGTGGGATGATGGTTGTTCATTTGGAAAAAGATTAGGGTTTTGGCTTCATGGAAATTTCATATATTCATTTCTCATTTCATTTGAATCCAAAAGGCAACTTAATTAACCGTTCGTCCATGGCTTTGGACGAAGCGAGACAAAGTGTTCTACTCATTCTCTACATCAATCTTGGTCATCTCTTTTAGCAAACTTGATGATCGAGTTGCCTCGGTTCAGAGGCGGGAGCCCGTTTAAAGATCCGTCGACGTGGTGCCACCTGGACGAGAAGACAGGAGATTCAGGAGATCGGAGCAGACGCAACAAAGCGTGGGATGATGGTTGAAGACCGAAGGACTCGTATCGTTCGGTATAACATTTCTACCCACTTTGTAGTTTGTTAGTTTAGCTTTAATGGCAGATCCGGGTTATAGTACGCGATAGCGCCAGTTGTAAATGTTTTTGTTCCGCATTTGGCGTCTGTTAGACGGCCGGGGCGCTACCGTGTAATTACAGTGGTATCTGAGCCTCACCATTAAGCTATACTAACTTGTGCTAACACGTTTAAATCATCGATCGAACGGAATTTCGAAAATCACAATTTTCAGTGTAAAAGTTTCTGTCGATTTTTAAAAAGGTATAAAAATTATTTTACATATCACAGAAAACAGAGCAGGCTTTTTTAAGCATTCTGGGAAAATTTGGGCACGTGATCCCACAGTACCACCGCGGATCCGCGGTCAAACCTAGGGTTTGACCGCGGAACCGCGGCCAGTATGTGGGAACAGTGCATGAATTTTTTCCAGTGAGCTTTATATGGTTAATTATGGTTTTTGGTATATTTCTTTAGGGCCCAGTTTTTGTTGCTATACAGCAGATGTTTGTGGGGCCCATTTTAGGATATTTTGTCGATCGAAATTTAAACGTGTTAGTTTACATTACTTATATTATATCTCCGACCGGGAATGTCATTTGAGCGGTAAATTGCGTCTAATTGCTATAGCTCTTTTAAACGGATTTACGAACGTGACATTCGGGTTGATGTTATGTGTTATGCTGTAATGTTGCGGATATGTCGTGGTGGATAGCAGTGTGCAATGGTAATACAGTTTGGATTTATTTGTACATTTGTTATTGCGGGGCGAGCGTCCAACATGTGGACTGCCGTCACTGCCTGTTTGTACAATGTTCTTTTGGGGCACGACAGGGTTGAGGTCGATGTACCCGTTGTACATATTTTTATTTCTGTACTAGGTTTATCCCGCGAAGGAGTGCACAGACAGCCGGGTTCTGGAGGGCAACGGGTCCGTTTCTCATGGCTTTGAGAGGCAGAGAGTACTCACTCTAGAATTGGCAGACTATTCGCCACACTCGTAGGGGGTACAGGTTGACCCAAGGAGGGGTGCTCAAGTTACCGGATTCCGTGAAGTGTTGGGCGGTCCATTCATTTTGCTGTACGGGGCTGCCTCGCTTCAGGTTTTAGCGGGTAACTTGCCACACCTGTAGGGGTCTAGGTTTCATTGCACAGGCTATCCACACGACATAGGGAACGTCGGGTTTCAGCAGCGGCTCTGTGAAACCCGGGGATCCCAGATTATCTGTATTGTTCTGTGATGCTTATTACTTTTCTGTAATGTTGCATATTATCACGCCTGGAGCGATTATTGTATATTAGTATATATACTATTAGATGTTGTATATGTTTTACATCCGCGCTCGTCCAGCCCCTGCTCTGTCGTTAGTTAAGTAACCTAACGGGTGATGACGGGACCCAGTGGCGAATGCGGATGGCAAATACGTACATTTTATTTTTTCGTTCTTTTCTGGTGTGATTGATTGATGGGACTGCATTGATTCTTAACAATGCAAGGATAAAACAAACCTATATTTGATGTTGTTGGAACAAATTTTAAAAGGTGTTATTACAAAGACGTTTCCTTTTGTTTTGAATCGCGGTATTCAGTTAGAATATCCTGCACCTCATTCGACAAGGCAAGGACCGAGATCCCTTCACCGGGAGTGACCCCTTGGGCAGAAGTTTACGTCGGGGTAGTAACTTCACTATAGTCGATTACAAGTTGCTTTGCATCGCGGTATTCAGTAGGAATATCCTGCACCTCATTCCACGAGGAAAGAGCCAAGATCCCTTCACCGGGAGTGACCTCTTTAGCAAAAGGTTTTCGCCACTATATCTTTATAAAAAGATGTCAGTTTCCTTCAACGAGATCAAGTTCATTACGTTAAAGGTTTTTCGCCAAAAACCAGACGTAGCCCTCTGTCATGTCTTATGGATGGTCAGTAGTATTTAAGCTATGTTTGTTTGGCCAAAGTCAAGGCATAGTGTTTGGTAGCTGCTGGGTATTCATCTGTTGCGTAGATAGATGTGTTGGTTTGGGACAGTCGTATTACCATGTTGGCCAAAGTCAAGGGTATGTACGGGTGGGTTCAAATTAACCTTGATAATGACGGGTAGAACTTGGCATGTGACTTATGATGGGTTGGCCAAAGTCACAATCATAAGAGCATGGGGCAAAAATCATATCGGAAGTTTCATACATACAGGAAACTTGCCAGGCATGCACATACCTTCTGGAGTGTGATAACATGAGTGGCTTCCATCAAGTTATCATGCGATGATAGTTGGATCCCAATTCTCACTGATGAGTTAGTTTACTCTTCGGGTGATCCCGACTAATTCTTCCTTCAGGTTTGGAGGAGAATTTGAGATTACAGTGGGAGGTTTCCTGATTAGATAAAGTGATAACCATTCTGATCTAGGTTAGAGTGCACACAGAGTGTTTCTGTTTTCTCTCTCTCTTTGGCGGCGACCTTTGACCGACCCTAGACTATGACTCAGTGACCGTGTTGACCGAACCTTCTTAAAATACTGGCTTTTGGATTGTCTGAGTTGCATAAGTCATTGCCGCTCCTTCTTTTACCCTTTGTATTTCTCATAACACCCTGTATTACTACGGACATCCACTTCCATTGGATAGATCCATCATATGGTTATATAAGAACTCGAAGGGACTACTTCGAGGATGGATCCAGGTTCAGGAGAAACAGAATTGGTTTATTCAGTTGTCTTTTATTATCATCTTCTCTCAGGTTGCGAGGGCTCCTCAGTTTAAGAGAGTAGACCTATTACGCTTATTGGATTGTCTTATTCCAAACCATAGGCAGGTGCCGAAAGGTAGGGAATGAAGAAAACCAATTAGTCTAAGTAGGGTGTACAGAAGGTAATAACTAAAGTCAAAGTAAAGGGATTAGAAAGAGGGCAAAGTAAATTGCGACTGTTATCATTCACGACCAAACCGCGTACTTCATCGCCACTCCTATTTCACCTTTGCTTTTTTCCCAGTTCGGGAGAAATAGAATAAGGTATTATTCAGTTGTCTTTTATCATCACCTTCTCTCAAGTTGCGAGTACTCCTAGGATTAGGAGAGTACACCTATTATGCTTACTGGATAGTCTTCTTCCAAACCACAGGCTGGTGCCGAACGGTAGGGAAGGAAGAAAACTATTTAGCCTAACGATGGTGTACAGAAGGTAACGACTAAAGACAAATAAAGGGATTTGGAGAGATGGCAATGAAATATACGGTTAAAGTCATGAATTGGATTATGGAAGAGGCATTACTAGGAATACCAGGATACCCCTACGAAACATTTTATATGTTTCAGTGCATTGTTAAAGGAAAACTGATTTCCCGATTAGATACTTACTCCAGGGTATGTATTTACTAGGTTTTATTCTCATATCTGTATGGTTTTACAGATGATGAGTGGGAGTAAGTTATTGGGAATAATGTGATCATCCTCATTATATCGGAATTCGTTGTAATTGGTTATATTTAAGGAAGTAACCTGAGTTTTTGCCAGACGGCATGTATTTGGTTTTGAATATCCGTGGTTGTGCACCAATTTCAAAATGATATATCTGTAAGTTTATTTTTATATAGTGAGATATAACTTTTTGAGATTATGTCCATGACATTTACCTATATCAGATACGATTGGGTAAGGAGCATTGAACAACGGAGTAGTTCTTAACCATAAGTACAGTTTTTCAACCTACGATGCGCAGGTTTTGATTTATATGACTCAGCGGACTTATACAAAGTATTGTATGTTGTCCAATATCCATCAGGACAAAGGGGTAGGTCCTCGTACTATGTTCTGTTTACTTATGACTTCTCTAGTTTTTAGACAAGTGTTTCGTAGAAATACAATGTCTAAGTTTTGAGAAGTTGTGGGTATAAGAATAAAGTAGAAAACCAGGTATCACAAGTATCGGGATTCTTCAAAGAGATCGAAGATGTAGATTCTTGTGATTGGTATTCAGATGATAGTAATGGTTTTGAGAAACTTGTTTCTCTTTCTGGTAACTCATAATTGGATGTATTCCTAAGTTAAGTAATGCTGATTAGCCTCTCTCCATTAAGTTGATATATACTGGAGACAGCTGCATGATTAGAATCTGGTTCCAATTAAATAAGTGCCAAAGGTTTCTATATTGGATATAGAATGGTTCATATCTTAACGATGTTAAGGTACGGGAAGTTGTCCAGCTTATGCTTAAAACCAGACACTTGATAACTCAAGGCACGTTTCTGTAATGGCATTTTGTGGGTTGACCCTGGCTTTGACGAGGGTTGATTTTCTACCATATGGAAGATCAATAGTGATATTGTTCTTGACTCACCACAGTTTTAGTAAAATGGATTTTTTCAGAAAAAAGTAGTGGGATTATGGTAGAACTGGAAGTGATTCCAGAACCGCAAACGATTACGGAAAATTTCATAGGACCTATATATTCAATCAGGTTTGACATTCCATTAGCCACTCCGCAGATATGGTGGGTAAACTCAAACACCCGAGAGGTACTCCGGTAGCCTCAAGGACGGTGACAGGAAGGTTCTTGTTTACCCAGACTTGACACTACTGTTGTTCCAGACTGTGAGACCCGGTAGGAGGATAAGTATAGCGTCGTTCTGAACTAGCTTTAGAAGTGCACGTATATATTATTCTGCCAGAGGGTTGTCGTAGTCAGTGGGAGCAGAGGAAGAATAGTGGGCACGTATATTATGTCTATTTATAGGCTTGAGCAAATATAGCGGAGATAAGATCGTCTAATTTTTGATGTGAAAGTCATGTGTTTGACTTCATCAGAATAGGGGATGGATTTAGAAGGTAGTACGGTGTGATGTCCTGGTTTTTGGATGACATACAAAGAGTAGGAAGTAAAATTCCTATACTAAAATCGGTTGTACAATGGTCGTCACACAGTTGTTTCTCCAGACAGGATATGAATATAATATGAGACATTCTGGTTACTAGATTTATGGTTTTAGATCTAGATTTGGGTAGTTTCCTAATGTGGGTACTTTGACAGTATTCTAATAGTATTTTAGAATAGATGACTCCTGGCATGGTGGTGTACCTGCAGGTGACGGAGTCACCCTCTCTAAAGGTGTCTTACAGACTAAAGGGGAGAGGGATGTGCATAATTGGCAGATCACTTGCTTAGGCAATTGAGTCAATCATGAGATGTCAAGTACCACACCAGATGTTGTTTATGCACAAGTTGCGATAAATTTATATTAATCCAATCCTGAAGAAACATATGGAAGCAGTTTTAGAACATGAGTGAATGTTCTACGGATTTGATGACGGCAGCCTCCTTCGGGAGACGGTTATCATTCCAGGCTTCCAAGGTGACGTGGATGACAGAGTGATTCTCAGAGTTATAGTTTTCCCTCTGACGAGGGACAGTATTATAGACAGGTGGTCCAAGAGGATACTGTGGGAGGCATGATACTGGATACTGATTAGGTTCAGTTATCAATACAGTCTAAGAAGTTTAGATTTGGAGTTCATTTATGAACTAGGTCTCATCAGATATCCAGACATATTCTAAAACAGGTATTACTCGATTCGGGAGATGGCTTTCTTCACGAACTTGAGATTAAGAGAGACATAGAAAGAAACATCTTGGCGGATCCACTCACTGAGGCTATTTCTCGAACACAAGAGTTTTTCAAACTAGCTTTGTGAAACTGATTAGTAGAGGAGTTGGATGTTCGTTATCACACGAGCAGTGAGTATGCGACATCACAATAATTAGCCTTAAGTGCAAGTGGGAGATTGTTGGAGATAGTGCCCTCAAAGTCAATTATTGGATTGCAGGTACGTGATTGCATTGATTGAGGCAGGACCTATACCGATATGACAGTCTTGCTCGAGATGATAGTATGCTATCTGGTTTGTCTTTATCATCTTATACATGCTTTAGTTCGCTATTGCATGTTGATAGAGCCCATAGGATTCTTGCTTGACCGCAAGCAGTATGATGGCGATCATATACGTGGGAGCTTGGGTCTGTAAGCACATCCTTAAAGTGTCCCTAGTCGTGGGAGTTTCGAGACAGGGCATCGATACTCCATAGTAGACTAGTGTATATAGTCGAGACCCCGACGAGGGGCAGTGGACGGTCTCACAAGCCATTGGTGTCAGTTTGTTCACCTAAGATGTATACAGGTGCCCATTGGGTTATGAGTACACCGGACAGGACTCGCCGGGAACATGCTAGTTGGTATTATACATATCGTCAGATAGCAGTTCCCTGGTGACATGTGTACAGGTTAGTTTGTCGACGTGAGATCGTCATTTGTCTCGTGTGAGTTCCCACTGTGCTTTGATTTCTACCCTACCACGCTCAAAGGAGACGTGCAAACAGGTATTTTTTGGGTACAGTCCCGAACCACATGGAGGCAGTGAGCGGATCGTCGGTGATTCGTCTCTCCCGGTACTGGGGGTTGATGTCGCACAGTGCATGGGTGGCCATCACTAGAAATCCTCGACCGAGGTAGTGGAGAATTACTTATTTGGATCAGTAGTTTCTCGGATAGTGATGGGCTTCATGCCGTCACTATTTATCGCATTATTAGGGGTCTGACTTTATCCACCCCCCTAGACTCGATATGCGATACTCTTTAGATGAACGGACCGGATTGTATGTATATTGTCATTGTTAGGCTCAGTAGGGTTTATGGATGAGTTCGCTCGTCAGCTTCCCTTCCAATCAATACATAGGCAACCGTTACGTACAGCTTGTACCTCTGACGTGCTAGAGGTTATACCAAGTGCTAGTGTGTTGATGGGTCATTAGAGTCCCCCACAGATAGTTTCCCAAGTTCGGGCGAAACGTTGTAGAGGCCGTATGGTTTTATGGCAGGGTTCGGAAAATGCACGTGCGTTTACGCACGTGTCATATTTCGGGCAGATATTACTGGTGGGCTTTGGTTTAAGCCGGATCCGAGTATTATACTGTGTAAATATAATATCTTTGTCTCAGATGCATTTGTATTCGGTCGTAATACAAATGCGGGTATGTTTATACTGTTACGGGGTTATCCTGAATTTCGTTTCAGGATCGCTTTTGGAAGTTGCCAGTTTCCAGTTTTCTATCACCCGTCTTTATAATTCAGTTAAAGATGGATTTATCTTTTCTTGATGAGTGTGGAAGGTTCTAGAAGCATCTAGATGGTGATTAGGATGATGAGGTGGCTAGTGAGTCATTATTGCAATAAATGTTCTTTTAATGTTATGATGACTAGGTTTTGATGATTCATTTGTATGCATTAATTTGATGCAAGGTGTTATCTTTGACTCATGCTTTTCTTTATGTGCTAATGGTCATCCCCCCTCCTACACTCACCCCCCACCTCCATATAGTGGCCGGCCATTCTTGGTGTGGGATGATGGTTGTTCATTTGGAAAAAGATTAGGGTTTTGGCTTCATGGAAATTTCATATATTCATTTCTCATTTCATTTGAATCCAAAAGGCAACTTAATTAACCGTTCGTCCATGGCTTTGGACGAAGCGAGACAAAGTATTCTACTCATTCTCTACATCAATCTTGGTCATCTCTTTTAGCAAACTTGATGATCGAGTTGCCTCGGTTCAGAGGCGGGAGCCCGTTTAAATATCCGTCGACGTGGTGCCACCTAGACGAGAAGACTGGAGATTCAGGAGATCGGAGCAGCCACAACAAAGCGTGGGATGATGGTTGAAGACCGAAGGACTCGGATCGTTCGGTATAACATTTCTACCCACTTTGTAGTTTGTTAGTTTAGCTTTAATGGCATATCCGGGTTATAGTACGCGATAGCGCCAGTTGTAAAAGTTTTTGTTCCGCATTTGGCGTCTGTTATACGGCCGGGGCGCTACAGTGTACTTACAGTTCCGTCCATTGTTGATCTAATACTTTTGTATTGCGATAACAATGGGGTTATGGCTTTAGCAAAGGAACCACGGTCCTATCAGAAATCCAGACACATCTTAAGGTAGTATCACTTGATCAGGAAGATCGTAGATCGCCGGGAGATCGAGGTGCAGAGAGTAGATACAAAAGAGAACATGGCGGATCCATTCACCGAGGCCCTTCCTCAAGCACAGTTAAATAGACTATTTGAGATGTTGGGTATGCGATACGCCAACAACTGGCCCTAAAGCAGACATTGGGTACTTGGTACGCCAATATATGACCTTAGTGCATGTGGGAGATTGTTGGATATGTATGCCTTAGTAGCCATTATTGTATATGTATATATAGTGGATGCTTGGACATATGTATGTACATGACAGTTTTGCTCGGTATGATAGTATGCTATTTGGTTTGAGTTTATCTTAACATGTGTATATGTTTTACTTGTTATTATGTACCATTAATACATGTTGATAAAGCCCGTATGATTATTTCTTGACTACTAGTGTTATGATGGAGATCATACATGTGGGGGATGGATAGTCCATAAGCACATCCTTAAATGTCCTTAGTCGTGGGAATATCGAGACTGGGCATCGATATTCTGGAGTAGACTGGTGTATACGTTTCGAGACCCCGACGAGGGGCGATGGTTGGTCCCACAGCCATTGGTCTTTTGCACTTAAGATCGTATATGGGTGCTCACTAGGGGTGAGTATACTGGACGGACTCGCCTAGAACATCTAGATGGTATTATACCTATCTTCAGATAGCAGTTTTCAGGTGGCATGAGTACATGTTAGTCTTCAGACCTGAGATCGTCATTTGTCTTGTATGAGTTCCCACTGTACATAGATTACTACCCTACCACGGCTCTACTTAGTCGTGCAAACAGGTTTTAGTTGGGTACAGTCACAAGCTACATGAAGACATTGAGCGATTGTTGGCGATTCGCCTTTCCCGTTATAGGGAGTCGATATCGCACTGTATTTAATTGGCCAACACCATAAGACCTTGGCCAAGGAAGTTGGGATTTACTGACAGTTGGATCAGTAGTTTCCCGGATTGGTCCTGAGCCACATCGGCACACATTATTGGGTTATTAGGGTCTGACGTTTACCGCCCCTAGACCAGATATGCGATACTCTCAGACGAAAAGACCGGAATATACGAAGATTGTCATTGATAGTCTTAGTAGGGGTTCGGAAGAGATTGCTCGTCGGCCTTCTTTTTCGACAGGTACCCGGGTAGCCGTTATGTACATCTAGTGTCGCTGACGTACTTGTGATTATGAATTTATCCAGTAACTCACTGTCGGCGTTGTTCATACCATAATATTGCACTATTGTATTCCCCATTCTTAATCATTATATAAATAAACAGTTACTTTTGACGCATGTCTACTACATATTACAGGTTACAGGTTCTTGGAATAAAAACAGTGAAAAAGATGAAAGACGATGCAAAATTGAGACTTTGACCAACAAACAGAAGGATCTTAATCAAGCCTACACAAAAGATTAGTTTACAAAGTACAAGGCAACGCAAGATCCAAGATTGCAAAGCGAATGGTTAAAAGTCCACTGCAATTGTTCACTGGGAGATCTGGAAGAAACCTAGAAGCCCATCTGAGAAAAGTACTAAAGATACAGGAAGCAGAAAAGGCCCAGAATCAGCACCCAAAAGCTCTGAGTCCAAGACCACACTTTGGCCGCGGAACCGCGGCCAAAGCATGCCTTTGGCCACGGAACCGCGGCCGGGTAGAGCACGTGTCGGCGCGGAAAATTGTGGCGATGCGCGTATCGTTGACTAGGTCTTTTCTTAGGGGTATTTTTGTAATAGCAGATGTGCGAGTCATTGTAACCCTAGGGTTTCCTATCCTCTATAAATAGGAACTCTAAATCTTGTATGAGGTTATGCCTCTTTTCATTTCACAAATTCAGATCTGTACTGCATTGATGTTTGGAGAGAGCCATCAATAAAAATTAGTAAGTTACTTTTATTTCTTTGCTTTAGTTCTCTTTTAATTTAGAATGTCTTTTAATCCCCTAATGAGCGAGTAGTCTCCTCGCTTGTTAGGGTTAGCCTTAGGGAAAGGTTTGAGAGATGAGATCTCTCACCCCTTTCTAGCCCCTTCACACCTAAGAATTAGAACTCCATGCATACACGCACACACCGCTCCCTGCGACACCTTACCCCTCGAGGTAACAGTGATACCGTAGTATAAAGGACCGGTTGCGCATGTTTTCCATAGAGGTTAGGGTAAGGATCGATAAAGGAAGGACAAGAACCTAGAGAAAGAAACATCTTCCCAAAAGATTCTAATCCACTTCATTGATAATTACCATAACATCTAATTGATCTAAAATAGGGTATTGAAAGCGGTGAGGAAACCTTTAATCACTCAACTTCCCCTAAGCCTAACCCTAGCAAGACTTAGATCTAGATAATTTTAGTATAACTTAATTCGGTAATTTTTAGATTTAATAAATCAATCCGAACATTCATCGGAATTAACTCGTTAGCGCGACTAGGAAAACAAAAAATCCCTATGGACCGACCCGTACTCACCGGCTAGCTACAAGCGACGCCGTTCTTGATTGCGGTAAATTATTTTTGATCGTAAAATCTCTCTAAATCAAATGGCGCCGTTGCCGGGGATGGCGTAGTATTTTCTTTTTGCAATTTCGGGTTAATCTAAATAAAAAAAATCATAAAAACAGAAAAAGAAAAAAATTATCAAAATTTTATCATTTATTGTTTGAAGGGTATCTCATGTGAATCTTTGCAGGATTGACGGATCTGGTAAAATCCATAGTGCGAAAGAGAAAAAGGCACATCAGTACAGAAGGGATTTGAACCAACAGAACAACAGAAACTTTTTGGAGACCTGAAGCCTCCACCAGACCGCTAAACCGCGGCCGAACAACGCTCAAAGTCGCGGAACCGCGGCCTCCACGTGGCGGCATCGCGCGAAAAATCCTCTGTTTGTTACTCTTTCCCTTCTCTGCAAATCCCCATATATCTTTTTGCCAAATTTTCTGCAGGATTCTCTGCACTAAAAAATCTTCCCTCTTCCAATAATTGATTTTCTGCAAGATTCGTTGCGCCGCATAAAATAAAAATCTTTGACTGCAAGTGATTTACTGTTTTGCATATCTTTAATCGAACTTTAAGGGGCTTTTGACCAATTCAGATTGGGTGGGGATTTCATCACACTTCCCAGGACCCCAGAAATCACATAAGGCATTTGCATTGACCAATCTTTAATTAAAAAATACTAGACTCAGCCCTAAGGACTTCGAGCTCAATAGGACAGAGGACTAGTTATAGGCATCGATCGTTTATCCTAACCTGACTTTGCGGTGTCTAGGCAAGTGTGTCTAAGGCAAGTGGTGTTAGTTATATGTATGCCCTAGAGGCCATTACTGTACATTGGATGTATATTGTAATGGATGCTGGGACATATATAGGTAGGACTTTCTTGCTCGACATGATAGTACGCTATCTGGTTGCTCTTTATCTTAACATGTATACTTTTTGTCTCTCTGATTACATATTGATAAAGCCCTTAGGATGTGTACTCGACTTCCAGGACTATGATGCAGATCATACTAGTGGGGCCTGGGTAGTCGATGAGTACATCCTTCATTGTTCCTAGTCGTGGGAATATCGAGACGGGGCATCGATATTCCAGAGTAGACTAGCCTATATTTTCTCGACCCATGCGATGGGCGATGGATGATCCCATATCCATTGGTGTTTGACATCAGAGATGGTATGCGGGTGCTCAGTGGAGACTGGGTACACTGAACGGACTCGCCGAGAACTCCCAGATGGTATTATACCTCACGTCAGATGGCAGTTCTCTGGTGACACTGGTACAGCGTAGTCTGTTGACCCGAGATCGTCATAGAGTCCTGTGTGTCTCCCACTGTGCTTTGAATTCCACCATACCACGGCTCTACTGAGTCGTGCAAACAGATGGTTTTTGGGTACAGTGCCGATTCACATGGAGGCAATGAGCGATAGGAGGGGATTCGTCTCTCCCGGTATTGGGAGTGGATGTTGCGCTATGCTCGACTGGCCATAACAGGAAATCCCTGGCCAGGGTTGCAGTGATATACTGGTAAGAGTTATCAGTAGTTTCACGAATGTTATGGACCTAACGTCGGCATGACTTATCAAGCAACTGGGGTCTGACGTTTACCACCCCTAGGCGAGATATGCGACATATCAGACGAACAGACCGGACTGTACGGTAAGTGTTACTGGTTGGATTCACAGGAGTGTGAGCGGGCTTGCTCGTCGATCTTCTGATCGCTCAATACCCGGGTGGCCATTTCGTTTAGCAGACCGCTTGCGGCTTGTGGGTGTTTGATATGATCATCACCTGCTGCCGGCGTATTGACGAGTCTTTAGAGTCCTACACAGAGGTTTCCTGGCTCAAGCGAAACGAAATAGGAGCGCATATGAGATATGTGCGGGACCGAGAATAATACATGTATGTGATACCGTATTCTATTCTCGCGAAGAATGTATCGATTGGTTGTATGCGATATAACCTAGTTATCGAATCAAGGATTGATTCGATAAGCCGATACATTGGATATTAGTCGGTCACATGCGATATGACCGGATCGTTAAATCAAGTTTTGATTTAATGATTTAATGTATAATTATATATTTGATATATTAATTTACATTAACTAGTATTTGTTCACTTAAAATGGATTTTCTCACTTGATGTACACATTGTATATGTGATATATTTTTGTGCACAAGATTGTATCATGTTTGATGATACATGAATGTTTGGGTGTATGTTTAGTTTAAACCATGGTTATGTTAATGGTTAGGGTTTTGATTTACTTATCTATTCATTTATTTATTTATTCAATTTTTGAAAGATAAAATGAAATGGTGGCTTAGTTTGTTTTTTGTTGAAGCTTCATGAAGCTTTGACTAAGTGACCATTTTGTTTTCATGCTTAACCCTAACCATTCAACCTAACCTTAGTTTATTCTCTACACCTAAATATGGTTGCTATATGATAAGTATTCATTTATTTTCTATTTTGGAAAATACTTATCATATTCTTTCTTCTTCTTCTTAATCTTCAACAATGAAGAAAGCTTGCCTCCATCAATGGCGACTTGAGAAAAAGAGTGAGAAATCCAATTCTAAAGTGAACCCACCTCCTATTTCTTCATCTTCTACCTCTTGCCAAGTATTATAGGGTGTTTTCTTCACAAGTTCCATGACTTGGTGAAGTTGGAGCTTGATCTTGAGTTGACTCGACGTAGATCATCTTCGGCATCGAAGTCGGCGAGCTAGCCCGATCTTTTCTCCGATGAAACCACCGCAAGAGTCTAGGATTCCGATTACTACTGCGGAGGGACGTCAAAGCGGAGCTATGGAGGTGGAGAACCGGATCTACAAAGGTTGTAGCCCCTTCCCTTTTAGTTAAAGTTGTTAACTTGCATTGCATCGTCTATAAATCTAGTTAACGATCCGTATTAGGGTTTGTAGGCACATGAAAAAATTTGAATTGGGTATGTTTGATCTATTGTGAGACCTCATTAGTGTGCCTAGGAACCCTACAGTGGTATCAGAGCCTAGCTAGAGCCTTAGGCGATGCACAGACGGAGTTAGAAGTACGATCGAACCTAAACCCTAACTCAAAAATGCTCTCTGTAAATTTTTTGAAATCGGGGATTTTTGAGAATTAAAAATATGCAGAAAAACCAGCAGGCGATTATAAGAATTACTGTGAAACACGAGCACCTGATTCCATTAAAGAGCGGCGGAACCGCGGCATTAGCATGGCTAATGCTGCGGTTCCGCGGCCACTTAGTCTCTTCAGTCAGTTCTTTTTGCACAGTAACTTCTATATTTCATTGCTGAGTTTTCTGGGAATTTTTAATATTTACTCACGAGTTGAGTTTTCTGGGTTGTATTGGGAGTTCGTCGATTCGATCGGATTATCAAACTTTGTCTATGTGTTTTTCCGGGTAATTTTAGAATATGTTAAAAAGTTCGACCAGATATAAATACCCACTTTTTCCCCTGCCGGGAAATTTCCAATTGTTGGATTTTTTTCCGTAGTTTAACGACGTTCTAAGTAGTGCAAGTAACGCGATGGTCCCTCTAGAAGACAACAAACCTTAACTCGATTATGTGACCGTCTTGAACTGCCCTTTGAACCTTAGGGTTTGGGGCAGTACGGCGTGCCACATGTGAGGCGTTGGCTTGACCCTTCTACGGCTGGACCGTTGGTACTGAGGCATGAACTGAATGTTTTTAAACTTACATCATGTGTTGAGCTGTTTCGGGAAAACTTGGGTGTTCAATTGTTCGATCGGAAAGTTTAAAATTTTCTATCTTATCCGGAATGTGATACAACATTTGGAATTCACAAGTAGTTATGAGATAACTGAATGAATGTTATAAACATAGCAGTTTAGTCTCACTTGATCGGTTGCCACGGAATTTTTATGTGATCAAAAGTCCGTCGCAATCATGTAGCGTATGCGGATACTCGCCGGGTAAACTTAATATACAGCCTCACCCCATAGCCCCGACTAAGTGACTGTAGGAGAACCCCGTCGCCGAAAGCATCCGTTTGGGTGCTCGCGGTAGCGGTGTTCCGCCTTGGTGCACTTCGTCGACGGTATCGGGGGTGCAGCCGCCTACTAAAGTTTGCGACGAGCATTCGATCACAATGTCGGGAATCCTGTTGAATTGCCCGACATGTTATTGAAAAGTGTTTTCGATAATGAGACTAAAATGTGGGGTTTATAATTGTTAAGCATGCGATGTCTAAGTATTTCATTTGATTAGGCATGCGATGTCTAAAGAGGTTGCGGATTGCAACTGTTGTAGTTTTACACTTTCTTTTCTGTGACCGTAAGTGTAATATGTGATATCGCCGGTTTCGTTGCTATATGTCAATGACAATTGGGATGTGCATATTTACTTACGTTGATGACATGTGATGTTATGTGTTGCTGGATATGTTATATTGGATCGTCGTGGTTGAATAGCCGGGGTTTTTTTATGTGAGATGAGTGTTTTTTCATTTTCATTCATGTAAAAACTTGTATGTAATATTCTTTTATTGGGGAACTTCCAAGTTGCGGATGTTGTCACCATTTGTATATTATTTACTTTTCCGCATTAGGATAGACCCAAGGAGGGGAGCACAAGTAACCGGGTTCTGGGGTCCAGTGGGAGACCAACTCGAGGAGTCGAGTCCGGGTCTCCTAACCCTAGAGTTGGTAGGGTTGCTTGCCGCTCTCGTAGGGGTCTAGGGGTGTGGGATTGGCTATTCATCGCGACCGTGGAATCCGTGTTTTATACTGGCTCGTATTAAAAACACGGACGTCCTAGTATATCCAATGTTTCATATGATTCTTCTGCTGCGTTATCTGTGATGTGATCATGTGATGTGTTCAGATAGATATAGTATATAGTATATATGATATATTATATAGACGTTGCTTATGTTTTACACCCGCGCTAGCCCTGCCTCGTTCTGGCGTTAGTTACCTAACCTAACGGTGCAGACGGGACATCGAGGCGAATGCGGATGGCATAAGCGTACGTTATATTTATCTGTGATGATTAGGTGGACTTAAATGATGGGATATTCATTAATGAGATTAATGAAAGAAAATAAACCTAATTGATGTTGTGGAATCGAATTTCAAAATAAAACAGGTAGCTACAGTTCTTGCTTTGCATCGCGGTGTTCCTTGTAGAACATCCTGCACCTTATTCGATGAGGAAAGGACCGAGATCCCGTCACCGGGAGTGACTCCTTTAGCAATAACTGGCAGATGCTACACACCCGGTTTGTCTTATGATTCCTTCTATAGTTTCTACTTTGCACAGTGATATATGATATATCCCGCACCTCATTCGACGAGGAAAGGGCCGACGATCCCTTCACCGGGAGTGACCCCTTTAGCAAAACTAGAAAAGCCTCAAAAACATTCCATTTAAAAACCATTTGATTCCGCAACGAGATCAAGTTCAAAGCGTTAAAGGTTTTCATAAAAACCATTCGCAACCCTCCGTCATTTTAGGAAGTAGAGTACTTAGTATTCGTGCTGTGCTTGTTGACCATAGTCAAGGCACAGTGTACGGTAGCTAAGTGATGTCTTCCTACACCGCATATGATGCGATTAGTTAGGACAGTCATGTGGCTTTGTTGACCTTAGCCAAGGGTCATGTGGATGGGTCTAATTAATCACGAAATGACGGGTAGAACTTGACTAGTGCTTATGATTTGTTGACCTTAGCCAAGGTCATAGGTGCTAGGGGTAAAAACCTTTATCGGGAGTTTCAAGTGTTGAAATTTGCAATGATATTGCATACCTTCTATATGATAGTTGGATCTCGATACCCACAACGAGTAATTGTTACTCCTGGGAGAGTTTTGCACTTTGCAATTAGCCGATCAAGTAGGTGTCTAGAAAGGTGTCAACGGGGTTACGCCTCTGGGAAAACGAGGTTTACTTTAATTAGGTCCGTGCGAAAGCACGGGGAATCTCCCTCAAAGTACCGACACTCACCTGGCTGAAAGATTGGCGAACTTGTAGAGTGTAATTGATCCCGGCTAGTCTTTCCTTTTAGGGTTTGAAGGAAGATTTGATAAAAACAGTGGGAGCCATCCTGATTAGATAAAATATATAACCAATCTAATCTTGCAAGAGCGCACGCAGAGTGTTTTCTTCTCTCTCTCTCCAGGTAGCGACCATATCACGCCTTAATCAAGATAATAATATGGATGTATTGACCGAACCCGCTTGTTATACTGAGCTGGGGAACGTTGGTCCCGCTCTAACTTATAATTGTTATAAGACAGAGCAGGAAATAGGGGAATACCAGAATTCCTATGCCGCCGAAACGAAGAAAGTGCATATGATGCATCTCCTTCGGGTATGTTCATTACAAAGAACTGTTTCTCAGTATCCTCCACATCCTTGGTATTTGATACCGGATCAGGATCCCAGATAAGTAATCTGTTACATAAGGCTTCAAAAAAGGTAGAAAAACTGAGAACGGGTGATAAGTTTCATGAGACAGAAAACGGGGCAAGTGTTGCAGCCAAGTCTGTTGGTCACTGTCACCCTGTATTACCAATACATTGATTCTGAACAAAAGCTATTAGATACCGAACCTGATAAACAAAATCATATCAATCTCTTTATTTATTAAAGTAATGATAAAATTTTGTATTGCTGGATAATGTTTTGAACATTTCCTATATCAAAAGTTGATCGGTTCAGGCACGTTATCTAAAAGCATTGACGTTCTAAATCAAACTACAGTTCCTAGTAGACAGAACACTCACAAGAGGAAGAGTTCAGAAATGAACGAATCCTTCTTGAGGCATTGTAGACTAGGTCACATCAATGCGACCCGACTGGCTGAAGTTACATTTTAGATGCATATTTAAATCAGTATTGAATTTACATCATGTGAAACTTGCCAGTCATGTCACAAAGATTAGATGACCATAGCCCTGTTTATTGGAAACAGAGAAATAGTTAATGAACTCTTGGGACTGATACATGATGATGTATGTAAGGTCTCCTGTCTACACAAGCCAGGACTGGTTCTTTATACTTCATTATATTCTCTGATAATCTCTCAAGATTCAGTCATATGTTCATGTTGAAACATAAGTCCGAACCTTTTGAGATATTCACAGAATATAAATTAGAAGTAGAGAACCAAAATATGGGTATAAGTATTATGTCCTATGATAAGATCAGGGAGGAGAATACTTGTGCATGGCATTCCTGGACTATTCTAAAGGAGAATGAGATTCTCCCTCAGTGTTACTCCTCTGAATGCACCACAACACAACGGTGTATCGGGGTGGAGCAATCGCACCATATTGGATAAAATGTGCTCTATGATGAGTACTACTGAGTTACCTATTCCCTTTTAGGGTTGTGCACTTGAGAAGTTGCATACCTATTGAATAGGGTTCGAATCAAATCAGTGCCTACCACTCCATATAAGATATGGTGTGGGAAGAGCCTATCTCTTAAGTAAGTTAAGATTTGGGATTGTCCGTCCTATGTCGAAAGCAAAATCCAGACAAGATCGAGGTAAAGTCAGTTCTGTAGAACTGGAAAGGTTCCAGCTATACAAAACTGCAGCTGATGATTTGACAGAACCAAAGGATTCAATTGTCCCCGACGAACCTCAGCCTCTCCGCCGATCTAGTAGGGTTCCTCATACGCCTGAGAGATACCTCGGTTTCTCGATGACAGTGGGAGCGAGGAATGCATCATGAGATGATGACCTAACTAGTTTCGAGCAGGCCATCGAGAGTAGGGACTCTGTAAGAATGGCTGGATGCTTAGCGATCTGAGATGGAATCCATATACACCAACAAAGTATGGACTTTGGTTGCGATATCTGAAGGGTTAAATCCCCATCAGGAGCAAGTATATCTTGAGAAGATTACTTGGTGTAGATGGAAAAGTTAAGACTTTCAAAGCTAGACTCATTAAAGGTTTTCGTCATCAACCAGGCGTGGATAATGATGAAACCTTTTCCAGTAGCTGTGCTTAAGTACCTCCAGATCCTAGTTGCCACGGCTACATACCATAACTACGATATCTGGCGGTTGGGTGTCATGACTGCTTTTCTAAATGATGTTTTATAAGAGAGAGTCTGTAAGTACACAGTCAGAAGGTTTCGTAGACAGTGGGAGCAGCGGAAACGTATGTAAGATGTTTTATATAATAAAGCAGGCATCGCGGAGTTGGAACATATGTTTTGATGAAGTAGTCAAAGAGTTTGACGTCATCAAAATGGTAGATGAACCTTGTATATACAAAACGGTAGTAGAGAGTAAGGTGGCCGTCCTCGTATTGTACGTGGACAACATACTCTTGATAGGAAAATAGTTTCCTATGCTACGCTCGGTTAATCTCCGCTTATCACAAGGATTCTCCCAATAGGATAAAGGTGATACCTCCTAAATCCTGGGTTTTGGATCTATGAGATAGATCTAAATGGATGTTAGGATTCTCACTAACTATAGTGAGATAGTATCAATCGATCCTGGGGAGAATCACTGGAAGGGTTCTAGGGTGATAAAGACGACTGAATGTCAGTCACAGGCATTGTCTTTACCCTCAGTGGAGGGACGGTATTTTGGAAGAGTTCCATGATAGATACCGTGGCAAACTAGACGATAAAGGCTGGTAACATCGCTATTAAAGATACTACCAAAGAGGCAGTTTGGGTGTATATTGGTTCATAAGATGAACTAGGTTCCCACCATTGTGTGACAATGGAAGTGTAGCTTTGGCCAAAGAACCATCATCCCATCAGTGACCCAGACATATTCTGAGGCAGCATCACCTGATCATGGAGATAGTTGATCTCCAGTGTGATCGAGGTAAGGAGAGTAGAAATTAGAGGACAACACGGCGGATCCACTCACGAAGGCCTTTTACCAAAGAGAGACTTTTAGGGGATGGTTGAGTATTAGATACTACAACTACTGCTACAGATGGCCCTAGTGCAAGTGGGAGATTGTTAGTTATATGTATGCCCTAGAGGCCATTACTGTACATTGGATGTATATTGTAATGGATGCTGGGACATATATAGGTAGGACTTTCTTGCTCGACATGATAGTACGCTATCTGGTTGCTCTTTATCTTAACATGTATACTTTCTGTCTCTCTGATTACATGTTGATAAAGCCCTTAGGATGTGTACTCGACTTCCAGGACTATGATGCAGATCATACTAGTGGGGCCTGGGTAGTCGATGAGTACATCCTTCATTGTTCCTAGTCGTGGGAATATCGAGACGGGGCATCGATATTCCAGAGTAGACTAGCGTATATCTTCTCGACCCATGCGATGGGCGATTGATGATCCCATATCCATTGGTGTTTGACATCAGAGATGGTATGCGGGTGCTCAGTGGAGACTGGGTATACTGAACGGACTCGCCGAGAACTCCCAGATGGTATTATACCTCACGTCAGATGGCAGTTCTCTGGTGACACTGGTACAACTTAGTCTGTTGACCCGAGATCGTCATAGAGTCTTGTGTGTCTCCCACTGTGCTTTGATTTCCGCCCTACCACGGCTCTACTGAGTCATGCAAACAGGTGGTTTTTGGGTACAGTCCCGATTCACATGGAGGCAATGAGCGATAGGAGGGGATTCGTCTCTCCCTGTATTGGGGGTGGATGTTGCGCTATGCTCGACTGGCCATAACAGGAAATCCCTGGCCAGGGTTGCAGTGATATACTGGTAAGAGTTATCAGTAGTTTCACGAATGTTACGGACCTAACGTCGGCATGACTTATCAAGCTACTGGGGTCTGACGTTTACCACCCCTAGGCGAGATATGCGACATATCAGACGAACAGACCGGACTGTACGGTAAGTGTTACTTGTTGGATTCACAGGAGTGTGAGCGGGCTTGCTCGTCGATCTTCTGATCGCTCAATAACCGGGTGGCCGTCACGTTGAGCAGACCGCTTACGGCTTGTGGGTGTTTGATATGATCATCACCTGCTGCCGGCGTATTGACGAGTCTTTATAGTCCTACACAGAGGTTTCCTGGCTCAAGCGAAACGAAATAGGAGCGCATATGAGATATGTGTGGGACCGACAATAATGCGTGTATGTGATACCGTATTCTATTCTCGCGAAGAATGTATCGATTGGTTGTATGCGATATAACCTAGTTATCGAATCGAGGATTGATTCGATAAGCCGATACATTGGATATTAGTCGGTCACATGCGATATGACCGGATCGTTAAATCAAGTGTTGATTTAATGATTTAATGTATAATTATATATTTGATATATTACTTTACATTAACTACTATTTGTTCACTTAAAATGGATTTTCTCACTTGATGTGCACATTGTATATGTGATATATTTTTGTGCACAAGATTGTATCATGCTTGATGATACATGAATGTTTGGGTGTATGTTTAGTTTAAACCATGGTTATGTTAATGGTTAGGGTTTTGATTTACTTATCTATTCCTTTATTTATTTATTCAATTTTTGAAAGATAAAATGAAATGGTGGCTTAGTTTGTTTTTTGTTGAAGCTTCATGAAGCTTTGACTAAGTGACCATTTTGTTTTCATGCTTAACCCTAACCATTCATCCTAACTTTAGTTTATTCTCTACACCTAACTATGGTTGCTATTGATAAGTATTCATTTATTTTCTATTTTGTAAAATACTTATCATATTCTTTCTTCTTCTTCTTCATCTTCAACAATGAAGAAAGCTTGCCTCCATCAATGGCAACTTGAGAAAAAGAGTGAGAAATCCAATTCTAAAGTGAACCCACCTCCTATTTCTTCATCCTCTACCTCTTGCCAAGTAGTATAGGGTGTTTTCTTCACAAGTTCCATGACTTGGTGAAGTTGGAGCTTGATCTTGAGTTGCCTCGACGTAGATCATCTTCGGCATCGAAGTCGGCGACCTAGCCCGATCTTTTCTCCGATGAAACCACCGCAAGAGTCTAGGATTCAGATTACTACAGCGGAGGGACGTCAAAGCGGAGCTATGGAGGTGGAGAACCGGATCTACAAAGGTTGTAGCCCCTTCCCTTTTAGTTAAAGTTGTTAACTTGCATTGCATCGTCTATAAATCTAGTTAACGATCCGTATTAGGGTTTGTAGGCACATGAAAAAATTTGAATTGGGCATGTTTGATCTGTTGTGAGACCTCATTAGTGTGCCTAGGAACCCTACAAGTGGTTAATTAATTAGGACCGCTACTTTTAGCGGGGAGCCTCCCACTCACCTGGCTCATACCTGGCCGCAATTGGCAGTGAAGAGGCGGTTTGAGGTCCTATTTCTAGCCCTTTGGAATAGTTAGAAGCTGTCTAGCTGACCTAGGTGACCCTAGATCTAGGACTAATTGTGCAATTGTGGTTAATTGAATGTGTGTCTAAGCCCTTTATCGAAAATTTTTGCAAAACGTTCCAAATAAAAAAAAGAAAAAAGAAATTTTTTTTATAAAAACTTGCAAAATTTTTGTCGCTAAGAAATCCTTGCACCCCACTACCACCCACCTTCTTTCTCTTCTCTTTCTTACATCATGGGTTCCCCACCTCACAAAATCTCTTGCCGAACTTTGGTATCCTGAACCTAACTTTGCCTCTTACACGAATTGTTTCAGTCAATTTAAGGACGACCCCTCCATGCCTAAAATTTCATTTAAAGATCAAATAGAAGCGTCTAGGAGAATCAGTTCGACTTTGCAATCCACTTTGTATCAATCATCTCAACCTTCACCACCTTCGTACGTTGATACGACTTTTTCGAGTCCTGTTGTAACTCCTAAACCCATGTCTATCGCTGAGTATATTGCACAATCTCGTAGCCGATATTTCACTCCTCTCCACAGATCCAATTCTAGGGATCAACAAGTCCATTCACCTTCTTATCCAAATGTTGATCTTACTTCTGTCCAACCATCCAATTCCTACCAGTCTTACCCGACATTCCCACCTTCACTAGACATTGCTTCTCCACAGCCATTTAGGAGTTTCACGTATCCAAACAACTTTGAATCTTTTACCGAAACCCCTTCACAACCCATGTCTAGTCTAGAACAGTCGTTGGAGACGTACATTGCAGCAACAAACAAAATGATGAGGAATGTGGATGCGTCCATAGCCGCCCTTATACGACCTAATGAACCGGTAGCTAGTTTCCAACTATCTCCAAATATTCCAATGTATGAGGAAGCGGTTGGACAGAGTGAGAATTTGAGTGGTGAGAGTGAGCTGTACACCCTTCCAAATCAAACCTACCCATACCCAATTGAATTCCACAACTCCAGTTTTCAAACAAGTGTTCCAAAAGATTCACCAGTTGAAGATAGAATTTCTAATGAGTTGTGCGACTTTGTCGTGCTTGATTTGCCAGATTGTGAAGAATCCCTTTCGAGTGAAACCATCACCAATCCTTTTGATATCTACACCTCCACTCTAGAGCCTAAATTAATTGATATCCATGCTTTTGATGAGGTGTCCGAAAAAATTGATTTTCACTTGATTGAGGATATAGACGCCGGGAATATTTTGGATGATGAACCCGTTGATTTGACTGAAATTTTATCTCTAATTCATCATCCCGAGTCATTAAATGTTTCTCCCGAACTTCATATGCGTCTTGATTTTGATGATAATGGCATTGATAAGCTAAATTTTGAAGAGAATTATGAGGATAGTATTGAGGAGAGTATTGAGGATAATATTGAGGTTGAACCATTTTTGTTTGATGTGTCGGATTTTCCACTTCATCCTCGTGAACCTTTAACTGTTATACTTCCTAATTCAAACCCCCTCATTTCCATCGTTCCGACCACTCAAAAGATCACGCTTGAAGACTGTGAGTTTGAAAAATTTCTCTTTGAATCTGACACAGTTATCAGAGACGATAAGATTACGAGTGTTTCACTTTTTCGGACGATGTTGAAAACTCACCTCCCGAGTTTGAGTCCTTTACATTTTCTGATGAGTTAGTTGAACCATCAGACTCGGTTGCTTACAGTCATTTTGAACCATTGATGGAATCCTTCAAGTTCGAGACAGATTACTTATGTGAGATTAAGACTATCCCTAAATCACTCCCTTTCTTCCCCTCCATCGTTTCGACCACGCAAGACTCCGTCGCGTTTCCATTTTCAATGGAGGGTTTACCAAGTTCGACGTACCCATGCTTTCTTGCGAATCTTGAGGGATTTGACCCCATTTCTCGACGAGTTGATAGATTAGCAGAATCACTTTTAACACTTCGGTTATCACAAATTGCGCTAATTTATTCACTCGATTTACACCCTCAAGATCGTACCGCACTTCTTTCTCTCTTCCGCCATTCTTCTCCTCCACCGAGACCACATTCCACCCTTCTTCCCACACGGCCTCGTGTGCTTCTCATTTCTTTTCTCTACACTCTATTCTTCCACCAACCTACCATTATCACGATAGAATTTTTTAATGGTTGGTGCTAACCTTTGGTCTGTGTAAAGCCTTGTTTAGTTTGGGGAGGACCTTATTGTATATATGTATATATATTTTTTTCTTTTAACAATAAAAATAAAAAAAATAATTTTTTTTATAAATAAATAAACAGGGAAGTGCCGAAAATTTTGACCCTCTTGGTGTAGCATGACAGTGAGGACACTGTCAAGTTTAAGTTTGGGGGTATGCTCGGTACATCTTCTTCCTTCGCATTCATATGTATATTTTTGCATTTGCATACTTATTTTGAAAAACCATAAAAATAAAAAAATTTGAAAAATTATAAAAATTATTGTATTCAATTTTGGCTTATTTGACTAGAGTTTGACAGATAGGATAACTGTCTAGAAACAACTAGATCTTAGACTTAGTAAATTAAAAACCCTAAAGACAACCTTCCTTAAAGTTTAGCGGTAGAAAGTGTATGTCTTTGTAGTTTATTTAGAAATAGGCAAATTTTGAGGTCAGTTCTTGGGGTAGGTTGAAACAAAGGAAAAGTATTGATGTTCTTATTAGAGTATAAGTTTGAAAAATAATTCCTAACTTAAGTCTAGATTCTGAAAATATATTCCGTACAATTTGCACAATCACGCACCTTGAAACTTGGAATAGTGGAAGATACCTTGAAATGCTCTTGTCTAAAGTCCTTAGTACGAAGAAAATAAAAGAAAAAAAGGGTTAAAGAAAAAAATTAACACTGGTTTTTGTGATTACTTAAGGCTGTAAAAATAGAAAAATATTTAGCTAGGGTGCTTCATCACCTAGTGCCTTAGACCAACTGGTTTGGGAGTCACTGCTAAAAGCCTTGGGTGTTGCAAGACTAGGAATTACGCTTTAAAGTGCAAACATATCTTGTAATCGGTTGTTGGTACCTCAAGAAGTATTAACGGTCGCATGAAGGATGTGTAAGCAAAATTCAATTAAAAATTCACCTACTAATAAGTACTTTGGACAACGGACAAGGGTATGATTGCTAGATTTGAATTTCCAAGTGTAGGGGTGATTTATACACACACGTGGGGATAAGTGATTGGAGTTTAGATGAGAGAAAGGAGTGAAGAATAGAACTTGTATCTTTAGTAGAGTTGATAGAAATTCCTAAGTGGAGATGGAACTCTAGAAAGAAAACTTAAGAGATGCAGAAAGCTAAGTAAGTCTACAGAATATATATAATCTTAAGTTAAATGATGAGGAAGTGTGAAGAATATGGGTGGATGATTTATGAGTCGACGATAATAGAATTCCTTGTTAGAAAACCTAATTGGTGAACAAAAGTCGAAAAGCCGAATTGATAGAATTTTGTGGGTAGTATCCGCTGAAAACCCTCAGGAGACAACACTCCTCCTACTAGGGACACCTAGAGGTTTAACGGCTTGTTGCACATGCTCAGTGCAATCGCGTTTCCCTGCGAAAGTGAGGTTAGGTTTTTTTTTTAGAGAATAAAAATTAAATTTGCTCGAGGACGAGCAAAAGATAAGTTTGGGGGTATTGGTTCATACCATAATATTGCATTATTGTATTCCCCATTCTTATTCATTTTATAAATAAACAGGTGCTTTTGACGCATGTCTGCTACATATTACAGGTTACAGGTTCTTGGAATAAAAACAGTGAAAAAGATGAAAGACGATGCAAAATTGAGACTTTGACCAACAAACAGAAGGATCTTGATCAAGCCTACACAAAAGATTAGTTTACAAAGTACAAGACAACACAAGATCCAAGATTGCAAAGCGAACGGTTAAAAGTCCACTGTAATTGTTCACTGGGAGATCTGGAAGAAACCTAGAAGCCCATTTGAGAAAAGTACTAAAGATACAGGAAGCAGAAAAGGCCCAGAATCAGCACCCAAAAGCTCTGAGTCCAAGACCACTCTTTGGCCGCGGAACCGCGGCCAAAGCATGCCTTTGGCCGCGGAACCGCGGCCGGGTAGAGCCCGTGTCGGCGAGGAAAGTTGTGGCGATGCGCGTATCGTTGACTAGGTCTTTTCTTAGGGGTATTTTTGTAATAGCAGATGTGCGAGTCATTGTAACCCTAGGGTTTCCTATCCTCTATAAATAGGAACTCTAAATCTTGTATGAGGCTATGCCTCTTTTCATTTCACAAATTCAGATCTATACTGCATTGATGTTTGGAGAGAGCCATCAATAAAAATTAGTAAGTTACTTTTATTTCTTTGCTTTAGTTCTCTTTTAATTTAGAATGTCTTTTAATCCCCTAATGAGCGAGTAGTCTCCTCGCTTGTTAGGGTTAGCCTTAGGGAAAGGTTTGAGAGATGAGATCTCTCACCCCTTTCTTGCCCCTTCACACGTAAGAATTAGAACTCCATGCATACACGCACACACCGCTCCCTGCGGCAGCTTACCCCTCGAGGTAACGGTGATACCGTAGTATAAAGGACCGGTTGCGCATGTTTTCCATAGAGGTTAGGGTAAGGATCGATAAAGGAAGGACATGAACCTAGAGAAAGAAACATCTTCCCAAAAGATTCTAATCCACTTCAATGATAATTACCATAACATCTAATTTATCTACAATAGGGTATTGAAAGCGGTGAGGAAACCTTTAATCACTCAACTTCCCCTAAGCCTAACCCTAGCAAGACTTAGATCTAGATAATTTTAGTATAACTTAATTTGGTAATTTTTAGATTTAATAAATCAATCCGAACATTCATCGGAATTAACTCGTTAGCGCGACTAGGAAAACACAAAATCCCTGTGGACCGACCCGTACTCACCGGCTAGCTACAAGCGACGCCGTTCTTGGTTGTAGTAAATTATTTTTGATCGTAAAATCTCTCTAAATCAGGCGTACTGTCAATTCTTTAAAGTCCTACACAGAGGGTTTCTCTGGTTCCGGCGAAATGATGTAGTATCCGTATTTTGGTATGTGCAGGGTTCTGATTGAATGATTATACTTTTACCCGGACTTTTGATCGGACGGTTGACAATACTAGCCGGCTTAGGATTAAGCCATTATTAAATCAGGTATTGATTTAATAATTTACGTATATATATTTCGATATGTATATTCTAGTATTATATTCTTTATGTTATTCTATCTCTTTGGTTATTCGTATTTTGATACGAATACGGGTATGCATATACGGTTGAGTGTATTCCGTATTTATACGGAAAATATTCTAGAAGGTGGACACCTCATTTTTGATTTATTCACTTATTCTTTTAAATGGAAATGAGGTGTAAAGATAGTGAGGTCAGAATGGTGAGAACTATGCTTCAAAAGTGTTGACAAATGAATTGAATATTCATTTGTTCATACTATTCAAGAATGGTTGTGATTTTATATTGGAAAAATAATTTATACAAAACCATGCTTCATGATTATCTCTCACAAGGATGATCTCATTCTCACCATTTGCTTATCTCTCCTCACTAACATTTCTTGAGCTCTTCCTCTTCCTTCTTCATCTTCCTCCCTACAATCTCATGTGTTGAGAATCAAGGGTGGAAGAGAGATAGAAATACACTAAGAACAACTCACTACATCACTAGACACACTAGATTAACAATCTAGAGCCTCTAGTTGCTCCACTAGATTTTTAGTGTGGAGCTAGAGTTATGAACCACATCCCTCGGGTCGATAATCTTCTACGGAGGAAGACCGACGGTCAAACTCGATTAAGGAGACCTCAAAGAGCTAAGGAAGATGGTAGAAGACTGAAGGACACTGATCTTTTGGTAAAACACTCTATCACAGTAGCTAGAACTCCAATAGCTTTCTAGTTTCATATTTGGTTTCGATTCTAGGTAGTTGTTTCTAGTGCCACGTTTTTTAAACCTAAAAGTTTTTCGTTCCGCAACAGCCACGGTTAGCGGATAGGGCGCTCGGAACCCCAACAATAGGCTCTTTCCTCATCGAATGAGGTGGTGGATATTCCTGACTGAATACCACTATGCAAAGAAAAAGAATACGGCCATATTTACTTTCTAAAAGTTTGGTTCCATAACATCATTTTTAGGTTTATTTTCTTTTCATTAATCTTATCAATGAAGTCCCATCATTTAAGCTCCTAGCATCACAGAAGAAATGAAAATAAAACACACTTATATTCCATCCGTATTCGCCATAGGGACTCGGGTCTTCACTGTTGGATATAGTACCCTCAAAGTCAATTATTGGATCGCAGGTACGTGATTGCAATGATTGAGACAGGACCTATACCGAAATGACAGTCTTGCTCGAGATGATAGTATGCTATCTGGTTTGACTTTATCATCGTATACATGCTTTAGTTCACTATTGCATGATGATAGAGCCCATAGGATTCTTGCTTGACTGCCAGTAGTATGATGGCGATCATATACGTAGAAGCTGGGGTCTATAAGCACATCCTTAAAGTGTCCCTAGTCGTGGGAGTTTCGAGACAGGGCATCGATACTCCAAAGTAGACTAGTGTATACAGTCGAGACCCCGACAAGGGGCGGTGGCCGGTCTCACAAGCCATTGGTGTCAGTTGGTTCACCTAAGATGTATACATGTGCTCATTGGGTTATGAGTACACCGGACATGACTCGCCGGGAATCTGCTTGTTGGTATTATACCTAGCGTCAGATAGCAGTTCCCTGGTGACATGTGTACAAGTTAGTTCATCGACCTGAGGTCGTCATTTGTCTCGTGTGAGTTCCCACTGTGCTATGATTTCTACCCTACCACGGCTCAAAGGAGTCGTGCAAATAGGTCTTTTTTGGGTACAGTCCCGGGCTACATGGAGGCAAGTGAGCGGATCGACAGGGGATTCGTCTCTCCCGGTATTAGAGGTGAGATCGCGCTGTGTCTTGGAGAGCAATTACACAAAGGCAGGAGATTAACTGGTAGGTGTTGGAGATAGTGCCCTCATAGTCAATTATTGGATCGCAGGTACGTGATTGCAATGATTGCGTAGGACCTATACCGGTAGGACACTCTTATTCGAGATGATAGTGTGCTATCTGGTTTGCCTTTATCAGTCGTGTACATGTTCAGGTGACTGATTGCATGTTACACTTTGATAGAGCCCTTAGGATCTTGCTTTACTACCAACAGTATGATGGCGATCATATACGTGAGAGTTGGGTGGTTTATACGCATATCCTTAATTGTGGTCCCTAGTCGTGGGAGTTTCGAGACAGGGCATCGATACTCCGGAGTAGACTAGTGTGTACAGTCGAGACCCTGACGAGGGGCGGTGGCCGGTCTCACAAGCCACTGGTGTCAGTTGGATCACCTAAGATGTATACAAGTGCTCATTGGGTTATGAGTACACCGGACAGGACTCGCAGGGAACCTGCTAGTTGGTATTATATCTACCGTCAGATAGCAGTTCCCTGGTGACATGTGTACAGGTTAGTTCATCGACCTGAGGTCGTCATTTGTCTCGTGTGAGTTCCCACTGTGCTTTGATTTCTACCCTACCACGGCTCAAAGGAGTCGTGCAAACAGGTAGCTTTTAGGTACAGTCCCGAGCCATATGGAGGCACGTGAGCGGATCGGTAGGGGATTCGTCTCTCCCGGTATTGGGGGCGAGGTCGTGCTGTGTCTAGGAGAGCCATTACACAAAGTCCATGGCCATGGCAGGAGATTTACTGGTAGGTACTCCAGTAGTATCTCAGGGTGTTATTGGGCTACACTCCGACACGACTTATACTGCTATTGGGGGTCTGACGTTACTAGTCCCCTAGGCGGATATGCGATACTCATTGACGAACGGACCGGATTGTATATACATTGTCACTGTTAGACTCAGTAGGGTTTTCGGAGGAGTTCGCTCATCGGTCTCCCTTGAGTTCGCTCCTCGGCCTCCCTTGAGGTCAGTCCATGGGCAGCCGTTACGCATAGCTAGTGCCGCTGACGGTTTGTGGTTAAACCCACTGCCAGGGTACTGACGAGTCATTAGAGTCCCCCACAGACAGTTTCCCAAGTTCGGGCGAAACATTGTAGAGGCCGTATGGTTTTATGGCAGGGTTCGGAAAATGCACGTGTGTTTACGCACGTGTTATTTTTCGGGCAGATGATACTGGTCGGCTTTGGTTTAAGTCGGATCCGAGTATTATATTGAGTAGGTATATTATATTTGTCTCAGTTGCATTTGTATTCGGTCGTAATACAAATGCGGGTATATTTATACAGTTTCGGGGTTATCCTGAAAGTCGTTTCAGGATCACTTTTGGAAGTTGCCAGTTTCCAGTTTTCTATCAGCCGTCTTTTAACATTCGTTTAAAAACGGATTTATCTTTTCTTGGATGAGAGAGAGTCATGCTTCTAGAAGCTTCTAGAAGGTTCTAGATGATGACTAGGCTTCATGACTCATTAGTGCATTAATGGTTTTTTTGATGATGTGTTTAATGACTCATGCTTTGTTATTAATGGTTTTGTTTTCCTTAGGATATTTGTTCATAATATCTTTTGCTTAAGGTTACCCTCTTTCTCCTACGGTCACCCCCCTCTTGCTATAAGAGGCCGGCCCCTCTCTCTCTCTCTCACTTGATAGTTTTTCATGGTTGTAAAAAGATATGATAGTATTTGGGGTGCATGGAATTTTACAGTTCATTTCATTCCATCACCCAATTCACTCGGCAACTTCATTAACCGATCTTCCACGGATTTGGACGAAGTGAGACAAAGTCATCTACTCATTCTCTACATCATTCTTGGTCGTCTCTTTTAGCAAACTTGACGATCGAGTTGCCTCAAGTCAGAGGCGGGAGCCCGTTTAAAGAATCGATCATGTGGTGCCACCTCGACGAGGATATCGAAGATCGACGAGATCGGAGTAGCCGCAACGGAGCGTGGGATGATGGTTAAAGAACGAAGGACTCGGATCGTTCGGTATAACCTTTCTGCACTCTTTACAGTTTGTTAGTTTAGCAATAATGGCAGATCCGGGTTAAAGTATACGATAGCGCCAGATAAAAAGTTTTTGTTCCGCATTTGGCGTCTGTAGACGGCCGGTGCGCTAGCGTAGACTTACAGTGGTATCAGAGCCTAACCATTTTGCTATACTAACTTGTGCTAACGCGTTTAAAACATCGATCGAACCGGAAATCGAAAATTGCAAAATCCTAGCTCGACAGTTTCTGTTGATTTTAAATGGTCTCAAAAATTAATTCTACATGTCTCACAAAACTGTGCAGGCTTTTCTAAGAACCATGACAAAATTTAGGCTCGTGACCCCACCAAACCGCCGCGGAAACGCGGTCAAACCCATGGTTTGACCGCGCATCCTCGGCCACTTGGTGAGCTCATGCTCCCAAATTTTTCCAGTGGCTTCTCTGTTGGATTTTGGGGTTTTTGATATATATCGTTTTGGCCCAAATTTTGTTACTGTTCACCAGTAAGCCGTGGGGCCCACTTTTTGATATTTGGTCTTTGGTCGATCGAAATTTAAACATGTTAGTTTACAGTGCTTACATTATATCTCCGACCGGGAATGTCATTTGATCGGTAAACCGCGTCTGATTGCTATAGTTCTTTTAGACGGGTTTGCGAACGTGACATTCGCGTTGATGTTCTGTGTTGTGCTGTGATGTTGCGGATTTGTCGTGGTGGATAGCAGTGTGCAATGATAGTACAGTTTGAGTTTATTTGTATATTTGATATTGCGGGGCGAGCGTCCGACATGTGGACTGCCGTCACTGCCTGTTGTATAATATTCTTTTGGGGGCACGACCAGGTTGTGGTCGATGTACCTATTGTACTATTTTTCATTACTGTACTAGGTTTTTCCCCGCGACGGAGTGCACGGATAGCCGGGTTCTGGGGGGCAACGGGTCCGCATCTCATGGCTTTGAGAGGCAGAGGGGTCCCACTCTAGAATTGGTAGACTATTCGCCGCACTCGTAGGGGGTACAGGTTGACCCAAGGAGGGGTGCCCAAGCTTACCGGATTCCGTGGAGTGCTGGGTGGTCCATTCACTATGCTGTAGGGGGCTGCCTCGCTTCAGGTTTTGGCGGGTAACTTGCCGCACCCGTAGGGGTCTAGGTTTCATTGCACAGGCTATCCACACGACAGGGGAACGTCGGGTTTCAGCAGCGGCTCTGTGAAACCCGGGGATCCCAGATCATCTGTATTGTTCTGTGATGCTTATTACTTTTCTGTAATGTTGCATATTATCACGCCTGGAGCGATTATTGTATATTGGTTTATATACTATTAGATGTTGTATATGTTTTACACCCGCGCTATTCCAGTCCCCGCTCTGTCGTTAGTTAAGTAACCTAACGGGTGATGACGGGACCCAGTGACGAATGCGGATGGCATATACGTACATTTTATTTTCGTTCTTTTCTGGTGTGATTAAATGATGGGACTGCGTTGATTCTGATCAACGCAAAGTAAAACAAACCTGTATACAGTTGTTGGAACAAATTTAAAAAGTGTTATTGCAAAGACGTTTTCTTTTGTTATGCATAGCGGTATTCAGTGGAATATCCTGCACCTCATTCGACGGGGCAAGGGCCGATATCCCTTCACCGGGACTGACCCCTTGGGCAGAAGTTTGCGTCAGAGTAATAACTTCACTATAGTCGATTACAAGTTGCTTTGCATAGCGGTATTCAGTGGAATATCCTGCACCTCATTCCACGAGGAAAGAGCCGAGATCCCTTTACCGGGAGTGACCTCTTTAGCAAAAGGTATTCGCCACTATATTTTAAAAAGCTATCAGGTTTCTTCAGCGATATCAAGTTCACTACGCTAAAGGTTTTTCGCCAAAAACCAGCCGTAGACCTCCGTCACTTCTTTTGGGTATTTAGTAGTATTCAAGCTATGCATTTTAGCCAAAGTTAAGGCATAATGTTTGGTAGCTGCTGGGTATTCAATTGTTGCATAGATAGATGAGTTAGTTTGGGACAGTCGTTCTGCCGATTGGCCAAAGTCAGGGGCATGTGCGGATGGGTTCAAATTGACAAGATAGTGACAGGTAGAACTTGGCATGTGACTTATGACACTTTGACCAAAGCCAAGGTTATAAAAGCATGGGGCAAAAATCATATCGGGAGTTTCTAAAGAAACTGAAACTTGCCAAGTATGCGCATACCTTCTAGAGTATGAGTAACGTGGATGCATTCCATCACGTTATCATGCGATGAGAGTTGGATCCCGATTCCCACTGATGAGTTGGTTTACTCTTCGGGTGATCCCGATTGATTTTTCTTTAGGTTTAGAGGAGAATTTGACAGGACAGTGGGAGGTTTCCGGATTAGATAAAGTGATGACCATTCTGATCTAGGTTAGAGTGCACGCAGAGTGTTTCTTTTCTCTCTCTCTCTTTGGCAGCGACCTTTGACCGACCCTAGACTATGACTCAGTGACCAAGTTGACCGAACCTTCTTAAAATACTGGCTTTTGGATTGTCTGAGTTGCATAAGTCATTGCCACTCCTTCTTTTACCCTTTGAATTTCTCAGAACACCCGTATTACAACGGATATCCACTTCCATTGGATAGATCCATCGTATGGTTATATACGAACTCGAAGGGACTTCTTCGAGGATGGATCCAGGTTCAGGAGAAATAGAATTGGTTTATTCAGTTGTCTTTTATTATCACCTTCTCTCAGGTTGCGAGAGATCCTTGGTTTAGGAGAGTACACCTATTGCGCTTATTGGATAGTCTTATTCCAAACCATAGGCTGGTGCCGAAAGGTAGGGAATGAAGAAAACCAATTAGCCTAAGTAGGGTGTGCAGAAGGTAATATGTAAAGACAAAATAAAGGGATTAGAAAGAGGGCAAAGTAAATTGCGACAGATATCATTCACGACCAAAACCGCGTACTTCATCGCCACTCCTATTTCACCTTTAAAAGAAATAAGGTATTATTCAGTTGTCTTTTATCATCACCTTCTCTCAGTTGCGAGTACTCCTTGGTTTAGGAGGGTACACCTATTATGCTTACTGGATAGTCTTCTTCCAAACCATAGGCTGGTGCCGAACGGTAGGGAAAGAAGAAAACCATTTAGCCTAACGATGGTGTACAGAAGGTAACGACTAAAGACAAATAAAGGGATTTGGTGAGATGGCAATAAAATATACGGTTGAAGTCATGAATTGGATTATGGAAGAGACATTGCTATGAATACCAGGATACCCCTACGAAACATTTTCATGTTTCAGTGCATTGTTAAAGGAAAACTGTTTTCCCGATTAGACACTTACTCCAAGGGTATGTATTTACCGGGTTTCATTCTCATATCTGTATGGTTTTACAGATGATGAGTGGGAGTAAGATATTGGGAATTAGGTGATCATCCTCATTATATCGGAATTCGTTGTAATTGGTGATATTTTAGGAAATCGCCAGGGTACAGTTTTCAACCTACGACGCACAGGTTTTGAGTTGTTAACTCAGCGGACTTATACAGAGTATTGTATGTTGTCCAGTGTCCATCAGGACAAAGGGGTAGGTTATCGTACTATGTTCTGTTTACTTATGACTTCTCTAGTATTTAGACAAGTGTTTCGTAGAAATACAAGGTCTAAGTTTTGAGAAGTTGTGGGTATAAGAATAAAGTAGAGAACCAGGTGTCACAAGTATCGGGATTCTTCAAAGAGATCGAAGATGTAGATTCTTGTGATTGATATTCAGATGATAGTGATGGTTTTGAGAAACGTGTTTCTCTTTCAGGTTACTCTAATTGGATAAGATTCCTAAGTTGAGTAATGCTGATTAGCCTCTTTCCATTAAGTTGATATGCACTGGAGACAGTTGCATGATTTGAATATGGTTCCAATTAAATAAGTGCCAAAGTTTCCATATTGGATATAGAATAGTTCGTACCTTAAAAGATATTGAGGTACGGGGAGTTGTCCAGCTTATGCTTAAAACCAGACTCTGGATAACTCAGGGCACGTTTCTGTAATGGCGGTTTATGGGTTGACCCTGGCTATGACGAGGGTTGATATTCTACCATTTGGAAGATCAATAGTGATATTGTTCTTGACCTGCCACAGTTTTAGTAAAATGGATCTTTTTCAGAAAACAGTAGTGGGAGTATGGTAGAACTGGAAGTGATTCCAGAACCGCGAACGATTACGGAAAATTTAATAGGACCTATATATTCAATCAGGTTTGACATTCCAATAGCCACTCCGCAGATATGGTAGGTAACCTCAGACACCCAAGAGGTACTTCGGTAGGCTCAAGGACGGTGACAGGAAGGTTCTTATCTACCCAGACTTGACACTACTGTTGTTCCAGGATATGAGACCCGGTAGGAGGGTTGTCGTAGTCAGTGGGAGCAGCAGAAGCATAGTGGGCAAGATGCTTATATCTATTTATAGACTTGAGCAGTTATAGCGGAGATAGATCATCTAATTTTAATGTGACAGTCATGGGTTTGACTTCAATCAGAATAAGGGATGGATCAGTTAAGAAGGTAGTAGGGTGTGATGTCATGGTATCTGGATGACATACACAGAGTGGGAAGTAAAATTCCTATACTACGATCGGTTGTACTGTGGTCGTCACACAGTTGTTTCTCCAGACAGGATATGGATATAATATTTAACATTCTGGTTTCTGGATCTATGGTTTTTAGATCTGGATTTGGGTAGTTTCCCAATGTGGGTACTTTGACAGATATTCTAATAGTTTTTAGAATAGTTGACTCCAAACATGGTAGTGTACCTGCAGGTGATGGAGTCACCCTTTTTAAAGGTGTCGTATAGACTAAAGGGGAGAGGGCTGTGCATGATTGGCAGATCACTTGCTTAGGCAATTGAGTCAATCATGAGATGTCAAGTACCACACCAGATATTGTTTTTGCACTAGATGCAATGAGTTTGTATTAATCCAATCCTGGAGAAACATAAGGAAGCAGTTTTAGAACATAAGTACATGTTCTACGGATTTGATGACGGCAACCTCCTTCGGGAGACGATTATCATTCCAGGCTTCAAAAGTGACGTGGATGACAGAGTGACTGTCAGAGTTTTAGTTTTTCCCTCTGACGAAGAGGGACAGTATTATGGACAGGTGGTCCAAGAGGATACTGTGGGAAGCAAGGTGCCCGATACTGATTTGGTTCAGTGATCGATTCAGTCTAAGAAGTTTGGATATGGAGTTCATTTATGAACTAAGGTCCTATCAGATATCCAGACATGTTCTAAGACAGGTATTACTCAATTCGGGAGATGGTTTTCTCCGCGAACTTGAGATTAAGAGAGATATAGAAAGATACTTCTAGGCGGATCCACTCACTGAGGCTATTTCTCGAACACAATAGTTTTACAAACGGGCTTTGTGAAACTGATTAGTAGAGGAGTTGGATGTTCGGTTTCACACGGGCTGTGAGTAGTCGACATCGCAATATTAGCCTTGAGTGCAAGTGGGAGATTGTTGGAGATAGTGCCCTCATAGTCAATTATTGGATCGCAGGTACGTGATTGCAATGATTGCGGAGGACCTATACCGTAGGACAGTCTTACTCGAGATGATAGTGTGCTATCTGGTTTGCCTTTATCAGTCGTGTACATGTTCAGGTGACTGATTGCATGTTACACTTTGATAGAGCCCTTAGGATCTTGCTTTACTACCAACAGTATGATGGCGATCATATACGTGAGAGTTGGGTGGTTTATATGCATATCCTTAATTGTGGTCCCTAGTCGTGGGAGTTTCGAGACAGGGCATCGATACTCCGGAGTAGACTAGTGTGTACAGTCGAGACCCCGACGAGGGGCGGTGGCCGGTCTCACAAGCCACTGGTGTCAGTTGGATCACCTAAGATGTATACAGGTGCTCATTGGGTTATGAGTACACCGGACAGGACTCGCCGGGAACCTGCTAGTTGGTATTATATCTACCGTCAGATAGCAGTTCCCTGGTGACATGTGTACAGGTTAGTTCATCGACCTGAGGTCGTCATTTGTCTCGTGTGAGTTCCCACTGTGCTTTGATTTCTACCCTACCACGGCTCAAAGGAGTCGTGCAAACAGGTAGCTTTTGGATACAGTCCCGAGCCATATGGAGGCACGTGAGCGGATCGGCAGGTGATTCGTCTCTCCCGGTATTGGGGGCGAGGTCGTGCTGTGTCTAGGAGAGCCATTACACAAAGTCCATGTCCATGGCAGGAGATTTACTGGTAGGTACTCCAGTAGTATCTCAGGGTGTTATTGGGCTACACTCCGACACGACTTATACTGCTATTGGGGGTCTGACGTTACTAGCCCCCTAGACGGATATGCGATACTCATTGACGAACAGACCAGACTGTATATACATTGTCACTGTTAGGCTCAATAGGGTTTTCGGAGGAGTTCGCTCATCGGTCTCCCTTGAGTTCGCTCCTCGGCCTCCCTTGAGGTCAGTCCATGGGCAGCCGTTACGCATAGCTAGTGCCGCTGACGGTTTGTGGTTAAACCCATTGCCATGGTACTGACGAGTCATTAGAGTCCCCTACAGACAGTTTCCCAAGTTCGGGCGAAACATTGTAGAGGCCGTATGGTTTTATGGCAGGGTTCGGAAAATGCACGTGCGTTTACGCACGTGTTATTTTTCGGGCAGATGATACTGGTCGGCTTTGGTTTAAGCCGGATCCGAGTATTATATTGAGTAGGTATAATATCTTTGTCTCAGTTGCATTTGTATTCGGTCGTAATACAAATGCGGGTATATATATACAGTTTCGGGGTTATCCTGAAAGTCGTTTCAGGATCACTTTTGGATGTTGCCAGTTTCCAGTTTTCTATCAGCCGTCTTTTAACATTCGGTTAAAGAAGGATTTATCTTTTCTTGGATGAGAGAGAGTCATGCTTCTAGAAGCTTCTAGAAGGTTCTAGATGATGACTAGGCTTCATGACTCATTAGTGCATTAATGGTTTTTTTGAGGATGTGTTTAATGACTCATGCTTTGTTATTAATGGTTTTGTTTTCCTTAGGATATTTGTTCATAATATCTTTTGCTTAAGTTTACCCTCTTTCTCCTACGGTCACCCCCCCTCTTGCTATAAGAGGCCGGCCCCTCTCTCTCTCTCTCACTTGATAGTTTTTCATGGTTGTAAAAAGATATGATAGTATTTGGGGTGCATGGAATTTTACAGTTCATTTCATTCCATCACCCAATTCCCTCGGCAACTTCATTAACCGATCGTCCACGGATTTGGACGAAGTGAGACAAAGTCATCTACTCATTCTCTACATCATTCTTGGTCGTCTCTTTTAGCAAACTTGACGATCGAGTTGCCTCAAGTCAGAGGCGGGAGCCCGTTTAAAGAATCGATCATGTGGTGCCACCTCGACGAGGATATCGGAGATCGACGAGATCGGAGCAGCCGCAACGGAGCGTGGGATGATGGTTAAAGAATGAAGGACTCGGATCGTTCGGTATAACCTTTCTGCACTCTTTACAGTTTGTTAGTTTAGCAATAATGGCAGATCCGGGTTAAAGTATACGATAGCGCCAGATAAAAAGTTTTTGTTCCGCATTTGGCGTCTGTAGATGGCCGGGGCGCTAGCGTAGACTTACAGTAGGTACTCCAGTAGTATCTCAGGGTGTTCTGGGCTACTCTCTGACACGACTTATACCGCTATTGGGGGTCTGACGTTACCAGCCCCCTAGGCCGATATGCGATACTCATAGACGAACGGACCAGACTGCATGTATATTGTCACTGTCAGGCTCAGTAGGGTTTCAGGATGAGTTCGCTCGTCAGCTTCCCTTCCAATCAATACATAGGCAACCGTTACGTACAGCTAGTACCTCTGATGTGCTAGTGGTTATACCCAGTTCCAGTGTGTTGATGAGTCATTAGAGTCCCCCACAGATAGTTTCCCAAGTTCGGGAGAAACGTTGTAGAGGCCGTATGGTTTTATGGCAGGGTTCGGAAAATGCACGTGCATTTACGAACGTGTTTACGCATGTGTCATATTTCGGGCAGCTAATACCGGTGGGCTTTGGTTTAAGCCGGCTCCGAATATTATACTGTGTAGATATAATATCTTTATCTCTGTTGCATTTGTACTCGGTCGTAATACAAATGCTGGTATGTTTATACTGTTACAGGGTTATCCTGAAATTCGTTTCGGGATTGCTTTTGGAAGTTGCCAGTTTCCAGTTTTCTATCGCCCGTCTTTAACACTCGGTTAAAGACGGATTTATCCTTTCTTGATGATTGTGGAAGGTTCTAGAAGCATCTAGATGGTGACTAGGATGATGAGGTGTTTAGTGACTCATTTGTGCATTAATTGATATGATGACTAGGTCAGATGATTAATTATTTGCATTAATTGTTATGCAAGGTGTTAATTGAACTCATCCTTTTCATTATGTGCTAATGGTCACCTCTCTTGATTCCTACACTCACCTCCCTCCCCTTTAAAGTTGCCGGCCCTTCTTGGTGAAAGAAGATGGGTGTTTTGGAAAAAGATTATGATAGTTTTGCTTCATGTAATTTCATATAGCTCATTTTTCCATTACCCGATTCAAAAAGGCAACTTCATTAACCGTTCGTCCATGACTTTGGACGAAGCGAGACAAAGTGTTCTACTCATTCTCTACATCAATCTTGGTCATCTCTTTTTGCAGACATGATGATCGAGTTGCCTCGGTTCAGAGGCGGGAGCCCGTTTAAAGATCCGTCGACGTGGTGCCACCTGGACGAGAAGACTGGAGATTCAGGAGATCGGAGCAGCCGCAAGAAAGCGTGGGATGATGGTTGAAGACCGAAGGACTCGGATCGTTCGGTATAACCTTTCTACCCACTTTGTAGTTTGTTAGTTTAGCTTTAATGGCAGATCCGGGTGATAGTACACGATAGCGCCAGTTGTAAAAGTTTTTGTTCCGCATTTGGCGTCTGTTAGACGGCCGGGGCGCTACCGTGGACTTACAGTGGTATCAGAGCCTCACCATTAAGCTTTACTAACTTGTGCTAACGCGTTTAAAACATCGATCGAACGGATTTTCAAAAATCGCAATTTTCTGCACAATAGTTTCTGTCGTTTTTTTTAAAGGGTATAAAAATTATTTTACATATCACAGAAAACAGAGCAGACTTTTTTAAGCATTCTGGGTAAATTTGGGCATGTGATCCCACAGTACCACCGCGGATCCGCGGTCAAAGCTAGGGTTTGACCGCGGAACCGCGGCCAGTATGTGGGAGCAGTGCACTAAATTTTTCCAATGAGCTTTACACAGTGAATTGCGGTTTATGATACTGTTCTTTTGGGCCCGGATTTTATTACTGTACACCAGATGTATGTGGTGTAAGTGCACGGCGGCGCCCCGGCCGTCAATCCGACGGCCAAACGCGGAAACGGTGGTAAACTTTAAAATTTGCGGACTTAGCAAACCGGCACCACCGCACACTAAACCCCGGATCGTTACCATTAAACTAGTCTAGCTAACTAACAAGATAGGTTAGAGATGTACCGACGATCCAAGTCCTCCGGTCTTCATCTCCACTCCGATCTCCTCGCGGGATCTCCGCCCGTCTCCTCCTCGTCGGAAAGGGCACCACGAAGCCGGGTACTTTTACGGGCTCCCACCTCAATACCGAGGCAACTCGCGCATGAAGCCGGCTACTCGACATGCTCAAGATATGCTGTAGGGAGTGAATGTAGAATGTATGTCTCACTTTGGGGTTGGTTGCCATTTGTGGATGATGGAGGAATCAAGACTAGAAAAATGGTGCTTGCATTTTTCTAGCATGGAAAGAAGATCAAGAATGAAACTCTCATGGTGAAGCTCTCATCTTTTTCTTTCTCTCTTTTCTTTTCTTCTTCTCTTTCTTTTTTCTTCTTCTCACTTCAACCATGATAAAAAACTATGAACTAAGAAAATGGTGGAGAAAGAATAAGAAGCAAGAAGGGAGGTGATCGTAGTAAAAGGAGGAGGGTGACCACATCCAAAAACATAATCATCACTAAATCAACATCAACCTCAAATCCATCCTAATCCTTTCTTATCTCATAAATACATGAAAAGCAAAGATGCTTATCATATCAACCCTTATGCAAATAAGTCCCCCACAAATTGTTATTTGCAAAACTGCAAATAACCCCCTCCATCGGAAAAGTCCGGCCGGGAAAGAACAAAGGAAAACCGGCCGGAACGGAAAGCAAAATGGCAACCCTAGAAAACTGGTCCCGTAATAAATTACAGGAAAACCCCACACTGTGCATACACACCCGCATTTGTATTCCGTCCGGATACAAATGCAATGAGACAAAATCTACACTGTACTAAACTAGGACCGGCTTAAGCCAAAGCCGGCTAGTAATATCCGTCCGATCCTGATCCGTGCAATACCGCACGTATCTGATCGAACGCTGCCATATAACTATACGGCCACTAGTACAAACTGTCCGATCTTGATCCGTGCAATACCGCACGTATCTGATCGGACCCTGCCATATCTCCATACGGCCTCTACAGCGTTTCGCCCGAAAGCTTGAGTAACTGAAAGTGTGGTGGACTCTAAAGACTCGTCAATACTATGGCTGTGGATTTAACCACTAGCACGTCAGAGGTATAAGCCAATACGTGACGGGCCACCAGCTATTGACCAAAAGGGACGTCGATGAGGAAGCTCACCCCGACACCCCACTGAGCCTGTCAGTGACAATATCCGTACAGTCCGGTCCGTTCGTCTATGAGCATCGCATGGCGGGCCTAGGGGGTTGGTAAAAGTCAGACCCCCAAAAGCGGTACAAGTCGTGTCGGAGTGAAGCCCAGAACACCCTGAGATACTACTGGAATACCTACCAGTAAATCTCCTGCCTTGGCCAAGGTCTTTGTGTAATGGCTCTCCTAGACACAGCGCGACCTCACCCCCAATACCGGGAGAGACGAAACCCCCGAAGATCCGCTCACTGCCTCCATGTGGCTCGGGACTGTACCCAACTACAACCTGTTTGCACGACTCCTTTGAGCCGTGGTAGGGTAGTAATCAAAGCACAGTGGGAACTCACACGAGACAAATGACGATCCCCAGGTCGATGAACTAACCTGTACACATGTCACCTGGGAACTGCTATCTGACGTCAGGTATAAGACCAACTAGCATGTTCCCGGCGAGTCCTGTCCGGTGTACTCATAACCCAATGAGCACCTGTATACATCTTAGGTGAACCAACTGACACCAGTGGCTTGTGAGACCGGCCACCGCCCCTCGTCGGGGTCTCGACTGTATACACTAGTCTACTCTGGAGTATCGATGCCCTGTCTCGAAACTCCTACGACTAGGGACCTTTTAAGGATATGCTTATAGACTCCAGCTCTCACTTATATGATCGCCCTCATACTGCTGGCAGTCAAGCAAGAATCCTAGGGGCTCTATCAACGTGCAATAGCGACATGTCAAGTCACCTAAAGCAGTACACGATGATAAAGGTAAACCAGATAGCATACTATCATCTCGAGTAAGACTGTCCTACCGGGATAGGTCCTCCCTCAATCATTGCAATCACGTGCCTGTGATCCAATAATTGACTCTGAGGGCACTATCTCCAACAATCTCCCACTTGCACTCAAGGCTAATTATTGCGATGTCGCATACTCACAGCCCGTGTGATACCGAACACCCAACTCCTCTACTAGTCAGTCTCACAAATCCCGTTTGTGAAACTATTGCGGTCGAGGAATAACCTCAGTTAGTGGATCCGCCTTGATGTTTCTTTCTATGTCTCTCGATATCTCAAGTTCGCGGAGAAAGCCATCTCCCGAAATGAGCAATACCTGCCTTAGAATGTCTGGATGTCTGATGGGACGTAGCTCATAAATGAACTCCAAATCCAAACTTCTTAGACTGTATCTTCAACTGAACTTAATCAGTATCCTGCGCCATGCCACCCTCAGTATTGCCTTGGACCATCCGTCCAAAATACTGCCCCTCGTCAGAGGGAAAAACTATAACTCTGACAACCTCCTTGTCGTCCAGGTCACCTTGGAAGCCTGGAATGATAACCGTCTCCTAAAAGAGGCAGCCGTTATCATATCCCTAGAACAGCCACTTATGTTCTAAAACTGCTTCCGACTGTTTCTCCAGGATTGGATCAATATCAACTTATTGCATCTAGTGCAAGAACAACATCTGGTGTGGTACTTGACATCTCATGATTGACTCAATTGCCTAAGCAAGTGATCTGCCAATCATGCACATCCCTCTCTACATTAGTCTAAAAGACACCTTTAGAGAGGGCAACTCCATTACTTGCAGGTACACTACCGTGCCAGGAGTCGTCCATTCTAAATACTCATAGAATGCTGTCAAGGTACCCAGATTAGGAAACCACCCAAATCTAGATCTAAAACCATAGATCTAGTAACCAGTATGTCTGATATAATGTCCAAGTCCTTTGTGGAGAAACCACTGTGTGACGACCAAAGTATAACCGATCGTAGTAAAGGAATATCACTTCCTACTACCTTCTCAACAGATCCATCCCCTATTCTGATGACGTCAAACCTATGACTGTCACATCAGAAACAGATGATCTATCTCCGCTACATCTGCTTTAGTCTATAAATAGACATAAGCCTGATGTCCACCAATGCTTCCGCTGCTCCCACTGACTACGACAACCCTCTGGCAAAGTCATATACACGTACACTTCTGAAGCTAGTTCAGAACGACGCTATACTCATCCTCCTGCCGGGTCTCGCAGCCTGGAACAACAACAATGGCAAGTGTGGGTAAATAAGAACTTCCCTGTCACCGTCCTTGAGGCTACCGAAGTACCTCTCGGGTGCCTGAAGTTACCCACCTTATCTGCGGAGTGGCCAATGGAATGTCAAATCAGATTGAATCTTCAGGTTCCTTATCAAATCTTCAGTAATCGTTTGCGGTTCTGGAATCACTTCCAGTTCTACCATACTCCCACTGCTGTTTTTGAAAAAATCCATTTTTAATAAAACTGTGGCGAGTCTAGAACAATATTGCTATTGTTCATCCAGATGGTAGAAAGTCAACCCGCGTCATAGCCTGGGTCAACCCACAAACAGCCATTACAGAAACGTGCCTTGAGTTGTCCAGTGTCTGGTTTTAAGCATAAGCCGGACAACTCCCCGTACCTTAACAACGTTAAGATATGAACTGTTCTACATCCAATATAGAACCAGAGGCACTGATTTAATTGAACCAGATTCAAATCATGCAGCTATCTCCAGTGCATGTCAACTAAATGGAAGGAGGCCGATCAGCGTTACTCAACTTAGGAATGCTTCCAATTATGAGTAACCTGAAAGAGAAGTAATTTCTCTTTATCATTACTATCAACTGAATACCATACACAAGTATCTACATCTTCGATCACTTTGAAGAATCACGATACTTGCAACACCTGGTTCTCTACTTTATTCAAATACCTATAACTTCTCAAAATTCAGACCCTGTGTTTCCACGAAACACTTGTCTAAAAACTAGAGAAGTCATAAGTAAACCGAATATAGTACGAGAACCAACCCCTCTGTCCTGACGGACCCTGGACAACATACAATACTCTGTATAAGTCCCTTGAGTCTAGTGACTCATTTACTGTGTGTCGTAGGTTGAAAACTGTACTTATGGTTAAGAAGAATTACACCGCTGTTCAATGCTCCTTACCTAACCATCCACTGATATAGGTAAATGTCATCGACATAATATCAAAAAGGTATATCTCACTCTATGAAAATAGACGTACAGATATATCAATTTGAAATTGGTGCACAACAGCGGATATTCAAAACCAAATATTTGCCGACCGGCAAACAACCCAGGTGGCATCCTCAAATATCACCAATTACAACGAATCCCGATATAATGAGGATGATCACCCAATTCCCAATAACTTACTCCCACTCATCATCTGTAAAACCATACAGATGTGAGAATCAAACCTGGTAAATACATACCCTGGAGTAAGTATCTAATCGGGAAATCAGTTTTCTTTTAACATTACACAGTGAGACTAAAACATTGAAATGTTTCGATGGGGTATCCCGGTATTCCTAGTAATGCCTCTTCCAGATTCACGACTGTAACCGTATAGTTCTTTGCCACCTCTCCAAATCCCTTCATATGTCTTTAGTCTTTACCTTCTGCACACCCCTTTAGGCCAATTGGTTTTCTTCCTTCCCTACCGTTCGGCACCAGCCTATGGTTTGGAAGAAGACTATCCAAAAAGCATAAAGGGTGTACTGTCCTAATCCTAGGAGCACTCGCATCGCGAGAGAAGGTGAAGATAAAAGACACCTGAATGTACTTTATTCCTATTTCTCCTGAACCAGGATCCATCCCCGAACTGGAACAAGTTCCTTTCGAGTTCGTATATAACCATACGATGGATTATCCAATAAAATGGGATCTTCGTAGTGATACGGAGTGTCCTGGAGAAATACAAAGGTGATTTAGGATTGGCGAAGAAATACTTGGTTTGGTCGTGAATAGCTGTTGCAATTTACTTTGCCCTCTTACTAATCCCTTACTTTGTCTTAACTTAATACCTTCTGTACACCGTTTAGGCTAATTGGCTTTCTTCCTTCCCTACCGGTCGGCACCAGCCTATGGTTTGGAAGAAGACTATCCAATTTGCGTAATAGGTGTACTACTCCTAAACCAAGGAGTACTCGCAACCTGAGAGAGGGTGAAAAGAAAAGACAACTGAATAATGCTGTCCGATTTCTCCAGAACCAGAAACCATCCTCGAATTCCTTCGAGTTCGTATCTAACCATACGATGGTTTTGTCCAATGGAAGTGGACGTTCGTAGTAATACGGGGTGTCCTGGAGAAAAGGGTAAAAGTAGTAGTGGCAATGAGGTCTGCAACTCTGACAATCCAAAAGCCGGTGTTAAGAAGGTTCGGTCAACTTGGTCACTGAGTCAAAATCTTAGGGTCGGGTCAATGGTCGCTGCCAAAGAGAGAGAGAAAAGAAACACTCAGCGTGCACTCTATCCTAGATCAGAATGGTTATCACTTTTTCTAATCAGGAAACCTCCCACTGTACCTCAAATTCTCCTCCAAACCTGAAAGAAGAATTAGTCGGGGTCACCCGAGGAGTAAACCAACTCATCAGTGGGAATCGGGATCCAACTCTCATCGCATGATAACGTGACGGAATCCGCTCACGGTATCACACTCCAGAAGGTATGCGCATATCTGGCAAGTTTCAGTACTTTTGAAACTCCCGATGTGATTTTTGCCCCATGCTCTTATGACCTTGACTAAGGCCAACAAATCATAAGTCACATGTCAAGTTCTACCCGTCATTGTCCAGGTTGATTTGAATCCACCCGTACAAGCCCTTGACTAAGGCCAACAAGGCTATACGACTGTCCCAAACCAACGCATCTATCTATGCAGCATATGAATACCCAATAGCTACCAAACACTGTGCCTTGACTAAGGCCAACAAACACAGCTTGAATACTATTGACTACCCATATGAAACGACGGAGGGCTACGAATGGTTTCTGGCGAAAACCTTTAACGTAGTGAACTTGATATCGTTGAAGGAACGGATAGCTTTTTAGAAAATATAGTGACGAAAACCTTTACTAAAGAGGTCACTCCCGGTGAAGGGATCTCGGCTCTTTCCCCGTAGAATGGGGTGCAGGATATTCCAACTGAATACCACGGTGCAAAGCAAAAGTAATCGGCTATAGTGAAGTTAATGCCCTGACGCAAACTTCTGTCCAAGGGGTCACTCCCGGTGAAGGGATCTCGGCCCTTGCCTCGTCGACTGAGGAGCAGGATATTCCAAATGAATACCACGATGCAAAACAAAAGTGAACGTCCTTGCAATAACAGCTTTTTGAAAAGTGTTCCAACAACATCAGATTAGGTTTGTTTTTAACTTGCATTGATCCGAATCAATGCAGTCCCATCAAATAATCACACCACAAAGAACGAAAATATACTGATGTACGTATATGCCATCCGCATTCGCCACTGGGTCCCGTCATTACCCGTTAGGTTAGCTTACTAACGACAGAGCGGGGACTGGACTAGCGCGGATGAAAAACATATACAACATCTACTAATATATATACCAATATATTATATTTCGCTCAAGGCGTGAAAGAAATGCAACATCACATAAATGTACAGCATCACAGAACAATACAGATATCTGGGATCCTCGGGTTTCACAGAGCCACTACTGAAACCCGACGTTCCCCTGGTCGTGTGGATAGCCTGTGCAATGAAATCCTAGACCCCTACGGGCGCGGCAAGTCACCCGCCAAAACCTGAAGCGAGGCAGCCCCTTCAGCTCCGTGAATGGACCACCCAGCACTCCACGGAATCCGGCAACTTGGGCACCCCTCCTGGGTCAACCTGTACCCCCTACGAGTGCGGCGAATAGCCTGCCAATCCCAGAGCGAAGCCCCCTCCGTCCCAATGCCATGAGATGCGGGCTTGTTGCCCTCCAGGACCCGGCTATCCGTGCACCCCACCGCGGGGTAATCCTAGTACAGAAAGTAAAATATACATACAACGGGTACATCGACCGCAACCAGGTCGTGCCCCAAAAGAATAATACAATCAGGCAGTGACGGCAGTCCACATGTCGGACGCTCGCCCCGCAATATCAAATGTACATAATACAACAACACTGTACTAACATTGCATCCAGGCTATCCCCCACGACCGATCCGCAACATCACAGCATAAACATAGAACATCAACGTGAAAGTCACGTTCGCAAATCCGTCTAACCGGGCTATAGCAGTTAGACCGGATTTACCGATCGAGTGACATTCACGGTCGCAGATATAATGTAAATACTGTGAAATAATGTGTTTGAAATATCCGATCGATCAAAAATTAACAAGTGGGCCCTCAAACAAAACTGTAGCACTCACAGAAACCCTGGGCCCAATTTTAATATTCCAAAACCCATATTTTAAGCCCAGAAGGCCTCTGAAAAAATTTGGTGATGTGACATGAATAGTGCGCGGCGGAAGCGCCGCACGAGGTGGGGTTTCGCGGCGGATCCACGCTCCAACTGTGGAGTTACATCGTCAAATTTTTACAGAACCCTTAGATTTCCCAGTACATCAATATTTTACAACCAGAAAAATTTTTCGAGACCAAAAATTTTCAACAGAAACTGATTCGAACTAAAATGCAGTTTTGGAACATTCGATCGATCGAAACAGAAAAACACATTACACCAAGCTAGACTATGTTAATGGCGAGGCTCTGATACCACTGTAAGTGCACGGCGGCGCCCCGGCCGTCAATCCGACGGCCAAACGCGGAAACGGTGGTAAACTTTAAAATTTGCGGACTTAGCAAACCGGCACCACCGCACACTAAACCCCGGATCGTTACCATTAAACTAGTCTAGCTAACTAACAAGATAGGTTAGAGATGTACCGACGATCCAAGTCCTCCGGTCTTCATCTCCACTCCGATCTCCTCGCGGGATCTCCGTCCGTCTCCTCCTCGTCGGAAAGGGCACCACGAAGCCGGGTACTTTTACGGGCTCCCACCTCAATACCGAGGCAACTCGCGCATGAAGCCGGCTACTCGACATGCTCAAGATATGCTGTAGGGAGTGAATGTAGAATGTATGTCTCACTTTGGGGTTGGTTGCCATTTGTGGATGATGGAGGAATCAAGACTAGAAAAATGGTGCTTGCATTTTTCTAGCATGGAAAGAAGATCAAGAATGAAACTCTCATGGTGAAGCTCTCATCTTTTTCTTTCTCTCTTTTCTTTTCTTCTTCTCTTTCTTTTTTCTTCTTCTCACTTCAACCATGATAAAAAACTATGAACTAAGAAAATGGTGGAGAAAGAATAAGAAGCAAGAAGGGAGGTGATCGTAGTAAAAGGAGGAGGGTGACCACATCCAAAAACATAATCATCACTAAATCAACATCAACCTCAAATCCATCCTAATCCTTTCTTATCTCATAAATACATGAAAAGCAAAGATGCTTATCATATCAACCCTTATGCAAATAAGTCCCCCACAAATTGTTATTTGCAAAACTGCAAATAACCCCCTCCATCGGAAAAGTCCGGCCGGGAAAGAACAAAGGAAAACCGGCCGGAACGGAAAGCAAAATGGCAACCCTAGAAAACTGGTCCCGTAATAAATTACAGGAAAACCCCACACTGTGCATACACACCCGCATTTGTATTCCGTCCGGATACAAATGCAATGAGACAAAATCTACACTGTACTAAACTAGGACCGGCTTAAGCCAAAGCCGGCTAGTAATATCCGTCCGATCCTGATCCGTGCAATACCGCACGTATCTGATCGAACGCTGCCATATAACTATACGGCCACTAGTACAAACTGTCCGATCTTGATCCGTGCAATACCGCACGTATCTGATCGGACCCTGCCATATCTCCATACGGCCTCTACAGCGTTTCGCCCGAAAGCTTGAGTAACTGAAAGTGTGGTGGACTCTAAAGACTCGTCAATACTATGGCTGTGGATTTAACCACTAGCACGTCAGAGGTATAAGCCAATACGTGACGGGCCACCAGCTATTGACCAAAAGGGACGTCGATGAGGAAGCTCACCCCGACACCCCACTGAGCCTGTCAGAGACAATATCCGTACAGTCCGGTCCGTTCGTCTATGAGCATCGCATGGCGGGCCTAGGGGGTTGGTAAAAGTCAGACCCCCAAAAGCGGTACAAGTCGTGTCGGAGTGAAGCCCAGAACACCCTGAGATACTACTGGAATACCTACCAGTAAATCTCCTGCCTTGGCCAAGGTCTTTGTGTAATGGCTCTCCTAGACACAGCGCGACCTCACCCCCAATACCGGGAGAGACGAAACCCCCGAAGATCCGCTCACTGCCTCCATGTGGCTCGGGACTGTACCCAACTACAACCTGTTTGCACGACTCCTTTGAGCCGTGGTAGGGTAGTAATCAAAGCACAGTGGGAACTCACACGAGACAAATGACGATCCCCAGGTCGATGAACTAACCTGTACACATGTCACCTGGGAACTGCTATCTGACGTCAGGTATAAGACCAACTAGCATGTTCCCGGCGAGTCCTGTCCGGTGTACTCATAACCCAATGAGCACCTGTATACATCTTAGGTGAACCAACTGACACCAGTGGCTTGTGAGACCGGCCACCGCCCCTCGTCGGGGTCTCGACTGTATACACTAGTCTACTCTGGAGTATCGATGCCCTGTCTCGAAACTCCTACGACTAGGGACCTTTTAAGGATATGCTTATAGACTCCAGCTCTCACTTATATGATCGCCCTCATACTGCTGGCAGTCAAGCAAGAATCCTAGGGGCTCTATCAACGTGCAATAGCGACATGTCAAGTCACCTAAAGCAGTACACGATGATAAAGGTAAACCAGATAGCATACTATCATCTCGAGTAAGACTGTCCTACCGGGATAGGTCCTCCCTCAATCATTGCAATCACGTGCCTGTGATCCAATAATTGACTCTGAGGGCACTATCTCCAACATGTGGGGCCCACTTCGGGAAATTTTGTCGATCGAAGTTTTAAACTTGTTAGTATGCAGTACTTATATTATATCGCCGACCGGGAATGTCATTCGAGCGGTAAATTGCGTCTAATTGCTATAGTCCTTTTAGACGGATTTGCGAACGTGACATTCGCGTTGATGTTCTCTGTTGTGCTGTGATGTTGCGGATTTGTCGTGGTGGATAGCAGTGTGCAATGGTAGTGCAATTTGGATTTATTTGTACATTTGATATTGCGGGGCGAGCGTCCAACATGTGGACTGCCGTCACTGCCTGTTTGTATAATATTCTTTTTGGGGCACGACCGGACAGAGGTCGATGTACCCGTTGTACATATTTTTAATTCTGCACTAGGTTTACCCCGCGACGGAGTGCACAGATAGCCGGGTTCTGGAGGGCAACGGGTCCGTATCTCATGGCTTTGAGAGGCAGAGGGGCCTCACTCTAGAATTGACAGACTATTCGCCGCACTCGTAGGGGGTACAGGTTGACCTAAGGAGGGGTGCTCAAGTTACAGGATTCCGTGAAGTGCCGGGTGGTCCATTCACTTTGATGTAGGGGGCCGCCTCGCTTCAGGTTTTGGCGGATAACTTGCCGCACCCGTAGGGGTCTAGGTTTCATTGCACAGGCTATCCACATGACTAGGGGAACGTCGGGTTTCAGCAGCGGCACTGTGAAACCCGGGGATCCCAGATTATCTGTATTGTTCTGTGATGCTTATTACTTTTCTGTAATGTTGCATATTATCACGCCTGGAGCGATTATTGTATATTGGTATATATACTATTAGATGTTGTATATGTTTGACACCCGCGCTAGTCCAGTACCCGCTCTGTCGTTAGTTAAGTAACCTAACGGGTGATGACGGGACCCAGTGACGAATGCGGATGGCATATACGTACATTTTATTTTTCGTTCTTTTCTGGTGTGATTGATTGATGGGACTGCGTTGATTCTTATCAATGCAAGAAAAACAAACCTATATTTGATGTTGTTGGAACCAATTTAAAAAGTGTTATTACAAAGACGTTTCCTTTTGTTTTGCATAGTGATATTCGGTTGGAATATCCTGCACCTCATTCGACGAGGCAAGGGCTGATATCCCTTGACCGGGAGAGACCCCTTGGGCAGAAGTTTGCGTCAGGGTAATAGCTTCAATATAGTCGATTACAAGTTGCTTTGCATAGTGGTATTCAGTTAGAATATCCTGCACCTCATTCCATGAGGAAAGAGCCGAGATCCCTTCATCAGGAGTGACCTCTTTAGAAAAAGGTTTTCGCCACTATATTTTTATAAAAAGCTATCAGGTTCCTTCAACGAGATCAAGTTCATTACATTAAAGGTTTTCTCGCCAAAAACCAGCCGTAGCCCTCCGTTATTTCTTTTGGGTATTCAGTAGTATTCAAGCTATGTATTTTGACCAACGCCAAGGCATAGTGTTTGGTAGCTGCTGGGTATTCATTTATTGCATAGTTAGATGAGTTGGTTTGGGACAGTCGTTCTGCCATTTGGCCAACGTCAGGGGCATGTGCGGGTGAGTTCAAATTGACCTGGATAGTGATGGGTATAACTTGGCATGTGACTTATGACATTTTGATCAACGCCAAGGTCATAAGAGCATGAAGCAAAAACCACATCGGGAGTTTCTAAAGAAATTGAAACTTGCCAGGCATGCGCATACCTTCTGGAGTGTGATAACATGAGTGGATTCCGTCACGTTATCATGCGATGAGAGTTGGATACCGATTCCCACTGATGAGTTGGTTTACTCTTCGGGTGATCCCGATTGATTCTTCTTTAGGTTTGGAGGAGAATTTGACAGTATAGTGGGAGGTTTCCTGATTAGATAAAGTGATAATCATTCTGATCTAGGTTAGAATGCACGCAGAGTGTTTATTTTCCCCCTCTCTTTGGCAGTGACCATTGACCGACCCTAGACTATGACTCAGTGACCAAGTTGACCGAACCTTCTTAAAATACTGGATTTTGGATTGTCTGAGTTGCATAAGTCATTGCCGCTCCTTCTTTTACCTTTTGTATTTCTCAGAACACCCCGTTTTACTACGGACATCCACTTCCATTTGATAGATCCATCGTATGGTTATATACGAACTCGAAAGTACTACTTCGAGGATGGATCCAGGTTCAGGAGAAATAGAATTGGTTTATTCAGTTGCCTTTTATTATCACCTTCTCTCAGGTTGCGAGAGCTCCTAGTATAAGGAGAGTACACCTATTACGCTTATTGGATAGTCTTATTCCAAACCATAGGCAGGTGCCAAAAGGTAGGGAATGAAGAAAACCAATTAGCCTAAGTAGGGTGTACAGAAGGTAACAACTAAAGACAAAATAAAGGGATTAGAAAGAGGGCAAAGTAAATTGCGACTGTTACCATTCACGATCAAACCGCGTACTTCATCGCCACTCCTATTTTCACCTTTACTTTTTTCCCAGTTCATGAGAAATAGAATAAGGTATTATTCAGTTGTCTTTTATCATCACCTTCTCTCAAGTTGCGAGTACTCCTAGGTTAAGGAGGGTACACCTATTATGCTTACTGGATAGTCTTCTTCCAAACTATAGGCTGGTGCCGAACGGTAGGGAAGGAAGAAAACCACTTAGCCTAACAATGGTGTACAGAAGTTAATGAATAAAGACAAATAAAGAGATTTGGAGAGATGGCAAAGAAATATACGGCTATAGTCATGAATTTGATTATGGAAGAGGCATTACTAAGAATACCAGGATACCCCTACGAAACATTTTCATGTTTCAGTGCATTATTAAAGGAAAACAGTTTTCCCGATTAGATGCTTACTCCATGGTATGTATTTACCAGGTTTGATTCTCATATTTGTATGGTTTTACAGATGATGAGTGGGAGTAAGTTATTGGGAATTAGGAGATCATCCTCATTATATATCGGAATTCATTGTAATTGGTGATATTTGAGTTATTCAACTCAGCGGACTTATACAGAGTATTGTATGTTGTCCAGTGTCCGTCAGGACAAAAGGGTAGGTCCTCGTACTAAGTTCTGTTTACTTGTGACTTCTCTAGTTTTTAGATAAGTGTTTTGTAGAAATACAATGTCTAAGTTTTGAGAAGTTGTGGGTATAAGAATAAAGTAGAGAACCAGGTATCGCAAGTATCGGGAATCTTCAAAGAGATCGAAGATGTAGATTCTTGTGATTGGTATTCAGTTGATAGTAATGGTTTTGAGAAACATGTTTCTCTTTCAGGTTACTCATAATTGGATCTATTCCTAAGTTGAGTAATGCTGATTAGCCTTTCTCCATTGAGTTGATATGCACTAGAGACAGTTGCATGGTCTGAATCTGGTTCCAGTTAAATTAGTGCCTCTATTTCTATATTTTATATAGAATGGTTCATATCTTAACGATGTTAAGATACGGGGAGTTGTCCGGCTTATGCTTAAAACCAGAGTCTGGATAACTCAAGGCACGATTCTGTAATGGCAGTTTGTGGGTTGACCCGGGCTATGTCGAGGGTTGATTTTCTACCATCTGGAAGATCAATAGTGATATTGTTCTTGACTCGCCACAGTTTTAGTAAAATGAATTTTTTCAGAAAGCAGTAGTGGGAGTATGGTAGAACTGGAAGAGATTCCAGAACCGCAAACGATCACAGAAAGTTTAATTGGACCTATATATTCAATCAGTTTTGACAATCCAATAGCCACTCCGCAGATATGGTGGGTAACCTTAGACACCCGAGAGGTACTCCGGTAGCCTCAAGGAAAGTGACAGGGAGGTTCTTGTTTACCCAGACTTGACACTACTGTTGTTCCAGGCTATGAGACCCGGCAGAAAGATAAGTATAGTGTCGTTCTAAACTAGTTTTAGAAGTACACGTATATATTATTCTGTCAGAGGGTTGTTGTGGTCAGTGGGAGCAGCGGAAGCATAGTGGACAAGTAGCTTATGTCTATTTATAGACTAGAGCAGATATAGTGGAGATAGATCATCTAATTTTGATGTAACAGTCATGACTTTGACTTCATCAGAATAAGGGATGGATCTGTTAAGAAGGTAGTAGAGTGTGATGTCCTGGTATTTAGATGACATACACATAGTAGGAAGTAAAATTACTATCCTACAATCGGTTATATTGTGGTCGTCACACAGTTGTTTCTTCACACAGGATATGTATATAATATCAGACATTCTGGTTACTAGATCTATGGTTTTAGATCTAGAATTGGGTAGTTTCCCAATTATGGTACTTTGACAGTATTCTAATGGTATTTTAGAATAGATGACTCCTGGCATGGTGGTGTACCTGCATGTGATAGAGTCACCCTCTCGAAAGGTGTCTTACAGACTAAAGGGGAGAGGGATGTGCATGATTGGCAGATACTTGCCTAGGCAATTGAGTCAATCGTGAGATGTCAAGTACCACACCAGATGTTGTTTTTACACTAGTTGCAATAAGTTTATATTAATCCAATCCTGAAGAAACATAAGGAAGCAGTTTTAGAACATAAGTGCATGTTCTATGGAATTGACGACGGCAGCCTCCTTCGGGAGACGGTTATCATTCCAGGCTTCCAAGGTGACCTGGATGATAGAGTGATTGTCAGAGTTATAGTTTTCCCTCTGATGAGGGACAGTATTATGGACAGGTGGTCCAAGAGGATACTGTGGGAGGCCTGGTGCTGGATACTGATTAGGTTCAGTGATCACTACAGTCTAGGAAGTTTGTATTTGGAGTTCATTTATGAACTAGGTCCTATCAAATATCCAGACATATTCTAAGACAAGGTATTACTCAATTCGGGAGATGACTTTCTCCACGAACTTGAGATTAAGAGAGACATAGAAAGAAACATCAGGGCGGATCCACTCACTGAGGCTATTTCTCGAACACATTGGGCTTACAAATGAGCTTTGTGAAACTGATTAGTAGTGGAGTTGGATGTTCGGTATCACACGGGTGTGAGTATGCGACATCGCAATAATTATCCTTAAGTGCAAGTGGGAGATTGTTGGATATAGTGCCCTCAAAGTCAATTATTGGATCGCAGGTACGTGATTGCAATGATTGAGACAAGGCCTATACCGATATGAAAGTCTTGCTCGAGATGATAATATGCTATCTGGTTTGTCTTTATCATCGTATACATGCTTTAGTTAACTATTGCATGATGATAAAGCCCATAAGATTCTTGCTTGACTGCCAGCAGTATGATGGCGATCATATACGTGGGAGCTGGGGTCTATAAGCATATCTTTAAAGTGTCCCTAGTCGTGGGAGTTTCGAAACAGGGCATCGATACTCCAAAGTAGACTAGTGTATACAGTCGAGACCCCGACGAGGGGCGGTGGCCGGTCTCACAAGCCATTGGTGTCAGTTGGTTCACCTAAGATGTATAGAGGTGCTCATTGGGTTATGAGTACACAGGACATGACTCGCCGGGAATCTGCTAGTTGGTATTATACCTAGCGTCAGATAGAAGTTCCCTGCTGACATGTGTACAGGTTAGTTCTTCGACCTGAGGTCGTCATTTATCTCGTGTGAGTTCCCACTGTGCTTTGATTTCTACCCTACCACGGCTCAAAAGAGTCGTGCAAACCGGTCTTTTTTGGGTACAGTCCCGAGCCACATAGAGGCAAGTGAGCGGAATGACAGGGGATTCGTCTCTCCCGGTATTGGGGGAGAGATCGCGCTGTGTCTAGGAGAGCCATTACACAAAGCCCTCGGCCGTGGCAGGAGATTTACTGGTAGGTACTCCAGTAGTATCTCAGAGTGTTCTGGGCTACTCTCTGACACGACTTATACCGCTATTGGGGGTCTGACGTTACCAGCCCCCTAGGCCGATATGCAATACTCATAGACGAGCGGACCGGACTGTATGTATATTGTCTCTGTCAGGCTCAGTAGAGTTTCAGGATGAGTTCGCTCGTCAGTTTCCCTTCCAATCAATACATAGGCAACCGTTACGTACAGCTAGTACCTCTGACGTGCTAGTGGTTATACCCAGTGCCAGTGTGTTGATGAGTCATTAGAGTCCCCCACAGACAGTTTCCCAAGTTCGGGCGAAACGTTGTAGAGGCCGTATGGTTTTTTGGAAGGATTCGGAAAATGCACGTGCGTTTACGCACGTGTCATATTTCGGGCAGCTAATACCGGTGGGCTTTGGTTTAAGCCGGATCTGAGTATTATACTGTGTAGATATAATATCTTTGTCTCCGTTGCATTTGTATTCGGTCGTAATACAAATGCAGGTATGTTTATACTATTACGGGGTTATCCTGAAATTCGTTTCGGGATCGCTTTTGGAAGTTGCCAGTTTCCAGTTTTCTATCGCCCGTCTTTAACATTCGGTTAAAGACGGATTTATCCTTTCTTGATGAGTGTGGAAGGATCTAGAATCATCTAGATGGTGACTAGGATGATGAGGTGTTTAGTGACTCATTTGTGCATTAATTGATATGATGACTAGGTTAGATGATTCATTATTTGCATTAATTGTTATGCAAGGTGTTAATTTGACTCATCCTTTTCATTATGTGCTAATGGTCACCTCTCTTGATTCCTACACTCACCTCCCTCCCCTTTAAAGTGGCCGGCCCCTCTTGGTGAAAGAAGATGGGTGTTTTGGAAAAAGATTATGATAGTTTTGCTTCATGTAATTTCATATAGCTCATTTTTCCATTACCCGATTCCAAAAGGCAACTTCATTAACCGTTCGTCCATGTCTTTGGACAAAGCGAGACAAAGTGTTCTACTCAATCTCTACATCAATCTTGGTCATCTTTTTTAGCAGACTTGATGATCGAGCTGCCTCGGTTCAGAGGCGGGAGCCCGTTTAATGATCCGTCGACGTGGTGCCACCTGGATGAGAAGACTGGAGATTCAAGAGATCGGAGTAGCCGCAACAAAGCGTGGGATGATGGTTGAAGACCGAAGGACTCGGATCGTTCGGTATAACATTTCTACCCACTTTGTAGTTTGTTAGTTTAGCTTTAATGGCAGATCCGGGTGAAAGTACACGATAGCGCCAGTTGTAAAATTTTTTGTTCCGCATTTAGTGTCTGTTAGACGGTCGGGGCGCTACCGTGGACTTACATTCACCGTAAGGTTACTTAACTTACGACAGGGCGGGGTTAGGATTAGCGCGGATGCAAAACATATCTAGTTTCTACTTATATATATATATATATAACATTTGTCTCCAGCAATAATACGGGTATCACAAGTATCACAGCATAAGCAAATATATAAGATGGAGGATATACTAGGAATTCCGTATTTCGATTTAGCCAATAATGAAACCACGGATTCCACGGTGATGATGAATAATCAAGAAGCCACACCCTTAGACCCCTACGAGTGAGGCAATCAACCATACCGATTCTAGAGTTAGATGACCGGTCTCGACTCCTCGAGATGGCCACCTATTGGACTCTTGAACCCGGTTACTTGTGCACCCCGCCATGGGTCTATCCGAGTGCAGAAAAGTAAATACTACACAACATAGGAGACACAACCCCACTCCCGGATGTGCCCCAAATAAAAGAATATCACATACAATAAATTACATGAATGAAAATTTAAAAAACACTCATCTCACATAACCCTGGATATTCAATCACGACGATCACACTATTTCATCCAACACATCACAACAACATCATCAATGTAAGTAAATATGTGCACCTCTATGTCGTTGACTTATAGAAACAAGATTAGGGATAACTATCACATATTACACATACAGTTAGAGAGAATAAATGAAACTACAACGGTTAGAATCCATAAGCTAAGGCATCATAAAGCCGGATTATCACATAACCCAAATTTCACGCCTAAATAGCAAAAATACCTCACTTTAAAGCCTTAAAATGGAAACCATTTTTCGCAAAAATCGACCGGGAATTCAACAAGATGCCCGAGGGGAAAGCCCGTAGGTTTTTCGGGGGTTGATGAGGTGCCTCCATCTCCAAGCCACTGACAAAGTGGCCTTAGGGGGCCCACCATGGCCGAAAGCATCCCAAGGCCACTTCGTCGTGGCCGTGGGTTGGGGCCCTCCTCATTACTCACTAGCGAGCCTCTTGGGATACCATTGAATTCCCTATGTAGTTTTGGTCCAAACCCAAACCCCGCGGTGACTCGAAAAATAAGCTAAAGTTTGATTTTAAACTAGTTTTCACAAAACATGATTTTTATGGATTCTAAAAATTACAAAGACAACTTTAATGTTCTAGTTAGGCTTTGATACCACTTTGATGGAATTTTAGCACTCTAATATGAATTTAGAAGCTTACAAGAATGGTTTTCAAAAAACCTAGAGAGCTAAAAGCCACACAAGCCATGGAATCTATGCTAAAACATTGAACTTGCAACAGAAAGAAAAGCTTTTTAACTACTATGAAGAAATTACAACCTATGCAGCTATATCCTTATCTTCAAAGCTCTTTGGTAGCTCCTATGAACTCCTCCTAAGCTCTAAGTGGTGAAACGAATAGTCTTGATGAAGATCTTCAAGTCAAAGATTGATCCACCTTGAAGGAACCTCCACTTGAGCTTCTAACTTCAACCTTTGGAAATCTTGCTAGGATTTTTAAAAGAGGTAGAAGTGAATTAATTCTAATTTATTCCTCTAATTTTTTCTCTTTTATGAAGACGTAGAGAGCTAGAAAGAGGAGGAGAGGGAAGCTAAAAATGAAAATCATAGAAGAAAAATTGAATGGTTGCATTAATTTAATGTCTAATGTAACCAAATATTAATCTCAATCATCCATTTACCTTCTCTTCTCCACTTGTCCACCCTCTCATCTCCCCTCCACATGTCACAAATAGAAGAGGGATATATGTTGTGCTCTATACTAGGAACAACATAAGCTAGAAGAGGACAATAATTACTATGCATAAACATAATAATTAACTTTTGCATTTAATGATAAATGCAAACATTAAAGCGAATAAATTAGAATTATATAATGATATATATATATATATATATATATATCAAATCAACAATTGATTTAATATATACCGCCTTTCCCAAAGACGGCTAGCATTATCAAACGTTCGATGTGCATAAGTGTATCAAATACACCTTTTGCGATCGAACTCCCACGACATCAATATACCGCCACTACAACATTTTGCCAGAGCAACGATACCCTCTGTGTGGGACTCTAAAGACTCAACAATACACTGGCAGTGGGTTACCGGATCACATCCATAACCTACAAGCACGTAAGTGGCATTAGCTGTACGTAATGGCTACTCAGTCATTGAACGAAATAGAAGATCAACAAGCAAACTTATCCAAAATCCCTAGAGAGCCTATAAGTGACATTTACCATACAGTCCAGTCTCTTCGGCTGAATTTTTGCATATTGGGTCTGGGGAGTGGCATCGTTAGATCCCCAATAACCTGATAAGTCAATCCGATGTGTGGCCTATAACCATTCGAGAAACTACTGATAATACTTATGAGTAAATCTCAACAGCCTTGGCCAGAGACTTGCGATTATAGCCAATCGTACATAACAGAACATCAACTCCCAATACTGGGAGAAACAAAACCCTTCCGATCATTTACTGCCTCCATGTTATTCGGGACAGTACCCAACTACTACCTGTTTGCTCAGCTCTTTAAAGCTGTGGTTGGATAGTAATCTAAGAACAGTAGGAACCACACAAGACACTATGACAATCTCTTGTCTACAGACTAACCTGTACCAGTGTCAACAGAAACTGCTATTTGACGACAAATATAGTACCATCTAGGATTTCTCAGGGAGTTTGTTCGGTGTACTCGGTTTCCAATGAGCACCTGTATACAATCTTTGGTTTCAAACACCAATGGTTATGAGATCAACCATCGCCCCATACAGGGTCATGAAACGTATACACTAGTCTACTCTGAAATATCTATGACATGTCTCGATATTCTCTCGACTAGGAACATTTAAGGATGTGCTTGTGGACTACCCAGACCCCACTAGTATGATCTCTATCATAGTCTTGGTAGTTAAGAAAAGATCCTATGGGCTTTATTGATATGTATCAATGAAATAACAAACTAAAACAAATACATATGTTAAGATAAAAACAAACTAGATAGCATACTATCATATCGAGCAAGAATGTCCTGTACATATATGTCCAAGCATCCACTATAATATACAATAATGGCCTCTAGGGCATACATATCTAACAATTCAAGCAAGTCCCTCTCCTCATCAGTCTAGAAGACATCTCTTTAGAGAGGGGGACTCCATCACCTGCGGGTACACTACTACGCTAGGAGTCGTCCATTCTAAAACACTTTTAGAATGATGTCTAAGTAACTGGATTGGGACACTTCTCAAATCTAGATCTAAAACCATAGATATAGTCACCAGAATTTCTGATATCTTATCCATATCTTATGTGGAGAAACACCTGTGACAACCAAAGTTTGATCAATTGTAGTATAGGAACATCACTTCCTATCAGATGTATGTCATCCAAATCCCAGGACATAACTCCCTACATCCTTCTTACTAGATTCATCTGTTTTTTTAATGAAGTCAATCACCTTGATTGTCACATCAAAATAGATGATCTGTCTCCGCTTTGCATGCTTTAGTCTATGAATAGAAATAAGAAACTTTCACACCTTCTGTTGCTTCCACTGACTATGATAATTCTCTGGCAGAGTCATATACACATGCACTTCCAAATTCCTATTTAGAAAGACGTTAAAGTCATCCTCTTGCCAGATGTCATAGTCTTGAATAGCAACAGTAGCAAGTCATATCCGTATGAACTTTAGCACAGACACTGAAGTAAAAGTTTCATCACAATTCACGTCAGGTATTTGATGAAATTTTTTACTATAAGTCTAGCTTTTTTAAGTTAATACCTTTCCGCCAGCACATATCTCGAAAAATCTAATTGCTTCTAATGGGTTTTACCCCTTCAGAAGCACCTAGCAAATTCCATAATTTGTTGAAGTGCGTAGAGTCCAACTTGGATATATAACATCCGACTATTATCCGGAAGTCAACATTTCACATGGCCTGCTGAAAATTAGTAGGGCCATCATCATAATGATACTGACCTTCTTGTCACCGTCTACGAGAAAATAGAAGTATCTCTCAGGTGGTTGAGGTCACCGACTAAATCAGCGGAGTAGATAAGGTTTGTCGAGTCGAGTTGATTCTTTAGGTTCTACTAAATTTTCAGTAACCGTTTGTGGTTCTGGAATCACTTCCAGTTCTACCGTACTCCTACTAGTTTCTTTAGCAAAAAGATTTCTTCTATAAAAAGGCGGCGAGTCAAGAACAAACCAATTTTTTGATCTGGAAAATGGTAGAAGCAAAACCCTAGAAAATGCTTGTGATAATCCACAAACTTCCATTTCCGAAGCGTGCCTTATGTTTGTCCGGATTCTACTTTTAAACAGAAATCGGATAACTCCATTTCTGTCATGACTCGGAAATGGCACGTGATCGGCACTTAGATCACGTGAAGTCTATAGGACCCCACCGTAACCCAAGTAAGCAGAAAACCCAGAAATCTATACCTTTTAAAGTCATATAATGGAGGCCAAGTTTTGAAAAAGGGTATAAATGAAATCAAGTTCTTTCCTTTAAAGTATAAATAAGTTAGTTTGAAATGCAAGTGTGTAATATACTAAAGTTTGAAAACATTTCTGTCATTTGAAATATGGACAACACCTCCTTTGTAAATTTTGATCCAAAACTAGTACATATCATGAATAATATAGGCATCCCCAAGTGGGAGCTAGCTCATTGCTATTTGGCGGAAACACAACCAAGTAATATGAAATATACGACGTCCAAGACGAAGATCAATCATAGAAAGAATGTAAAGAAAACGAAAACATCATCAAATCCAATATAATGAATATATCCATATCCATGAATCTTAGTCCGAAAAAATATACAAGTCTCTATTTTTAGTCTACCAAATATACATAGTCTGGTTGATGGAGCTAACTAGATACAAATGAATAATAAATAGTATACAAGCGGTGGTTACGATCAAAAGTGTAACCCACCTACAAAGAAACCACCTAAAAGAAGCAATGTGCCAGCAATCCGCTACTGAAAACTATGGCACAACAGGGGTTAGTTGCCAAGCCGTGAGTAGAAGACATAATCAGATAGAAATTGAATGTATAACGATCTACCTAGGTCATACAATAATAGTAATATCGTACCGTGTGGTATAGAAGGTAGTCGTTGTAAGTGCACGGCGGCGCCCCGGCCTCCATCCCGAGGCCAGAATGCGGAAGCGGTGATAAACTTTAATTTTGCGAACTTAGCAAACTGGCACCACCGTGCACTAAAACCCGGATCGAACCATTAACTAGTCCTAGCTAACTACAAGATAGGGAATAGAGATATACCGACTGATCCGAGTCCTCCGGTCTTCTCGTCATCGTCCCGATCTCCCGCGGAAACTCCGGTCGTCGCCTCCTTGCCGGAAGGGCACCACATCGTCTGCATCTTTTACGGGCTCCCACCTCAATACCGAGGCAACTCGGGCACGAAGCTGGCGAGTCGACGTACCCAAGATTTGCTGTAGAATGTGTAGTGCTCAAGTCTCATTTGGGGTTGTAGGAATTGCCTTTTTTGGAGGTATGATACTTGGAGTTTTTCTTGGGAATTTTGGTGAAGAAAATGATATGATATCAAACAAAATCACCCACATCAAAATTGGGACAGCCCCCTCTCAATGAATGGCCGGCCATGACTTGTGTGGGGATGGGAATGAGAGGAGAGAGTGATAGAATGAGAGAGGCCACACAATAATGCAAGAGGGAATCAAAAGCAATCATGAAAGAACATGATCACTAACACCAAAACCACACTCTACCACAACCTCTTCATCTCAACAAAGTCAAGCCATCATGAAAACAAAGTCAAGGTATGGTCCACCCATCATGAACCATCATGAAGTCAAGAATATGCAAAGACCCCCTCCACAAAAGCTTATTTGCACAAATGCAAATAAGCCATCCTCCACCAAACTTCGGCCAATGAACGATACAAAGGAAATCGGCCGAAACGGAAAACAAACTGGCAACTCCAGAAAACTGGTCCTATAATAAATTACAGGAAAACTCCGATACTGTGCATACACACCCGCATTTGTATTCCGACCGAAATACAAATGCAATGAGACAAAGTCTACACTGTACTATACTAGGATCCGGCTTAAACCAAAGCCGGCTAGTATTAACCGTTCGATCCTGATCCGTGCAATACCGCACGTATCTGATCGAACCCTGCCATATATCCATACGGCCTGTAGTACAAACTGTCCGATCCTGATCCGTGCAATACCACACGTATCTGATCGGACCTTGCCATATCTCCATACGGCCTCTACAACTTTTCGCCCGAAAGCTGAGTAACTGAATGTGGGGGACTCTAAAGACTCGTCAATACCTTGGTTGTGGATTTAACCACTAGCACGTCAGAGGTATAAGCCAATACGTAACGGGCTACCAGGTATTGACTAAAAGGGACGTCTGTGAGCGAACTCAGCCTGACAACCCTACTGAGTCTGTCAGTGACAATATCCGTACAGTCCGGTCCGTTCGTCTATGAGTATCGCATGGCGGGCCTAGGGGGTTGGTAAAAGTCAGACCCCCAAAAGCGATTCAAGTCGTGTCGGAGTGTAGCCCAGAACACCCTGAGATACTACTGCAATACCTACCAGTAAATCTCATTGCCTCGGCCGAGGGCTTCGTGTAATGGCTCTCCTAGACACAGCGCGACCTCACCCCCAATACCGGGAGAGACGAAACCCTGAAGATGCGCTCACTGCCTCCATGTGGCTCGGGACTGTACCCAACTAAAACCTGTTAGCACGACTCCTTTGAGCCGTGGTAGGGTAGTAATCAAAGTACAGTGGGAACTCACACGAGACAAATGACGATCCCCAGGTCGATGAACTTACCTGTACACATGTCACCAGGGAACTATCATCTGACGTCTGGTATATGACCAACTAGCATATTCCCGGCGAGTCATGTCCGGTGTACTCATAACCCAATGAGCACCTGTATACATCTTAGGTGAACGAACTGACACCAGTGGCTTGTGAGACCAGCCACCGCCCCTCGTCGGGGTCTCGAATGTACACACTAGTCTACTCTGGAGTATCGATGCCCTATCTCGAAACTCCCACGACTAGGGACCATTTAAGGATGTGCTTATAGACTACCAGCTCCCACGTATATGATCGCCCTCATACTGCTGGTGGTCAAGCAAGAATCCTAGGGGCTCTATCAACGTGCAATAGTGACCTGTCAGGTCACCTAAAGCAGTACACGATGATAAAGATAAACCAGATAGCCTCGGGGTACCGTGCCGGGTCCACCATGTATCCGCAATCGGTTTCTCTCCCGCTGCCTCGATTCGGATAATAATCATAGCTCAGAACTGCGAAAACTCATAGTGGACGCCGAAATATCATATCAAAAGAAAACCGCGTTTTTAAAAGAATAATAAGTTATTAAATAATATCCGTGATTTCTCAAATCCAGAAATCTCATGAAAACAAAATCTCATAAGCAAGTAGCAATAATGAACAATATGTACAGGCATAGAACAATACTATAATGCATAGAAAGTGTGTTCATATGAACGTGTCGTATAACAATGTAAAGAAAGTGCAATATCTGTAATAATATGTGGTACTGGGTATTAATAAGTAACTAAAATGCTAATATGTTATAAGGTGATACGGTAACATAACGAGTTCTATCTGTATACGTTGCATGGCAATTACCGATGATGTGTGAGTGTGTGTGTGCATCCGAGTAATTGTACGTGCAACATGTGTATCATCGGTAATGGTGTGTGTTTCCTAGCAGACGAAGTTAGGTAAAGATAATGGTATGAAACGTGTATATATATATCGTAAACGAAAGAAATGCGAGTGTATGTAGAAATAAGAAATAGTAAACGCGAACAGTAAAAAAAATACGCAACTATGTATGAGCCATACAATTATAGTTTAAAATAGTATGAATCGTTGTTTTAGAAAATAAGGGGATACGATGTTTTTGAAAAAGATACGATTTGAAAAGTCGTAGAGTCCCCTTGAAATTATCATTTAAAACTGTGTAACGATTTGTTAGTTTTTGAAAGTAGGTATTGCTCTAAACATATCATAATAACTATTTTAAGGATTTTAATCATTACTTTTCGAGTCGAAAATAAATATCGGCGATCCATCCTCATCATATCACGTACGGAATATCCATCATACGATATCATCAAATCAATAGTACGGATTTGTAGTCACGTAGATCATCTTATCTCATCACATTTCATCTCATATCATCTAGTATCATATCATATCTCATCGCCTCATGTCATAATATCAAACGACTCGTATCATCATATAATAAAATAACATCATATCGTTAGTAGACTTATATCATATAAGGCAATCATATGTGTATTTATACTTACATAAGTAGATATAGTTCATAGACTAAGAATAATACTAAGGGTATATCATTCTACTAAATATAGACCTATACGAATATGGTAATCTATCAAAACCTATTGACTAAGTATACTTATCTAATATATATATATATATATATATATATATATATATATTAACATTTCAGGAAAATAAAAATATTATTTTTGGAATTTAAATAATTAAAATAATAAATGTTAAAGAATATTATAAAAATTGGAAATTTATATTAAATATCGATTTTTAAAGAATTTATATGATTTAGACATTTTATAAATGTGTATACAATTAATTATATGCATGTTTATCGCTAAATGTGGATTTATCTTGTTTATGCATGTGACATGCAACATAGCATGTTGCAAAACACTTGTTACATTTTTTATAACCATGGCTTGGTTGATTTAAAGGGGTTTGTCTCCATATTTGTGTTAAATGAAAAGAAAAAAATGTGATTTTAAAATGAGAAGATATTTTGATGAGAGATTGATGGGACTTGTATCATGGCATGTGTTTAAGAGAGAGGGGTTCAATTTCAACCATGGTTCATTATTAATCATTCTTCATCTCCTTCTCCTCATTCTTCATCTCCCTCACCTCCTCTACCTCCCTATGGCCACCCTCAAAACCACCTTAAAGAACCACATTTCCTTCACAAAAAAGGATCCCAAGCCCCTTACAAACATCTTGGACCAACAAAATTAAGGTTTTGAAGACTTTGGGCAACTCAAGAAAATTCTTGAATTACCAAATGAGGTATATTCTTACACTTCTAGCTAAGCTACTAGTCTTCTTAACACCCTATTGTAGTTTGGAATTAAATTATTGAGGTTTAGTGATCTTGGAAATTTATAGATGAGGGTTAGGAGATTTTATGAATTGTGAAGTGTATTTGAGGTATTGTAGAGGCCACAAAACCCTGTAGTGATAGAATTCCTGACCAAAACCAGAGACTTAACCCCATGACTTGAATTTTAGATTTGCCAATATCGGGTTTTTGTGAAGAATTGTGATGACTTTTAGAAATCTGCTGTGACCCGGAGACTTGGAAATTTATTTAGCAATTACAGTGAGATATGCATGCAACTTAGAAGCTACCCTAGGAACCCGAGCCTCCATACCCCTTCTTAGGCCGCAGATTTATCCGATATGGTCGTAAATTGCGTCCATATTTTAGTGTTATGGTGTGACATTGGGTTGGAAGCTCAATTATCCTATAACTAGACCTACCCTATATGCAACTTTTCCTAATTCTCACCTGAGGAAAATCTGGGAGCGTTTTATTGAGATGCTGTTTTGGTTTTGCGACTTTTTAAGACTTGGATTTTGTTATTTGTGTTTTGACTCGGTGGTTTGACGTTTGTACATCAACATCGAGGATTTGTTTGGCTAGTCTTGCATACGTAGGCCGTAGGTTCTAACCTATGTGCACTTAGTATGTCGTTTCAGTTTTCTCGTGTTGATTCTTGTTTACGATGCGACCTATTTGAAATGTAGGTACCTTCGGATGGACTTCGGGATGACGAGGAGAGAGTGGAGTCATCGACTTCGGCAAGCGAGGATCGAGGTGAGTTGATGTATATCTACGGGGGAAATCGAGTGGATGGCGTATAGCACCTCCACAACAGTAGAATAGGGTATTACTATATTAGTAAGTTTGGATGCGATATTTGGATACTTAGCGAATAGGGTATTTAGAAGACCTTAGGTTAGAATAAGTTGATCTAGGAAGACCTATCCATAGGATGATTACCTTGGTGGCGAATCGTAGGTTATATGCAGTCACACACACACACACCCCCCCCCCTCCGCGCGCGCGCACACACACACTTGATTTTGTGTGTATATGTGTGTGCATATATATGTATGTGTGTATGTGTGTGTGTATATATATATATATATACACATATACACGGGCGATGAGGATAGTATGTGATATGTGGAGATGAGTCGATATGATCGGGCATGGTGCCGTGTGATTTTGATATGTGATTGAGTCGTGATGTGATATATGATATGATCTTATAATGGATCGTTGGGCGATATTTATTCATGCATACGATAATATGCGAGTTGATGATATTAGAATCTACGAGACCTTAGATCCGTACCTCTGATCATGATATTGTACGATGATGATACCGTACGAACGATGATGTATATATGATAATTGACCCATACCCTCGATTTTGAGGATGCCGTACGATGGATATTATCGTACGAGACATATAAAATGATTGATCCGCACTCCTGACTCGAGGATGCCATATGTATTATACAGTACGTGACGCTATGAGGTTGGATCGCCGATTGCTAGGTATATCGACTCGGAATATATGTTGATTTTCTTATCCTTCCGACTAGTTCCTTAGTTTAGTCTTTTAGTTGCAACCCGAGGGATGCTATGGATTTTTCAAAGGACATATCTTTTCTTAAATACACCGTAGCACCTACTTTTCTAAAAACCACGATTCGTGCTATTTCAAAACACTAAAACCGTATAACTCATACACTGATATGTATACTTTTTAATGTTGCGCTTACTATTCATTTTTCCGTTATATTTATATTGTTTTCATTGCATTGTAGATTAAATTGTGTTTTACAAGTTGTTATGATCTCGCTTGCTAGGGCACCTGCACCATTACCGATGATGCACATGTTACACGTACAGTTGCTTGCCGGCTCACACACATCATCATCAGTAATTTCCATGTCACGTACACTTTAGAAAAATTTACTTCATTAGTATAACCTGCTAGTTGACAGTTTCAACATATTATTAGTATGCTTGCTCTCATATGCTAGTTTAGATGTTGCATTCCGTACTTAGATAACTCATGCATTTATATATTCATTCAGTTTTGAAAAATTGTGGGGCTTTATGCCGATATTCACTTTATATTGAATCATGATTTTGAGATTTCATATTTTCCATGAGATTTCTGGATTTAGAGGAAAACCGCAAGAATTTTATAAATTTATTATCATTTTAAAAATGCTGTTAGTTATATATATGCCCTAAAGGCCATTATTGTACATATGATGTATATTATAATGGATGCTTGGATATATATAGAGAGGACTTTCTTGCTCGACATGATAGTATGCTATCTGGTTTCACTTTGTCTTAAAATGTTGACTTGTATTGGTTTACTGTCTTGCTCTCACATGTTGATAAAGCCCTTAGGATATGTACTTGATTAATGGAACTATGATGCAGATCATACTAGTGGGGCAAGGGTAGTCCACAAGTACATCTTATAACTATTCCTAGTCGAGGGTGTATCGAGACAGGGCATCGATACTCCAGAGTAGACTAGCGTATACGCAACTTGACCTAAATGACGGGCGATGGATGATCCCACATCCATTGGTGTTTGACATTAAATATGGTGTGCGGGTGCTCAGTGGAGACTGGGTACACTGAACGAAGTCTTCGAGAACTCCTAGATGGTATTATACCTATCGTCAGATAGCAGTTCTCCTGTGACACTAGTACAGGTTAGTCTGTTGACCCGAGATGGTCATAGAGTCTTGTGTGATTCCCATTATGCTTTGATTTCCACCTTACCACGTTCAAGAGGACGTGCAAAAGGGTGGCTTTTGGGTACAGTCCCAAATCACATGGAGGCAATGAGCGATAGGAGGGGTTTCGTCTCTCCCGGTATTGGGTTGATGTTGCGCTGTGTTCGATTGGCCATAACTGGAAGTCCCTGGCCAGGGCTGATATGGAGATATACTGGTAAGTGTTATCAGTATTTTCTCGACCCGTTATATGCCTCATATCGACACGACTTGTCGGTTACTGGGGTCTGACGTTTACCACCCCTAGACTGGATATCTGACATATCAGACGAAGAGACCAGACTGTACGGTAGTGTTACTGATTGGATTCACAAGAGTGTGTACAGGCTTGCTTGTTGATCTTCTGATCGCTCAATACCTGGGTGGCTGTTACATTTAGCTGACTGCTTGCAGCTTGTGGGTGATTGATATGATCATCACCTACTGCTCACGTATTGACGAGTCTTTAGAGTCCTACATTGAGCTTTCCGGGCTCAGGTGAAACGGTGTAGGAGCACATATGTGATATGTGCGATACCGAGATTAATACGATATGAGATACCGTATTCTATTCTCGCGATTTGTGATATCGGCCGGGTATATGAGATATAACCGGGTTATCGGATCAACTGTTGATTCGATAAAAAGGTATATATTATATTAGTCGGTTATATATAATATAGCCCGGTTATTAAATCAAGTGTTGATTTAATAAATTAATGTATAATTATATATGTGATATATTACATTATATTAACTAATATAAGCTCACTTAAATGATTCTTTTTCTCACTTGTTGATACATTGATATATATGTGATATATGTTAATTGTATTATTTTCTTTTGTTACAAAATTTTATATATATATGATATATAATATTGTAACATGTTAGGTTACAAATGCAACTAGGGTTTATGAGATTAAACCATGATTAGGGTTAAGATTAGGGTTTACTTTTTATTTTAGATAATTCAATCATGGATGAGCTTTGAAGAAGCTTCATGAAGTTTTGACTAAGTCCACCGTTTTGGATATTTCTAAGATATTTTGTTAACCCAATCCTAACCCTAAGCCATGGTCAACTCTTTACAAGGGTTAAGCATGACATGCTTAACCCTTTGTTGCATTTCTAACCTCAACAATAATTCATATTCATTCATCACAACTTCATCTTCTTCTTGCTCTTCACAAAAGCTTTCTAGCTTTTCAATTGTGATGAATTTTTTGTGAGAAAAAGAAAACCGATGAGAGAAAAATTCCTACTTCATCATCCTCTTCATTGCTAGCAATATAGATTAGTGTGTTAGCTTCACTAATACCTCCTTAGTGAAGTAATAGCTTGGGTTTGAGATTCCTAAAAGTAGATCATCTTTGATTGTGAAGATTTCTAGCAAGCATGCATCATTCACTTCATGGAGCCTCTCAAGAGTATGGGAACTTGATGGTCGCAGCGAAGGGACCTCAATCCGGAGCTTATGACGCGAAGGAACGGACTACAAAGGTTGTAATCCCTAACTCTTAGAAGTAAAGTAGTTTACTTGTTCATTGATAACCCTAATTCTCTAGTAAAGATCCTTGTTTAGGTTTTTTGGCACTTGATATTTTTAAATACGGCATGTTTGATGCCTTGTAAAACATTGTTATAGTGCCGGAGATCCTTACACTGGTATCAGAGCCTAGCTAAAGCATTAGGCATTGCGTAGGCGAAGTTAAAAGTCCGATCGATCCCCGAAAACCCAAATTATACCCCCTCTCTGGAAACTTTTCAAAAAGTCGGATTTTTCCATGTTAAAAATATTCAGAAAATCATGCAGGGAATTCTATGGACACACCTGAAGAACGAAACCCTAACTCGTCCAAGTGACCACGGATCCGCGGCTATAACCTGGTTTTGGCGGCGGATCCGCGACGCGACTTGAGAGGCTTGGGTCGGGCCCTTCAGCTGAGGTCCGTAGGTGCTGTGGCATGTCTCTGGGAATTTTTAATACTGCTCAAGTGTTGAACTCTCTAGGAATTTTTGGAATTCGTTGATTCGATCGAATTGTTTAACGTCGTCTAGCTTCCTGTAATGTGATACAATATGTGGAATTCATATTGTTAGGCATGAAATCCGCAAAATGTGATATTTTGGGTTTACGATGTCTAAAGTAATTGTGGATTTCAAATGTTGTAGTTTTACACTTTCTTTTCTGCGACAGTAAATGTAATATGTGGTGTATCACCGGTTTCGTTGCTATACATCAAGGAAAATTGGGATACGCATATTTACTTACGTTGATGACATGTGATGTTATGTGTTGCTGTGATATGTTATATTGGATCGTCGTGTTTTGAATATTCGGGGTTTTATGTGAGATGAGGGTTTTTATTTTCATTCACATAAAATTCATTGTATGTAATATTCTTTTTTTGGGGTACTTCCGGGTTGAGGATGATGTCACCATTGTATATTATTTACTTTTCCGCATTAGGATAGACCCAGGTGGGGAGCACATGTAACCGGGTTCTAGGGTACAGCGGGAAGCCATCTCGAGGAGTCATCACCGGGTCTCCTAACCCGTAGAATTGGTAGGGTTGCTTACCGCTCTCGTAGGGGTCTAGAGATATGGGTTTGGCTATTCATCACGACCGTGGAATCCATGTTTTATACAGGCTCAAAATAAAACACGGACCTCCTAATATATCCAATATTTCATATGTTATCTTCTGCTGCTGATATACTGTGATGTGATCATTTTATATGCTTGAGACGAATGCTTTATTATTGTATATATGATATATAGTAAATGTTGCTTATGTTTTGCACCCGCGCTAGTCCCGTCCCGGTATGCCGTTAGTTAAGTAACCTAACGGTGCATAACGGAACATTGTGGCCAATGCGGATGGCATAAGCGTACATTGTATTTTCGTTTCTTTTGTGATGCTTAGGAAGCTTAAATGATGCGACTTCATTAATAAGAATAATGAAAGAAAAAGATACCTAAAAGATGTTGTAGAATCAAATTTATAAAAAGGGTAGCACTATTTTTTGCTTTGCATAGCGGTATTCCTTGTAGAATATCCACCACCTTATTCGATAAGGAAAGAGCCGAGATCCCTTCACCGGGAGTGACCACTTTAGCAAAACTAGCAGATGCTACAACTCACTCGTTTTCGTTTTTGATTGCTTCTATAGTTCTTGCTTTGCATAGTGGTATTTGTGAAATATCCTGCGATTTGCGTTTGTGATCCTTGTATCACGCTTATATCGCTTGGATTTGAGTATTGATGATTGAGCTTATGATATTGTTTTCGTGCACCATGGCTGCACCGGCTGGTTACTTACATTTTGTGCTTGGTTATTGCACTTGAGATATGTTTTTATACACCGTTGTATTTGTAAGTGCACGGCGGCGCCCCGGCCGTCAATCCGACGCCGGAATGCGGAAGCGGTGAAAAACTTTAATTTTGCGGACTTAGCAAACCGGCACCCCCGCGCACTAAACATCCGGATCGTAACCATTAACAAGTCTAAGCTACTAACAAGATAGGGAAGAGAAGTATACCGACAGATCCGAGTCCTCCGGTCTTCTCGTCGTCGTCCCGATCTCCTTCGGAATGTCTCGTCTCCTCCTCGTCGCCGGAAGTGCACCACATCGCATACTTCTTTTACGGGCTCCCACCTCAATGCCGAGGCAACTCGGGCACGAAGCCGGCTACTCGACGTGCCCAAGATATGCTGTAGAATATCTAGAGAAGAAGTCTCATTTGGGGTTTTTGGAGGTGCCATTTTGGTGGAGGGATGATACAAGAATTATGTGGAGGAACTTGGGGATTTTTCTAGCAACTAGAGAGCAAAAATCCCCACTACAAAAATGGGCAACCCTTCCTCCATGCTTGGCCGGCCATCAAGAGAGAGGAGAGTGAGAATGGAGAGAGTCACAAAAAATATGGGAGCCATTCTCATATCATGCAAGAGAGAGAAAGGAAAAGTTACCATGAATAGCAATGATCACAAAGTCAAGCATGATTGCTCACAAATCCATACTCCAAAAACCTACCTACTACAACCATGATTGCTCACAAAGTCAAGCAATCATGATAGAAGAAGTCAAGGTCAAAAGAATGGTGCACCATCATGATACAAGGAAATATGCAAAGACCCCCTCCACAAAATGCTTATTTGCAACAATGCAAATAAGCCCTCCTCCACCAATCTTCGGCCAATGAACGGAACAATGGAAATCGGCCGAAACGGAAAGCAAACTGGCAACTCCAGAAAACTGGTCCCGTAATAAATTACAGGAAAACCCCGATACTGTGCATACACACCCGCATATGTATTTCGACCGAAATACAAATGCAATGAGACAAAATCTCCACTGTATTATACTAGAGTCCGGCTTATACCAAAACCGGCTAGTAATATCTGTTCGATCCTGATCCGTGCAATACCGCACGTATCTGATCGAACCCTGCCATATAACCATACGGCCTATAGTACAAACTGTCAGATCCTGATCCGTGCAATACCGCACGTATCTGATCGGACCATGCCATATCTCCATACGGCCTCTACAACCTTTCGCCCGAAAGCTGAGTAACTGAATGTGGGGGACTCTAAAGACTCGTCAACACCTTGGTTGTGGATTTAACCACTAGCATGTCAGAGGTATAAGCCAATACGTAACGGGCTACCAGGTATTGACTAAAAGGGATGTCTGTGAGTGAACTCAGCCTGACAACCCTACTGAGCCTGTCAGTGACAATATCCGTACAGTCCGGTCCGTTCGTCTATGAGCATCGCATGGCGGGCCTAGGGGGTTGGTAAAAGTCAGACCCCCAAAAGCGGTACAAGTCGTGTCAGAGTGTAGCCCAGAACACCCTGAGATACTACTGGAATACCTACCAGTAAATCTCCTTGCCTCGGCCGAGGGCTTCGTATAATGGCTCTCCTAGACACAGCACGACCTCACCCCCAATACCGGGAGAGACGAACCCCTGAAGATACGCTCACTGCCTCCATGTGGCTCGGGACTGCACCCAACTAAAACCTGTTTGCACGACTCCTTTGAGCCGTGGTAGGGTAGTAATCAAAGTACAGTGGGAACTCACACAAGACAAATGACGATCCCCAGGTCGATGAACTAACCTGCACACATGTCACCAGGGAACTGCCATCTGACGTCTGGTATATGACCAACTGGCATGTTCCCGGCGAGTCCTGTCCGGTGTACTTATAACCCAATGAGCACCTGTATACATCTTAGGTGATCCAACTGACACCAGTGGCTTGTGAGACCGGCCACCGCCCCTCGTCGGGGTCTCGACTGTATACACTAGTCTACTATGGAGTATCGATGCCCTGTCTCGAAACTCACACGACTAGGGACCATTTCAGGATATGCTTATAGACCCCAGCTCCCACTTATATGATCGCCCTCATACTCCTGGTGGTCAAGAAAGAATCCTAGGGGCTCTATCAACGTGTAATAGCGACGTGTCAGGTCACCTAAAACAGTACACGATGATAAAGGTAAACCAGATAGCATACTATCATCTCGAGTAAGACTGTCCTACCGGGATAGGTCCTCCATCAATCATTGCAATCACGTACCTGTGATCCAATAATTGACTCTGAGGGCATTATCTCCAACAATCTCCCACTTGCACTCAAGGCTAATTATTGCGATGTCGCATACTCACAGCCCGTGTGATACCGAACACCCAACTCCTCTACTAGTCAGTCTCACAAAGCTCGTTTGCGAAACTATTGCGTTCGAGGAATAGCCTCAGTGAGTGGATCCGCCTTGATGTCTCTTTCTATGTCTCTCTATATTTCAAGTTCGCGGAGAAACCCATCTTCCGAAATGAGCAATACCTGTCTTAGAATGTCTGGATGTCTTATGGGACCTAGCTCATAAATGAACTCCAAATCCAAACTTCTTAGACTGTATCGTCAACTGAACTTAATCAGTATCCTGCGCCATGCCTCCCTCAGTATTTCCTTGGACCACCTGTCCAAAATACTGCCCCTCGTCAGAGGGAAAACTATAACTCTGACAACCTCCTTGTCGTCCATGTCACCTTGGAAGCCTGGAATGATAACTGTCTCACGAATGAGGCTGTCGTTATCATATCCCTAGAACATTCACTTATGTTCTAAAACTGCTTCCGACTGTTTCTCCAGGATTGGATTAATGTCAACTTATTGCATCTAGTGCAAAAAAAACATCTGGTGTGGTACTTGACATCTCATGATTGACTCAATTGCCTGAGCAAGTGATCTGCCAATCATGCACATCCCTCTCCCCTTCAGTCTGTAAGACACCTTTGGAGAGGGTGACTCCATTACCTGCAGGTGCACTACCGTGCCAGGAGTCGTCCATTCTAAATACTCTTAGAATGCTGTCTAAGTACCCTGATTGGGAAACCACCCAAATCTAGATCTAAAACCATAGATCTAGTAACCAGTATGTCTGACATAAAATCCATTTCTTTTGTGGAGAAAACACTGTGTGACGACCAAAGTATAACCGATTGTAGTGTAGGAATATCACTTCCTACTCTGTGTATGTCATCCAAATACCATGACATCACACCCTAGTACCTCCTCAACAGATCCATCCCCTATTCTGATGAAGTCAAACCCATGACTGTCACGTCAGAAATAGATGATCTATCTCCGCTACATCTGCTTTAGTCTATAAATAGACATAAGCTACCTGTCCACCAATGCTTCCGCTGCTCCCACTGACTACGACAACCCTCTGGCAGAGTCATATAGACGTACACTTCTAAAACTAGTTTAGAACGACGCTATACTCATCCTCCCACCGGGTCTCGCAGCCTGGAACAGCAGCAATGGTAATTTGGGTAAACAAGAACTTCCCTGTCACCGTCCTTGAGGCTACCGTAGTACCTCTCAGGTGCCTGAAGTTACCCACCAAATCTGCGGAGTGGCCAATGGAATGTCAATCCAGATTGAATCATTAGGTTCCTTATCAAATCTTCAGTAATCGTTTGTGGTTCTGGAATCACTTCCAGTTCTACCATACTCCCACTACTGTTTTCTAAAAAAAAATCCATTTTTAATAAAACTGTGGCGAGTCTAGAACAATATCTCTATTGTTCACCCAAATGGTAGAAAGTCAACCCTCGTCATAGCCTGGGTCAACCCACAAACAACCATTACAGAAACGTGCCTTGAGTTGTCCAGTGTCTGGTTTTAATCATAAGCCGGACAACTCTCCGTACCTTAACATCGTTAAGATATGAACTGTTCTATATCCAATATAGAACCAGAGGCACTGATTTAATTGAACCAGATTCAAATCATGCAGCTGTCTCCAGTGCATGTCAACTAAATGGAAGGAGGCCGATCAGCGTTACTCAACTTAGGAATGCTTCCAATTATGAATAACCTGAAAGAGAAGCAAGATCTCTTTATCATTACTATCAACTGAATACCATACACAAGTATCTACATCTTCGATCTCTTTGAAGAATCCCGATACTTGCTACACCTGGTTCTCTACTCTATTCAAATACTTATAACTTCTCAAAATTCGGACCCTGTGTTTCCACGAAACACCTGTCTAAAAACTAGAGAAGTCATAAGTAAACCGAATATAGTACGAGGACCAACCCCTCTGTCCTGATGGACCCTGGACAACATACAATACTCTGTATAAGTCCCTTGAGTCTGAAAACTCATTCACTGTGTGTCGTAGGTTGAAAACTGTACTTATGGTTAAGAAGAATTACACCGCTGTTTAATGCTCCTTACCTAACCATCGACTGATATAGGTAAATGTCATAGACATAATTTCAGAAAGGTATATCTCACTCTATGAAAATAGACGTACAGATATATCAATTTGAAATTGGTGCATAAAAGCGGATATTCAAAACCAAATATTTGCCGACCGGCAAACAGCCCAGGTGATTTCCTCAAATATCACCGATTACAACGAATCCCGATATAATGAGGATGATCACCCAATTCCCAATTACTTACTCCCACTCATCATCTGTAAAACCATACAGATGTGAGAATCATACCTGGTAATTACATATCCTGGAGTAAGTATCTAATCGCGAAATCAGTTTTCTTTTAACAGTACACAGTGAGACTGAAACATTGAAATGTTTCGATGGGGTATCCCGGTATTCCTAGTAATGCCTCTTCCAGATTCACGACTGTAACCGTATAATCCTTTGCCACCTCTCCAAATCCCTTCATATGTCTTTAGTCATTACCTTCTGCACACCCCTTTAGGCCAAATGGTTTTCTTCCTTCCCTACCGTTCGGCACCAGCATATGGTTTGGAAGAAGACTATCCAATAAGCATAATGGGTGTACTGTCCCAATCCTAGGAACACTCGCAATGCGAGAGAAGGTGAAGATAAAAGACACCTGAATAAATCTTATTCGTATTTCTCCTGAACCAGAATCCATCCCCGAACTGGAACAAGTTCCTTTCGAGTTCGTATATAACCATACGATGGAGTATCCAATAAACAGTAGATCTTCGTAGTGATACGGAGTGTCCTGGAGAAATTCAAAGGTGATTTTAGGATTGGCGAAGAAATACCTGGTTTGGTCATGAATATCTGTTGCAATTTACTTTGCCCTCTTACTAATCCCTTGCTTTGTCTTAACTTAATACCTTCTGCACACCATTGTTATGCTGATTGGTTTTCTTCATTCCCTACCGGTCGGCACCAGCCTAAGGTTTGGAAGAAGACAATCCAATTTGCGTAATAGGTGTACTACCCCTAAACCAAGGAGTACTCGTAACCTGAGAGAGGGTAAAAGGAAAAGACAACTGAATAATCCTATCCGTTTTCTCCAGAACCTGAAACCATCCTCGAATAAATTCTTTCGAGTTCGTATCTAACCATACGATGGTTTTGTCCAATGGAAGTGGACGTTCGTAGCAATACGGGGTGTCCTGGAGAAAAGGGTAAAAGTAGGAGTGGCAATGAGGTTTGCAACTCTGACAATCCAAAAGCCAGTATTTAAGAAGGTTCGGTCAACTTGGTCTCTGAGTCAAAGTCTTAGGGTCGGGTCAATGGTCGCTTCCAAAGAGAGAGAGAAAAGAAACACTCAGCGTGCACTCTAACCTAGATCAGAATGGTTACCAATTTATCTAATCTGGAATCCTCCCACTGTACCTCAAATTCTCCTCCAAACCTGAAAGAAGAATTAGTCGGGGTTACCCGAGGAGTAAACTAACTCATCAGTGGGAATCGGGATCCAACTATCATCGCATGATAACGTGACGGAATCCGCTCACGGTATCACACTCCAGAAGGTATGCGCATATCTGGCAAGTTTCAGTTCTTTTGAAACTCCCTATGAGATTTCTGCCCCATGCTCTTATGACCATGGCGAGGGTCAACAAATCATAAGTCACATGTCAAGTTCTACCCGTCATTATCCAGGTTAATTTGAATCCACCCGTACAAGCCCTTGACGAAGGTCAACAAGGCTATACGACTGTCCCAAACCAACGCATCTATCTATGCAGCAGAAAGGTAACAAGCAGCTACCATACACTATGCCTTGACGAAGGTCAACAAACATAGTATGAATACTACGTGCTACCCGTCTGAAACGACGGAGGGCTACGAATGGTTTCTGGCGAAAACCTATAACGTAATGAACTTGATATCGTTGAAGGAACGGATAGCTTTTTGAAAATATAGTGACGAAAACCGTTGCTAAAGAGGTCACTCCCGGTGAAGGGATCTCGGCTCTTTCCCCGTAGAATGGGGTGCAGGATATTCCAACTGAATACCACGGTGCAAAGCAAAAGTAATCGGCTATAGTGAATTTAATGCCCTGACGCAAACTTTTTGTCCAAGGGGTCACTCCCGGTGAAGGGATCTCGGCCCTTGCCTCGTCGACTGAGGAGCAGGATATTCCAACTGAATACCACGATGCAAAACAAAAGTGAACGTCCTTGCAATAACAGCTTTTTTGAAAAAGTGTTCCAACAACATCAGATTATTTTTGTTTTTAACTCGCATTGATCCGAATCAATGCAGTCCCATCAATTGATCACACCACAAAGAACGAAAATATACTGATGTACGTATATGCCATCCGCATTCGCCACTGGGTCCCGTCATTACCCGTTAGGTTAGCTAACTAACGACAGAGCGGGGACTGGACTAGCGCGGATGTAAAACATATACAACATCTTCTAATATATATACCAATATATTATATTTCGCTCAAGGCGTGAAAAATGCAACATCACAGAGAATGAACAGCATCACAGAAACAATACAGATATCTGGGATCCCCGGGTTTCACAGAGCCACTACTGAAACCCGACGTTCCCCTGGTCGTGTGGATAGCCTGTGCAATGAAATCCTAGACCTCTACGGGCGCGGCAAGTCACCCGCCAAAACCTGAAGCGAGGCAGCCCCCTTCAGCACCGTGAATGGACCACCCGGCACTTCACGGAATCCGGTAACTTGGGCACCCCTCCTGGGTCAACCTGTACCCCCTACGAGTGCGGCGAATAGCCCGCCAATCCTAGAGTGAAGCCCCCTCGGTCTCAATGCCATGAGATGCGGTCTTGTTTCCCTCCAGAACCCGGCTATCCGTGCACCCCTCCGTGGGGTAATCCTAGTACAGAAAGTAAAATATACATACAACGGGTACATCGACCGCAACGAGGTCGTGCCCCAAAAGAATAATACAATCAGGCAGTGACGGCAGTCCACATGTCGGACGCTCGCCCCGCAATATCAAATGTACATAATACAACACAACTGTACTAGCATTGCATCCAGGCTATCCCCACGACCGATCCGCAACATCACAGCAAAAACAGAACATCAACGTGAAAGTCACGTTCGCAAATCCGTCTAACCGGGCTATAGCAGTTAGACCGGATTTACCGATCATGTGACATTCACGGTCGCAGATATAATGTAAATACTGTGAAATAATGTGTTTAAAATATCCGATCAATCAAATTTTAACAAGTGGGCCCCCAAACAATACTGTAACAGATCAAAAAATCCTGGGCCCAAAATTAATATTCCAAAACCCCTAAAATTAGCCCAGAAGCCCACTGGAATAAAAAATGATGCAGTGACGTCACCAATACGCGGCGGAACCGCGGCCCAATGGGGGGTTTGGCCGCGGATCCGCGCTACATTGGTCGACTGTCTGAGTCGAATTTTCCCAGCGGTCTTAGAATTTCCTGCACATCAATTTTATACAACCTGAAAAATTTTTCGAGACCAAAAATTTTCAACAGAAACTGATGCGAACTAAAATGCAGTTTTGGAACATTTGATCGATCGAAACAGAAAAACACATTACACCAAGCTAGAATATGTTAATGGCGAGGCTCTGATACCACTGTAAGTGCACGGCGGCGCCCCGGCCGTCAATCCGACGCCGGAATGCGGAAGCGGTGAAAAACTTTAATTTTGCGGACTTAGCAAACCGGCACCCCCGCGCACTAAACATCCGGATCGTAACCATTAACAAGTCTAAGCTACTAACAAGATAGGGAAGAGAAGTATACCGACAGATCCGAGTCCTCCGGTCTTCTCGTCGTCGTCCCGATCTCCTGCGGAATGTCCCGTCTCCTCCTCGTCGCCGGAAGTGCACCACATCGCCTACTTCTTTTACGGGCTCCCACCTCAATGCCGAGGCAACTCGGGTACGAAGCCGGCTACTCGACGTGCCCAAGATATGCTGTAGAATATCTAGAGAAGAAGTCTCATTTGGGTTTTTTGGAGGTGCCATTTTGGTGGAGGGATGATACAAGAATTATATGGAGGAACTTGGGGATTTTTCTAGCAACTAGAGAGCAAAAATCCCCACTACAAAAATGGGCAACCCTTCCTCCATGCTTGGCCGGCCATCAAGAGAGAGGAGAGTGAGAATGGAGAGAGTCACAAAAAATATGGGAGCCATTCTCATATCATGCAAGAGAGAGAAAGGAAAAGTTATCATGAATAGCAATGATCACAAAGTCAAGCATGATTGCTCACAAATCCATACTCCAAAAACCTACCTACTACAACCATGATTGCTCACAAAGTCAAGCAATCATGATAGAAGAAGTCAAGGTCAAAATAATGGTGCACCATCATGATACAAGGAAATATGCAAAGACCCCCTCCACAAAATGCTTATTTGCAACAATGCAAATAAGCCCTCCTCCACCAATCTTCGGCCAATAAACGGAACAATGGAAATCGGCCGAAACGGAAAGCAAACTGGCAACTCCAGAAAACTGGTCTCGTAATAAATTACAGGAAAACCCCGATACTGTGCATACACACCCGCATCTGTATTTCGACCGAAATACAAATGCAATGAGACAAAATCTCCACTGTACTATACTAGAGTCCGGCTTATACCAAAACCGGCTAGTAATATCTGTTCGATCCTGATCCGTGAAATACCGCACGTATCTGATCGAACCCTGCCATATAACCATACGGCCTATAGTACAAACTGTCAGATCCTGATCCGTGCAATACCGCACGTATCTGATCGGACCTTGCCATATCTCCATACGGCCTCTACAACCTTTCGCCCGAAAGCTGAGTAACTGAATGTGGGGGACTCTAAAGACTCGTCAACACCTTGGTTGTGGATTTAACCACTAGCATGTCAGAGGTATAAGCCAATACGTAACGGGCTACCAGGTATTGACTAAAAGGGATGTCTGTGAGTGAACTCAGCCTGACAACCCTACTGAGCCTGTCAGTGACAATATCCGTACAGTCCGGTCCGTTCGTCTATGAGCATCGCATGGCGGGCCTAGGGGGTTGGTAAAAGTCAGACCCCCAAAAGCGGTACAAGTCGTGTCGGAGTGTAGCCAGAACACCCTGAGATACTACAGGAATACCTACCAGTAAATCTCCTTGCCTCGGCCGAGGGCTTCGTGTAATGGCTCTCCTAGACACAGCACGACCTCACCCCCAATACCGGGAGAGACGAACCCCTGATGATACGCTCACTGCCTCCATGTGGCTCGGGACTGTACCCAACTAAAACCTGTTTACACGACTCCTTTGAGCCGTGGTAGGGTAGTAATCAAAGTACAGTGGGAACTCACACAAGAAAAATGCCGATCCCCAGGTCGATGAACTAACCTGCACACATGTCACCAGGGAACTGCCATCTAACGTCTGGTATATGACCAACTAGCATGTTCCCGGCGAGTCCTGTCCGGTGTACTCATAACCCAATGAGCACCTGTATACATCATAGGTGATCCAACTGACACCAGTGGCTTGTGAGACCGGCCACCGCCCCTCGTCGGGGTCTCGACTGTATACACTAGTCTACTATGGAGTATCGATGCCCTGTCTCGAAACTCACACGACTAGGGACCATTTCAGGATATGCTTATAGACCCCAGCTCCCACTTATATGATCGCCCTCATACTGCTGGTGGTCAAGCAAGAATCCTAGGGGCTCTATCAACGTGTAATAGCGACGTGTCAGGTCACCTAAAACAGTACACGATGATAAAGGTAAACCAGATAGCATACTATCATCTCGAGTAAGACTGTCCTACCGGGATAGGTCCTCCATCAATCATTGCAATCACGTACCTGTGATCCAATAATTGACTCTGAGGGCATTATCTCCAACAGTATTGGTTTTGATTTGTGCATATTTATTGCACTTGATATCGGTTTTGTGCCTTGGCTGCACATGTTTATGATTTCGTGGATTTCATACAGCTGATTTAATTTTTGTGCGTGTGGTACGCACTCGATTTTATTTTTGCACTCGGTATAGCTTATATGTGCTTGTAGTGCATTGATATGTGTTTTGTGCACGCAGTTGCACACATTTATGATTTTATACACCTTGGTACACTCGGTGTTGCTGTTTACGCATTTGAGTTATTGATCGGTATTTTGTGCACATGATGCACTGTATTAGTATTTCGTGCGCTGGATGCGCTGGATTTGTATTTCGTGCACTGGATGCACCGTATTTGAGATTTTCGTGCACAATAGATGCACCAGTTATTGTTGTCGTGCACACCCGTTGCACTGGACAGATGCTTTCGTGCACACCCGTTACACTGAGTTTTGCTTTTTTTTCATATTGTGGCATTTGTATTTGTATTTGATTTCCCTGCGCACCAGACGCACGTGATTATTGGATTGGCCTTTTGAGGCTGATTTTGCTTTTGAGCACCTTGTTTTCATGATAGGCACTATATTATGAAGTTGCCAAACAGGACTGATCCGAGAACAGTACCTGAGTACTTTGCATGAATTAAAAGTTTACCAAGAGGTTTTTGAAAAAGAGCTATAGTCTCACTATTTCCTACTTGTCTGTGAGCGACACGAACGTTTATAAAGGAAAACTTTGTTGGAATATTTCAAAAAAGACGGAACATATATTTGAGCAAAACATATATGAAACTATATTTACTATTTTAAAAATGAGCGTCCGTCACTTATGCCGTGAGTTACGCATCACACGGAGATTCAGAAAGGATTTTTCATATATTTTATTCAAATTTTAGGGTTTTTCAAGGATGCGTACTATATACATGCTATAGTATTTGACTAGTGTATACTGGATTTCAGTAGTGGATTTCGAGGTCTGTATCTCTTTTGTAACTTCGAGGATATGCGTGCTAATCAGATGATTTGCGTGACGCTTGACGGAGTTTGATCTTGAGTTTTGTACTCGTTTTCTTGCGCACATGGCGCGATGTGCTATGTTATTTCAGTATTTTCCGTGATTTCGGAGCCCCGTTGATTTGAGCTGATTATTGAAATGTTTTAGATTTTGGGGGTTTAAATTTAAATTCGGGGACCAAATTTATTTAAGTGGGGAAAATTGTAACATTTCAGAAAATATAAAATAATATTTTGGAATTTAATATTAAAATAATATATTTCCCGAAAACTGCCCGATTTGCGATATTGGGGTTTTCGAAAAAGGGTATAAATATATACCAATAATTGTAAAATAAATGGAAATTAAAATGATTTATTCATTTAATAATATATTTAAAGTATTTGGCATTTTTGAAATTTATTATATGCAGTTTGGATAAAAACCCGATTAGTGCACTGCTAATCGCGATTAGGCCAAGTCCGTGTTTTTGCAGTTTTTCTTGGTTAGTGCACTATGACATGTTCATTTGTGTTGTTTTATTTTATGGTTGGACTTTTGGGTGAGAAAAGAAAAGAAAAGAAAAAGCGGTTAAAAGAGAATGATTGGATAGAGAGAGAGAGAGTGAGACATGAGAGTGAGAGGGTGAGAATAAGAAAGAGAGAGAGAGAGGGCTGCCCATTTTTCCCCTTCTCATATTTCCCCCTCATCTTCTTCCTCTTCACTTTCCTCCACCTTCAACCTCAAAATCCATCTCAAAAACCATGTCAAAACTCTAAATCCCTTTCATTAAAGTTGATCTCCTCCTTCTCCTCTACACATTGGACCAAGAAAAGTTAGATTTTTATGACATTGGGAAGCTAGGGTTTCTATTGAGTGACATCCATGAGGTATAATTTCTTCCATTAGTTTAGGTTCAAGTTTTCCTAGCTTTTGTTTAAGTTTAGAGTTCGTTTAGTGATGGATTGGTGATACTTATAAATCCTATTGAGGGTTTGAGTGAAATTGTGGATTGGTGATGATTGAGTGGCTGTTGAGTGGTCATTTTAGACTTAGGTTTGAGTATAGAAATCAACATATGGATTTAGGAATTCATTATGTCGGCTTTGTGTTAAATTGTGAGGGTATATGGGAATCTGGAGTAACTCGGAGACACTAAAATTTTTTTAGCGAATACTGGGAGTCGTGCAGGCAACCTAGAGTGTACCCTGAAGACCTGAGCCCCAACCCTTGTACTGTAGGCCCAAAAATAATCATTCTGGCCGTAAATTGCGGCCAGACTAGGAGGAATGGTTGTGGGGTTTTGTCGGGTGTTATCTGCTACATATTTAAGGCCCTTTGTCTATGCAACTTTTCTTAGTTTGACCTGAGTCAAAATCTGGGAGCACTTTGGTGTGACCTTGGATATATTTTTTGTATTTTGAAATTTTTGGTTTTGCTATTTGGATTTGTATTTGGTTGTTTGATGTTTGTACATCAACAACAAGGGTTGTTTGATTGTTTTGCACGCGTAGGCCATAGGTTCTAACCTATGAGTGCGCCGTGTGCCGTATCGGCTTTCCGGATTCGATTTTAATCGCGATTTCCATTGTGTATTATTGTAGGTACTTTCGCATGGATTCCGAGGCGATGGAGCGTGGCGTCATCGACTTCGGCAAGCAAGAAGCAAAGTGAGTGGATCTATATCCACGGGGGAAGTCGGGTGGATGGCGTATAGCACCCTCGTAATGTTTTGGTGAAAACCGATTTGTAGCACATGGTTAAGAAAACAAAGATTTGGATACTAGGGTTAGAGCTAAAAGATTGTTAGTGAAACCATATTAGAAACTAAGGATAGTGATCAGTCGAAAATACTGCATTTTTAACACGGAAATTTCCCTATCATTTGCACTCATCTAGAAGTGTTCGGTATTCATATTGCACCTATTAGCAAAACATCTCTTAAATACCAGATTGCATGTGTTAGACTTTAAAACCGACACTTTAAGGGAAATTGACTGTATTTTATGGTATCGCATCATTCTTGTGTAGCGCAACTTGTGTTTCGAAGTCTGTGCAGGAAATTCCAAGAAAACGGCCAAATTTGTGAAACAAGTGCTGTTAAAAAGACGCCAACTCAAGGACTTGAGATCTGGTAGTGATCTAGAAGGAATTATGAGATTAATTATATCAGAAAAATACCAGGAAGAAATAAGAAAGCAGTACAGGATAGTGTGCATAGAGATGAGCTCACATGACCGCGGATCCGCGGCCTGAGCAGGCACGTGCCGCGGATCCCTGGTGGAGTTGCTACATCAGCAGAAGAATTTTAGTGCATTATTCTTCCCTCAAGTCCAGAACTTCATTAAGCCTCTACAATTTCCAGAAGACTCCTGAACATTCTGCCAAATCAGCAAAGGGTTCCTTGTACAAGCTAAACATTCCTAGCTTCCAAAACAAGCTTTACCCTAACTACCTTAAGAACCTAGAACCTTCTCCCTAACCTCCTAGCTTAAGGTGGAAGCTAAACCCTAACTAACTAGTTCTAGAGGCTTCTACCTAACTAACTAGCTTTCAAGGGAAGCTAACCTAATCCAAGCTTCTTAAGGAAGCTACTCATTCCTAAACCTATAAAAAGGACCCTATGCCTCACTAGAAAAGGTTGTTCAACAATTCTCCACACAAGTTAAGTGACAAAACGTGCTACCTCCAAACCCTAACCCTAATCCAAACAAGAAACAACAAGTTCAAGATCCTTTGAGTCCTAGCAAAGCGAGCCTTCAACCATCCTTTAGAAGCGAAGCCGATCATCGGAGCATGAGATCCAAGCCGATCCGCGACTCAAGGAGCCGATGCAACGCTAGATTCGACCATCTTGTTCCTTCTCAAATTCTTGTAGTCTTGAGCAATGTGTAAGAAATTGTGGAATAAATAAAGGTGAAGATTCTTTTAACTTGCTTATATTTCAATTCAAGCATTATGATTCAACTTCAATTCTTGAATGTATTCTTTGTGATGATGCTTGAATAAAACTCCGCTCGTGGAGGAGTCGAAACAATCGGTAGAATGATGATGTTGATAAATCTTTAAACGTTTTCTTAAGTCCTATAACAATTGTAAATTCTTGAAAATTGAATGATCGATGATCTAGATCGATGCGAAATGCATTCTTGATTCTTTTCGCACGGATCTAGAGATCAACGATCAATCATTCGATTTCCTAGAAGCTATCTTGTGAATGTGATTCATCGAAAGGACAAAGGATAGGATGAGGAAACCCTAATTCTTCGCAAGATCCTTAATCCTCGATAAATCTACATCGATTTAGCATCAATTCGTTAATGGATAAGAAAAGGTAATTCCTATTCTTCTTCACATCTACGATCTAATCGATTACTACGAGCTTTACTTCAAATCTTGAAACTTAAATCGATTGGAATTATATCAATTCTTGATTCTTGATGTTTAATACTTTCTTGATTCTTGATTAGATCTAGTTAATTCTTGAAATTCATGTTTAAAAATCTTGAATCATTTTGCTTTTCTTTTCTATTAAATTTTCAATTCAAACAAAATAAAATACGAACGAATCGCACAATCCATGTGGACGATCCGCACTTACTAACGCGCTACAAACCGACACCGTTATTGATTGCGGTCAAATATTTTTGGTTGTGATTTCTACTCAATTTTCTAAATACCGACACAACGAGAGAAAATAAGATCAATCAAATGGCGCCGTTGCCGGGGATCGTGCGCTAATTCATTCTTTATTGAAATTTGAATTGAAAGATTTATTTCATTACAATTTTGAGATCAAAATTCGCACAAAATCTAAACGTGTTGTTGTGATTTGATTGCGAGGAATTCTGGAAGCTGTGGAGAAAGTAAAAAAAAAATCAGACATTTCCAGAGAGCTGAAGGAGTGAACAGCAGCTTGCTGTGGAAATTTTGTACAGTGAACAGTACCTACGACCGCTATTCCACGGTTTAAGACCTCTATTGCGGCGGTTCCGCGCCTTGGTGAAGGGTTCACTGTACCATTTTCTCTCAGGTCCTCTAAAACTTTCTTATCTTCTCCTAAATCTGCTCCAATTAACAATTTTCTGCAGGTTTCTTTGCAAAAATCGCAGCGCCGCAAAAAGCAAAATAAATTGTGCATGTTTTTGGTTTTGTGGTTATTTGCATATTAATACGGACATTAAGGGGCAAAGACCAAATTCAGATTAGGTGGGGAGTTCATTACCCTTCCTAAGCCCCAAAAATCACAAACTTGCATCCGCATAACCCTCATTAGCTAAAAAATATCTAGAGATGACTCTAAGGACCGTCGCGCTCACTTAGGACAAGAGAAGGCCGTGGGTAATTCATTGCTTATCCGCGTTTCTTTTGTGGTGTCTAAGGCAAGTGTGTCGAAGGCTAGTGGTTACTTAATTAGGCCCACTACTTATGTAGTGGAGAACCTCCCACTTACCTGACACTTACCTGGCCACAGGAGAGACAAAGAGGCAGTGGAGGATTTATCCAGCGACTTGTCTTTTGGCAGTTCGGTGCGGTCTAGAGATTTGACCTAGGTGACCCCTAGAATTAGGGTTTTGCTTGTTGCATTTGTTGTGATCACATCATATTTTCAAAAATCCGTATCATTTTTCAAAGCAAACACCGCATTCATTCATTTCCCCTAATTATATGTCACGCTGCCACTTGTACTAACCCTTTTTAGTGCAAGATAGGCTGGACACGTGATTCTAGTGCCCGTTTAGTCCGCGTACCCCCGATCGACTCCGAAGTCGGTATTTCTCCATTTACTTCTTCTTTACCCACCACCACACCCACATCGATGGATCCGTCTCTATCGAATTTCTTAGCACTAATCTGCCGCCGTCCGTTGGTGCGCAGAATCCACCCCGCATCTCTCTCTAAGAGAGGTGCTATCCTTTACGAGGTCCTCTTTCGACCTACTTATCCATTCCACCAGCCAACGAGGATAATTTTGAGATTAAAACCCAATACATCAACCTTTTACCCAAATTCCACTGTCTCGAGACTGAAGACGCATATGTTTTTATCACCAAATTTGAAAACGTATGCGCAATGATGGGTACGTCACAACTTTCAGTGGATGCTATGCGTCTACGTCTTCTTCCATTTATTTTGTGCGATATAGCCGATAAGTGGCTATATAACACTACCGCACATTCCATTACGAACTGGGAAGAATTCATTGCGGCATTCCTTAAGAAATTCTACCATATGCATAAGACAGCTCGAATCCGTAGCAAACTAAATCAATTCACCCAGCTTCCGACTGAACCATTTTCAAAATGCTTTGAACGATTGAAGGATCTTTTGGTTCAATGTCCTCATCACGGCATCCCGAGATGGGATCTTTGCCGAATCATATATGAGGGCATTAACTCAAACACTAAACAGAACCTTGAAAACATGTGTCATGGCACCTTTATGACCAAGGATGATGGGGAAGCTTGGAAATTTTTAGAAGAGTTCGCTGAAAAATCCTTACAGTGGGAGAGTGGAACCCAATCATCGACTAGGGGTGGCGTACACCAAATTGATGTGTCCATAGGTGCTCGAGCTGAGATGGCAACAATGCAAAAGAAGCTCGAAGCTATGGAACACAAATTTTCAGCAGCCTCCCTAAACCGAATGTCGCTCCCCAAAACTGTATGTGGGTGTTGTTCTGATCCTTCACACTTAACGGAAGAATGTCCATTAAACTCTCCTTTTCAAGGTCACGAGCATACAAATGCCGCATTTCAAAGACCTAGAAACGATCCATATTCTTCCACGTACAATCAGGGTTGGAGGAATCACCCAAATTTTTCTTGGAACCAACAACAACAATCTCAATACACGGTTCCAAGCCAAAATAATTTCCAAAGGGCTCTTCCACCACAACAACAACCACATCAACTCACTCAGCACCCCTACCAGTCACAAAATTTTCAAAACAAGGTCAACACTCTTGCACCGTCTAATCCTATGCAGATGACCTGTTCTGACGAATTCTCTCAATTTACTCAAACCATGAACTCACTCTTTTCAAATTTCATAGAGGTGTCGGCAGAGGTTAGATCTTCCGTCAGTGAGATAAAGAAAAACTCAGCGTCCCAAGCTAAGAGTATCAGATCGATGGAAGCTGAAATTGCATGACTTAAAGCCGAAATGAGTGCGAGAGAAAAAGGGAAACTTCCGTCTCAACCCCTACCGAATCCTGGGCATTACAATGTAAATGCCGTCACAACGTTGAGATCAGGAAGAGTGCTGAATAACCATGTTGGGGAAGGAATTGATGATATTGAAAATCCTATCAATAAAACCCCGGCTGAGACCTTTCCTCACACACACACTTCTACTTCTGATCCTTGTTCTTTTACCCCACCGCCTTCTCGCTAGCCTATTCTCCATTTCCCACTAGGCTCGACACCTCAGTATAGCTCTTCTAGTTCTCCACAGACGATCCCCACTCCTTTTTTGGGATCACGTCTTCCCCCACTTCCTTCTCCTATGATGGACCCAGTGCTTATTGCTAAAGCTCCTTACCCGAATCGGTTAAGGGGTAACAAATCGAGTCCACATATGGAGAAAATTATGGAAATGTTCAAGCAGGTTAACATCAACATCCCTCTCGTAGATGCTATTGAACAAGTCCCCGCTTATGCGAAAATTCTTAAGGACTTGTGCACTAGGAAGAGGAAGACTCAAGTGCCGAAGAAGGTCTTCATGTCTAATAATATTAGCACTGCTTTTATCCCACAGCTACCAAAGAAATGTAAGGACCCAGGATGTCCAACGATATCGATTTCTATTGGGGGTAAAAACATAAATCGTTCTCTTTTAGACCTTGGCGCAAGTGTTAACCTACTTCCATATTCTGTCTATAAGCAGCTAGGGATTGGAGAGTTGAAACCAGCTCACTGCACTCTCCAAATGGCAGACCGTTCAATCACCAAACCTAGGGGTGAACTAGAGTATGTGTTAATAAAGGTCGGGGAATTTGTATTCCCTGTAGACTTCATTGTACTTGATACACAACCTGTAGCAAACCCCCGGAGCCAAATTCCGGTGATTTTGGGTCGACCATTCCTTGCTACTTCCAATGCTGTTATTAACTGTAGAAATGGTTCAATGAACTTATCCTTTGGAAATATGACCATTGAACTAAACATCTACAAAGTTGGAAGTCAGCCATCAGAACCCTCTGCTCATATTCTTGATGTGTGCTCTGTCCACGAGATTGCTCCCGAAAGTTGCGGAGTTGAGGAACTTTGCTTTAAAGATCTCGACGACACTACCACATCACTGTTTGATCTTGCACATGATCTTAGTGAGGACACATTTCCTACACTTGAGTCCGACACTCATGACTTATCACTACCCGAGTCTGTATCTTTTACAGGCCATGAGCTTCTTTTTGACTTCGAAAATCACTCGATGATCCTACCTTCTATTATTTCTCCGCCAACATTAGATCTCAAAATTTTACCTTCTTATCTTAAATATGCTTATTTAGGTGAGAATGAGTCCTTACCGGTTATCATATCCGCTTCTCTAGCATCAGAGCAAGAGAATGCACTTTTATCGGTATTGAGATCTAATAGGGAGGCGTTTGGTTGGACTATGGCGGACATCAAAGGGATTAGTCCCTTGATTGTAGAACATCATATACATGTGATGGATGATTCCGGACCAACCCGAGAACCACAGAGACGGTTAAATCCCGTCATGAAGGAAGCGGTGATGAAAGAGATCGTCAAATGCCTTGATAATGGTATTATATACCCAAACTCCGATAGCCAATGGGTGAGTCCTATACATGTCATCCCTAAGAAATCCGGCATCACTGTTATTACCAATGAGGCAAATGAGTTGATTCAGACACGCGCCCAAACTGGGTGGCGTGTATGTATTGATTACAGAAAACTCAATGCCGCTACAAGGAAAGACCACTTTCCTCTACCTTTCATTGATCAGATGCTGGAACGCTTAGCTGGACGTGAGTATTATTGCTTTATGGACGGATACTCTGGCTATAATCAGGTCCCCGTAGCCAAAAAGGATTAAGATAAAACCACTTTTACTTGTCCTTTTGGTACCTTTGCTTATAGACGCATGCCCTTTGGGTTATGCAATGCTCCCGCTACCTTTCAGCGGTGTATGATGGGGATATTCTCTGACCTGGTCGAGAATTTTTGGAGATTTTTATGGAAGATTTCTCGATTTTTGGAGACTCTTTTTCTGATTGCATATCGAATCTTGACGCAGTTCTTACTCGTTACAAAGAGAAGAACTTAACCTTGAATTGGGAAAAATGCCATTTCATGGTCCAAAAGGGAATTGTGCTTGGACATGTTATTTCACAGAAAGGCAATGAGGTTGACAGAGCTAAGATAGATGTCATTCAAAACCTTCCTCATCCTAAAAGCGTCAAGGACATTCGATCATTTCTTGGCCATGCGGGTTTTTATAGGAGATTCATTAAGGATTTTAGCAAAATTGCTAGACCCTTAACTCTTCTCTTGGCCAAGGATACGACCTTCCACTTTGACTTGGATTGTGAGGCATCATTCGACTCACTCAAACACTCCCTCACTACAGCCCCCATTCTAGCGTCTCCAAATTGGGACTACCCCTTTGAGTTGATGTGTGATGCATCTGATTTTGCAGTTGGTGCAGTCTTAGGACAGCACATTGAAAAGATGCCACACGTGATCTATTATGCGAGTAAGACCCTGAATGATGCTCAAATCAACTACACAACTACCGAGAATGAACTTTTGGTAGTTGTATTTGCATTAGAAAAATTCTGGCCTTACTTGATTGGCTCACCTATAGTTGTGTACACTGACCATTCCGCTTTTAAACATCTTCTGGCGAAGAAGGATGCAAAAGTTTGGCTTATACGTTGGATCCTTCTATTACAAGAATTTGATCTTGTGATCAAAGATAAGAAAGGATGTGAAAATGTTGTAGCCGACCATCTTTCACGCATCTCTTCTTTCCCTGTGACCCTGTCGATCAATGATTCGTTTCCAGACGAACAACTGTTGAGCGTATCCAATGAACCTTGGTTCAGAGATATTGTGAACTATCTTGTCATGGGACTAATACCCAGCGATTGGTCAAAACAGGACAAATACCATTTTCTATCCCAAGTAAAACACTTTTACTGGGAAAATTCATATCTATTTAAGTATTGTCCTGATCAGATCATTCGCCGGTGTGTCCCGAAAGAAGAGTTCAAGAGTGTTCTTTCTTTTTGTCATGATCAGGCTTGCGGGGGTCACTTCGGTCCTGAAAAGACGGCGGAGAATGTTTTGCAATGCGGATTTTATTGGCCGACCTTGTTCAAGGACGCATTTTATCATTGCAAAACCTGTAGATAGTGTCAGTACACGGGTAGAATTTCTCGGAGAAATGAAATGCCTCAGCAACCCATCTTAGTGGTTGAAATTTTCGATGTTTGGGGCATTGACTTTATGGGTCTCTTTCCCAACTCCTTTGGGAATTTGTACATACTGCTGGCGGTTGATTACGTCTTGAAGTGGGTTGAAGCCATTCCATGTCGCACTAATGGCAAGAAGGTTGTCATTAACATCTTAAAAGAAAATATCTTTTCGCGATTTGGACACCCACGCGGTATCATTAGCGATAACGGGACACATTTCTGCAACAGGTCTTTCGAGACTCTGATGCGGAAATACGCAATCAACCACAGACTTTCTACACCCTATCATCCCCAAACGAGCGGGCAGGCTGAGATTTCAAATAGACAGATCAAACAAATCTTGGATAAGACTGTTGCTAAGAATACAAAAGATTGGTCGACCAAACTGACGGATGCTCTTTTGGCATTCCGAACTGCATTTAAAACCGACCTAGGGATGTCTCCATATAGGATAGTGTTTGGGAAGGCATGTCACTTACCTGGCGAGATTGAGCATAAAGCATTGTGGGCTATTAAGGAAATCAACTTTGACCTAAACCAAGCTTGAAACTTTCGGAAGCTGCAATTAAATGAGATAAGCGAACTCCGCGATGAAGCATATAATAACGCTGTAATCGTAAAGAATAGGACCAAGGTTTTTCACGATAAAAACATTTTGAGGAAAACATTTTCACCTGGTCAGCATGTCCTTCTTTATGATTCACGACTACACCTTCACGCGGGTAAGCTTCGATCTTGGTGGAAGGGACCTTTTATTGTGCGGTCTGTATACCCGCACGGGGCAGTAGAAGTAGAAAATGTTAAAAATGACACATTTTTCAAAGTGAATGGACATAGACTAAAGCCGTATTTTTCCACTGACCCCACGGAGGAGATCCTGTTCTTACAGGAGCCATTTTATCTTGATTAAAATTCCTCTGTCTCACCTTCATGTCCTGTATATCACTGCATCATCTTTTGAATGGAGGAGAGTGAAAAGAATAAGTTTGGGGGAGGATCTTCACTTATATATTTTGTCCCCACTAATAAATTCCTCCCAGGCTTACAGGTTTTTGTAGATATAGCGGTTGGCAATAGTGGGGACACTGTTGAAAACATGTTTGGGGGAGGTTTGTGCTTATTTTTGCATCATTTGCATATCATTTGCATAAGCACAAAACATTTCTTTAAAAATCCTATAAAAAATTTTCAAAATTTTCAAAACCCATAAAAATTTAAAAATTTTCAAAATATAAAAATATTTAATATTTAACATTTTTTGTACATAAATAAAATAATAAAAGATTAGATAGTGAAAAAATTACATCCATGAGATTGGAAAATTTAAGATAACCAAGAATATTAGAAGTTTTCTTATACGAACTAGTAATAAGTAGTTATGAGCCGTTGTCCCAAGGGTAAGTAAGATGAAGGAAGTCACTAATCTGAGGATAAAAATAAGTCTGAAAAATAGTTTCTATTCTGAAAGCCAAACATTTTGAACGTTGATACCATGCTATTCGCACTTACACACGTCTTGAAACTCGGGATAGTAGAGGATACCTTGAAATGCTCGTCTTAAAGCCGATGTATGAGGGAAAAAAAGGAAGAAAATATAAAATGGTGAGATAAATGGACACTGGTTTTGTTATCGCCAAGGCAGCAATAAAAAAATCTAGCGAGGGTGCCTCTTCACCTAGTGCCCTAAGGCCAACTGGTCTAGGAGTCACTGCTAAGCCTTAGGTGGTGCAAGACGAGTAAAATACACCAAATAAGCAAGCACATGAGTAATCGGTCGGTTAGTACCTCAAGAAGTATTAACTGTCGCATGAAAGTGTGTGAGCAATCTCATCTAAATATTCATTAATTAAAAAGTACTGAGGCTGATGGGCAAGAATATGATAGCTTCAATTGAATTCTCCGGGTGTAGGGATTTCTTTACACACACGCAGGGTTATATGAACGATGTTTGAAAAAAAGATAGGAATGAAGAATAAGATGATGTTTTATTGAGGGAGGACGTGATTTCTGACATCTTTTCATGACTATTAAGATAGGGCTCATGACAACCGAAAAGCTAGCTTAGTTGGAAACCCTAATTTTCAAAGTTTTTCTTTTACAATTCTTTTTTCTTTAAATGTAATATTCATGATATTCCTTTTATTATTGGATTTTGTGGGTGTAATCCGCTGAAAACCATCAGGAGACAACACTCCTCCTACTAGGGACACCTAGAGGTTTAAAGGCTTGTTGCACGTGCTCAGTGCAATCGTGATGCCTACGAAAGTGTGCTAATTAGTTTTTCTCTTTCTTTATTTTCTCATTCTCTTTTGAATAAAACAGTTCGCTCGAGATGATCGAAAATAAGTTTGGAGGAATTTGATCAGTCGAAAATACTGCATTTTTAACACGGCAATTTTCCTATCATTTGCACTCATCTAGAAGTGTTCGGTATTCATATTGCACCTATTAGCAAAACATCTCTTAAATACCAGATTGCATGTGTTAGACTTTAAAACAGGCACTTTAAGGGAAATTGACTGTATTTCATGGCATCGCATCATTCTTTTGTAGCGCAACTTGTGTTTCGAAGTCTATACAGGAAATTCCAAGAGAACGACCAAATTTGTGAAACAAGTGCTGTTAAAAAGACGCCAACTCAAGGACTTGATATCTGGTAGTGCTCTAGAAGGAATTATGAGATTAATTATATCAGGAAAATACCAGGAAGAAATAAGAAAGCAGTACAGGATAGTGTGCACAGAGATGAGCTCACATGACCCCGGATCCGCGGCCTGAGCAGGCACGTGCCGCGGATCCGCGGTGGAGTTGCCACATCAGCAGAAGAATTTTAGTGCATTATTCTTCCCTCAAGTCCAGAACTTCATTAAGCCTCTGTAAATTCCAGAAGGCTCCTGAACATTCTGCCAGATCGGCAAAGGGTTCCTTGTACAAGCTAAACATTCCTAGCTTCCAAAACAAGCTTCACCCTAACTACCTTAAGAACCTAGAACCTTCTCCCTAACCTCCTAGCTTAAGGTGGAAGCTAAACCCTAACTAACTAGTTCTAGAGGCTTCTACCTAACTAACTAGCTTACAAGGAAAGCTAACATAATCCACGCTTCTTAAGGAAGCTACTCATTCCTAAACCTATAAAAAGGACCCTAGGCCTCACTAGAAAAGGTTGTTCAACAATTCTCCCCACAAGTTGAGTGACAAAACTTGCCACCTCCAAACCCTAACCCTAATCCAATCAAGAAACAACAAGTTCAAGATCCTTTGAGTACTAGCAAAGCGAGCCTTCAACCATCCTTTAGAAGCGAAGCCGGTCTTCATCGGAGCATAAGATCCAAGCCGATCCGCGACTCAAGGAGCCGATGCAATGCTTGATTCGACCATCTTGTTCCTTCTCAAATTCTTGTAGTCTTGAGCAATGTGTAACAAATTGTGGAATAAATAAAGGTGACGATTCTTTTAACTTGCGTATATTTCAATTCAAGCATTATGATTCAACTTCAATTCTTGAATGTATTCTTTGTGATGATGCTTGAATAAAACTCCGCTCGTGGACGAGTCGAAACGATCGGTAGAATGATGATGTTGATGAATCTTTAAACGTTTTCTTAAGTCCTATAACAATTGTAAATTCTTGAAAATTGAATGATCGATGATCTAGATCGATGCGAAATGCATTCTTGATTCTTTTCGCACGGATCTAGAGATCAACGATCAATCATTCGATTTCCTAAAAGCTATCTTGTGAATGTGATTCATCGAAAGGACAAAGGATAGGATGAGGAAACCCTAATTCTTCGCAAGATCCTTAATCCTCGATAAATCTACATCGATTTAGCATCAATTCGTTAATGGATAAGAAAAGGTAATTTCTAGTCTTCTTCACATCTACGATCTAATCGACTCCTACGAGCTTTACATCAAATCTTGAAACTTAAATCGATTGGAATTATATCAATTCTTGATTCTTGATGTTTAATGCTTTCTTGATTCTTGATTAGATCTAGTTAATTCATGAAATTCATGGATAAAAATCTTGAATCATTTTGCTTTTCTTTTCTATTAAATTTTCATTTCAAACAAAACAAAATACGAACGAATCGCACAATCCCTGTTGACGATCCGCAGTTACCAACGCGCTACAAACCGATACCGTTATTGATTGCGGTCAAATATTTTTGGTTGTGATTTCTACTCAATTTTCTAAATACCGACACAATGAGAGAAAATAAGATCAATCAGATAGTTAGAAGTGATATGATACGACTAGCATGTGATGACGGAACATGAGGATGATATTTGATGATATTGCCGTTTAGGGTACTATAGGACTAGATAGTCGACGTAGGTGTGTCATCCGAACCATACCTATTTCCAAACTGAAGAATCGTATGCATCTTTTAAACGGATAACTTGAGGGACGTTACGGATTTTCAAATGAAATCTTCTCTTTAAAAAACACCGTAGCCCCTAGTTTCAAAACTACGAATCGCATCTTTCAAGAACTGTTTCTATGGTTCGGATGTGTATGTTAGATTAGATACTTATGCTTATAGTAAAGGTAGAATGTATTTGTAAATTAACTTAATGAGGGATATAAATGCGATGAAAAGGATATATGACGCGATATGATTATTTGGTGTTTTGTTGGTATACGGATGCGAGTCGATTGAGATGATTTATACCTTGCCGGTCCCCTGATATGAGATTATTGCGGATGTGACCTGGGACATAGGTATATAGAGATATTTATACGTGTTTGCTCAGTCGAAAATATTGCATTTTTAACACATCAATTTCCCTACTATTTGCAATCATCTAAAGGTGTTCGGTAAGAATATAGCACATATTAGCAAATTGTCAGTAAAATACCAAATAACTTGTGTTATACATTATAACCGGCATTTTGAGGGAAATTGAGTGTTTATTATTGCACGGATGATCTTTTGTATATCGCAACACTTGTCTCGAGATTGTTGCAGGAAATTCCAGGAAAAGAGCCAAAACTGCTGATAAAAATACGCCAAGTCCAAGACTTGAAATCTGGAAGTGAAAAAGAAATATTTATAAGATTCCATACATCAATAAACAGTACTAAAGCCACCACAAGAATTACTATGAAATTTCCATGCACCAAGCCTTCCAAAGGGCCGCGGATCCGCGGCCGTAGGGGCCTAATGGTGGCAGATCCGCGGCCATGGTGACTCGTCATAGGCAGCAATTTCTTGCAGGCTTCTCCATTCAAATGTCAAACTTCTTCAACATACTTCATTCTCCAGATATCTCCAGAAGCTTCTGTCCTGACAGCCAAGCTTCTTGTACAAGCTAAACACTATAAAGCTTCTCAAAGAAGCTAGCTAACTACCTAAATCTAGAAGCTTCCTTCATAACTACCAAGATTGCAAGAAAAGCTAACCCTAGCTTAGCTTCTAAAGGAAGCTAATCCTAATCAAGCTTCTAGGGGATGCTAAGGAGAAGGCTATACAAGGGGACCCAAGGGCATCATTGTAGGTTGTTGAAGGGTTGTTGAAAATTGAGCCAAAATCCCACAAGTTGAGTGACACAACATGTGCATCTAAACCCTAACCCTAATCCAATTCCAAAAGCCAATTCAAGATCTCCGAGTACCAAATCAAGCAAGAAGCTATCAAGCCTTTTTGCAGTGACGCCGATCTTCATCCGAGCAAGTGATCCAAGACGATCCGCGACTTACGGAGACGATGCGAAGCTAATTCGACGATCGAGTTTTTTCCTCAATTCTTGTAGTTCTTGAGCAAATTGTAACGAAATTGTTGAATAAAGAAAGGTGAAAACTCTCAATCTTGCTTTTCTTTATATTTTAGCATTATGATGAGATCTCAATTCTTGATTATGTTCTTTGTCATGATGTTTGAGTAAAAACTCCGCTCGTGGAGGAATCAGAAAAATTGATAGATGATGATGATTAAATTGATGAACGATTCTTAAGTCCTATGAGTTTTGTAAACTCTAGTAATTTGAATCATCGACAACCTAGTTTCGAGCGAGATGCTTTCTTGAATGTTTTCACTCTTAATTAGATATCAACGATCGATGATTGAATTTCCTAGAGGTTAGTATTTGAATGATAATCAATGAAAGGACAATGGATGATGATGAAGAAACCCTAGTTTCTTCGATAGATCCTTAAAACTCGTTGATCGTCATCGATCTAGCAACAAATCATCAATGGATAAGAATATGTAATCACATGTTTTCATCCTTACTATCGATTCGATCGATTCCTACGAGCCTCCTTACAAATCTTGATAACTAATTCAAATTGGACGATTCTTGATTCTTGATTCATGATCTATAGTATTTCTTGATATTAGATCTAGTTTTTGATAATTCTTGAAAATCAATTTCATAAATCTTGAATCAAATTTTCTTTTCTTTTCTTCTTTAATTTTCGACTCAAATAAAACAAATACGATCAAATCTCACTTTCCTTGTGGACGATCCGCACTCGCTAACGGACCTACAATTGACACCGTTATTGATTGCGGTTTACAAATTTCTTTGGTTGTGATCTTTACACTTTTCTATATACACACCGAGATTCACGCAAACAAATGGCGCCGTTGCCGGGGATCGAGTGGTATTTTGTTCGCTTTTTTTATTTGAGTTGAAAAAAATTATTATTCCATCAAAAAAAATTTTAGATCAAATTTGCATCAAGTGCTTAACGATTAGTTGTGAATTTTTTTGGCGAGGGAATCTGGAATCTGTGGAGCGAGAGGAAAAATTTTCAGAGCATCTTAGAGAGTTCAGTGAGTGAACAGGAACAGTTCCTGAAAGTTTTATGCAGGGATCTCGTCATCAGACCGCTGAACCGCGACCGTAGAGCACATATCGCGGCGGAACCGCGGCGTTCCTAGGGCTTCGCTGCACTAAAATTTTTAGGTGAATTTCTGACTTTCTTATCTCCCCCCTTCTCTGCGCCATTGACCAATTTCTGTAGGATTCTTTGCAAAAATTCGCAGCGCTGCAAAAAGAAAAATTGTTGCGTGTTTTGATCTTGGTTGTTTGGATATTTTAATACGGAAATTAAGGGGCAAAGACCAAATTCAGATTAAGTGGGGATTTCATTACCCTTCCTAAGCCCTAAAAATCACAAAATTGCATCCGCATTACCCTCATTAATTAAAAGAAATCTAGACAAGACTCTAAGGACCGTCGTGCTCACTTAGGACAGAAGGAGGTCGTGGGTAATCTATTGCTTATCCGTGTTTCTTTTGTGGTGTCTAAGGCAAGTGTGTCTAAGGCAAGTGGTTACTTAATTATGCCCACTACTTACGTAGTGGAGAACCTCCCACTTACCTGGCCACAGGAGGGACAAAGAGGCAGTAGATGATCTATCTTGCGACTTGTCTTCTGGGAGTCTAGGAGCGGTCTAGAAACTTGACCTAGGTGACCACTAGATTTAGGGTTGCTTGTGCATTTTTGTGATTTGAATTTTTCAAAAATCCGTACTTTTTCAAAACAAACACCAACTCATCTATTCCATAATTATCATAACGCTGCCACTTGTGCTAAACCATTTAGTGCATGCTCGGTTGGACACGGTATTCTAGTGTCCGTCTTGTCCGCGTTCCTCCTATCGACTCCAAAGTCGGTATTTCTACGTCTACTTTTTCTTTACCCACCACCACACCCACTTCGATGGACGGTTCTCCATCGAACTTCTTTAACACGACTCTGCCATCGTCCGCAGGTGCTCAGAATCCACCCCGCATCTCTCTCCAAGAGAGATGCTATCCTATGCGAGGTCCTCTTTTGTAACGTTTCAGAAATCGTTTTGTGATTTTTTCCGTTTTAGGGCAAAATTGTCGGTATTTTCCGTTTTAACCCGATTTCGATCAAACGTCCGTATAAGCTTGCCGGCACCTTTTTTTTTAGCTAAAATAAAGCATGTGCGCGAACTTTAGGGGTATTTGGGAGGTTTTGGTTCAGATAGAATTTTTCCCAAATAAAATATTATTTTAAGCGGTATTTGGTGCACGTAAATCGGGAAATTTCTTCTCTTGAAAATAATATATTTTTTGTCACTAAAATATTTTGGAAACTTCTTTTTAAATATATAGATATTTTTTGGAGTGCAAAAGGTTTTATTTTAAAAATAAAAGAAAATGTGTAAAGGTGGCAAAGTGCATTTATTAAGCATTTATTACTCTTTTTCCTAGCAATTTCTTCACAAAAAATCACAAAAATACCCCTCTCACCCTCTTGGCCGGCCCTTCCCTTCCCCTTGCTGCCCTCAATCATTCCCACTCTTTTTCAACTCATTTTTGCATCAAATAAATCATGAAAAATCCAAATAAAATCACAAAAACTCAAATATATTCATTTTCCTTCTTTCTTCTTCACAAAAGTAGCTTGGATCTTCATTCAAAACATCATTTTTGAGAAAAAGATGACGAGTTTGGTTTCTTGGTTTTGATCTTTTGTGGAGGTATAAAACCCTAACCCTAATCCTTTTTGTTGTTTCTAAATTTCTAATTAGCATATTAATTGTTTATTTAAGCTTTTAATTTCATGTTTGAAATTCAAGACTTGATTTTTATGATAATCTAGTTAGGGTAAAACTTGATTTATGTGTTTAATGTTTATTTGAAGTGTTAATTTGTGTTTTGGAGAAGATTAACCTAGTAGAAAATGTTAATTTTTGCTAATGAACACTTTGTTTAATTATGCAAATATGCTTACTAGGTTTTTGCTAAAATTTATTTAGCAAGTGTTAAAAATATAGAATTAGTTTAGATAGCTTAGTTAAGCTATTTTAAGGTGTTTGTAATCGCTAGATGTGCATTAGCTTGAAACTAGTGCGAAATATTGCGATAGGTTGCTTACTAGATTTCAGGGTTTTTCCGACGTGGGTTCGATTGGTCGTTGCGGGGTTATATCTATTTTATTCCCCGTAATTGTTTATGTTGTGTTGCGCGATCGGGACGATCGGGGTCTAGAATTAGTGTTTTGTAGTTTAGCGACCCCAATTATGGTTTTTGGCCGATGTCGTGCACTATAGATGCGCTAAGCGCGCAATGTAATTTTCAGGTAGTTATTCTTGCGTTTCGATGTCTTTTCGTCGATGTAGGATTTTTGCTTATGTGATGTGTTTGTGAAATTTTAGGTTCGCAAGCGGGGACTTCGGACGCTACGACAAGGGAAAACAGGTGGTAGGCTTCACTTAACCAGGAGCGTTGGTGAGTAGATTTAACATCTACAAGGGAATCGCCCGCATGGCGTTATGCGTCTGGGCTAGAGATGTTTTTTCTGTCGCATATTCTATGTCATATTTAGAATTGCGCATTTACCCTATTACTTAGATATTGTTGTGCTTGAACTAGTATCCTTAGAACACTATACATATTATTGACGATTCATGTTGCACGAGCACTGAATGTATGCTACACACACCGTCAATAATTGCCAAGTCACGCATAACCCACTTATAGATATAATATTGCTTGGTTAGGGACATTGAGATTTTGATTCATATTTCTTTACGCATTGACTTATATCATACCTGTATACCTACATGCTTCCACATATGTTCTGACATACTTACATGCTAGTTACCTGTATACCTATAGAGTATTGTACCATTAGTGATAGGTACATGCACACTTTACGACATAGCTACAGGTATACCTTGCACACCTATTTCGCTTATAACCAGGGGGTATACTACATCATTTACTTATAGGTAGATACATATATCTTTCTATACCTTTATGTTGCAGATATATCTGGTTATAGCTACATGTTTACCTTTACTTGATGTTATTTTAGAATTGGAGAGATTAGGAACCGCATGATATTGTATTAACTTGTTACAGTTAATTGCTGCTTTTCTTTTATATGCTCACATTTCAGATTTATGATGCGTATATTATATTCATGGATTTTCGCATTGAGATATGGATTTTTTCATGATGTTTTCTGGATTTGGGGACCGTGGAAGTTCATGAAATTATGCATTATTTGAAAAATCCGGTTTCCCTTAATATGATATTTCAGCAGCCACCATGAGATTTATCGGTTCGGATATATATACCCCACGCGAGGAACGGATGGGTCCGTGTGCGGGTACATGGTGGGGCCCGGAGGTACCCCGGGACAAGAGTCGTAGAGTAGACGATGAGTTAGTGGGGGAACCATACCATTCGGTGACGTTACCAATGACTCAGCGGTTATCTTGGGGATACCGACGGGAGTCATGTACGTATAGATACGTCGAGAGGCGAGGGTCAGAGCTAGGCACTCGAGCTTTCGGGATAGCGTATGATACGTACCTATCAGGGTGCCAGTCGTGGTGACAGCACCTGATAGACCTGCATTTCTGTGTCGATGCTTGACACATTGGTTTCATGATATTTCTTTTTACTCCTTTGTATATATAACATGGGTTTAGGCCGCTGTTATATATGCCCTTACACCAATATTAGTGGAATGGGACCCTAATATATGTGTATTGACATTAAATTATATACATCATCATATTTATTCATACAAATATACCTAGAATTTAAGGGACTCATTGACATTGGATTTAGGACATTTGAGAATTTATTTGATATTGATTACAGGATATATGTGATATCCACTTGATATTGTACATTCGGGGTATGTGAGATATACTTGATATTGTACATACGGGATATGTGAGATCTACTTGATATTGTACATTAAGGATATGTGAGACTTACTTGATATGATAGCCAAATTGGGGGCTGATTTGAGGAAATTGGGATTTGGATTGTCTTGATGGATTTTGATCCTACCACGATGTCAGGATTCCGTGGAAATGACATATTTCATTCCATACTCTACATTTACTATTTATGCACTACTTCATGCATTAGTGTACCTGTTAGAGTACCTTCCATGACTGTTGCGTTTACATACCTTTATTCATATCATTTCATCATGTATTAGTAGTACCTGGTAGAGTACCTTTCATGACTGTTGCATTTACATACCTTTATTTATATGCATTGCTTCATGTATTAGTTGTACCTGCTAGTGTACCTTTCATGATTATTGCATTCATATGACTTTTTATTGCTATTAATTGCACATGTTAGATTCGCGCTGTACGTGCATACTCGCGATTACCTGCATATGTTATTTACTATTCACGAGTTGGCAACTCACCCCCGTTGTGCCACAGTGTTTGCAGGTGTTCCTCAGGATAGTCAGAGGCAGGCTATTATCACCCATCTTATCATCTTTTGCTACGGATACCGCATTAGCTCACAGTGTGCAGTTTGCTTAGGTTGGTTTTTTGGTTATTCGTTGTATTGTATATTCGTTGTATCCCTGTACTGTCCATCTTCTATTTTCATATTGACCTAGAGACTTGGTGAGGACGATGTTGTATATTATGTTGTGACTTGTTGTCTTTTATACAGTTTCATTTCTATCGTCTTTTATTTCTTCGCTTTGGCGTCGTATATTCGTTGTGGTGGTTGTTTTCCGCCTTTGGGCGTGTATTTGCTCCCGTTTGGAGATGCTTTACTTTTTATTTATGTTGTACTCACTTTTGGGGTTGGTTTTTATAAAGGAGGTGCTGTCGAAATTTTCAAGAAAGAAAATTAGACTTAAAGAATTTATACTTGAGATTTTTTTTAAGGGTTTAAATAATGTTTGTTATCTTTTCTTGTCTTTTAATGGTTTAGATTTCTGGGTTTTGGCTTTGTTTTACTGCGTTACACCTGTAGACGTTGCGTAGTATTAGGGCCGTCACGTGCCAATTTCGGGTCGTGACATCTTTCGACCTGTCTCACCATTCCACCAGCCAACGGGGACAATTTTGAAATAAAACCTTAATACATCAATCTTCTACCCAAATATCATGGTCTCGAGTCTGAAGACGCGTATGTCTTTATTACCAAATTTGAAAATGTATGCGCTATGATGGGTACTTCACAGCTTTCTGTGGATGCTATGCATCTACGTCTTCTCCCATTTACCTTGTACGATATAGCCGAGAAGTGACTTTGTAACACAACCGCACATTTCATTTCGAACTGGGAAGAATTCGTCGCAGCTTTCCTAAAGAAATTCTACCCCAATCATAAAACAGCTCGAGTCCGTAGCGAAATAAATCAATTTACCCAGCTTCCAAATGAACCATTCTCGAAGTGTTTTGAACGCTTCAAGGATCTGTTAGTTCAATGTCGACATCACGGAATTCCTAGATGGGATCTGTGCAGAATCATATATGAGGGCATTAATCCTTCCACAAAACAGACCCTTGAATCCATGTGTCAAGGCACTTTCATGACTAAAGATGATGGTGAAGCCTGGAGATTTTTAGAAGATTTCGCTGAAAAATCCTTACAGTAGGAGAGTGTAAATCAGTCATCGTCTAGGGGTGGCAATAACCAATCTGATGTTTCCATAGGAGTTTGAGCTGAAATGTCAGCAATGCAAAAGAAACTCAAAACTATGGAAAATAAATTTTTAGCCGCTTCCCTAAATCAGATGTCACTCTCCAAAACTGTCTGTGGATGTTGTTCTGATCCATCACATCTTACGGAAGAATTTCCATTGAATTCTCCGTTTCAAGGTCATGAGCATATCAATGCTGCTTCCCAACAAAGACCTAGGAACAATCCACTTATAATCAAGGTTGGAGGAATCACCCTAACTTTGCTTGGAACCAACCACAAAATCAAAACACGGTTCCAAATCAAAACAATTTCCAAAGGGCTCCTCCACCACAACAGCAACCACTTCAATTGAGTCAGCACCCCTACCAATCACAAAACTTTCAAAATCCGCCCAACACTTCTGCACCATATGAAAATTCTTTGCAAATGGCCGGTACTGATAATTCCTCTGCACTCGAACGAACCTTGGATACTTTCATGAAACAATCCATCCAAAGGACGACAAATATTCAATCTTCCTTCGATAATATGATGAAGATCATTGTCTCTCAAAATGAAAATATTAAATCAATGGAAGCACAAATTGCACGAATAAATGCCGAATTGAGTCCTAGAGAGAAAGGGAAACTTCCAGCTCAACCTTTACCCAATCCTGGCTATTCACATCATGTGAACGCTATCACCACGTTGAGATCTGGAAAAGTGCTTGACAATCATGTTGGTGAGGAGATTGATAAGAATGAAGAATCAATCGATGATACCCCGGCTGAGACTTTTCCTTCCACTTCTACTTCTACTTCTAACCCCAGTTCGTCTACCCCACCATTTTCTTCCGAGCCTATTCTCCGTTTTCCCCAAGGCTCGACGCCTCAGCAAACCTCTTCTAGTCCACCAAAAATGATCCCCACTCCTATTCTTAAATCGTTCTTACCCACATGATCTTCTCCAATGTTGGACCCCGATCTTATTGCTCAAGCTTCTTACCCGAATCGGTTAAGGCGAAACAGACCAAGTCCGCAAATGGAGAAGATCACGAAAATCTTTAAACAGGTTAACATCAATATCCCTCTTCTAGATGCTATCCAACAAGTCCCTTCTTATGCGAAAATTCTCAAAGACTTGTGCACTAGGAAGAGGAAGACTTAAGTGCCGAAAAAAGTTTTTATGTCAAGTACCGTTGACACGGCTTTTCCCTAACAATTACAAAAGAAATTTAAGGACCCTGGCTGTCCTACTATTTCTATTTTTATTGGGGATAAACACATTAACCGTGCTCTACTTGACCTTGGCGCAAGTGTTAACCTGCTTCCATATTCAGTCTATGAGCAACTAGGTATCGGAGTGTTAAAGCCCTCAAACATAACTCTCAAGATGGCCGACCGATCAATCACTAAACCTAGGGGTAAACTAGAGGACGTGTTGATAAAAAACGGGGAATTTGTATTCCCTGTGGACTTTATTGTACTTGATACACAGCCTGTAGCAAACCCACGGAATCAAATTTCGGTAATTCTTGGTCGCCCCTTTTGGGCCACATCCAATGCTATAATCAACTGTCGTAACGGCTCTATGACCCTATCCTTCGGGAAGATGTCAATTGAGCTGAACATTTACAAGTTGGGAAGTGTACCCTCTGAACCTACTGCTCAGGTCTGTTCTTTCGAATTAATGGATGTCGACAGCAGCGAATTTGACAATCCTCATGATACTGATCTAGACCCTTTTCATATGTTGTTGTTTGACCCAACTATGTATCATACACATACGGACTCATCCACTGAGTTGTCCGGGTCAACAACTAACACTGATTATGAACCGTTTTTGGAGTCTGAAGATCACGCCGCGCTTTTTGATGACATTATACTTCGGGGTATCGATGAGAGTTTTGAGGAAATTTTCGCTGATGAACTCGCATTTTTGAAAGACACGGGTGTTGAGATGAATTCACTCACAAACAAAGAAATTGAACCTCCACCCCTTCTTCTGGACTATAAAAAGAATGCGAGTAATCCATCACAATCACCATGTCATCTCTCCAAAACGAGACGCAAACCATCTCCTTCACACCTCTTATCTTTTCCCCACTTCTTCTTGGCTCTTTTCTTCCACCAACCGGTGCATTACACGGATAAAATCTTCGAATGGTTGGTGTTGATGTTCGGTCTTTGCATAGCTTGGCATTGACCAGTAATTTTGACCCCCTCTTATGATTTTCAAAGCTTAACATTGTTTAACTCAAGTTTGGGGAGGGGGTATAATCTGGCTCTTGAAAATAAAATCTTTACATAAATTTGTGAGCCAAAAGAATAAGTTTGGGGGAGAGTTTCACGATCATATTTATTGCCCCCGTTAATAAATTTCCTCCCATGCTTACAGGTTTTTGAGCTCTAGCAGAAGGCAACAGTGAGGACACTGTTGTAATCAAGTTTGGGGGAGGTTTGTGCTTATTTGCGCATCATTTGCATCATACTTTGCATAAGCACAAAACATATTAAAAATATAATAATAAAAAATATTTTGTACATAAATAAGATAATAAAAGATTAAATAGTGAAAAATTACATCCAAAAGATTGGAAAAATTTAAGAAAATCTAGAAAATTAGAAGTTTTCTTAAACGAAACTAGTAATAAGTTGTTATGAGCTGTTGTCCCAAGGGTTAGTAAGATGAAAAAAGTCACTAATCTGAGGATAAAAATAAGCCTGAAAAATAGTTCCTATTCTGGAAGCCAAACATTTGAATCTTGATACCCTACTATCCGCACTTACACACGTCTTGAAACTCGGGATAGTAGAGGATACCTTGAAATGCTCTTGTCTAAAAGCCAAAGTATGAAGGAAAAAAAATGAATAAAATATAAAATGGTGAAGAAAAATGAACACTGGTTTTGTTATCACCAAGGCGGCAATAAAAAAATATAGCGACGGTGCTTCATCACCTAGTGCCTTAGACCAACAGGTCTGAGAGTCACTGCTAAGCCTTAGGTTGTGCTAGACGAGGAAAATACACATAATAAGCAAGCACATGAGTAATCAGTCGGTTAGTAACTCAAGAAGTATTAACGGTCGCTTGAAAAATGTGTGAGCAATCCCATCTAAATATTCATCAAATTAAAAAGTACTGAGGTAGATGGACAAGAGTATGGTAGCTTGAATTGAATTCTCCTAGTGTAGGGATGTCTTTTACATACATGTAGGGGTATATGATCGATATTTGGAAGAAAGGTAGGAATGAAGAATAAAGACGATGTTTTATTGAGGGATGATGTGATTTCTAACATTTTTTCATGACTATTAAGATAGGGCTCATGACAACCGAAAAGCTAGTGTAGTTGGAAACTCTGATTTTCAAAGTCTTTCTTTTACAATTCTTATATTTATATGTAACTTTCACGGTCTTCCTTTTATTATGGGATTTTGTGGGTGCAATCCGCTGAAAACCCTCAGGAGACAACACCCTTCCTACTAGGGACACCTAGAGGTTTAAAGGCTTGTTGCACGTGCTCAGTGCAATCGTGTTGTCTACGAAAGTGTGCTAGTTCATTATTTTTTCCTTCTCTTTTTAATAAAACAAGTTTGCTCGAGACGACCAAAATTAAGTTTGGGGGAATTTGATCAGTCGAAAATATTGCATTTTTAACACATCAATTTCCTTACTATTTGCAATCATCTAAAGGTGTTCGGTAAGAATATAGCACATATTAGCAAATTGTCTGTAAAATACCAAACAACACATGTTATACATTATAACCGGAATTTTGAGGGAAATTGAGTGTTTATTATTGCACGCATTATCTTTTGTATATCGCAACACTTGTCTCGAGATTTTTGCAGGAAATTCCAGGAAAAGAGCAAAACTGCTAAAAGTGCTGATAAAAATACGCCAAGTCCAAGACTTGAAATCTGGCTGTGAACAAGAAAGATTTATAAGATTCCAGACATCAGGAAACGGTACTAAAGCCACCACAAGAATTACCATGAAATTTCCATGCACCAAGCCTTCCAAATGGCCGCGGATCCGCGGCCGTAGTGGCCTATTGGCGGCGGATCCGCGGCCATGGTGACTCGTCATAGGCATCAATTTCTTGCAGGCTTCTCCTTTCAAATGGAAAACTTCTTCAATAAACTTCATTCACCAAATATCTCCAGAAGCTTTTGTCCTAACAGCCAAGCTTCTTGTACAAGCTAACCACTACAAAGCTTCTCAAGGAAGCTAGCTAACTACGTAAATCTAGAATCTTCCTTCATAACTAACAAGCTTGCAAAAGAAGCTAACCCTAGCTTAGCTTCTAAAGGAAGCTAATCCTAATCAAGCTTCTAGGGGAAGCAAAGGAGAAGGCTATAAAAGGGGACCCAAGGGCATCATTCTAGGTTATTGAAGGGTTGTTGAAAATTGAGCCAAAATCCCACAAGTTGAGTGATACAACTTGTGCATCTAAACCCTAACCCTAATCCAATTCCAAAATCCAATTCAAGATCTCCGAGTACCAAATCAAGCAAGAAGCCATCAAGCCTTTTTGAAGCGACGCCGATCTTCATCCGAGCAAGTGATCCAAGACGATCTGCGACTCACGGAGACGGTGCGAAGCTAATTCGACGATCGAGTTCTTTCCTCAATTCTTGTAGTTCTTGAGCGAATTGTAACGAAATTTTTGAATAAAGATAGTGAAAACTCTCAATCTTGCTTTTCTTTATATTTGAGCATTATGATGAGATTTCAATTCTTGATTGTGTTCTTTGTCATGATGTTTGAGTAAAAACTCCGCTCGTGGAGGAATCGAGAAAATTGATAGATGATGATGATTAAATTCTTGAACGATTCTTAAGTCCTATGAGTTTTGTAAACTCTAGTAATTTGAATCATCGACAATCTAGTTTCGAGCGAGATGCTTTCTTGAATGTTTTCGCTCTTAATTAGAGATCAACGATCGATGATTGAATTTCCTAGAGGTTAGTATTTGAATGATAATCAATGAAAGGACAAGGGATGATGATGAAGAAACCCTAGTTTCTTCGATAGATCCCTATACCTCGTTGATTGTCATCGATCTAGCAACAAATCATCAATGGATAAGAATACGTAATCACAAGTCTTCATGCTCACTATCGATTCGATCGATTCCTACGAGCCTCATTACAAATCTTGATAACTAATTCAAATTGGACGATTCATGATTCTTGATTCATGATCTATAGTATTTCTTGATATTAGATCTAGTTTTTGATAATTCTTGAAAATCAATTTCATAAATCTTGAATCAAATTTTCTTTTCTTTTCTTCTTTAATTTTCGACTCAACTAAAACAAATACGATCAAATCTCACTTTCCCTGTGGACAATCCGCACTCGCTAACGAACCTACAATTGACACCGTTATTAATTGTGGTTTACAAATTTCTTTGGTTTTGATCTTTACACTTTTCTATATACAAACCGCGATTCACTCAATCAGTTGTGAATCGTGAGTGATAGCCGTACGAGACGTTAGGTCCGTACCCTCCTCGTCTTATAGGATGATAGGATCCCTGATAGCTTAATGCCGCCGTATGATAATTTTCCGTACGTGATGAGTTGACTTGATGATTGATTCATACCCTTGACTAGAGGATGCCGTACGGTGGATTATACCGTACGTGACGTTGTGTGGCTAGATGCCGATTTATAGATTCACCGACTCGGTCATGTTAGATAAGTATACCCATCAGCATTTGCATATGATTTACCTTATGTTGCTGCATTCGTATTATTCTCATTGCATTGCTTATACCAGTGCTAGTACACCTGCACCATTATCGATGATGTGTATGTTACACGTACATAGATTTGCCGGCTCACACACTTCATCATCGATAATTGCCATGTCACTACACAGTAGGGTTGCTGCATCATGACATACATATTGTACACTCATACTTGCGTACATATATCTTTGTGCATCCATGCCTACATACATACTTATTGCACATACATAGACGATGTTGCATTTGACTTTGGAGAAATTGGGAACCGTGGGTTATATTTAAAAACTGGAATCATTTTAAAAGATCGGTTTTCCTTTAATATGTCATCTTACAGTTCCATGTTGCATGATATACAGATATGCTTACATTTCTATCATATGTCGCATACATCATGCTTTATGATTTTACGCATTGAGATATGCTGTCTCATTGGATTCTGGATTTGAGAACCATGTCTATTTCAAAAGGAAGTATGTACTGTTTTAAAAACCCGGTTTCTCTTGATATGATATTTCAGTGCGCCCACCATGTGTTTTCTCGGTTCTGAGAGTGACATGTGAAACCCGATTCGAGGAGGCGGATGATTCCGTTTGCGGGTACATGGTGGATCCGGTATGGTACCCCGGGGCGAGAGAGAGATTTCGTGTGGATGACGATGAGCCTGGCAGAGGTACTACTACCTACCGGTGATTGGTTGGGCCTGGAGGATATCCGGAGGATACCGACCGGAGTCGAGAGATGATATGGGCCGATCCAGACTGACGGAGTCCATGGGCCGATCCGGACCGACTGAGCCCGAGATATGAGGATTTACGTGTCGATGATGGACACGGGTATCATGATGTTTTCGGGTGTCGATGTTGGACACCCAGGTTTCATGATTTTGATGTGTCGCGAGGGACATCGTTGATTTATATCTTCATACTTTCATGCACACTCTTTTATGATATTTACGTGCATACAGACATTGATTATATGGTTGGACGAGATCCACAGGCATGCATACATATAGGTATTGATAACATTGTTGGCACATATGATGACCCGGTCACCCTAGATAACATAGTATTACCTTTATGATACAGTTGATCTAGGAGTCGTTATTTATTCGATTTCTACTTGTTGATATTTTTCTACTCACGAGTTGGCAACTCACCCCCGTGTGCCACAGTTCTTGCAGGTTGACCGCTTGGATCAGTAGCGGCATCGCTGGCACACAGTTGCTTCGGGTGATGGCTTTGATAGGTGGGACATTTGTATCGTACCCACTCTTGTATTTATATTTCATATTGTATCTAGTCAACTCCATCAATCAAATTTAGTAATTGTATAAGTAATGAGACTTAGTGCGACTTATGGTTGCGAGACTTAGAGCGAGGGGTTTTCCGCTACTTGTGGTTTTGATGCCTTGCTTTTTTCATTATATTTTTGTGGTGAACTTCGCCGTTGGGCGTCGTATACTTATATATACTGTCTTGCGTAGTTGTTATCCGCCGTTTGGCGAAGAGCCAGCTCCCGCTTGGGGATGCTTTATTATCATTATGTATTTGTGGTTTTGGATCAAAAAATACAAAAGAGGTGCTGCCCAAATTTTTAAAAGACGAAACACGTTTTCAAACTTGTAATTTTCACTTGTGATTTTTATGTTCCTTTTCTATGCATTAAGAAAACTTGATTTCATTATACCTTTATTTCAAAATTTCACCTCCTTTATTTTCTTAAAAAGGTTTAGGTTTCTGGGTTTTCAGCTTACTTGAATTACGTTACGTCTTTAGACGTTGCGTGGTTTAAGTGCTGGTCACGAGCTAATATTTCGGGTCGTGACAATAGCACATTAGGAGTAAAATCATTATCGGAAATTTCAAGTGTTCAAATTTGCAATGAGATTGCATACCTTCTATGAGATGGTTGGATCCCGATACCCTCTGCGAGTAAGAGTTACTCCTGGGAGTGTTCTACACATGACAATTAGCCAATCAAGTCGGTGTCTAGAAAGGTGTTAACGGGGTTATGCCTATAGGAAAACGAGGTTGATTTTAATTAGGTCCGTGCGAAAGCATGGGGAATCTCCCTCAAAGTACCAACACTGACCTGGCTGAAATATTGGCGAACTTTTAAGGTGTAATTAATCCGGGCTAGTCTTACTTTTTAGGGTTTGAAAGAAGATTTGTTGAAAGCAGTGGGAGCCATCCTGATTAGATAAGATAAAAACCAGTCTAATCTTACAAGAGCATACGCTAAAGTGTTTCCTTCCCTCTCTCTCTAGGTAGAGACCATGTCAGGCCTTAATCAAGATAATAATATGGATGTATTGACCGAACCCGCTTATTATACTGAGCAGGGGAACATTGGTTCCATTTTTTCTTATAAGTGTTATAAGACTGAACGTAATATAGGGGAATATACGGATTCTCACGCCGCCCAAATGAAGAATAAGCATGTTGATGCATCTTCTTCAGGTGTGTTAGCTATCGAGAACTGTTTCTCACTTCACTCTACGTCCTGGGTATTAGATACCGGATCGGGATCCCACATATGTAATATGTTACATGGACTACGGAAAGGTAGAGAACTGGGAGAGGGTGATCATTCCATAAGAGTAGGGAATGGTGCAAATGTTGCAGCCAAAGCAGTTGGCGAATATCACCTTGTGTTACCAAATGGTAATACATTGATTGTGAACGAATGCTATTACATTCCGACCCGGATATGCAATCTTATATCAATTTCTTTATTGAGTAAAGCAGGATATAATTTTGTAGTACAGGATAATGTTATGAACATCTTCCTGAATCAAAAGTTGATTGGATCAGGCTCGTTAAATAATGGCATATACGTTCTAAATCAAACTACAATTCTTAATGTACAAAACACACACAAAAAGAAGAGTTCAGAAATGAACGAATCCTTTTTGTGGCATTATAGACTAGGTCATATCAATGCGACACAACTAGCCAAGTTACATAAGGATGGATATTTGAATCCGTTCGAATTATCATCTTATGAAACATGTTATTCAAGTCTCAAAGGCAAAATGACCAAAACTCCGTTTAGTGGACACACAGAAAGAGTTACGGAACTCTTGGGACGGATACATAGTGATGTATGCGGTCCCATGTTTACACATGCCAGGAATGGTTTCTCGTACTTCATTACATTCACTAAGAACGATCTCTCAAGATACGGACATGTGTTCCTGATGGAAACACAAGTCTGAAGCTTTTGAGAAATTCAGAGAATATAAGAACGAAGTTGAGAACCAAACGGGTAAAGTATTAAGATCCTTTGATCTGATCGGGGAGGAGAATACTTGAGTAATGAGTTCCTGGACTATTTAAAAGAGAATGGGATTCTGTCTCATCTTACTCCTCCTTATACACCACAACACAACGGTGTATCGGAGCAGAGGAATCGCACCCTATTGGATATAGTGCGCTCTATGATGAGCACTGCTGAGTTTCCTATTTCCTTCTGGAGGTATGCGCTTGAGACAGCCATACACCTATTGATTATGGTTCTTTCCAAATCAGCGCCTACCACTCCATATGAGATATGGAAGGGGAAGAGACCATCTCTTAGTTATGTTAAGATATGGGGTTGTCCGGCCTATGTTAAATGGCATAATCCGGATAAACTCGAGGCACGGTCTGTCCTGTGCAAGTTTGTAGGATATACCAAAAACTCACAAGGGTATATCTTCTACCACACTGAGGAACAAAAAGTGTTTGTTTCTCGACATGCCACCTTTTTAGAAAAGGAATTTCTTGCAAAAGAAATTACTCGCGAACATGTAGAGCTGGAAGAAGTTCCAACAGCACAAACTGCAACTGAAGATTTAATGGAACCAGAGGATTCAGTAGTACCCGACGAACCCCAGCCTCTCCACCGATCTAGTAGGGTTCCTCATCCACCTGAGAGATACTACGGTTTTCTCATTAATGGTGGGAGCAAGGATTTCATCATAGAAGATGATGACCCGACTATCTTCGAGTAAGCCATCACGAGTGGTGACTCTGTGAAATGGTTGGATGCAATGTGATCTGAGATGGAGTCCATGTACACTAACAAAGTATGGACTTTGGAAGTTGCTCCTGAAAGGGTAAAACCCATTGGGAGCAAATGGATGTTTAAGAAGAAACTTTGTGTCGATGGAAAAGTTGAGACTTTCAAAGCTAGACTTGTTGCAAAGGGTTTTCGTTAACGACCAGGTGTGGATTATGACGAAACCTTTTCTCCAGTAGCTATGCTTAAGTCCATACGGATCCTACTTGCCATTGCTGCATACCATGACTACGAAATATGGCAAATGGATGTTAAGATTGCCTTTCTAAATGGTGATTTAGAGGAGTGCGTGTACATGACTCAGCCAGAGGGCTTTGTAGACAGTGGGAGCAGCGGAAAGGTGTGCAAGCTGCTTAAATCCATCTACGGGTTAAAGCTGGCATCGCGGAGTTGGAACATCTGTTTTGATGTTGTAGTCAAAGAGTTTGACTTCATCAAGAACGTTGACGAACCTTGTATATATAAGAAGGTAGCAGAGAGTAAGGTTGTCTTCCTCGTATTGTACGTGGATGACATACTCTTTATAGGAAATGATGTTCCTATGCTGCACTCGGTCAAGTTCTTCTTATCACTTAGATTCTCAATGAAAGATCTAGGTGATGCCTCCTGCATTTTGGGAATTAGGATCTATAGAGATAGGTCTAAACGGATACTAGGATTATCCCAATCCAGGTACATTGACACCATACTAAAGAGGTTTTGTATGGAAGAATTCAAGCGTGGGAATTTACAAATGATCTCTGGACTCACTCTCTCCAAGATGTCTCCTAAGACTGATTTGGAGAGAACTCGCATGCAAGGGATACCTTATGATTCGGCAGTACGCTCTATCATGCACGAGATGCTATGTACCAGAACTGATGTAGCAAACTCACTAAGTGTAGTGAGTAGGTATCAAGCAAATCCAGGAGAAAGTCACTGGATAGCTGTGAAGAACATTCTCAAGTACTTGAGAAGGACAAGGAGATGTTCTTGGTGTATGGTAACGGAGAACTCTAGGTGGAGTCCTTTACCGATTCGAGCTTCCAAAGTGATAAGGACGACTCTAAGTCGCAATCAGGATTTGTCTTTACCCTCAATGGAGGGGCGGTTTGTTGGAAGAGTTCCAAACAAGAAACCATGGCAGACTCGACGATGGAGGCTGAATACATCGCTGCCAACGATGCTGCCAAAGAGGCTGTCTGGATGAAGAAGTTCATCACTGAACTTGGAGTGGTTCCGTCCATTGAGCATCCAATACCTTTGTATTGTGATAACAATGGAGCTGTGGCTTTGGCCAAGGAACCCAGGTCCCATCAGAGATCGAGGTATATTTTAAGGCGGTATCACCTGATCCGGGAGAGAGTTGATCGCCGTGAGATCGAGGTCAGGAGAGTTGACACGAAGGACAACACTGCGGATCCACTCTCAAACGCCATACCCCAGACAAAATTTGAGAGGCTCTTCGGGATGTTGGGTATGAGATACTACAACACCTGGCTTTAGTGCAAGTGGGAGATGATACCAGCGTAAGGTTCTCCGGCACTAGAACAAGGTTCTACAAGGCATCAAATATGCCGTATTTAAAAATTTCACGTGCCAAAAAACCTAAGCAAGGATCTTTACTAGAGAATTAGGGTTATTAATGAACAAGTAAAATACTTTACTTCTAAGAGTTAGGGATTACAACCTTTGTAGTCCGTTCTTTGGCTTCATAAGCTCCGAGTTGAGGTCCCTTCACAGCGATCATCAAGTTCCCATACTCTTGAGAGACTCCATGAAGTGAATGATGCATGCTTGCTAGTAATCTTCACAATCAAAGATGATCTACCCTGAGTAATCTCAAACCCAAACTATTATTTAACTAATGAGGTATTAGTGAAGCTAACACACTAATCTATTTGGCTAGTATAGAAGAGGATAATGAAGTAGGAATTTTGCTCTCTTTAGTTTTCTTTTTCTCACAAAAAATTCATCACAAATGAAAAGCTAGAAAGCTTTTGTGAAGAGCAAAAAGAAGATGAAGTTGTGATGAATGAATATGAATTATTGTTGAGGTTAGAAATGCAACCAAGGGTTAAGCATGTCATGCTTAACCCTTGTAGAGAGTTGACCATGGGTTAGGGTTAGGATTGAGTTAACAAAATATCTTAGAAATATCCAAAAGGGTGGACTTAGTCAAAGCTTCATGAAGCTTCTTCAAAGCTCATCCATAATTGAATTATCTAAAATAAAAAGTAAATCCTAATCTTAACCCTAATCATGGTTTGATCTCATAAACCCTGGTTGCATTTGTAACCTAACATGTTACAATATTATATATCACATATATATAATATTTTGTAACAAAAGAAAATAATACAATTATCATATATCACATATATATCAATGTATCAACAAGTGAGAAAAAGAGTCATTTAAGTGAGCTTATATTAGTTAATGTAATGTAACATATCACATATATAATTATACATTAAATTATTAAATCAACAATTGATTTAATAACCCGGCTATATTACATATAACCGACTAATATAATATGTACTTTTTTATCGAATCAACACTTGATCCGATAACTCGGCTATATCTCATATACTTGGCCATTATCACTTATCGCGAGAATAGAATACGGTATCTCATATCGTATTAATCCTACTCCGTTTCGCCTGAGCCCGGAAACCTCTGTGTAGGACTCTAAAAACTCGTCAATACGCCGACAGTAGGTGATGATCATATCAAACACCCACAAGCTGCAAGCGGTCAGCTAAACGTAATAGCCACCCAGGTATTGAGCGATCAGAAGATCAACAAGCAAGCCTGTACACACTCCTGTGAATCCAATCAGTAACACTACCGTACAGTCCGGTCTCTTCGTCTGATATGTCACATATCCAGTCTAGGGGTGGTAAACGTTAGACCCCACTAACCGATAAGTCGTGTCGATATGAGGCTTATAACGGGTCGAGAAACTACTGATAACACTTACCAGTAAATCTCCATATCAGCCCTGGCCAGGGACTTCCAGTTATGGCCAATCGAACACAGCGCAACCTCAACCCCCAATACCGGGAGAGATGAAACCCCTCTTATCGCTTATTGCCTCCATGTGATTCAGGACTGTACCCAAAAGCCTCGCTTTTGCACGTACTATTGAACATGCTAAGGTGGAAATCAAAGCACAATGGGAATCACACAAGACTCTATGACGATCTCGGGTCTACAGACTAAACTGTACCAGTGTCACCGGAGAACTGCTATCCGGCGATAGGTATAATACCATCTAGGAGCTCTCGGCGAGTCCGTTCAGTGTACCCAGTCTCCACTGAGCACCCGCACACCATCTTTGATGTCAAACACCAATAGATGTGTCATCATCCATCGCCCATCATATGGGTCAAGATGTGTATACGCTAGTCTACTTTGGAGTATCGATGCCCTGTCTCGATACACCGTCGACTTGGAACAGTTATAGGATGTACTTATGGTCTACCCTGGCCCTACTAGTATGATCTGCATCATAGTCCCAGTAGTCAAGTACATATCCTAAGGGCTTTATCAACATGTGAGAGCAAGACAGTAAACCAATACAAGTCAACATGTTAAGACAAAGTGAAACCAGATAGCATACTATCATGTCGAGCAAGAAAGTCCTCTCTATATATATTTATATCCAAGCATCTATTATAATATACATCATATGTACAACAATGGCCTATAGGGAATATACATAACTAACAAATGCAAGTTGTGGTTTTCTCGTGATATGATGTATATGGCGTCCACCATGAGTTTTCCTAATTGAGTTGGTTTTTGAGACCCGATTCAAGGAGTAGGATGAACCGTTTCGGGTACATGGTGGACCCGGTAAGGTACCCCGGGGCAAGAAGCTCGAGATGTAGACGATGAGCCTGGCAGGGGAGGACTACCTAACGGTGATATTTGGCGCGGTGGATATCCGGAGGATATCGACCGTAGTCATGAGATTGGATGTTATGGGCCGATCCGGATTGACGGAGGCTGGGATTTAAGGATTTTGTGTCGATGTTTGACACGGATTTCTGTCGATTTCATTGATGATACTCCAGTTTTTATACTAAAATCTTACTAAGATAAGAACACACCTTTCTCGTACTGATATATTCTGATTTCATTATTGATGCATTCATACATCATATATATGACATGATGCTACTTGAGGCACTGACACGAGTACTTGGTATTACACTTTTGCTTAGATTATTACCCTTGCCTCTACTAGATGTTTCAGTGTTATATTGGAGTATGTTACTGTATGACCTAGGAGATCGTTATACATGCGATTTCTCCTCGGTGATGTCTTCTACTCATGAGTTGGCAACTCACTCCCGTTGTGCCACAGTTTCATGCAGGTTTAGCCGTACAGGTTCCATAGCGGCTTCGCTAGCACACCACTTCCTTCCGGATGATTGGTTTGGTAGGTGGGTTCACTTGCATCGTGACCACCATTGTACTTTTATTTATTTCAGTTGTATATAGTTTAAAGATCCATCAACTAGACTATGTGTATTTAATAGACTTAGAAACCATAGTTTGTGTATTCTTTCGGCCCTAGAGTTGCGGTGGTGTATTATTCTTTATTCTTAGTTTTCTTGATGACGCTCAGTTTTTCTTTACTTTAATTCTGAGTTTTGATCCTTGCCTTTGGTGTTGTATATTTATTATCACAGCATGACTGTTTTCGCCAATTGGCGAAGATCTAGTTCCCGCTTGGGGATGCCTTTTATTGTTATTACTTGTACCGTTATCGGGTTAAAATTTACAAAGGAGGTGCTGCCGAATTTTTCATGACGAAATACCTTTTTAAGATAGATACAAACATTGTGTTTTCGGATACTATTATCTATGTTTTAAAAAAGAACTTGATTTCAGTAAAACCTTATTTCAAAACTGCATCTCCACTATTTTCCCTAAAAGGTTTAGATTTCTGGGCTTTTGGCTTACTTGAATTAGGTGGGGTGCTATAGGCTTGACATGATTCTGTTAGTTGTATGTATGCCCTAGAGGCCAGTATTGTACAGATGATGTATATTATATTGGATGCTTGGACATATATAGAGATGACTTTCTTGCTCGATATGATAGTATGCTATCTGGTTGCACTTTATCTTAACATGTATACTAGTCTCTTTATACTGTCTTGTAGTTACATGTTGGTAAATCCCTTAGGATGTGTACTTGACAACCTGGACTATGATGCAGATCATACTAGTGGGGACATGGTAGTCCATAGGTACATCCTTCAAGGTCCCTAGTCGTAGGTGTATCGAGACAGGGCATCGATATACCAGTGTAGACTAGCGTATACGCTTCTCGACCCATGAGATGGGCGATGGATGATCCCATATCCATTGGTGTTTGACATCAAAGATGGTATACGGGTGCTCAGTGGAGACTGGGTACACTGGACGGACTCGCCGAGAACTCCCAGTTGGTATTATACCTCACGTCAGATGGTAGTTCTCTGGTGACACTTGTGCAGGTTAGTCTGTAGACCCGAGATCGTCACAGAGTCTTGTGTGATTCCCACTATGCTTTGATATCCACCTTACCACGTCCATGAGGGCGTGCAAAACGGTGGTCTTTGGGTACAGTCCCGAATCACATGGAGGCAATGAGCAATAGGAGGGCTTTCGTCTCTCCCGGTATTGGGGGTTGATGTTGCGCTGTGCTCGATTGGCCGTAACAGGGAAGTCCCTGGCAAGGGCTGATCAGAGATTTGCTGGTAAGTGTTACCAGTAGTTTCTCGACCCGTTATGAGCCTCACATCGGCACGACTTATCGATTATTGGGGTCTGACGTTTACCACCCCTAGACTTGATATGCGACATATCAGACGAACAGACCGGACTGTACGGTAAGTGTTACTGGTTGGATTCACAGGAGTGTGAGCGGGCTAGCTCGTCGATCTTCTGATCGCTCAATACCCGGGTGGCCGTTACGTTTAGCAGACCGCTTGCGGCTTGTGGGTGATTGATATGATCATCATCTGCTACCGGCGTATTGACGAGTCTTTAGAGTCCTACACAGAGGTTTCCTGGCTCAAGCGAAACGAAATAGGAGCGCATATGAGATATGTGCTGGACTGAGAATAATGCGTGTATGTGATACCATATTACATTCTCGCGACGAATGTTTCGATTGGTTGTATACGATATAACCTAGTTATCGAATCATTGATTCGATAAATCGATACATTGGATACTAGTCGGTTATGTGCGACATGACCGGATCATTGAATCAAGTGTTGATTTAATGATTTAATGTATAATTATATATTTGATATATTACTTTGCATTAACTAGTATTGGTTCATTTTAAAAAGGATTTTCTCACTTGATATGCACATTGTATATGTGATATATTTTGTGTGCACTTGATTGTATCATGATTGATGATACACATTCACTTGGATTTGTGTAAAGACTTAAACTATGTTTATTGAATGGTTAGGGTTTCATATTTTCACTTAATTATTTATCTTTTCTTTTTTGGGAAATAGATAATAGAAAACAAAATGGTTTCTTTTATCATGAAGCTTGAGCTTTGACCAAGTGACAACTTTGTCTTCTTCTCCAAACCCTAACCACTCATATAAACTATAGTTAACTCTCTACACTTGACCATGGTTAGAAGATGATAAGTATTGAATTTATTATTCTTTTTATATAACACTTATCATATACTTTCTTCTTCTTGATCATCTTCATCAAGAAAGAAAGCTTGATTCCAACAATGGCATCTTGAGCAAAAGAGTGAGAAATCCAGTTCTAAAGTGAACCCACCTCCTATTTCATCACCCTCTACCTCTTGCCAAGTAGTATAGGGTGTTTTCTTCACAAGTTTCACAACTTGGTGAAGTTGGAGCTTGAACTTGTGTTGCCTCGACGTAGATCATCTTCGGCACGAAGCCGACGACCTTGCCCGCCCATTTCTCCGATGAAGCCGATGCTTGAGTCCGGGATTCGAGATAGACAGCGAAGGGACAACTATGTGGAGCTAAGGAAGTGGATAACCGGATCTACAAAGGTTGTAGCATCTCACTTTTAGTTAAGATGTTAACTAGTTTCCTTTTTCGCCTAAAATTCTAGTTAACGATCCGTATTAGAGTTTCTCGGCACATGTAAAATTATAAATTGGCATGGTTGATGCCTTGTGAGACCTCTTGAGAGTGCCTAGGAACCCTACAGTGGTATCTGAGCCTAGCTAGAGTCTTAGGCGAAGCGTAGACGAAGTTTGAAACCCGAACGAACCCGAAACCCTAAAATTTCAAGCTCTCTGGACTTTTTTCAAAAACTGGGTTTTTTCCATATTAAAAATGCTTAAAAAATTCAGCAGGGAATTATAAGAATTACGGTGCAAAATTTGACCAATGATACCTCAAACCTGCGGCGGTTTAGTGGCCCTCTGATGACGTCAGCCCTCCACATTTGCACAGTAATTCCTCTTTCACAGTGCTGAGTTTTATGGGAATTTTTAATATTTATTCAAGAGTTGAATTTTCTGGGGTTGTTTTGGGGATTCGATGATTCGATCGGATTATCAGATTTTGTCTATGTGGATTCCGGATAATTTTTTAATATGTTAAAAAGTTCGACCGGATATAAATACCCAACTTTTCCCCTGCCGGAAAATTTCCATGTGTTGGATTTTTCTGTGGTTTAAGGACGTTCTAAGTAGTGCAAGTAAAGCGATGGTCCCTCTAGAAGACAACAAACCTTAACTCGATTATGTGACCGTCTTGAACTGCCCTTGGAACCTTAGGGTTTAGGGCAGTACGGCGTGCCACATGTGAGGCGTTGGCTTGACCCTTCTACGGCTGGACCGTTGGTACTGAGGCATGAATTGAATGTCTTTAAACTTATTTCATCTGTTGGACGGTTTCGGGAAAACTTGGGTGTTCGAATGTTCGATCGGAAAGTTTAATATTTTCTATTTATCCGGAATGGGATACAATAATTGGAATTCACAAACAGTTATGAGATAACTGAATGAATGTTATAAATCTAGCGGTTTAGTCTCACTTGATATTGAAAAGAGTTTTCGATAATGAGACTAAAATGCGAGGTTTATAATTGTTAGGCATGTGATGTCTAAGTATTTCATTTGATTAGGCATGCGATGTCTAAAAAGGTTGTGGATTCCAATTGTTGTAGTTTTACACATTCTTTTCTGTGACCGTAAGTATAGTATGAATATCGCCGGTTTCGTTGCTATACGTCAACGACAATTGGGGTATGCATACTTACTTACGTTGATGACATGTGATGTTATGTGTTGCTGGATATGTTATATTGGATCGTCGTGTTTGAATAGCCGGGGTTTTTTATGTGAGCTGAGTGTTTTTCTTTTTCATTCATGTAAAAACTTGTATATAATATTCTTTTATTGGGACACTTCCAGGTAGCGGAAGATGTCACCGTTGATGTATATTATTTACTTTTCCGCATTTGGATAGACCCAAGGAGGGGAGCACAAGTAACCGGGTTCTAGGGTCCAGTGGGAGACCATCTCGAGGAGTCGAGTCCGGGTCTCCTAACCCTAGAATTGGTAGGGTTGCTTGCCGCTCTCGTAGGGGTCTAGGGGTGTGGGATTGGCTATTCATCACAACCGTAGAATCCGTGTTTTATACTGGCTCGTATTAAAAACACGGACGTCCTAGTATATCCAATATTTCATATGATATTTTCTGCTGCGATATCTGTGATGTGATCATGTGATGTTCTGTGATAGATACTTTATATAGTATATATGATATATTGTATAGGCGTTACTTATGTTTTACACCCACGCTAGCCCTGCCCCGCTCTGCCGTTAGTTACCTAACCTAACGGTGCACGAGGGGACATCGAGGCGAATGCGGATGGCATAAGTGTACGTCGTATTTATCTGTGATGTTTAAGTGACTTAAATGATGGGACTTCATTAATGTGATTAATGAAAGAAAAGAAACCTAAGATGTTGTAGAATCAAATTTTAAATAAAACAGGTAGCTACAGTTCTTGCTTTGCACAGCGGTTTATGTGGTATATCCTGCACCTTATTCGATGAGGAAAGGACCGAGATCCTTCACCGGGAGTTACTCCTTTAGCAATAACTGGCAGATGCTACACACTTGGTTTGTTTTTTATTGCTTCTATAGTTTCTGCTTTGCACAGTGATATATATGATATATCCCGCACCTCATTCGACGAGGAAAGGGCCGACGATCCTTTCACCGGGAGTGACCCCTTTAGCAAAACTAGAAAAGCCTCAAAATCACTCCATTTCAAAACTTCATTTGATTCTACAACGATATCAAGTTCATTACGCAATAGGTTTTCAGAAAAACCTAACGTAGCCCTCCGTCATTTCAGATAAGTACTAGTTAGTATTCGTGCTACGTTTGTTGACTATGTTAAGGCGTAGTGTGCGGTAGCTGATTGGTGCTTATCTGTATAAGAATATGATGCGATTGGATTAGGGTAGTCGTACGACTTTGTTGACTATGTTAAGGGTCGTGCGGGTGGGTTTAATTCAATCAGGAAATGACGGGTTGAACTTGACTAGCACTTATGATTTGTTGACTATGTTAAGGTCATATAGCTGATAGGGGCAAAATATTATCGGGAATTTCAAGTGTTGAAATTTGCAATGAGATTGCATACCTTCTATGAGATAGTTAGATCCCGATACCCACTGTGAGTAAAAGTTACTCCTGGGAGAGTTTTACACATTACAATTAGCCGATCAAGTAGGTGTCTAGAAAGGTGTTAACGAGGTTACGCCTCTGGGAAAACGAGGTTTACTTTAATTAGGTCCGTGCAAAAGCACGGGGAACCTCCCTCAAACTACCGACACTGGCCTGGCTGAAAGATTGACGAAGTTGTAGGGTGTAATTAATCCCCGCTAGTCTTTCCTTTTAGGGTTTGAAGGAAGATTTGATAAAAACAGTGGGAGCCATCCTGATTAGATAAGATAATAACCAATCTGATCTTGCACGAGCATACGCTAAAGTGTTTTCTTCTCTCTCTCTCCAGGTAGCGACCATGTCAGGCCCTAATCAAGATAATAATATGGATGTATTGACCGAACCCGCATGTTATACTGTGCTGGGGAACATTGGTTCCGTTCTTTCATATAAGAGTTATAGGACTGAACAGGATATAGGGGAATACCAGGATTCCCATGCCACCCGAATGAAGAAAGTACATGATGATGCATTTTCTTCGGGTGTGTTCGTTACAGAGAACTGTTTCTCCATTTGCTCTACGTCCTGGGTATTAGATACCGTGTCAGGATCCCATATATGTAATCAGTTACATGGGCTCAGGAAAGGTAGAGAACTTAGAGAAGATGATAAAGACATTAGAGTTGGAAATGGTGTAATTGTTGCAGCTAAGACTGTCGGGGAATATCACCTTGCATTACCAACTGGTAATACATTGGTTCTGAACGAATGCTATTACATGCCGAACCTGATATGCAACATTATATCGGTTTCTTTGTTGAGTAAAGAGGGATATAATTTTGTATTACAGGACAATGTTATGAACATTTTCCGTAACCAAAAGTTGGTTGGATCAGGCACGTTGTGCAATGGCATTTATCTTCTAAATCAATCAACAGTTCCGAGCATAACAAACACACACAAGAGGAAGAGTTCAGAACTGAACGAATCCTTCTTGTGGCATTGCAGACTGGGTCACATCAATGTGACCCGACTGGCTAAGTTGCATAAGGATGGATATTTGAAACCATTCGAATTTTCATCTTATGACACTTGCCAGTCATGTCTCAAAGGCAAGATGACCAAAACTTCGTTTACGGGACACGGAGAAAGAGTTACCGAACTCTTGGGACTGATACATAGTGATGTATGCGGTCCCATGTCTACACATGCCAGGGATGGTTCTTCGTATTTCATTACATTCACTGACGATCTCTCTAGATTCAGATATGTGTTCCTGATAAAACACAAATCAGAAGCTTTTGAGAAATTTAGAGAATATAAACAAGAAGTCGAGAACCAAACCGGAAAAAGTATTAAAATCCTTCGATCTGATCGAGGAGGTGAATACTTAAGCAATGAATTCCTGGACTTCCTAAAAGAGAATGGGATTCTCTCTCAGCCGACTCCTCCATATACACCACAGCACAACGGTGTATCAGAACGGAGGAACCGCACCGTATTAGATATGGTGCGCTCTATGATGAGCACAACTGAGTTACCTATTTCCTTCTGGGGATATGCGCTGGAGACAGCAACATACCTATTGAATAAAGTTCCATCTAAATTTGTACCTACCACACCATATGAGATATGGAGTGGGAAGAGACCATATTTTAAACGAGTTAAGATATGGGGTTGTCCGGCCTATGTCAAAAGGCAAAATCCAGACAAACTCGAGGCACGGTCAGTTCTTTGCAAGTTTGTGGGATATCCTAAGAATTCCCAAGGATATTTTTTCTACCATGCTGAAGAACAAAAAGTGTTTGTTTCTCAATAAGCCACCTTTTTAGAGAAGGAATTCCTTGAAAAAGAAATTAGTGGCAAAGTGGTAGAGCTGGAAGAAGTTCCAGATACACAAACCGTAACTGAAGATTTAGTGGAACCAGAAGATTCAGTATCTCCCAATGAACCTCAGCCTCTCCGCCGATCTAGTAGGGTTCCTCGCCAACCTGAGAGATACTACGGTTTTCTCATGGATGGTGGGAGCGAGGATTGCATCATGGAGGATGATGACCCAACTAGTTTCGAGCAGGCCATCACGAGTAAGGACTCAGTAAAATGGTTGGATGCTATGCGGTCCGAGATGGAATCCATGTACACCAACAAAGTATGGACTTTGGAAGTTGCTCCTGAAGGGGTAAAACCCATTGGGAGCAAGTGGATCTTCAAGAAAAAACTTGGTGTAGATGGGAAAGTGGAGACTTTCAAAGCTAGACTTGTTGCAAAAGGCTTTCGTCAAAGACCAGGTGTGGACTATAACGAAACCTTTTCTCCAGTGGCTATGCTTAAATCCATCCGGATCATGCTTGCCATCGCTGCATATCATGACTATGAAATCTGGCAAATGGATGTTAGGACCGCCTTTCTAAATGGTGATTTAGAAGAGTGCGTGTACATGACTCTGCCAGAGGGCTTCGTAGACAGTGGGAGCAGCGGGAAGGTGTGCAAGCTGCTTAAATCCATTTATGGATTAAAGCAAGCATCGCGGAGTTGGAACATCTGCTTTGACGTCGTTATCAAAGAGTTTGATTTCGTCAAAAACCCAGATGAACCTTGTATCTACAAGAAGGTAGCAGAGAGTAAGGTTGTCTTCCTCGTATCGTACGTAGACGACATACTCTTAATAGGAAATGATATTCCTATGCTGCAATCGGTCAAGCTCTTCTTATCACAAAGATTCTCAATGAAAGATCTTGGTGATGCCTCCTGCATATTGGGGATTAGGATCTATAGAGATAGATCCAAAAGGATATTGGGATTGTCCCAATCCAGGTACATTGACACCATACTAAAGAGGTTTAGTATGGAAGAATCCAAGCGTGGGAACTTGCCCACGATCTCTGGAGTCACTCTCTCCAAAGAGATGTCTCCCAAGACTGATTTGGAGAGAGCTCGCATGCAAGGGATACCCTATGCTTCGGCTGTAGGCTCTATCATGTATGCGATGCTATGTACCAGACCCGATGCAGCATACTCACTAAGTGTAGTGAGCAGGTATCAAGCTGATCCTGGAGAGAGTCACTGGACAGCTGTGAAGAGCATTCTCAAGTACTTACGAAGGACTAAAGAGATGCTCTTGGTGTATGGTAACGGAGAACTCCAAATGGAGTTCTTTACTGATTCGATCTTCCAGAGTGATAAGGACGACTCTAAGTCGCAGTCGGGATTCGTCTTTACCCTTTATGGAGGGGCGGTTAGCTGGAAGAGTTCTAAGAAGGAAACCGTGGCAGACTCGACGATGGAGGCTGAATACATCGCTGCCAACGATGCTGCCAAAGAGGCTGTCTGGATCAAGAAGTTCATTACTGAACTTGGAGTGGTTCCATCCATTGAGCATCCAATACCTTTGTATTGCGATAACAATGGAGCGGTGGCTTTGGCCAAGGAACGCAGGTCCCATCAGCGATCCAGGCATATTCTGAGGCGGTATCACCTGATCCGGGAGATAGTTGATCGCCGGGAGATCGAGGTCAGGAGGGTTGACACGAAGAACAACAAGGCGGATCCACTCACGAAGGCCATTCCCCAGATACAGTTTGAGAGACTCTTCGGGATGCTCGGTATGCGATACTATAGCAGCTGGCCCTAGTGCAAGTGGGAGATTGTTAGTTGTATGTATGCCCTAGAGGCCAGTATTGTACAGATGATGTATATTATATTGGATGCTTGGACATATATAGAGATGACTTTCTTGCTCGATATGATAGTATGCTATCTGGTTGCACTTTATCTTAACATGTATACTATTCTCTTTATACTGTCTTGTAGTTACATGTTGGTAAAGCCCTTAGGATGTGTACTTGACTACCTGGACTATGATGCAGATCATACTAGTGGGGACATGGTAGTCCATAGGTACATCCTTCAAGGTCCCTAGTTGTAGGTGTATCGAGACAGGGCATCGATATACCAGTGTAGACTAGCGTATACGCTTCTCGACCCATGAGATGGGCGATGGATGATCCCATATCCATTGGTGTTTGACATCAGAGATGGTATACGGGTGCTCAGTGGAGACTGGGTACACTGGACGGACTCGCCGAGAACTCCCAGTTGGTATTATACCTCACGTCAGATGGCAGTTCTCTGGTGACACTTGTGCAGGTTAGTCTGTAGACCCGAGATCGTCATAGAGTCTTGTGTGATTCCCACTGTGCTTTGATCTCCACCTTACCACATCCATGAGGGCGTGCATAACGGTGGTCTTTGGGTACAGTCCCGAATCACATGGAGGCAATGAGCGATAGGAGGGGTTTCGTCTCTCCCGGTATTGGGGGTTGATGTTGCGCTGTGCTCGATTGGCCGTAACAGGGAAGTCCCTGGCCAGGGCTGATCAGAGATTTGCTGGTAAGTGTTACCAGTAGTTTCTCGACCCATTATGAGCCTCACATCGGCACGACTTATCGATTATTGGGGTCTGACGTTTACCACCCCTAGACTTGATATGCGACATATCAGACGAACAGACCGGACTGTACGGTAAGTGTTACTGGTTGGATTCACAGGAGTGTGAGCGGGCTAGCTCGTCGATCTTCTGATCGCTCAATACCCGGGTGGCCGTTACGTTTAGCAGACCGCTTGCGGCTTGTGGGTGATTGATATGATCATCATCTGCTACCGGCGTATTGACGAGTCTTTAGAGTCCTACACAGAGGTTTCCTGCCCAAGCGAAACGAAATAGGAGGGCATATGAGATATGTGCGGGACCGAGAATAATGCGTGTATGTGATACCGTATTACATTCTCGCGACGAATGTTTCGATTGGTTGTATACGATATAACCTAGTTATCGAATCATTGATTCGATAAATCGATACATTGGATACTAGTCAGTTATGTGCGACATGACCGGATCATTGAATCAAGTGTTGATTTAATGATTTAATGTATAATTATATATTTGATATATTACTTTGCATTAACTAGTATTGGTTCATTTTAAAAAGGATTTTCTCACTTGATATGCACATTGTATATGTGATATATTTTGTGTGCACTTGATTGTATCATGATTGATGATACACATTCACTTGGATTTGTGTAAAGACTTAAACCATGTTTAGTGAATGGTTAGGGTTTCATATTTTCACTTAATTATTTATCTTTTATTTTTTGAGAAATAGATAATAGAAAACAAAATGGTTTCTTTTATCATGAAGCTTGTTGAAGCTTCATGTAGCTTTGACCAAGTGACCACTTTGTCTTCTTCTCCAAACCCTAACCACTCATCTAAACTATAGTTAACTCTCTACACTTGACCATGGTTAGAAGATGATAAGTATTGATTTTATTATTCTTTTTATATAACACTTATCATATACTTTCTTCTTCTTGATCATCTTCATCAAGAAAGAAAGCTTGATTCCAACAATGGCATCTTGAGCAAAAGAGTGAGAAATCCAATTCTAAAGTGAACCCACCTCCTATTTCTTCACCCTCTACCTCTTGCCAAGTACTATAGGGTGTTTTCTTCACAAGTTTCACAACTTGGTGAAGTTGGAGCTTGAACTTGTGTTGCCTCGACGTAGATCATCTTCGGCACGAAGCCGACGACCTTGCCCGCCCATTTCTCCGATGAAGCCGATGCTTGAGTCCGGGATTCGAGATGGACAGCGAAGGGACAACTATGCGGAGCTAAGGAAGTGGATAACCGGATCTACAAAGGTTGTAGCATCTCACTTTTAGTTAAGATGTTAACTAGTTTCCTTTTTCGCCTAAAATTCTAGTTAACGATCCGTATTAGAGTTTCTCGACACATGTAAAATTAGAAATTGGCATGGTTGATGCCTTGTGAGACCTCTTGAGAGTGCCTAGGAACCCTACAGATTCAAGTGTCAGTCATGAGCCTTTTCTGGGTCATGACAAAGTTGGTATCAGAGCGTTAGGTTTAACCATGGTTCGAGTCTAGGTTTGACTATGCGGAGTCTAGGGAGTATATTTATATTCGGAACCTAGGCTTGACCTTACGGAACTTAGACTTAGCCGAGGGGGTGTCAGACCCGAACTTTCGTCACGTAGGTTGACCTTGGTTGATGGAGTAGGTGACTTAAGTAGAGTGACGTACCGTGTGTAAGTTCCACGGCATACTTACGATACACTACTCCACTTATAAAGCCTTAGGATGTAGATTCTATTGCACTGTATTCTATTCGTTCTTATGATCTATCCTCATCGATATCGGATTGTGGTTTCTGTTACCACGGCTATATGAGCAGAGAGAGAGAGAAAGTTGTAGCTAGAGTTACGGTCAGCACGAGCTCGTCATGGACGAGGACTGACCAGGATGTATTCCGGTGACACGAGCGTTTCGATATATTGTTTTACTATGTTTTCTCGTTGACGCTATTGTTCGAGATCTGCACCAGATGGCCGGGGCATTGCTAGAAGCCAGCCAGATTCCGAAGATTATTATGGTACCGTCTACTCCAGGTGATCGAGGCGTTGTCTACCGTGCGGACAGATGAGCCAGCTGTTGCTGAGTTGATTAGGTATCTCCCTAGACCCTTGAAGCTAATGTAGCATGAGTTTATACATGGCGACATGATAGAAGATCGCTAGTCACTTATGGATGAATGACTAGGACATGTGGTTCATTTGGATATCCCGATGCGAAATCCCTAGATTGGCTAGCTTCACCTAGAAGTAGACCTCACACATGCATGTTATGAGTCAATCGAGACAGGACGAGTCCCCGAGAATGCAATTGGACGGATGCCTACTATAGGATATTAGGGATACTGAGTTCGTAGCTTCGGAAAGGAGACTCTAGATATGAGTGCAACCAGTTGGAGCGGAGTTCACACAGCTACGAAGAGATAATTCTGAATTGGTCCACATTGAAGAAAAGCGGAGTAAGAGGTTCGTACGAGATCTTGACTAGATGACGTTCCACTCCGTTGACATCAGAGACAGGAGGCCTATGCATAGGCCTTGAATGCAGCCATAATTCCAAAGAAAAGTCATGAAAAGATTGCAGCTGTTCCGAAACAAGAAATGGATTTAGTAAAGAGTGCTAACTTCCGGGCAGTCCAGCAGAGACGAGATTTGGAAAGAAACCCTGATAGGATCTTTCTGTAATACTACATGAGAAGACTTTGACCCAGGATCAGATTTATCGCACACCCTTAGTGGGCAGAGGTTCCCATCATTGACGTGATACGTTACGAGCGACCATGTTAATTGTGCAGGGTTACTTAAGACGGAAGCAAGGTTTCGGGAGGCATCATCCATGCCAAATTAAAAAAATTTCCGTTTTAGCTAACCCTAACTAAGAATCGTTAACCAGAAATCGACGGAAAAGCAAATGCAAACACTTTGCAATAAGAAGTGAGCAAGGAATACAACCTTTGTAGACCGGTCCTTCACTTCAATAGCTCCGTGTAGTAGTCCCTTCACTACGATCGTGAACTCCGGACTCTAGAGAGGCTCCCATGAAGAAACGAACATACTTGCTTCGATGTCTTCGAGGCCGAAGATGATCTACGTCAAGGAGACACCAACCCAAGATATTTCTTCACTAGGTCAAGAACTTTGTGAAAAGAATACCCTGTACTAAATGGCAAGTAGTAGAGGATGATGGAGTAGGAAGTGAACTCACTTTAGAATTGATTTTCTCACATTTTATCTCATACCTCCATCAGAGCTAGAAAGCTCTTTAGGAGGAAAAAGAAGAAGAAGAACTCAACTCATAAGTTAATCCAAATGAATTAATGTTGAGGTTAGAAAAGCAACCATGGGTTAAGCATGTCATGCTTAACCCTTGTACAGAGTTAACCATGAGCTAGGGTTAATGGTTAGGTCAAGAAATATCTTAAGCAAGACGAAGAGAGTGGACAAAGTCAAAGATGCCTTGAAGCTTCTACAAGCTTTCAACAAATATCATCCATGACAAATATCCATAATATTTGAATTACTTAATGATAAATTATAAACCCTAAACCTAACTATAATGACCCGAAGGTAAGGAACATGACCGACACTTAAATTACGAAGCGTCTAGAGGCCCACGTAATCTAAGTAAGCCAAAGCCCAGAAATCTAAACCATTTAAGAGAACAAGTGTAGGAAAAACAGGTTTAAAAGCAACATCAAATTTTCTCAAAAATTTAGGCAGAGTCTCCTTTATAAAAAATGGCCACAAACGGGTACAAACAAGAATATATACATAAGCAATAATAAAAAGGCATCCCCAAGCGCGAGCTAGCTCTTCGCCAATTAGATGTCACAACCACGCAAGCAATATAATATACAACGCCGAAGGGCGAGATACAAAACTCAAAGAAAACCATCAAAACCACCAGAAAACCATAATAGTACAAGCGCGACTCTAAGGTCGAAAGAATAAACAACTGGTCTTCTAAATTTATCAAGTAATACATGTCTGGTTGATGGAGCTTACTAAATACAAATGTAATAAATAACAGCACAACGGCGGTCCCCATACAATGAACCAACCTACCAAGTAAATCACCCTAAATGAAATGATGTGCCAGCAAGCTGCCAAGGAAACCTGTACATCGAAACCTGTAAGAAAATTTGGCACAACGGGGGTGAGTTTCCAACACGTGGGTAGAAGACTTCTGCGAGTAGAAATCGCATGCACGACGCTCTCCTAGGTCATAATAATATACTTAATATAACAGTAGTCATCTAGTAGTGGCAGGGTAGTAATCTATGTGTAAGTGCAATGCTCAGTGCTCGTGTCAGTGCCTCAAGTAGTAACATGTCAAGTGTATAAGTATGCATGCACCATGAATGTAAAACAATCAACCATGAAATCTGGATATATCTGTATAAGAAATCTTTAACTTTTATCATAGTAAAATCTGTATGGTAATCTGAAACATCATCAATGAAATCCATGGAAATCCGTGTCAAGCATCGACACAAAACATATTCATCTTAATGTCTCAATATCTCAAAGTCTCAATATCTCGAAGTCTCAATATCTTGGGCTCCGTCGGTCCGGATCGGACAATATCATCAAATCACACGACAACGGTCGGTATCCTCTGGATATCCGCCGCGCCAGACATTACCGATAGGTAGTGTTCCCCTGCCAGGCTCATCGTCTACAACTCTAGCTTCTTGCCACAGGGTACCTACCGGGCCCACCATGTACCCGAGATGGTTCATCCACTCCTCGAATCGGGTCTCGAAATCCAACAGAAAACATGAAAACTCATGGTGTACGACACATACATCACGAGAAAACCGCAACTTGCATTTGAAAAATGATGATAATAGACTTTTATTAAATTCTTGCGGTTTTCCCCCAAAATCAAGAAATCTCATAGAAATCCAAAATCCCAAAATCATGAGTAAGTAAATAATGAGCATTGTCATAAGCCCCATAATACTGCATGATAATATGAATATGTGAATGCATGAAATGTCTAAGTAATAAATGCAATGTCTAAACTAGCACATGAGAATAATCACACAATATTATATTAAACTAGCATTTAGCAGATTATATCAATAAAAGAAAATATGTTCTAAAGTGTACGTGACATGACAATTACCGATGATGATGTTTGTGTGCCGGCAAATAAGTGTACGTGGAACATGCGCATCATCGGTAATGGTGCTGGTGTCCTAACAGGCAGAGTTTCATATTAGCTAAAGAAACATATGTATGAACATGCAATGCGATGAATTCAACATGAATATAACGATTAATATGTAGTAAACGCACAACTACAGAATACATACTAATCATGAGTCATACAGTTTGTTCTTTGAAAAAGCACGAATCGTGGTTTTTAGAAAATTAGGGGCTACGGGGTTTTTAAGAAAAGATATGTCCTTTGAAAAATCCATAGTATCCTTCAGGCTGTCTTTAAAAATGCGCACGATTCGTTAGTTTTGAAAATAAGTATGGCTCGAGCCTAAACTAAGATCTACTTAACCAACTACGAAACTATCTAAATACACTAGTCAAAAGGTAAGAAGAATCCTCCTAAAATCTGAGTCGATATCTTTAGTAGTCGACGATCCAGCCTCAACAGCGTCACGTATATAGTACGACTTCCAAGATTCAAGAGTGCGGATCAATCATCATATCTATGCCTCGTACGGTAAAATCCATCATACGGCATCCCAAAATCAGGGTACGGGTCAACTATCACATATATACATCATCGTTCGTATAGTATTATCATCAAACAATATCATGATCAAGGGTACTGTACTATAATCGCATACATCCCAATATCATCAAACATATATCATCGTCTGTGTAAATATACATCGTCAAATGATCCACTAAAATATCATGTCATATATCATATCGTGATTAAGTCACATATTACAATTCTGGTTCTATTCTAGAGTCTCGTAAATTTCAATGTCATCATCACCTATTATCGTTTATGTATAAATATACATTTTCTCATTTCCCAACGATCCGCTAATATCATAATACATCTCATATCATAACTCGATTGTATATCTAATATCTCACGGCATCATGCACAGTCATACCGACTCATCCCCAGGTATCATATAACAGCCTCATATCACGTGTATATGTTATATATATATATACGCATTCATACACACACACACACACACACACACACATACACATATACACCAAGTCGAGTGTATGTGTGTTTGCGTGTGTGTGTCTACATGAAACCTATGAATTCCTTCCAAGGTAATCATCCTCTGGTTAAGTCTTTCTAAATTAGTCTAATCCAACTTAAGTCTTCAATAGTACCCTACTCGCCAAGAATCTAAGGTCACGTCTGACTTCCTAATAATAGTACATAATATACTTATTCTACGTTTGCGGAGGTGTTATACACCATCTACCCGACTTCCCCCGTAGATATACATCTACTCACCTGGTCCTTGTCTACCGAAATCGATGCCTCCATCCTCTTCTTCATCGTTCGAATGCCACGTGAGGGGTACCAATACGCAAACAAATATAATATCGTAAACCGAAATTGCGGACAAAACCAAAACGGCGCACGAAACGCGCATAGGATAAAACCTATGACCCGCTCATGCAAAAGAACCCAGTAACCCTCGACATCGTCGTACAAACGCCGATTGTTCGAGATAAAACACAAACATACAATTCGTAGTTGCAAAACTCAAATCGTTTTATTTCGCAAAAACCTAGAAAGCACTTAATTACCATTTTAATTTGAACATAATGTTTTAACAAAACTAATGACCATAATATTCACTAAATATCACAACTAGGTCATATAAACCATTTCTAAAATTTATTCTCATCAATTTGTATTAAATCTAAAATTCTAGTTTGCAAAAATATCCAATTTAAATACTTTTTAAAGCAAAATTTACAATTCAACAACTAAGCTTGGTTTTACATGAACTAAAGTATTGAAATAAAATTTATACTGTTAATAATGTCATAAAACCCTAATTAGATTTTAATCTCAATTATTTAAACAATTTCCAAAAACCTCGTTTGCAAAATTAGCATAATTAGCAAAATTTTAAACTAACAATTAGCAACTAGTAATTAGATTAGGTTTTGCATTCCATTAACATGTTAATCTCCTCATTAAAACCATAATCTAACGATAAAAACCATAATTTGATTTAAAACCCCTTTCTTGAATTTTTAATTTAGCAACTAAAACCATAATTAAACACCGAAATCCATTCAATTTAAGTAATTAACTTACAATTAACACTAAGATTAGAATTATACCTCACTAAACATGAGATCAAACATGAAAATCATAGCCTCCAAAGTTCTAACTTTGTTCCATGATCCATGCTAGATAGGCCAAAGAATAATGGGTTGAGATTGGATTTGGATTTTGAGGTTTTATTTTGGATTTTTGAACAGTTTTGAAGCAAAGTGAAGTGGAGAAAAAAAATGGGGGCTGCCCATGAAGAGCTCGGCCATGAAGATGGAGGGGAGTGGAGAGAGTGAAAAATGTGTGGTATTATGTAGAAAGTTCATTAATAATGAATCTTTTCATTTAAACCCTTTATTATTAAAATTTTCCATTTAACCCTTTCACCTAGAAATCTCTAGAAAGGGATTTTGTGAAAGAATTTGCATGTTACACACTATGTTTCCAATATGTCATGGTTCACTTTTGTAACATTAACCCTTTCAAATTTGTATTTATCACTAATTAATTGTCTAATTAAAAGCTTATGTAAATATTGAAAATTAATTAATTACGGAAAATATTTTAGTAAACTAATAATGTATAAATGACCATTTAAACACCAAATACTACAAATTATATAACCTAAATAGGTATATTTAAGTCTATAATGAAAAATAATTGTAGTTAAGTTTTACAGAAAATACGGTTTATTTTAACGATTATCAGAAATTTCACCTAAAGGATTTTATTTATCTAATTATTTATTTATTTATTTTTAAAATGTTACATTAACCCTAACAGGGTTTAACCCTCATTAACCCTAGTTGCATTTTTAACCTAACATGATACATTTAACATATATCACATATACATCAATGTATCCAAATTGAGAAAAAGAAATCATAAGTGAGCTAATACTAGTTAATGTAATGTAATATATCAATAATATAATTATACGTTAAATTATTAAATCAACACTTGATTTAATAATCCTGTTATGTCACATATAACCGACTAATATCAAAAGTAACAACTTATCGAATTAACACATGATCCGATAACCAGGCTATATCGCATATAACCGACCAATATCACAAATCGGGAGAATAGAATACGGTATCTCATATCGTATCAATCTCGGTCTCGCACATATCACATATGTGATCCTACTCCGTTTCTCTTGAGCCCGGAAACCCCTGTGTATGACTCTAAAGACTCGTCAATACGCCGGCAGTAGGTGATGATCACATCAAACACCCATAAGCCGCAAGCGGTCTGCTAAACGTAACGGCCACCCGGGTATTGAGCGATCAGAAGATCAACAAGCAAGCCTACTCACACTCCTGCGAATCCAATCAGTAACACTACCGTACAGTCCGGTTACTTCGTCTGATATATCGCATATCTCGTCTAGGGGTGGTAAACGTCAAGCCCCAGCAACTCGATAAGTCGTGTAGATATGAGGCTCATAACTGGTCGAGAAACTACCGATAACACTTACCAGCATATCTCTGAATCAGCCTTGGCCAAGGACTTCCTGTTATAGCCAATCGAGCATAGCGCAACATCAACTCCCTCTAACGGAAGAGACGAATCCCCTCCCATCGCTCATTGCCTCCATGTGACTCGGGACTGTACCCCAAAACCACCGTTTTGCACATCCTCTTGAACGTGGTAAGGTAGAAATCAAAGCACAGTGGGAATCACACAAGACTCTGTGACGATCTCGGGTCGACAGACTAACCTGTACCAGTGTCACCAGAGATTTGCCATCTGACGTGAGGTATAATACCATCTAGGAGTTCTCGACGAGTCCATCCAGTGTACCCAGTCTCCACTGAGCACCCGTCTATCATCTCTGATGTCAAACACCAATGGATATAGGATCATCTATCACCCATCTACATGGGTCGAGAAGCTATACGCTAGTCTACTCTGGTATATCGATGCCCCGTCTCGATACACCCACGACTAGGGACATTAAAGGATGTACTTACCGACTACCTCTGTCCATTTGTATGATCCGCTTCATAATCAAGATAGTCAAGTACACATCCTAAGGGCTTTACCAACATGAAACAGAGTGACAATCAGTGTACATGTTAAGATAAAGAGTAACCAGATAGCATACTATCATGTCGAGCAAGAAAGTCCTCCCTATATATGTCCAAGCATCCACTACAATATACATCTCATGTACAGTAATGGCTTCTAGGGCATACATATAACTAACAATCTCCCACTTGCACTAGGGTCATTCTATAGCAGTGGTTGTAGTATCACATACTCAACCATCCCATAAAAGTCTCTCTCTGGGAAAAGGCCTTCGTGATTGGATCTGTCATGTTGTCCTCTGAGTCTACTCTCCTAACCTCGATCCCCTGGAGATCAGCCATCTCCATGATCTGGCGATACTGCCTTAGAATATGTCTGGATCACTGATGGGATGGGGGTTCCTAGGTATAACCCACAACTCCATTGTCTCAAAATGGTAGGAACGAAGCTCATCTCATGACCTAATATACACCCAGACTGTCTCTTTGGTAGCATCTTAGGTAGCGATGTATCCAGCCTTTATCGTCTAGTTTGCCATAGTGTCTAGCTTGGAACTCTTCCAACATACCGTCTCTCCACTGAGTGTAAAGACAATGCCTGTGACTGACATTCAGTCGACCTTATCACTCTGGAAGCTATCCAGTGATTCTCCCCAAGATCGATCGATGCCATCTCACTACACCTAGTAAGAATCCTAACATCCACTTAGATCTATATCATAGATCTAAAACCCAGGATTTAGGTGGTATCACCATGATCCTATATGGAGAATCCTTGTGATAAGAGAAGATTGACCGAGTGTAGCATAGGAAACTCCTTTCCTATCAAGAATATGTCATCCACGTACAATACGAGGATCACTACCATACTCCCTACTACCTTTTTGTATATACAAGGTTCATCTACCATTTTGATGAAGTCAAACTCTTTGACTACCACATCAAAACAGATGTTCCAACTCCGCGATGCCTGCTTTATCCTATAAAGAAACTTACACACGTTTTCGCTGCTCCCACTGTTTACGAAGCCCTCTGGCTGTGTACTTATAGACGCTCTCCTCTAAATCACCATTTAGAAAAGCAGTCATGACACCCAACCACAAGATATCGTATTCATGGTATGTAGCAATGGCAAGTAGGATCCGGATGGACTTAAGCATAGGCAATAGAAAAGGTTTCATCATTATCCACATCTGGTCGATGACGAGAACCTTTTGCAACAATTCTTAGCTTCGAAAGTCACAAATTTTCCATGTACGCCAAGTAATCTTCTCAAGATATACTTGCTCCTGATGGGGATTTAACCCTTAAGATAAAGTAACCAAAATCCATACTTTGTTGGTGTATATGGATTCTATCTCAGATCACTTAGCATCCAACCATACTCACAGAGTCCCCACTCCTAATGGCCTGCACGAAACTAGTTGGGTCATCATCTCATGATGCAATCCTCGCTCGTACTGTCATAGAGAAACCGAAGTATCTCTCAGGTGGATGAGGAACACTACCAGATCGGCGGAGAGGCTGAGGTTCATTGGAAACTATTGAATCCTCCGGGTTTACCAAATCATCAGCTGCAGTTTGTATAGCTGGAACTCCTTCCAGTTCTACCTCATAACCATTAATTTCTTCACAAGAAATTCCTTTCCAAAAGGTGGCATGCTGAGTAACAAAACACCTTTTGTTTCTCGGTGTGGTAGAAGATATTCCCTTGCGAATTCTTGGGATATCCAACAAACTTCCATAGAAATGACCTTGCCTCGAGCTTGTCCAGATTTTGCTTTTAGACATAGGCCGGACAACCCCAAATCTTAACTTTCTTAAGAGATGGGCTCTTTCCATACCATATCACATATGGAGTGGTAGGTACCTGATTTTATTGGAACCCAATTCAATAGGTATGCAGCTTCACAAGTCCATAACCCCCAAAAGGAAATAGGTAACTCAGTAGTACTCATCATAGAGCACACTATATCACATAGGATGCGATTGCTCCGCCGCGATATACCAACGTGCTGTGGTGTATACGGAGGAGTAATGCTAAGAGAGAATCTCATTCTCCTTTAGAATAGTCCAGGAATTCCGTGCTCAAGTATTCTCCTCCCTGATCACATCAAAAGAAATTATACTTATACCCGTTTTGGTTCTCTACTTCTGACTTATATTCTTTGAATTTCTTAAAAGCTTCAGACTTGTGTTTCAACAGGAACATATGTCTGAATCTTGAGAGATCATCGGTGAATGTAATGAAGTACAAAGTGTAGGGTTCATAGGCACACTAATGAGGTCTCACAAGCGATCAAACATGGCTAATTCAAAATTTTACATGTTCCTACAAACCCTAATACAGATCGTTAACTAGATTTATAGGTGATGCGATGCAAGTAAACAACTTTAACTTAAATGAAAGAAGCTACAACCTTTGTAGATCCGGTCCTCCACCTCTTCGGCTCCGTGATGACGTCCCTCCGCTGTCCAAATCGAATCCATGACTCTAGCATCGGCTTCATCGGTGAAATGGGCGGGCTAGGTCGTCGACTTCAATGCCGAAGATGATCTACGTCGAGGCATCACAAGATCAAGCTCCCACTTCACCAAGTCATGAAACTTGTGAAGAAAACACCCTATACTACTTGGCAAGAGATAGAGGATGAAGAAATAGGAGATGGGTTCACTTTGGAATTGGATTTCTCACTCATTTTCACAAGTTGCCATTGATGAAGGCAATGTTTCTTCTTGAAGAATAAGAAGAAGAAGATGATAGAATATAATAAGTTATCTCAAAAAGAAAAATAATACCAATACTTATCATATCCTAACCTTGGTTATGTGTAGAGAATAGACTAAGGTTAGGTTGAATGGTTAGGGTTAAGCATGAGACAAGAATGGTGGACTTGTTCAAAGCTTCAAGAAGCTTCAACAAACAAACAAAGAAATCCACCATGCTTTTCTTTATCATTTTCTTTTGCCAAAATAAACAAAATAAATAAATAAATGAATAAGTAAATAAACAAAACCCTAACCACTCATATAACCATGGTTTAATTCTTTACACAAACCTAAGTGAGCATGTATCATCAAACATGATACAAACATGTGCACAAAAATATATCACATATACAATGTGCATTTCAAGTGAGAAAAATCCATTTAAAGTGAACCAATACTAGTTAATGCAAAGTAATATATCAAATATATAATTATACATTAAATCATTAAATCAACACTTGATTCAATGATCCGGTCATGTCGCATATAACCGACTAGTATCCAATGTATCGACTTATCGAATCAATCCTTGATTCGATAACTATGTTATATCGCATACAACCAATCGATACATTCATCGCGAGAATAGAATACGGTATCACATACACGCATTATTCTCGGTCCCGCACATATCTCATATGCGCTCCTATTTCGTTTCGCTTGAGCCAGGAAACCTCTGTGTAGGACTCTAAAGACTCGTCAATACGCCGGCAGCAGATGATGATCATATCAAACATCCACAAGCCCAAGTGGTCTGCTAACCATAACGGCCACACGGGTATTGAGCGATCAGAAGATTGCCCGCTCACACTCCTGTGAATCCAACCAGTAACACTTACCGTACAGTCCGGTCTGTTCGTCTGATATGTCGCATATCTCGCCTAGGGGTGGTAAACGTCAGACCCCAGTAGCTTGATAAGTCATGACGACGTAAGGTCCATAACATTCGTGAAACTACAGATAACTTTTACCAGTTTATCACTGCAACCCTGGCCAGGGATTTCCTGTTATGGCCAGTCGAGCATAGCGCAACATCCACCCCCAATACCGGGAGAGACGAATCCCCTCCTATCGCTCATTGCCTCCATGTGAATCGGGACTGTACCCAAAAACCACCTGTTTGCACGACTCAGTAGAGCCGTGGTAGGGTGGAAATCAAAGCATAGTGGGAGACACACAAGACTCTATGACGATCTCGGGTCAACAGACTAAGCTGTACCAGTGTCACCAGAGAACTGCCATCTGACGTGAGGTATAATAGCATCTGGGAGTTCTCGGCGAGTCCGTTCAGTGTACCCAGTCTCCACTGAGCACCCGCATACCATCTCCGATGTCAAACACAAATGGATATGGGATCATCCATCGCCCATCACATGGGTCGAGAAGATATACGCTAGTCTACTCTGGAATATCGATGCCCCGTCTCGATATTCCCACGACTAGGAACAATGAAGGATGTACTCATTTACTACCCAGGCCCCACTAGTATGATCTTCATCATAGTCCTGGAAGTCGAGTACACATCCTAAAGGCTTCATCAACATGTAATCAAAGAGACAGAAAGTATACATGTTAAGATAAAGAGCAACCAGATAGCGTACTATCATGTCGAGCAAGAAAGTCCTACCTATATATGTCCCAGCATCCACTACAGCATACATCCTATGTACAGTAATGGCCTCTAGGGCATACATATAACTAACAATCTCCCACTTGCACTAGGGCCATCTGTAGCAGTGGTTGCAGTATCACATACTCAACCATCCCATAAAAGTCTCTCTTTGGGAAAAGGCCTTCATGAGTGGATCCGCTGTGTTGTCCTCTGAGTCTACTCTCCTTACCTCGATCACCCTGGAGATTAACTATCTCCATGATCAGGTGATGCTGCCTCAGAATATGTCTGGGTCATTGATGGGATCATGGTTCCTTGGCCAAAGACACACTTTCATTGTCATACAATGGTAGTAACCTAGTTCATCTTATGAACCAATATACACCCAAACTGCCTCTTTGGTAGTATCTATAATAGCGATGTTACCAGCCTTTATCGTCTAGTTTGCCACGGTATCTAGATTGGAACTCTTCCAACATACCGTCCCTTTACTGAGGGTAAAGACAATGCCTGCGACTGACATTCAGTCGTCCTTATCACCCTGGAACCTTTCCAGTGATTCTCCCCAGGATCGATTGATACAATCTCACTATACCTAGTGAGAACCTTAACATCCCTTTAGATCTATCTCATAGATCCAAATCTCAGGATTTAGGAGGTATCATCTTTATCCTATTGGAGAATCCTTGTGATAAGAGGAGATCGACCGATCGTAGTGTAGGAAACTCTTTCCTATCAAGAGTATATTGTCCACGTACAATACGAGGATGACCACCTTACTCTCTACTGGCGTTTTGTATATACAAGGTTCATCTACCATTTTGATGAAGTCAAACACCTTGACTACCACATCAAAACAGATGTTCCATCTCCGCGATGCCTGCTTTATCTTGTAAAGCAACTTGCATACGTTTCCGCTGCTCCCACTATTTACGAAGCCCTCTGGCTGTGTACTTATAGACTTTTATTCTATATCAGTATTTAGAAAAGCAGTCATGACACCCAACTACCAGATATCGTAGTCATGGTATGTAGCAATGGTAAGTAGGATCTGGATGGACTTAAGCATAGTCCCTGGAAAAGGTTTCATCATTATCCACGCCTGGTCGATGACGAAAACCTTTAGCGAGTCTAGCTTTGAAAGTCTCAACTTTTCCATCTATACCAAGTAATCTTCTCAAGATATACTTGCTCCTGATGGGGATTTAACCCTTCAGATATCGCAACCAAAGTCCATACTTTGTTGGTGTATATGGATTCCATCTCAAATCGCTAAGCATCCAGCCATTCTTACAGAGTCCCTACTCTTGATGGCCTGCTCGAATCTAGTTGGGTCATCATCTCATGATGCATTCCTCGCTCCCACTGTTATCGAGAAACCGAAGTATCTCTCTGGCGGATGAGGAACCCTACTAGATCGGCGGAGAGTCTGAGGTTCGTCGGGAACTATAGAATCCTTTGGTTCTGTCAAATCATCAACTGCAGTTTTGTATAGCTGGAACCTTTCCAGTTCTACAGAACTTACCTTGCCTCGATTTTGTCCGGATTTTGCTTTAGACATAAGCCGGACAACCCCAAATCTTAACTTACTTAAGAGATAGGCTCTTCCCATACCATATCTCATATGGAATGGTAGGCAGTGATCTGATTCGAACCTAATTCAATAGGTATGCAGCTTCTCAAGCGCATAACTCCCAAAAGGAAATAGGAAACTCAGTAGTACTCATCATAGAGCACACCATATCTAATATTGTGCGATTGCTCCACCCCGATACACCGTTGTGCTTTGGTGTATTCAGAGGAGTAACACTGAGAGAGAATCTCATTCTCCTTTAGAATAGTCCAGGAATTCTATGCACAAGTATTCTCCTCCCTGATCTCATCATAGGACATAATACTTATACCCGGTTATTGGTTCTCTACTTCTAACTTATATTCTGTGAATACCTCAAAAGCTTCGGACTTATGTTTCAACATGAACATATGACTGAATCTTGAGAGATTATCAGAGAATATAATGAAATACAAAGAACCCGTCTTGGCATGTGTAGACAGGAGACCTTACATACATCATCATGTATCAGTCCCAAGAGTTTACTAACTCTTTCTCTGTTTCCAATAAACAGGGCTATGGTCATCTTATCTTTGTGACATGACTGGCAAGTTTCACAAGATGTAAATTCAAACTGATTTAAATATTCATCTAAAATGTAACTTCAGCCAGTCGGGTCGCATTGATGTGACCTAGTCTACAATGCCTCAAGAAGGATTCGTTCATTTCTGAACTCTTCCTCTTGTGTGTGTTGTGTATACAAGGAACTGTAGTTTGATTTAGAACGTCAATGCTTTTAGATAACGTGCCTGAACCGATCAACTTTTGATATAGGAAATGTTCAAAACATTATCCAACAATACAAAATTATATCCTTCTTTACTAATAAAGAGACTGATATGATTTTGTATATCAGGTTCGGTATCTAATAGCATTTATTCAGAATCAATGTATTGGAAATACAGGGTGACAGTGACCAACAGACTTGGCTGCAACACTTGCCCCGTTTTCTGTCTCATGAAACTTATCATCCGTTCTCAGTTTTCTACCTTTTTGTAGCCCTATGTAACAGATTACATATCTGGGATCCTGATCCGGTATCAAATACCCAGGATTCAGAGGATACTGAGAAACAGTTCTTCATAATGAACACACCCGAAGGAGATGCATCATATGCACTTTCTTCATTTGGGCGGCATAGGAATTCTGGTATTCCCCTATTTCTTGCTCTGTCTTATAACAATTATAAGTTGGAGCGGGACCAACGTTCCCCAGTTCAGTATAACAAGCGGGTTCGGTCAATACATCTATATTATTATCTTGATTAAGGCGTGATATGGTCGCTACCTGGAGAGAGAGAAAAGAAAACACTCTGCGTGCGCTCTTGCAAGATCAGATTGGTTATTTATTTTATCTAATCAGGATGGCTCCCACTGTTTTTATCAAATCTTCCTTCAAACCTTAAAAGGAAAGACTAGCCGGGATTAATTATACTCTACAAGTTCGCCAATCTTTCAGCCAGGCCAGTGTCGGTACTTTGAGGGAGGTTCCCCATGCTTTCGCACGGACCTAATTACAGTAAACCTCGTTTTCCCAGAGGCATAACCCCGTTGACACCTTTCTAGACACCTACTCGATCGGCTAATTGTAAAGTGCAAAACTCTCCCAGGAGTAACAATTACTCGCAGTGGGTATCGGGATCCAACTATCATATAGAAGGTATGCAATCTCATTGCAAATTTCAACACTTGAAACTCCCGATAATTGCTTTTTACCCCTAGCACCTATGACCTTAACTATGGTCAACAAATCATAAGTACTAGTCAAGTTCTACCCGTCATTTCATGATTAATTAGACCCACCCACATGACCCTTAACTAAGGTCAACAAAGTCACGCGACTGTCCTAACTAATCGCATCATATGCGGTGTAGGAAGACATCACTTAGCTACCGTACACTGTGCCTTGACTATGGTCAACAAACACAGCACGAATACTAAGTACTCTACTTCCTAAAATGACGGAAGGTTGCGGCTGGTTTTTATAAAAACCTTTAACGCTTTGAACTTGATCTCGTCGCGGAATCAAATGGTTTTTAAATGGAATGTTTTTGAGGCTTTTCTAGTTTTGCTAAAGGGGTCACTCCCGGTGAAGGGATCGTCGGCCCTTTCCTCGTCGAATGAGGTGCGGGATATATCATATATATCACCGTGCAAAGCAGAAACTATAGAAGCAATCAAAAGACAAACCGAGTGTTGTAGCATCTGCCAGTTATTGCTAAAGGAGTCACTCCCGGTGAAGGGATCTCGGTCCTTTCCTTATCGAATAAGGTGCAGGATGTTCTACAAGGAACACCACGATGCAAAGCTAGAACTGTACCTACCTGTTTTTATTTTGAAATTCGATTCCACAAAATCAATTAGGTTTATTTTCTTTCATTAATCTCGTTAATGAATATCCCATCATTTAAGTCCACCTAATCATCACAGATAAATATAACGTACGCTTATGCCATCCGCATTCGCCTCGATGTCCCGTCTGCACCGTTAGGTTAGGTAACTAACGCCAGAGCAAGGCAGGGCTAGCGCGGGTGTAAAACATAAGCAACGTATATATAATATATCATATATACTATTTACTATCTATCTGAACAAATCACATGATCACATCACAGATAACGCAGCAGAAGAATCATATGAAACATTGGATATACTAGGACGTCCGTGTTTTCAATACGAGCCAGTATAAAACACGGATTCCACGGTCATGATGAATAGCCAATCCCACACCCCTAGAGCCCTACGAGAGCGGCAAGCAACCCTACCAATTCTAGGGTTAGGAGACCCGGACTCGACTCCTCGAGTTGGTCTCCCATTGGACCCCAGAACCCGGTTACTTGTGCTCCCCTCCTTGGGTCTATCCTAATGCGGAAAAGTAAATAATATACAAATGGTGACAACATCCGCAACCTGGAAGTGCCCCAATAAAAGAATATTACATACAAGTTTTTACATGAATGAAAATGAAAAACACTCATCTCACATAAAAACCCCCAACTATTCAAACATGACGATCCAATATAACATATCCAGCAACACATAACATCACATGTCATCAACGTAAGTAAATATGCCCCTCCCAATTGTCATTGACATATAGCAACGAAACCGGCGATATCACATATTACACTTACGGTCACAGAAAAGAAAGTGTAAAACTACAACAGTTGGAATCCGCAAACTCTTTAGACATCGCATGCCTAAATAAATGAATTCCTTAGACATCGCATGCCTAACAATTATAAACCCCGCATTTTAGTCTCTTTATCGAAAACTCTTTTCAATATCAAGTAGGGCAATTCAACAAGATTCCCGACATTCTGATCTAATGCTCGTCGCAAACTTTAGTAGGCGGCCGCACCCCCGATACCATCGACGAAGTGCACCAAGGCGGAACACCGCTGCCGCGAGCACCCGGACGGATGCTTTCGGCGACGGGGTTCTCCTAGAGTCACTTGGTCGGGGCTATGGAGTGAGGCTGTCTATTAAGTTTACCGGGCGAGTATCCGCGTAAGCTTCCCGATTGCGACGGACTTTTGATCACATCAAAATTCCGTGGCAACCGATCAAGTGAGACTAATCTGCTATGTTTATAACATTCATTCAGTTATCTCATAACTATTTGTGAATTCCAATTATTGTATCACATTGCAGATAAATAGAAAAATGTTAAACTTTCCGATCGAACAATCGAACACCCAAGTTTTCCCGATACAGCTCAACACATGAAATAAGTCTAAAAACATTCAGTTCATGCCTAAGTACCAACGGTCCAGCCGTAGAAGGGTCAAGCCAACGCCTCACTTGAGGCACGCCGTACTGCCCCAAACCCTAAGGTTCAAAGGGCAGTTCAAGACGGTCACATAATCGAGTTATGGTTTGTTGTCTTCTAGAGGGACCATCGCGTTACTTGCACTACTTAGAACGTGATTAAACTACAGAAATATCCAACAATTGGAAATTTCCCGGCAGGGAAAAAAGTGGGTATTTATATCCGGCCGAACTTTTTAACATATTCTAAAATTACCCAGAAAAACACATAGACAAAGTTTGATAATCCGATCGAATCTACGAACTCCTAATACAACCCAGAAAACTCAACTCTTGAGTTCAGATTAAAAATTCCCAGTAAAACCAACACTGCAAAATAGGAATTACTGTGCAAAATTGAACAACAGAGGAGACTAGATGGCCGCGGAACCGCCGCATTAGGCAAGCTAATGCCGCGGTTCCGCCGCGCTTTTGTGGCATTAGGCTATCGAATTTCACAGTAACTCTTACAATCTCCGGCTGATTTTTCTGCATATTTTTAATATGGAAAAAACCCAGTTTTTGAAAAAAGTCCAGAGAGCAACTTTGAATTAGGGTTTCGGTTCGATCGGACTTCTAACTCCGTCTACGCATCGCCTAAGGCTATAGCTAGGCTCTGATACCACTGTAGGGTTCCTAGGCACACTAATGAGGTCACACAAGTGATCAAACATGGCTAATTCAAAATTTTACATGTGCCTACAAACCCTAATACGGATCGTTAACTAGATTTATAGGTGATGCGATGCAAGTAAACAACTTTAACTTGAATGAAAGAACCTTTGTAGATCCGGTCCTCCACCTCCTCGGCTCCGTGATGACGTCCCTCCGCTGTCCAAATCGAATCCATGACTCTAGCATCGGCTTCATCGGAGAAATGGGCGGGCTTGGTCGTCGACTTCAATGCCAAAGATGATATACGTCGAGGCATCAAAAGATCAAGCTCCCACTTCACCAAGTCATGAAACTTGTGAAGAAAACACCCTATACTACTTGGCAAGAGGTAGAGGATGAAGAAATAGGAGGTGGGTTCACTTTGGAATTGGATTTCTCACTCATTTTCACAAGTTGCCATTGATGAAGGCAAGGTTTCTTCTTGAAGAAGAAGAAGAAGAAGATGATAGAATATAATAAGTTATCTCAAAAAGAAAAATAATACCAATACTTATCATATCCTAACCTTGGTTATGTGTAGATAATAGACTAAGGTTAGGTTGAATGGTTAGGGTTAAGCATGAGACAAGAATGGTAGACTTGTTCAAAGTTTCAAGAAGCTTCAACAAACAAACAAAGAAAGCCACCATGCTTTTCTTTATCATTTTCTTTTGCCAAAATAAACAAAATGAATAAATAAATGAATAAGTAAATAAACAAAACCCTAACCACTCATATAACCATGGTTTAATTCTTTACACAAACCTAAGTGAGCATGTATCATCAAACATGATACAAACAAGTGCACAAAAATATATCACATATACAATGTGCATTTCAAGTTAGAAAAATCCATTTAAAGTGAACCAATACTATTTAATGGAAAGTAATATATCAAATATATAATTATACATTAAATCATTAAATCAACACTTAATTCAATGATCCGGTCATGTCGCATATAACCGACTAGTATCCAATGTATCGACTTATCGAATCAATCTATGATTCGATAACTAGGTTATATCGTATACAACCAATCGATACATTCATCGCGAGAATAGAATATGGTATCACATACACGCATTATTCTCGTTCCCGCACATATCTCATATGCGCTCCTATTTCGTTTCGCTTGAGCCAGGAAACCTCTGTGTAGGACTCTAAAGACTCGTCAATACGCCGGCAGCAGATGATGATCATATCAAACACCCACAAGCCGCAAGCGGTCTGCTAAACGTAACGGCCACCCGGGTATTGAGCGATCAGAAGATTGACGAGCAAGCCCGCTCACACTCCTGTGAATCCAACCAGTAACACTTACCGTACAGTCCGGTCTGTTCGTCTGATATGTCGCATATCTCGCCTAGGGGTGGTAAACGTCAGACCCCAGTAGCTTGATAAGTCATGCCGACGTAAGGTCCATAACATTCGTGAAACTACTGATAACTCTTACCAGTATATCACTGCAACCCTGGCCAAGGATTTCCTGTTATGGCCAGTCGAGCATAGCGCAACATCCACCCCCAATACCGGGAGAGACGAATCCCCTCCTATCGCTCATTGCCTCCATGTGAATCGGGACTGTACCCAAAAACCACCTGTTTGCACGACTCAGTAGAGCCGTGGTAGGGTGGAAATCAAAGCATAGTGGGAGACACACATGACTCTATGACGATCTCGGGTCAACAGACTAAGCTGTACCAGTGTCACCAGAGAACTGCCATCTGACGTGAGGTATAATACCATATGGGAGTTCTCGGCGAGTCCGTTCAGTGTACCCAGTCTCCACTGAGCACCCGCATACCATCTCCGATGTCAAACACCAATGGATATGGGATCATCCATCGCCCATCACATGGGTCGATAAGATATACGCTAGTCTACTCTGGAATATCGATGCCCCGTCTCGATATTCCCACGACTAGGAACAATGAAGGATGTACTCATTGACTACCCAGGCCCCACTAGTATGATCTTCATCATAGTCCTGGAAGTCGAGTACACATCCTAAAGGCTTCATCAACATGTAATCAGAGAGACAGAAAGTATACATGTTAAGATAAAGAGCAACCAGATAGCGTACTATCATGTCGAGCAAGAAAGTCCTACCTATTTATGTCCCAGCATCCACTACAATATACATCCTATGTACAGTAATGGCCTCTAGGGCATACATATAACTAACACAAAGAACCAGTCCTGGCATGTGTAGACAGGGGACCTACATACATCAGCATGTATTAATCCCAAGAGTTCATTAACTCTTTCTCTGTTTCTAGTAAACAGAGCTTTGGTCATCTTATCTTTGTGACATGACTGGCAAGTTTCACATGATGTAAATTCAAACAAATTTAAATATGCATCTAAATGTAACTTAGCTAGTCGGGTCGCATTGATATGACTTAGTCTATAATGCCACAAGAAGGATTTGTTCATTTCTGAACTCTTTCTCTTGTGTGTGTTCTGTACGTTAAAGAACTATGGTTTGATTTAAAACGTATATGCTTTTAGATAACGTGCCTGAACCGATCGACTCTTGATATAGGAAATGTTCAAAATATTATCCAACAATACAAAATTATATCCTTCTTTACTAAATAAAGAGACTGATATGATGTTATATATCAGGTTCGGTATCTAATAACATTCGTTCAGAATCAATGTATTTGGTAATACAGGGTGATAACTGCCAACAAACTTTGATGCAACACTTGCACCATTTCAAACTCTTGAAACTTATCACCCATTCTCAGTTCTCTAACTATCTGTAGCCCATGTAACATATTACATATACGGGATCCCGATCCGGTATCACATACCCAGGATGTAAAGGATACTGAGAAACGGTTCTCTGTAGTGAACACACCCGAAGATGATGTATCAGCATACACTTTCTTTGTTTGGGCAGCACGGGAATTCTTGTAATCCACTATTTCCTGCTCAGTCTTATAATAATTATAAGTCGGAGCGGGACCAACGTTCCCCAGCTCAGTATAACAAGCGGGTTCGGTCAATACATCTGTATTATTATCTTGATTACGGCGTGACATGGTTGCTACCTTGAGAGGGAGAGAAGAAAACACCAGCGTATGCAATTGCAAGATTAGATTGGTTATTTTTTATCTAATCAGTATGGCTCCCACTGTTTTAGTCAAATCTTCCTTCAAACCCCAAAAGGAAAGACTAGCCGGGATTAATTACACCCTACAAGTTCAGCAATCATTCAGCCAGGCCAGTGCCGGTACTTTGAGGGAGGTTACCCATGCTTTCGTACGGACCTAATTAAAATAAACCTCATTTTCCCAGAGGCATAACCCCGTTAACACCTTTCTAGACAACTACTTGATTGGCTAATTATAATGTGTAAAACTCTCCCAGGAGTAACTCTTACTCGCAGTGGGTATCGGGATCCAACTATCTCATAGAAGTTATGCAATCTCATTGCAAATTTCAACACTTGAAATTCCAGATAATATTTTTCCCCTAACCTCCTATGACCTTGACAAAGGCCAACAAACCATAGGATGTTAGTCAAGTTCAACCCGTCATTTCCTGATTGAATTAAACCCACCTGCACGACCCTTGACAAAGGCCAACAAGGTCGCACGACTACCCTAACCCAATAGCATCATATGCTTATCCAGATAAGCAATAATCAGCTACCGCATACTACGCCTTAACAAAGGCCAACAAACGCAGCACGAATACTAACTATTACTTATCTGAAATGACGGAGGGCTACGACAGGTTTTTATGACAACCAATTGCGTACTGAACTTGATATCGTTGTAGAATCAAATGATTTAAAATGGAGTGTTTTTTAGGCTTTTCCTAGTTTTGCTAAAGAGGTCACTCCCGGTGAAAGGATCTCGGCTCTTTCCTCATCGAATGAGGTGCAGGATATTTCTCAAATACCACTATGCAAAGCAAGATCTGTAGCTACCTGTTTTTGAAAATTCGATTCCACAACATCTTTAGGTTTCTTTTATTTCATTAATCTTATTAATTAAGTCCCATCATTTTAAGTTACATAAACATCACAGATAAATACAACATACTCTTATGTCATCCGCATTCGCCTCAATGTCCCCTCATGCACCATTAGGTTAGGTAACTAACGGAAGAGCGGGGCCGTGCTAGCTGTTCATAACAGAATACTGCATTTTATACCGCCCATTCTTACGCTCGGGTGTTTGTAGGTAGGTGTTTTTAATCTGTGTTTGTTACATATTTACAGAGTACAGGTTTCCAGTCCAAATATTGCAAATCATGACAAAATCTCCACAGTTACACCAAATACAGAACATCTGTTGACAACAGATAAAAGCCGGATTCCGGTCATCCATATCTGTCCAGTGCTGCATACCGGTTCCAGAGACAAGACATATGACAGCGGTCATTCGTGTCTCGGACAAGCACAGAGCACGAGAGGGGCAGCACAAGAATCAATGGGTGCGCGGAGCTCGAGGGAGAAAAGGGTCAAAAGTATTGTTTTTGTTGCCACTCTGGACCATTGCAAATCTGATGCAACTGTGGAAGCATACTGCAATTTGTTATATGTACAATAACATAGGACAGAGAACCAGGGGAACACACAAAATATGGTGGGCCAACTCATCAAGACGGCCGCGGATCCGCGGCCATGTGGGGTCGTCGTTGTGTCGTTTTCTGGGGGCACTTTGGGTACTTCATTTTATTGCAGATTCTTGCCCTAGGTTTTCAGTTCACCTCCTATAAATACCCCAGAACTTGCCAAGCTTTAGGGTCATTCTTTTGTTCCTCTTTTTGTTAGGATTTAGTCTTTTTTCTTCTTCTTCGTCATTCTTTTTCCATGAAAATTGTAGTGAGAGCTTTTTGAGTGGGAGATCAATGAAGATGAGGGCTTTTTTGTATCATTCTCTTTTGTTTCTTCTTCCCCTTGAGATTCTTGCTTTCTCTTGATCGTTCAACCTCTTCATTGAGCTTGAATGGTTAAGGGTTAGTTATTGATCTCAAGGGGCGTATTTTCTCACGGGACTAGTTCTTCACTTCACATGCGTTCTCTACCCTTCTCTTGATCTTGCAACCTCTTAATTGAGCTTGCAAGTTTAAGGGTTGGCTATTGATCACATGCTTGTCTTGAGTTCTATGTTCTTGTAATTACTTTCTTGTTCTTTTTATCGCTTTTTATTACTTGCTTATTTTTATCTTTCTTTTCTTTCTTGCAATTTAATTCATGCACTTATTACTTGTAATCTTTTCTTTTCTCTTTTCTTTTCTTTTGCTCTCTTTTGTTCATTTGGTGAATGGTGTAATTATTATTGTTAAGAAGAAATACGGTATTATAAGTTAACGTTTCTTTGCCCATTTCCTTTTCCCGTATTTTCCATTGAATTCCGCCCAAACGATATGCAAGCGCTCCGTTAGGCACCGTACCCTGACAAGGTAACGGTGATTCCTAACCGCGACCGGTTGCGTTCGGTTTGGCCGGAGGCGAAAGCAAGAGACAAGAACGGAAGGACAAGGTTAAATAAGCCGTATTCCACGAATACCGCGCTTAAATCACCTAATCCACGTTGTTACCGATTGCTCTAGCTTCAATTGGTCAAGACTCGGCTCAAAGGTTTTGAGTACGGATTTCTTTAGCTTATAATCTCGTATCTTTTCCTTAACAACTTTATACTTGCAAATATTACACATAGGATAGTCTCGAACAAACATATACACAATTCTTTATTGACTCGTCTAAGACAAGAACGGAAATTCAACCATCTCCCTGTGGATCGACCCGTGCTCAACCGGCTAGCTGTATAGCGACACTGTCCTGATCGCGGTAAACTTTAGAACTTTGAACATCCGACACGCCAAAAGCGTGCGATCAAATGGCGCCGTTGCCGGGGAGACGGTAGCGTATTTTCTTTCTTGTTATTAGGGTTAATATTCTTTTTGTATATATAAAAAATAAAAAAAAATAAAAAATAAATCTTTTTTATTTTGATAATTTTTGTGGGCAAGTGTGCAGATTTTTGCGTATTTGCAAACTACGATTGTGGGGAGCAAAGCGTGCATTCAAGGCAAGGGTGATTACGAAGTACAGTGCCAAAGATCCGGGTAGTTTGACCCGCGCAAGCGAACCTTTCAAGCTTACCGGATTTGAATCAACGGGGGTTTCCAAACCCAAAACTTAACGGTACGTACTTTACTAACACCTTCTTCTCAAATCCGACGCATCCAATATACTATTCTTTGCAGGATTCTTTGCAAGTTCGCTAGCAAACGCTAAAAATTGACTAACCCGTATTTGTTGCAGCGCCGCGCTTAAACTAAAAAACGATTGTTTGATTCTTTATAAGAATTTTTTGAATTGCGCATTGCATCAATTAATACGGACTTAAGGGCAAGCGAACCCCACAACATACGGTAAAGGATTTCATCACCTTTTCCGTGGCCCACAAATCACGAACTTGAGCATAACGTTTACCCGCACAAAATTTAAAAGAAACTAGACTTTAAGCCTTAAGGACTTCGCGCTCACTAGGAGAAGTTAACTGTGTTTAGAACCTTTCCTAACGGTATATTGTTTACGGGGTGTCTAGGAAAGTGTTAACGGCGAAACCGCCAAAAGAGAAAGGGTTATTTAATTAAGGAACTTCGCGAAAGCGTTGGAAAACCTCCCCTTATCTCTGCACTTACCTGGCCTCGTGATCAGTGAATCTTGAGCCTGTTTCTCGACACGGTTTTACTTCGACAATTAAGTTCTGGAGCAGGTCTAGTTGACCTAGGTGAACCCTAGAACGATTAGGTGTGTGGTATTTTTGTGTCGTGATTGTTTTTTTTCCATATTCTTTTTTGTGTATACTTCATTCTTTTGTTAATATCTAAAAAAAAAATTATCACATTCTTTTTCCCCTCCTTTTCTCTGCCTTTCTCTCTTTCTCTATTCATATCATGGGTACCCCACCTCGCAAAACTCTTGCCGAACTTTGGTACCCACTACCAGACATTACTTCCTACGGTTCTTGTTTTGGTCGAACTTCGAACGATCCATCCATGCCAAAAATTTCTTTGAAAGATCGGATAGACGTGTCTAGGACGAACAACTGGACCCCGCAATCCACTTCGTATCAACCGTTTCAAACATTCACACCTTCTTGCGTTGATACCCCTTTTGAAAATCCAGTTGTAACCCCGAGACCTATGTCTACTGCTGAACGTATTGAACAATCTCGTAGCCGATCTTTCACTCCTTTCACCACTACAAATTCTTGGGATCAACAATTCCATTCACCTTCTTATCCCAATGTTGATCCCACTCCTGTCCAGCCATTCAATTCCTACCAATCCTACCCTACTTTTGCGCCTTCCCTAGACATTACTTCAGAACAGCCTTTTGGGAGTTTTCAGTATCCAAACAACTTTGAATCTTTTACTGAAACCCCTTCACAACCAATGTCTAGTCTAGAACAGTCGTTGGAAGACTTTAGGGTAGCGTCAAGCCAACAGATGATGGATTTGAATGCGTCCATGGCCGCCCTCATGCAACCTAGTGACCCGGTAGCTAGTTTTCAACTAGCTCCAACTTTTTCAATGTATGATGAGGCGGCAGGACAGGCTGTGAATTTGAGTGGAGAGAGTGAGATGTACCCCCTTCCAAATCAAACCTACCCGTCCCAAATTGAATCCCACAACTCCTGTTTTGAAAGTCTATCGAGTATCCCACATGATTTATCAATTGAAGATAGAATGATGAATGAGTTGTGCGACTTCGTAGTGTTTGATTTGCCCGATTGTGAAGGGTCCCTTCCAAGTGAAATCATACCTATTCCTTTTGACCTCTACACCTATATCTTAGAACCAGAATCGATTAATATACATGCTTTTGATGAGGTGTCAGAGAATTTTGATTTTCACTTGATTGAGGATATTGACGCTGGGGATATTTTGGATGATGAACCCGTAGATTTGGCTGAGTTTGTCTCTTCAAATCATCATCTCGAGTCATTAAATATTTTTCCCGAACCCCATATGCGTCTGGACTTTGAAGAGAAGAGCATGGATGTGCTAAATTTTGAGGAGAATATTGAGGATAGTTTTGAGGATGAACCATTTTTTCTTGATGAGTCGGATTTTCCAATTCATCATGTTCCTTCCACTGACTGTGTACACCCTCCTGAACCATTTACCGATACCCTTCCTCAACCACTTCCCTCCATCCTTTCCATCGTTCCGACCTTGCAAGAACCCGTCTCACTTTCATTTACTGTGTCTGGTTTACCAAGTTCGGCGTACCCATGGTTTCACACGAATCTTGAGGGATTTGACCCCATTTCTCGACGGGTAAATATATTAGCACAATCGCTTTTTACACATCGCTCATCACAAATTGTGCTAATCTATTTACTCCATTTGCACCCTCAAGTTCGTATTCCACTTCTTTTTCTCTTCCGCCATTCTTCTTCCTCTCATATACCGAGACCGTATCCCGCTTCTCTTCGCATACGGTCTCGCGTATTGTCCCTCTCTTTTCTCTACGCCTTCTTCCACCAACCTGTACATTATAGCGATAAAATCTTTGAATGGTTGGTGCTCACTTTTGGCCTGTGTAAGGCCTTGTATAGCTTGATACTGTTTTCTTTCCCCCCTAATCCTGAATTTCAACGCTTAACAGTGGAAACACTGTTTTACTTAAGTTTGGGGGGGACACCTTTTTTGTATATATTTTTTGGTTTCTTTTTTGTTTTGTATATAATTTGTTTTTAGGGAGCGCCGACAATTTTGACCCTCTTAGTATAGCCTGACAGTGAGGGCACTGTCAAGTTTAAGTTTGGGAGTGTGCTCGGTAAGCTTTCTTCCTTCGCATTCATTTGTATATTTTGCATTTGCATACCTTATTAAAAACCCACAAAAATCGAAAATTTTCCAAAAATATAAAAACTTTGTCATCAAGTTAGCTAATAGGGTAAGTTAGATCTTTATTCCGAAAGATTAGTTGATATGATAGAAATAACTAAATTCTAGGCTTAGGAATTGAAAACCCTAAAAATAACCCTCTTTCTGTTTAAACTTGGTAAGTATACGTCCTTACAGTTTTTTTTTTGAGAACTAGGTAATCTTGAGTTCAGTTCTTGAGTTAAGTCAAGATAAAGGGAAAGTATTGAAGCTTTACCAGAGGATAAGTCTGAAAAATAGTTTCTTTTCTTGAGTTCAAATTTAGAAAGTATATACCCTACAAACTGCACCTACACGTATCTTGAAACTTGGGATAGTAGAGGATACCTAGAAATACTCTTGCCTGAAAGCCCAGTATGAAAGAAAAAACGGTATTTAAAGCTAAACACCAAAAGAGCATATTGAAAAATATATCCGGTCTTGAAAAAAAAAAGAAAAAAAGAAAAAGAAAAAGAAAAAAATAGAATAAAGTCAAGACCTGGAAACTGCTATTTACGCTTTAAAGTTCACACATTCAGTAATCGGTCGTTAGTGCCTCAAGAAGCATTAATAGTCGCATGAAAGGTGTGTGAGCAAATCCGTCCATCCTTAATGAAAATAAGTAGTATTAGATATTAGGGCAAGGGTATTATAGCTTGAATTGAATTCTTGAGTGTAGGGGTGCAAATATACACACACGTAGGGGTATACAATCGATGTTTGAATAAAAGATAGAAATAAAGAATAAGACTTGTGTTTTCTGTAAAGTTGATAAAAATCCCTAATTTGAGGCCGCACTTTAGAAGGAAAACTCAGGGGAACCAACATCTTTCTGAACTTTTTTTGGAACGTATATGATCTAAGAATAAATAGATTAGAGGTGTGAAGCATAAGGGTTGGATATTTCTAACTTAGGATGATAGAATTTCTAACGTAAATACTAAACTGTAGGAGTAGGATCGACGTTAACTTATGACACTAGCTTGACGGGATTTTGTGGGTAGTATCCGCTGAAAACCCTCAGGAGACAACACTCCTCGTACTAGGGACACCTAGAGGTTTAACGGCTTGTTGCACATGCTCAGTGCAATCGCGTTCCCTGCGAAAGTGCGGTTAGGATTTTATTTTTGTGAATAATTGGTTTTGCTCGGGACGAGCAAAAGTTAAGTTTGGGGGTATTTGTTCATAACAGAATACTGCATTTTATACCGCCCATTCTTACGCTCGGGTGTTTATAGGTAGGTGCTTTTAATCCGTGTTTGTTACATATTTACAGAGTACAGGTTTCCAGTCCAAATATTGCAAATCATGACAAAATCTCCACAGTTACACCAAATACAGAACATCTGTTGACAACAGATAAAAGCCGGATTCCGGTCATCCATATCCGTCCAGTGCTGCATACCGGTTCCAGAGACAAGACATATGACAGCGGTCATTCGTGTCTCGGACAAGCACAGAGCACGAGAGGGGCAGCACAAGAATCAATGGGTGCGCGGAGCTCGAGGGAGAAAAGGGTCAAAAGTATTGTTTTTGTTGCCACTTTGGACCATTGCAAATCTGATGCAACTGTGAAAGCATACTGCAATTTGTTATATGTACAACAACATAGGACAGAGAACCAGGGGAACACACAAAAGAAGGTGGGCCAACTCATCAAGACGGCCGCGGATCCGCGGCCTAAGCAGGCTTAGGCCACGGATCCGCGGCCATGTGGGGTCGTCGTTGTGTCGTTTTCTAGGGGCACTTTGGGTACTTCATTTTATTGCAGATTCTTGCCCTAGGTTTTCAGTTCACCTCCTATAAATACCCCAGAACTTGCCAAGCTTTAGGGTCATTCTTTTGTTCCTCTTTTTGTTAGGATTTAGTCTTTTTTCTTCTTCTTCTTCATTCTTTTTCCATGAAAATTGTAGTGAGAGCTTTTTGAGTGGGAGATCAATGAAGATGAGGGCTTTTTTGTATCATTCTCTTTTGTTTCTTCTTCCCCTTGAGATTCTTGCTTTCTCTTGATCATTCAACCTCTTCATTGAGCTTGAATGGTTAAGGGTTAGTTATTGATCTCAAGGGTCGTATTTTCTCATGGGACTAGTTCTTCACTTCACATGCGTTCTCTACCCTTCTCTTGATCTTGCAACCTCTTAATTGAGCTTGCAAGTTTAAGGGTTGGCTATTGATCACATGCTTGTCTTGAGTTCTATGTTCTTGTAATTACTTTCTTGTTCTTTTTATCGCTTTTTATTACTTGCTTATTATTATCTTGCTTTTCTTTCTTGCAATTTAATTCATGCACTTATTACTTGTAATCTTTTCTTTTCTCTATTCTTTTCTTTTGCTCTCTTTTGTTCATTTTGTGAATGTTGTAATTATTATTGTTAAGAAGAAATACGGTATTATAAGTTAACGTTTCTTTGCCCATTTCCTTTTCCCGTATTTTCCATTGAACTCCGCCCAAACGATACGCAAGCGCTCCGTTAGGCACCGTACCCTGACAAGGTAACGGTGATTCCTAACCGCGACCGGTTGCGTTCGGTTTGGCCGGAGACGAAAGCAAGAGACAAGAACGGAAGGACAAGGGTAAATAAGCCGTATTCCACGAATACCGCGCTTAAATCCCCTAATCCACGTTGTTGCCGATTGCTCTAGCTTCAATTGGTCAAGACTCGGCTCAAAGGTTTTGAGTACGGATTTCTTTAGCTTATAATCTCGTATCTTTTCCTTAACAACTTTATACTTGCAAATATTACACATAGGATAGTCTCGAACAAACATATACACAATTCTTTATTGACTCGTCTAAGACAAGAACGGAAATTCAACCATCTCCCTGTGGATCGACCCGTGCTCAACCGGCTAGCTGCATAGCGACACCGTCCTGATCGCGGTAAACTTTAGAACTTTGAACATCCGACACGCCAAAAGCGTGCGATCACTAGCACGGGTGTAAAACATATGCAAGGTCAATATAATATTTCACATATACTATATCCAGTATCTATCTCATCATATCAAATGATCACATCATAGATATCGCAGCAGAAAACAACATATGAAATATTGTATATACTAGGATTTCCGTGTTTTATTTTAAGGCTGTATAAAACACGAATTCCACGGTCGTGATGAATAGCCAATCCCACACCCCTAGACCCCTACGAGAGCGGCAAGGAACCCAACCAAATCCAGAGTTATGAGACCCGGTCTCGACTCCTCGAGATGGTCTTCCACTGGACCCTAGAACCCGGTTACATGTGCTCCCCGCCTTTTGTCTATCCTAATGCGGAAAAGTAAATAATATACAATGGTGACATCATCCTCAACCCAGAAGTGCCCCAATAAAAGAATATTACATACAATGAATTTTACATGAATAAAAATGAAAAACTTTCATCTCACATAAAACCCCCGGCTATTCAAAACACGACGATCCAATAAAACATATCACAGCAACACATAACATCACATGTCATCAACGTAAGTAAATATGCGTATCCCAATTGTCATTAAAATATAGCACCGAAACCGGTGATACACCACATATTATACTTACGGTCGCAGAAAGAAAGTGAAAAACTACAACAGTTGGAATCCGCAACCACCTTAGACATCGGTTGCTAACCAAATGAATTCCTTAGACATCAGATGCCTAAAAATTATAAACCCCGCATTTTAGTCTCGATCTCGAAAACACTTTTCAATATCAAGTCGGGCAATTCAACAAGATTCCCGACATCCTGATCGAATGCTCGTCGGAAACTTTAGTAGACGACCACACCCCCGATGCCGTCGACAAAGTGCACTAAGGCGGAACACCGCTGCCGCGAGCACCCGAACAGATGCTTTTGGAAACGGGGTTCTCTTACAATCACTTGGTCGGGGCTATGGGGCATGGCTATCTAATAATGTTACCCGTCGAGTATCCGTGTACACTACGTGATTGCGACAGACTTTTGATCACATCAAAATCCCGTGGCAACCGATCAAACGAGACTAAATTGCTAGATTTATAACATTCAAATTAGTTATCTCATAACTACATTTGTGAATTCAATATATTGTATCCCATCACATAATATCCAGACGACGTTAAACTTTTCGATCGATTCATCAAAGTCCCACAATTTCCCGACAGCTCAACACTTGAGCACATTTTTACTAATACCCAGAATATGCCACAGTACATATGCACGAGCCGTAGAAGGGCAAACCAAAGCCTCACTCATGTCGCCACGAAACGACGACAAACCCTGGAGTATGATCGCGGTTCCACAATCCAACAAATTGAGTTACGGTTTCATTCTTCTAGAGGGTTCATAGACTTACTTGCATGTTTTTCTGAATAGGTTAAACTTGGAAAAATGGGTTTTTGACATTCGACCGAACTTTTTAACTTCGTTTAGACAAAACGCGAATAACCCGTAACAATGTTAAAAATACGAATACGAAATACTCCGAATTGTTTACAGTGTAAGATTACATCACATGCAAAATTAGCAAAAACAAACAACACATGAAACATCAAAACAATGTCACTGGAACACAGGCAAAATTTCAGGGGAAACAGCTCGGATTTGGCCGAGATCATCAAGGTGGTGGCCGGCCCAATTTTTAAAGAATACCCTGAAATTTTCATAGTGTTCTTGATATATCTTATACATCACTCTGTACTTGTTTAAAAAATTTTTTGACAAGTTTTAAAAAAAGACAGAAACTTCATTTTTCTGTTTCAAGTTTCGGAGTATTTCGGTTTCGTAATCTTAAGAAAATCCGTATAAATTTCTAGAATGGCTCTGATACCACTTCAGGATTACCTAAGACGGAAGCAAGGTTTTGGGAGGCATCGTCCATGCCAAATTCAAAAATTTGTCGTTTTAGCTAACACTAAATAAGAATCGTTAACTAGAAATTGACGGAAAAGAAAATGCAAACACTTTGCAATAAGAAGGGAGCAAGGAATACAACCTTTGTAGACTGGTCCTTCACTTCAATAGCTCCGTGTAGTAGTCCCTTCGCTGTGATCTTGAACTCTGGACTCAAGAGAGGCTCAAATGAAGAAAGGAACATGCTAGCTTCGATGTCTTCGAGGCCGAAGATGATCTACGTCGAGGAGACACTAACACAAGCTATTTCTTCACTAGGTCAAGAACATTGTGAAGAGAACACCCTATACGAAATGGAAAGTAGTAGAGGATGATGAAGTAGGAAGTGTGCTCACTTTAGAATTGATTTTCTCACATTTTATCTCATACCTACATTAGAGCTAGAAAGCTTTTTAGGAGGAAGAAGAAGAAGAAGAACTCATCTCATAAATTAATCCAAATGAATTAATGTTGAGGTAGAAATGCAACCAAGGGTTAAGCATGTCATGCTTAACCCTTGTAGAGAGTTAACCATGAGCTAGGGTTAATGGTTAGGTCAAGAAATATCTTAAGAAAGACAAAGAGAGCGGACAAAGTCAAAGATGCCTTGAAGCTTCTACAAGCTTTCAACAAATATCATCCATGACAAATATCCATAATATTTGAATTACTTAATGATAAATTATAAACCCTAACATGGTTTAACCCTCATTAACCCTAGTTGCATTTTTAACCTAACATGATACATTTAGCATATATCACATATACATCAATGTATCCAAAGTGAGAAAAAGAAATCATAAGTGCGCTAATACTAGTTAATGTAATGTAATATATCAAATATATATCAAATATATAATTATAAATTAATTTAATAAATCAACACTTGATTTAATAATCCGGCTATATCACATATAACTTACTAATATCAGAAGTAACAACTTATCGAATCAACACTTGATCCGATAACCCGGCTATATCGCATATAACTGACCAATGTCACAAATCACGAGAATGGAATACGGTATCTCATATCGTATCAATCTCGGTCCCGCACAAATCACATATGTGCTCCTACTCCATTTCGCTTGTACCTGGAAACCCCCGTGTAGGACTCGTCAATACGCCGGCAGTAGGTGATGATCATATCAAACACCTACAAGCCGTAAGCGGTCTGCTAAATGTAACGGCCACCCGGGTATTGAGCGATCAGAAGATCAACAAGCAATCCTGCTCACACTCAAGCGAATCCAATCAGTAACACTATCGTACAGTCCGGTCTCTTCGTCTGATATGTCGCATATCTCGTCTAGGGGTGGTAAACGTCAGACCCCAGTAACTCGATAAGTCGTGTTGATATGAAGCTCATAACGGTTCGAGAAACTAATGATAACACTTACCAGTATATCTCTGAATCAGCTTTGGCCAAGGACTTCCTATTATAGCCAATCGAGCACAGCGCAACATCAACTCCCTATACCGGGAGAGACGAATCCCCTCCTATCGCTCATTGCCTCCATGTGACTCGGGACTGTACCTAAAAACCACCGTTTTGCATGTCTTCCTGAACGTGTTAAGGTGGAAATCAAAGCATAGTGGGAATCACACAAGACTCTATGACGATCTCGGGTCGACAGACTAACCTGTACCAGTGTCACAAGAGAACTTTCATCTGACGTGAGGTATAATACCATCTGGGAGTTCTTGGCTAGTCCGTCCAGTGTACCATGTCTCTACTGAGCACCCATATATCATCTCTGAAGTCAAACACCAATGGATATGGGATCATCCATCGCCCATCTACATGGGTCGAGAAGCTATATGTTAGTCTACTCTGGTATATCGATGCCCCGTCTCGATACACCCACGACTAGGGACATTACAGGATGTACTTACCGACTACCTTTGTCCCACTAGTATGATCCGCATCATAATCCATGTAGTCAAGTACACAACCTAAGGGCTTTACCAACTTGTAACAGAGAGACAATCAGTGTACATGTTAAGATTAAGAGTAACCAGATAGCATACTATCATGTCGAGCAAGAATGTCCTCCCTATATATGTCCAAGCATCCACTACAATATGCATCTCATGTACAGTAATGGCCTCTAGGGAATACATATAACTAACAAATTGGTCAGGAGATCTTCAGAGAAGCGCCAGAACGGGACTGTTTCCGTCGGTAGCCCGAAACGGGCTGTCAAGCTAAAGAGGGCATATAATTGGTAATCCACAGAGAGAGATGAGAACCTAAGGGCAGAGGATGCCAGTCCGTAGGCAAGAGGCAAGTCGATATTCTTGCTCTACCAGCCTTGGATGCACCAAGAGGACTGTTATTATATCGCGTCTTGGCGATTTAGAGATCACATTTTCATTTTTTTATTTCGGTATTCTAATGATTTAGTTTCTTGATTGGAATTTATGTGCACCATGGTTGCACTCGATTCGTATTCCATGTATCAATTGTACTGATGTTCGTTTTGTGCATACCCGTTGCACTTGATTTTGGTTTTTATACATTTTGAGATGTTGATTTGATTTCGTGCATATAAGTTGCACATGATTTTGACTTATGCAGTCGGTGTAGTTTGCACACGCTTTTAGTATTTGATATGGTTTTGTGCTCACAGACGCACATGTTTATGAGTTTATATAACGCGGTATACTTGATTTTGAATTGGTGTTGTCGTATACCGTTGATTTCGATTTTGATGCTCGATATTCATTTTCGTGCACCCTACTGCACTGGATTTATGTTTTCTTGCACCTTGTGCACTTGATTGGGATTTTGCGCACGCCTGGCGCAGTAGATGCGATTTTGTTCACACGAGATACACTAAATCGAGATTCTTCGTGCATATCAGATACACCTGATATTGTTGCCGTGCACTGGATGTATGTTTTCATGCATACCCATTGCACCTAGCCTTATTTTTCTGCACATTCATGGAACTTGTATTGATTTTGATTTCCATGCGCACCAGACGCATGTGGCATGTTTATATACTTTATTGAGATTGATTTCATTTCCAGCATCATGTTTTTATGATACATACTACGGTTTATTAACCGAACAGCGCTGGTCTAAGGACAGTACCTGAGTATTTTTACATGCATCGATATTTACCGAAGGGATTTCCGAAAAGGAGTTATGGTCTCAATATTTTCTTACGTGTCCATGATTACACGAAACTTTACGAAGGAAACCCTTCTAAATCATTTTTTCAAAGGCGGGACGTATATGTTAAACAGAAGATATGTATATATGTATAACTATTTTCCTTATAATGAACGTCCTCTACTTGTGCCGTGATACGGGCATCGCACGGCGGTTTGAAAAAGATTTTGCATGCACTTTCATTTGGTGGTTTGGATGATTTTACAACGACGTGTACTGCATGTATGTTATAGCCCTATCGATATCATGTTTAATTTTCGTATTGGATTTTACATTTTATTTTCATCATCACTCCGCGTGGTGCTTGACGGAGTTTTGATTTTGAGCTTTGCACCCGTTTTCATGCGCAGGCATTGCGCAATTACAAGTTCATGTATTCGTGATTTCGAAGCCCCGACGACTTCATGGTTTTGCTGAAATGTTTAAGTATTTGGGGGGTTTAAATTTAAATTCGGGGACCGAATTTATTTAAGAATGGAAGATTGTAACATTTCAGTAAATAAAAAAATTATTTTCGGAATTTAAATAATTTAAATAATAAATGTTAAAGAATATTAGAAAAATTGAAAATTTATATCAAATATTGAATTTGAAAGAATTTATATGATTTAGACATTTTATAAATGTTTATATAATTAATTATATGCAAGTTTATCGCTAAATGTGATTAATATACAGTAATCATGCATTTATCTTGTTTATGCATGTGATATGCAACATTGCATGTTGCAAAACACTTGTTGCATTTTTTATAACCATGGCTTGGTTGATTTAAAAGGTTTTGTCTCCATATTTGTGTTAAAAGAAATGAAAAAAGGGGATTTTAAAATGAGAAGATATTTTGTTGAGAGATTGATGGGACTTGTATCATGGCATGTGTGTGTGAGAGAGAGAGGGGTTCAATTTCAACCATGGTTCATTATTGATCATTCTTCATCTCACTCTCCTCATTCTTCATCTCCCCCACCTCCTCTACCTCCCTATGGCCACCCTCAAAACCACCTCAAAACACCACATTTTCTTCACAAAAAAGGATCCCAAGCCCTTTACAGAGATCTTGGACCAAGCAAGTTAAGGTTTTGAAGACTTTGGGCAACTCAAGAAAATTCTTGATTTGCCAAATGAGGTATATTCTTACACTTCTAGCTAAGCTACTATTCTTACTAACACCCTATTGTAGTTTGGAATTAAACTATTGATGTTTAGTGATATTGGAAATTTCTAGATGATGATTAGGAGATTGTATGAATTGTGTGTTCTAGGGATTTGGTAACGGCAGCCTCCTTCAGGAGACGGTTATCATTCCAGGCTTCCAAGGTGACATGGATGACAGAGTGATTGTCAGAGTTATAGTTTTCCCTCTTAACGAGGGGCAGTTGTATGGACAGGTGGTCCAAGCGGATACTGAGGGAGGCATGGCGCAGGATACTGATTAAATTCAGTTGACGATATAGTCTAAGAAGTTTACTGGATTTGGAGTTCTTTTGTGAACTGGGTCCCATTAGATATCCAGACATTTTCTAAGACAGGTATTGCTCATTTCGGGAGATGGCGTTCTCCTCGAACTTGAGATAAAGAGAGACATAGAAAGAAACAATGGAGCAGATCCACTCACTGAGGCTATTTCTCGAACACAATAGTTTTACAAACAAGCTTTGTGAAACTGATCAGTAGAGAAGTTGAGTATTCGGTATCACACGGGCTGTGAGTATGCGACACCGCAATAATTATCTATAAGTGCAAGTGGGATATTGTTGGCTATAGAGCCCTCAAGTCAATTATTGGATCACATGCACCTGATTGCAATGATTGAGGGAAGACCTATACCGGTAGAAAAATCTTACTTAAGATGATAGTATGCTATCTAGTTTGTCTTTATCATCGTGTACATACTTCAGGTGACATTACAGATCACTATTACATGTTGATAGAGCCTATAGGATTCTTGCTTGACTACCAGCGGTGTGATGACGATCATATAGGTGAGAGTTGGGTGGACTATAAGCACATCCTTAAAGTGTCCTTTGTCGTAGGAGTTTCGAGACTGGGCATCGATACTCCAAGAGTAGACAAGTGTATACGGATCGAGACCCCGACGAGGGGCAGTGGCCGATCTCATAAGCCATTGGTGTCAGTTGGTTAAACTAAGATGTATACAGGTGCTCATTAGGTTATGAGTACACCGGACGGAATCGTTGGGAACATGCTAGTTGGTATTATACCTATTGTCAGATAGCAGTTCCTAGGTGACATGTGTAAAGATTAGTCTATCGACCTAAGATCGTCATTTGTCTCGTGTGAATTCCCACTGTGCTTTGATTACTACCCTACCACAGCTCAAAGGAGTCGTGCAAACAGGTTTTAGTTGGGTACAGTCCCGAGCTACATGGAGGCAGTGAGCGGATCGTCAGGTGATTCGTCTCTCCCGGTATATTAGTGGTTGATGTCGCGGTGTGCACGGGTGGCCATCACCAGAAATCCTCGGCCGGGGTAGACTAGAATTACTGATTTGATCAGTAGTTTCTCAGTTGGTAATAGGCTTCATACCGATACTAAATGTTAAGTTATTAGGGGTCTGACTTTATCCACACTCTAGAATCGATATGAGATACTCATAGATGAACGGACCGGACTGTATGGATATTGTCACTGTCAGGCTCAGTAGGGCTTCAGGATGAGTTTGCTCGTCGGCATCCCTTTCACTCAAAACAGTAAGTCAATGTTGTGCACCCTACGTTTTCGCGGGAATGCGGAATTTGCAAAAAATGATTTTTACGAGCTTCACAACACCGACTAGAACCAAGGATCGTTCATAAACCCTAGCTATCAAACTACTTGAAGTTTAACTACTCGGATACGAAGTTATACATCACGATACTTTTCCTTCGGTTCTTCATAGCTCTCATCCTCGTCTACGTATGCCCCAAGGATCAATCTGGATCGTAGCAACCTCCACGGCCTCCTCGAGTCAAAGACGATCCACCCGAGAGTCTATAGTCCGAGCTCCACCTCAAAAACGAGGTAACTAGGGCAACAAGCTTGCTAATCTTGATATCCTAGGTAATGTAGAGTATGAAGATGGATTTATTTGTCTTTTGAAACCGTAGGATTCTCAAAACATGAGAGCTTTTAGGGTTTGTAGTGAGGAAGAAGAAGAGAGCAAGCATGAGAGATCACTAGAGGAAAGAGAAAGTATTTTGATAAATGATAATCCAAATGAAAATCTGATGGCTCCCTTGACTTGACAACTCTCATGGGAAGAAAATATCTCCCAAAAAAATATCTAGTGCCATAGAATATCTCACAAGAAATATCTATGGTCAGACCAAGTCAAATAGTCTAACCAAGTCAAGTAGTCAATATAAATAGCCATGCCACAATTATCATTTACAAAAATAACAAATACTTTCCTTCACCTCATAATTTTTTTAATCAAAACCCTAATGAGGTGTCTCCTTCTGTCCTTCTCACATCCGTATATACATACCCGCATTCGTATTCCGAGAAACACGAATACAAAGAGAGACGAAACAAATCCATCAATATAATACTAAGATCCGGCTTAAACCAAAGCCCACTAGTATTATCCTCCCTAACATCATACGCGCACAAGTGTACGTAAGTGATCGAAGCCTTGCCGTAAAACCATACGGCCTCTACACCTTTTACCCAGTGCAGGGAAACTCTTTGTGTGGGACTCTAAAGACTCGACACTACGCTGGCAGTGGATTTAACCACAGGCCGCAAGCGGTACTAGCCGCTCGTAACGGTCCCCAGGTAGATGTCGATAAGAAAGACGATGAGTAAAACCCATCAGAAGTCCTACTGTGCCTGAATGTGACAATCTCTGTACAGTCCGGTCTGTTCGTCTAAGAGTATCGCATATTGGGCCTAGGGGCGGTAAACGTATGACCCCTAATAGCGGTATAAGTCGTGTCGGAGTGTAGCCCAGAACACCCTGAGAAACTACTGGAATACCTACCAGTAAATCTCACTTGCCCTGGCCAGGGACATTGTGTAATGGCTCTCCGAACACAGCACGATATCAACCCCCAATACCGGGAGAGAAAAATCCTATCTAACCGCCACTACCTCCAAGTGCTTCGGGACTTCACCCAACTACTACCTATTTTCATGACTTCTTGGAGCCGTGGTAGGGTAGTAATCAAAGTACAGTAGGAACACACTCGAGACGAAGTAGCAGTGTCAGGTCGACGGACTAAACTGTACTCATGTCACCAGGGGAACTGCTACCCGACGATAGGTATAATACCAACAAATAGTTCCCGAGGAGTCCTGTCCAGTGTACTCGTAACCTAACGAGCACCTACATACTATCTCCAGTACGACGTACTAATGGCAGTGGGACATACCATCTCCCCTGCTAGGATGAGAAGCGTATACACTAGTTTAACTCAGAGTATCGTTGCCCCGTCTCGATAATCCTACGACTAGAGACCTGTATAAGGACGTGCTTGTAGCTACCCAGCCCCTACTAGTGTGACTGCCATCACAACACTGGTAATCAAGCAAGGATCCTAAGGGCTCCACTAATATGTATAAGCGATATGCTAAAAGAAAAACATGCACATATTGAAGTAGAAATAAACCAAGTAGCATACTACTATTTTAAGTAAGACTGTCAATATAACTGTGAATATCCCAAGCTTCCATTAAGTAATATACAAACCAGTATGATACAATAATGGCCTCTAGGGCATATACACTAACAATCTCCCACTTGCACTAGGGCCATGTACTGGCGTATCGCAGACCTATCATCTCGATCAGCCGCTCAAACAGTGTCTGAGGGATGGCCTTCGTGAGTAGATCTGCAGTATTATTCTCCGTATCTACTCTCCTCACCTCGATTTCCTAACGATCTATGATCTCCCTGATTAGGTGGTACCGCCTCAAAATGTGTCTGGACTTCTGATGGGACCCGGGTTCCTTCGCTAAAGCTGTACCGCCGTTGTTGTCATAATACAGAGGTGTTGGATCAACAATGTTCGGAACCACCTGAAGTTCTATAAGGAACTTCTTCATCCAGACAGCTTCTTTTGCGGCATCGCAAGCGGCTATGTACTCCGCTTCCATCGTCGAGTCAGCAACGGTGTCCTGCTTAGAGCTCTTCTAACAGACCGTCCATCCATTAAGGGTAAAGACATAACCCGACATGGACTTGGAGTCAACCTTATCACTATGGAAGCTGGAGTCAGCAAAGGCCTCGATCTGGAGGTCTTTTCCTCCATACACCAAAAACATCTCCTTAGTCCTTCTCAGGTACTTGAGAATGTTCTTTACTGCTATCCAGTGCTTCTCCCCTGGGTTTGACTGATACCGGCATACAACGCTTAATTCGTATGCTATATCTGGTCTGGTACACAACATCACATACATTATAGAGCCTACCACTGATGCGTAGGGTATAGTTGACACTCGACCCCTTTCCAAATCAGTCTTTGGAGACGCCTCTTTGGAGAGGGTGATTCCGTGACAAGCCGGTTGATTACCGCGCTTTTAATCTTCCATTCCGAATCTTTTCGGTATGGTGTCGATGTACCTAGACTGCGAAAGTCCTAACATCCTATTAGATCTATCACGATAGATCTAGATCCCTAGAATGTAGTTGGCATCACCCAGGACTTTCATGGAGAACCTTTGTGAGAAGAATCCTTTGACTGATTGTAGCATAGGAATGTCATTTCCTATCAAGAGAATGCCATCCACGTATAAGATGAGGAATACCACATTTCTCCCTACAATCTTACTATATATGCATGGTTCATCTAGATTTTTGATAAAGTCGAATTCTTTGACTGTATCATCAAAACAGATGTTCCAATTCCGCGATGCCTGCTTTAGTCCATAAATGGACTTCAGAAACTTGCACACTGTCCCGCTGCTCCCACTCTGAATGAAACCCTCTGGCTGATCCATATAGACACACTCTTCTAAATTTCAATTTGGAAAAGCCGTCTTTACGTCTATTTGCCAGATCTCATAATCGTGGAAGGCAGCAAAGGAAAGAAGGATCTGAATGGATTTGAGCATAGCCACTGGAGAAAAGGTTTCATCATAGTCCAAACCAGGTCTTTGACGAAAACATTTTGCAACAAGTGTAGTCTTATAGGTTTCAACCTGTCCATCTACACCAATCTTCTTTCTGAAGATCCATTTGCATCCTACGGGTTTTACCCCTTCTGGAGCAATGTACAAAGTCCATACTTTGTTGGTGTACATGAACTCCATCTCGGTCCGCATTGCATCCAGCCATTTTACCGAGTCGCCGCTCTGAATGGCTTGCTGGAAGCTAGTAGGCTCATTATTGTCAATGATGCAATCCTCTCGTCTATGAGAAAACCGTAGTATCTCTCGGGCGTATGAGACTGCCTAATACTTCCGCGGATTGGCGCGGGGATGTCCGGTTCTTCTGAAATTTCTGGTTCTACCAAGCTTTCAGTAATAGCTTGTGGTTCTGGAATTTCTTCCAGTTCTATTGCGCTCCCACTTATCTGATTTTCTAAAAATTCAGTTTCCAAGAAGCAGGCATAACGAGAAACAAAGACCTTTTGCTCTTCTGCGCAATAGAATAGATACCCCTTGGAGTTCTTTGGGTATCCCACAAACTTACACTACTGATCGTGCCTCGAGCTTGTCCGCATGCTACTTTTTAACAAAAGCTGGACATCCACATGTCTTAAAGTATTTAAGATAGGGTTTCTTTCCACTCCACATCTGATATGGTGTGGTAGGCACTAACTTAGTAGGAACCTGGTTCAAAAGATATGTAGCTGATTCTAGTGCATGTCCCTAGAAGGATCGCGGCGACTCAACCTTACTCATCATTGAACGAACCATATCCAATAGGGTTCTGTTCCGCCTTTCCGATACACCATTGTGTTGTGGCGTGTATGGAGGAGTAAGCTGAGATAGAATTCCATTTTCTTTCAAGTAGTCCAGGAACTCGGCACTTAAGTATTCACCACCTCGATCAGATCTCAGTGTCTTGATACTTTTGCCTCTTTATTTTTCCACATCATTCTTGTATTCCCGGAATTTCTCAAAGGCCTCGGATTTATGCTTCATCAAGAAGACATGTCCATACCTAGAGAAATCATCCGTAAAAGTAATGAAATAGGAATAACCACTTCGCGCATGTGTAGACATTAGACTACATATATCGCTCTGTATGAGTCCTAAGAGCTCGCTCGCTCTTACTCCGTGCCCAGTGAACGGAGTCTTTGTCTTCTTTCCCATGAGACAAGATTGACAAGTTGCATAAGACTGATATTCAAACGGATCCAAATATCCCTCTCTATATAACTTCATCAACCATGTTCCATTGATGTGACCCATGTTAGTTATGTATATTCCCTAGAGGCAATTGTTGTACATATGATGTATATTATGATGGATGCTTGGATATATACAGAGAGGACTTTCTTGCTCGTCATGATAGTATGCTATTTGGTTTCACTTTATCTTAACATGTTGACTTGTATTGGTTTACTGTCTTACTCTCACATGTTGATAAAGCCCTTAGGATCTGTACTCGACTACTGGGATTATGATGAGATCATACTAGTGGGGCCATAGTAGTCGATGAGTACATCCTATAACTGTTCCAAGTCGAGGGTATATCGAGACAGGGCATCGATACACCAGAGTAGACTAGCGTATACGCATCTTGACCCATATGATGGGCGATGGATGATCCTATATCCATCGGTGTTTGACATCAGAGATGGTGTACGGGTGCTCAGTGGATACTGGGTACACTGGACGGACTCGCCGAGAACTCCCAGATGGTGATATACCACACGTCGGATGGCATTTCTCTGGTGACACTGGTACAGGGTAGTCTGTAGACCCGAGATCGTCATAGAATCTTCTGTGATTCCCACTGTGCTTTGATTTTCACCTTACCACGTCCAAGAGGGCGTGTAAAACGGTGGCTTTTCGGTACAATCCCGAATCACATTGAGGCAATGAGCGATAGGAGGGGATTCGTCTCTCCCAGTATAGGGAGTTAATGTTGTGCTGTGTTCGATTGGCTATAACTGGAAGTCCCTAGCCAGGGCTGATATAGAGATATACTGGTAAGTGTTACCAGTAGTTTCTCAACCTGTTATGAGCCTCACATCGACACGACTTATCGGTTACTGGGGTCTGACGTATACCACCCCTAGACTTGATATGCGACATATCAGACGAACAGACCGGACTGTACGGGAGTGTTACCGATTGGATTCATAGGAGAACGGACAGGCTAGCTTGTTGATCTTCTGATCGCTCAATACCTAGGTGGCTGTTACGTTTAGCTGACCGCTTGCAGCTTGTGGGTGTTTGATATGATCATCACCTGCTACCGGCGTATTGACGATTCTTTAGAGTCCTACACAGAGGTTTCTTGGCTCAGGAAAAACAGAGTAGAGCCACATATGTGATATGTGCAAGACCGAGGATAATGCGATATGAGATACCGTATTATATTCTCGCGATTTTTAGATATGAACCGGGTAATCGAATCAAGTGTTGATTCGATGAATCGGTACATGATATATTAGTCGGTTATATTCGATATAGCCGGATCGTCGAATCAAGTGTTGATTCGATGATTTAATGTATAATGATATATATGATATATTGTATTACATTATCTAATATTGGCTCGCTTTATTATTTCATTTTCTCACCAGTTTAATACATTGATATATATGCGATATATGTTAATTGTATTATTTTCTTTTGTTGCAAATATATAATATATATATGTGATATATATTATTGTGACATGATATGATTTATTATGAAACATGATTAGGGATGATAAAAAGAGATTAGGGTTTGATTAGGGTTAGCTTCTTCTTGATTATTCTAGAAGAATTTCCTTTTGTCTTGGTTAAGATATTATGGTTGATACTTATCCTTGACTCATCCTTGACCTAACCAAACCCTAACTCTAATTTATTCTCTACAAAGGTTAAGCCTCTCATCCTTGACCATGGTTTGATAATCAATCATATATTCTTGACTACTATTCATCACAAAAGAATTATCATTTTCATTCATCATCTTCTTCTCTCTTAGCTTTGAGAAAGCTTACTAGTTAATTCTTTTGTGATGATTTATTGTGAGAAAATGAATTAAAAAGAAAGCATAAATACTACTCCATCATCCTCATCTAATCTAACCCATTAGATTAGGGTGTTCATTTCTTTAGAGTGAGAAAGCTTGGGTTATAGCAACTTCGACGTAGATCATCGGAGAAGCGGAACACTTCAAGCTAGCATGGATCGTTCGAGTCATGGAGCCTCTCTTGAGTCCGGGAGATCATGGATCGCGGCAAAGGGACTTCTACTCGGAGCTTGTGAAGCGAAGGAGCGGACTATAAAGGTTGTAATCCCTCACACTTAGGTTTAAAGATGTCATCTTGCATGCTAAACCCTAATAATCTAGCAAAGATCCCGTCTTTGGGTTGTTCGGCACATCTAAAATTTTATTTGGGCATGTTTGATGCTTTATGAACCTTCATAAGAGTGCCTAGGAACCCTACAACCCAGTTTACAATGATATAAGAAAGCCGGATTTACTTCCAGAGACATTCTGTTAAGTGTGTTCTGGACACTGAAAACCTGAGCATGATTTAATGTTAGTGTATATGCCCTAGAGGCCATTACTGTATCATACTAGTATGTATATTACTTGATGGAAGCTTAGGATATTCACAGTTGTATACACAATCTTGCTCGATATAGTAGTATGCTACTTGGTTTGTCTCTGCTTTAATGTGTACATGTGTGTTTCTTTATTATATCACCTATACGCATTAGTAGAGCCCTTAGGATCTTTGCTTGATTACCGGCGTTGTGATGGCGATCACACTCGTGGGGGCTGGATAATCTACAAGCACATCCATAATACACGTCCCTAGTCGTGGGATTATCGAGACAGGGCATCGATACTCCGGAGTAGACTAGCGTATGCGCTTCTCATCCCAGCATGGGAGACGGTCTATCCCACAGCCGTCAGAACGTCGTACTTGAGATAGTATGCGGGTGCTCGTTAGGTTACGAGTACACTGGACAGGACTCGTCGGGAACTGATGGTTGGTATTATACCTATCGTCAGTTATCAGTTCCCAGGTGACATGAGTACATCTTAGTCCGCTGACTTGACACTGTCACTTCGCCTCGAGTTTGTTCCCACTGTTCTTTGATTACTACCCTACCACGGCTCTACTGAGTCGTGCAAACAGGTAGTAGTTGGGAGCAGTCCCGAAGCACTTGGAGGCAGTGACGGTTAGACAGGATTCGTCTCTCCCGGTATTGGGGGTTGACATCGCGCTGTGTCTAGGAGAGCCATTACACGAGTAGTCCCTGGCCAGGGCAAGCGAGATATACTGGTAGGTTTCCAGTGTTATCTCAGGGTGTTCTGGGCTTCACTCCGACATGACTTGTATCGCTATTAGGGGACTGACGTTTACCACCCCCTAGGCCCGCCATGCGATGTATCAGACGAACAGACCGGACTGTGCGGAGATTGTCACATATAGGCTCAGTGGTAGTTCGGATGGGTTTACCTCATCGGCCTTCTTATCGACATCTACCTGGGGACCGTTACGTACAGCTAGTGCCGCTTGCGGTCTGTGGTTAAACCCACTGCCAGCATAGTGTCGAGTCTTTAGAGTCCCACACAGAGAGTTTCCCTGCACTGAGCGAAACGTGTAGAGGCCGTATGGTTTTACGGCAGGGCTGCGATCACTTACGTACACTTGTGTGCGTGCGGTGTTCGGGCAGGCAGTACTAGTGGGATTTGGTTTACGCCGGATCCTAGTATTGCACGGATGGATTTGTTTTGTCTTCTGCGCATCCGCATTCTACGTAATGTGGATGCAGGTGTGTATGCACAGTTTTCCGGAGCGATGAAGGAGGAGGTGCATCATCAGGGTTTTGGCAGTTGGTTCGGCCAAAACCGTTATGTAGCAGACTCATTAGGGTTTTGACAATTGATTCGGTCAAAACCATTTTGAGGCGGACTCATTAGGGTTTTGACAGTTCGTTTGGTCAAAACCATTATGAGCCGCGGACATCTTTACTAATCCTTTAGTGATAATTTTATGATGGCTAATTGCATTGACCATTTGACCTCCTTGACCTCTCTTGACTTTATTGACCGGTTGACCGTGTTGACCATTGACTTTCAAGAGAGATCTACACTCTTCTTTTCTTTTTCTTTTTCTATTTTGATTATGATAATGGTCATTTCAATATAGCCATCAAACTTTATCTTGATGGGATTAGTAATGATAATGTTTGTGCATTATTGAACCATGGTTCATTTTTCTTTAGCTCACAATTCTTTTCTCATTCTCTCTCTTGCCTTTTTCTAGTGAGAAGAAAAGAAATGCACCATGGTTGCTAGGTCCTCCTTCTTCCTCCTCTTGATTCACCTTTTGATCTCATGTGTTGAGAGATAAAGATCCCACAAAGACAAAGCCATCCCTCTACCACTTCTACACAACCTAGGGCTTCTAGACTAGCAATCTCTTTGCCCTAGTTACCTCGGCTCGATGTACATCTTTCGGGTGGATCGTGTTCGACTTAAGGAGGCCGCGGAGGTGACCATAGTCCGGATCAACCCTCGGAGCAAGCAAGGAGAAGAACAACAAGAAGAGAAGGAGTTCAAGTTGAGGTATAACCCCTAACCGAGTAGATAAATCTCTAGTTAGGATGCTAGTGTGTTGTTTAGCAAAGATCCGGCTTTTACGGTCCATGTTACCTTGTTTAGAAAAATTTCTGTTTTACCGTTTCCGCAACCCCGAAAGTACCGAGAGAGGTAACGTGGACCTAACAGTGGTATCAGAGCCTAACTAAACACACCCTAGCATGTTAGTAAAGTATTTGGAATATCGACCGGACGAAAAACCGCAAAAACACCACGAGAAATTCATTTTCTGCCGATTTTTAGATCTGTTCCAAAATTAATAAATCATACACTAAAAATTGGCTCAGGCTTTTTGTAGACCACTGCAGAAAAATGATCCCCCAACTCGATTAAAGCGCCGCGGAACCGCGGCATAAGCTTGCTTATGCCGCGGAACCGCGGCCTAGTTAACTCGGTTTGGGATCCTGTTTGCTGCAGTGTTCTTGTTTGTGTATTTTGTGATTTTTGGTATATGACTTTTCTGCCCAGATTTTCCAGAAAGCAAAATTTGTTTTTGGGGCTCAAAAATCCGTATCTTTTGGTCGATGTTCTGTAGACTTTGGCTAATGGATATATCTGTAATGTTATATGTGTATTGAACGTCTACTAATCGCTATACGTCGATTAGTGGGGGTTATACATATGTGTGATCTGTGTTGTTGATGGTTTGTGTATATGAACTCGTTGGATTGTCGCGGATGAATAGCCGGGGTGGATGTGAGATGAGAGTTTCTTTTTCTTTCATTCATGTAATAAATTTGTAAATTGATGTAATATTATTTGTATGGCTGCAGAACCGGGTCGGGGTTGTAGCCGTCATTGTATAATTCTTTTTACTTTTTTTGCTCCTAGGATAGACCCATGGAGGGGGTGCACAAACTACCAGGTATCTCGAAGTGCCGAGTGGCCAACTCACGGCGTTGAGGGACGTTGCTTCGCTTCGGGTACTTGGCGGGTAGTTTTCCGCACCCGTAGGGGTCTTGGGTGGGTATTGGCTATTCATCGCGACCGTGTAATCCGCTTTTCGTTGCAGGCTCGAACGAATCGCGTGTTCCTAGTATATCCAAAATGTTCATCTGTATATATATATATAATAACTATTTAGGCGTTGCTTATGTTTTTCAGCCGCGCTAGCCCAGTCCCCGCTCTGTCGTTAGTTAAGTAACCTAACGGGTGATGACGGGGCCCCGTGGTGAATGCGAATGGCATAAACGTACGTCATATTTTGGTTGTTTTATGCAATGGTAGGATTTAAATGATGGGACACATTAAAAGAACTAATGCAAGAAAATAAACCTAAAAGACGTTGTTGGAACAATTTTTCAAAAAGCTGTTATTGCAAGGACGTTCACTTTTGTTTTGCATCGAGGTATTCGGTTATGAATGCCCAGCACCTCAGTCGACGAGGCAAGGGCCGAGATCCCTTCATCGGGAGTGACCCCTTGGACAAAAGTTTGCGTCAGGGTAATAACTTCACTATAGTCGATTATTCTTGCTTTGCAACGAGATATTCAGTTTGGAATATCCTGCACCTCATTCGACGAGGAAAGAGCCGAGATCCCTTCACAGGGAGTGACCTCTTTAGCAAAAGTTTTCGCCACTATATTTTCAAAAAGTGTATCACGTTCCTTCAACGATTTCAAGTTCATTACGTTAACGGGTTTTTGCCAAAACCCAGTCGTAGCCCTCCGTCGTTTCGGATTGATATTGCTTAGTATTCGTGCTACGTATTTCGTGCTCAGCCGAGGCGTAGCGTACGGTAGCTATGTAAATTTTTTTCGTAGGATACAAAGTGATTGGTTAGGACAGTCATGCGATCATTTTGGCTCAGTCAAGGACTCGTACGGGTGGGTCTAATGCAGTCAAGATAATGACGGGTTGAACTTGACTAGGATCCTTTGATATGTTGGCTCAGTCAAGGTCACTTGGGTCCTATGGGCAAAAACCACATCGGGAGTTTCAAAAGTACTGAAACTTGCTAGTGTTGCATACCATTTGGAGTGTGATGATTCTGGTAGGATCAGTTTTGTCACACGATGATATTTAGATCCCGATCCTACTGTGAGTATATGCTACTCCTCGGGAACTTTCTCGCTTAACTATCAATGCTATAAACCAAGTAGGTGTCTAGAAAGGTGTTAGCGGGCCTACGCCCACAGGGAAAAGAGGTTACTTAATTAAGGAACTTTGCGAAAACGTTGGAAAACCTCCCTCGAAGTACCGACACTGGCCTGGCTGAACGGTTAAGCAAGTATTGTACGGTGAGATTGATCCCGACTAATTCTTCCTTTATGGTTTGAGGAGATTCGATAGACAGTGAGAGCCATCCTGTTTAGATAAATTAAAAACCAATCTAAACTTGCAAGAGCGCACGCTGAGTGTTTCTTTTCTCTCTCTCCAGGTAGCAACCATTTCACGCCCTAATCAAGATAATAAAATGTATCGCTTGACCAATCCGAATTCTTATTCGGGGCTGTGGAACGTTGGTTCGGCTCTAACTTGTGACAACAGTCATAAGTATGAGCAAGGGAAAGGGGATTGTATGGATTCCCAGGATACCCAGTTGAAGAAGAAGCATGGTTTTGCATCTACTTCAGGTGTTCTTGTAATTGAGAACTGTTTTACGGTCAGCCCTACCTCCTGGGTACTTGATACCGGATCAGGATCCTATATCTGTAATTTATTGCAGGGATTGAGAAAAAGTAGGAAAGTTGCACCGGATGATATGTCGCTCAGAGTAGAGAATGGAGCACAAGTTAATGCGGCAGCCGTCGGTGAATATCACCTAGTATTGCCAAATGGCAAGACTATGATTTTGAACGATTGCTACTATGTACCTTCCATGGTTTGCAACATCATATCAGTTTCTTTACTCGATAAAGATGGATATAACTTTGTTCTTGATAGAAATATCATCAACATTTACCTTCATAAGGTACTGGTTGCAGGAGGTACACTGTGTAATGGTATCTACGTTCTAAATCAGAATACAGTTCTCAATGTACAAAACACACGCAAGAGGAAGAATTCAGATACGAATGAATCCTACTTGTGGCATTGTAGACTTGGTCATATCGGAGAGAAAAGACTGAGTAAGTTGCATAAAGATGGACTCTTGGATGCGTTCGAGTTTTCATCTTATGAAACTTTTCAGTTTTGTCTCAAAGGGAAGATGACCAAATCTCCGTTCACCGGACATGGAGAAAAAGCAACAGAGCTCTTGGGACTCGTACATAGTGATGTATGTGGTCCGATGTCTATACATGCAAGGGGTGGGTTCTCGTACTTCATCACATTCACTGACAATCTCTCTAGGTTCAGATATGTGTATCTGATGAAACACAAATCTGAAGCTTTTGAGAAATTCAAGGAATTCAGAAACGAAGTAGAGAACCAGACTGGCAAAAGTATCAAGATCCTCCGGTCTGATAGAGGAGGGGAGTACTTAAGCACGGAATTCCTAGATTACTTAAAAGAGAATGGTATTCTCTCTCAGCTTACTCCTCCTTATACACCACAGCACAACGATGTATCGGAGCGGAGGAATCGTACCCTACTGGATATGGTTCACTCCATGATGAGTAATGCCCAGTTACCTCTTTCATTTTGGGGGCATGCGCTGTTGACAGCAGCATATCTATTGAACGATGTTCCGTCTAAATCTGTTCCTAAGACACCGTTCGAGATATGGAATGGTAAAAAGCCGTATCTTAAACGTATTAAGATATGGGGTTGTCCGGCCTATGTAAAAGTACAAAATCCGGACAAACTTAAGGCACGTTCAGTTCTATGTAAATTTGTGGGATATCCTAAGAACTCCACAGGATATCTGTTCTACCACACCGAGGAACATAACGTGTTTGTATCTCGCCACGCCACCTTTTTAGAGTGGCAATTTCTTGCAAAAGAAACAAGTGGGAGTTCGGTAGAACTGGAAGAAATTCAGCGACCACAAAATGAAACTGAAGATTTGACAGAACCTCAGAATTCAATAACCCCAGAAGAACCTCAGCCACTCCGCAGATCTGGTAGGATTTCTCATCCGCCCGACAGATACTACGGTTTTCTCATAGACGGGGATCGAGAGGATTGCATCTTGGAAGAAGATGACCCTACCAGTTTCAGGCAGGCCATTATCAGTAGGGACTCTGATAAATGGCAGGAAGCAATGCAATCCGAAATGGAGTCCATGTACGCCAATAAAGTGTGGACCTTGGATATTGCTCCACCTGGGTAAAACCCGTTGGATGCAAATGGATCTACAAAAGGAAACTTGGTGTAGATGGGAAGGTGGAAACCTATAAGGCTAGACTCGTTGCAAAAGGTTTTCGTCAATGACCTGGTTTGGACAATGACGAAACTTTTTCTCCGGTGGCTATGCTCAAATCCATTCGGATCCTACTTGCCATTGCTGCCTTCCATGACTATGAAATCTGGCAGATGGATGTTAAAACGGCTTTCCTAAACGGTTGTTTGGAAGAGTGCGTTTACATGGATCAGCCAGAAGGTTTCGTAGACAGTGGGAGCAGAGGGAAGGTGTGCAAGTTGCTTAAATCCATTTATGGATTAAAACAGGCATCGCGGAGCTGGAACATCTGTTTTGATGAGGCAATCAAGGAATTTGATTTCATCAAGAACAAAGATGAACCTTGTGTCTATAAGAAGATTGTAGGACGAACTGTCGTATTCCTAGTCTTGTACGTGGACGATATTCTTTTGATAGAAAATGACATTCCTATGCTACAATCGGTCAAGCTATTTTTGTCACAACGGTTCTCCATGAAGGACCTGGGTGATGCCTCGTACATTCTGGGGATCAAGATCTATAGAGATAGATATAAGAGACTACTGGGACTTTCGCAGTCCAGGTACATAGAGACCGTACTAAAGAGATTTAGTATGGAGGATTCCAAGCGCGGTTACATACCCACATTGCACGGAATTACCCTCTCCAAGAAGATGTCTCCTAAGACTGACGAGGAGAGGGTTCGCATGAGCACTATACCCTACGCTTCGGCGGTAGGATCTATAATGTATGCGATGATATGTACAAGACCAGATGTAGCTTACGCGCTAAGTGCGGTAAGTCGGTATCAGTCAGACCCAGGTGAGGACCACTGGACAGCAATGAAGAACATTCTCAAGTACCTGAGAAGGACTAAGGAGATGTTCCTGGTTTACGGTAATGGAGACCTCAGGGTCGAGTCCTTTACCGATTCAAGCTTCCAGAGTGACAAAGATGACAGCAAGTCTGTCTCGGGTTTTGTGTTTATCCTCAACGGAGGGGCGGTATGTTGGAGGAGTTCCAAACAGGATACCGTCGCAGACTCGACGATGGTGGCTGAATACATTGCTGCAAGCGATGCCGCAAAAGAGGCGGTCTGGATGAAGAAGTACATTTGTGAACTTAAGGTGGTTCCGTCCATTGTTGACCCAATACCTTTGTATTGCGATAACAATGGAGCTATAGCCTTAGCGAAGGAACCAAGGTCCCATCATAAATCCAGGCGGTATCACCTGATCAGGGAGATCATTGATCGCCAGGAGATCGAGGTACGGAGAGTGGACACAAAAGACAACACAGCGGACCCATTCACGAAGGCCTTACCCCAGACTCAGTTCGAGCGGCTGATCGAGATGATAGGTCTTCGATACGCCAGTACATGGCCTTAGTGCAAGTGGGAGATTGTTAGTGTATATGCCCTAGAGGCCATTACTGTATCATACTAGTATGTATATTACTTGATGGAAGCTTGGGATATTCACAGTTGTATACACAATCTTGCTCGATATAGTAGTATGCTACTTAGTTTGTCTCTGCTTTAATGTGTACATGTGTTTTTCTTTATTATATCACCTATACGCATTAGTAGAGCCCTTAGGATCTTTGCTTGATTACCGGCGTTGTGATGGCGATCACACTCATGGGGGCTGGGTAATCTACAAGCACATCCTTAATACACGTCCCTAGTCGTGGGATTATCGAGACAGGGCATCGATACTCCGGAGTAGACTAGCATATGCGCTTCTCATCCCAGCACGGGAGACGGTCTGTCCCATAGCCGTCAGTACGTCGTACTTGAGATAGTATGCGGGTGCTCGTTAGGTTACGAGTACACTGGACATGATTCGTCGGGAACTGATGGTTGGTATTATACCTATCGTCAGTTATTAGTTCCCAGGTGATATGAGTACAGCTTAGTCCGCTGACTTGACACTGTCACTTCGCCTCGAGTGTGTTCCCACTGTTCTTTGATTACTACCCTACAACGGCTTTACTGAGTCGTGCAAACAGGTAGTAGTTGGGAGCAGTCCCGAAGCACTTGGAGGCAGTGACGGTTAGACAGGATTCGTCTCTCCCGGTATTGGGGGTTGACATCGCGCTGTGTCTAGGAGAGCCATTACACGAGTAGTCCCTGGCCAGGGCAAGCGAGATATACTGGTAGGTTTCCAGTGTTATCTCAGGGTGTTCTAGGCTTCACTCCGACACGACTTGTACCGCTATTAGGGGACTGACTTTAACCGCCCCCTAGGCCCGCCATGCGATGTATCAGAAGAACAGACCGGACTGTGCGGAGATTGTCACATATAGGCTCAGTAGGAGTTCGGATGGGTTTACCTCATCGGCCTTCTTATCGAAATCTACCTGGGGACCGTTACGTACAGCTAGTGCCGCTTGCGGTCTGTGGTTAAACCCACTGCCAGCGTAGTGTCGAGTCTTTAGAGTCCCACACAGAGAGTTTCCCTGCACTGAGCGAAACGTGTAGAGTCCGTATGGTTTTACGGCAGGGCTGCGATCACTTACGTACACTTGTGTGCGTGCGGTGTTCGGGAAGGCAACACTAGTGGGCTTTGGTTTAAACCAGATCCTAGTATTGCACGGATGGATTTGTTTTGTCTTCTACGCATCCGCATTCTACGGAATGCGGATGCAGGTGTGTATGCACAGTTTTCCGGAGCGATGAAGGAGGAGGTGCCTCATCAGGGTTTTGGCAGTTGGTTCGGCCAAAACCTTTATATGGCAGGCTCATTAGGGTTTTGACAGTTGATTCGGTCAAAACCATTTTGAAGCGGACTCATTAGGGTTTTGACAGTTCGTTTGGTCAAAACCATTATGAGCAGCGGACATCATTTACTAATCCTTTTAGTGATAATTTTATGATGGCTAATTGCATTGACCATTTGACCTCCTTGACCTCTCTTGACTTTGTTGACCGGTTGAACGTGTTGACCATTGACTTTCAAGAGAGATCTATACTCTTATTTTCTTTTTCTTTTTCTATTTTGATTATGATAATGGTCATTTCAATGTAGCCATCAAACTTTATCTTGATGGGATTAATAATGATAATGTTTGTGCATTATTGAACCATGGTTCATTTTTCTTTAGCTCACAATTCTTTTCACATTCTCTTTCTTGCCTTTTTCTAGTGAGAAGAAAAGAAATGCACCATGGTTGCTAGCTCCTCCTTCTTCCTCCTCTTGATTCACCTTTTGATCTCATGTGTTGAGAGATAAAGATCCCACAAAGACAAAACCATCCCTCTACCACTTCTACACAACCTAGGGCTTCTAGACTAGAAATCTCTTTGCCCTAGTTACCTCGGCTCGAGGTGGAGCTCGGTGTACATCTCTCGGGTGGATCGTCTTCGACTCAAGGAGGCCACGGAGGTGACCAAAGTCCGGATCAACCCTCGGTGCAAGCAAGGAGAAGAACAACAAGAAGAGAAGGAGTTCATGTTGAGGTATAACCCCTAACCGAGTCGATAAATCTCTAGTTAGGATGCTAGTGTGTTGTTTAGCAAAGATCCGGCTTTTACGGTCCATGTTACCATGTTTAGAAAAAAAAATTTTTACCGTTTCCGCAACCCCGAAAGTACCGGGAGAGGTAACGTGGACCTAACATTTAATACGTATATTCCGTTATCTAATGTACCTGACCCAATCAAAGCTTGATTTAGGTGGATGTGGACCACATCGCTTACAAATGTAAAATCATATCCTTCCTTAGAAAGTAAAGATACAGATATGATGTTACAGGCTAGACTAGGTAAATACAAACAGTTACGTAGAATCAATATCTGCCCACTTGTCAATCCTAGAAGTTATTCCCCTACGGATTCAGCGTCTACGCTCATTCCGTTCGCAACTCTGAGAGTAATATCGCCTAACCTGATAACTCTACAGTTTCTCAAAGCCCGTAATGAATTACAGATATGAGATCCTGATCCGGTATCTAATACCCAGGAAGTAGAGTTAATTGACATAAAGTTTTCTATTACAAACACACCCGAAGTCGAAGCCACAACATACTTCGGATCCTGGATTCTAGCTTTCGAAGCCTGTAATCCCTCTACTAATGCCCTTTCCCGTGACAATAGGAATATTCCTCCTTCTCTACTGTTAGCCCAGAAACTTTTGCCCTTCCCTATCTTTCTACCTCACTGACATCACATATCGGCTTTGTGGAGGTCCTTTTCTTCTCACCCATTGCTTTCCTCTTTGATGCAGAAGATGAAGATTCTCCAATAAGCTGAGTAGGTGTCACCATGGTTTTCTGGAGGGTGACCTCAACTGGAAGAATAAATTTTTTCCCCTGGGCAATAGTAGATGGTAGGGACTGTAGAAATAAGTCAGCATATGACTTATTTCCCAACGTGGTCTCCAGGTCCGTGAGCTCATCAAAATAGCTAGTCATCGTAAGGATGTTTTCCCTTACAGATGATCCGACAGCCAACGTCGCTTGAAGCAATTCCTTCGAGGTCTCATATCTTGCGATACGAGATTGCTCTCCATATAAATCATTGTTATGGAGGAAGATGGAGGCCAAGTCCAACTTCTCGTGTTGCCTCTGGTTTACACCATCCACTGAGGCCAACACGAGGCACTTGGCACTCACATTGTCCTTTTCCGATGTCATACGGATATCAATATCCGTGACAGTGGAAACTGGACCTAGGACGGCAGGTGCTTGAGTTATAATGAGGTGTCCCAGCTTGTCATAGTTAATGGACATCTGTACAGACCTTTGCCGGTCAATATAGTCTGATTCAGTCATTTTATTATCTAGATGTAACCTAGTCTTGGTCACTGGGTCGCTGCAATTAAGAGAGAGAGAAGAAAACACTTAGCATGATGCTCTTTCAAGTTTAGATTGGTTTTTAATTTATCTAAACAGGATGGCTCCCACTGTTTCTCGAATCCTTCCTCAAACCATAAAAGAAGAATTAGTCAGGATTAATCTCACCGTACAATACTTGCTTAACCGTTCAGACAGGCTAGTGTCGGTACTTCGAAGGAGGTTTTACGACGCTTTCGCGAAGTTCCTTAATTAAATAACCTCTTTTCCCTGGAGGCGTAGTCCCGCTAACACTGTTCTAGACACCTACTTGGTTTATAGCATTGATCATCGAGTGAAGAATGTCCCGAGGAGTAGCGGATACTCACAGTAGGATCGGGATCCAAATATCATCGTGTGATAAAGTTGAAGGAATCCTACCAAAATTATCACACTCCAAATAGTATGCAACAGTAGCAAGTTTCAGTTTCTTTAGAAACTCCCGATGTGCATTTTTGCCCTACGCTCTTATGACCTTGACTAAGGCCAACAAATCATAAGTCACATGTCAAGTTCTACCCGTCATTGTCCAGGTTAATTTAAACCCACCCTTGCATACCCTTGACTAAGGCCAACAAAGTAGTACGACTGTCCCAAACCAACGCATCTATCTATGCAATATATGAATACCCAGCAGCTACCAATCACTATGCCTTGACTAAGGCCAACAAACATAGCTTGAATACTGTTGAATATTCATATGAAATGACGGAGTGCTACAAATGGTTTTGGCGAAACCGTGAAAGTAGTGAACTTGATATAATCGATGGAACCTGATAGCTTTTAAAAGGAGTGGTTTAAGCACTGCATTTAAAAGTCTGCGGTTTTAAAATAACCGTGTGGGTTTTAAAATTTGTTCCAACGATTCAGCTTTGGATTGTTTTCTTTGCATTATTATAATGCAGTCCCATCAATTAACATACCATTGCAGAAAACAACGAAAATACAACATACGTTTATGCCATCCGCATTCGCTACGGGGCCCCGTCATCACCCGTTAGGTTACTTAACCAACGACAGAGCGGGGGCTAGACTAGCGCGGATGCAAAACATAAGCAACGTCTATTATATAATACATATATAATAATATCCATTCGTCAGACGCAATGATATGCATTCCAGATCACAGATGAACATATTGGATATACTAGGAATTCCGCGTTTCGTTTGAGCCTGTAACAAAAGACGGATTCCACGGTCGTGATGAATAGACAAGCCCTACCCTAAACCCCTACGGGTGCGGCAAACAACTCGCAAAATACCCGAAGTGAAGCAACTTCTCTGAACAAAGTGAGTAGGCCACTCGGCACTTCAATGTACCCGATAGTTTGTGCACTCCACCTTGGGTCTAACCTAGGAGCAAAAAACAGTAAAAGAAATAATACAACGGTGGCTACAAGCTCAACCCGGATCGCTGGGAACTTGCTAGTTGGTATTATACCTATTGTCAGATAGCAGTTCCAAGGTGACATGTGTACAGGTTAGTCTATCGACCTGAGATCGTCATTTGTCTCGTGTGAGTTCCCCCTGTGCTTTGGTTACTACCCTACCACGGCTCAAAGGAGTCACGCAAATAGGTTTTAGTTGCGTACAGTCCCGAGCTACATGGAAGCAGTGAGCGGATCGTCAGGGGATTCGTCTCTCCTGGTGTATTAAGGGTTGATCTCGCGGTGTGCACGGGTGGCCATCAACAGAAATCGTCGGTCGGGGTAGATGAGAATTACCGATTCGGATCAACAGTTTCTCAGTTGGTAATAGGCTTCATGCCGACACTAAATGTTAAGTTATTAGGGGTCTGTCTTTATCCACCCCCTCGACTCGATATGTGATACTCATAGACGAACGGACCGGACTGTACGGATATTGTCACTGTCAGGCTCAATAAGGCTTCAGGATGAGTTTGCTCGTCGAACTCCCTTTCGCTCAATACTGTAAGTCAATGTTGCGCACCCCACGTGTTAGCGGGGAGGCGGAATTTGCAAAAAATGATTTTTACGAGCTTCGCAACACCGACTAGAACCAAGGATCGTTCATAAATCCTAGCTAGCAAACTACTTGAGGTTTAACTACTCGGATAAGAAGTTATACCTCACGATACTTGTCCTTCGGGTCTTCATCGCTGTCTTCCTCGACTACGTAGGCTCTAAGGATCGATCCAGATCATAACAACCTCCACGGCCTCCTCGAGTCAAAGACGGTCCACCCTAGAGTCTATAGTTCGAGCTCCACCTCAAAACCGAGGTAACTAGAGCAACAAGCTTGCTAATCTTGATGTCCTAGGTGATGTAGAGTATAAAGATGGATTTATTTGTCCCTTAAAACCCTATGATTCTCAACATATGAGAGCTTTTAGGTTTTGTAGTGAGGAAGAAGAAGAGAGCAAGCATGAGAGCTCACTAGAGGAAAGAGAAAGTATTTTGATAAATGATAATCCAAATGAAAATGTGATGGCTCCCTTTACTTGATAACTCTCATGGCAAGAAAATATCTCCCAAAAAAATATCTAGTGCCACAAAATATCTCACAAGAAATATCTAGTCAAACTAAGTCAAGTGGTCAATCCAAGTCAAATGGTCAAATCATGTCAAGTAGTCAAAACAAGTAGCCATGCCTCACTTATCATTTAGAAAATAACAAATACATTCCTCCACCTCAAAATTGTTTTAATCAAGTAAATGGTCAAAAGCCTAATGAGGTGTCTCCTTCTGTGCTCCTCACACCCATATATAGGTACCCGCATTTGTGTTCCGAGAAGCACGAATACAAAGAGATGAAACTGATCCATCAATATAATAATAGGATTCGGCTTAAACCAAAGCCCACTAGTATTATCCGCCCGAACATCATACGCGCACAAGTGTACGTAAGTGATCGAAGCCTTGTCGTAAAACCATACGGCCTCTACACCTTTTGCCCAGTGCAGGAAAACTCTCTGTGTGGGACTCTAAAGACTCGACACTACGCTGGAAGTGGGTTTAACCACAAGCCACAAGCAGTACTAGCTGCACATAATGGTCCCTAGGTAGATGTCGATCAGAAAGCTGATGAAGAAAACCCATCCGAACTCCTACTGAGCCTGAATATGACAATCTCTGTACAGTCCGGTATGTTCGACTAAGAGTATCGCATATCGGGCCTAGGGGCGGTTAACGTCAGTCCTCTAATAGCGGTATAAGTCGTGTCAGAGTGTAGCCCAGAACACCCTGAGAAACTACTGGAATACCTACCAGTAATTCCCACTTGCCCTGGCCGGGGACTTTGTGTAATGGCTCTCCGAACACAGCACGATATCAACCCCCAATACCGGGAGAGACGAATCCTATCTACCCGCCATTGCCTCCAAGTGCTTCGGGACTTCACCCAACTACTACCTGTTTGCACCACTCCTTTGAGCCGTGGTAGGGTAGTAATCAAAGTACAGTGGGAACACACTCGAGGCTAAGTAGCAGTGTCAAGTCGACGGACTAAGCTGTACTCATGTCACCTAGGAACTGCTACCCGACGATAGGTATAATACCAACCAACAGTTCCCGATGAGTCCTGTCCAGTATACTCATAACCAAATGAGCACCTGCATACTATCTCCACTACGACGTACTAACTGCTGTGGGACAGACCATCTCCCCTGCTAGGATGAGAAGCGTATACACCAGTCTACCCCGGAGTATCGATGCCCCGTCTCGATAATCCTACAACTAGGGACCTGTATAAGGATGTGCTTGTAGATTACCCAGCCCCCACTAGTGTGACTGCCATCACAACGCTGGTAATCAAGAAAATATCCTAAGGGCTCCGCTAATATGTACATGCGATATGCTAAAAGAAACACATGCATATATTGAAGTAGAAACAAACCAAGTAGCATACTACTATTTTGAGCAAGACTGTCAATACAACAGTGAATATCCCAAGCTTACATTAAGTAATATACAAACCAGTATGATACAATAATCGCCTCTAGGGCATATACACTATAAATACCTGGGTAGCCATTACGTACAGCTTGTGCCACTGACATGCTTGTGGTTAAACCCACTGCCAGCGTATTGACGAGTCTTTAGAGTCCCACACATAGGGTTTCCCTGGTTCGGGCAAAACGTTGTAGAGGCCATGGCAGGGTTCGATCATATTCATGCACTTGTGAACGGAACATGATCGGACGGATAATACTAGTAGGATTTGGTTTAAGTCGGATCCTAGTATTATATTGTTGGATTACTTTCGTCTCGTTGTATTTGCATTCAGTCGGAATACGGATGCGAGTATGTATATAAGAATGATAGGTATTCTTGTAATTCATTACAAGATAACTTTGAAGATGCCATTTCCTTTTTCCTTTAAATATTTAGTTTCAATGTTTATTTTCTTAATAGTTGTGAGTGTAAGTTTTGGTTTGTGAGTGTGAGTTTTGGCTTGTGGCATTGATTGTGGCATATGGTGTTGTGTGAGATATCTGTGCAAGTGGTAGATATTTTTGGTGCTGTAAATTTTCTTTAGTTGCTCCACTCAAATACCTCACAACACACACTCACAAAATCAACAGACACTTTTCTTGAGTTGGTTTTTCTTTTGTGCCAAAACTTTAGCTCACAACTTCCACCAATGGCTTCTTCTTCACCTCCACCCATTCCATCTCATGTGTTGAGAATCATTGGGTGTTTTGAGACAATGTATTCACACACTCTTTCTACTTCATCTTGGGTATCTGGGCTAGCAAACTGGATGCCCGAGTTGCTTCGGTTTTGAAGCGGGAGCCCGTATTACTAATCCTCGGCGTGGATCGTCTTCGACGAGGGAGACCAGAGAACGAACTTGATCGAGGAAGTCGCGACGAGCTTAGGAAAGAGGTTGAAGACTGAAGGACACGGATCGATCGGTATAAGCTCTTCAAACTCTTTTTTTAGAACTAGTATAGGGTTAATGGTACGATCCGTCGATTAGGGTTCCGTTAGCGCCGGTTTTTAAAATTTTTTGTCCCGCGTTTGGCCACGGATTGATGGCCGGGACGATGCCGTAACCTTACATGGTATCAGAGCCAACCCATTAACTGCATACAAGTTTGTTTAGACGATGTTAAAGTATCGAAACCGAAACAACTCCGAAATATCACTCGATGTATTCTAGTTTCTGTCAAAATTATCCGAGTCTTCTAAAAATAATTTAGCAACTGCAGAAGACTACTCAGGTGACAACTAGAACATTCCCCAAATATGAACCACTTTCACCCAATTTGACCCGAGCACAATGCTAAAAAATCCGAGCTGGCCGGCCAGAAGGAGGAATTGGGACTTCGTATTTTGGGTGTGGTCTGGTCTCTGGAATATTGGTTCAGTGGTATTGCTTGTTTGGCCCAGTTTTGATATGGTTTTATCTAGTAGTTTGGGGCTATTCGGGGTTATTTCAAAGTCGATATTTCTAACATTGTTTAAAGTTTACAGTACATGCATTACTATCTGCGTCCGTGAAACTAATTAGAGTGGTACAACTTGTCTAATTTCTATAGTTCTTTTAGACGGGTTTGCGAACGTGACATTCACGTTGATGTTCTGTGTTGTACTGTGTTGTCGCAGATTAGTCATGGTGGATAGCTTGGCTGCAATGTTAGTATAGTTTAGTTTTATTTGTACATTTGATATCGCGGGACGAGCGTCCGACATGTGGACTGTCGTCACTGCCTGTTTGTATATTATTTGTTTGGGCCACGACCGGGTTGAGGTCGATGTCACCGTTGTACATATTTTCTTTTCTGCACTAGGATTACCCCGCGATGGAGTGCACGGATAGCCGGGTTCTAGAGGGCAACGGGTCCGCATCTCATGGCGTTGAGAAGGAGGGGGGTTCACTCTAGAATTGGTAGGCTATTCGCCGCACTCGTAGGGGGTACAGGTTTACCCAAGGAGGGGGTGCTCAAGTTACCGGATACCGTGAAGTGCAGGGTGGCCCATTCACTTTGATGAAGGGGGTTGCCTCGCTTCTGGTTTTGGCGGGTAACTTGCCGCGCTCGTAGGGGTCTAGGTTTTCATTGCACAGGCTATCCACACGACCAGGGGAACGTCGGGTTTCACTTGCGGCTCAAAGGAAACCCGGGGCTCTCAGATTACCTGTATTGTTCTGTGATGGTTATTGCTTATTCCGTGATGTTGCATTTATCACGCGTGGAGCGATTATTATATACTAGTAGATGTTGTATATGTTTTACACCCGCGCTAGTCCAGTCCCCGCTCTGTCGTTAGTTAAGTAACCTAACGAGTGATGACGGGACCCACTGGCGAATGCGAATGGCTTATACGTACATCATATTTTCGTTCTTTTATGGTGTGATTAATTGATGGGACTGCGTTGATTCAGATCAATGCAAAGAAAACAGACCTATTTGATGTTGTTGGAACAATTTAAAAAAGCTGTTATTACAAGGACGTTTTCTTTTGTTTTGAACAGAAGTATTCGGTTATGAATATCCAGCACCTCAATCCACGAGGCAAGAGCCTAGATCCCCTCACATGGAGTGACCTCTTGGACAGAAGTTTGCGTCAGGGTAATAACTTCACTATAGTCGATTACTTTTGCTTTGCATCGCGGTATTCAGTAGGAATATCCTGCAACTCATTCCACGAGGAAAGAGCCGAGATACCTTCACCGGGAGTGACCTCTTTAGCAAAAGTTTTTGCCACTGTATATTTACAAAGCTATCTGATTCCTTCAACGATATCAAGTTCATTACGTTAAAGGTTTTTCGCCAAAAACCATTCGTAGCCCTCCATCATTTCAGACGGATTGCACTTAATATTCATGCTATGTTTGTTGGCCTTCATCATGGCATAGTGTATGGTAGCAATTTGTTACTTTTCTGTTGCATGGATAGATGCGTTGGTTTGGGATAGTCGTACTACTATTTTGGCCTTCGTTAAGGGTATGTACGGGTTGGTTCAAATTAACCTGGACAATGATGGGTAGAACTTGATATGTGACTTATGATATGTTGGCCTTCGTCAAGGTCATAAGAACATGGGGTAGAAATCACATCGGGAGTTTTAAACATACAGGAAACTTGCCAGGCATGTGCATACCTTCTGGAGTGTGATAACTTGAGTGGATTCTATCAGGTTATCATGCGATGATAGTTGGATCTCGATACCCACTGATGAGTTGGTTTACTCCTCGGGTGATTTTAGATGATCCCGGCTAATTCTTCTTTCAGGTCTGGAGAAGAATTTCAGGATAAAGTGGGAGACATCCTGATTATATAAAGTGATTGACCATTCTAATCTAGGTTAGAGTGCATGCTGAGTGTTTCTTTTCTCTCACTCTTTGGCAGCGACCATGTCCCGATCCTAGACTATAACTCTGTACCCAAGTTAACCGGACCTTCTTAAAACACATTGACTTTTGGATTGTCAGAGTTGCATACTGCATTGCCACTCCTTCTTTTACCCTTTGATTTTATCTCCGGAACATTCCGTATCACTACGAAGATCCACATTTATTGGATATGACCATCGTATAGTTACATACGAACTCGAAAAAACTTGTTTCAGATTCGAGAATGGTTTCCGGTTCTGGAGAAAATGAATAGGACTATTCAGTTGTCTTTTACTCTTACCTTCTCTTAGGTTGTGAGGGCTCCCAGGATTAGGGGAGGGTACACCTATTGCGCTTATTGGATAGTCTTCTTCCAAACCATAGGCAGCTGCCGAAAGGTGGGGAAAGAAGAAAAACAATTAGCCTAATTGTGGTGTACAGAAGGCAATACGTAAAGACAAATAAAGGGATTAGAAAGAGGGAAAAGTAAGTTTCGACTGCTATCATTCACGACCAAACTGTGTATTTCATCGCCACTCCTACTTCACCTTTGCATTTCACCAGAACACCCTGTATCACTACGAAGATCCACATTTATTGGATAATCCATCGTATAGTTATATACGAACTCGAAGGAACTTGTTCCAGTTCGAGGATGGATTCTGGTTCAGAAGAAATAGAATAAGGTTTATTCGGTTGTCTTTAATCTTTACGTTCTCTCAAGTTGGAAATACTTCTAGGATTAGGAGAGTACACATATTACGCTTATTGGATAGTCTTCTTCCAAACCATAGGCCAGTGCCGAACGGTAGGGAAGGAAGAAAACCATTTAGCCTAAGGAAAAGTGTACAGAAGGTAATGAGTGAAGATAATTAAAGGTATTTGGAGAGATGAAAAAGAAATATATGGTTACAGCCATGAATCTGGATAATGGAAGAGGCATTACTAGGAATACCGTCTACCCCTTCGAAACATTTTCATGTTTCAGATTCACTATGCGTTGTTAATTGAAAATTGATTTCCCAATTAGATCCTTACTCCAGGGTATGTATTTACCAGGTTTGATTCTCACATCTGTATGGTTTTTACAGATGATGAGTGGGAGTAGTAAATTAGGTGATTATATCCTCATTATATCGGAATTCGTTGTAATTGGTGATATTTGAGGAAGTCCCCTGGGTTTTGCCTGACGACAAATATTTGGTTTTGAATATCCGCTGTTATACACCAATTTCAAACTGATATATATGTAAGTTTATTTTATAAAGTTAGATATAACTTTTTGAAATTATGTCCATGACATTTACCTATATCAGTTGATGGTTAGGTAAGGAGCAACAAACAACAGTGTAATTTTTCTTAACCTTAGTACAGTTTTCAACCTACGACGCACATGTTAGGTTCCCTAGCACGGCAGCAAGGTTTCGGGAGGCATCGTCCATGCCGTTTTTAAAAAAAATTCCGTTCTAAAGAACTGTAACGCCTTAGAATGCGATTAGTGTTAATTAAGCGATAATGCGCGGTTTTTTTTAGGGAAAAGTTTACCAAATTGGTTTCCTCGCATTTTATAACAACTAATTAATATTTTATCAGAAATTGTTATGGCTTGCACACACATGTGCATGTTAATGTGAGGGGTAGTTGTGTTAACCTTGTTTATGACCATGACACCTTAAGCAATCCATGCTTTAGCTAAACCTTGCTTTAACCTTGACTTGATATTTTGTGAGAAATATCTCATTTGGATTGAGAGGAGGTGGCTAGTGAGTCATGAGGGATATTAATGAGAGCATTAATGGTGGAGAGGGAGAGAGTAAGAATAAGCTTTTGCTTCACCCAACACTCACCCTTCACTCTCTCACACACTCTCATTCTCTCTCACTCTATCTCTCTCAATTATTTCTCATTCCTTTGACTCTCAACTGAAGCCTTAGTCTTTATCGGAAAATCTTCACAAAACTAGATCTAATCTCACCAAAACACTTCAAAAGTCTTGTTTTTCCTCTAAGATCACTTGGAGATTGGAAAGATAGGATCTTGTGTGCAAGTGTTTATAGGTATTACCTCTAAACTATTAAATAGGAGTTTTAATGTTATGTAGCTTGTTGGTTGTTGTTTAGAACACTTAAAGTATCGTTTCGTGCAAATATCGTATTTTTAGTGTCATTTTAGAGCCTCTGTGATCTACTATGACCTGGGATTTTTACTGTAAACTCAAACAATGTGGTAGTGTTGTACTAGTGACCCTAAGATTTCACCTGGAACACGAGCCCCATCCCACCGGTTTTGGCCGGCGACTTGATTATGAAATCCGGCGACCTCGGCCTTATAGGGGGTTTTGGGGTTTGGGTTTTTTTGGGTAGCTGGCTGCTGAGGTTTAGGAGTGTTTGGTACTGTTTGATTTTTGAGTTTTTACAATATGCAAAATCTTGGATCGTTTCCTATAATCTAGTGTTAGGAGTCTGCGTGTTGCGTTATCCGACACGGATCGTGATCTTGTGTAGCTACTGCACTTGGGTTGGTTTCGTAGTGTCGCCACGCACGTTAGCCACTAGACGGACACTTGTGAGTTAGTTTGGAGTTGGTGCGTCGGTCAAAACGTAGTTGTACGTGATATTGGTCGATTTTTGAGATTTTGCATTAGCTGTGTTTTGTGTTAATAGGATCGCAAGCGGGGACTTCGGGCGCTGCGAATAAAGTGAATCAGGTGGTCGGATTTTAGTAGCTCGAGATCATCGGTGAGTAGATTTAACATCTACGGGGAAATCGCCCGTATGGCGTTATGCGTCAGGGCTGGATTATGATATGATAGCTGCATGTTATTCGCATATGAGTTGATTGCATATGAACGTCATTGCATAGTATTACCTGTTGTACCCTGACTTGTAGCTTTTGGATACAACACCTTACTGACGGTTCATGTTGCACGAGCACTAATTTGTATGATACACCCACACCGTCGGTAGTTGCCATGACACGCACACCCCACTTACATACATAAAATTGTATTGGATAGGGATAATTGACGTAGAAACTATTATTCCATTGTTCATATGAGATACAGCTGACACTCTTACATACGTGATATTGTATTTGGATAGGGATAATGGATGTAGTGACTCTTATTCCATTTCACGTATACCTTGCTATAGCTACATGCACATCATGCATACCTACTGACATATACACCCACCTATTTTGTTATAGCTGCATATACCCTAAGTGGTATTGTTTTGACATGTGATATTGAGACGATGATTAATGTGATATTGCGCTTAGGAAATGCATCATACCTACTTGCTTACATGTAGATACTTATACCTTGCTACAGTTACATGTACACCTTATATGATTCTGCACTTGATTTCGGAGGTTTTGGGGACCGCACGATATATTTTAAAGCTGGATCCATTTAAAAGAGCGGTATTCTTTTAATATGCTCAAATTGTTGTTTTATGTTGCATATACCAGTTTTCATGGATTTTCGCATTGAGATATGGATTTCATATGATTATGGATTTGAGAACCGCGGGGGTGTTTCAAGAAATTTATGTATTGTTTGAAAACCCGGTTTCTCATGATATGATATTTCAGTACGTCCACCATGTGTTTTCTCGGTTCCGATATTGGCATGTGAACCCGATTCAAGAAGCGGGAGGCACCGTCTGCGGGCACATGGTGGACCCGGTATGGTACCCCGGGGCGAGAGATGATATCGTGGTGTAGACGATGAGCCTGGCAGAGGGACCACTACCTACCGGTGATATTATTTGGACTCGGCGGATATCTAGGGGATACCGACCGGAGTCATGTTCAGACATGCTACGTGGATTGCGGGTGTCGATGTAGACACTCAGGTTCCATGACATGTACTGACATTAGGGCCGGTCATGTTGGCGGCGCCTGATAGATGAGTATTTACGTGTCGATGTTAGACACGGGTTTCATGATTTTGACGTATCGTCGATGAAAAAACGTGGATGATATCCTCATATATTTACATGCATATGTTTTCATGAGTTTTCGGGTGTCGATGTTTGACACTCAGGTTCCATGAGACTTATAGGATATGAGGGCCGATCTGAGGATGCGGTGCCTGAGGATTTTGGGATTTGATGTGTTCGTGAGGGAAACTGGGGTTTTTCCTTGCTGATGATTTTTGCATGAGGTTTTATTATATCATCCCACAGTCAGGATTATTTTGATATGCATTGCGTCATGTAGTTGTAGTACCCTGATGATGTACCTCTACGTGTTTGTTGCATATTCATTTTGCCATACTTATGCTATCATATTATATGGTAGGATAGATTTATCGCTGTTCGTGCATACTTATGATTACAGTATGATGTTATTTACTATTCACGAGTTGGCAACTCACCCACGTTGTGCCACAGTGTTTTTCAGGACTTATCCTCAGAGTAGTCTCTACTTTTACGGATACCGCTACGGTTGGTTGTGAGGCCTTTGCTTTTAGGTGGGTTCACGGTTATCCGTTTATGTACATTGGATATCTTTTTGTTGGATCTAGTATTCTCTATCTACCACTTCATGTATTCGACTTAGAGACGAGTTGTGAGGATCGGTGTTGTATATTTTGGTGACTTTTTGTGCCGTGCTCGTGGGAGCCTGTTTTGTTGTTAAGTTTTACCGCTTTATGTTGTTTTTCATTCATATTTCTTCGCTTCGGCATCGTATATATATCTTGTGGTGATTGTATCCGCCGTTGGGCGTGAGTTGCTCCCGTTTTGGACGCTTTACTTATATTCTATGTTGTACCCTTTTTCGGGGCTAGATTTTACAAAGGAGGTGCTGCCGAAATTTTGAAGAACGAAAACTAAAGGTAAAGATTTTTACTTGAGAATTTCCGAATGTTTTAAACTATGTTTTTCTCCGCTTATCCTGTTTTGGGTGGTTTAGACTTCTGGGTTTCGTCTTACTTAAGTTGTGTACGCCTGTTGACGTTACGCGGTTTAAGTGCCGGTTATAGGCCAAATTTGGGGTCATGACAAAGTTGGTATCAGAGCGCTAGGTTTTACCTTTCAGAGTGTAGGATGACCTTGCTATGATGGAGTAGGTAGCTTAAGCAGAGTAACATAGCGTGTGTATGTTCCGCGGCATACTTACGACACGGTACTCCGCCTAAGTGACCTTAGGACTTATTGGTTGAAATTCCTCCTGTGATTTGTACATCCTTATGATTCGATTTCTATGTCCTTATCGAATCTTGTTTAAAATTCCAGCCTATATGCCGTAGAAGACTATGAGAGCACAGAGAGCTGCCGCGAGGGCCAAGGTCAGAGTTGACTCGTCTGAGACGAGGACTGACCAGGGCGGTACGCCTGTCGTACCAGAGCACATTGCTATGTTTGGGGCTGGTATGCAGGATTTGCGCCAGATGATGGGGTCTTTACTTGAGGACATTCGAGCACAGGGGAAGGCGGTTGTTCCACCCGTTGCGTGGGCCGTGATGGTACCTACTATTCCGGCAGTCATGGCTACAGCACCCGAGGTTATCACCGTGTCACTGTCAGAGTTCATGAGGCTGAGACCTCCGGTTTTCACTGGCACAGATACAGCCGAGGATTCGCAGTCGTTTATCGACCGGATGGCCAGGATATGTCATTCGCTCCGATGCGCCGATGCGAGATGGGTGGAGTTTGCGAGCTTTCGTCTGGAGGGTCTTGCCCAGAAGTGGTGTGAGTCCTTAGAGAGGGGCAAAACAGCAGGTCTTGCTCCTATGACCTGGGCTGAGTTCGTGACGGTGTTTCTAGCGCGTTTTCTTCCGCCGAGCGACAGGGATGCTGAGGCGCCCAGATTCGAGTCATTACGCCAAACACCGGGGATGACGGTGGCTGAGTACGACGTGTTGTTTACCGAGCTGTTGTTCAGTTGATAAAACTGCACATTTAATATGACATTTTTCCTACTATTTCTATATAATAAAAGGTGTTTATTATAATATATGATACATGTGAGGGTTTATCTGTAAAAATACTATTTTCATGTGTTTATATATTATAATTAACATTTGGTAGGAAAAAGTAAGCATATAATATCCATGTAACATTTGGCCCATTTAAAATATGCTTACCTTATTAAATGGTTAAGTTAATATCTCAATAAAACAAACTCTACTAATATTATTTGTTGAGTTTGTTGCGCAGCATTTTCAGGGCTGAAATCAAGGAAATCAAAGTAGTTAGAACAAACCTGCCTAATTAAGAAAGTAAACTAAAGAAATAAAGTCTGGCAGTAACGTAGAAAAGATTTTCAGTTTCCGGAGATTAAAAAGATCACCACGTATCATAAAGATAAAGCTCCAGAAGACCAAATCAAGCGATCTCCCTTTAAGGTCGCGGATCCGCGGCCTAACCCACCTATTGGCCGCGGATCCGCTGCGGTCTAGATGTATTGGGAGTTAGGATTTTGTTGTTGAGATCGTAACTACTGGTTTCCAAATTAGGAAGCTAGGGTTCTGGCTCAGGGACTATAAATAAGGACAGAGAGCTTCTTGGAAAAATCATCAAGCTGAATAGATCACGAAGTCCACAACAGGCTCACGCATCCATGCTGATCATCAACGGTTCATCTACCTCCTTAGAAGAGATCGAGAAGCAAACTAGCATTTTGTAAACATTTTCTAAGGAAACAAAATGTAAATGAATTTTGTTGATTAATAAAGGTAGTTGTTTTCTGATTCTATCTTTTTGTAGTTTTTATATGATTTCTCTCTCCATCTCTTTTTCTCTTAACATGCGTGAGTAATTCTTCGCTTGTTAGGGTTCATGGGATTAGGGTAGGTTAATGGATGATGAAGATTCTTAAACTCTTTTTACGTCCTATAAAGTTTATAAACTTTACCAAAAGAATCATTAACATCCTAATCGGGCGCGCTACCAATTCATTGCTAGTCTCAACCGCGATTAGAGATTAGATTAACAATTGTTTTGGTAAAGGCTAGATATGAACGGAGATCCATGTCGAGATAGGGGTTAAGAGTGGGAACCCTTTTCCCTCCAAAAACCTTAATCTACATGCATCACTGTCGTTCTAGTTTTAAATCTATTAAAGAATAAAAAGAGTAATCTTTAATTAATCATCCATAACTACGAAATCCCAATGAACCCTACAAGCCCCCTTTTAATATCAAACATACCTCCGTAGTTAATCTAGATTTATATTTTGCATCCGTGTTTAACGTAGATCTAGATCCTACAACCATTCTTCACCATTCTTTATCTTCCTCCTTTCTTTCTCAACACACCTAAATAAGAATAAAATATTCAACGTTTCCTGGAGGACGACCCGTACTTATCTCGGTCTAGCTACACGCGACACCGTTATTGATTGCGGTTAACTACTACTGCACATAAAATACAGATCAATCAAATGGTTTTTTTGCCGGGGATACGTGCGTAATTTTTTATTCTTACTATTTGTGTTGAATTCTTATTCAATTTATATCATAAAAACAAAACAAACTGCTTCTTGCATATTTAACGATAAGTGTGCGATTTTTGCGAGGGAATCTGGAGTCAAAGACTTGAGGAAACAGAGATCCAGAGACATTCATCAAGATTTAGAGAAGGAAGGGAGGCCACGTAGCAAAAATCTTCTTTTGATCTTCCTGGTCGGCGGTGGAACCGCGGCACAAAGAGCATATTGGCGGCGGAACTGCGGCGCGTTATGGGATTTAGGGTTTCCAAATTCTCTGGTATCTTTTATATATCTTTCTCTCTCCTCTGAAATCCAATAAAATATCTTTTCTGCAGGATTGTTTGCAAAATATCGCCACTCAAAAATATTTTTGCAAAGTTTTGTACTTGGTTTGTTTATTCATATTTTAATACGGATTTTAAGGGGCAAGACCCCAATTCAGATTAGGTGGGGATTTCATCACCCTTCCTAGGCCCCACAAATCACAAAACGAGTATCTGCATAACCCAATATTTATTTAAAAAATATCTACACATGGCTCTAAGGACCGTCGCGCTCAATAAGGACAGAGGAAGGTCGTGGGTAATCTATCGCTTATCTGCATTACTTTTGCAGTGCCTAGGCAAGTGTGTCTAAGGTAAGTGGTTACTTAATTAGGCCCGCTATTTTCGGTGATTCGTATAGCGGATACCTCCCACTTACCTGGCATTTACCTGGCCACAAGAGTGATAAAGAGGTGGTAGAGGATTGATCCTGTGGCTTGTCCTTTGGAAGTTTAGGAGCGGTCTAGAGACTTGACCTAGGTAACCTTAGTTCTAGGGTTGATTGTGCATTTTTGTGTGATTTGTCTCAAGTCTGACAAACTTTTCAAAACAAACCAATCACATACACGCTGCCACTTGCGCTAAACCAGCTTAGTGCATGCTCGGCTGGACACGGGATTTTAGTGCCCGTCTTGTCCGCGTTTCTTCTATCGACTCCGAAGTCGGTACTTCTTCGTTTCCTTTTCCCCACCACCCACCACGACCGAGATGGACGGTTATCCGTCAAATTTTCATGATACCACGCTTCCGCCACCTGCAGGTGTGCAGAATATACCGCGTATATCTCTCCAAGAGAGATGATAACCTTCACGTGGTCCCCTTCCTACTTTTCTTTCTATTCCACCAGCCAATGGGGATAATTTTGAAATCAAACCCCAATTTATCAAACCGTTGCCCAAATTTCACGGGCTTGAGTCCGATGACACATACGTTTTTATAAACAAATTCGAAAACGTATGTGCAATGATTGACACGTAACAACTTTCTGTGGATCCTGTGCGTTTACGTCTTCTCCCTTTTTCTTTGTGCGATCTAGCCGAGAAATGGCTTTATAACACTGCCGCACATTCTATTTCTAAATGGGACGAATTCGTTGTAGCATTCCTTAAGAAATTTTATCCCAATCATAAGACCGCCCCGTGTTAGCAGCGAAATCAATCAGTTTACCCAGCTTCCCAATTAACCATTTTGGAAATGCGTTGAACGGTTCAAGGATCTGCTTGACCAATGTCCTCATCACGGAATCCACCGCTGGGATCCGTGTCGAATTATATATGAGGGTATTGATCCCGCAACAAAACAGATGCTTGAAACCATGTGTCAATGTCAATTCCTGTCGAAAGATGATGGTGAAGCTTGGAAATTCCTAGAAAATTTCGCTGAACACACTTTACAATGGGAAAGTGTTAGACCTATATCATCTAGGGAAGGTATTCATGAGCTCGAGGTTTCTATCGCAATGAAAGCCGAGATGGCCGCGATACAAAGGAAACTCGATGCTATAGAAAACAGAATCTCTTCAGCCTCCTTAAACCAATACATGCTTCCCCAAACCGTGTGTGCTTGCTGTTATGATCTATCACACTTGACGGAAGAATCTTGTTACGACCCGCAGGGTACGGAACGTGACTGGCACTTAAGTTACGAAACGTCACAAGGCATCCGTAAAATAAGTAAGCCAAAGCCCAGAAACCAAAACCAAATAAGCAAAAGAATGAAGGAAAACCAATCAATTGAAAGCGAGTTTATCAAATGAGTCACATCAAGTCTTTTTAAAAACAATATCAATTTTTCCGAAAATTTCGGTAGAGTCTCCTTTGTAAATACTGGCCCCCAAAATGGGTACAACAAGAATATATATGAATCCAACAAATAAGGCATCCCTAAGCGGGAGCTAGCTCTTCGCCACAAGGCGGTCACAAATCCCACGCAATATAAAACAACAACATGCGAAATAATCATAAAGAAGCATGAGAAAAGCAGCATGTCGACTCAAGTGAGATCGACCCCAAAATACAGCATAAAAAGTCCACAAATCTTACAGTCTCATCTCTAGGTCAATACACAACAATACTGGTAGATACAGTAGATGGAGTACACTAGATACAAGAATATACAAGGAGGTACAAAAATAATAATATAACCCACCTAAGAGCAAAACCTCGAGTCCAGGCAAAAGAGGCAAAAGAAACAAGTGCGCCCGCCGCTACTGTACTGACGGAGCGGACCTGCAAAAGGCTGTGGCACAACGGGGGTGAGTTGCCAACTCGTGAGTAATAAATAACATCTACACAGGCTATCGAATGCATGCACACAAGCATCCTAGCATCTAAAATACAGGTAAGGCAGGACATAATAGCAGGTAGGTATGCAATATGAATATACTAGCAGGTATGAATGCAATGCGAATCAACTCATGACCTGAATGTGTAAGTATAAAAATCATGTTTTTCCTTTAGGAATCTCTTTTGAAATACCAGCACAATACCAATAGAATCAACAAGAACCTGTGTCGAGCAACGACACCTCAAAACTATTACAAATCTCATATATCCATGTCATAGTATCTCTGGCCTCAGCCATCCGGCTGACCCATCTCAATATCAATATCTCATCATCTCGCAGCCAAAGTCGATATCCTCTGGATATCCGCCGTCCCGAACAGTCACCGGTAGGTAATCCGTCCCCTGCCAGGCTCATCGTCAGCAACACGAGCTTCTTGCCCCGGGGTACCTTACCGGGCCCACCATGTACCCGAGACGGTTCATCCAACTCCTCGAAACGGGTCTCGAAAACCACAGCAAACTCATGGTGGATGACACTTACATCACTAGAAAACCGCAATTTACATATTTAAAAAAAAATAATAAGTTTAGAAATTTTGCGGCTTTCCCCCGAAATCCAGAATATCACAAAATCTCCAGAAATCCTCATAAGTGCATATGTCAATGATAATGAATGCATATCGTTTCAATAATCAAGTTGCGATGTGTGATTAATAGACTAGGCATGAACAAATAAAATGATGAGGTACATGCACATGAATAGCAATCCTACGATTTCATTTTAAGGAATTAAAGGCAATAGCACAAGTTTAATTATCAATTATAGTAAAAGGTTTCAATTTAAAGGTTATCTAGTGTGGTGGCATGGCAATTACCAGGGTGTGTGTGTAAGCATGAATAGTGCTCGTGCTGCATATAAAAACCCTGGCAATGGTGCAGGTGTCCTATAGAATCGGTTCGCATATGTATGTCAATATAAGGCATGAATGTAGCAAATAATCATACAAGTATTACACCCCTAATTACTAACATCACTAAGAATCTTTTTAAGCTACTAAAACTATCGGGCGACTTGCGCCATCCAACGATAGTCCCCCGTAGATGTTACATCTACTCACCGGAATCCCTATCTAGTCACGTCCAATCACCGCTTTCCACTTTCGTGCCGCGCCTGACGTCTCCGCGACCGAACCTGGAATTTACATCAATACCAAACATAAGGTTACATATCAAGAATGACGCAAAACCCAAACGAAAATACTAACGTTCACAAGCTAGGTACAACATGCACAAGGTGCGCGGAACACACGCGAAAATCGTAAAAACTAACTAAAACGTCGATTTGGTCGCCCGGAAAAACTAAAACCCGAACACTCAAAAATCCGCACTCACACATCCTAAAAGTCATAGGATATGCCAAAATATAACATCAAGATGTCGCATATACATCACCACAAAAATTTAGTAAGACAAACAAGCACCAACATTCCACAAATCGGCGGAACATAGCCGTTTTGCGACAAAAAGGATTACAACCTAGCATAACATGTAACCGCATAACTAGTTAATCACAATCACTTTAATTATAATACATTACACTGCTTCAAATCATATTTTTCCATAAACAACCATTTCTTGATTTTCATAACCATCAATTAAATCCAATTTCACACTTGAACAACATAAATTAACACATATCGATGCCCACTTAAGCAAAGTAATCTCTTAGATTAGTTTTGTATAATAACTAGATAACAAAATAGATTTAATTAACCTACTAAAGACTTCTAAAACCCTAGTTTAATTTCAACCCATAAACTTTTAAAAAAACTAGTATGCAAATAGCACTAAAATTAACACTAAAACAACTAAATTAAAGGAATTAACCATAAGTATTTAAATGGGTAAGGATTATACCCCAATTTCTTTGGATCTAGCAAGAACAAGAGGCCTCCAAAGATGGCTTCATAGCACCATGATCCAAGCAAGAAGGGCCAAGGAGAATGGGATGAAGGATGGGGTTTAATTTGTGAGGTTTAAATTGCAATTTTGGAGCAAACTTGATGAATTTTTGAAGAAGATGAAGAGAAAAATGATGAAAAGGGGAGGGGCTGCAGATTTCGGCCTGCACAAGGGAGAGGGGAATGGTGTGGGGTGTGGGAAAGTCATGGTCAACCCATACCAAACAAGTAAAGACCCATACCCAATTAAAAATTCAAAACCCTTTAAAAAAACACTTCTTTTCTACACAAGAATAAAAGTCTAAGAGGCAAGCATTTTTTTCTTGGGTTGCTGGAAATGGGCCGGCCTAGGGGTGAGGGAAGAGAGAGAGGGGTTTTACAATAGAAATTTTATGCAAAAAGACCCCCTACAAGTCCAAAATGGCAAGTTTAAGCTTAAATTAAATAAATTTCTTTTTCCATAATAAAAATTAGTTAAAACTTGAAATAAAATACTAAAAGTTTATATTACAACTAGATTTTAATTACCATGATTTTAAAGCTTAAATTTAGCCCATTTAAATTTGTATTTATCACTAATTTAATGTATTTTCTTACCGGCTTAAAATAATATTAAAAATTGAAAAATTAGGAAAAAATTTTAAACGACCAGAATTTCATAAGTAACTCATTTGCTACTAAAAACTAGCAATTACCTATCCAAATTAGGTATAATTAGTCCTAAACTGCAAAATAACAAAAAAGACGATTTATGGAAAAATAACAAATTTTCACCGATTTTCGGGAAAACACCAAAACGACTTTTCAAGGCGCTACAATCTTCCCCCCTTAAAGAAATTAGGTCCCCGAATTTAAAAATATAGCTACGCCTACCTTCAAAGAGATGGGGATATTTCTTCCTCATCTCGCCCTCGGTCTCCCAGGTGACCTCCTCGCTGCTCGGGCCACGCCAAAGGACCTTGACGGTCGGTATAACTTTCGATCTCAACTTCTTCACCGGCCGATCCAGGATGGCCACCGGCTGCTCTGCAAATGAAAGGTCGCGCTCTAGCTGGACTGTCGGGTGCTGAATCGCATGCGAAGGGTCGTGAAGGTACTTGCAGAGCATCGAAACATGGAAGACGGGGTGAACATCGGGAAAGCTGGGTGGAAGGGCCAAACGATATGCAACTGCGCCGACACGCTCGAGAATCTCGAAGGGACCCACAAATCTGGGACTAAGCTTTCCTTTTCGCCCAAATCGCATCACGCCCTTCATCGGAGAGACTCTCAGAAAAATATGGTTGCCAACTGCGAACTCTAATCTGCGACGGCGCCTGTCCGCATACAATTTCTGCCTGCTCTAAGCCGCTCTCATCCGGTCTCGGATCAACTGTATCTTCGCTGTCGTCTCCTCAACAAGCTGCGGCCCCAAAATACTGCTCTCACTGAGCTCTGTCCAACAGACGGGCGATCTGCATCTCCTCCCATACAATGCCTCGAAATGTGCCATCTGAATAGTATCCTGGAAGCTGTTGTTGTAGGAGAACTCCACTAGAGGTAAATGACGATCCCAGCTACCGCCGAAGTCTAAACTGCACGCTCTGAGCATGTCCTCGAGAGTCTGAATGGTCCGCTCTGACTGTCCGTCGGTCTGCAGATGAAACGCTGTGCTGAAGATCAAACGAGTGCCCAAAGCCTCCTGAAGTCTCTGCCAAAGTCGGCTGGTGAATTGGGTGCCTCGATCTGACACGATACAAGTCGGTACGCCATGCAACCACACGATCTCGTCGATGTAAAGCTGGGCATACTGAGCGAAGCTGAAAGTGGTCTTCACTGGCAGGAAGTGAGCCGCTTTCGTCAATCGATCTACGATCACCCAGATGGAGTCGTACTCTCGACTGGTCCTGGGTAGACCCACAACGAAATCCATCGAAATCTGCTCCCATTTCCACTCCGGAATGGGTAACGGCTGCAGCTCTCCTGCAGGCCTCTGGTGCTCGGCCTTGACTTGCTGACAAGTCAGGCATCTCGATACAAACTCCGCAATGTCCCTCTTCATCCCGTCCCACCAGTAGGTCTCTCTCATATCATGGTACATCTTGGTGGAACCGGGGTGGACACTATACACTGATCGGTGTGCCTCCACAAGAATGTCGTGCCGCAATCCATCAGCATCTGGTACGCACGGTCTAGATCTATAGCGTAAAATCCCTTGATCGTCAATCACGAACTCGGAAAATCTGCCCTGTCCCATCTGTGCCATGATCTCTGAGCAACGGTCGTCACTGCGCTGTGCCTCATATATACGGTCAAGCAACTGTGGGCGTGCACGAACATGCGCGAGCTGTCCCCCTGTCTGAGTGAACTCGAACTCAACTCGGCTGTCGCATAACATCTGCCAATCTGCTGACGACTGCCTCTGCACTGCGCGCAAACACGATAGACTGCCCCCAGGCCTCCTGCTCAAAGCATCTGCCACCACATTCGCCTTGCCTGGGTGATATAAGATCTCGCAGTCGTAGTCTTTCACCAACTCCATCCAACGACGCTGTCTGAGGTTCAGGTCTCGCTGCTGAAATATGTATTTTAAGCTCTTGTGGTCTGTGAATATTTGGCACGACTCGCCATATAGGTAATGTCACCAAATCTTCAGTGCAAAGACCACTGTAGCCATCTCCAAATCGTGAGTGGGGTAGTTCTGTTCATGCTTCTTCAACTGCCGAGAAGCATAAGCGATCACCCGGCCTTATTGCATCAATACGCATCCTAACCCCACTCGCGAAGCATCACAGTAGACCACAAATCCGCCTGATCCCGAAGGCAAAGATAATACCGGCGCCGTAGTCAAACAAGTCCGTAGCTGCTGAGAACTGTGCTCGCACTCCTCTGTCCAAACGAACGGAACTCCCTTCTGGGTCAAACCGGTCAAAGGTGCAGCTATACGGGAGATGTCCTGAACAAAACGCCTGTAGTAGCCCGCCAGGCCTAGAAAACTACGGATCTCAGTAACCGATGTAGGTCGGGGCCACTGCTGAACAGCCTCAATCATCTTTGGGTCCACACATATGCCGTCTCTCATAACCATGTGACCTAAGAATCCGACACTGTCCAGCCAGAATGCACACTTGGAGAACTTTGCGAACAGCTGGTGCTCCCTCAGAGTCTGTAACGTAATCTGCAAGTGTTGCTCGTGCTCCTCTCTGCTCCGGGAGTACACCAAGATATCGTCGATAAACACGATGATGAACAAGTCAAGGTACGGCCTGAATGTACGGTTCATCAAATCCATGAATGCTGCTGGGGCGTTGGTGAGTCCGAACGACATCACCAAAAACTCGTAGTGGCCGTAGAGCGTGCGGAAAGCTGTCCTCGGTATATCCTCCTGTCGAACTCGCAGCTGATGGTATCCTGATCGCAAGTCGGTCCTCGAAAAATACCCCACACCCTGAAGCTGGTCGAACAAATCATCAATGCGTGGCAACGGATATCTGTTCCGAACGGTAACTTTGTTCAGCTGGCGGTAGTCGATAAATAAGCGCAAACTTCCATCCTTCTTCTTGAAAAACAGGACCGGAGCACCCCACGGAGAAACACTAGGTCGAATAAGCCCCTTCTCTAACAAATCCTGCAACTGATCCTTCAGCTCTCGAAGCTCTGCCGGGGCCATCCGATAAGGCGGTATAGAAATAGGCCCCGAGCCGGGAATCAAATCAATGCGGAACTCAACATCGCGCTCAGGGGGTAGCCCAGGTAGCTCATCAGGGAAAACATCAGAGAACTCACGAACAACCGGGACCTGGTCCAACGGAACCTCTGCAGCTCGAGTATCACAAATAAACGCTAAGAATCCCTGACATCCCTTCCGTAAGAGCTGACCAGAGCGAAGAGATGAAATCAAGCTGGGAAGGGTGACGCTGCGGTCTCCTTGAATAACAAGGACTGGCTCTCCCGGAAAGCTAAATATGACTGCCTTCTCACGGCAGTCCACCGAAGCATAACAAGTGGCTAGCCAATCCATGCCCAGAAGCACATCAAAGTCCAACATATCGAGGAGAATCAAATCAACCGATGAATCCCTATCCCCGATACGAACGGAACACAAACGAAATACAAAACGAGCGACAAACGACTCGCTTACCGGAGTAACAACGACAATAGGGTGATCTAACGACGACGACTCACGGCCCAACATCGGTGCAAAGTGTGTAGAGACGTATGAATGTGTGGAACCTGGGTCGAATAATACCCGTGCGTCGAAAGAACAAACTGGCAAGGTACCTGTCACAACGGCATTGGATGCCTGCGCATCCTGCAGTGTCAAAGCAAATACTCGGGCCTGTCCTCCACCGATAGCGGGCTGACCTCGACCTCGGCCTCTGCCTCCTCGTCCTCTCTGAACAGGACCGCCGCGTCCACGGCCTCTGGGTGCACCTAACTGGCGTGGATCATCGCCGGTGGTAGGAAGTAGGGCTCTCTGAGGAGGGGGTGGTGATGGTGGTAGGGTCACATGCGGAACGGTCGCCACTCCCTGCCGTCTCGCCGGACAGTCTCTGACAAGATGGTGCGGACTCCCGCACCCAAAACACCCTGGCGACGGCTGCTGTCCCTGGGGATAAGAACCATATAACTGCCCCCGTCCAAATCCTCTGCCAGGCCCATCTCTCGGAAAGAATCTGGCGCGCTGCCTCTGAGACGGTGCATCGGTGCGAATCCTCTTCGGCCCAGAAACGGCCGAAGTCTGTGATATGCGTGCCTCCATCCGTAATGCCATATCCATAGCAGCTGAATAAGTGTCGTAGTGCTGGGCGCCAATGGCAAGATATAGCTGGGCATCAAGACCCTGTACGAACCTCTTCACCATCTTCTCTTCGGTATCCACGAAATACGGAGCATATCGGGATAACTGTGTAAACTGGATGTCATACTCAGACACCGTCATCCCAGGTGTCTTGACTAAGGCCTCGAAGCTACGAGCTCTGGCGTCACGAACGCTCTTTGGGAGGAAACGAGCTAGAAAGACCGCTGTAAACTCGGCCCAAGTCATAGGCGGTAGACCTGCAGCTCAACCTCTCAAGACTGACTCCCACCATGTCTGCGCGAGACCCTCTAGTCGGAAACTCGCAAGCTCTACCCATCGATCATCCGAACATCTCAGCGAACGGCAGATCCTGGCTAAACTGTCAAAGAACGTCTGTGGGTCCTCCGCTGCCTCGGTGCCGGTGAATACTGGAGGTCTCAGCCTCATGAAATCCTGTAGTGAAACCGGGATGGTCACGGCGGTAGTAGTAGGAGCAGGTATCATAGCAGTCTGGGATGTAGTAGGTGCGTCATCCGGCCTCGGTGTACGACTGGCTGCAACTAGGGATCCTACCATCTGACGTAGCTCCTGCATGCCCCCCATCATTTGTCGCAACTCCTCCATACCAGTCTCGAGCCTAGCCATACGGCCTGGGGATGGTGGATCGGTCTTTCCCTGCGGCGTAGGCATACCACCCTGCTCAGTCCTAGTCTCGGACGAGCCAGCTCGAATCTCGTCTCGGGCGGCAGCCCTCTGTGCCCTCGTAGCCTTCGGCGGCATAGTGGCTGTTACAGGAAAACGGATAATAAGAACAATGCAATAGGATCACAGGATACACGGAATTGAAGAAGGAATTTTCAAACAAGTATATTCTAAAGTCACTTAGGCGGAGTACTGTAGCGTAAGTATGCCGCGGACATACACACGCTACGTTACCCTACTTAAGTCACTTACTCCATCTACCAAGGTCATCATACACTCAAAAAGATAAAACCTATCGCTCTGATACCAACTTTGTCACGACCCGTAGGGTACGGAACGTGACTGGCACTTAAGTTACGAAACGTCTCAAGACATCCGTAAAATAAGTAAGCCAAAGCCCAGAAACCAAAACCAAATAAGCAAAAGAATGAAGGAAAACCAATCAATTGAAAGCGAGTTTATCAAATGAGTCACATCAAGCCTTTTTAAAAACAATATCAATTTTTCCGAAAATTTCGGCAGAGTCTCCTTTGTAAATACTGGCCCCCAAAATGGGTACAACAAGAATATATATGAATCCAACAAATAAGGCATCCCCAAGCGGGAGCTAGCTCTTCGCCACAAGGCGGTCAAAAATCCCACGCAATATAAAACAACAACATGCGAAATAATCATAAAGAAGCATGAGAAAAATAGCATGTCGACTCAAGTGAGCTCGACCCCAAAATACAGCATAAAAAGTCCACAAATCTTACAGTCTCATCTCTAGGTCAATATACAACAATACTGGTAGATACAGTAGATCGAGTACACTAGATACAAGAATATACAAGGTGGTACAAAAATAATAATATAACCCACCTAAGAGCAAAACCTCGAGTCCAGGAAAAAGAGGCAAAAGAAACAAGTGCGCCCGCCGCTACTGTACTGACGGAGCGGACCTGCAAAAGGCTGTGGCACAACGGGGGTGAGTTGCCATCTCGTGAGTAATAAATAACTTCTACATAGGCTATCGAATGCATGCACACAAGCATCCTAGCATCTAAAATACAGGTAAGGCAGGACATAATAGCAGGGAGGTATGCAATATGAAAATACTAGCAGGTATGAATGCAATGCGAATCAACTCATGACCTGAATGTGTAAGAATAAGAATCATGTTTTTCCTTTAGGAATCTCTTTTGAAATACCAGCACAATACCAATAGAATCAACAAGAACCTGTGTCCAGCAACGACACCTCAAAACTATTACAAATCTCATATATCCATGTCATAGTATCTCTGGCCTCAGCCATCCGGCTGACCCATCTCAATATCAATATCTCATCATCTCGCGGCCACAGTCGGTATCCTCTGGATATCCGCCGTCCCAAACAGTCACCGGTAGGTAATCCGTCCCCTGCCAGGCTCTTCGTCAGCAACACGAGCTTCTTGCCCCGGGGTACCTTACCGGGCCCACCATGTACCCGAGACGGTTCATCTAACTCCTCGAAACGGTTCTCGAAAACCACAGCAAACTCATGGTGGACGACACTTACATCACTAGAAAACCGCAATTTACATATTTAAAAAAATATAATAAGTTTAGAAATTTTGCGGCTTTCCCCCGAAATCCAGAATATCATAAAATCTACAGAAATCCACATAAGTGCATATGTCAATGATAATGAATGTATATCATTTCAATAATCAAGTTGCGATGTGTGATTAATAGACTAGGCATGAACAAATAATATGATGAGGTACATGCACATGAATAGCAATCCTACGATTTCATTTTAAGGAATTAAAGGCAATAGCACAAGTTTAAGTATCAATTATAGTAAAAGGTTTCAATTTAAAGGTTATCTAGTGTGGTGGCATGTCAATTACCAGGGTGTGTGTGTAAGCATGAATAGTGCTCGTGCTGCATATAAAAACCCTGGCAATGGTGCAGGTGTCCTATAGGATGGGTTCGCATATGTATGTCAATATAAGGCATGAATGTAGCAAATAATCATACAAGTATTACACCCCTAATTACTAACATCACTAAGAATCTTTTTAAGCTACTAAAACTATCGGGCGACTTGCGCCATCCAACGATAGTCCCCCGTAGATGTTACATCTACTCACCGGAATCCCTAGCTAGTCACGTCCAATCACCGCTTTCCACTTTCGTGCCGCGCCTGACGTCTCCGCGACCGAACCTGGAATTTACATCAATACCAAACATAAGGTTACATATCAAGAACGACGCAAAACCCAAACGAAAATACTAACGTTCACAAGCTAGGTACAACGTGCACAAGGTGCGCGGAACACACGCGAAAATCGTAAAAACTAACTAAAACGTCGATTTGGTCGCCCGGAAAAACTAAAACCCGAACACTCAAAAATCCGCACTCACACATCCTAAAAGTCATAGGATATGCCAAAATTTAACATCAAGATGTCGCACATACATCACCACAAAAATTTAGTAAGACAAGCAAGCACCAACATTCCACAAATCGGCGCAACATAGCCGTTTTGCGACAAAAAGGATTACAACCTAGCATAACATGTAACCGCATAACTAGTTAATCACAATCACTTTAATTATAACACATTACACTGCTTCAAATCATATTTTTCCATAAACAACCCTTTCTTGATTTTCATAACCATCAATTAAATCCAATTTCACACTTGAACAACATAAATTAACACATATCGATGCCCACTTAAGCAAAATAATCTCTTAGATTAGGTTTGTATAATAACTAGACAACAAAATAGATTTAATTAACCTACTAAAGACTTCTAAAACCCTAGTTTAATTTCAACCCATAAACTTTTAAAAAAACTAGTATGCAAATAGCACTAAAATTAACACTAAAACAACTAAATTAAAGGAATTAACCATAAGTATTTAAATGGGTAAAGATTATACCCCAATTTCTATGGATCTAGCAAGAACAAGAGACCTCCAAAGATGGCTTCATAGCACCATGATCCAAGCAAGAAGGGCCAAGGAGAATGGGAAGAAGGATGGGGTTTAATTTGTAAGGTTTAAATTGCAATTTTGGAGCAAACTTGATGAATTTTTGAAGATGAAAAGAAAAATGATGAAAAGGGGAGGGGCTGCAGATTTCGGCCTGTACAAGGGAGAGGGGAATGGTGTGGGGTGTGGGAAAGTCATGGTCAACCCATATCAAACAAGTAAAGATCCATACCCAATTAAAAATTCAAAAACCTTTAAAAAAAACACCTCTTTTCGACACAAGAATAAAATTCAAAGAGGCAAGCATTTTTTTCTTGGGTTGCTGGAAATGGGCCGGCCTAGGGGTGAGGGAAGAGAGAGAGGGGTTTTACAAAAGAAATTTTATGCAAAAAGACCCCCTACAAGTCCAAAATTGCAAGTTTAAGCTTAAATTCAATAAATTTCGTTTTCCATAATAAAAATTAGTTAAAAATTGAAATAAAATACTAAAAATTTATATTACAACTAGATTTTAATTAACATGATTTTAAAGCTTAAATTTAGCCCATTTAAATTTGTATTTATCGCTAATTTAATGTATTTTCTTACCGGCTTAAAATAATATTAAAAATTGAAAAATTTGGAAAAAATTTTAAACGACCAGAATTTCATAAGTAACTCATTTGCTACTAAAAACTAGCAATTACCTATCCAAATTAGGTATAATTAGTCCTAAACTGCAAAATAATAAAAAAGACGATTTACGGAAAAATACCAAATTTTCACCGATTTTCGGGAAAACACCAAAATGACTTTTCAAGGCGCAACAAATCTCCTATGAATGCACCGTTTCAAGGTCACGAGCAAACCAATGCTTCTTTTCAGCAGCGACCTAGAAATGATCCTTATTCTTCCCCGTACAATCAGGGATGGAGGAATCATCCTATCTTTGCTTGGAACCAAAACCAAAATCAAAACTAGTTCCAAGGCAATTATTAAAGATCTCCTCCACAGCAATAGCAACCTCCACCACAGAGTCAGCACCCCTTTCAGTCACAAAATTTTTAAAACCCGGCCAATAATTCTTTCCAAACAACCGGTACCGATAACTCCTCTTCACTCGCATAAACTTTGGATTTGTTTATGAAACATTCGATCCAAATATCGGCTGATATGAGGTCCTCTATTGATTCCATAAAGAAAGACTCCGCCTCCCACGGTGAGAGTATTAAATCAATAGAAGCCCAAATTGCACAGTTGAATGCCGCGATGAGTGCTAGAGAAAAAGGGAAACTTCCATCTGAACCCTTACCGAATCCTGGCCACTCACAAAATCATAATGTGAATGCCGTTACTACGTTGAGATCGGGAAAACTGCTTAATAACCGATGGGCGAACAATTTGATGATGTTAGTGATACCAATGATACCCCAGCTTCTACTTCTTCCCCTAATTCGTCTAGTCCCCCACCTTCATCCGAGCCTATTCTCCGTTTTCCCCAAGGCTCGAACACTTCGCCCAATCTATCTAAGACGATTCCCACTACAATTTTAGGATCGAATCCGTCCCCACAATCTTCTCCACAAATGTTGGAACCAAAACTTATTGATCAAGCTCCATTTCCAAACAGATTAATGGCCAGCAAACCTAACCCACAAATGGAGAAGATTGTGGAAATGTTTAAGCAAGTTAACATAAGCTTTCCTCTCTTAGATGCTATTCAACAAGTTCTGTCTTATGCGAAAATCCTAAAGGACTTGTGCACTAGGAAGAGAAAAGCTCAAGTACCAAAAAAAGTTTTCCTTGCGAGTAATGTGAGTACTGCTTTTACACAACAACTACCCAAGAAACGAAAGGACCCCGGAAGTCCTACAATTTCTATTTCTATTGGGGTTAAAAATATCAATCGTGCTCTACTCGATTGAGGTGCTAGTGTTAACTTGCTTCCGTATTCTGTTTATGAGCAATTAGGGATCGGAGAGTTAGAACCTGCGCATTGCACTCTTCAGATGGCCGATCGATCTATCACCCAACCTAGGGGTGAGCTAGAGGATGTGTTAATCAAAGTCGGTGAATTTATATTTCCTGTGGACTTTATCATTATAGATATACTACATGTAGCGAACCCACGAAACCAAATTCCGGTGATTTTAGGTCGACATTTTCTTGCAACTTCCAACAAAGTAATCAATTGTCGAAACGGCTCTATGACCCTATCCTTTGGAAAGAAGTCAATTGAGCTTAACATTTACAAGTTGGGAAGTGAACCCTCCGAGCCCTATGCTCATGTGTGTTCTGTCGAATTAATGTATGTCGACAGCAGCGAATTTGATCAATCTCATGATACTGACTCTTTTAATATGTTGTTGTTTGACCCAACCATGTATTATACATACACGGACTCTTCCACCGAGTTGTCTGGGTCAACATCTAACGCTGATGATGAGCTTTTTATAGAGTCTGACGATCACCCCATTTTTTCTGATGACATTATTCTTCGGGGTATCGATGAAAGATTTGAGGAAATCTTCGCTGATGAACTCGCATTTTTAGCAAACACGGGTGTTGAGATGAATCATCTACAAAACAAAGAAATTGAACCTCCACCCCTTCTTCTGGACTATAAAGAGAATGCGAGTAATCCATCACAATCATTGAGTCGTCTCTCCAAACTGAGACGCAAATCCATTCCATCCCACCACTTATCTTTTCCCCATTTCTTCTTGGCTCTTTTCAACTTGTTCTTCCACCAACCGGTGCACTACACTGATAAAATCTTCGAATGGTTGGTGTTGACTTTCGATCTTTGCAAAGCATGGCATTGACCAATAACTTTCACCCCCTCTTGTGATTTTCATAGCTTAACATTGTTTAACTTATGTTTGGGGGGTATATTTCGGCTCTTGAAAATAAAATTTGTCCTCAAAATTTTGATCCAAAAATAAGTTTGGGGGAGGATTTTCACATTCAATTTTTTTTGCCCCCGTTAATAACCATTCATCCCAAGTCTACAGGTTTTTGAGCTTTAACAGATTACAACAGTGAGGACACTGTTGAAAACAAGTTTAGAGGAGGTTTGTGCTTATTTACACATCAATTTGCATCATACTTTGCATGAGAACAACATTTTCAAAAAAAAATTAAAATTTTTCTTTTATAATAAAATATTAGATAGAGAAAAATTACATCCAAAAGATTTGAAAAATTTAAGAAAATCTAGAAAGTTAGATGTTTTCTTAAACAAAACTAGTAATAAGTAATTATGAGTCATTGTCCCAATGATTAGTAAGATGAAAGAAATCACTAATATGAGGATAAAAATAAGTCTGAAAAATAGTTCTTATTCTGGAAGCCAAACATTTGAACGTTGATACCCTATAATACGCACTTACACACGTCTTGAAACTCGGGATAGTAGAGGATACCTTGAAATGATCTTGTCTAAAAGCCAAAGTATGAAGGAAATAATAAATGGTGAAGAAAAATGAACACTGGTTTTGCAATCACCAAGGAAGCAACAAAAAAATATAGAGAGGGTGCTTCATCACCTAGTGCCTTAGACCAACTGGTTTGGGATTCACTGCTAAGCCTTAGGTGTTGCAAGATGAGGAAAATACTAATACGCTTAATAAGCAAGCACATGAGTAATCGGTCGGTTAGTACCTCAAGAAGTATTAACGGTCGCATGAAAAATGTGTGAGCAAATCCATCTAAATATTCATTGATTAAAAAGTACTATGGTGATGGACAAGAGTATGATAGCTTGAATTGAATTTTCCGAGTGTAGGGATGTCTTTTACAAACACGTAGAGGTATATGATAGATGTTTGGATGAAATGTAGGAATAAAGAATAAAGACGATGTTTTATTGAGGGATGATGTGATTCCTAAAATTTTTTCATGACTATTAAGATAGGGCTCATAGAAAATGAAAAACTAGTGTAGTTGGAAACTCTAATTTTCAAAGTCTTTCTTTTATAATTCTTATCTTTTTGTGTAACATTCAAGGACTTCCTTTTATTATTGGATTTTGTGAGTGTAATCCGCTGAAAACCCTCAGGAGACAACACTCCTCCTACTAGGGACACCTAGAGGTTTAACGGCTTGTTGCACGTGCTCAGTACAATCGTGTTGCCTACGAAAGTGTGCTTAGCTTTCTTCTTTCTTTTTCTCCTCCTGTTGAATAAACAAGTTTGCTCGGGACGATCAAATATAAGTTTGGGGGTATTTGTTCAGTTGATAAAACTGCATATTTAATATGACAATTTTCCTACTATTTCTATATAACAAATGGTGTTTATTATAATATATGATACATGTGAGGGTTTATCTATAAAAATACTATTTTCATGTGTTTATATATTATAATTAACATTTGGTAGGAAAAAGTAAGCATATAATATCCATGTAACATTTGGCAAATTTAAAATAAGCTTACCTTATTAAATGGTTATGTTAATATCTCAATAAAACAAACTCTATTAATATTATTTGTTGAGTTTGTTGTGCAGAATTTTCAGGGCTGAAATCAAGGAAATCAAAGTTGCTAGAACAAACCTGCCTAATTAAGAAAGTAAACTAAAGAAATCAAGTCTGGCAATAACGTAGAAAAGATTTTCAGTTTCCAGAGATTAAAAAGATCACCACGTGTCATAAAGATAAAGCTCCAGAAGACCAAATCAAGCTATCTCCCTATAAGGCCGCGGATCCGCGGCCAAACCCACCTATTGGCCGCGGATCCACCGCGGTCTAGATGTATTGGGAGTGGGGATTTTGTTGTTGAGATCGTAACTACTGTTTTCCAAATTAGGAAGCTAGCGTTCTGGCTCTGGGACTATAAATAAGGACCGATAGCCTCTTGGAAAAATCATCAAGCTGAAGAGATCACGAAGTCCACGACAGGCTCACGCATCCATGCTGATCATCAATGGTTCATCTACCTCCTTAGAAGAGATCGAGAAGCAAACTAGCATTTTGTAATCATTTTCTAAGGAAACAAAATGTAAATGAATTTTGTTGATTAATAAAGGTAGTTGTTTTCTTATTCTATCTCTTTGTAGTTTTAATATGATTTCTCTGTCCATCTCTTCTTCTCCTAACATGCGTGAGTAATTCTTCTCTTGTTAGAGTTCATGGGATTAGGGTAGGTTAATGGATGATGAAGATTCTTAAACTCTTTTTATGTCCTATAAAGTTTATAAACATTACCAAAAGAATCATTAACATCCTAATCGGGCGTGCTACCAATTCATTGCTAGTCTCGACCGCGATTAGAGATTATATTAACAATTGTTTTGGTAAAGGATAGATATGAACGGAGATCCATGTCGAGATAGGGGTTAAGAATGGGAACCCTTTTCCCTCCAGAAACCCTAATCTACATACATCACTGTCATTCTAGTTTTAAATCTATTAAAGGATAAAAAGAGTAATCTTTAATTAATCATCCATAACTACTAAATCCCAATGAACCCTACAAGCCCCCTTTTAATATTAAACTTACCTCCATAGTTAATCTAGATCTATATTTTGCATCCGTGTTTAACATAGATGTAGATCCTACAATCATTCTTCACCATTCTTTATCTTCTTCATTTCTTTCTCAACACACCTAAAGTAAGAATAAAATATTCAACGTTTCCCAGAGGATGACCCGTACTCATCACGGTCTAGCTACACGCGACACCGTTATTGATTGCGGTTAACTACTACTACACATAAAATACAGATCAATCAGCTGTCTGTGTATGCTCCGTATTTGGTGGCTACTGAGTAGATGAGGGTGAAGAGGTTTGTTCGAGGGCTGCTTACCCCGTTGTTCCTCGCTATCAGCATACAGCATTGTGATACGTATGCAGTGGCGGTGGACGCAGCCCTTTTAGTTGAGGAGCGTCTTTCGGAGGCGTCGGTTGTTCCGGAACTGAAGAGGGTTCGTACGGATGTTTCAGCACGGAGATGGAGGTTTGCACGCCGTGACAGAGTTCCATCTGACTCGGGGAGTAGCAGAGACGTGGGACGGGGCCAGTTATTCAGCTCTTATCCCCAGGAGGGTCAGCGGACGTCTTATGGATGTTGTAGGTGTGGCAGTCTACATCACCTTGTTCGGGATTGTACCGTGATACGCCAGAGAGGGGTAGTCGTACCCCAGGTTACCTTACCACCTTCTCCGCCTTAAAGAGCATTGCCTCTTATGCCTGTTGTTATGCCGCGTCAGACTCCTGCTCAGAGAGGTCATGGTCATGGTGGTTTTGTGCTGAGAGGACGAGGTGGCGGAGGCAGAGGACAGCCAGTTTCCGGTAGAAGGCAGGCTCGGGTCTTTGCCTTGACTCACCAGGACGCGCATGCGTCCAATGCAGTGGTTTCAGGTACCATTTCTGTATGTTCTTTTGATGCACATGTTTTATTTGATCTGAGATCTATGCACTCGTATGTTTCTACACACTTCATGCCGAGGTTGGGCCGAGAGTCGTGTTTGCTAGATCAGCCGCTTGTCATGACTACTCCTGTAGGGGAGTCATTTGTTGCGCGACACGTGTTTCGGTCTTGAGCCGTTCGGATAGGAGATAGAGAGTTGTCCGTCTACTTGATCCTTCTTGAGATGTTGGACTTCGATGTTCTCCTGGGCATGGACTGGTTAGCGATATGCTACGCATCTGTGGACTGCCGCGACAAGACTGTCAGGTTTTGTTTTCCTGGCATGTCTGTTCTTGTTGTGTAGGGGGACCGTGGTGTCGCCCTTCACAGTTTGATTTCTGTCCTTTGCGCTAGTTAGCTTTTGAGGAGAGGATGTCGAGGATACTTGGCTTTCTTTCATGATACTGTAGCCACAGCGGAGTCGTTGGACCGGATTCCTACCGTGCGAGAGTTTCCCGACGTTTTTCCAGATTAATTACCTGGGTTGCCGCCAGAGCGTGATATTTAGTTTTGCATTGATCTGATTCCCGGCTCAAGGCGTATTTCTATACCACCTTATGGGATGGCTCCGGCAGAGCTTAGAGAGCTTAAAGATCAATTGCAAGAGTTGCTTGATAGGGGACTTGTGCGTCCGAGTGTTTCGCCGTGGGGAGCTCCTGTTCTTCATGAAGAAGGACGGCAGTTTGAGATTGTGTATGCATTATCGTCAATTCAACCGAGTTACAGTGCGGAATAGGTATCATTTAAATCGCATTGACGATTTATTTGATCAGCTCCAGGGTGCGAAACATTTTTCTAAGATTGATTTGCGTTCGGGTTATCATCAGTTGCGGGTTCAGAATGATGACATTCCGAAGACTGCTTTTTGTACACGCTATGGGCATTATGAGTTTTTGGTGATGTCGTTCAGACTCACCAATGCGCCAGCAGCGTTCATGGATCTGATGAACCGGAATTTCAGGTCGTTCCTCGATCAGTTCATTATTGTGTTTATTAATGACATTCTAGTCTATTCTAGGAGTCGTGAGGAGCATAAGCAGCACTTGAGGATTGCTTTGCAGACATTGAGAGAGCACCAGCTGTATGCCAAATTCTCAAAGTGCTCATTTTGGCTTGATAGAGTTGATTTCCTGGGTCATGTGGTGACTGGAGATGGTATTCATGTGGACCCGAGGAAGATCGAGGTTGTGCAGCTTTGGCCCAGACCTGTATCTGTGACTGAAGTCCGCAGATTTTTGGGCTTAGCTGGTTATTATCGTCGTTTCGTGCAGGATTTTTCTAGTATCGCTGCACCGCTGACCGGAATGACCCGGAAGGGAGATCCTTTTCTTTGGACTGATGCGTGCGAGAAGAGTTTTCAGCAGTTGAAGACTCGATTGACGACGGCACCAGTTCTATCTTTGCCTTCTGGATCGGGCGGCTATGTTGTTTACTGTGATGCTTCTCGAGTGCGGCTTGGTTGTGTTTTGATGGAGCATGATAGAGTGATTGCTTATGCTTCTAGGCAGCTGAAGAAGCACGAGCAGAATTACCCCACTTACGATCTTGAGATGGCCGCGGTGGTCGTTTCATTGAAGATTTGGAGGCACTACTTATACGGGGAGTCGTGTCAGATCTTCACGGATCACAAGAGCTTGAAGTACATCTTCCAGCAGCGGGATCTGAATATGAGACAGCGCCGTTGGATGGAGCTAGTGAAGGATTATGATTGTGAGATCCTTTATCACCCGGGCAAGGCGAATGTGGTAACTGATGCTTTGAGTCGTAGGCCCGGGGGTAGCTTGTCCCAGTTGAGCTCAGTTCAGCGACAGTCTTCTACAGATTGCCAGCTCTTATGCGATGGTTGAGTACAGTTTGAGTTCACTTCCACTAGGGGACAGCTTGCTCATGTCCGTGCCCGTCCACTACCTTTTGATCGTATCCGTGAGGCATAGCCCAGTGATACTCGTTTGTCTGAGATTCTTGATCTTGTTCGGCAGGGTACAGTTTCGGAGTTCATGATTGATGACCAGGGTATGCTACGATGCGGGACACGCTTGTGTGTACCAGATGCTGATGATTTGAGACGCGAGATCCTAGAGCAGGCACATCAGTCAGCCTTTAGCGTTCAACCAGGTTCCAACAAGATGTAACGTGACTTGAGAGACTTTTACTGGTGGGAAGGGACGAAGCGCGATATATCAGACTTCGTTTTGAGGTGCCTGACTTGTCAGCAAGTAAAGGTTGAGCATCAGAGGCCGGCAGGTATGTTGCAGCCATTACCCGTTCCGAAGTGGAAATGGGAGCAGATTTCCATGGACTTCGTGGTCTGTTTACCCAGGACCAGTCGAGGGTATGACTCCATTTGGGTGATTGTTGACCGGTTGACGAAAGCGGCTCACTTCCTTCCAGTGAAGACCACCTTCGGTTATGCTCAGTATGCTCAGTTGTACATAGATGAGATTGTGCGTTTGCACGGTTCTCCCACATGCATCGTATTCGACAGAGGCACCCAGTTTACTAGCCGTCTTCGGCAGAAGATTCAGGAAGCTTTGGGTACCCGGTTGAGTTTTAGCACCGATTTTCATCTACAGACCGATGGTCAGTCGGAGCAGACTATACAGACTCTATAGGATATGCTTCGGGCGTGTGTGCTTGATTTTGGTGGCAGTTGGGATCGTCACTTGCCGTTCATTGAGTTCTCCTAAAACAACAGCTTTCAGGAGACTATTCAGATGGCACCTTTTGAGGCTTTGTACGGTAGGAAGTGTCGATCACCAGTCTGTTGGACCGAACTCAACAAGAGTTGGGTTTTGGGTCCCCAGCTAGTTTAGGAGACTACGGAGAAGATCCAGCTGATACAGGACAGGATGAGAGCAGCCCAGTGCAGGTAGAAGTCTTATACCGACTGTCATCGTCGTAGACTTGAGTTCGAAGTGGGGGATCATGTATTCCTGAGGATTTCTCAGATGAAGGGAGTTATGAGATTTGGGAGGAGAGGGAAGCTCAGTCCCAGATTTGTAATTCCTTTAGAGATCGTTGAGCGAGTGGGATCTGTTGCTTATCGTTTGGCGCTCCCGCCCAGTTTCCTGGATGTTCACCCCGTGTTTCATGTGTCGATGCTTCGTAGATGCCTTCATGATCCTTCTCACATGATTCAGCACCAGACCGTTCGGCTTGAGCGCGATCTTTCGTTCACCGAGCAGCCGGTAGTTATATTGGATCGGCAGGTGAAGAAACATCGATCAAAGATCTTGCCATCTGTGAAGGTTCTTTGGTGTGGCCCGACTAGTGAGGAGATCACTTGGGAGGCCGAGAGCGAGATGCGGAAGAAATTCCCTCATCTTTTTGAAGGTACGCTTAGTATGAAATTTTAATTCGGGGACGAATTTCTTTTAAGGGGGGAGATTGTAACACCATTGAATGCGATTACTGTTAATTAAGCGATAATGCGGGTTTTTTTAGGGAAAAGTTTACCAAATGGGTTTCCTCACATTTTATAACAATTAATTAATATTTTATTATAAATTGTTATGGCTTGCACACACATGTGCATGTTAATGTGAGGGGTAGTTATGTTAACCTTGTTTATGTCCATGACACCTTAAGCAATCCATGCTTTAGCTAAACCTTGCTTTAACCTTACCTTGATATTTTGTGAGAAATATCTCATTTGGATTGAGAGGAGGTGTCTAGTGAGTCATGAGGGATATTAATGAGAGCATTAATGGAGGTGAGGGAGAGAGTAAGCATTAGCTTTTGCTTCACCCTACACTCACCCTTCACTCTCTCACACACTCTCATTATCTCTCACTCTATCTCTCTCAATTATTTCTCATTCCTTTGACTCTCAACTGAAGCCTTAGTCTTTCATTACAAAACGTTCAAAAAACTAGATCTAATCTCACCAAAACACTTCAAAAGTCTTGTTTTTGCCTCTAAGATCACTTGGAGATTGGAAAGCTAGGATCTTGTGAGAAAGTGTTGAGAGGTATAACCTCTAAACTGTTAAATAGGATTTTTAATGTTGTGTAGCATGTTGGTTGTTGTTTAGAACACTTAAAGTATCGTTTTGTGCAAATATCGTATTTTTAGTGTCATTTTAGAGCCTCTGGGATCTGTTGTGACCTGTGATTTTTACTGTAAACTTAAACAATGTGGTATTGTTGTAGTAGTGACCCTAAGATTTCACCTGGAACACGAGCCCCATCCCACTGGTTTTGGCCGGCGACTTGATGATGAAATCCGGCGACCTCGGCCTTTTAGGGGGTGTTGGGATTTGGGTTTTTTTGGGTAGCTGTCTGCTGTGGTTTAGGGGTGTTTGATACTATTTGATTTTTGATTTTTTACTGTATGCAAAATCTGGGATCGTTTCCTATAATCTAGTGTTAGGAGTCCATGTGTTACCTTATTCGACACGGATCGTGAACATGTGCAGCTGCTGCACTTAGTTTGGTTTTGTAGTATCGCCACGCACGTTAGCCATTAGACGGAAACTTGTGAGTTGGTTTGGAGTTGGTGCGTCGGTCAAAACGTAGTTTTACGTGATATTGGTCGATTTCTGAGATTTTTCATTGGCTGTGTTTTGTGTTAATAGGATCGCAAGCATGGACTTCGGACGCTGCAAATAAAGGGAAGCAGGTGTTCGGATTTTATTAACTCGAGATCATCGGTGAGTAGATTTAACATCTACGGGGAAATCGCCCGTATAGCGTTATGTGTCAGGGCTGGATTATGATATGATAGCTGCATGTTATTCGCATATGATTTGATTGCATATGAACGTCATTGCATAGTATTACCTGTTGTACCTTGACTTGTACCTTTTGGACACAACACCTTACTGACGGTTCATGTTGCACGAGCACTAATTTGTATGCTACACCCACACCGTCGGTAATTGCCATGACACGTACACCCCACTTACATACGTGATATTGTATTGGATAGGGATAATTGAGGTAGTGACTTTTATTTCATTGTGCATATGAGATACAGCTGACACTCTTACATACGTTATATTGTATTTGGATAATGATAATGGAGGTAGTGACTCTTATTCCATTTCACGTATACCTTGCTATAGCTACATGCACATCATGCATACCTACTGACATGTACACCCACCTATTTTGCTATAGCTGCATATATCCTAAGTGGGATTGTTTTGACATGTGATATTGAGACGATGATTATTGTGATATTGCTCTTAGAAAATGCATCATACCTACTTGCTTACATGTAGATACTTATACCTTCCTACAGTTACATGTACACCTTATATGATGCTGCACTTGATTTCGGAGGTTTTGGGAACCACATGATATATTTTAAAGCTGGATCCATTTAAAAGAGCGGGTTTCCTTTATATGCTCATATTGCTGTTTTATGTTGCATATATCAGTTTTCATGGATTTTCGCATTGAGATATGGATTTCATATGATTATGGATTTGAGAACCGCGGGGGTGTTTCAAGAAATTTATGTATTGTTTGAAAACCCGGTTTCTCTTGATATGATATTTCAGTGCGTCCACCATGTGTTTTCTCGGTTCTGAGATTGGCATGTGAAACCTGATTCGAGGAGCGGGAGGCACCGTCTGCGGGTACATGGTGGACCCGGTATGGTACCCCGGGGCGAGAGATGATATCGTGGTGTAGACGATAAGCCTAGCAGAGGGACCACTACCTACCGGTGATATTATTTGGACTCGACGGATATCTGGGGGATACCGACCGGAGTCATGTTCAGACATGCTACGTGGATTGCGGGTGTCGATGTAGACACTCAGGTTCCATGAGATGTACTGAGATCGGGGCCGCTCATGGTGACGGCGCCTGACAGATGAGTATTTATGTGTCGATGTTAGACACGGGTTTCATGATTTTTACGTATCGTCGATGAACATACGTGGATGATATCCTCATATATTTACATGTATAAGTTTTCATGAGTTTTCGGGTGTCGATGTTTAACACCCAGGTTCTATGAGACATACAGGATATGAGGGCCGATCTGAGGATGCGGTGCCTGAGGATTTTAGGATTTGATGTGTCAGTGAGGGACACCGGGGTTTTTCCATGCTGATGATTTTTGCATGAGGTTTTATTATATCATCCCACACTTAGGATTATTTTGATATGCATTGCTTCATGTAGTTGTAGTACCCTGATGATGTACCTTTACATGATTGTTGCATATTCATTTTGCCATACTTATGCTATCAGATTATATGGTATGATAGATTTATCGTTGTTCGTGCATACTTGCGATTACAGTATGATGTTATTTACTATTCATAAGTTGGAAACTCACACCCATTATGCCACAGTGTTTTGCAGGACTTACCCTCAGAGTAGTCGTGGCAGGGCGCCTTATCATCACTACTTTTGCGGATACCGTTACGGTTGGCTGTGAGGCCTTTGCTTTTAGGTGGATTCCCGGTTATCCGTTTATGTACATTAGATATCTTTTTGTTGGATCTAGTATTCTCTATCTACCACTTCATGTATTCGACTTAGAGATGAGTTGTGAGGATCGGTGTTGTATATTTTGGGGACTTTGGGTGCCGTGTTCGTGGGAGCCGGTTTTGTTGTTATGTTTTACCTCCTTATGATGTTTTTCATTCATATTTCTTCTCTTCGGCGTCGTATATATATCTTATGGTGGTTGTCCCCGCCATTGGGCGTGAGTTGCTCCCGTTTAGGATGCTTTATTTATATTCTATGTTGTACCCGTTTTCGGAGCTAGTATTTACAAAGGAGGTGCTGCTGAAATTTTCAAGAACGAAAACTAAAGTTAAAGATTTTTACTTGAGAATTTCTAAATTTTTTAAACTATGTTTTTCTCCGCTTATCCAGTTTTGGGTGTTTTAGATTTCTGGGTTTCGGCTTACTTAAGTTGCGTCAGCCTGTTGACGTTACGTAGTTTAAGTGCCGGTTAGGGGCCAAATTTTGGGTCGTGACAAGAACCCTAACCTAGAATCTTTAACTAGAGTTTTGAACAATAAGCATGGTGTAAACAACTTTGCATACAAGTGAATGAGGAATACAACCATTGTAGACCGGTCCTTCACTTCTAAAGCTCCGTGTAGTAGTCCCTTCGCTCCAAGTAGTGAACACCCGAACTCTAGTAAGGGTTCACATGAAGAATTGAACAAGCTTCCTCGAAGTCTTCGAGGCCGAAGATGATCTACGACGAGGAGACTCAAGCTCATGCTACCTCTTCACTAATGGTAGATTACTGAAGCAAACACCCTAAACTAAATGGCTAATATAGTAGAGGATGATGAAGTAGGAAATGGGCTCACTTTAGATTTAATTTTCTCACAATATTTTCTCACTTAGAAAAAAGCTAGCAAGCTTTTTCTCAATGAAGAAGAAGATGAAGTGATGAAGAGAATGAACTCATTAGGTGAGAATAGCAACCATGGGTGAGTTAGTGTCACACACTAACTCATGTAGAGAATAAACCATGGGTTAACAATAATGGTTGGGTTAATAAATATCTTCAAATAAAACAAAATGAGTGGACTTGGTCAATGGTTCCACAAGCTTCTACAAGCTTCAACCATGTGACTAATTACCACTAATTTGTGAATTACCAAGATAAATAAAAACCTTAGGATTATCATAACCATGGTGTAAGTCTCATACTCCCATATAGCATGTGGCATCTAGCATGGCCGAAAATAATGTACATTAATATATATCACATATATACTATATGCACACAAGTGAGAAAAAGAAATGTTTAAGTGAGCTAATATTAGTTAATGTAAATTAATACATCACATATATAATTATACATTAAATTATCAAATCAACACTTGATTTAATAATCCGGCTATATCTTATACAACCGGCTAATATCAAATTTAACAACTTATCGAATCAACTCTTGATCCGATAACCCGGCTATATCACATACAACCGACCGATATCACATATCATGAGAATAGAATGTGGTATCACATACGCGCATTAATCTCGGTCCTACACATATCACATATGTGCTCCTACTTCGTTTCGCGTGAACCAGGAAACCTCTGTGTAGGACTCCAAAGACTCATCAATACGCCGGCAGTACGTGATGATCATATCGAACATCTACAAGCCGCAAACGGTCTGCTAAACGTAACGGACACTCGGGTATTGAGCGATCAGAAGATCAACAAGCAAGCATGCTCGTACTCCTGCGAATCCAATCAGTAACACTACCGTACAGTCCGGTCTCTTCGTCAGATATGTCGCATATCACAGCCTGTGGGTGGTATAACGTCAGACCCTAGTAGCCTGATAAGTCATGCCGATGCAAGGTCCATAACGGTTCGAGAAACTACTGATAACACTTACCAGTAGATCTCAGTAACCCTGGCCAGGGATTTCCTGTTATGGCCAATCGAGCATAGCGCAACATCAACTCCCAATACCGGGAGAGACGAATCCCCTCCTATCGCTCATTGCCTCCATGTGACTCTGGACTGTACCCAGAAACCACCTTTTTGCATGATCTATTGACCGTGGTTTGGTTGAAATCAAAGCACAGTGGGAATCACACAAGACTCTATGACGATCTCGGGTCTACTGACTAACCTGCACCAATGTCACCAGAGAACTGCTATCTGACGATAGATATAATACCATCTAGGAGTTCTCGGCGAGTCCGTTCAATGTACCCAGTCTCCACTGAGCACTCGTATACCTTCTCTGATGTCAAACACCAATGGATGTGGGATCATCCATCGCCTATCATATGGGTCAAGAAGCGCATACTCTAGTCTACTCTGGAGTATTGATGCCCTGTCTCAACACTCCCATGACTAGGAACAATTATAGGGTGTACTTGTGGACTACGCTTGGCCTCACTAGTATGATCTCCATCATAGTCCTGGTAGTCAAGTACACATCCTAAGGGCTTTATGAACATGTGAGAGCAAGACAACATCACTAATACAAGTCAACTTGTTAAGACAAAGTGCAACCAGATAGCATACTATCATGTCGAGCAAGAAAGTCATCCCTATATATGTCCAAGCATCCATTACAATATGCATCACATGTACAGTAATGGCCTCTATGGCATACATATAACTAACAATCTCCCACTTGCACTAAGACCATTTGTTACAGTATCTCATACTCAACAATTTAGCAGTGGTTTTAGCATCCCATACTCAACCATCCCAAAATCTCTCAAATAGTATTTGGGAAAGCAGGCCTTAGTGAGTGGATCGGCCGTGTTAACCTCAAAATCTACTATCCTTATCTCAATCCCTTGGAGATCAGCCATCTCCCTGATAAGGTGATACTGTCCTCAAAATATGTCTGGATCGATGATGGGACAGGTGTTCCTAGTCTAAAGCCACAACTCCATTGTACTCATAATACAATTATTGGACGCTCAATGGTAGGAACCTTGTTCATTTCATGAACAAGAAATGTCCAGACAACCTCTTTGGTAGCATCGTTGGTAACAATGTATTCAGCCTTTATCGTCTAGTATGTCATGGTATCTAGCTTGGAACTCTTCTAACAAATCGTCCCTCCACTGAGGGTAAAGAAAATACCTATGACTGACTCTCGGTCAACCCTATCACTCTGGAAGCTCGAACCAAGAACATTCATTTAGTGCTTCTCAAGTACTTAAGAATGTCCTCCATAGTTATCCAGTGATTTTCCCAAGACCCGATTGATTCCTGATCACTACACCTAGTGAGTTAGCTACATCTGGTCTAGTACATAACACCACATAATGATAGAGCTTACTGCCGATGCATAGGGTATCCCTTGCACGCGAGCTCTCTCAAATCCGTCTTGGAAGACATCTTTTTGGAGAGAGTGATTCCTGAGTATGTGGGCAAACCACCACGCTTAGAATCCTCCATACTAAACCCCTTTAGTATGGTGTTAATGTACCTGGATTTGGGACACTCCCAACATCCCCTTAGATCTATCACCATAGATCATAATTCACAAGATGTAATAGGTATCATCCAGATCTTCCATGGAGAATCTTCATGATAAGAGAAGCTTGACCGAGTGTAGCATAGGAAACCATTTCCTATCCAGAGTATGTCATCTACATACAATACGTGTAAAACAACCTTACTCTCTACAACCTTCTTGTATATACAAGGTTCATCTACCTTTTTGATGAATTAAAACTCTTTGACTGCTACATCAAAATAGATGTTCCAATTCCGCAATGCATGCTTTAATCCTGATGGACTTAAGCATAGATTTGAAAGTCTCAACTTTTCCATTTACACCAAGAATCTTCTCAAGATCCATTTTTTCCCGATGGGTTTTACCTGATTAGGAGCAACATTCAATGTCATACTTTGTTGGTGTATATGGATTCCATCTTTGATCGCATAGCATCCAGCCATCTCACAGACTCGACACTCGTGATGGCCTCCCTGAACTTAGTTGGGCCATCATCAACCATAATACAATCCTCGCTCCCACTGTCACCGAGAAAACCGTAGTATCTCTCAAGTGGAGGAGGAACCCTACAAGATTCGCAGAGAGGCTGAGGTTCGCTGGAGACTATTGAATCCTTTGGCTTCACCAAATCATCAGCTGTTAGTTTGTCTAGCTGGAACTTCTTCCAGTTCTACCTCATGTCCACTAATTTCTTCACAAGAAATTCCTTTTCTATAAAGGTGGCATGCTGAGAAACAAAACACCTTTTTCTCGTCAGTGTGGTAGAAGATATTCCCTCGAAAATGTTTGGGATATCCTAACAAACTTATACAGAACTGACCTTGCCTTGACCTTGTCTGGATTCTGCCTTTCAACATAGGCCGGACAACCCCATATCATAACACGTTTAGGACATAGTCTCTTCCCATTCCATATCTCATATGGAGTGGTAGGCACCGATTTGGATGGAACCCCATTCAGTAGGTATGTAGCTTCTCAAGTGCATAACACCAAAAGGAAACATGCAACTTAGCATTACTCATCATAGAGCGCACCATATCTCAAAGGGTGCGATACCTCCGCCCCGATACACCATTGTGTTGTAGTGTATTCAAAGAATTAAGCTGAGAGAGAATCACATTCTCCTTTTAGAAACACCAGGAACTCCATGCGCAAGTATTCCTTTCTCCGATCACATCGAAGGACTCAATACTTTTACCCGTCTGGTTCTCAACTTCAAGCTTATATTCTTTGAATTTCTCAAAAGTTTCAGACTTGTGTTTCAACAGGAACACATGTCCGAATCTTGAGAGATGGTCGATGAATATATTGAAGTACGGAGAACCATCCTTGGCATTTGTAGACATAGGACCGTATACATCATCATGTATCTGTCCCAAAGGTTCAGTAACTCTTTCTCCGATTCCAGTAAACAGAGTATTGGTCATTTTACCTTTGAGACAAGACTGGCAAGTAGCATAAGATGAAAATTCGAACAAATTTTCATATTCATCCATATGTAACTTAGCTGTTCGTGTCGCATTGATATGACCTAGTCTACAATGCCACAAGGAGGATTCGTTCATTTCAAAACTACTCCTCTTGTGTGTGTTCAATATGTTGGGGTCAAAATTTGCACAAAGGTTGACCGAGTCAAAGTCAAGGTCAACCCCAAGCCTGGTGGGCCTAAGCCCAGATCAAGTGGGCTCATGCCCGAGTCGAGCCCGAACATGAAGCGGCCGGCCCCCCTATGCAAAAAAAAATCATGTAATAAATAATTTTTATGTAATTTTTTTATGCATGAATGGGCATAAAAAGAAATTTTTGTAAGACCATGGCTTATGTGCAAAAAGAAATAGCACATAAGACATGGGATGGGCAGAATGCCATTTTGTGAGGCCCAAGGGGCTCTATTTAAATATGTAGGCCTATATAAGGCAACATGATGATGAATAAAGGATACTTTTTCATTCCCCCAAAAAAAACTAGGGTTCTTGTGCCTCCTTCTCCTTCTTCAAGGTTCTAAAACCTTCTTCTTTCTTTTGAATTAAATCAAAAGTTTTACTCTTCTTTTTTCAAAACTAAATAGCTTTTCACCACAAAACCCACAAAGGGGAACACAGATCTGTCATCAGATCTCAGAAAGGAGAGATTTTTAAAATCTCATATTTCTTGATCTTCAAGATCCGGCCAACAAAGGAAGAAGAAGGAGACCCGCCTCCAGAAACCCCACTTTGGGGAAGAACTAGGGCTCAAGGGGAGATGCGCTTCATCAGCTTCAAAACATCCTAGGAGTTTAACACCTCACACACACACAAAATAATAAGTGCTCCTTTCTGGGAGTACAACTCCCATTGCAGGGACCAAGTCCCATTTGCCGCCCTAACGCCTACGTGCTAACTCGTGGGGTGCTAGCGCTCAAAGGGCTAGCGCCCTTGCGCTTAAAGCGCTAGCGCCCGAGTGCCCACATGCTGACATGTGGAGCGCTTGCTCTCAAAGCGCAAGCGCCCTTGCACTCAGAGCGCAAGCTCCCAAAGCGCTAGCGCTCGAGCGCCCACGTGCTGACACGTGGGGTGCTAGTACTCAAAGCGCTAGCGCCCTTGTGCTAAGAGCGCTAGCGCCCTAAGCGCTAGCGCCCGAGCGCCCATGTTCTGACACGTGGGGCGCTAGCGCTCTTGCGCCCAAAGGCTAGCGCCCGAACGTCCATGTGCCTGGCACGTGGGGCGCTAGCACTCTAGCGCTCAAAGCACTAGCACCCAAAGCGCTGGCGCTTTTTCCCACGCATACTTTGGATGCCCTTTCCCTTTATTTTTTTTTATATATATGTATATACATACACATACTCTACCACACTGTCCCTCTCAAAAAAATTTGGGCCGGGGAGCTGCCCAGCACCCCTTAAAAACTCTTTGTGGCTCCCGATATATCCAAGCCCTCTCCAAAACAAAACACACGTACACTGCACATTGAGTTCGCATGACCAGTTTAACCCGTCAATCGGAGGTTCCCTCGCTCCAAAGGCGAGAAGTAATTAACGGCAGCTTAGTCCGCGTCTGCCGGAGATTCGGATCACCATAATCATTAAACCCCGGCCTACCTTAGGAAGGGGGAATCTGTAGTACGCCTGACAAACGCGCGCGTATTCCCATCTCAATGGGGTGACGAAAAACACCCTACAGATTCTGGCACGCCCGGTAGGACTTATCTCTCCTTCAATATTTCGGGTTAAACGTTCATGTGAACTCAATCAATATACATATCTATATTTATACTAAAATAATGCTCTTTCACGCAGATTTTCAAGCAATCACCTTTCAACAATGTCTCCGAAGATCAACTCAGCTCCCAGCTTCTACACGATGAAGATAGACGCCGGGACCGTCCTTCCGGCCAGTCTTGGGAGACAGTGGGAGGAGCCGCCGCTACCATTCGGCTCTATTCTGTTCGTGTCAGCTAACGCCATCCCAGCTCCTCAAGCCCCGGTGATAGACAAACCGGTATCGAAAGGCAAGATGCCAAATGTGGTGGTCTCGATGGCGCCCCAACTCAAACGCAAGTAGGTGTTTGAGCGGCTCTCCTTAGCCCCAGCTGGGGGCAATGCCATCAACACCAACAAAGCAACAAGGCGTTTCGAGCAAGCTCTGGCGGTGCCTCTGACAGCTGCTCGATCGGGTGTCTTCTCGAAGCTCCCCGCTAATCGACTCACGGTGGCTTCCCAGGAAACAAATTCCCGTCAAGCCCTTAAAATTGAGAAGCTAAGGCAGAAAAGGCTCAGATATAGAGCCAACAAAAGGGCTAGGGCTCCTGCTGGGCCGAACCTCATGAGGTTCGAGGAACAGGGTTACCTCGCCAAAGATGAGGGGATGGCTGAATGTGTTATTCACACCGTCATCATGGTGGGCACTCGTCCCAGCGACAACCTTCACAGCAAAAGCAAGGATGGGGCCACCACATCTCAAATCCAACCTGGTGTGAATATAGCTGTCACTTCTCAAGACCAGCATCCTCCGGAGGGTAATGAAAATCCTCCCAATGAGGCTGATAGGCAGAGAGAGCCCTTAGTTCATGAGGAGTCCGGCTCGGAAAGCAAAGATTTGCTAACATTCCATCCTAAGATCGTAGAGCAGCAAATTCTCCAAGAGCTCCGAAAATAGCTCAAGAGCAAAGACAAGGAGATGGCCATGCTCTACTCAAAGATCGACGACTTGACAAATGTCGTCTTACGGCTTACGGCCCAACTTGCCTCTCAGCCGTCCAATCAAGCGCAGGGCTCTGCTCATGAACTGGGAAGCGGTGTCCCGAGACAGCCGACGCCTATTCCCTCAAATCCAAAGGTGGGTGGACCGCACGAAAGCCAGTCGCATCCTATCTTAGGAAATGTCTTGGCTACCGATGACAGTAGCCCGCTAACTCAAGATCAAATCATGGATTTGGTTGCCAACAAAGTCAAAATATTGGTAGCCGAAGCGCAAAAAGATATCAGCTGCAGTGGGAGACCATATCCTGCTCAGTATGATCTGGTAGAATTTCCTAACGGCTATGTCATCCCTAAATTCGGAAGATTCGATTGGACGGGTAATGCAAATCAGCATATCGCCCACTTTAAAGCCTCATGCGGGAATACTGGGGGCAATGATGTGCTTCTCCTCCGCCAGTTCGTTAATAGCCTAACCGATGTTTCTTTCGACTGGTACGCGAGCATACCGGATGGCTCCGTCACAACTTTCGTCCAAATGGAGTTTCTGTTTCGGCAGAGGTTTATGAGCGCCAGCGATAAGATCACCATTGCCGATCTCATAAGGACCAAGCCAAAGAACAACGAAAGCAGCACGGATTTTATAACCCGATGGCGCAATCTCTCCGTCAAATCTGAACCGCCGATAGAGCAGGACCAATCTGTCAGTCTCCTTGTCGGAAATCTTAACAATTGGATGGCCCCGTTTCTATGCACCGCGGGTCTCAAAACATTCCAAGAGCTGACCAAGAAAGTTCAGATGCTGGAGCGTTCAAAGCAGGAGTCCTTCTCGGATTCCCAAAATAACAATAGGTCCTAGAGAAACCGAAAGGACGATAATCACTAAGGCGGAAATCCCGACGATTCTTAATTTTTTCACACTTCGGCTAACCGAAATAAGAAAGGGATGAGCGGGCCTAATGCTAACCAGCCTCGGAAGCCAGTGCTCGGAGAGGAAGGAGAATCTCCACTTAAATAGAAACTAGATAAGGTTTATTCCTTCAGAAGGGACAAAATCCGTAAAATATTCAAAGACGCCCTGAGGAACGGTCTACAACTACCAGAGTCAAAAAGACCGCAGGAAGCGAATATGACCGACGACCCCAAATGCTGCCCCTATCACAGAGTGATAGGTCATGCCATTGAGGACTGCTTCGTCTTCAAAGATTGGGTCGAAAAGCAATACAAGGCACGAGAGATAGAACTGTCAAAAGGCGTGTCAACAGACGGTCCAGCTGCGACCGCTAATTTCATACAAACGGAGACCGAAGTTCTTCGTGAAACAGATTCTCGCAGACATCTACCTTTCTCTGAAAACAATCGACCACCACGTCATTAAACTGGGAAAAATAGACCTCTAAGTCTTTAAACTTGGAACTGATGACCACCACGTCGTTAAACTGGGAACAGTCGACCTCTAAGTCGTTAAACTGGGAATGTAAAAAAAATATATATGCAAATAAACGAAAAATGTGTAAATAAAAGAAAATCCAAAATGATGGGGCAACTCGCAATAAAAATCAGCGAGTAAAATAAAGATGAAAATAAAAGCCAAAATGATGGATCCACCGCGAATAAAAGCCGAAATGATGGGGCAATCGAGATCTTCGCGATAAGAAAAGCTGAAATGATAGAGCAATCGCGGTAAAACAAAAAAAAACAAAAACAAAAAAAACGGCGAATGATGAGTCGCTCCTGGTACCATATTCTAGTGTAGCAATGCAGACGCCAACCAAAATCCAATTTCTCAAAGTTCTCCCGGCCCTACGGCCAGTCCCCAAATTGACTACCGTATACAATCTTCGGGCTCAAATAATTCTCATCATACCCATGCCCCACCGTAATCACCAGTTACGCGGCTGGTCTCCGCCTTTGGAATTATGCTCCATTGAGAAGACCCACTCATGTGTACTCACGATACATGAGAAGAACAAACCTTTGTGGGATCCTTACGACACATAAAGTAAAAACACACTTAGGAGTCCTCACGACTCCTAAGGAGAAAATACACCTGCGGGATCCTTATGACTCGTAGGGAGAAAATGCTTTTATGGGACCCTCACGGCCCATAAAATTGAAAAGCCTTAGGCGATAGGGATCTAAACCTGTCTCCTAAGCCATCGCTCCCCAATCCCTAAATGGCGAATGATGAGTCGCTCCTGGTACCATATTCCAGTGCAGCGATGCAGACGCCAACCAAATTCCAAATTCCAATCCCTAAATGGCGAATGATGAGTCGCTCCTAGTACAATATTCCAGCGCAGCGATGCAGACGCCAACCAAATTCTAAATACCATACCCCAATGGCGAATGATGAGTCGCTCCTAGTACCATATTCCAGTGCAGCGATGCAGACGCCGACAATGTCCTAAAATTTTTCCGGCCCTACGGTCTGGATCATACATCCTGCAAAACCGTATACAATCCACGGGCGTAAAAAATCCCCAATCCCTCCCATGTCCTACAGGTGAGACCACATTCAAAGTCCCACCGGCGGTGAAGATTCAAAAAAAGGGTATGTCCATAAGCAAAATGGGCACGAATGAAAACCCAAAAGGGCTCTGTGAGTAAAAACAGCAGGACTGCCGGCGAGTTTGTGAAAACCCGAAAGGGCGCAAACTCGTAAAAAAGAGATGAAATGCACTCACAAAGTCCTCACGACTTTGTTAGGAGAAAATTCCCACGTGAGATCCTTAAGACTCACAAAAGAGCAACACACTTAGGAGTCCCTACGACTCCTAAGGAGAAAATACACCCACGGGATCCTTTTGACCCGTAGGGATAAAATACTTTGTGAGACCCTTACGGCTCACAAAATTGAAAAGTCTTAGGTGATAGGGACCTAAAACCTGTCTCCTAAGCCATCGCTTCCTGATAAACAAGCGCAAATGATGATTCGCTCCTGGTACCATATTCCAGTGTAGCGATACTGATGCCAAGCAAAAACCAATTCACAAAACCTCCCGGGGCAGATGATGAGTTGCTCCTGGCATTATTCCAGTGCAGCAATGCAGATGCCAAACGAAAACTTAAATCCCTAAAACCCCTCATGGCAAATGATGATTCGCTTCTGGTACTATATTCCAGTATAGTGATGCTGATGTCAACCCAAATCAAATCAAACCAACAACCTCTGCGGCGGAATCATGCTCCATCCTAGAATTTACCCCGTGTCGAAATCATGCTTCGCCTCGGTGTACCTGCCCTCCCTGTCGAAATTATGTTTCGTCTCGGAATCAAATCAACCCACAAGCTCTGCGCCGGAATCATGTTTCGTCTTAGAGTGTACCCCACGTCGAAATCAAGTTTCGCCTCGGTGTATCTGCCTTCCCTGTCGGAATTATGCTTCGGCTCGGAATCAACCAACGACCTCCTCGTCGGGATTATGCTCCGCCTCGGAATCAAGTCAACCAGCAAGCTCTGTGTCGGAATCATGCTTCGTCTAAGAATGTGCACCCCGTGTCGAAATCATGCTTCATCTCGGTGTATCTGCCTTCCCTGTCGGAATTATGCTTCGGCTCGGAATCAACCAATGACCTCCTCGTCGGGATTATGCTCTGCCTCGGAATTAAGTCAAACAGCAAGCTCTGCGTCGGAATCATGCTTCGTCTCAGAATGTGCACCCCTTGTCGAAATCATGCTTCACCTCGGTGTACCTGCCTTCCCTATCGAAATTATGTTTCGTCTCGGAATTAAGTCAGCCAACAAGCTCTGCACCGGAATCATGCTCCGTCTCACAATGTACCCCGTGTCGAAATCAATGTTTCGCCTCGGAGTATTTGACTTCCCTATCGGAATTATGCTTCGCCTTGGAATTAACCTCTGCATCGAAATTATGCTTCGGTCAGAATGTCTGCCGCTCTTCGGAATTATTCTCCGATCCTTGGAATCATGCTCCGCTCTTCGGAATGGTGCTCCGATCCTTGGAATCATACTCCTCTCTTCGGTATGATGCTCTGACCCTTTGGAACCATGCTCCGTTCTCCAGAATGATGCTCCGATCTTTCAGAATGATGCTCTGACCTCGGAATTATGCTCCGACCCCCTGGAATCATGCTCCGCGCTTCGGAATGATGCTCCAAACCCTGGAATAATGCTCCGATCTTCGGAATGATCCTCTGATCCTTGGAATCATGCTCCGCTCTTCGGAGGAATGCTCTGATCCCAGGAATAATGCTCCGCTCTTCGGAATGATGCTCCGAACCGTGGAATGAGGCTCCGATCTTCGGAATGAAGCTCCGATCCTTGGAATCATGCTCCGCTCTTCGGAATGATGCTCCGAACCCTGGAATTATGCTTCGATCTTCGAAATGATGCTCCGAACTTTGGAATCATGCCCTGCTCTTCGGAATGATACTCCGATCCCCTGAATTATGCTCTAACTCTTCGGAATGATACTCCGACTCTGGAATTATGCTCCGCAAATCAGAATGATGCTCCGATCCCCGGGAATCATGCTCCCTGAGGGATGCTCCTCCCCTGGAATGATGTTACACCTCGAAGTCCAGCTTCAAGATCCATCAATTTCATGCACACAACTCAAATGTGCGGCGTGCATTTATTGATGGGGGGCACTTTGTTGGGGTCAAAATTTGCACCCTGGTTGACCGAGTCGAGCCCAAATATGAAGCGGCTGGCCCCAAGCCAGGTGGGCCCAAGCCCAGATCAAGTGGGCTCATGGCCGAGTCGAGCCCGAACATGAAGCGGCCGGCCCCCCTATGTAAATAAAAAATCATGTAATAAATAATTTTTATGTAATTTTTTTTATGCACGAATGGGCATAAAGCCAAATTTTTGTAAGCCCATAGCTTATGTGCAAAAAGAAACAACACATAAGACATGGGATGGGCAGAATGCCATTTTTTGAGGCCCAAGGGGCTCTATGTAAATATGTAAGCCTATATAAGGCAACAGGACGATGAATAAAGGATACTTTTTCATTACCTTAAAAAAACTAGGGTTCTTGTGCCACCTTCTCCTTTTTCAATGTTCTAAAACCTTCTTTTTTCTTTTTAATTAAATCAAGAGTTTTACTCTTCCTTTTCCAAAACTAAACAGTTTTTCACCACAAAACCCACAAAGGGGAATTCAGATCTGTGATCAGATCTCAGAAAGGAGAGATTTTTAAAATCTCATATTTCTTGATCTTCAAGATCCGGCCAACAAAGGAAGAAGAAGGAGACCCATCTCCAGAAACCCCACTTTGGGGAAGAACTAGGGCTCAAGGGGAGAATCCCTTCATCATCTTCAAAACATCCTAGGAGTTTAACTCCTCACACACACACACACACACAAAATAATAAGTGCTCCTTTCTGGGAGTACAACTCCCATTGCAGGGACCAAGTTTCTTTTGCCGCCCGAACGCCCACGTGCTGACACATGGGGCGCTAGCGCCCGAGCGCCCACGTGCTGACACATGGAGCGCTAGTGCTCAAAGCGCTAGCCCCCTTGCGCTAAGAGCGCTAGCGCCCAAAGAGCTAGCGCACGAGTGCCCACGTGCTGGCGCATGGGGCGCTAGAGCTCAAAGCGCTAGCGCCCTTGCGCTAAGAGCGCTAGCGCCCGAGCGCACACGAGCTGACACGTGGGGCGCTAGCACTCTTACACTCAGAGCGCTAGTGCCCAAAGCGCTAGCGCTCGACCGTCCACGTGCCTGGCACGTGGGGCGCTAGGGCTCAAAGCGCTAGCCCCCAAAGCGCTGGTGCTTTTTCCCACGCATCCTTTGGATGCCCTTTCCCTTTCTTTTTTTATATATATGTATATACACACACATACTCTACCACACTATCCATCTCAAAAAAATTTGGGTGCTAGCCCCCATGACCCCCAGCCCGCTATCCGGGTAGCGGGACCGCCGTAAAAACTCTATGTGGCTCCCGATATATCCAAGCCCCCTCCAAAACAAAACACACGTACACTGCAAATTGAGTTCGCATGACCAGTTTAACCCGTCAATCGGAGGTTCCCTCGCTCCAAAGGCGAATGGTAATTAACGGCAGCTTAGTCCGCGGCTGCCGGAGATTCGGATCCCCACAATCATTAAACCCCGTCCTACTTTAAGCAGGGGGAATCTGGTACACCAGACAAGCGCGCGCGTATTCCCATCTCTGTGGGGTGTCGAAAAACACCCTACACTATATACGTTGAACTGTGGTTTGATTTAGAACGTATATGCCATTATATAACGTGCCTGATCCAAACAACTCTTGATTCGGGAAAATGTTCACAACATTATCCTCAAATACAGAACTATATCCTTCTTTAACTTAATAAAGAATCTGATGTAATGTTGTATATCAGGTTCGGTATGTAATAACAATCGTTCAAAATCAATGTATTTACCATTTGGTAATACAAGGTGATATTTTCCAACTGACTTGGCTGCAACAATTGCACCATTCTCTAACTCTTATAGATATATCACCCATTCTCAGTTCTCTACCTTTCTGTAGCCCATGTAATAGATTACATATGTGGGATGCTAATCCGGTATCTCATACCTAGAACGTAGAGGATACTGAGAAACAGTTCTTGGTAATGAACACATCTGAAGAAGATGCATCAACATGCACTTCCATCGATTGGGTGTCATGGGAATCCCGATATTCCCCTATTTCCTGCTCGGACTTATAACAGTTATAAGATAGAGCGGAACCAACGTTCCTTAGCTTGGATAATGAGCAGGTTCTGTCAATGCATCTATATTATTATCTTGATTAAGGTGTGACATGGTTTCTACCAGGAGAGAGAGAGAGAAGAAAACACTCTGCGTGCGCTCTTGTAAGATCGGTTGGTTATTAATTTATCTAATCAGGATGGCTCCTACTGTTTTTATCAAATCTTCCTTCAAACCCTAAAAGGTAAGACTGGCCGGGATTAATTACACCCTACAACTTCGCCAATCTTTCGGCCAGGCCAGTGTTAGTAGTTTGAGGGAGGCTCCCCGTGCTTTCGCATGGACCTAATTAATATAAACCTCGTTTTCACAGGGGCGTAACCCCGTTAACACCTTTCTAGACACCTACTTGATCGGCTAATTGTAATGTGTAAAACTCTTCCAGGATTAACTCTTACTCGCAGTGGGTATCGGGATCCAACTATCTCATAGAAGGTATGCAATCCCATTGCAAATTTCAACACTTGAAATTCCCGATAATATTTTTGCCCCGACGATCTATGACCTTGACAAGGACAAAAAGCCATAGGCCGCAAGTCAAGTTCAACCCGTCATTTCTTGATTGAATTAAACCCACCCGCACGACCCTTGACAAGGTCAACAAGGTCGCACGACTACCCTAATCCAATCGCATCATATGCTAGCAGATAAGCACTAATCAGCTACCGCACACTACGCCTTGACAAGGTCAACTAACGCAGCACGAATACTAAATACTACTTATCTGAAATGACGGAGGGCTACGACAGGTTTTTAAGAAAACACTTTGCGCAACGAACTTGATATCATTGTAAAATCGAGTGATTTTGAAAAGGAGTTATTTTGAGGCTTTTACTAGTTTCGCTAAAGAGGTCACTCCCGGTGAAGGGATCTCGGCTCTTTCCTCATTGAATGAGGTGCAGGATATTTCGTAGATACCACTATACAAAGCAAAAACTATAGAAGTAATCATAATACAAACCAAGTAGGTTGTAGCATCTGCTAGTTTCGCTAAAAAGGTCACTCCCGGTGAAGCGATCTCGACTCTTTCCTTATCGAATAAGTTGCTGGATATTCTACAAGGAATACCACTTTGCAAAAAGATAACTAGAGATACCAGTTTTAAAACAAGTTTCTACAACATCTTTAGTTTTCTTTTTCTTTCATTAATCTCATTAATGAAGTCCCATCAATTATGCTTCCTAAGCATCACATAAGAAACGAAAGCAACAATAGTTATTATATATTATATATATAATATTGGCATTCGTCTCAGAATATATCAAGTGATCACATCACAAAGTATCTGCAGCAGAAGAACATATATGAAATATTGGATATACTAGGAATTCCGTATTTTAATTTAATCCAGTATACAACACGGATTCCACGGTGGCGATGAATAGCCAAACCCACATCCCTAGACCCCTACGAGAGCGGCAAGCAACCCTACCAATTTTAGAGTTTAGAGACCCGGTCATGACTCCTCGAGACGGTCTCCTACTGGACCCTAAAACCCGGTTACTTGTGCTCTCCTCCTTGGCTCCATCCTAATGCGGAAAAGTAAATAATATACATCAATGGTGACATCATCCTCAACCCGGAAGTGCCCCATTAAAAGAATATTACATACAAGCTTTTACATGAATGAAAATAAAAAACTCTCATCTCACATAAAAAAAACCCGGCTATTCAAAACACGACGATCCAATGTAACATATCACAGCAACACATAACATCACATGTGATCAACGTAAGTAAATATGCGTATCTCAATTGTTGTTGACATATAGCAACGAAACCGGCGATACAACATATATTACACTTACAGGCGCAGAAAAGAAAGTGAAAAACTACAACAGTTGGAATCCGCAACCACCTTAAACATCATAAACCCAATGTATCACATACTTTGGATTTCATGCCTAACCAAATGAATTCCTTAGACATCACATGCCTAACAATTATAAACCCCGCATTTTAGTCTCAATATTGAAAACACTTTCCAATAACCTGTCGGGTAACTCAATAAGATTCCCGATAACCTGATTAAATGCTCGTCGAAAACTTTAGTAGACGGCCGCACTCCCGATGCCGTCGACGAAGTGCACTAAGGCGGAACACCGCGGCCGCGAGCACCCGAACGGTTGCTTTTGGCGCCGGGGTTCTCCTACAGTCACTTGGTCGGGGCTATGGGGCATGGCTATCTAGTAAGGTTACCCGGCGAGTATCCACATACACTACGTAATTGTGACAGACTTTTGATCAACATCAAAATCCCGTGGCAACCGATCAAATGAGACTAACTTGCTGGATTTATAAAATTCAAACTAGTTATCTCATAACAAATTATGTGGATTCAAAATATTGTATCACAATCACAGATAGCTAGACGAAGTTAAACTTTTCGATCGAATAAGCAAGCACCCGAAATTTCCCAACAAGCTCAACACTTGAGCGGAGTTCAAAAAGTCTCCAGAACATGCCACGGCTCCTATGAACTTTCCGTAGAAGGGCCGACCCATGCCCCACTCATGTCGCCACAGAACTGCGGCAAACCCTAGGGTATGACTGCGGTTCCGCGATCCAAAAAGTCGAGTTTGGGTACCGATCTTCTAGAGGGTCCACAGAATCGCTTGCATGATTTTCTGAAAATTTTAAACTCGGAAAAATCCAACTTTTAGAAAATTTCAGCGAGGGAAAAATTGGGTTATTGATATCCGTTCGAACTTTTTAACGTCGTCTAAATAACCCGAATACCTGTTAGAATTATGATTATGTAACACTCCAAATTGCCTTTGCAGAAAATTAACATCACATGCAAATTTAGCAAAAACTAGCAACACCCAAAACACCAAAACCCAGAGACTGGAACACAGTAAAAAATTATCCTTGAACTCCTTTGTTGGGCCGATCTGGCCGGTTTTACATGCATGTGGCCGACAAAATTTTGGTGCGATGGGCTAAATTTTTTAACGTGTTCATGTTGCATCTCATACAACATTCTGCAGTTGTTTAAAAAAAATTTTGAAGACGTTTTAAATTCGACAGAAACTGGGTTGCATTGTTTAACGTTTCGGAGTAGTTTCAGTTTCATAATCTAACAAACAACGTTTAAATCTCTAGCTTGGCTCTGATACCACTGTTGGGTTCCCTAGCACAGCAGCAAGGTTTCGGGAGGAATCGTCCATGCCGTTTTCAAAATTTTTGTCGTTCTAAAGAACCCTAACCTACAATCATTAACTAGAGTTTTAAACAATAAGCATGGTGTAAAAAACTTTGCATACAAGTGAATGAGGAATACAACCTCTGTAGACAGATCCTTCACTTCTAAAGCTCCATGTAGCAGTCCCTTCGCTACAAGTAGGGAACACCAGAACTCTAATAAGGGTTCACATGAAGAATTGAACAACTTTGCTCGAAGTCTTCGAGGCCGAAGATGATCTACGTCGAGGAGACATAAGCTCATGCTACCTCTTCACTGATGGTAGATTAGTGAAGCAAACACCCTAAACTAAATGTCTAATATAGTAGATGATGATAAATTAGGAAATGGGCTCACTTTAGATTTAATTTTCTCACAATATTTTCTCACATAGAAAGAAGCTAGCAAGCTTTTTCTCAATGAAGAAGAAGATAAAGTGATGAAGAGAATGAACTCATTAGGTGAGAATAGCAACCATGGGTGAGTTAGTGTCATACACTAACTCATGTAGAGAATAAACCATGGGTTAACAATAATGGTTGGGTTAATAAATATCTTCAAGTAAAACAAAATGAGTGTACTTGGTCAATGGTTCCACAAGCTTGTACAAGCTTCAACCATATGACTAATTACCACTTATTTGTGAATTACCAAGATAAATAAAAACCTTAGGATTATCATAACCATGGTGTAAGTCTCATTCTCTCATGTAGCATATGGCATTTATCATGACACAAAAAAATGTACATTAATATATATCACATATATATTATATGCACAGAAGTAAGAAAAAGAAATGTTTAAGTGAGCTAATATTAGTTAATGTAAATTAATATATCACATATATAATTCTACATTAAATTATCAAATCAACACTTGATTTAATAATTCGGCTATATCACATACAACTGGCTAATATCAAATGTAACAATTTATCGAATCAACACTTGATCCGATAACCCGGCTATATCACATATAACCGAACGATATCACATATCGCGAGAATAGAATGCGGAATAACATACGCGCATTAATCTCGGTCCCACACATATCACATATGTGCTCCTACTTCATTTCTCATGAACCAGGAAACCTCTGTGTAGGACTCTAAAGACTCGTCAATATGCCGGCAGTAGGTGATGATCATATCAAACACCCACAAGCCGCAAGCGGTCTGCTAAACGTAACGGCCATCCGGGACATGAGCGATCAGAAGATCAACAAGCAAGCCTGCTCGTACTCCTTCGAATACAATCAGTAACACTACAGTACAGTCCGTTCTCTTCGTCAGATATGTCGCATATCACAGACTGGGGGTGGTATAACGTCAGACCGCAATAGTTTGATTAGTTATGCCGATGCAAGGTCCATAACAGTTCGAGAAACTATTGATAACACTTACCAGTAAATCTCAGTAACCCGGGCCAGGGATTTCTAGTTATGGCCAATAGAGCATAGCGCAACATCAACTCACAATACCGGGAGAGATAAATCCCCTCCTATCGCTCATTGCCTCCATGTGACTCGAGACTGTACCCAAAAACCACCTTTTTACATGATCTAATGACCATGGTATGGTGGAAATAAAAGCACAGTGGGAATCACACAAGCCCCTATGACGATCTCGGGTCGACAGACTAACCTGTACCCGTGTCACCAGAGAACTGGTATCTGACGATAGGTATAATACCATCTAGGAGTTCTCAGCGAGTCCGTTCAGTATACCCAGTCTCCACTGAGTACCCGTATACCTTCTCTGATATCAAATACCAATGGATGTGGGTTCATCCATCGCCCATCATATGGGTCAAGAAGCACATACGCTAGTCTACTCTGGAGTATTGATGTCCTGTCTCGATACTCCCATGACTAGGAACAATTATAGGGTGTACTTATGGTCTACGCTTAGCCCTGCTAGTATGATCTCCATCATAGTCCTGGTAGTCAAGTACACATCCTAAGATCTTTATCAACATGTGAGAGCAAGACAGCATCACTTATACAAGTCAACATGTTAAGACAAAGTGCAGCCAGATAGCATACTATCATGTCGAGCAAGAAAGTCCTCCCTATATATGTCCAGGCATCCACTACAATATACATCATATGTACAGTAATGGCCTCTAGGAAATACATATAACTAACAACACAGGGTTTGAGTTATTCAACTCAGGTGACTTATACAAAGTATTGTATATTGTCAAGTGTCCATTAGGACAAAGGGGTTGGTACTCGTACTATATTCTGTTTACTTGTGACTTCTTTAGTTTTTAGACAAGTATTTCGTAGAAAATACAAGGTCCAAGTTTTGAGAAGTTATAGGTATAAGAATAAAGTAGAGAACCATGTGTTGCAAGTATTAGGATTGTTCAAACTAATCGAAGATGTAGATACTAGTGTTTGGTATTCAGTTGATAGTAATGGTTTTGAGAACTTGTTTCTCTTTCAGGTTACTCATATTTGGATTCACTTTTAAGTTGAGTAATGCTGATTGGCCTCTCTCCATTTAGTTGACATGCATTGAAGACAACTGCATGATTTGAATTTGGTTCTAATTAAAACATTGCATCTGTTTCTATATTGTATATAGAATGGTTCATATCTTAACGATGTTAAGGTATATAGAGTTGTCCGGCTTATGCTTAAAACCAGACTCTGGATAACTCAAGGCATGTTTATGTAATGGTATTTTGTGGGTTATCCCAGGCTATGATAAGGGTTAACTTTCTACCATCTGGAAGATCAATAGTGATATTGTTCTTGACTCGCCACTGTTTTAGCAAAAATGACTTTTTCAGAAAACAGTAGTGGGAGTATGGTAGAACTGGAAGTGATTCCAGAACCACAGACGATTACTGAAAATTTAAATAGAACCTAAAGTTCAATCGGGTTTGATATTCTGTTAGCCACTCCGCAGATATGGTGGGTAACCTCAGACGCCCGAGAGATACTTCGGTATCCTCAAAGACGGTGACAGGGAGGTTCTTGTTTACCCAGACTTGACACTACTGTTATTCCAGACTATGAGACCCGGCATGAGGATGATTATAGCGTCGTTCTAAACTAGTTTTAGAAGTGCATGTGTATATGACTATACCAGAGGGTTGTTGTAGTCAATGGGAACAGCGGAAGCATAGTGGACAAGTAGCTTATGTCTATTTGTAGACTAAAGCAGGTATAGTGGAGATAGATTGTAACACCCTAGTTCATTTACACTAGTTCAAGTTATCGTATTTGCTTATTTTGGTATTTTCTTGATTTATCGTGTTTTGGGTACGAATGGTATTTTACATTTTGCATTGCATTCGACCCGACCCGCTTTCTTGAAACTTGTTTGATTCATATTTATGAATTATCTTGACGTGTTACATAGACATGTGCATTTTCATGAATACTGCATACTGGCATTTATCTGGCAATGCAACTTTTACCATATAACATTTTAATCCATATAAAATAATTTAAAATTACATAACATGGCCTGCATGATACCCTAACCCCGTGGTAGCATCCGCGCACCTTGTTCTCGTCCCGTTCAGTGAAACGGACGTGGTTGGATAGCTACGCGCACGTACGTGCATCCAATTTTGGGGGTATGTGTTTTCGTTATCTGAGCATTCATTTTGAAATTTGGACCTTCCATATATTTTTCATATTTTAAAACTAAATTTTTAGACCCGGCCCGGGCGCGTTTTGGAATATTTTTGTATCCCGCCAAAATTCAAATTATTTAATTTTTAAATTTTCGTTTCACAGTTCAAATTTAATTAAAACTAACTAAATATTTTCAAAATTATATCCTAACTTCTTATAACAAACTCTTCTCTCTCCTCTCTCTCTCTCACAAGCGCACTCAGCTCTCTCTCTCTCTCTCTCTCTCTTCGTTCTTTCTTCTCTCTTCTCTCTCTCTCCCCCCCTACAAAACGCCAACTTCATCTCTCCTCCCCCTACTCTTTCTCCTCTCGCTACACTCAATCTCTCTCTTCTCGTGTCACTCACTCTCTCCTCTAACGGTGGGTTTAGGTCCCGTCACCCCCTCAAGCTTACACTAACCTCCCTTCACGTTTCTTCTCCCTCTCTATAAAATCCCCACGAGAAAACCCATCCAAAAGAAAACCCTAACCCAAGAAGCTCCTCTGCCTCCTCAACCCTAACCCTAAAACTTCATCTCCTCTTCACCCTCACCTCACCGAGCCACCATCTGTTGGAGATAGTGCCCTCAGAGTAAATTATTGGATCACAGGCACGTGATTGCAATGATTGAGGGAGGACCTATCCCGGTAAGACAGTCTTACTCGAGATGATAGTATGCTATCTGGTTTACCTTTATCATCGTGTACTGCTTTAGGTGACATGACAGGTCGCTATTGCACGTTGATAGAGCCCCTAGGATTCTTGCTTGACTACCGGCAGTATGAGGGCGATCATATACGTGGGAGCTGGTAGTCTATAAGCACATCCTTAAAAGGTCCCTAGTCGTGGGAGTTTCGAGACAGGGCATCGATACTCCAGAGTAGACTAGTGTATACAGTCGAGACCCCGACGAGGGGCGGTGGCCGGTCTCACAAGCCACTGGTGTCAGTTGGTTCACCTAAGATGTATACAGGTGCTCATTGGGTTATGAGTACACCGGACAGGACTCGCCGGGAACATGCTAGTTGGTCTTATACCTGACGTCAGATAGCAGTTCCCTGGTGACATGTGTACAGGTTAGTTCATCGACCTGGGGATCGTCATTTGTCTCGTGTGAGTTCCCACTGTACTTTGATTACTACCCTACCACGGCTCAAAGGAGTCATGCAAACAGGTTTTAGTTGGGTACAGTCCCGAGCCACATGGAGGCAGTGAGCGGATCTTCATGGGTACGTCTCTCCCGGTATTGGGGGTGAGGTCGCGCTGTGTCTAGGAGAGCCATTACACGAAGACCTTGGCCAAGGCAGGAGATTTACTGGTAGGTATTCCAGTAGTATCTCAGGGTGTTCTGGGCTACACTCCGACACGACTTGTACCGCTTTTGGGGGTCTGACTTTTACCAACCCCCTCGGCCCGACATGCGATGCTCATAGACGAACGGACCGGACTGTACGGATATTGTCACTGACAGGCTCAGTAGGGTGTCAGGATGAGTTCACTCATCGACGTCCCTTTTAGTCAATAGCTGGTGGCCCGTCACGTATTGGCTTATACCTCTGACGTGCTAGTGGTTAAATCCACAGCCATAGTATTGACGAGTCTTTAGAGTCCACCACACTTTCAGTTACTCAAGCTTTCGGGCGAAACGCTGTAGAGGCCGTATGGAGATATGGCAGGGTTCGATCAGATACGTGCGGTATTACACAGATCGTGATCGGACAGTTTTTACTAGCCGGCTTTGGTTTAAGCCGGATCTTGGTATTTGATAGTGTAGTTTTGTCTCTTTACATTTCTATCCGGACGGAATACAAATGCGGGTGTGTATGCACAGTATCGGGGTTTCCCTGTAATTTATTACGGGACCAGTTTTCTGGAGTTGCCATTTTGCATTCCGTTCCGGCCGGTTTTTCCTTTGTTCTTTCCCGGCCGGATTTTTCTGATGGAAGGGGTTATTTGCAATTGTGCAAATAACACTTTGTCGAGGGGTTTATTGCATAAGTTTTGATATGATAGCATCTTTGCTCCTTGATGCATTAATTAAGACATGAGAGGGTATGGGTTTTGATGTGATTTGGAATTGGCCGGCCACTATTTGGTTTTGGGAGTGATGGGTGACATGATGATTTAATTAATAATTAAAAAGGTTACATTGAGCTAAAAAGGAGTGTGCTGGAGATGTTTGTTTTGATAAGATAATGGATTAATTAATATACACTTTTTGAGTGCATAAGTGGAGGCTCATTATTTTTCACAGAAGAGGAGAGAGAGCTTGCTTCATTCTATTTTTTCCAGTGGGCAAAATAAGAGGCCGAGCTCAATCTTTGAGGGCTGCTCCATTTCATTTCCATTGCATGCTCAATTTCTCCATCAAGTATCCATGAAATTCTAGTGTACATATCCCTCCAAATTGGCAACATCCTAAACCCCAAAGAGACAGCTATTCTACGCTATTCTACAGCAAATCTTGGACGCGTCGGCTAACCTACTTCGCGCCCGAGTTGCCTCAGTATTGAGGCGAGAGCCCGTAAAAGATGCAGGCGATGTGGTGCCCTTCCGGCGAAGAGGCGACGAACGGAGATCCCGCGAGGAGATCGGAGTGGAGATGAAGACCGGAGGACTCGGATCAGTCGGTATATCTCTAACCCATCTTCTAGTTAGCTTAGACTTGTTAATGGTTACGATCCGGGTGTTTAGTGCGCGGTGGTGCCGGTTTGCTAAGTCCGCAAAAATTTAAGTTTATCACCGTTTCCGCGTTTGGCCGTCGGATTGACGGCCGGGGCGCCGCCGTGCACTTACAGTGGTATCAGAGCCTCGCCATTAACTTCGTCTAGCTTCGTTTGATGTGTTTTTCAGTTCCGATCGACCAAAATTCCAAAAACCCAATTTTTCCTTCACATCAGTTTCTGTTGAAATTTTTTGAAGTCTAAAAATTTTTCAGGTGGTCTCAGAATGATGTGCAGGGAGTTTTAAGAACTCTGGGAAAATTCGAGACAACGATCCCTCAGGGCAAGCGCGGAACCGCGGCAAAACCCACCTTGTTGCCGCGGTTCCGCCGCAAGTTGGTTGGGTCAATGCTTCGTATTTTTCTAGTGGGCTTCTGGGATTATTTTAGGGGTTTTGGAATATTAATTTTGGGCCCAGAATTTCTGTGAGTGCTACAGTATTGCTTGGGGGCCCACTTGTTAATTTTTGTTCAATCGGATATTTTAAACACATTTTTCACAGTATTTACATTATATCTGCGACCGTGAATGTCACTCGATCGGTAAATCCGGTCTAACTGCTATAGCCCGGTTAGACGGATTTGCGAACGTGACTTTCACGTTGATGTTTTGTGATTTTGCTGTGATGTTGCGGATCGGTCGTGGGGGATAGCCTGGATGCAATGCTTGTACAGTGCTGTTGTATTATGTACATTTGATATTGCGGGGCGAGCGTCCGACATGTGGACTGTCGTCACTGCCTGATTGTATTATTCTTTTGGGGCACGACCTGGTTGCGGTCGATGTACCCGGTGTATGTATATTTTACTTTCTGTACTAGGATTACCCCGCGGTGGGGTGCACGGATAGCCGGGTTCTGGAGGGCAACAAGCCCGCAACTCATGGCATTGAGACGGAGGGGGCTTCACTCTAGGATTGGCGGGCTATTCGCCGCACTCGTAGGGGGTACAGGTTGACCCAGGAGGGGTGCCCAAGTTGCCGGATTCCGTGAAGTGCTGGGTGGTCCATTCACGGCGGTGAAGGGGGCTGCCTCGCTTCAGGTTTTGGCGGGTAACTTGCCGCGCCCATAGGGGTCTAGGTTTTCATTGCACAGGCTATCCACATGACCAGGGGAACGTCGGGTTTCAGTAGTGGCTCTGTGAAACCCGGGGATCCCAGATATCTGTATTGTTCTGTGATGCTGTACTTTTTTGTGATGTTGCATTTCTTTTCACGCCTTGAGCGAAATATAATATATTGGTATATATATTAGTAGATGTTGTATATGTTTTACATCCGCGCTAGTCCAGTCCCCGCTCTGTCGTTAGTAAGCTAACCTAACGGGTGATGACGGGACCCAGTGGCGAATGCGGATGGCATATACGTACGTCAGTATATTTTCGTTCTTTGTGGTGTGATCAATGATGGGACTGCGTTGATTCGGATCAATGCAAGTTAAACAGACCTAATCTGATGTTGTTGGAACACTTTTCAAAAAGCTGTTATTGCAAGGACGTTCACTTTTGTTTTGCATCGTGGTATTCATTTGGAATATCCTGCTCCTCAGTCGACGAGGCAAGGGCCGAGATCCCTTCACCGGGAGTGACCCCTTGGACAGAAGTTTGCGTCAGGGCATTAACTTCACTATAGCCGATTTCTTTTGCTTTGCATCGTGGTATTCATTTGGAATATCCTGCACCCCATTCTACGAGGAAAGAGCCGAGATCCCTTCACCGAGAGTGACCTCTTTAGTAAAGGTTTTCGTCACTATATTTTCTAAAAAGCTATCCGTTCCTTCAGCGATATCAAGTTCATTACGTTAAAGGTTTTCGCCAGAAACCATTCGTAGCCCTCCGTCGTTTCAGACGGGTAGCACGTAGTATTCATGCTATGTTTGTTGGCCTTCGTCAAGGCATAGTGTATGGTAGCTGCTTGTTGCCTTTCTGCAGCATAGATAGATGCGTTGGTTTGGGACAGTCGTATAGCCTTGTTGGCCTTCGTCAAGGGCTTGTGCGGGTGGGTTCAAATCAACCTGGAGAATGACGGGTAGAACTTGACATGTGACTTATGATTTGTTGGCCTTCGTCAAGGTCATAAGAGCATAGGGTAAAAATCACATCGGGAGTTTCAAAAGTACTGAAACTTTCCAGATATGCGCATACCATCTGGAGTGTGATAGCGTGAGCGGATTCCGTCACGTTATCATGCGATGAGAGTTGGATCCCGATTCCCACTGATGAGTTGGTTTACTCCTCGGGTGACCCCGACTAATTCTTCTTTCAGGTTTGGAGGAGAATTTGAGGTACAGTGGGAGATTTCCAGATTAGATAAATTGGTAACCATTCTGATCTAGGATAGAGTGCACGCTGAGTGTTTCTTTTCTCTCTCTCTGGCAGCGACCATTGACCCGACCCTAAGACTATGACTCAGTGACCAAGTTGACCGAACCTTCTAAACACTGGCTTTTGGATTGTCAGAGTTGCAGACCTCTTTGCCACTCCTACTTTTACCCTTTTCTCCAGGACACCCCGTATTACTGCGAACGTCCACTTCCATTGGACAAAACCATCCTATGGTTAGATACGAACTCGAAGGAATTCGAGGATGGTTTCCGGTTCTGGAGAAAACGGATAGGATTATTCAGTTGTCTTTTCTTTTCACCCTCTCTCAGGTTGCGAGTACTCCTTGGTTTAGGAGTAGTACACCTATTACGCAAATTGGATAGTCTTCTTCCAAACCATAGGCTGGTGCCGACCGGTAGGGAATGAAGAAAACCAATTAGCCTAAACGGTGTACAGAAGGTATTAAGATTAAGACGAAGCAAGGGATTAGTAAGAGGGCAAAGTAAATTGCGACTGATATTCTCGACCAAACCAAGTATTTCTTCGCCAATCCTAAATCACCTTTTTATTTCTCCAGGACACTCCGTATCACTACGAAGATCCACAGTTTATTGGATACTCCATCGTATGGTTATATACGAACTCGAAAGGAACATGTTCCAGTTCGGGGATGGATTCTGGTTCAGGAGAAATAGGAATAAAGTACATTCAGGTGTCTTTTATCTTCACCTTCTCTCGCGTTGCGAGTGCTCCTACGATTAGGACAGTACACCCTTTATGCTTATTGGATAGTCTTCTTCCAAACCATAGGCTGGTGCCGAACGGTAGGGAAGGAAGAAAACCATTTGGCCCAAAAGGGTGTACAGAAGGTAATGACTAAAGACATATAAAGGGATTTAGAGAGGTGGCAAAGAATTATACGGTTATAGTTGTGAATCTGGATAATGGATGAGGCATTACTAGGAATACCAGGAAACCCCAACGAAACATTTCGATGTATCATTTTCACTGTATACTGTTAAAGGAAAACTGATTTCCCAATTAGACACTTGCTCCAGGGTATGTATTTACCAGGTATGATTCTCACATCTGTATGATGTTACAGATGATGAGTGGGAGGAAGTTGTTGGGAATTGGGTGATCATCCTCATTATATCGGGATTCGTTGTAATCGGTGATATTTGAGGAGATCACCTGGGCTGTTTGCCGGTCGGCAAATATTTGGTTTTGAATATCCGCTGTTGTGCACCAATTTCAAATTGATATATCTGTACGTCTATTTTCATAGAGTGAGATATACCTTTTGATATTATGTCGATGACATTTACCTATATCAGTGGATGGTTAGGTAAGGAGCATTAAACAGCGGTGTAATTCTTCTTAACCATAAATACAGTTTTCAACCTACGACATACAGTGAAAGAGTTGTTAGACTCAGCGGACTTATACAGAGTATTGTATGTTGTCCAGTGTCCATTAGGACAGAGGGGTTGGTCCTCATACTATATTCTGTTTACTTTTAACTTCTCTAGTTCTTAGACATGTGTTTCGTTGAAACACAGGGTCTAAGTTTTGAGGAGTTATAGGTATTTGAATAGAGTAGAGAACCAGGTGTAGCAAGTATCGGGATTCTTCAAGGTGATCGAAGATGTAGATACTTGTGTATGGTATTCAGTTGATAGTAATAATAAAGAGAAATTGCTTCTCTTTCAGGTTACTCATAATTGGAAGCATTCCTAAGTTGAGTAACGCTGATCGGCCTCTCTCCATTTAGTTGACATGCACTGGAGACAGCTGCATGATTTGAATCTGGTTCAATTAAATCAGTGCCTCTGGTTCTATATTGGATATAGAACAGTTCATATCTTATCGATGTTAAGGTACGGGGAGTTGTCCGGCTTATGCTTAAAACCAGACTCTGGATAACTCATAGGCACGTTTCTGTAATGGCTGTTTGTGGGTTGACCCAGGCTATGACGAGGGTTGATTTTCTACTATCTGGAAGATAAATAGTGATATTGTTCTTCACTCGCCACAATTTTAAAAGAAATGGATTTTTTCAGAAAAACAGTAGTGGGAGTATGGTAGAACTGGAAGTGATTCCAGAACCACAAACGATTACTGAAGATTTGATACGGAACCTAAAGATTCAATCTGATTTGACATTCCATTGGCCACTCCGCAGATAAGGTGGGTAACTTCAGGCACCCGAGAGGTACATCGGTTGCCTCAAGGACGGTGACAGGGAAGTTCTTGTTTACCCACACTTGCCATTGTTGTTGTTCCAGGCTGCGAGACTCGGCAGGAGGATGAGTATAGCGTCGTTCTAAACTAGCTTTAGAAGTGCACGTCTGTATGACTCTGCCAGAGGGTTGTCGTAGTCAGTGGGAGCAGCGGAAGCATTGGTGGACATCAGGCTTATGTCTATTTATAGACTAAAGCGGATGTAGCGGAGATAGATCATCCATTTCTGATGTGACAGTCATAGGTTTGACGTCATCAGAACAGGGGATGGATCTGTTGAGAAGTTGTAGGAAAAGAAATTCCTATACTACGATCGGTTATACTTTGGTCGTCACACAGTGGTTTCTTCACATGGGACTTGGACATTATATCAGACATTCTGGTTACTAGATCTATGGTTTTAGATCTAGATTTGGGTGGTTTCCCAATCTGGGTACTTGGACAGCATTCTATGAGTATTTAGAATGGACAACTCCTGGCACGATAGTGTACCTGCATGTAATGGAGTCACCCTCTCTAAAGGTGTCTTACAGACTAAAGGGGAGAGGGATACGCATGATTGGCAGATCACTTGCTTAGGCAATTGAGTCAATCATGAGATGTCAAGTACCACACCAGATGTTGTTCTTGCAGTAGGTGCAATAAGTTGATATTGATCCAATCCTGGAGAAACAATCAAAAGCAGTTTTAGAACATAAGTGGATGTCCTAGGGATATGATAACGACAGCCTCATTCGAGAGACAGTTATCATTCCAGGCTTCCAAGGTGACATGGACAACAAGGAGGTTGTCAGAGTTATTGTTTTCCCTCTGACGAGGGGCAGTATTTTGGACAGTTGGTCCAAGGAAATACTGAGGGTGGCATGGCGCAGGATACTAATTAAGTTCAGTTGACGATACAGTCTAAGAAGTTTGGATTTGGAGTTCATTTATGAGCTAGGTCCCATCAGACATCCAGACACTCTAAGACAGGTATTGCTCATTTCGGGAGATGGCTTTCTCCGCGAACTTGAGATATAGAGAGACATAGAAAGAAACATCAGAGCGGATCCACTCACTGAGGCTATTCCTCGAACGCAATAGTTTCGGAAACGGGATTTGTGAGACTGACTAGTAGAGGAGTTGGATGTTCGGTATCACACGGGCTGTGAGTATGCGACATCGCAATAATTAGCCTTGAGTGCAAGTGGGAGATTGTTGGAGATAGTGCCCTCAGAGTAAATTATTGGATCACAGGCACGTGATTGCAATGATTGAGGGAGGACCTATCCCGGTAAGACAGTCTTACTCGAGATGATAGTATGCTATCTGGTTTACCTTTATCATCGTGTACTGCTTTAGGTGACATGACAGGTCGCTATTGCACGTTGATAGAGCCCCTAGGATTCTTGCTTGACTACCGGCAGTATGAGGGCGATCATATACGTGGGAGCTGGTAGTCTATAAGCACGTCCTTAAAAGGTCCCTAGTCGTGGGAGTTTCGAGACAGGGCATCGATACTCCAGAGTAAACTAGTATATACAGTCGAGACCCCGACGAGGGGCGGTGGCCGGTCTCACAAGCCACTGGTGTCAGTTGGTTCACCTAAGATGTATACAGGTGCTCATTGGGTTATGAGTACACCGGACAGGACTCGCCGGGAACATGCTAGTTGGTCTTATACCTGACGTCAGATAGCAGTTCCCTGGTGACATGTGTACAGGTTAGTTCATCGACCTGGGGATCGTCATTTGTCTCGTGTGAGTTCCCACTGTACTTTGATTACTACCCTACCATGGCTCAAAGGAGTCGTGCAAACAGGTTTTAGTTGGGTACAGTCCCGAGCCACATGGAGGCAGTGAGCGGATCTTCAGGGGTACGTCTCTCCCGGTATTGGGGGTGAGGTCGCGCTGTGTCTAGGAGAGCCATTACACGAAGACCTTGGCCAAGGCAGGAGATTTACTGGTAGGTATTCCAGTAGTATCTCAGGGTGTTCTGGGCTACACTCCGACACGACTTGTACCGCTTTTGGGGGTCTGACTTTTACCAACCCCCTAGGCCCGACATGCGATGCTCATAGACGAACGGACCGGACTGTACGGATATTGTCACTGACAGGCTCAGTAGGGTGTCAGGATGAGTTCACTCATCGACGTCCCTTCTAGTCAATAGCTGGTGGCCCGTCACGTATTGGCTTATACCTCTGACGTGCTAGTGGTTAAATCCACAGCCATAATATTTACGAGTCTTTAGAGTCCACCACACTTTCAGTTACTCAAGCTTTCGGGCGAAACGCTGTAGAGGCCGTATGGAGATATGGCAGGGTTCGATCAGATACGTGCGGTATTACACAGATCGTGATCGGACAGTTTTTACTAGCCGGCTTTGGTTTAAGCCGGATCTTGGTATTTGATAGTGTAGTTTTGTCTCTTTACATTTCTATCCGGACGGAATACAAATGCGGGTGTGTATGCACAGTATCGGGGTTTCCCTGTAATTTATTACGGGACCAGTTTTCTGGAGTTGCCATTTTGCATTCCGTTCCGGCAGGTTTTTCCTTTGTTCTTTCCCGGCCGGATTTTTCTGATGGAAGGGGTTATTTGCAATTGTGCAAATAACACTTTGTCGAGGGGTTTATTGCATAAGTTTTGATATGATAGCATCTTTGCTCCTTGATGCATTAATTAAGACATGAGAGGGTATGGGTTTTGATGTGATTTGGAATTGGCCGGCCACTATTTGGTTTTGGGAGTGATGGGTGACATGATGATTTAATTAATAATTAAAAAGGTTACATTGAGCTAAAAAGGAGTGTGCTGGAGATGTTTGTTTTGATAAGATAATGGATTAATTAATATACACTTTTTGAGTGCATAAGTGGAGGCTCATTATTTTTCACAGAAGAGGAGAGAGAGCTTGCTTCATTCTATTTTTTCCAGTGGCCAAAATAAGTGGCCGAGCTCAATCTTTGAGGGCTGCTCCATTTCATTTCCATTGCATGCTCAATTTCTCCATCAAGTATCCATGAAATTCTAGTGTACATATTCCTCCAAATTGGCAACATCCTAAACCCCAAAGAGACAGCTATTCTACGCTATTCTACAGCAAATCTTGGACGCGTCGGCTAGCCTACTTCGCGCCCGAGTTGCCTCCGTATTGAGGCGGGAGCCCGTAAAAGATGCAGGCGACGTGGTGCCCTTCCGGCGAATAGGCGACGACCGGAGATCCCGCGAGGAGATCGGAGTGGAGATGAAGACCGGAGGACTCGGATCAGTCGGTATATCTCTAACCCATCTTCTAGTTAGCTTAGACTTGTTAATGGTTACGATCCGGGTGTTTAGTGCGCGGTGGTGCCGGTTTGCTAAGTCCGCAAAAATTTAAGTTTATCACCGTTTCCGCGTTTGGCCGTCGGATTGACGGCCGGGGCGCCGCCGTGCACTTACACCATCGTCGTCACGTTCCTTCCCTCTTCTCTTTTCTCCCCCCCGACCATGACACCCCGATGAACCCAAACCACGACCCCAGAAACCTCGTCGTCGCAACCCTTCGCCTTCGCCGCCGACCTCGACCACCTTCACCACCTCCTTCTCTCATCCATCTCCTCTTCATCAAAACCCCGAGCCCCTGCAAAAAAAAGCTCCCCATTGCCTTTGCCTAACCTCACTGCCTATACCTTACCGGAGCTCCGACCACCCTCGTCACGGCCTTATCACCTCTCATTGCCTCGCCTGTGATCCAAACACCAGAGGCACCGTTCTTCTTCTTCTTCCTCTTCTTTTCTTTCCTTTTTCTTTTCTTTCTTGTTCCTGGATCATGAAATTTCAGAGTTCGCCGGAGCCGTGACGTCGCTGCTATTCCAGACAACCCAGGGGATGTACCTGACCTGCGTGATCACCCTTATGCATTGCTTGGAACCGTCCCGTGTGCCATGCATGCGTTGGGACATTTTGCCGACGTCGAACGTGCCGTGCGTATCCGTATCATGATCCATCGAGGCAAGTTTATCTTGCTACATGCTAAATTACTTGATATATGTCTATTTTAATAATTATAACGCTGGTATTTTAAATCATCCATGCCAAGTTCTCGTTTTACAGTTTTCTGACATCCGTATACATCCGTACGTATTATTTTACATCTAGCGCATTCAAACCTATCTTGTTACATATTATACTACAATATACTTCATCCAATGGAATATTTACATCTCATATTGCTTAGTTGTACATCCCATATTACCATTTTAGAGTTTTACTGTTTTCGGATACCCGTTTGCATTCATCTCATTTTAAATATATATGGCTGCATCTATAGATCACATTAATACATAATACTATTATATTAACACCCCATGTTTAATAAAGTGCATCCTAATTAGTATTGGAACTATAAATGTAACCCTAATCGATAATTGTGCATACATATCATTGATTTTATATCTATTTGCATACCATGTCATATAATTTCATTTTATTGTTATATTAGTACTCCATACTTGATTTTGTGCACCCATACTTATTACAGTTTGATTATGAGCACCCGCTTGATACTTGTGCACTACCTGACATGACCTAATACACTACTTGATACATGTGCACTACTTGACATGACCTGATTATATCATTACTTGACTTGATACCTGATCTTGTTACTAATGCCAACAATTTTAACATGTTGTCCCTACGGACATATCCTGTGTCTATTTAGAAAAACTTATACCTACTTGATCCTGTGTTGGCATTAGCTCCCGATTTTTCAATACCTGACTTACACACATAACCTTGGGGGTATAGGAAAATCAAGATTGTAACTGAACGTAACTCAAAAGGCTATTACATCCTGTACCATGGTCCCGTGGGGTATGAACGGGACATAGACTCACAGTCTATTATATATTGTACCGTGGTCCCGTGGGGAATGAACGGGGTATAGACCGATGGGTTACGATGAAGATTACATTAATTGATTTCGAATAAGTTTAGAGTAGTTAACCCTACAGCACAGTTTAAACTACTCACTGCACCTCACCTATAATATATCCTATTCACTGATCTTTATTCATGTTACTATTTATTTCCTGATAACTTGTTACTGCTTATACTTCATGCCTGCATATTTCATTACATCCTGCTTGCTTAAAATTATTGATATTATGACGCACCGACATCTGGGTTTTGCATGGCCCAGATACATTAACCTTGTCGCGGGCAGTCCAAGAGTATTTTGATCAGTAGGCCGAACAGTGAAGACCTGTTTTTAGATTAGTTTAGTTTTCCTTTCAGTATTTTTTCATTTCTGATGTGAGCCCGTATTATGGGACATACATTCCAGATTTTTGTATTGGATCTTTCACTTCCGCATTATTTTATTTCATGACTCGTTTATTCTGGCTTATGGACATGTGTTATATAGTTTATTACTGTTCTTGATATCTCTACAGCCGTAATGTGACTGTAGAGAGATATTTCCTATCCACAGGTAGCATGGTTGGCTCTATCGCGTGCCTATCTTAGCGCACTCTGGGAAGCGGGCCGTGACATAGATCGTCTATTTTTGATGTGACAGTCATAGGTTTTGACTTAATCAGAATACGAGATGGATTTGTTAAGAGGAAGTAGGGTGTGATGTTCTGGTATTTGGATGACATACACTTTGTAGGAAGTGAAATTCCTACACTACGATCGGTCATACTGTGGTTGTCATTGTGTGGTTTCTCCACATAGAATTTGAATATTATATCAGGCATTCTGGTTACTAGATCTGTAACATTTCAGAAAATATAAAATATTTTTTTTGGAATTTAATATTAAAATAATATATTTACCAAAAACTTCCCGATTTGCGAAATTGGGTTTTTTGAAAAACGGTATAAATATATACCAATAATTGTGAAATAAATGGAAATTAAAATGATTTATTCATTTAATAATATATTTAAAAGATTTGGTATTTTTTAAAGTTTATTATATGCAGTTTGGATAAAAACCCGATTAGTGCACTCCTAATCGCAATTAAGCCAAATCCGTGTTTCTTCAGTTTTCCATGGCTAGTGTACCATGTCATGTTACATTTGGTTACATGTTGTTGCATTTGTGTTGTTTTATGGGTATTATGTGATTTGGTTTTGAAATTTAAAGAGAAAAGAAAAAGGAAATGAAAAAGGGTATAAGGGTAAATATTGAGAGAGAGGGTTAAAATAAGTGAGGAGAGACAGAGGGGATGCCTCATTTCTTTTCCTCCCAATTTCTTTTTATCTTCTTCATCTTCACCTTCCCTCCACCTTCACTCCAACGTATCATCTCAAAAACACCATCAAAACCCAAAAACCCCTTCATTAAAATTGATCTCCTCCTTCTCCTCTACACATTGGACCAAGAAAAGTATGATTTTGACAACATTGGCAAACTAGGGTTTTTCTTGAGTTGCATCCATGAAGTATATCTTCTTCCATTTAGTGTAGTTTTTAGTTCTTTATAATCTAGTTTGGTTTAAAAGTGGTTTAAGTGTGTAATGGGGAAGTTAGAAATTCCTAGAGAAGGATTAGGGTTGGAATTGTGTTGTGGTGATGGAAGTTGCTGTTATAAGACCCTAGTGTTGTTTTTACTGGCCAAGACCCGGGTTAGAAACCAATAAACAAACTTTAGATTCGTCGATATCGGAAAATTGTGAGAATTGTGATGGTATTTAGGAATCTGGAGTGACTCTGGGACCTGGAAAATTATTTAGCAAAGACAGTGAGATGAGCAGGTGACTGTGAGTGTACACTAGAGACCCGGAGACCCCAATTCAACTCCTGGGCCACAGATTTATTCATTGTGGCCAAAAATTACGGCCACATTAGGGAATTTGGGGTTGTTTCTTTGTATATAGATCACTTATCTGATAATTAGACCCCCTATATGTGCAGAATTGGCCAATTTTACCTGAGAGAGAATCTGGGATCACATTGGGGAGTTTTGGGGATATGTTTTACGTATTTTGGATTGCTTGGATTTGGTATTTGGATTTTTATTTGGTTGTTGGGTGTTTGTACATCAACGACTAGGGGTAAATTGTTGGTTTTGCATGCGTGGTGTATAGGTTCTAACCTATAGGCGATCCGTATGCCGTTTCGGTTTTCAGAACTTGATTTTAATAGCATTGCGATATGTGATATTATTGTAGGTACCATCGCGTGGATTCCGATACACGGAGCGTGGCATCACCGACTTCGGTAATCGAGGATCAAGATGAGTGGATCTATATCCATGGGGGAAGTCGGGTGGATGGCGTATAGCAACCCCGCACACTTTGATGGAAACCGATTTATATATAGATTATGGTTAATGAAACCTTTAATAGAAAACTATAGATACAGTAAAGAGGTAGTTAGAGAACCATATTAGAAACTAAGGATAGTTAAAAGTGATATGATACGACCAGTATGTGATGACGGGATTTGAGGATGATATTTGATGATATTGCCGTTTAGGGTACTATAGGACTATATAGTCGACGTAGATGTGTCATCCGAAACATACCAATTTCCAAACTGAAGAGTCGTATGCATCTTTTAAACAGATACCTTGAGGGACGTTACGGATTTTCAAATGATATCTTTTCCTTAAAAACACCGTAGCCCCTACTTTCAAAACTGCGATTCGCATCTTTCAAAAACTATTTGTATGGTTCGGGTGTGTATGTTAAATTAGAAACGTATGCTTATAGTAAAGGTAGAATGTATTTGTAAAATTGACTTGATGTGGGATATAAATGCGATAAAAAGAATATATGACATGATATGATGATGACATGATATGTTGGTATACGGATGCGAGTCGATTGAGATGATTTATACCCTGTCGGTCCCCTGATATGAGATTGTTGCGGATGTGACCTGGGACATAGGTATACAGGGATCTTTATATGTGTTGTGAATCGTGAGTTTAGCTGTACGTAAAGTTAGGTCCGTACCCTCCTAATCTTATAGGTTGATAGGATCCCTGATAGCATAATGCCGACGTACGATGATTTTCCGTGCGAGATGAGTTTGACTTGTTGATTGATCCATACCCTTCACTAGAGGATGCCGTACGATGGATTGTACCATACGTGATGTGGTGTGGCTAGATGCCGATTAGTAGATTCACCGACTCGGTCTTGTTAGATACGTATACCCGTCAGCGGTTGCACATGATTTACCTTATGTTACTTTCATGTTATTCGCATTGCATTATTTATACCTGTGATAGTACACCTGCACCATTATCGATGATGCATATGTTATACGTACACAGATTGTAGGCTCACACACTTCATCATCGATAATTGCCATGTCACTACACAGTATGATTGATGCATCATGATATGACTCTTCGCATAACATGCTTGCGTATATACCGCTTGTACATCCATATTGGCACACATACATATTGTGCACTCATGCTTGCGTATATACCGCTTGTACATCCATATTGGCACACATACATATTCTGCACTCATGCTTGCGTATATACCGCATGTACATCCATATTTGCGCACATACATATTATCCACTCATGCTTGCGTATATACCACCTGTATATCCATATTGGCGCACATACATATTGTACACTCATGCTTACGTATATACCCACATGTACACTCATTCTTGCGTACATGCATCTTTGTGCATCCATGCCTACATACATACTTATTGCACATACATAGACAATGTTGCATTTGACTTTGGAGAAATTGGGAACCGCGGGATATATTTAAAAACTGGAATAATTTTAAAAGAGCGGTTTTCCCTTAATATGTCATATTACTGTTCCATATTGCATGATATACGGATATGCTTACATTTCTATCATATGTCGCATACATCATGCCTTATGATTTTACGCATTGAGATATACTGTTTTCATGAGTTTTCTGGATTGGAGAACCGTGGATATTTCAACAGAAAGTTTGTACTGTTTTAAAAACCCGATTTCTCTTGATATGATATTTCAGTGCGTCCACCATGCGTTTTCTTGGTTCTGAGACGTATGACATGGGAAACCCAATTCGAGGAGCTGGATGAGGCCGATTGCGGGTATATGGTGGACCCAGTATGGTACCCCGGGGCGAGAACGGATTGTTGTACAGCAGACGGTGAGCCTGGCAGAGGGACTACAACCTACCGGTGATAGTATTTGGGCTCGGCGGATCTCCGGAGGATACTGACCGGGGTCGAGAGATGATATGGGCCGATCCGGACTGACGGAGCCCGTGGGCCGATCCGTACTGACGGAGCCCGAGTTATGAGGATTTACGTGTCGATGCTGGACACGGGTTTCATGATGTTTTCGGGTGTCGATGTTGGACACCCAGGTTCCATGATTTTGATGTGTCGCAAGGGACACCATTGATTTATATCCTTATACATACATTGATTATATCGTTGGACGAGATCTACAGGCATACATACATTGAATATATAGTTGGACGAGATCCACATGCCTGCATACATTGATTATATGGTTGGACGAGATCCACATGCATACATACATTGATTATATGGTTGGATGATATCTGCATACTTATAGACTTTGAGTATATTGTTGGCATATATGATGACCCGGTCACCCTAGATATCATAGTATTATCCTTTTAATATAGTTGACCTAGGAGTCGTTGTTTATTCGATTTCTACTTGTAGGTGTTTTTCTACTCACGAGTTGGCAACTCACCCCCGTTGTGCCACAGTTCTTGCAGGTTGACCGCACGGATCAGTAGCGGCATCGCTGGCACATAGCTTCATTTGGTTGTTTTGCATTGGTAGGTGGGGTATTTGTATCGTATCCAGTCTTGCATTTATATTTCATATTGTATCTAGTCAACTCCATCAATCAAAATTAGAAATTTGTATAAGTAATGAGACTTATTGAGATTGTGGTTGCGAGACTTAGAGAGAGGGGTTTTCCACTACTTGTGGTTTTGATGTCTTGCTTATTTCTTTATCTTTTGTGGTGAACTTCGCCGTTGGGTGTCGTATACATACATATACTGTCTTGTGTGGTTGTGATCCGTCAGTTGGCGAAGGGCTAGCTCCCTCTTGGGGATGCCATTATTCCTGTTATGTATTTGTGGCTTTGGATCAAAATATACAAAGGAGGTGCTGCCTAAACTTTTAAAAGACGAAACATGTTTTCAAACTAGTAAATTTCACTTGCATCATTAATGTTCCTTTCCTATGCATTAAGAAAACTTGATTTCATTATACCTTTATTTCACAACTTTACCTCCTTTATTTTTCTTTAAAGGGTTTATATTTCTGGGTTTCAGCTTACTTGAATTACGTTACGCGTCTAGACGTTGCGTGATTTAAGTGCTGGTCATGAGCTAATATTTCGGGTCGTGACAAAGTTGGTATCAGAGCGCTAGGTTTAACCTTGGTTCGAGTCAATGTTTGACTATGCGGAGTTTAGGGCGGGTATGTATTTCGGAACCAGGGTTTGACCTTACGGAACTTAGACTTGAACGGGGGGTATTAGACCTGAACTTTCGTTTCATAGGCTGACCCTGATTGATGGAGTAGGTAGCTTGAGTAGAGTGACATACCGTACGTATGTTCCGCGGCATATTTACGATACAATACTCCACTTAAGAAACCTTAGGATGTACATATTTTGAGATCTGTGATTCTCCTTGTTCTCTTGATCATACATCCATTTGAGATCCTTGATTCTGTTCATTTCTATGATCATACTCTCATTGATGTTATTCCTTCTTATGATCATGTATCCATTCTAGATCTATCTTTTCCTTCCATACCCTTGATCTGTTTTCGTCGATACTCGATTGAGGTTCCTGTCACCATGGTTTGAGCGCAGTTTGAGCTGCTGCTAGTGTTGCGGTCAGGGCGAGCTCGTCTGGTACGAGGGCTGACCATTGTGTTTTCTAGAGACATGAGAACGTCTCGATGTAGTGTTATGTTGTGACCTCTTATGGAGGCGAGTGCTTGGTTTTACACCAGATGATCGGGCCATTATTGGAGCTGCCAATTGCGAGAGGACTGTTGATGTACAACCTACCTCAGAGATTTTGATGTCGCCTACCGTGCAGACAGATGAGCCAGCTGTTGCTGAGATTGATAGGATATCGCTTCCAGAGCTTACGAGTTGAGATCGCTGGAGCTTCCAGGCAGAAATGTGACATATGATAGCTAGTCTACCCCGAGTTGAGAGATGAAGGTGATTCGTCAGATTGATGCGTCGATGCAGGCCCAGTTGAGTTGAATATTTCCTGTGTGGAGAGAATCTTACTCAGACCTAGAGCAGACCGATACAGAGATGACCGTCGATGTATCGCCTTTCCTGGAGGATTGAGGCATTGTTTAGCATGCGGGCGAAGGGTATTCACAAGTTGTATAGGCGAAGCTAAAAAGTTTGAACGAGTGTCAGGAACCCATTTTTCCCAAGTTTAAATTGTTCGGAGGATCATGCAAGTGATTTTGTGGACCCTCTAGAAGAATGAAAGCCTAACTCAACATGATGACCATGGAACCGCTATTGAACCTTAGGGTTTGCGGCAGTTTAGCGGTGCCATCAGTGAGTCTTGGGTTTGCCCTTCTACGGCTGGTCCAGAGGTACTGTAATATGTACCAGATATTTTTAGACTGTGCTCAGGTGTTGAGCTTTCGGGAAATTATGGGACCTCGACGACTCGATCGAAATATTTGACGTCGTCCAGATATCATGTGATAAGAGATCAGCAAGCTGACCTGCTTTGGATAGAGGACCTCACACAGATGCGTTGTGAGTTGATCGAGAACGGTCGAGTATTGAGTATTCCTCCGATGGTTGGGACGAGTTCCTGAGGACGTGTTTAGCCAGATATCTACTACAGAATGATGAAGATACAGATTATACGATTTCGAGTCCATGTGAGAGACTTCGGATTGACCGTGGCCGACAACAGTAGCAGTACGCAGACAGCAAGACATGACGTCGAAGCGGACGTTGATAAAGAAGAGTGGAGCCAGAGGTTCATGCGAGATGCTGACGAGCTGTTGCTACTCCCCGTCGAGATTTGAGATTTGATATGCATACAGTGGCGTTGGGATACGGCCAGTTCCCGAAGAAATGTGTGCGGAACACGCAGATGACCAGAAAATGAAAAAAGATTATGTAAGAGTACCAGTCTCCGTACAGTTCGGCATAGGCGATATCGGAAGAGACCTTGAGAAGGATTCCTTCCAGGACACTGCTGCAATGAGATTCGCACCAAGGATCAGATGTGTTATGAGTATTCAGAGGGCCAGAGGCCAACGCCAGTGACGTGCTGCTTTACGAGTGGTCGTGATGATTGACCGAGAGATGACCAGAGAAGTGCCAGAGCGGAATCGTTTCCGTTAGCACACCCGACAGGGCCGATGAGCCGATTGATTGCGAGATTGGTGAATCTGCAGAGAAGATAAGGACCCAGAGACTGAGGATACTAGACCGTGAGCAGGAGGCAAGCGGATGTCATTGTTCTGCCGGTTTTAGGTGCACCGATTTATTTTTCGACATTGTAGGAGGTGTACCTCAATGTCATTTGTTGCGATTTGCGTTTGTGATTCGATTATCATGCTTATATCGCTTGGATTTAAATTTTGAGGATTGAGTTTCATGATATCGTTTTCATGCACCATGGCTGCACCTACTGGATATTTACATGTTTGCGCAAAGTTATCGCACCCGATATATATTTTATACACCGTTGTGTTGATTTGCGATTTATGCATATCCATTGCATTTGATGTCGATTTTGTACCTTCATAGCATGTGTTTATGATTTCGTGGATTTCATACGGATGATGTGATTTTTGCACTCGGAATAGCTCACATGTGCATGTAGTGCATTGATAAGGATTTGTGCTCGTAGATGCACACGTTTTTGATTTATGTAGCTTGGTACACTCGGTGTCGTTCTTATACGCATTTGAGTTATTAATGTGATTTTCGTGCATTAGTTGCACCGTACTTGTATTTCGCGTATTTGATGCACCTGATTTGAGATTTTCGTGCACAATAGATGCACCAGATATTGTTGTCGTGCACACCCGTTGCACTGGACAGATGCTTTCGTGCACACCTGTTGCACTTAGTTTTGCTTTTGTGCATATTGTGGCGCCTGTATTTGGATTTGATTTCCGTGCGCACCAGACACACGTGATTATTGGATACGCCTTTTGAGGCTGATTTTGCTTTTGAACACCTTGTTTTCATGATAGGCACTATATTATGAAGTAGCCAAACAGGTCTGATCTGAGGACAGTACCTGAGTACTTTGCATGCATTAAAAGTTTACCAAGAAGTTTTTGAAAAAGAGCTATAGTCTCTCTATTTCCTACGTGTCCGTGAGCGACACGAACGTTAATAAAGGAAAACCTTTTGGGATATTTTGAAAACGACGGAACGTGTATTTAGGAAAACATATATGGACATATATTATTATTTTAAAATGAGCGTATGTCACTTATGCCGTGAGTTACGCATTCACACGGCGATTCAGAAAGGATTTTGCATGTATTTTATTCAAATTTTGGGTTTTTTTTCAATGATGCGTACTATAGATATAGTATAGTATTTGACTAGTGTATGTTGGATTTTAGTATTGGATTTCGAGATCTGCATCTCCACTGTAACTCCGAGGATATGCGTGCAAATCTGATGATTTGCGTGACGCTTTACGGAGTTCGGTTTTTGAGTTTTGTACTCGTTTTCATGCGCACTTGGTGCGCTGTGTTGTTTCTGCATATTCCGTGATTTCGGAGCCCTGTTGATTTGAGTTGATTGTTGAAATGTTTTAGATTTTGGGGGATTAAATTTAAATTCAGGGACCGAATTTATTTCAGGGGGTAAGACTGTAACATTTCAGAAAATATAAAATATTATTTTTGGAATTTAATATTAAAATAATATATTTCCCGAAAACTGCCCGATTTGCGAAATTGGGGTTTTCGAAAAAGGGTATAAATATATACCAATAATTGTGAAATAAATGGGAATTAAAATAATTTATTCATTTAATAATATATTTAAAGGATTTGGCAATTTTTAAAGTTTATTATATGTAGTTTGGATAAAAACCCGATTAGTGCACTGCTAATCGCAATTAAGCCAAATCCGTGTTTCTGCAGTTTTCCATGGCTAGTGCACCATGTCATATTACATTTGGTTACATTTTGTTGCATTTGTGTTGTTTTATCGGTATTATGTGATTTGGTTTTGAAATTTAAAGAGAAAAGAAAATGAAAATGAAAAAGGGTATAAGGGTAAATATTGAGAGAGAGGGTTAGAATAAATGAGGAGAGAGAGGGGCTGCCTCATTTCTTTTCATCTTCTTCATCTTCACCTTCCTTCCACCTTCACCCTAAGGTATCATCTCAAAAACTCCATCAAAACCCTAAACCCCTTTCATTAAAGTTGATCTCCTCCTCCTCTACACATTTGACAAGAAAAGTGGGATTTTGACAACATTGGCAAACTAAGGTTTTTCCTGAGTTGCATCCATGAGGTATATCTTCTTCCATTTAGTGTCGTTTTTAGTTCTTTATATTCTAGTTTGGTTTAAAAGTGGTTTAAGTGTGTAATGGTGAAGTTAGAAATTCCTAGAGATAGATTAGGGTTGGAATTGTGTTGTGGTGATGGAAGTTGTTGTTAAATGACCCTAGTGCTGTTTTTACTGGCCAAGACCCGGGTTAGAAACCAATATACGAACTTTAGATTCATCGATATCGGAAAATTTTGAGAATTGTGATGGTATTTAGGAATCTGGAGTGACTCGGGGACCTGAAAAATTATTTAGAAAAGACAGTGAGAAGAGCAGGTGACTGTGAGTGTACACTAGAGACCCGAGACCCCAATTCAACTGATGGGCCACAGATTTATTCATTGTGGCTGCAAATTGCACCCATATTAAGGAACTTGGGGTTGGTTCTTTGTATATAGTTCATTTATCTGATAATTAGACCCCCTATATGTGCAGAATTGGCCAATTTTACCTAAGAGTGAATCTGGGATCACATTGGGGTGTTTTAGGGATATGTTTTGTGTATTTTGGATTGCTTGGTTTTGGTATTTGGATTTGTGTTTGGTTGTTGGATGTTTGTACATCAACGACTAGGGGTAAATTGTTGGTTTTGCATGCGTGGGCTATATGTTCTAACCTATAGGCGATCCGTGTGCCGTTTCGGTTTTCAGAACTTGATTTTAATAGCGTTGGGATATGTGTTATTATTGTAGGTAACTTCACGTGGGTTCCGAGACACGGAATGTGTCGTCATCGACTTCGGCAATCGAGGATCAAGGTGAGTGGATCTATATCCACGGGGTAAGTCGGGTTGATGGCGTATAGCACCCCGCACACTTTGATGGAAACTGATTTCTATATAGATTATTGTTAATGAAACATTTAATAGAAAACTATAGATAGAGTAAAGAGGTAGTTAGAGAACCATATTAGAAACTAAGGATAGTTAAAAGTGATATGATACGACTAGTATGTGATGACGGGATTTGAGAATGACATTTGATGATATTGCCGTTTATGGTACTATAGGACTAGATAGTCAACGTAGATGTGTCATCCGAAACATACCTATTTTCAAACTGAAGAATCGTATGCATCTTATAAACAGATACCTTGAGGGACGTTACGGATTTTCAAATGATATCTTTTCCTTAAAAACACCGTAGCCCCTACTTTCAAAACTGTGATTCGCATCTTTCAAAAACTATTTGTATGGTTCGGGTGTGTATTTTAAATTAGATACGTATGCTTATAGTAAAGGTAGAATGTATTTGTAAAATTGACTTGATGTGGGATATAAATGCGATGAAAAGAATATATGACATGATATGATGATTTGATGATATGTTGGTATATGGATGCGAGTCGATTGAGATGATTTATACCATGTCGGTCCCCTGATATGAGATTGTTGCGGTTGTGACCTGGGACATAGGTATACAGAGATATTTATATGTGTTGTGAATCATGAGTTTAGCTGTACGTGACGTTAGGTCGGTACCCTCCCTGTCTTATAGGTTGATAGGATCCCTGATAGCTTAATGCCGCCATACAATGATTTTCCGTGCGAGATGAGTTTGACTTGATGATTGATCCATACCCTTGACTAGAGGATGTCGTATGATGGATTGTACCGTACGCGATGTGGTGTGGCTAGACGCCGATTGTTAGATTCACCGAATCGGTCATGTTAGATACGTATACCCGTAAGCATTTGCACATGATTTACCTTATGCTGCCTTCATGTTATTCGCATTGCATTACTTATACCTGTGATAGTACACCTGCACCATTATCGATGAAGCGTATGTTACACGTACACAGATTGTAGGCTCATACATTTCATCATCGATAATTGCCATGTCACTGCACAGTAAGATTGATGCATCATCATATGACTCTTCGCATAACATGCTTGCGTATATACCACTTGTACATCCATATTGGCACACATACATATTGTGCACTCATGCTTGCGTATATACCACTTGTACATCCATATTGGCCCAAACACATATTGTGCACTCATGCTTCCGTATATAGCACTTGTACATCCATATTGGCGCACATACATATTGCACGCTCATGCTTGCGTATATACCACTTGTACATAAATATTGGCGCACATACATATTGTATACTCATGCTTGCGTATATACCACTTGTATATCCATATTGGCGGACATACATATTGTACACTCATGCTTGCGTATATACCAACATGTACACTCATTCTTGCGTACATACATCTTTGTGCATCCATGTCTACATACATACTTATTGCACATACATAGACAATGTTGCATTTTACTTTGGAGAAATTGGGAACCGCGGGATATATTTAAAAACTGGAATCATTTTAAAAGAGCGGTTTTCCCTTAATATGTCATATCACTGTTCCATATTGCATGATATACGGATATGCTTACAATTCTATCATATGTCGCATTCATAATGCCTTATGATTTTACGAATTGAGATATGCTGTTTTCATGAGATTTCTTGATTTGAGAACCGTGGCTATTTCAAAAGAAAGTATGTACTGTTTTAAAAATCCGGTTTCTTTTGATATGATATTTCAGTGCGTCCACCATGCATTTTCTCGGTTCGGAGACGTATGACATGTGAAACCCGATTCGAGGAGCTGGATGAGGCCGATTGCGGGTACATGGTGGACCCGGTAAGGTACCCCGGGGCGAGAACGGATTGCTGTGTTGCAGACGGTGAGCCTGGAAGAGGGACTACTACCTATCGGTGATAGAATTTGGGCTCGGCGGATATCCGAGGATACCGACCGGAGTCGAGAGATGATATGGACTGATCCGGACTGACGGAGACCGAGATATGATGATTTACGTGTCGATGCTGGACACGGGTTTCATGATGTTTTCGGGTGTCGATGTTGGACACCCAGGTTCTATGATTTTGATGTGTCGTGAGGGACACCGTTGATTTATATCCTCATACTTACATGCATACATACATTGATTATATGGTTGGACGAGATCCACATGCATGCATACATTGATTATATGGTTGGACGAGATCCACATGCATCCATACATTGATTATATGGTTGGATGATATCCGCATACTTATAGAATTTTAGTATATTATTGGCATATATGATGACCCGGTCACCCTAAATTTCATAGTATTACCCTTATGGTATAGTTGACCAAAGAGTAGTTGTTTATTCGATTTCTACTTGTAGATGTTTTTCTACTCACGAGTTGGCAACTCACCCCCGTTGTGCCACAGTTCTTGCAGGTTGACCTCAAGGATCAGGAGACGGTTATCATTCCAGGCTTCAAAGGTGACATGGATGACAGAGTGATTGTCGGAGTTATAGTTTCTCCTCCTAACGAGGGGCAATTGTTTGGACAGGTGGTCCAAGCGGATACCGAGAGAGTCATGGCGCATGATACTGATTAAATTCATTTGACGATACAGTCTAAGAAGTTTATTGTATTTGGAGTTCATTTGTGAACTGGGTCCTATCAGATATCCAAACATATTCTAAGACAGGTATTGCTCATTTCTGGAGATGTCTTTCTCCGCGAAGTTGAGATAAAGAGAGACATAGAAAGAAACATTGGAGCGGATACACTCACTGAGGCTATTTCTCGAACGCAATAGTTTTACAAATGAGCTTTGTGAAACTGATTAGTAGAGAAGTTGGGTGTTCGTTATCACACGGGCTGTGAGTATGCGACACCAATGTAGGGTTACGGCAGCGCCCGACCATCAATACATGGATAAACGCGGAACAAAAACATTTAAAAACCGGCGCTAACGGAACCCTAATTGACGGATCGTACCATTAACCCTATACTAGTTCAATAAAAAGAGTTTGAAGAGGTTATACCGAACGATCCGTGTCCTTCGGTCTTCAACCTCTGTCCTAAGCTCGTCCCGGCTTCCTCGATCAAGTTCATTCTCTGGTGTCCCTCTTCGAAGACAATCCACGTCGAGGATTAGTAATATGTGATCCCACTTCAAAACCGAAGCAACTCGGGAATCCTGTTTGCTAGCCTAGATACCCAAGATGAAATAGAGAGAGTGTGTGAATACTTTGTCTCAAAACACCCAATGATTCTCAACACATGAGAAGGAATGGGTGGAGGTGAAGAAGAAGCCATTGGAGGAAGTTGTGAGCTCATGTTTTGGCACAAAAGAAAAACCAACTCAAGAAAAGTGTCTGTTGATTTTGTGAGTGTGTGTTGTGAGGTATTCGAGTGGAGCAACTAAAGAAAATTTACAGCACCAAAAATATCTACCACTTGCACAAATATCTCACACAACACCATATGCCACAATCAACACCACAAGCCAAAACTCACACTCACAAACCAAAACTTACAGTCACAACTTTAACAAAATAAACATTTAAACTAAATGTTTATAGGAAAAAGGAAATGACATCTTCAAAGTTATCTTGTAACGAATTACCAGAATAACCCTCATCCGTATATAAATACCCGCATCCGTATTCTGACTGAATACGAATACAACGAGACAAATGTAATCAAACAATATAATACTAGGATCCGGCTTAAACCAAAGCTCACTAGTATTATACGTCCGATCATGTTCCATGCACAAGTGCACGAATATGATCGAACCCTACCATAAAACCATACGGCCTCTACAACGTTTCTCCCGATCCAGGGAAACCCTCTGTGTGGGACACTAAAGACTCGTCAATACGTTGGCAATGGGTTTAACCACAAGCATGTCAGTGGCACGAGCTGTATGTAACGGCTATACAGGTATTGAGCGAATGGGAGGCCGATGAGAAAACTCATCCTGAAGCCCTACAGAGCCTGACAGTGACAATATCTATACAGTCCGGTTCGTTCATCTATGAGTATCGCATAACGAGTCCAGGAGGTGGATAAAGTCAGACCCCTAATAACTTGACATTTAGTGTCGGTATGAAGCCTATCACCAACTGAGAAACTACTGATCCGAATCAGTAATTCTCGTCTACCCCGTTCGAGGATTTCTGGTGATGGCCACCCGTGCACACCACGACATCAACCCCCATTATACCGAGAGAGACGAATCCCCTGGCGATCCGCTCACTGCCTCCATGTGGCTCAGGACTGTACCTAACTAAAACCTGTTTGCACGACTCCTTTGAGCCGTGGTAGGGTAGTAATCAAAACACAGTGGGAACTCACACGAGACAAATGCTGATCTCAGGTAGATAGACTAACCTGTACACATGTCATCTGGGAACTGCTATATGAAAATAGGTATAATAACAACTAGCATGTTCCCGGCGAGTCCGTCCGGTGTACACATAACCTAATGAGCACCTGTATACATCTTAGGTGAACCAACTGACACCAATGGCTTGTGAGACTGGCTACCGCCCCTCGTCGGGCTCTCAATCCGTATACACTAGTCTACTCTTGGAATATCGATGCCCAGTCTCGAAAGTCCTACGACTAGGGACACTTTAAGGATGTGCATATAGACCACCCAACTCTCACGTATATGATCGCCATCACACTGCTGGTAGTCAAGCAAGAATCCTATGGGCTATATCAACATGTAATAGTGATCTGTATGTAGGGTTACTTGGTACACATAAGAGGTTCCACAAGGCATCAACCATGCCAAATTCAAATTTTCCGGTGCCGAGAAACCCTAAACCAGATCGTTAACTAGAGATTAGGCGAAAACTATGCTAGCAAACTTCTTTGCTAGTAAGTGAATGGAAATACAACCTTTGTAGATCCGGTCCTCCACTTCTAAAGCTCCGTGTTGACGTCCCTCCACTGCAATCATCGGATCCCGGACTCTAGCGATGGTTTCGTCGGAGAAATGATCGGGCTAGGTCATTGACTTCGAGGCCGAAGATGATCTAAGTCGGGGAGACTCAAACTCAAGCTATTCCTTCACTTGGTCAAAAACTTTGTGAAGAGAACACCCTATACTACATGGCAAGTAGTAGAGGATGAAGAAACAGGAAGTGGGTTCACTTTAGAATTGGATTTCTCACTCTTTTTCTCATGGCACCATTGGAGCTAGCAAGCTTTTGTGAGCTTGATGAAGGAGAAGAAGAAGAAAGGAATTAAAAGAATAATATGAAACTTATCCTTTTAATCATAGCACCATGGTTGAGTTAAGCCCTCATGCTTAACTCATGTAGAGAATTAACCAAAGCATTAGGTTAAGAGTTGGGTTAACTAATATCTTGAACAAATGACAAAAGTGTTGACTTTGTCAATGTTTATCAAGCTTCATGAAGCTTGATAACTTTGAACAAAGTCTTACTCTTTTGTTATTTGTTAGGAAAATAGTAAACCCTAATTTAACCTTGATATGGTTCAAGTCTCATACACACAACTTGTTCGTATCATCAAGCATGATACAAACATGTACACTTGCATATATCACATATAAACAATGTGCACATTCAAATGAGAAAATCAATCTTAAGTGAACCAATACTAGTTAATGTAAAGTAATATATCAAATATATAATTATAGATTAAATCATTAAATCAACACATGATTTAACGATCCGGTCATATTGCATATAACCGACTAATATCAATAGTAACAACTTATCGAATCAACACTTGATCCGATAACCCGGCTATATCGCATACAACCGATCAATGTCACAAATCGCGAGAATAGAATTCAGTATCACATACTGGTATTATTCTCGGTCCCACACATATCTCATATGCGCGCCTATTTCGTTTCGCTTGAGCCAGGAAACCCCTGTGTAGGACTCTAAAGACTCGTCAATACGCCGGCAGTAGGTGATGATCATATCTAACACCCACAAGCCGCAAGCGGTCTGCTAAACATAACGGCCACCCGGGTATTGAGCGATCAGAAGATCAACGAGCAAGCCCGCTCACACTCCTGTGAATCCAACCAGTAACACTACCGTACAGTCCGGTCTGTTCGTCTGATATGTCGCATATCTTCTCTAGGGGTGGTAAACGTCAGACCCCAATAACTCGATAAGTCATGTCGATATGAGGCTCATAACGTGTCGAGAAACTACTGGTAACACTTACCAGTAAATCCCTAAAATAGCCTTGGCCAAGGACTTCCTGTTATAGCCAATCGAGCACAGCGCAACATCAACTCCCTATACTGGGAGAGACGAAACCCCTCCTATCGCTCATTGCCTCCATGTGACTCGGGACTGTACCCAAAAACCACCGTTTTGCACGCCCTCTTGGACGTGGTAAGGTGGAAATCAAAGCACAGTGGTAATCACACAAGACTCTATGACGATCTTGGGTCTACAGACTAACCTGCACCAGTGTCACCTGAGAACTGCCATCTGACGTAAGGTATAATACCATCTGGGAGTTCTCGGCGAGTCCGTCCAGTGTACCCAGCCTCCACTGAGCACCCGTATATCATCTCTGATGTCAAACACCAATGGATATGGGATCATCCATCGCCCATCTATATGGGTCGAGAAGCTACACGCTAGTCTACCCTGGTATATCGATGCCCCGTCTCGATACACCCACGACTAGGGACGTTGAAGGATGTACTTATGGACTACCATGTCACCACTAGAATGATCCGCATCATAGTCCAGGTAGTCAAGTACACATCCTAAGGGCTTTACCAACATGTAACAGAGAGACAATCAGTGTACACGTTAAAGTAAATATTAACCAGATAGCATACTATCATATCGAACAAGAAAGTCATCCTATATATGTCCAAGTATCCACTACAATATACATCCTATGTATAGTAAAGGCCTTTAGGGCATATATATAACTAACAATCTCCCACTTGCACTAGGGCCATCTGATAGCAGTGGTTGTAGTATCTCATACTCAACCATCCCATAAAAGTCTCTCTCTGGGAAAAGGCCTTTGTGAGTGGATCCGCCGTGTTTTCCTCTGAGTCTACTCTCCTAACCTCGATCCCCTGGAGATCAACCATCTCCTCGATCAGGTGATACTGCCTAAGAGTATGTCTGGATCACTAATGGGACGGGCGTTCCTTGGCATAAGCCACAACTCCATTGTCACACAATGGGAGGAACGAAGTTCATCTCATGAACTAATATACACCCAGACTGCCTCTTTGTTAGCATCTTTGGTAGCGATGTATCCCGCCTTTATCGTCTAGTATGCCACGGTATCTAGCTTGGAACTCTTCCAACATACCGTCCCTTTACTGAGGGTAAAGACAATGCCTGTGACTGACATTCAGTCGCCCTTATCACCCTGGAACCATTCCAGTGATTCTCCCCGGGATCGATTGATACCAACTCACTACAACTAGTGAGTATCCTAACATCTAATTAGATCTATCTCATAGATGCAAAACCCAGGATTTAGTAGGTATCACTTTGATCCTATATGGAGAATCCTTGTGATAAGCGGAGATTGACCGAGCGTAGCATAGGAAACTCCTTCCCTATCAAGAGTATGTCATCCACGTACTCTACGAGGATCACAAGCATACTCCCTACTACCCTTTTATATATACAAGGTTCATCTACCATTTTGATGATGTCAAACTCTTTGACTAACTCATCAAAACAGATGTTCCAACTACGCGATGCCTGCTTTATCACATAAAACATCTTGCACACATTTCCGCTGCTCCCACTGTCTACGAAGCCCTCTGACTGTGTTCTTATAGACTCTCTCTTCTAAAACATCATTTAGAAAAGCAGTCATGACACCCAACCGCCTGATATCGTAGTCATGGTATGTAGCCGTGGCAAGTAGGATCTGGATGGATTTAAGCATAGTTACTTAGAAAAGGTTTCAATATAATCCATACCTGGTCAATGATGCAAATCCTTTAACAAGTCTAGCTTTGAAAGACTTAACTTTTCCATGTACACCAAGTAATCTTCTCAAGATATACTTGCTCCTGATGGGGATTTAACCCTTCAGATAAAGCAACCAAAGTCCATACATTGTTGGTGTATAAGGATTCCATCTCAGATCGATAAGCATCCAGCCATTCTTACAGAGTCATACTCCTGATGGCCAGCCCGAAACTAGTTGGGTCATCATCTCATGATGCAATCCTAGCTCCCACTGTCTTAGAGAAACCGAAGTATCTCTCAGGTGGGTGAGAAACCCTACTAGATCGACGGAGAGGCTGAGGTTCGTTGGTTGCTATAAAATCCTTTGGTTCTACCAAATCATCAGCTGCAGTTTATATAGCTGGAACTCTTTCCAGTTCTACCTCATGTTCACAAATTTCTTCATAAGAAATTCCCTTTCATAAAGGTGGCATGCTGAGTAACAAAACATCTTTTGTTCCTCGATTAGATAGAAGATATTCCCTTGCGTATTCTTGGGATATCCAACAAACTTCTACAGTACTGACTTTGCCTCGAGCTTGTCCGGATTTTGCCTTTTAGACATAGGCCGGGCAACCCCAAATCTTAACTGACTTAAGAGATGGGCTCTTCCCTTTCCATATCTCATATGAAATGGTAGGCATCAGATTTGATCGGAACCCTATTCAATTGGTATGCAACTTCATAAGTGGATAACTCCCTAAAAGGAAATAGGAAACTCAGTAGTACACATCATAGAGCACACCATATCACATAGGGTGCTATTGCTCCGCCCCGATATACCATCGTGCTATGGTGTATTCGGAGGAGTAATGCTGAGAGAGAATCTTATTCTTAGAATAGTCCAGGAATCCCGTGCTCAAGTATTCTCCTCCCTGATCACATCAAAGGACATAATACTTATACCCGTTGTTGGTTCTCTACTTCTAACTTATATTCCGTGAATATCTCATAAGCTTCGGACTTGTGTTTCAACAGGAACATATGTCTGAATCTTGAGAGATCATCATAGAAGGTAATGAAGTACAAAGAACCGGTCTTGGCATGTGTAGACAGGGGACCTTCATACATCAGCATCTATCAATCCCAAGAGTTTACTAAGTCTTTCTCTGTTTCCAATAAACAGAGATATGGTCATCTTATCTTTGTGACATGACTGGCAAGTTTCACAAGATATAAATTCAAACTAATTTAAATATGCATCTTAATGTAACTTAGCCAGTCGGGTCGTTTTGATATGACCTAGTCTACAATGCCTCAAGAAGGATTCGTTCATTTTTTAACTCTTCCTCTTGAGTGTGTTGTGTATACTAAGAACTGTAGTTTGATTTAGAACGTTAATGCTTTTAGATAACGTGCATGAACCGATCAACTCTTGATTTAGGAAATGTTCAAAACATTATCCAACAACACAAAATTATATCCTTCTTTATCTAAATAAAGAGACTGATATGATTTTGTATATCAGGTTCGGTATCTAATAACATTTGTTCAGAATCAATGTATTCTGGTAATACAGGGTGACAGTGACCAACAGACTTGGCTGCAACACTTGCACCGTTTTCTGTCTCATGAAACTTATCACCCGTTCTCAGTTCTCTACCTTTCTGTAGCCAATGTAATATATTACATATATGGGATCCTGATCCGGTACCAGATTTCCCATGCCGCCCAAACAAAGAAAGTGCATGATGATGCATCATCTTCGGGTGTGTTCGTTACACAGAACTGTTTCTCAGTATCCTCTGCGTCCTGGGTATATGATACCGTGGGATCCTGATCCGGTATCATATACCCAGGACGCGGAGGATACTGAGAAACAGTTCTGTGTAACGAACACACCCGAAGATGATGCATCATCATGAACTTTCTTCGTTTGGGCGGCATGGGAAATCTGATACCGGATCAGGATCCCACATATGTAATATATTACATGGGCTACAGAAAGGTAGAGAACTGAGAACGGGTGATAAGTATCATGAGACAGAAAACGGTGCAAGTGTTCTCTACCTTTCTGTAGCCCATGTAATATATTACATGTATGGGATCCTGATCCGGTATCAGATTTCCAATGCCGCCCAAACGAAGAAAGTGCATGATGATGCATCATCTTCGGGTGTGTTCGTTACACAGAACTGTTTCTCAGTATCCTCTACGTCCTGCGTATATGATACCGGATCAGGATCCCACAAATATATTACATATGTGGGATCTTGATCCGGTATCATATACGCAGGACGCAGAGGATACTGAGAAACAGTTCTGTGTAACGAACACACCCGAAGATGATGCATCATCATGCACTTTCTTCGTTTGGGCGGCATAGGAAATTGGGGAATACCAGATTTCCCATGCAGCCCAAACGAAGAAAGTGCATGATGATGCATCATCTTTGGGTGTGTTCGTTACACAGAACTGTTTCCCAGTATCCTCCGCGTCCTGGGTATATGATACGGATCAGGATCCCACATATGTAATATATTTGTGGGATCCTGATCCGGTATCATATACCCAGGATGCGGAGGATACTGAGAAACAGTTCTATGTAACGAACACACCCGAAGATGATGCATCATCATGAACTTTCTTCGTTTGGGCGGCATGGGAAATCTGATACCGGATCAGGATCCCACATACGTAATATATTACATGGGCTACAGAAAGGTAGAGAACACTTGCACCGTTTTCTGTCTCATGAAACTTATCACCCGTTCTCAGTTCTCTACCTTTCTGTAGCCCATGTAATATATTACATATGTGGGATCCTGATCCGGTATCAGATTTCCCATACCGTCCAAACGAAGAAAGTGCATGATGATGCATCATCTTCGGGTGTGTTCGTTACACAGAACTGTTTCTCAGTATCCTCTGCGTCCTGGGTATATGATACCGGATCAGGATCCCATAAATATATTACATATGTGGGATCCTGTTCCGGTATCATATACCCAGGACGCAGAGGATACTGAGAAATAGTTCTGTGTAACGAACACACCCGAAGATGATGCATCATCATGCACTTTCTTCGTTTGGACGGCATGGGAAATCTGGTATTCCCCAATTTCCTGCTCTGTCTTATAACAATTATAAGTTGGAGCGAGACCAACGTTCCCCAGCTCAGTATAACAATCGGGTTCGGTCAATATATCTGTTTTATTATCTTGATTAAGGCGTGATATGGTCGCTACCTGGAGAGAGAGAGAAGAAAACACTCTGCGTGCGCTCTTGCAAGATCTGATTGGTTATTATTTTATCTAATCAGGATGGCTCCCACTGTTTTTATCAAATCTTCCTTCAAACCCTAAAAGGAAAGACTAGCCGGGATTAATTACAAGCTACAAGTTCGCCAATCTTTCATCCAGGCCAGTGTCGGTACTTTGAGGGAGGTTCCCCGTGCTTTCGCACGGACCTAATTAAAGTAAACCTCGTTTTCCCAGAGGCGTAACCCCGTTGACACCTTTCTAGACACCTACTTGATCGGCTAATTGTAATGTGTAAAACTCTCCCAGGAGTAACAATTACTCGCAGTGGGTATCGGGATCTAACTATCTCATAGAAGGTATGCAATCTCATTGCAAATTTCAACACTTGAAATTCCCGATAATTTTGCCCCTAGCGTCCTATGACCTTGACGGAGGCCAAACTACCCATAGTCCGCTAGTCAAGTTCAACCCGTCATTTCCTGATTGAATTAAACCCACCCGCACGACCCTTGACGGAGGCCAAACAATGTCGTACGAATACCCTAATCCAATCGCATCGTATGCTAGCAGATAAGCATTAGTTAGCTACCGTACACTACGCCTTGACGGAGGCCAAACTACCGCAGCACGAATACTAACTAGTACTTATCTGAAATGACGGAGGGCTACGTCAGGTTTTTATGAAAACCCTTTGCGTAATGAACTTGATTTCGTTGTAGAATCGAATGAATTTTAAATGGAGTGTTTTTTAGGCTTTTCTAGTTTTGCTAAAGGGGTCACTCCCGGTGAAGGGATCGTCGGCCCTTTCCTCATCGAATAAGGTGCAGGATATATCATATATACCGCTGTGCAAAGCATGAACTATAGGAGCAATCAAAAGACAAACCGAGGGGTGTAGCATCTGCCAGTTATTGCTAAACGGGTCACTCCCGGTGAAGGGATCGTCGGCCCTTTCCTTATCGAATAAGGTGCAGGATGTTCTACAAGGAACACCGCGATGCAAAGCAAGAACTGTAGCTACCTGTTTTTGAAAATTCGATTCAAAAACATCTTTTAGGTTTCTTTTCTTTCATTACTCACATTAATGAATTCCCGTCATTTAAATCACCTAAACATCACAGATAAATACAACGTACACTTATGCCATCCGCATTCGCCTCGATGTCCCCTCGTGCACCGTTAGGTTAGGTAACTAACGGCAGAGCGGGGCAGGGCTAGCGCGGGTGTAAAACATAAGTAACGTCTATATAATATATCATATATATCATATACAGTATCTATCACAATATATCAAATGATCACATCACAGATATCGCAGCAGAAGAAACATATGAAACATTGGATATACTAGGACGTCCGTGTTTTCAATACGAGCCTGTATAAAACACGGATTCCACGGTCGCGATGAATAGCCAAACCCACACCCCTAGACCCCTAGGAGAGCGGCAAGCAACCCTACCAATTCTAGAGTTAGGAGACCCGAACTCGACTTCTCGAGTTGGTCTCCCACTGGACTCTAGAACCCGGTTACTTGTGCTCTCCTCCTTGGGTCTATCCTAGTGCGGAAAAGTAAATAATATACAAATGGTGAGATCAACCTCAACCCGGAAGTGCCCCAATAAAAGAATATTACATACAATAAATTTTACATGAATGAAAATAAAAACTCTCATCTCATATAAAACCCCCGGCTATTCAAAACGCGACGATCCAATATAACATATCCAGCAACACATAACATCACTTGTCATCAACGTAAGTAAATGTGCCCATCCCAATTTGTCGTTGACATATAGCAACGAAACCGGCGATGTCACATATTACACTTACGGTCACAGAAAAGAAAGTGTAAAACTACAACAGTTGGAATCCGTAATCCCTTTAGACATCGTATGCGTAACCAAATGAATTCCTTAGACATCGCATGCCTAAAAATTATAAACCCCGCATTTTAGTCTCATTATCGAAAACTCTTTTCAATATCAAGTCGGGCAATTCAGCAAGATTCCCGACATCCTGATCGAATGCTCGTCGCAAACTTTAGTAGACGGCCGCACCCCCGGTTGCCATCGACGAAGTGCACCAAGGTGGAACACCGCTGCCGCGAGCACCCGAACGGATGCTTTCGGCGACGGGGTTCTCCTACAGTCACTTGGTCGGGGCTATGGGGCGTGGCTGTCTATTAAGTTTACCCGGCGAGTATCCGCGTACGCAACGTGATTGCGACGAACTTTTGATCACATCAAAATTCCGTGGCAACCGATCAAGTGAGACTAAAGTGCTAGATTTATAACATTCATTCAGTTATCTCATAACTACTTGTGGATTCCGAATATTATATCATATTCCAGATAAATAGACAATGTTAGACTTTCCGATCGAAAAATCAAACACCCAAGTGTTCCCGAAAATCTCAACAAATGAAATAAGTTTAAAAACATCCACTTCATGCCACAGTACCAACGGTCCAGCCGTAGAAGGGTCAAGCCAACGCCTCACATGTGGCACGCCGTACTGCCCCAAACCCTAAGGTTCAAAGGGCAGTTCAAGACGGTCACATAATCGAGTTAAGGTTTGTTGTCTTCTAGAGGGTCCATCGCGTTACTTGAACTACTTAGAACGTCCAACACTTGGAAATTTCCCGGCAGGGGAAAAAATGGGTATTTATATCCGGTCGAACTTTTTAACAGTTTCTAAAATATCTGGAAAAACTTAAACGAAGTTAAATTATCCGATCGAATTAACGAATCCCCAATAAAACCCTAGAAAACTCAACACTTGAGTGGAATTAAATAATTCCCAGAAAAAAATGACAAGAAAGGACCTAAGAATAAATATGGGAAGTTTGAGGGACTAATTCACAATTTAGGCCGCGGAACCGCCGCCAAACCCTTGGTTTGGCCGCGGTTCCGCGGTTAAATTTTTGAGTTAGGGGTCCGTACTTCACAGTAATTCTTATATTTTCCTTCTTAATTTTCTGAGCATTTTTAATTCACAAAATTCTACAGTTTGAAAAAATGTACAGAGAAGGGTTTTGATCGGGGTTTCGGGGTTCGATCGGATCTCTAACTTCGTATACACTTCGCCTAAAGCGCCAGCTAGGCTCTGATACCACTGTAGGGTTACTTGGCACACATAAGAGGTTCCACAAGGCATCAACCATGCCAAATTCAAATTTTTCGGTACCGAGAAACCCTAAACTAGATCGTTAAATAGAGATTAGGCGAAAACTATGCAAGCAAACTTCTTTGCTAGTAAGTGAATGGAAATACAACCTTTGTAGATCTGGTCCTCCACTTCTAAAGCTCCGTGTAGACGTCCATCTGCTGCGATCATCGGATCCCGGACTCTAGCGATGGTTTCGTCGGAGAAATGATCGGGCTAGGTCATTGACTTAGAGGCCGAAGATGATCTACGTCGGGGAGACTCAAACTCAAGATTTTCCTTCACTTGGTCAAAAACTTTGTGAAGAGAACACCCTATACTACATGGCAAGTAGTAGAGGATGAAGAAATAGGAAGTGGGTTCACTTTAGAATTGGATTTCTCACTCTTTTTCTCATGACACCATTGGAACTAGCAAGCTTTTGTGAGCTTGATGAAGGAGAAGAAGAAGAAAGTAATTAAAAGAATAATATAAAACTTATCCTTTTAATCATGGCACCATGGTTGAGTTAAGCCCTCATGCTTAACTCATGTAGAGAATTAACCAAAGCATTAGGTTAAGGGTTGGGTTAACTAATATCTTGAACAAATGACAAAAGAGTTGACTTTGTCAATGTTTATCAAGCTTCATGAAGCTTGATAACTTTGACCAAAGTCTTACTCTTTTGTTATTTGTTAGGAAAATAGTAAATCCTAATTTAACCTTGATATGGTTCAAGTCTCATACACACAACTTGTTTGTATCATCAAGCATGATACAAACATGTACACTTGCATATATCACATATAAACAATGTGCACATTCAAGTGAGAAAATCAATCTTAAGTGAACCAATACTAGTTAATGTAAAGTAATATATCAAATATATAATTATACATTAAATCATTAAATCAACACTTGATATAACGATCTGGTCATATTACATATAACCGACTAATAACAATAGTAACAACTTATCGAATTATCACTTGATCCGATAACCGGCTATATCGCATACAACCGATCAATGTCACAAATCGCGAGAATAGAATTCAGTATCACATACTGGTATTATTCTCGGTCCCGCACATATCTCATATGCGCGCCTATTTCGTTTCGCTTGAGCCAGGAAACCCCTGTGTAGGACTCTAAAGACTCGTCAATACGCCGGCAGTAGGTGATGATCATATCAAACACCCACAAGCCGCAAACGGTCTGCTAAACATAACGGCCACCCGGGTATTGAGCGATCATAAGATCAACGAGCAAGCCCTCTCACACTTCTGTGAATCCAACCAGTAACACTACCGTACAGTCCGGTCTGTTCGTCTGATATGTCGCATATCTTGTCTAGGGGTGGTAAACGTCAGACCCCAATAACTCGATAATTCGTGTCGATATGAGGCTCATAACGGGTCGAGAAACTACTGGTAACACTTACCAGTAAATCCCTAAAACAGCCTTGGCCAAGGACTTCCTGTTATAGCCAATCGAGCACAGCGCAACATCAACTCCCTATACCGGGAGAGACGAAACCCCTCCTATCGCTCATTGCCTCCATGTGACTCGGGACTGTATCCAAAAACCACCGTTTTGCACGCCCTCTTGGACGTGGTAAGGTGGAAATCAAAGCACAGTGGGAATCACACAAGACTCTATGACGATCTCGGGTCTACAGACTAACCTGCACCAGTGTCACCTGAGAACTGCCGTCTGACGTAAGGTATAATACCATCTGGGAGTTCTCGGCGAGTCCGTCCGGTGTACCCAGTCTCCACTGAGCACCCGTATATCATCTCAGATGTCAAACACCAATGGATATGGGATCATCCATCGCCCATCTATATAGGTCGAGAAGCTACACGCTAGTCTACCCTGGTATATCGATGCCCCGTCTCGATACACCCACGACTAGGGACGTTGAAGGATGTACTTATGGACTACCATGTCCCCACTAGTATGATCCACATCATAGTCCAGGTAGTCAAGTACACATCCTAAGGGCTTTACCAACATGTAACAGAGAGACAATCAGTGTACACGTTAAAGTAAAGAGTAACCAGATAGCATACTATCATATCGAGCAAGAAAGTCATCCCTATATATGTCTAAGCATCCACTTCAATATACATCCTATGTATAGTAATGGCCTCTAGGGCATACATATAACTAACACTGTAATGTCACCTGAAGCATGTTCACGATAATAAAGACAAACCAGATAGCATACTATCATCTCGAGTAAGACTGTTCTACCGGTATAGGTCTTCCCTCAATCATTGCAATCATGTGCCTATGAACCAATAATTGACTTGAGGGCACTATAGCCAACATTGTGAAGTGTAATTATGGTTTAGTAGAGGCCACAACACCCTGTAGTGATAAAATTCCTGACCAAAACCAGAGACTTAACCCCATGACTTGAATTTTAGATTTGCCGATATCGGGTTTTTTTGAAGAATTGTGATGACTTTTAGAATTCTGCTGTGACCCGGAGACTTGGAAATTTATTTAACAATTACAGTGAGATGCGCAGGCAACCTAGAAGATACCCTAGGAACCCGAGCCCCCATGCCCCTTCTCAGGCAACAGATTTATCCGATATGGCCGCAAATTGCGGTCATATTTTAGTGTTAGGGTGTGACATTGGGTTGGAAGATCAATTATCCTATAACTAGGCCTACCCTATATGCATCTTTTCCTAATTCTCACCTGAGGAAAATCTGGGAGCGTTTTCTTGAGCTGGTGTTTTGGTTTTATGACTTTTTAACACTTGGATTATGGTATTTGGGTTTTGACTCGGTGGTTTGACGTTTGTACATCAACATCGAGGATTTGTTTGGCTAGTCATGCATGCGTAAGCCGTAGGTTCTAACCAATATGCACTTAGTATGTCATTTCGGTTTTCAGTGTTGATTCTTGTTTACGATGTGACGTATTTTAAATGTAGGTACCTTCGCATGGACTTCAGGATGATGAGGAGAGAGTGGCGTCATCAATTTCGGCAAGTAAGGATCGAGGTGAGTAAATGTATATCTACGGGGGAAGTTTGGTGGATGGCATATAGCACCCCCGCAACAGTAGAATAGGGTATTACGATATTAGTAAGTTTGGATGCGATATTTGGATGCTTAGCGAATAGGGTATTTAGAAGACCTTAGCTTAGATTAGGTTGATCTAGGAAGACCCATCCATAAGATGATTACCTTGGTGGCGAGTCGCAGATTATATGTAATCATACATACACGCGCGCGCGCACACGCACATTTGATTTTGTATGTTTATGTGTTTATATATATGTATGTGTGTATGTGTGTTGTTCATCTGAGAAAACTGTATTTTAGTACCACTCATTCATTATCTATTTTGTGATATATCGGTGCTATTAATCAATGTCCGATCAGTAATTACAGATTACAGGTGTTCGTGATTAAATACTGGAAACAAACTCAATATCACGGATATAGCATTTTGGAGCCGACACTGCAAACAGAACAGGAAACCGACCGATATCCAATGAGTACTTTTAGAAATAAATTTGTGTATACAATTTTGGTCCAACACAATACAGGTGTACACACAAATCTTTGGCATCGACCATGACATGGTGGGGCTGCCCATGGCACACAAGAAATGATGGTTTGTGCAAGTGGTGGGCACATATGGTGTGATGGGCAATAAATGTGCATTGAATGCATAAAGTTTTGATGTGATTTTTGGCATCAAGTTTCCCTCCAAATCTATGCATGCAAACCAGGATTAAAATGATAAAACAAGCAGCACCAAAGTGATGTTGGAGTGCACACAATGCCACACAATGAATACGAGCCTCATAACTCGTTTTGGGACCGGCCACATGCCCACAAAGTCCGGCAAGCTTGGCCCCCCTAGCTCCTAACTTCCCCATTTTTCTTCTGGTCATTTCTGTAGGTCACATCATCTTATTTATATTGTTTATTTTTTTCTGATGTCTAGCCTATAAATACCAGAACAGAGTTGTTCAAGGGACAATGTAGTATACCTCATTTTTCTAGTTTCTTTTCTTTTTTGTTTAGCTTGAGGGTGAGTGGGCTTCATCATTGGTTTCTTCTTCTTCTTCCATCCTGAAGCTTTCTTTGGAAACCTTCATTAAGGAGGCTGAACAAGTAACCAAAATATTGTATCTCTTTCTTCAAGTGTTAATAAATTGTTATTTCTTTTATACTTGCTTATTTTTCTTACTTGCTTTTCTTTATCATGCTTAACTAATCTTCTCTTTGGTTGTGGTATTGGTGAGGGAGTGAGATGAAAGGCTTTGCCTCCTCCTCCTCTTGTTTATGTTTAATGTGCTATAACATGATTATAATTTAAGGATTGTTTTATATATAGATGTGATATGGTATTTTGAACCCATGGTTACTTTGTAACCTCTTCAAATACCACATTCACTCCCCTTCCTTATTTCTCAATGTTTAAGTTAGAATCAAATTGGTGTTAAGTTTGCTATGTTTGGATACGGTAATTTTTGACCAAGTGCTTGACAAACCCACGTTTTCATATACCGTATACTATCACAACCCCTTAGCAAAGTTAACACCAAAATCATTTGCTCTCACTCACTAACGTGTATATTTGATGTTGTTGTATGCTTTCTAACCTTGTGTTTAATGTTGATACCCTAAGCTTGGACATACAAAACGGTAAGTGAACAAACGGACTCGTATCATGTTTTGCGGCGAAATCGGCTACTAGATGATTCATGCTTCGCAACCGCTTTGACGATTCATGCTTCGTGCCGGGATCAACGCAAGAACGGACAACTCATGATCAAGGGAGCGTCGAAGGAATCGTCGCGATTCGATCTTCCGAACCAAAGCCGCAGCCAATTTCTTTCTTAACCTATTTGCTTGTTTTCCTTGTTTTCGTATTTTCTATTTATTTTTTGTGACAACCAACCCAATTCATTAATTTGTTGAACCTTAAAGCACAATACTTAATCATAATTCCCTGCGGATCGACTCGTACTTGCCGGCTTGCTACAACACACCGTGCACTTGTGGTTTATAAATATTTAAAACGAGAACGATCTCGCGTGCGCAATCGGTTTCCTTAAAAGTCATATCCGTTTCAAAACATACGCGTTTGCGTGTAAGGGTGAATTCCCAATAAGTTTTTGGCTCCGTTTTTGGGGAGTTGGTAGTACTAGGAATTGTTATTTCTGGTTCTTACGAACTCACTAATTTCTAATTCAATTTTTTTTTTCAAAACTAACAAACCAGATTTTTTTTCTAATTTGTTCTCTGCTTTACTGCCTGCTATCACCCTAAACTCAAACTAAAAAATCATGTTAGACCATTAGAATACTAATATAGCCTAGAGAACTCACCAAAAATTTGTGCACCTAACTCTTTGGAAAAACCGGCGACACCCTCTGTTGATCCGAGCTCGCCGGCCTGTCTCTGTGGTTTTAGGTTTTTTTTCTTTCTTGGTGATCTCCAGTACAGTGTTGGAATTCTAGTTGTATTGTTTGATTCTTCTAATTTTAAGTGTGCATGAATTGGGGCACATATATCGCTTTTTGACACTAAATATCAAACTTTCCGACATTTCAGGTTTTTAAGGAATTACAACCAACGATCGTGCAGAGCGAGGCTCAAATGCAATTGAAAGACGTTAGCGAAGTATAGTGCCAAAGATCCGGGTAGTTTGACCCGCGCAAGCGAACACTCAAAGTCTTGGGATCACTTTCAAAGGGGTTTCTTAACCCAAATCATTTTGGTGCTTATTTCCTAACACACTCTTCTCGAATCCGACGCAATCCAATATTTCTATCTTCTGCAGGATTCTTCGTACAAACTTTTCGCCAATTGCACAGAGAACTAAACGTATTTTTTGCAGCACTTAAAATTAAAAAGAAAAAGAATTCTTTAAATTGCTTGATTTTTTGAATTTTTTATTGATTGCGCATTTGCATCTTAATACGAGTATAAAGGCAAAAAGACCAAACAAGATACGATAAAGGATTTCATCACCTTTTCTCCGTAGCTCACAAATCACAGAACAACATTCTTGCATACCCACAGTAATTTAAAATCAATTAGAACTCTGACTTTAAGGACTTTGCGCTCATTAGGAGAAGTTAACTGTGTTTAGAACACCGCTTAATGGTATATCGTTCACGGGGTGTCTAGGCAAGTGTTCAAGAGAAAGTGTTATCTAATTAAGGAACTTCGCGAAAGCGTTGGAAAACCACCCCTTCTCTCTTGCACTTACCTTGCTTCGTGATCTGTATATCTTGAGCCCATTTCACGACACCGTTTTACTTCGACAATCAGGTTCTTGAGCGGGTCTAGTTGACTAGCATACCATAGACAGCTAGGGGTGTGATATTCTTTATTTTTGTGATATTTATGAATTCTTGTTAATATGCGTGATACACGATTTAATTTAATTTTTAACGATTCTTATTCTTTTGTTTATACTCAATCCCAATTCACTTGTTTAAATTTCCAAAATTCTTCCCACATTCATGACAACTGTCATTTTTTAGGGGGTGACCAACTGTCCCAGAGTTTTGCTAACGGTCACCCACCTAACACTCTTGAACCCAGTCCCACTTCAATCAGAGGCCTAATTATTCAGGATTTAGAGAAAGAGGTCGACAAATTGACTGCTTTAGCATCACCACCGTCACAACCCTCCTTACCTGAAACAATTGATACATCCTTAATGAATGATGGTGAGATAGATGCTAGGTTGACCTCTTTAGAAAAAGGTATTGAAGTGATGATTGCGGTCGAGAATCAAACAGCTGCAACGCTAGCCCTGTGTATACAGCAGTCTGAGCAATTGTTTCACGCTCAAGCTCAATCTTTGGCTAGAAATAAAGAGCATGTATCTGTTGGGATTCTAAAGAGTGAACACAATCAATCGAAACCCAATAATGTTAGTATTTGTCATCTACGAAGTCACCCGAGTGAAATAAATGATTAAAGAAATTTTGATGATTTCATAGATGATGATACGATTGAATTGACCGAGTGTTATCAGGACACACAAGAAAAACCACCGACTGATTTTTGCATTCCAATTTAAGTGGAGGAATCTTGTGATTTTGACGGGTATGGTTTGGATGGATTGTCAGAAGAGATCAATGATCAGGAACCCACAATTTTTGTTTCACCTAGTGATATTGTTTCGGAAGAAATGTTAGTGTGGGAACCTACTTTTTTGGATGACTTATACCTACCCATTTGTGAGTGTGATGAGGGAGAACTCGTATTGGGAATTCTCAGTTTTAGCAATAAGAATAGGATTGTGAAAAATCATATGGAGGAAAAAAGCATTGAAAAATATTCTTTCATGTCATGTTTTGAGGAAATTTTTGCGGATGAACTTGATATTCTTGATGAGTTTGAGTCAGAATCAATTAGGGAACATCCATAAACCTTTCGTTTGCTGAACTTTTTGCGGATAAACTCCAGTTTTTACACGAACTTGACTTTAGAACTCAACACGTGCCTTTTGAACATTCAATTCATTCAGAAAATAATTTTTTGACTTCTTCAAAACTTCATCTTCATCTTCAGCGTCTTCTGATCCCTATTTTTACATGCCCATGCCCTTCACTAACATCTAACTTATTTCTTTTCTTTTTCTTTTTTCTTTGTATATAAATATTCTTTTACCAGCCACTACATTATATCGACAAATTTTTTTTGTGCCTGGTATTAATTTCTTTACTAACCATGTCATTAAGCTTATGAATATTGTAATCTTTGTTTTTTCTTGTTTTTTTTAATAAAGATCTCACCTATTAGGGGGTGAGTGCTGATTTTTGGGGACAAAGCTGGTTTCACTTTTTGTTTGGGTATGATTGTAAATAGATGGGTTTTCTTGTTGTGTGCATGTGGAGGGGGGGTTTGTAAAGTGCCCTTATAAGTCACACAGCCTCTGAAACCGAGCCCTCATTCCTCATTTCTCAAACAAAACCATCTTCTTTATCTTCTGTCCCAGCAGCCTCTTACCAAACCCTAGCACCTTTCCTCCAAATCGGACCGGCGACCGCACCTTAAATTCCGGCGAGCCCAGAAGTTTCTCCTCTGTTCGTCGATTTCCTTTCTCAGTGCTGTAAGCATTTTTCTCCCCCTCTCCTGTACTGTTTATTTTTCTGTAAATTCCCAAGCCCACAGAAAAATGTCCCTTCGAATTAGAACGCAATTTTGTCGCTACTTTTTCCCATGAAGTGTTCGGAAGCTATTTCTATTATGCGATCCGACAGTTGGGGTGGGAATTTCTGTTGTATGGGGAAGAGGGTTTATACGCTTGCGAGCACTTGGTTGATGAGTTCTATGATACACTTAGAGATGGGGTGATACTCCAAGATCGGATTAGGTTTCATCTTCAGGGTAGACGTAGGGTATTTTCAGCTGATACCATATCCAACGTCACCAATATCCCGATCCGATCTAGTTTTCAAAAACCTTTAGAACCGGCCTAGTATAGGACAGTTATTTATGAAAGGTGCGAGATACGAGATGCTGGGTTAAATGCCCAGCAGATTTACAGGAATGCCTATACGGCATGGCGTTGGGCATACCGAAACGTCTGGGGGATCGCTCGAGTTTCATCTTTTCCGGCGATTGTGGGGCACATGGTTCATTGCTTGATGACCAGAGATTACCCATTTTGCATGGAGAGCATGCTATTCGCCACAGTCAAGGAAAATGTCGTCGCGCGCAAATCTTTACTTCCCGTCCTCATTACCCAGATTTTCCGATATTATATGGAGTATGATGACTTCGCGGCCTGCCTCACGATGTACGACACAGTACCGGTGGAGATAGAGAGGATCTCACCTGGCTATACAGACCTAGGGATTGAGCAGCAGATCCGGTCCCCCACCGACCCCAGCGAGCACGCGGCCCCTCAGACTTCCTCGGATATTTATTTGGGAGAGGACATTCCGACGGATCCCTACGAATTACACAGGATGGAAGTCCGCGGTATCAAGACATTGATCAGGAAAAACAATGTAATCAAAGAACAGCTTAGCCAGATCTTAGCCAACAAGAAGAAGCGAGCGGCAGCAGCAGAGCCAAAGGCAAAGCCAAGCGACGATGAGGACATCGTCAGATTCAGTTTGGGGGTGCAGTTTTTTGGTGATATTTTGTATCTACAAATAGTTTACATGTGCATATTTCCTGCATTTCAACACTTACATATTGTATTTTTCTTTTCTTTTGCATGCAGTGGCATTTCATATCTGCTTTTGTATTGCATTGTATTGAAAAAATTGAAAAACTTATAAAAATTGAAAAATATAAAAAAATTGTCATGTTGGTTAGCGGGGGAACTTAGATTCAAAGTCTGATGGTTCGGTTGATAAGTTGAAATAACTAAATCCTTTTTATGAAACCGACAACTCAAAAAATAAACCCTCCTGTGTATTTAAACATAGCTGATATATGTCTTTTATAACACTTTGCACGTGTCATATGTGTTTTGAGAATTTGATAAATGTCTGATATGTCTGAAAAACGTTTTTGATAAACATCGTTAGGATCAAGCAGGTTTGTTCTAAGTTAAGCAAAATATCAAGAATAGTTCTTAAAGTGAAGTAGATATGAATAATTTTATAGAAGTTTTAATAGAAGCTATAAGTCTGAAAAATAACCCATCTGAAATCTGGTTGGAGTAATTACACACCTTATCCATATGTAACATCTTCAGATTTAAAAGAAAAAGCTGGCTATATATCCATTTTCACTAAGTGCGGAATTATTTAAAATAAAATAAGTCTTTTATTTTGTGTCCTTGGTAACTTGGGTAATTAAGTCCTTGGGGTGTCTCCACACCTAATGCCCTAAAACCATCTGGTTTGGGAGTCATTGACCCAAAGCTCGCTAAGTTTCTAAACGCCAAATAAAACAAGCTAACCAAGTTTTCTCTTCGAGTTAAAAGTCCTAACGGTTCTTTGTGGGAGAATAATCTTGGCGGACACGAATTTTCTATTAAAACAGTTTTTTTCGCGGAGATATGAAGGTTTATATTTATTAAGACGTTTTGCTTGATAACGAAAGGTGTGTATGAACAAAAACAGGTCAAAGGGTGGAGTGAAGTATAAGACTTAGGTTCTCTGTTAAAATTGATATATATTCTGACTTGAAACCTAACTAGAGAATAAAACTTGAGAAAATCTTAACTCCTTTCAAACTCGTTTGATCCTTCAGAAGTTTATCCTGGTCTGCAATTATGACATTATGACCGTAATCAAAGTTCTTAAAACCTTATGGACACTATCCGCATAATCACGTAAAGACGCGTATGAGCTTATGTTAAATAAATTGTGAGGAGTGAAAAATTGGGTTCAACGTTTCTGACTTGGGTAATAGAACTTCTAACTTTGATCTCTAATCTTAAGATTAGAATCAACAGTTTTTTCCATAACGCTAACTTGATTGGATTTTGTAGGTGTAATCCGCTGAAAAACCCTCAGGAGACAACACTGCTCCTACTAGAGACACCTAGGGGTTTAACGGCTTGTTGCACATGCTCAGTGCAATCGCGTTTCCTGCGAAAGTGAGGCTAGGATTTTTTGTTTTACTCGGGACGAGCGATAGATAAGTTTGGAGGTATTTGTTCATCTCAGAAAACTACATTTTAGTACCACTCATTCATTATCTATTTTGTGATATATCGGTGCTATTACTTAGTGTCTGCTCAGTAATTACAGATTACAGGTGTTTGTGATTAAATACAGGAAACAAACTCAATATCACGGATATAGAGTTTTGGTGCCGACAATGCAAACAGAACAGGAAACCGACCTATATCCAAAGAGTTCTTTTGGAAATAAACTTGTGTACACAATTTTGGTCCAACACAATACAAGTGTACACACAACTCTTTGGCATGGACCATGACATGGTGGGGCTGCCCATGGCACACAAGAAATGATGGTTTGTGCAAGTGGTGGGCACATATGGTGTGATGGGCAATAAATATGCATTGAATGCTTAAAGTTTTGATGTGATATTTGGCATCAAGTTTCCCTCCAAATCTCTGCATGCAAACCAGGATTAAAATGATAAAACAAGCGGCACCAGAGTGATGTTGGAGTGCACACAATGCCACACAATGAATACGAGCCTCATAGCTCTGTTTGGGACCGGCCACATGCCCACAAAATCCGGCGAGCTCGGCGCCCCGAGCTCCTAACTTCCCCATTTTTCTTCTGGTCATTTCTGTAGGTCACATCATCTTATTTATATTGTTTATTTTTTCTGATGTCTAGCCTATATATTCCAGAACAGTGTTAAGCAAGGGAGTATGTATTATACCTCATTTTTCTTGTTTCTTTTCTTTTTTGTTTAGCTTAAGGGTGAGTGGGCTTCATCATTAGTTTCTTCTTCTTCTTCCCTCTTGAAGCTTTCTTTAAAAAGCTTCATTAAGAAGGTTGAACAAGTAACCAAAATCTTGTATCTTTTTCTACAAGTGTTAATAAATTGTTGTTTCTTTTATACTTGCTTATTTTTCATACTTGCTTTTCTTTATCATGCTTAACTAATCTTCTCTTTGGTTGAGGAAGTGAGATGAAAGGTTTTGCCTCATCCACCTCTGGTTTATGTTTAATGTGCTTTAACATGATAATAACTTAAGGATTGTTTTATATATATATATATATATGTGATATGGTATTTTGAACCCATGGTTACTTTGTAACCTCTTCAAATATTACATTCACTCCCTTTCCCTATTTCACAATGTTTAAGTTAGAATCAAATTGGTGTTAAGTTTGCTAAGTTTGGATACGGTATTTTGTGACCAAGTGCTTGACAAACCTTCGTTTTCATATACCATATACTATCACAACCACTTAGCAAAGATAACACCAAAATCATTTGCTCTCATTCACTAACTTGTATCTTTGATGTTGTGGTATGCTTGCTAACCTTGTGTTTAGTGTTGATACCCCAAGCTTGGACATACAAAACTGTAAGTGAACAAACGGATTTGTTTCGTGGTTTGCGGCGAAATCATCTACTTGATGATTCATGCTTCGCAACCGCTTTGCCGATTCATGCTTCGTGCCGAGATCAACGCAAGAACAGACAACTCATGATCAAGGGAGCGTCGAAGGAATCATCGCGATTCGATCTTCCGAACCAAAGCCACGGCCAATTTCTTTCTTAACCAATTTTCTTATTTTCCTTGTTTTCGTATTTTCTATTTATTTTTGTGACAACCAACCTAATTCATTAATTTATTGAACCTTAAAGCACAATACCTAATCACAATTCCCAGCGGATCGACCCGTACTTGCCGGCTTGCTACAACGCACCGTGCATTTGCTGTTTAAAAATATTTAAAACGGGAACGATCTTGCGTGTGCAATCCGTTTCCTTAAAAGTCATATCTGTTTCAAAACATACGTGTTTGCGCTCGTGGGTGAATTCCCAAAAACAATATACCGGAAGTGAGTTACTAAATAAATCCATAACTATAAGTATGTTAGCGGCACTAGCTATACGTAATAACTACCTGGCTACCTGTCGAAAAAGAAGGCCGATGAGAAAACTCATCCGAACCCCTACTGAGCCTATCTGTGACAATCTCCATACAGTTCGGTCTCTTCGTCTAAAAGTATCGCATACTGGATCCATGGGTGGTAAATGTCAGACCCTAATAACCAGATAATTCATGCCGATGTGGCACATGACCAATCCGAGAAACTATTGATCTAATTATCAGTAAATCCCAACTGCCTTGGCTAGGGTCTTATGGTGCTGGCCAAACGAACACGGTGCAATATCGATTCCCTATACCGGGAGACACGAATCCCCAACAATCGCTCACTACCTCCATATAGCTCGTTATTGTACCCAACTAAAACCTGTTTGCATAACTCTGTAGAAAAATGGTAGGGTAGTAATCTAAGTACAGTAGGAACTCACACGAGACAAATGACGATCTCAGGTCTAAAGACTAACATGCACTCATGTCACCTAAGAACTGCTATCTGATGATAGGTATAGTACCATCTAGAAGTTCTCGGCGAATCCGTCCAGTGTACTCACCCCAAGTGAGCACATGTATACGATCTTAGGTGTGAAAGCCTAATGGCTGTGGGACCAACCATCGCCCTACGTCGGGGTCTAGAAACGTATACACTAGTCTAATCCGGAATATCGATGCCCAGTCTCGATACTCCTACGACTATGGACATTTAAGGATGTTCTTATAGACTACCCGGCCCCCACATGTATGATCGCCATCATAACGCTTGTAGTCAAGCAATAATCCTACGGGTTTTATCAACATATATTAATGATACGTAATAACAAGTAAAACATATACACATGTTAAGATAAAGACAAACCAAATAGCATACTATCATATCGAGCAAGATTTTCCAGTACATATATATGTCCAAGCATCCATTATATATACATATACAATAATGGCCTCTAGGGCATACATATCTAACAATCTCCCACTTGCACTAAGGCCATTTATTGGCGTACCGAGTACCCAACGTTTGCTCTAAGGTCAGTTGTTGGCGCATCACATACCCAGCATCTTAAATAGTCTCTCGAACTGTGCTTGGGGGCCTTGGTGAATGGATCCACCGTGTTTTCTTTTATGTCTACTCTCTGCACCTCGATCTCCCGGCAATCTACGATCTCCTTGATCAGGTGATACCACCTCAAGATGTGTCTGGATTTCTGATGGGACCGTGGTTCCTTCGCTAAAGACATAGCCCCATTGTTGTCGCAATACAAAGGTATGAGATCAACAATAGACGGAACCACCTCAAGTTCAGTAATGAACTTCTTTATCCAGACCGCTTCTTTTGCTGCGGCGTTGGCAGCAATGTATTCAGCCTCTATTGTCGAGTCTACGATAGTGTCATGTTTCGATCTCTTCCAATAGACTGCCCCTTCGTTGAGGGTAAACACAAAACCCGAAACAGACTTGTTGTCATCCTAGTCACTCTGAAAGCTCGAGTCGGTAAAGGACTCCATCTGGAGGTCACCATTACCAAACACAAGAATAGTTCCTTAGTCCTTCTCAGGTACTTAAGAATGTTCGTAACTGCTGTCCAGTGGTTCTCCCCTAGGTTTGAATGATACCGGCTCACCACGCTAAGTGCATAAGCTACATCTGGTTTGGTACATAGCATCGCATACATTATAGATCCTACCGCTGAAGCATAGGGTATAATGCTCATGCGAGCCCTCTCCTCATCAGTCTTGGGAGACATCTATTTGGAGAGAGTGATTCCGTGCAATGCTGGTATATAACCGTGCTCGGAATCTTCCATACTAAATCTCTTTAGTATGACCTCTATGTATCTGGACTGTGAAAGTCCCAACAATCTCTTAAATCTATCGCTGTAGATGTTTATCCCTAGAATGTAGGAGACATCACCCACGTCTTTCATGGAGAACCTCTGTGACAAGAACAACATGACTGATTGTAGCATAGGAATGTCATTTCCTATCAAGAGAATGTCGGCCACATAGAAGACTTGGAATACGACAGTTCTTCCTACAATCTTCTTATAGATACAAAGCTCATTCTCGTTTTTGATGAAGTCCAATTCTTTGACTGTCTCATCAAAACTGATGTTCCTGCTCCGCGATGCCTACTTAATCCATTAATGGATTTAAGCAACTTGCACACCTTCCTGCTGCTCCCACTGTCTACGAATATCTCCGGTTGATCCATATAAACGCACTTTTCCAAAGTTTCGTTCAGAAAAGCCGTTTTTACGTCCATCTGCCAAATTTCATCATCATGGAAGGCAGCAATGGCAAGTAGGATCGGAATGGATTTTAGCATAGCCACTGGAGAAAAGGTATCGTCATAGTCCATACCGGGTCTTTGATGAAAACCTTTTGTAGCAAGTCTAGCTTTATAGCTTTCCACCTGTCCATTTACACCAATATTCTTTTTGAAGATCCATTTGCATCCAATGGGTTTTACCCCAGGAGTGGAAATATCCAAGGTCTAAACTTTACTGGTGTACATGGACTCTATTTCGGATAGCATAGCATCCAGCCATTTATCAGAGTCCCTACTGGTAATGGCCTGCTTGAAACTAGTAGGATCATCTTTTTCTATGATGCAATCCTCTCGATCCCCTTCTATGAGAAAACCGTAGTATCTCTCGGGAAGATGAGAAAGCCTACTAAATCCGCGGAGTGGCTGAGGTTCATCGAGTACTATTGAATCATATGGCTCATCCAGATCTTCAGTTACAGTTATGGTTCTTGAATTTCTTCTAGTTCTACCATGCTCCCACTAATTTCTTTTACAAGAAATTTCCATTCTATGAAAGTAGCATGGCCAGCAACAAACACCTTCTATTCCTCGGTGTGGTAGAACAGATATCCATGTGAATAATTGAGATATCCCACAAACTTACATAGAACTGATCGTGCCTGGAGTTTGTCTGGATTTTGTACTTTTACATATGTCGGACAACCTTTATCTTAATACGCTTAAGATATGGTTTCTTTCCACTCTATATTTCATACGGAGTCTTAGGCACAGATTTGGATGGTACCTCATTCAATATGTATGCCGTTGTCTGAAGCGCATGTCCACAGAATGAAAGAAGCAACTCTGCATTACTCATCATAGAGCGAACCATATTGAAAAGGGTACGATTCCTCCGTTCTGATACACCGTTGTGCTGTGGTGTATACGGAGGAGTAAGCCGAGAGAGAATTCCATTCTCTTTTAAACAGTCGAGGAATTCCGTGCTTAAGTACACCCCTCCTCTATCATATCGGAGGATCTTGATACTTTTTCCAGTCTAGTACTTCGCTTCATTCTTATATTCTTTGAATTTCTGAAAAAGTTCAGATTTATGTTTTTTGATAAATACATATCCGAATCTAGAGAGATCACCAGTGAATGTAATGAAGTATGAGAATCCACTCTTGCATGTCTAGACATTGGACCACACACATCACTGTGTATGAGTCCCAAGAGCTCTATCACTCTTTCAGTGTCTGGTGAGCAAATATTTGGTCATCTTTCCAATGAGATAAGACTGACAAGTTTCATAGGATGAAAATTCCAACGGATTCAGATATCCATTCTTATGCAACTTACTTAGTCATTTCTCACCGATATGACTAAGTCTACACTGCCAAAAGTAGGTTTCATTCGTATCTAAACTCTTACTCTTGCATGTGTTTTGTACATTAAGAACTATGTTTTGATTAAGAACATAGATATCATTACTGAAAGGTTACGCTAGTGCCCCGGCCAACTACCGTGACCAAATGCGGAACAAAATATTTTCTAACGATTAGAACAAGGCACTAGAATAACTTTTAACCCGAATCTTACCATAAATCTAACTAGCAAAAGTAGTAATGCTATCTACTATGATGAAGAAATTTCACCAAGCGACCCAAGTCCTTAGGTCTTCTTTCCTCGTCATGTGCTCCTAGTATCTACCTTGAACATGCTTGATCTCCATTTCCGGCTCCATCGGTCCTCCGGTATCGAGCTTGTTCTCCGGCCTTCCTTTGTCGTAGATGATCCACCCGAGGGATATGATCCATGGCTTTAGCTCCTCACAATATGTCAAATGGAGCAATTAGAGAACTTGGGTTGCTAAACCAAGTAGTCTAGTATGTAGTGTGATGATCTAAGTGTTTTCTAACTCTTTCTGGCCTCTTCACTTGTTTCTCAACTCATGAGAATGGTAGTGAAGAGGAAGAAGATGAAGGTCGAGGAAACTCAAGAGGAGGGAGGAGAGTGAAGCAAAATGGGAGCTCAAGAAAATAATGAATCATGCAAGTGAGAGAAAATCAACACAAAGGTTTTGTGTATGAATTTCTTTCAACAAACAATCAACAACCATACTTCAATAGTAACTCCAAATGAATTAAAAATTCATTTGTTAAATATTGATGCATGGTTATCACCATTCCTCCCATACCTCACACTTTCCACCTCATTTTCCATTTATCAACTAAATCGAAAAAACATAACGTGATGGCCACCATCTAGAAGGTAATCCGTAATAAAATACGGATTACAGTCTATTGTATATATATACCTGCATTCGGATAAAAACACGAATGCCCAAAGAGATAGAATAACACGAAGAATGTAATACTAGAATATACATATCGAAATACATATATGTAAACAATTAAATCGATACCTGATTTAAAAATCCGGCTCAAACCCGAGCCGGCTAGTATTACAAACTGTCCGATCGAAAGTCCGAGTACAAAGTACATCAATCGGTCGAGACCCTGCACGTATCCAATATGGCTAATACATCATTTCACCTGAACGAGGGAAACTCTCTGTGTGGGACTCTAAAGACTCGACAGTACGCCGGCAGTGAGTTACTGGATAAATCTATAACCATAAGCACGTCGGCGGCACTAGCTGTATGTAACGGTTACCCGGGTACCTGTCGAAAAGGAAGGCCGATGAGAAAATCATCCGGATCCCTACTGAGCCTATCTGTGACAATCTATGTATAGTCCGGTCTCTTCGTCTGAGAGTATCGAATACCGGGTCTTAGGGGTAGTAAACGTCAGACCCTGATAACCTGGTAATTTGTGCTGATGTGGCTCAGGACCAATCCGGGAAACTACTGATCAGCCTATCAGTAAATCCTAACTGCCTTAGCCAAGGTCTTATGGTCCTGACCAATCGAACACAGTGCGATATCGACTCTCTATACCGGGAGAGATGAATCCCCGACAATTGCTCACTGCCTTCATATGGCTCGGGACTGTACCCAACCAAAACCTGTATGCACGACTCAGTAGAGCCGTGGTAGGGTAGTGATCAAAGAAAAGTGGGAACTCACAGGAGACAAATGCCAATCTCAGGTCTAAAGACTAACCTGTACACATGTCACCTGAGAACCTCCACCTGACGATAGGTATAGTACCATGTGGAAGTTCTCGGAGAGTCCGTCTGGTGTACTCACCCCAGTGAGCACCTGTATACGATCTTAGGTCTAACGACCAATGGTTGCTGGACTAAACCATTGCCCATCGTCGGGGTCTAGAAACGTATACACTAGTCTACACTGGAATATCGATGCCCAGCCTCGATACTCCCACGACTATGGACTATTTAAGGATATGCGTACCGACTACCCAGCTCCTACAAGTATGACCGCCATCACAACGTAAGTAGTCTAGCATTGATCCTACGGGCTTTATCAACATGTATAAAAGATATGTAATAGCAAGTAAAACATACACTTGTTAAGATAAAGTCAAACCAAATAGCATACTATCATATCGATCAAGACTGTCCTGTACATATATATGTCCAAGCATTCATATGTATACATATACAATAATGGCATCTAGGGCATACATATCCAATAATCTCCCACTTGCACTAAGGCCATACATATTGGCGTACCGAGTATCCAACTTCTGCTCTAGGGCCAGCTGTTGGCGTACCGCAAACCCAACATCTCAAAAAGTCTCTCGAACTGTGCTTGGTGAAGGGCCTTGGTGAATGGATTCGCAGTGTTGTCTTTTGTATCCACTCTCCGGACCTCGATCTCCTGGCGATTTACGATCTCCCTGATCAGGTGATATAGCCTTAAGATGTGCCTGGATTTCTGATGGTACCGTGCTTCCTTCGCTAAAGCTATAACCCCATTTTTATCGCAATACAAAGTTTTTGAGTCAACAATGGACGGAACTACCAGAAGTTCACTAATGAACTTCTTCATCCAGACCGCCTCTTTTGCGGCATCGCTCGCCGTAATGTACTTAGCCTCTATCGTCGAGTCTTCAACGTAATCCTTTTTGGAGCACTTCCAACACACTGCCCCTCCGTTGAGGGTAAAAACAAAACCCGAGACAGACTTGCTATCATCCTTGTCACTCTGGAAGCTTGAATCAGTAAAGGAATCGACATTTAGGTCTCCATTACCGTAAACCAAGAACATCTCCTTAGTCCTTCTCAGGTATTTGAGAATATTCTTTATTGCTGTCCAGTGGTCCTAACTTGGGTTCGACTGATACCGGCTCACATGCTTAGCGCATAAGCTACATCTGGCCGTGTACATAGCATCGCATACATTATAGGTTCTACCACTGAAGCGTAGGGTATAGTGCTCATGCGAACCCTCTCCTCGTCAGTCTTGGCAATGCGGGTATGTTACCGCGCTTGGAATCTTCCATACTAAATCTCTTTAGTACGGTCTCTATGTACCTGGACTGTGAAAGTCTCGGTAATCTCTTGGATTTATCTCTGTAGATCTTAATCCCTAGAATGTACGAGGCATCACCCAGGTCCTTCATGAAGAACCTTTGCGATAAGAATAGCTTGACCGATTGTAGCATGGAATGTCATTTCCAATCAAAAGAATGTCGTCCACGTACAAGACTAGGAACACGACTGTTCGTCCTACAATCTTCTTATAAATACATGGCTCATCCTCGTTCTTGATGAAGTCAAATTCCTTGACGTATCATCTGTTAAACTTTCCGTTTGAACATTCGAACACCCAAGTTTTCCCGAAACAGCTCAACATCCCACTAGTATGATCCCATATCCATTGGTGTTTGACATCAGAGATGATATACGGGTGCTCAGTGGAGACTGGGTACACAGGACGGACTCACCGAGAACTCCCGGATGGTATTATACCTTACGTCAGATGTCAGTTCTCTGGTGACACTGGTACAGAGTAGTCTGTTGACCCGAGATCGTCATAGAGTCTTGTGTGGTTCCCACTGTGCTTTGATACCACTGTAGGGTTCCTAGGCACTCTAATGAGGTCTCACAAGGCATCAACCATGCCAATTTCAAATTTTACGGGTGCCTACAAATCCTAATACGGATCGTTGACTAAAGATTAGGCGAATCAAGCAACTAGTTAACAAATTAACTAAGTGAACGGAAATACAACCTTTGTAGATCCGGTCCTCCACCTCCACGGCTCCGTAATGAAGTCCTCTCCTCTTTCCAAATGAAATCCCGGGCTCAAGCGTCGGCTTCATCGGAGAAATGGGCGGGCAAGGTCGTCGGCTTCGTGCCGAAGATGATCTACGTCGAGGCATCACTAGATCAAGCTCCCACTTCACCAAGTCATGAAACTTTTGAAGAAAACACACTCTACTACTTTGCAAGAGGTAGAGGATGAAGAAATAGGAAGTGGGTTCACTTTAGAATTGGATTTCTCACTCATTTTCAAGAGTTGCCATTGATGGAGGAAGGTTTCTTCTTCAAGAAGAAGAAGAAGAAGATGAAGATATTATGATAAGTTATGTTATAAAAAGAAAATAATAAGAATACTTATCATATATCAACCATGGTCAAGTGTAGAGAATAAATCATGGTTAGTGGGAATGGTTAGGGTTAAGCATGAGACAAAATGGTCACATAGTCAAAGCTTCATGAAGCTTCAATATACAACAAAGTTAGCCACCATTTTCACTTCATGCTTTTCATTTTCGAAAAAGAATAAATAAATAAATAAATGAATAAGAAAATGAAAAACAAAACCCTAACCATTTAAATAACCATGGTTTAATCTTTACACAAACTCAAGTAAGCATGTATCATCAAACATGATACAATCAAGTGCACAAAAGTATATCACATATACAACTTGTGAACTTCAAGTGAGAAAATCCATTTAAAGTGAACCAATACTATTTAATGCAAAGTGATATATCAAATATATAATTATACATTAAATCATTAAATCAACACTTGATTTAACGATACGGTCATATCGCATATAACCGACTAGTATCCTATGTATCGGCTTATCGAATCAATACTTGATTCGATAACTAGGTTATATCGCATACAACCAATCGATACATTTATCGCGAGAATAAACTACGGTATCATATACTGCATTATTCTCAGTCCCGCACATATCTCATATGCGCTCCTATTTCGTTTCGCTTGAGCCAGGAAACCTCTGTGTAGGACTCTAAAGACTCGTCAATACGCCGGCAGCAGGTGATGATCATATCAAACATCCACAAGCCGCAAGCGGTCTGCTAAACGTAACGGCCACCCAGGTATTGAGCGATCAGAAGATCGACAAGCAAGCCCTCTCACACTCCTGTGAATCCAACCAGCAATACTTACCGTACAGTCCGGTCTCGTCGTCTGATATGTCGCATATCTCGCCTAGGGGTGGTAAACGTCAGACCACAATTACTCGATAAGTCGTGTCGATATGAGGTCTATAACAATTCGAGAAACTACTGGTAACACTTACCAGTAAATCTCAGCAACCCTGGCAGGGATTTCCTGTTATAGCCAATCGAACACAGCGCAACATCAACTCCCTATACCGGGAGAGACGAATCCCCTCCTATCGCTCATTGCCTCCATGTGATTCGGCACTGTACCCAAAAACCACCATTTTGCACGCCCTCTTGGACGTGGTAAGATGGAAATCAAAGCACAGTGGGAACCACACAAGACTCTATGACGCTCTCGGGTCAACAGACTACTCTGTACTAGTGTCACCAGAGAACTGCCATCTGACGTAAGGTATAATACCATCCGGAAGTTCTCGGCGAGTCCGTCCAGTGTACCCAGTCTCTACTGAGCACCCGTATATCATCTCTGATGTCAAACACCAATGGATATGGGATAATCCATCGCCAATCTGTATGGGTCGAGAAGGTATACGCTAGTCTACTCTGGTATATCGATGCCCCGTCTCGATACACCCACGACTAGGGACCTTGAAGGATGTACTTATGGACTACCTTGTCCCCACTAGTATGATCCGCATCATAGTCCAGGTAGTCAAGTACACATCCTAAGGGCTTTACCAACTGTAACAGAGAGACAATCAATGTGCACGTTAAGGTAAAGAGTAACCAGATAGCATACTATCATGTCGAGCAAGAAAGTCCTCCCTATATATGTCCCAGCATCCACTACAATATACATCCAATGTACAGTAAAGGCCTCTTGGGCATACATATAACTAACAATATCAAAACAGATGTTCCAGCTTCGCGATGCCTGCTTTAATCCAAATATGGATTGAGCAACTTGCACACCTTCCCGCTGCTCCCACTGTCTACGAAACCTTCCGGCTGATCCATATAATCGCACTCTTCTAAACTTCCGTTTAGAAAAGCCGTTTTTACAACCATCTGCCAGATCTTATAGTCATGGACGGCAGCAACGGAAAGTAGGATCCAGATGGATTTGAGCATAGCCACTGGAGAAAAGGTTTCGACATAGTCCATACCTGGTCTTTAATACCAAAACAGATTTATACGTCCTTCGAATCTTAAGTGCCAAATACCAACACACTCGATCCCGTATCGGTATTATACGTCCTTCGATTCTTAAGTGCCAAATATCGACACTCTCGATCTCGTATCGATATTATACGTCCTACGAATCTTAAGTGCCAAACACCGACACTCTCGATCCCGTATCGGTATTAAAACAAATCTCTGAGTGGATGCATCCAAATATCAAGTAAAGAATAAGAATACTTGTATAATTTCATGAAACCACCACGGTCCTCAAATCAAGAAAACATCAAGTAATGAATAAGTATAAATGCATGTATGAATACACATATATTAACGTCCCATTCCACTAATATATGTATATAGGCATATATAACAGCGTCCCATTCCACTGTTATATATACTTAGGAGTAAAAATATCAGAGAACATCATATGAAGTCCATGAATGTAATATATGCAACATGAAACAGTAATATGAGCATATAAATGAAAATAGCTATTTAACTGCGACATGTTATTAAATATTTCATGTGGTTCCTGATTTCCTCCGAAATCAGATGCTACATCATATACAGGTGAACATGTAGCTATAACAAGGTATGTGTAACCATGTCGGTATAGCAAGATATGTGTGTCCATATTTAAGTATGTATGATGTCAAAGTAGCTGTAGCAAGGTATGTATCTATACCTATCCATACATTGTAATACCCAGGTATATGTATGTATGTAAGATGTACATGTAGCTATGTCTCATATGTGTATATACCTATCACTACTGGTACACTACCATATAGGTATATGGGTAACTAGCATGTAAGCATGTCGGGGCATATATGTAAGCATGTACGTATACAGGTATGCTATATGTCATATGCACACTGAAAATAAGGATCATGTCTCAATATTCCTAAGCAATACAATATCACATATGTATCGGAGTTGTGCGTATCATGGTAATTATTGACGGTGTGAGTGATATACAATCAGTGCTCGTGCAACATGAACCGTCAATAATAGTGTTGTTTCTCAATAATACTTTGTCTGAATACAATAGGTAAATGAGCTATGCAACTATGATATACATGCACAAACAAGTCCATATACTAAACCCTAAAGGTCATGTCATTTAATCAAGCCCAGACGCATAACGCCATGCGGGTGATACCCTTGTCGATGTTAAATCTACTCACCAACGATCCTGGCTAAATAAAGCCAACCACCTGCTTTCCCCTCTTCGCAGCGTCCGTAGTCCCCGCCTGCGATCCTGAACACATATAACAATAAAGGAAGTGCATATAAGCAATCGACCTAAAATATGTATAACTACGTTTGACCGACGCACCAACTTCAAACATACTCCCAAGTGTTCGTTTTAGTGGCTAATGCGCAGAGCGACATTACGGAATAAACTCAAGAGCAAAAGCTACACAAAGACACGAACGACATCGGCACGACCCTAGCTAGTAACACAACGCGACACAACTACCAAGTCTAAACCCTGATCGTATAGATCGCACATTCACAACACAAGATATAGCGTGGAATCAATATAATTAACGTCGAAACGTCAAAAGAAACACACGCCTAAAATATCCGTAAATCTAGTAAGCAGTATTTATCATTTTAGCACAAAACTACAAGTTTTATCAAAACTATAATTTACAAACATCTTCAAATAGCAAGGTTAAACCATTTAAACCCTTAGTAAAATTTTAGATTTCTCTAATTAGGATTAGCAAAGGTTTAGTTTGTTATTTAGCTTAATTATCCGATTAGGAAATATATCATTTAACAAATAGCACTTTGATTAAGTTTTCATTTGTCTTAGCTTAACACTTAACCATTCCACTAATCAAAACCCTAATTTGATTATAAAAATGATATCTTCAATTTCTAAAAATTAATTTAAAAGCTTAAATTAAACATCTAATTAAGCCACTTAAATGTATTAAGCAATAAAAAGAGATTAGGGTTAAGGTTTTATACCTTCCAAGAACACCACTTGAAACAAGAACAATCAACACTTTTGCCTCCAAAATCCTCACTAGATTGAAGATCTAAGCAAGATTTGTGAAGAAGAATGATGGTTTTGGATTATATTTGAATTTGTATGAATTAATTTGGATTTTTCATGATTTATTTGAAGTAAAAAGAGAAGAAATGAGTGAAGAAAAATTATGGACATCAAGAAGAAGAAGTGGCTGGCCTTGAGAGGAAAGCTAGGTTTTTGTGGAGGTGTGTGGAATTTTCTAGATGATAAATGCAATAATTGCATAATAAAACAAAAAAAAAAAAGCATTAGTCCCCATTTTCCTTTCTTGAAAATTCAATTAATTACAAAAAATATCAAGAAATTTGGAGAGAAGCTTCTAAACATAATTCTAGTGATTATATTAGCTAAGAAACCCATTAGTAGTAATTAACCCACATGAGCATTTAATTACCACAAATAAAGTGCACAAATAAAGCATTAAAATAATATTTTATTAGGGAAAAATTATATGTGAACCAAAACTTTCCATAGACCCCCAAAGCTTGCGCACTAACTTTATTTTAGCTAAACTAGGTGCCGGCAAGTTTCTACGAAAGTTTGATCACAATTAGGTTAAAATGGAAAACACCGACAATTTTACCCTAAAAACGGAAAATTCGCTAAATGATTTCTAAAACGTTACAATCTTCCACCCTTAAAGAAATTCGGTCCCCGAATTTAAAATTCTCAGCAAACGTACCTTCAAAGAGATGAGTACAAAACTCCCAAATATCGCTGGCAGCCTCCCAGGTGATCACCTCACCATACGGCTACGCGAAAGAACCCTCACAGATGGCAAGACCCTTGACCGAAGTTCCTCCACCTGCCGATCCACTATAACTGTCATGACCCGCAGGGTACGGAACGTGACTGACACTTAAGTTTACGAAACGTCTCAAGACGTCCGTAAAATAAGTAAGCCAAAGCCCAGAAACCAAAACCAAAAAGAAAAAGAGTGAAGAGAACCCAATCAATTGAAAACGAGTTTATCAAATAAGTCATATAAAACCTTTTTTTAAAACAATATCAATTTTTCCGAAAATTTCGGCAGAGTCTCCTTTGTAAATACTGGTCCCCAAAATGCGTACAACAAGAATATATATGAATCCGACAAATAATGCATCCCCAAGCGGGAGCTAGCTCTTCGCCACAAGGCGGTCACAAATCCCACGCAATATAAAGCAACAACATGCGAAATAATCATAAGGAAGCATGAGAAAAACAGCATGTCGACTCAAGTGAGCTCGACCCCAAAATACAGCATAAAAAGTCCATAAATCTCAGAGTCTCATCTCTAGGTCAATATACAACAATACTGGTAGATACAGTAGATGGAGTACTCTAGATACAAAGAATATACAAGGTGGTGCAAAAATAATAGTATAACCCACCTAAGAGCAAAATCTCGAGTCCAGGCAAAAGAAGCAAGTGCGCCCGCCGCTACTGTACTGACGGAGCGGACCTGAAAAAGGCTGTGGCACAACGGGGGTGAGTTGCCTATTCGTGAGTAATAAATAACATCTACACAGGCTATCGCAAGTATGCAGACAAGCATCCTAGCATCTATAATACAGATATGGCAGTATATAATAGCAGGTATATATACAACATAAATATACTCGTGATCCGCATATGTAAGTATAAGAAATCATCTTTTTCCTTTTAAGAATCTCTTTTGAAATACCAGCATAATACCAATAGAATCAACAAGAACCTGTGTCCAGCAACGACACCTCAAAACTATCACAAATCTCATATATCCATGTCATAGTATCTCTGGCCTCAGCCATCCGGCTGACCCAGCTCAATATCAAAATCTCATCATCTCGCGGCCACGGTCGGTATCCTCTGGATATCCGCCGTGCCAAACAGTCACCGGTAGGTAATCCGTCCCCTGCCAGGCTCAACGTCAACACCACATTCATCTTGCCCCGGGGTACCATAACGGGCCCACCATGTACCCGAGACGGTTCATCCAACTCCTCGAAACGGGTCTCGAAAACCACAGCAAACTCATGGTAGACGACACTTACATCACTAGAAAACCGCAATTTACATATTTTAAAAATATAATAAGTTTAGAAATTTTGCGGCTTTCCCCCGAAATCCAGAAATATCATAAAATCTCAAGAAATCCTCATAAGTGCATATGTCAATGATAATGAATGCATATGGTATCAATAATCAAGTTGCGATGTGTGATTAATAGACTACGCATGAACAAATAATATGATGAGGTACATGCACATGAATAGCAATCCTACGATTTCATTTTAAGGAATTAAAGGCAATAGCACAAGTTTAAGTATCAATTATAGTAAAAGGTTTCAATTTATAGGTTATCTAGTATGGTGGCATGGCAATTATCAGGGAGTGGGTGTAAGCATGAATAGTGCTCGTGCTGCATATAAAAATCCTGGCAATGGTGCAGGTGTCCTATAGAATGGGTGCGTATATGTATGTCGATATAAGGCATGAATGTAGCAAATAATCATACAAGTATTACACCCCTAATTACTAACATTACTAAGAATCTTTTTAAGCTACTAAAACTATCGGGCGACTTGCTCCATCCAACGATAGTTCCCCGTAGATGTTAAATCTACTCACCTGAATCCCTAGCTAGTCACGTCCAATCACCGTTTTCCCCTTTCGTGCCGCGTCTGACGTCTCCGCGACCGAACCTGGAATTTACATCAATACCAAACATAAGGTTACAAATCAAGAACGACGCAAAACCCAAACGAAAATACTAACGTTCACAAGCTAGGTACAACGTGCACGAGGTGCGCGGAACACACGCGAAAATCGCAAAAACTAACTAAAATCGCCGATTTGGTCACCCGGCAAAGCTAAAACCCGATCACTCAAAAATCCGCACTCACACATCCTAATTATCATAGGATATGCCAAAAATGTCATCAAGACATCGCAAATACATCGCCACAAAAATTTAATAAAAACTAGTAAGCACAAAAGACTTCCAAATTCGTGCAAACTTCGCGGATTTGCGATAAAGTGCACACAACTTCGCGCAAACACCCAAGTTAAACATAGATAGCCACTACACAAATTTCCAACACACTAGAAATGCTTAAAAACCTAATTTCCATAAACAAAACCTTTCTTGATTTTCATAATTAGCAATTTCAATCCAAAACTAAACATGACAATACCACATTAATACTAATTTGAAGCCCACACAAATAAAGTAACCTCATTAACTTAGATTAGCAAACAACTAGATAGCAAAATATATTTAATTAACTAAATAATGGTTTCTAAAACCCTAGTTTAATTTCAACCATGAACTTTTAAAAATCTAGAATGAAACTAACACTAAATTAACACTAAAACAATTTAATTTAAGAAACTTAACCAAAAGAATTTAATTAGGAAGAATTTATACCTCAACTAGAGATCTAACAAGAACAATATGCCTCCAATGATGGCTTCATAGCACCAAGATCCATGCAAGAAAGGTTAAGAAGAATGGATGACGGATTTGGTTTGAATTTTGAATAAATTGTGGATTTTTGGAGCAAATTTTGGATGAACTTTGATGGAAGAAGAGTGCAGATTTGGGGCTGTTTTTTTCTGCAGGAATTCAGCAGTGAGGGAGTGGGGAGAAGTGTGGGGAAGTGGGGAAAAAAAGTCCAAGTCAACCCTCTCATATTACCATAATACCCTTACCCTTTAAATATATATATATATATATATATATATATATATATATATAACCATTTTTAACCCATTTCTCACATGATTTAAGGTCAAAAGGAGGGAAAGAAAATTCTTGGGCTGATACAACAGTGTGGGGCCGGCCAAGGGGAGTGAGGGTGAGTGTGAGAGACTTTACAAAAAAATTCTAAGCAAAAAGACCCCCCCCCCCCCCCCCCACAAGTCCAAAATTGCAAGTTTTAGCTTAAATTCAATAAATTTTGTTTTCTATAATAAAAATTAGTTAAAACTCAAAATAAAATACTAAAAATTTATATTACAACTAGATTTTAATTAACATAATTTTAAACATTAAAATTAGCCCAGAAAAATTTTATTTATCGCTAATTTAATGTATTTTCTTACCGGCTTAAAATAATATTAAAAATTGAAAAATTAGGGAAAATTTTTAAACGACCAGAATTTCATAAGTAACTCATTTGCTATTAAAAACTAACAATTACCTATCCAAATTTGGTATAATTAGTCCTAATCTGCAAAATATCAAAAAAGGACGGTTTTCGGAAAAATACCGAATTTTCACCGATTTTCAGGAAAACACCAAAACGACTTTTCAAGGCGTTACAATCTTCCCCCCTTAAAGAAATTCGGTCCCCGAATTTAAAAATATAACTACGCGTACCTTCAAAGAGATGGGGATATTTCTTCCTCATCTCGCCCTCAGTCTCCCAGGTAACCTCCTCGTTGCTCGGGCTACGCCAAAGGACCTTGACAGTCGGTATAACCTTCGATCTCAACTTCTTCACCTGCCGATCCAGGATGGCCACCGGCTGCTCTGCAAAGGAAAGGTCGCGCTCCAGCTGGGCTGTCGGGTGCTGAATCGCATGCGAAGGGTCGTGAAGGTACTTGCGGAGCATCGAAACATGGAAGACGGGATGAACATCGGGAAAGCTGGGTGGAAGGGCCAAACGATATGCAACAGCGCCGACACGCTCGAGGATCTCGAAGGGACCTACGAATCTAGGGCTAAGCTTCCCCTTTCGCCCAAAATGCATCACGCCCTTCATCGGAGATAAAAGGTTCCTAGGCACTCTAGTAAGGTCTCACAAGGCATCGGACATGCCAATTTAAAATTTTTGGTGCCGAGAAACCCTAGACTACGAATCTTTAGACTAGATGTTTAGGCGAAACGGAAAACTAGTTAACTATTTAACTATAGGTTAGATGCTACAACCTTTGTAGATCCGGATTTCCACCTCCTTAGCTCCACGTGATCATGCCCTCGCTGTCCATCACGAACCCTCGACTCATTCGTCGGCTTCATCGGAATAATGTGCGGAATAGGTCGTCGGCTTTGTGTCAAAGACGATCTACGTCGAGGTTGCACTAGTTCAAGCTCCGACTTCACAAACTTGTGAAACTTGTGAAGAAAACACCCAAAAACACTTGGCAAGAGGTAGAGGATGAAGAAATAGGAGATGGGTTCACTTTAGATTTGGATTTCTCACTCTAGATCACAAGTTGCCATTAATGACATCAAGGTTTCTCACTTTGAGAAGAAGAAGAAGATGATATAAATCTTATGATAAGTTATTTCTAAAAAGAATAATAAAGGAATTCTTATCATCTTCTAACCATGGTCAAGTGTAGAGAATTGACCATGGTTAGTGGGAGTGGTTAGGTTTAAGCAAGGAGACAAAATGGCATCATTACTAAAAGCTTCATGAAGCTTCACCACACTTCATGATAAAATGAAACCCTTTTGTTTCCATGAATCTATTTAATAAATAATAAATGGATTTAATAATAAGAGAATAAATCTTAAACCCTAACCACTCTCATAACCATGGTTGCATTCTTTACACAAAGCCAAAACTACATGCATCATCAAACATGATACATATATTTGCACAAAAGTATATCACATATACAATGTGCAATCCAAGTGAGAAAAATACGTTTAAAGTGAACCAATACTAGTTAATGCAAAGTAATATATCAAATATATAATCATACATTAAATCATTAAATCAACATTTGATTCAATGATCCGGTCATGTCGCACATAACCGACTAGTATTCAATGTATCGATTTATCGAATCGATCTTCGATTCGATAACTAGGTTATATCGCATACAACCATACGAAACATTAATCGCGAGAATTAAATACGGTATCACATACATGCATTATTCTCGGTCCCGCACATATCTCATATGTGCTCCAATTTCGTTTCGCTTGAACCAGGAAACCTCTGTGTAGGACTCTAAAGACTCGTCAATACGCCGGTAGCTGATGATGATCATATCAAGCATCCACAAGCCGCAAGCAGTCTGCTAAACGTAACGGCCACCCGGGTATTGAGCGATCAGAAAATCGACGAGCTAGCCTGCTCACACTCCTGCGAATCCGACCAGTAACACTTACCGTACAGTCCGGTCTGTTCGTCTGATACGTCGCATATCAAGTCTAGGGGTGGTATACGTCAGACCCCAATAACCGATAAGTCATGCCGATGTGAGGCTCATAACGGGTAGAGAAACTACTGGTAACACTTACCAGCAAATCTCTGATCAGCCCTGGCCAGGGACTTCCCTGCTACGGCCAATCGAGCACTGCGCAACATCAACCCCCAATACCGGGAGAGACGAAACCCCTCCTATCGCTCATTGCCTCCATGTGACTCGGGACTGTGCCCAAAGACCACCGTTTTGCACGCCCTTATGGACGTGGTAAGGTGGAGATCAAAGCACAGTGGGAATCACACAAGACTCTATGACGATCTCGGGTCTACAGACTAACCTGTACAAGTGTCACCTGAGAACTGCCATCTGACGTGAGGTATAATACCATCTGGGAGTTCTCGGCGAGTCCGTCCAGTGTACCCAGTCTCCACTGAGCAACCATACACCAACTCTGATGTCAAACACCAATGGATATGGGATCATCCATCGCCCATCACATGGGTCGAGAAGCGTATACGCTAGTCTACTCTGGTATATCGATGCCCCGTCTCCATACACCCACGACTAGGGACCTTGAAGGATGTACTTATGGACTACCATGTCCCCACTAGTATGATCTGTATCATAGTCCAGGTAGTCAAGTACACATCCTAAGGGCTTTACCAACATGTAACTTTAAGACAGTATAAAGAGACAAGTGTACATGTTAAGATAAAGAGTAACCAGATAGCATACTATCATATCGAGCAAGAAAGTCATCTCTATATATGTCCAAGCATCCAATATAATATACATCATCTGTACAATACTGGCCTCTAGGGCATACATACAACTAACAATCTCCCACTTGCACTAGGGCCAGCTGCTGTAGTATCGCATACCGAGCATCCCGAAGAGTCTCTCAAACTGTATCTGGGGAATGGCCTTCGTGAGTGGATCCGCCGTGTTGTTCTTCGTGTCAACTCTCCTGACCTCGATCTCCCGGCGATCAACTATCTCCCGGATCAGGTGATACCGCCTCAGAATATGCCTGGATCGCTGATGGGACCTGGGTTCCTTGGCCAATGCCACCGCTCCATTGTTATCGCAATACAAAGGTATTGGATGCTCAATGGATGGAACCACTCCAAGTTCAGTAATGAACTTCTAGAACCAAACAGCCTCTTTGGCAGCATCGTTGGCAGCGATGTATTCAGCCTCCATCGTCGAGTCTGCCACGGTTTCCTGCTTGGAACTCTTCCAGCTAACCGCCCCTCCGTAAAGGGTAAAGACAAAACCCGACTGCGACTTAGAGTCGTCCTTATCACTCTGGAAGCTCGAATCGGTAAAGGACTCCACTTGGAGTTCTCCATTACCATACACCAAGAACATATCTCTAGTCCTTCGCAAGTACTTGAGAATGCTCTTTACAGCTGTCCAGTGACTCTCTCCAGGATCAGCTTGATACCTGCTCACTATACTTAGTGAGTATGCAACATCGGGTCTGGTACATAGCATCGCATACATGATAGAGCCTACTGCCGAAGCATAGGGTATCCCTTGCATGCGAGCTCTCTCCAAATCAGTCTTGGGAGACATCTCTTTGGAGAGAGTGACTCCAGAGATCGTGGGTAAGTTCCCACGTTTGGACTCTTCCATACTAAACCTCTTTAGTATGGTGTCAATGTACCTGGATTGGGACAATCCCAAAATCCGTTTGGATCTATCTCTATAGATCCTTATTCCCAATATGCAAGAGGCATCACCAAGATCTTTTATTGAGAATCTTTGTGATAAGAAGAGCTTGACCGATTGCAGCATAGGAATATCATTTCCAATCAAGAGTATGTCGTCCACGTACAATACGAGGAAGACAACCTTACTCTCTGCCACCTTCTTGTAGATACAAGGTTCATCTGGATTTTTGACGAAATCAAACTCTTTGATAACGACGTCAAAGCAGATGTTCCAACTCCGCGATGCTTGCTTTAATCCATAAATGGATTTAAGCAGCTTGCACACCTTCCCGCTGCTCCCACTGTCTATGAAGCCCTCTGGCTGAGTCATGTACACGCACTCTTCTAAATCACCGTTTAGAAAGGCGGTCTTAACATCCATTTGCCAGATTTCGTAATCATGATATGCAGCGATGGCAAGCATGATCCGGATGGATTTAAGCATAGCCACTGGAGAAAAGGTCTCGTCATAGTCCACACCTGGTCTTTGACGAAAACCCTTTGCTACAAGTCTAGCTTTGAAAGTCTCCACTTTCCCATCTACACCAAGTTTCTTCTTGAAGATCCACTTGCTCCCAATGGGTTTTACCCCTTCAGGAGCAACTTCCAAAGTCCATACTTTGTTGGTGTACATGGAATCCATCTCAGACCGCATAGCATCCAGCCATTTCACTGAGTCTCCACTCGTGATGGCCTGCTCGAAGCTAGTTGGGTCATCATCCTCCATGATGCAATCCTCGCTTCCACCATCTATGAGAAAACCGTAGTATCTCTCAGGTTGGCGAGGAACCCTACTAGATCGGCGGAGAGGCAGAGGTTCGTCGGGAGCTACTGAATCCTCTGGTTCCACTAAATCTTCAGTTTGAGTTTGTGTAGCCGGAATTTCTTCCAGTTCTACCTCACCGCCACTAATTTCTTTTGCAAGAAATTCCTTTTCCAAAAAGGTGGCATGTCGAGAAACAAACACTTTTTGTTCCTCTGTATGGTAGAAAAGATATCCATGTGAATGTTTGGGATATCCCACAAACTTACATAGAACTGACCGTGCCTCGAGTTTGTCCGGATTTTGCCTTTTGACATAGGCCGGGCAACCCCATATCTTAACTCGTTTAAGACATGGTCTCTTCCCACTCCATATCTCATATGGTGTGGTAGGTACAGATTTAGATGGAACTTGATTCAATAGGTATGCTGCTGTCTCCAGCGCATAACCCCAGAAGGAAATAGGTAACTCAGCTGTGCTCATCATAGAGCGCACCATATCTAATAGGGTGCGGTTCCTCCGTTCTGATACACCGTTGTGCTGTGGTGTAAATGGAGGAGTCAGCTGAGAGAGAATCCCATTCTCTTTTAGGAAGTCCAGGAATTCATTGCTCAAGTATTCCCCTCCTCGATCAGATCGTAGGATTTTAATACTTTTTCCGGTTTGGTTCTCAACTTCTTGTTTATATTCCCTAAATTTCTCAAAAGCTTCTGATTTGTGTTTCATCAGGAACACATACCCGAACCTAGAGAGATCGTCAGTGAATGTAATGAAGTACGAAGAACCATCCCTGGCATGTGTAGACATGGGACCGCATACATAACTATGTATCAGTCCCAAGAGTTCGGTAACTCTTTCTCCGTGTCCCGTAAACGGAGTTTTGGTCATCTTGCCTTTGAGACATGACTGGCAAGTGTCATAAGATGAAAATTCAAACGGATTTAAATATCCATCTTTATACAACTTAGCTAGTCGTGTCACATTGATGTGACCCAGTCTACAATGCCACAAGAAGGATTCGTTCAGTTCTGAACTCTTCCTCTTGTGTGTGTTTGTTATGCTCAGAACTGTTGATTGATTTAGAACATAAATGCCATTGCATAACGTGCCTGATCCAACCAACTTTTGGTTACGGAAAATGTTCATAACATTGTCCTGTAATACAAAATTATATCCCTTTTTACTTAATAAAGAAACCGATATAATGTTGCATATCAGGTTCGGTATGTAATAGCATTCGTTCAGAACCAATGTATTACCAGTTGGTAATACAAGGTGATATTCCCCGACAGTCTTAGCTGCAACAATTGCACCATTTCCAACTCTAATGTCTTTATCACCTTCTCCAAGTTCTCTACCTTTCCTAAGTCCATGTAACTGATTACATATATGGGATCCTGACCCGGTATCTAATACCCAGGACGTAGAGCAAATAGAGAAACAATTCTTAGTAACGAACACACCCGAAGAAAATGCATCAACATGTACTTTCTTCAATCGGGTGGCATGGGAATCCTGGTATTCCCCTATATCATGTTCATTCCTATAACTCTTATAAGAAAGAACGGAACCAACGTTCCCCAGCACAGTATAACATGCGGGTTCGGTCAATACATCCATATTATTATCTTGATTAAGGCATGAACTGGTCGCTACCTGGAGAGAGAGAGAAGAAAACACTTTAGCGTATGCTCATGCAAGATCAGATTGGTTATTATCTTATCTAATCAGGATGGCTCCCACTGCTTTTTATCAAATCTTCCTCCAAACCCTAAAAGGAAAGACTAGCCGGGATTAATTACATACTACAAGTTCGCTAATCTTTCAGCCAGGCCAGTGTCGGTACTTTGAGGGAGGTCCCCCGTGCTTTCGCACGAACCTAATTAATGTAAACCTCGTTTTCCCAGAGGCGTAACCCCGTTGACACCTTTCTAGACACCTACTTGATCTGCTAATTGCAATGTGTAAAACTCTCCCAGGAGTATCTCTTACTCGCAGTGGGTATCGGGATCCAACTATCTCATAGAAGGTATGCAATCTCATTGCAAATTTCAACACTTGAAATTCCCGATAATATTTTGCCCCTAGTGTCCTATGACCTTGACAAAGGCCAACAAATCACAGGATGCTAGTCAAGTTCAACCCGTCATTTCTTGATTGAATCAAAACCACCTGCACGACCCTTGACAAAGGCCAACAAGGTCGTACGACTACCCTGAAACAATCTGCATCACATGCAGAAACAAATAAGCACTATTCAGCTACCGCACACTACGCCTTGACAAAGGCCAACAAACGCAACACGAATACTAAACAGTCTATATCTGAAATGACGGAGGGCTACGTCAGGTTTTTCTGAAAACCTATTGCGTAATGAACTCGATATCGTTGTAGAATCAAATGAAGTTTTGAAATGGAGTGATTTTGAGGCTTTTCTAGTTTTGCTAAAGGAATCACTCCTGGTGAAGGGATCTCGGTCCTTTCCTCATCGAATAAGGTGCGAGATATATCATATATATCGCTGTGCAAAGCAAAAACCCTAAAAGCAGTCAAAAGCAAACCGAGTGTGTAGCATCTGCCAGTTTATTGCTAAAGGAGTCACTCCCGGTGAAGGGATCTCGGTCCTTTCCTCATCGAATAAGGTGCAGGGTATATCATATATACCGCTATGCAAAGCAAGAACTGTAGCGACCTGTTTTATTTAAAATCTGATTCTACAACATCTTAGGTTTCTTATCTTTCATTAATCACATTAATGAAGTCCCATCATTTAAATACCTAAACATCACAGATAGATATGACGTACACTTATGCCATCCGCATTCGCCTCGATGTCCCCTCGTGCACCGTTAGGTTAGGTAACTAACGACAGAGCAGGGCAGGGCTAGCGCGGGTGTAAAACATAAGTAACGTCTATATAATATATCATATATATCATATACTAAATCCATCACAGAATCGCATCACAGATATCGCAGCAGAATAATCATATGAAATATTGGATATACTAGGACGTCCGTGTTTTCAATACGAGCCAGTATAAAACACGGATTCCACGGTCGTAACGAATAGCCAATCCCACACCCCTAGACCCCTACGAGAGCGGCAAGCAACCCTGCCAATTCTAGGGTTAGGAGACCCGGACTCGACTCCTCGAGTTGGTCTCCCACTGGACCCCAGAACCCGGTTACTTGTGCTCCCCTCCTTGGGTCTATCCTAATGCGGAAAAGTAAATAATATACAAAAGGTGACATCTTCCGCTACCTGGAAGTGCCCCAAATAAAAGAATATTACATACAAGTTTTTACATGAATGAAAATGAAAAACACTCATCTCACTTAAAAACCCCCGGCTATTCGAATACGACGATCCAATATAACATATCCAGCAACACATAACATCACATGTCATCAACGTAAGTAAGTATGCATACCCCAATTGTCTTTGACGTATAGCAACGAAACCGGCGATATGTACATACTACACTTACGGTCACAGAAAAGAAAGTGTAAAACTACAACAGTTGGAATCCGCAACTCCTTTAGACATCGCATGCCTAACAGATATAAATCCCGCATTTTAGTCTCATTATCGAAAACTCTTTTCAATATCAGATGGGACTAAACTGCTAAATTTATAACATTCATCCAGTTATCTCATAACTGTTTGTGAATTCCAATTATTGTATCACATTCCAGATAAACAGATAATGTTAAACTTTCCGATCGAACAATCGAATACCCAAGTTTTCCCGATACAGTCCAACACATGAAATAAGTCTAGCAACATTCAGTTCGTGCCTCAGTACCAACGGTCCAGCCGTAGAAGGGTCAAGCCAACGCCTCACATGTGGCACGCCGTACTGCCCCAAACCCGAAGGTTCAAAGGGCAGTTCAAGACGGTCACATAATCGAGTTAAGGTTTGTTGTCTTCTAGAGGGTCCATCGCGTTACTTGCACTACTTAGAACGTCGTTAAACTACGGAAAAATCCAACACTTGGAAATTTCCCGACAGGGGAAAAATTGGGTATTTATATCCGGTCGAACTTTTTAACATATTCTGGAAATTATCCGGAAATACACAAAGACGAAATTTGATAACCCGAATGAATAACTGAATCCCCAAAGCAACCCCAAAATACTCTTCTGTAGAGTCACAATAAAAATACCCAGAAAACATAATCTATGAATTCATGAATTACTGTGGAAAAATAACTAGACAATGGGACAGTACGGCCGCGGAACCGCCGCGCATGCATAGCTCGTGCCGCGGTTCCGCGGTGTAAAAGTTGAATCAGGCCCTCGAATTTCACAGTATTTCATAAAAGACCCTGCATGATTTTCTGGACATTTTTAATTGACAAAAATCCAAAATTTCAGAAATTTTCCAGAGAGCACCTTGGAATTATAGTTTCGGGTTCGTTCGGACTTCAAACTCCGTCGGGACTTCGCCTAAGGCTCTAGCTAGGCTCCGATACCAGTGAATGGTTCCTAGGCACTCTAGTAAGGTCTCACAAGGCATCGGACATGCCAATTTAAAATTTTTGGTGCCGAGAAACCCTAGACTAATGATCTTTAGACTAGATGTTTAGGCGAAACGGAAAACTAGTTAACTATTTAACTATAGGTTAGATGCTACAACCTTTGTAGATCCGGATTTCCACCTCCTTAGCTCCACGTGATCATGCCCTCGCTGTCCATCACGAACCCTCGACTCATTCGTCGGCTTCATCGGAATAATGTGCGGAATAGGTCGTCGGCTTTGTGTCAAAGACGATCTACGTCGAGGTAGCACTAGTTCAAGCTCCGACTTCACAAACTTGTGAAACTTGTGAAGAAAACACCCAAAACCACTAGGCAAGAGGTAGAGGATGAAGAAATAGGAGATGGGTTCACTTTAGATTTGGATTTCTCACTCTAGATCACAAGTTTCCATTAATGGCATCAAGGTTTCTCACTTTGAGAAGAAGAAGAAGATGATAGAAATCTTATGATAAGTTATTTCTAAAAAGAATAATAAAGGAATTCTTATCATCTTCTAACCATGGTCAAGTGTAGAGAATTGACCATGGTTAGTGGGAGTGGTTAGGTTTAAGCAAGGAGACAAAATGGCATCATTACTAAAAGCTTCATGAAGCTTCACCACACTTCATGATAAAATGAAACCCTTTTGTTTCCATAAATCTATTTAATAAATAATAAATGGATTTAATAATAAGAGAATAAATCTTAAACCCTAACCACTCTCATAACCATGGTTGCATTCTTTACACAAAGCCAAAACTACATGCATCATCAAACATGATACATATATTTGCACAAAAGTATATCACATATACAATGTGCAATCCAAGTGAGAAAAATCCGTTTAAAGTGAACCAATACTAGTTAATGCAAAGTAATATATCAAATATATAATCATACATTAAATCATTAAATCAACATTTGATTCAATGATCCGGTCATGTCGCACATAACCGACTAGTATTCAATGTATCGATTTATCGGATCGATCTTCGATTCGATAACTAGGTTATATCGCATACAACCATACGAAACATTAATCGCGAGAATTAAATACGGTATCACATACACGCATTATTCTCGGTCCCGCACATATCTCATATGCGCTCCTATTTCGTTTCGATTGAACCAGGAAACCTCTGTGTAGGACTCTAAAGACTCGTCAATACGCCGGTAGCAGATGATGATCATATCATGCATCCACAAGCCGCAAGCGGTCTGCTAAACGTAACGGCCACCCGGGTATTGAGCGATCAGAAGATCGACGAGCTAGCCCGCTCACACTCCTGCGAATCCGACCAGTAACACTTACCGTACAGTCCGGTCTGTTCGTCTGATACGTCGCATATCAAGTCTAGGGGTGGTATACGCCAGACCCCAATAACCGATAAGTCGTGCCGATGTGAGGCTCATAACGGGTCGAGAAACTACTGGTAACACTTACCAGCAAATCTCTGATCAGCCCTGGCCAGGGACTTCCCTGCTACGGCCAATCGAGCACTGCGCAACATCAACCCCCAATACCGGGAGAGACGAAACTCCTCCTATCGCTCATTGCCTCTATGTGACTCGGGACTGTGCCCAAAGACCACCGTTTTGCACGCCCTTATGGACGTGGTAAGGTGGAGATCAAAGCACAGTAGGAATCACACAAGACTCTATGACGATCTCGGGTCTACAGACTAACCTGTACAAGTGTCACCTGAGAACTGCCATCTGACGTGAGGTATAATACCATCTGGGAGTTCTCGGCGAGTCCGTCCAGTGTACCCAGTCTCCACTGAGCACCCGTACACCATCTCTGATGTCAAACACCAATGGATATGGGATCATCCATCGCCCATCACATGGGTCGAGAAGCGTATACGCTAGTCTACTCTGGTATATCGATGCCCCGTCTCGATACACCCACGACTAGGGACCTTGAAGGATGTACTTATGGACTACCATGTCCCCACTAGTATGATCTGTATCATAGTCCAGGTAGTCAAGTACACATCCTAAGGGCTTTACCAACATGTAACTTTAAGACAGTATAAAGAAACAAGAGTACATGTTAAGATAAAGAGTAACCAGATAGCATACTATCATATCGAGCAAGAAAGTCATCTCTATATATGTCCAAGCATCCAATATAATATACATCATCTGTACAATACTGGCCTCTAGGGCATACATACAACTAACAGGAGAGACTCTCAGAAAAACATGGTCGCCAACTGCGAACTCTAATCTGCGACGGCGCCTGTCCGCATACGATTTCTGCCAGCTCTGAGCCTCTCTCATCCGGTCTTGAATCAACTGTATCTTCGCTGTCGTCTCCTCAACAAGCTGCGGCCCCAAAATACTGCTCTCGCTGAGTTCTGTCCAACAGAAGGGCGATCTGCATCTCCTCCCATACAATGCCTCGAAAGGTGCCATCTGAATAGTATCCTGGAAGCTGTTGTTGTAGGAGAACTCCACTAGAGGTAAATGACGATCCCAGCTACCGCCGAAGTCTAAAACGCACGCTCTGAGCAAGTCCTCGAGAGTCTGAATGGTCCGCTCTGACTGTCCGTCGGTCTGCGGATGAAACGCTGTGCTGAAGCTCAAACGAGTGCCCAAAGCCTCCTGAAGTCTCTGCCAAAGTCGGCTCGTGAACTGGGTGCCTCGATCTGACACGTTACAAGTCGGTACGCCATGCAACCGCACGATCTCGTCGATGTAAAGCTGGGCATACTGAGCGAAGCTGAAAGTCGTCTTCACTGGCAGGAAGTAAGCCGCTTTCGTCAATCGATCTACGATCACCCAGATGGAGTCGTACCCTCGACTGGTCCTGGGTAGACCCACAACGAAATCCATCGAAATCTTCTCCCATTTCCACTCCGGAATGGGTAACGGCTGTAGCTCTCCTGCGGGCCTCTGGTGCTCGGCCTTAACTTGCTGGCAAGTCAGGCATCTCGATACAAACACCGCAATGTCCCTCTTCATCCCTTCCCACCAGTAGGTCTCTCTCATATCATGGTACATCTTGGTGGAACCGGGGTGGACACTATACACTGATCGGTGTGCCTCCTTAAGAATGTCGGGCCGCAATCCATCAGCATCTGGTACGCACAGTCTAGATCCATATCGTAAAATCCCCTGATCATCAATCACGAACTCGGAAAATCTGCCCTGACCCATCTGTGCCATGATCTCTGAGCAATGGTCGTCTCTGCGCTGTGCCGCATATATACGGTCAAGCAACTGTGGGCGTGCACGAACATGCGCGAGCTGTCCCCCTGTCTGAGTGAACTCGAACTCAACTCGGCTGTCGTATAACATCTGCCAATCTACTGACGACTGCCTCTGCACTGCACGCAAAAAGGATAGACTACCCCCGGGCCTCCTAATCAACGCATCTGCCACCACATTCGCCTTGCCTGGGTGATATAAGATCTCGCAGTCGTAGTCTTTCACCAACTCCATCCAACGACGCTGTCTGAGGTTCAGGTCTCGCTGCTGAAATATGTATTTTAAGCTCTTGTGGTCTGTGAATATTTGGCACGACTCGCCGTAGGTAATGTCGCCAAATCTTCAATGTAAAGACCACTGCAGCCATCTCCAAATCATGAGTGGGGTAGTTCTGTTCATGCTTCTTCAACTGCCACGAAGCATACGCGATCACCCTGTCATGCTGCATCAATACGCATCCTAATCCCACTCGCGAAGCATCACAGTAGACCACAAATCCGCCTGATCCCGAAGGCAAAGATAACACTGGCGCCGTAGTCAAACGAGTCCATAGCTGCTGAAAACTGTGCTCGCTCTCCTTCGTCCAAACGAATGGAACTCCCTTCTGGGTCAAACCGGTCAAAGTGCAGCTATACGGGAGAAGTCCTGAACAAAACGCCTGTAGTAGCCCGCCAGGCCTAGAAAACTATGGATCTCAGTAACCGATGTAGGTCGGGGCCACTGCTGAACAGCCTCAATCTTCTTCGGGTCCACATAAATGTCGTCTCTCGTAACCACGTGACCCAAGAATCCGACGCTGTCCAGCCAGAATGCACACTTGGAGAACTTTGCGAACAACTGGTGCTCCCTCAGAGTCTGTAACGTAATCTGCAAGTGCTGCTCGTCCTCCTCTCTGCTCCGAGAGTACACCAAGATATCGTCGATAAGCACGATGATGAACAAGTCAAGATACGGCCTGAATGTACGGTTCATCAAATCCATGAATGCTGCTGGGGCGTTGGTGAGTCCGAACGACATCACCAAAAACTCGTAGTGGCCGTAGCGCGTGCGGAAAGCTGTCCTCGGTATATCCTCCTGTCGAACTCGCAACTGATGGTATCCTGATCGCAAGTCGATCCTCGAAAAATACCCTGCACTCTGAAGCTGGTCGAACAAATCATCAATGCGTGGCAACGGATATCTGTTCTGAACGGTAACTTTGTTCAGCTGGCGGTAGTCGATACATAAGCGCAAACTTCCATCCTTCTTCTTGACAAACAAGACCGGAGCACCCCACGGAAAAACACTAGGTCGAATAAGCCCCTTCTCTAACAAATCCTGCAACTGATCCTTCAGCTCCCGAAGCTCTGCCGGGGCCATCCGATAAGGCGGTATAGAAATAGGCCCCGAGCCAGGAATCAAATCAATGCAGAACTCAACGTCGTGCTCAGATGGTAGCCCAGGTAGCTCATCAGGGGAAATATCAGGGAACTCACAAACAACCGGGACCCGGTCCAACGGAACCTCTGCAGCTCGAGTATCACAAATATACGCTAAAAATCCCTGACATCCCTTCCGCAAGAGCTGACCAGCGCGAAGAGACGAAATCAAGCTGGGAAGGGTGACGCTGCGGTCTCCCTGAATAACAAGGACTGGCTCTCCCGGAAAGCTAAATCTGACTGCCTTCTCACGGCAGTCCACCGAAGCATAACAAGTGGCTAGCCAATCCATGCCCAAAAGCACATCAAAGTCCAACATATCGAGGAGAATCAAATCAACCGATGAATCCCTCTCCCCGATACGAACGGAACACAAACGAAATACAAAACGAGCGACAAACGACTCGCCTACCGGAGTAACAACAACAAGCGGATGATCTAACGACGACGACTCACGGCCCAACACCGGTGCAAAGTGTGTAGAGTCGTACGAATGTGTGGAACCTGGGTCAAATAATACCCGTGCGTCGAAAGAACAAACTAGCAAGGTACCTGTCACAACGGCATTGGATGCCTGCGCATCCTGCGGTGTCAAAGCAAACACTCGGTCCTGTCCTCCACCGATAGCGGGCTGACCTCGACCTCGGCCTCTGCCTCCTCGTCCTCTCTGAACAGGACCGCCGCATCCACGGCCTCGGGGTGCACCTAACTGGCGTGGAGCATAGCCGGTGGTAGGAAGTAGGGCTCCCTGAGGAGGGGGTGGTGATGGTGGTAGGGTCACATGCGGAACTGTCGCTGCTCCCTGTCGTCTCGCTGGACAGTCTCTGACAAGATGGTGCGGACTCCCGCACCCAAAACACCCTGGCGACGGCTGCTGCCCCTAGGGATAAGAACCATATAACTGTCCCCGTCCAAATCCTCTGCCAAGCCTATCTCTCGGAAAGAATCTGGCGCGCTGCCTCTGAGACGGTACATCGGTGCGAATCCTCTTCGGCCCAGAAACAGCCGAAGTCTGTGATATGCGTGCCTCCATCCGTAATGACGTATCCATAGCAGCTGAATAAGTGTCGTAATGCTTGGCGCCAATGGCAAGATATAGCTGGGCATCAAATCACTGTACGAACCTCTTCACCATCTTCTCTTCGGTATCCACCAAATACGGAGCATATCGGGATAACTGTGTAAACTGGATGTCATACTCAGACACCGTCATCCCAGGTGTCTTGACTAAGGCCTCGAAGCTACGAGCTCTGGCGTCACGAACGCTCTCTGGGAGGAAACGAGCTAGAAAGACCGCTGTAAACTCGGCCCACGTCATAGGCGGTAGACCTGCAGCTCGACCTCTCAAGACTGACTCCCACCATGTCTGCGCGAGACCCTCTAGTCGGAAACTCGCAAGCTCTACCCATCGATCATCTGAACATCTCAGCGAACGACAGATCCTTGCTAAACTATCAAGGAACGTCTGTGGGTCCTCCGCTGCCTCGGTGCCGGTGAATACTGGAGGTCTCAGCCTCATGAAATCCTGTAGTGAAACCGGGATGGTCACGGCGGTAGTAGTAGGAGAAGGTATCATGGTCGTCTGTGATGCAGTAGGTGCGTCATCCGGCCTCGGTGTACGACTGGCTGCAACTAGGGATCCTACCATCTGACGTAGCTCCTGCATGCCCCCCATCATCTGTCGCAACTCCTCCATACCCGTCTCGAGCCTATCCATACGGCCTGGGGAAGGTGGATCGGTCTGTCCCTGAGGCGTAGGTATACCGCCCTGTTCAGTCCTCGCCTCGGACGAGCCAGCTTAAATCTCGTCTCGGGCGGCAGCCCTCTGTGCTCTCGTAGCCTTCGGCGGCATAGTGACTGGTACAGGAACAAGACAATAAGAATGGTGCAGTAGAATCATAGGATACACGGAATTGAAGAAGGAATTTTCAAGCAAGTATATCCTAAAGTCACTTAGGCAGAGTACCGTATCGCAAGTATGCCGCGGACATACACACGCTACGTTACCCTACTTAAGTCACTTACTCCATCTACCAAGGGTCATCCTACACTCAAAAAGGTAAAACCTATCGCTTTGATACCAACTTTGTCACGACCCGCAGGGTACGGAACGTGACTGACACTTAAGTTTACGAAACGTCTCAAGACGTCCGTAAAATAAGTAAGCCAAAGCCCAGAAACCAAAACCAAAAAGAAAAAGAGTGAAGAGAACCCAATCAATTGAAAACGAGTTTATCAAATAAGTCATATAAAACCTTTTTTTAAAACAATATCAATTTTTCCGAAAATTTCGGCAGAGTCTCCTTTTTAAATACTGGCCCCCAAAATGGGTACAACAAGAATATATATGAATCCGACAAATAATGCATCCCCAAGCGGGAGCTAGCTCTTCGCCACAAGGCGGTCACAAATCCCACGCAATATAAAGCAACAACATGCGAAATAATCATAAGGAAGCATGAGAAAAACAGCATGTCGACTCAAGTGAGCTCGACCCCAAAATACAGCATAAAAAGTCCACAAATCTCACAGTCTCATCTCTAGGTCAATATACAACAATACTGGTAGATATAGTAGATGGAGTACTCTAGATACAAAGAATATACAAGGTGGTGCAAAAATAATAGTATAACCCACCTAAGAGCAAAATCTCGAGTCCAGGCAAAAGAAGCAAGTGCGCCCGCCGCTACTGTACTGACGGAGCGGACCTGAAAAAGGCTTTGGCACAACGGGGGTGAGTTGCCAACTCGTGAGTAATAAATAACATCTACACAGGCTATCGTAAGTATGCACACAAGCATCCTAGCATCTATAATACAGATATGGCAGGATATAATAGCAGGTATGTATGCAATATAAATATACTCGTGATCCGCATATGTAAGTATAAGAAATCATCTTTTTCCCTTTAAGAATCTCTTTTGAAATACCAGCACAATACCAATAGAATCAACAAGAACCTGTGTCCAGCAACCACACCTCAAAACTATCACAAATCTCTTATATCCATGTCATAGTATCTCTAGCCTCAACCATCCGGCTGACCCAGCTCAATATCAAAATCTCATCATCTCGCGGCCACGGTCGGTATCCTCTGGATATCCGCCGTGCCAAACAGTCAACGGTAGGTAATCCGTCCCCTGCCAGGCTCAACGTCAACACCACATTCATCTTGCCCCGGGGTACCATACCGGGCCCACCATGTACCCGAGACGGTTCATCCAACTCCTCGAAACGGGTCTCGAAAACCACAGCAAACTCATGGTGGACGACACTTACATCACTAGAAAACCGCAATTTACATATTTTAAAAATATAATAAGTTTAGAAATTTTGCGGCTTTCCCCCGAAATCCAGAAATATCATAAAATCTCAAGAAATCCTCATAAGTGCATATGTCAATGATAATGAATGCATATGGTATCAATAATCAAGTTGCGATGTGTGATTAATAGTCTAGGCATGAACAAATAATATGATGAGGTATATGCACATGAATAGCAATCCTACGATTTCATTTTAAGGAATTAAAGGCAATAGCACAAGTTTAAGTATCAATTATAGTAAAAGGTTTCAATTTATAGGTTATCTAGTATGGTGGCATGGCAATTACCAGGGCGTGGGTGTAAGCATGAATAGTGCTCGTGCTGCATATAAAAACCCTGGCAATGGTGCAGGTGTCCTATAGAATGGGTGCGCATATGTATGTCGATATAAGGCATGAATGTAGCAAATAATCATACAAGTATTACACCCCTAATTACTAACATTACTAAGAATCTTTTTAAGCTACTAAAACTATCGGGCGACTTGCGCCATCCAACGATAGTCCCCCGTAGATATTAAATCTACTCACCGGAATCCCTAGCTAGTCACGTCCAATCACCGCTTTCCCCTTTCGTGCCGCGTCTGACGTCTCCGCGACCGAACCTGGAATTTACATCAATACCAAACATAAGGTTACAAATCAAGAACGACACAAAACCCAAACGAAAATACTAACGTTCACAAGCTAGGTAAAACGTGCACGAGGTGCGCGGAACACACGCGAAAATCGCAAAAACTAACTAAAATCGCCGATTTGGTCACCCGGCAAAGCTAAAACCCGATCACTCAAAAATCCGCACTCACACATCCTAATTATCATAGGATATGCCAAAAATGTCATCAAGACATCGCAAATACATCGCCACAAAAATTTAATAAAAACTAGTAAGCACAAAAGACTTCCAAATTCGTGCAAACTTCGCGGATTTGCGATAAAGTGCACACAACTTCGTGCAAACACCCAAGTTAACCATAGATAGCCACTACACAAATTTCCAACACACTAGAAATGCTTAAAAACCTAATTTCCATAAACAAAACCTTTCTTGATTTTCATAATTAGCAATATCAATCCAAAACTAAACATGACAATACCACATTAACACTAATTTGAAGCCCACACAAATAAAGTAACCTCATTAACTTAGATTAGCAAACAACTAGATGGCAAAATAGATTTAATTAACTAAATAATGGTTTCTAAAACCCTAGTTTAATTTCAACCATGAACTTTTAAAAATCTAGAATGAAACTAACACTAAATTAACACTAAAATAATTTAATTTAAGAAACTTAACCAAAAGAATTTAATTAGGAAGAATTTATACCTCAACTAGAGATCTAGCAAGAACAATATGCCTCCAATGATGGCTTCATAGCACCAAGATCCATGCAAGAAAGGTTAAGAAGAATGGATGAAGGGTTTGGTTTGAATTTTGAATAAATTGTGGATTTTTGGAGCAAATTTTGGATGAACTTTGATGGAAAAAGAGTGGAGATTTGGGGCTGTTTTTTCTGCAGGAATTCAGCAGTGAGGGAGTGGGGAGAAGTGTGGGGAAGTGGGGAAAAAAGTCCAAGTCAACCCTCTCATATTACCATAATACCCTTACACTTTAAATATATATATATATATATATATAACCATTTTTAACCCATTTCTCACATGATTTAAGGTCAAAAGGAGGGAAAGAAAATTCTTGGGCTGATACAACAGTGTGGGGCCAGCCAAGGGGAGTGAGGGTGAGTGTGAGAGACTTTACAAAAAAATTCTATGCAAAAAGACCCCCCCACAAGTCCAAAATTGCAAGTTTTAGCTTAAATTCAATAAATTTCGTTTTCTATAATAAAAATTAGTTAAAACTCAAAATAAAATCCTAAAAATTTATATTACAACTAGATTTTAATTAACATAATTTTAAAGATTAAAATTAGCCCAGAAAAATTTGTATTTATCGCTAATTTAATGTATTTTCTTACCGGCTTAAAATAATATTAAAAATTGAAAAATTATGGAAAATTTTTAAACGACCAGAATTTCATAAGTAACTCATTTGCTACTAAAAACTAACAATTACCTATCCAAATTTGGTATAATTAGTCCTAAACTGCAAAATAACAAAAAGGACGGTTTTCGGAAAAATACCGAATTTTCACCGATTTTCAGGAAAACACCAAAACGACTTTTCAAGGCGTTACAATAACCATCGGCTGCTGGTGAATGAAAGATCACGTCCAAGCTAAATGGTCTGATGCTGAATCATGTGAAAAAGGTCATGAAGGTAATTGAGGAGAATCGACAAAAAGAATACGGGGTGAATACTCAAAAATCTGGGCGGAAGTGCCATATTATAGGCAACGGTACTAACTCGCTCGAGGATCTCAAAATGTTCTACAATTCTGGAACTAAACTTCCTAAAACTCAACACGCCATTCATCGGAAAAATCCATAGGAATACATGATCTCCCACTACGAACTCAAGTTTGCGACCACCACGGTCGACATAAGACTTCTGTATGCACTAGGCTACTCTCATCCTGACCTGAACCAACTGGATATTCTCCAACATCTCTGGACTAGACGGGGTCCAAAAATCCTAAACTCGCAGAGTTAGTAAAACAGACTACCGATCGACATTACCTACCACACAAGGCAAGAAAGGTTGCCAATTGGAATGTCTCCTGATAACCGCTATCGAAGGAGAACCCCATCAATGACAAATGATGATCACACAGCCAAAAAACGCTTGGTACGTACGCACAAGCATATCCTCCAGAGTCTGTATAGCCTGCTCTCACAAACCCTCATCCTACGGATGGAAAAGCGGAGCTAAAGCTCAACCAGTACCCAAGGCTTCCTGAAGCTTCTGCCCAAGACGGCAAGCGAACAGGGTGCCACTATTGGATACAACATAAGAAGGAACTCCGTGCAATGCACAAACTTAACAAGGAACAACTGAGCAAAACTGAGCATAACCGGACAACAAACACCCAAATGGAGTCACACCCTGTCTAAACCTGGGTAGACACCACAACGAAATTCATGGAGATCTTCTCCCATTCCCTCTGTGGAACGGTTAAAGGTTGCATCTCTCTAGGCGGTCTCAACTTCTCAACCAAGCACGCAACAAGTCAGACACCACGAAACGAAATCAGAAACTTCACTCTTCATCCCTGCCCACCGTAACTAACTCTCAAGTCACGTTACATCTTAGTGACACTTGGATAAACACAGAAAGATGACGGATGGGCCTGCTCTGGGACCTCGCATCTCTACCTATCAGTATCAGGTACACACCAACGAGTCCGGAACGTAGCACACCCTGGTCACAAATCAGAACTCCGAGACTTTACCCAGCCGAACATGGTCAAAATCTCAGACAAACGAGCATCGGCGGGCTGTGCCTTACGAACGATTCAGGAAAAGTGGACGGGCGTGGACACGAGGAATTTTTCCCCTCGGTGGAGGCGAACTTAATCTATACTTCACGATCACACAAAAACTGCAAATCTGCAGAAGACTGTCTTTGAACTGCGCACAACTGGAACAAGCTACCCTCGGGCCTACGACTCAAAGCATCAGCTACTACAATCACCTTGCCCCGGGCAACAAAGGATCTCATAAGAACAATCCTTCACAAGCTACATCCAACAACGCTGTTTCAATAATCAAAACCCGCTGCAGGAAGATGTACACAAAGCTCTGGTGGTCCGTGAAAATCTGGCACGACTTTCCACACAAGTAGTGTCCCTAATTTCCAACGCAAAACCACCTCGGTCATCTCCAGATCATGAGTGGGATATCCTGCTCGTACTTCCTCCAACTATCAGGAAGCATAAGCGATAACTTTATAGTGCCACATCAGTACACAATTGAGCCCCACTCACGAAACATCCCAGTAAACAACAAAGTCGCACGATCCAGAAGCAAAGGTAGATCTGGTGCAGTCGTCACCGGAGTCTTCAACTGCTGAAAACTCCGCACGCATGCCTCAGTCTAAGAAAAGGAACTCCCTTCCTAGTCAACCCGGTCAACGGTGCAGCGCTACACAATCAAACCTGCACGAAACGGCGGTAAAAACCGGCTAAGCACAAAAAGCTGAGGACCTCTGTCCCTGCTATAAGTCTGGGACAAAGCTGTACGGCCTCGATCTCCCTCGGGTCTGTACGAAATCCGTCTCCCGTAACCACATGACCTTAGGAAGTCAACACAATCAACCCTGAAGGAACACTCCGAGAATTTAGCAAACCGCTGGGGCTCTTCCAATATCCGCAGAACAAATCATTAAGTGTTGTTCAAGTTCCTCACGACACATTGGAATAGACCAGAATGTCATCAATAACATAACAAACAACTGGTCGAGGAACGGCCTGAAGAAATCTGGTTCATCACATCCATAAATGCTCCTAGGGCATTGGTGAGTCCAACGACACCACCAAAACTCAAATTGCCTATAGCGTACACAAAGCGGTCTTCGGAATGTCCTCACTCCGAACCCGCAACAAATGATGACTAGATCCCAAAACAACTAGAAAAGCAGGTCTCGTACCCTGGAGTTGATCGAACAAATCGTCAAAGTGAAGTAAAGGATACCTAAGCGCACCGTAACTCGGTCCAATTGACGACCAAATCGATACACAACCTGAATCTGTCGTCCTTCTCTTGACGAACAGAATAAAAGCTCACCAAATCGAAACACTTGGACGAACAAGTCCCTCAACAAACAACTCTGCAGCTGATCCTCAAGATCCCTAAACTCTGCCGGCTCATCTGGAACACGTCGGAAAACTCTTGCAAGATAGGAACCCGGTCCAACAATCCACTGTGGCTGCAGCATCCCTAACGAAAGCCAAAAATCCTCAACATCCTCTCCTCAAAAGTCGACTAGCGAAAAAGGCTGAATTCAAGCTGTGAGAGGCGGCAACAGATACTCGCCGGGTAAACTTAATAGACAGCCACGGCCCATAGCCCCGACCAAGTGACAGTAGGAGAACCCCGTCGCTAAAAGCATCCGTTCGGGTGCTCGCGGCAGTGGTGTTCCGCCTTAGTGCACTTCGGCGACGGCATCCGTGGGTGCGGCCGTCTACTAAAGTTTGCGACGAGCATTCGATCAGGATGTCGGGAATCTTGTTGAATTGCCCGACTTGATATTGAAAAGAGTTTTCGATAATGAGACTAAAATGCGGGGTTTATAATTGTTAGGCATGCGATGTCTAAGAAATTCATTTGGTTAGGCATGCGATGTCTCAGGAAGTTGCGAATTCCAACTGTTGTAGTTTTACACATTCTTTTCTGCAACCGTATGTGTAATATGTGATATCGCCGGTTTCGTTGCTATATGTCAACGACAATTGGGATGGGCATATTTACTTACGTTGATGACATGTGATGTTATGTGTTGCTGGATATGTTATATTGGATCGTCGTGTTTGAATAGCCGGGTTTATTTTATGTGAGATGAGTGTTTTTCATTTTCATTCATGTAAAAACTTGTATGTAATATTCTTTTATTGGGGCACTTCCAGGCTGAGGATGATGTCACCATTGTATATTATTTACTTTTCCGCATTAGGATAGACCCAAGGCGGGGAGCACAAGTAACCGGGTTCTAGGGTCTAGTGGGAGACCATCTCGAGGAGTCGAGTCCGGGTCTCCGAACTCTAGATTTAGTAAGGTTGCTTGCCGCTCTCGTAGGGGTCTAGGGGTGTGGGATTGGCTTTTCATCACAACCGTGGAATCCGTGTTTTATATAGGCTCAAAATAAAATACGGACGTCCTAGTATATCCAATATTTCATATGTTGTTTCCTGCTTCGTTATCTGTGATGTGATCATGTGATATGTTCAGATAGATATTGTATATAGTATATATGATATATTATATAGACGTTGCTTATGTTTTACACCCGCACTAGCCCTGCCCCGCTCTGCCGTTAGTTACCTAACCTAACGGTGCAGACGGGACATCGAGGCGAATGCGGATGGCATAAGTGTACGTTGTATTTATCTGTGATGTTTAGGTGGACTTAAATGATGGGACATTCATTAATGAGATTAATGAAAGAAAATAAACCTAAAAGATGTTGTGGAATCGAATTTCAAAAATTAGGTAGCTCTAGTTGTTGCTTTGCATAGCGGTGTTCCTTGTAAAACATCCAGCACCTTATTCGATAAGGAAAAAGCCAAGATCCCTTCACCGGGAGTGACCTCTTTAGCAATAACTAGCAGATGCTACAACCTTCAGTTTGTCTTTGGATTGCTTTTCTAGTTCTTGCTTTGCATAGTGGTATTGTGAATATCCTGCACCTCATTCGACGAGGAAAGAGCCGAGATCCCTTCACCGGGAGTGACCCTTTAGCGAAACTAGTAAAAGCCTCAAAAACACTCCATTTAAAACCATTTTATTCTGCAGCGAGATCAAGTTCAAAGCGTTAAAGGTTTTCTTAAAAACCATCCGCAACCTTCCGTCATTTTAGTAAGTAGAGTACTTAATATTCGTGCTGTGTTTGTTGACCATAGTCAAGGCACAGTGTACGGTAGCTAAGTGATGTCTTCCTACACCGCATATGACGCGATTAGTTAGGACAGTCGCGTGACTTTGTTGACCTTAGTTAAGGGTCATGTGGGTGGGTCTAATTAATCACGAAATTATGGGTAGTGCTTGACTAGTGCTTATGATTTGTTGACCATAGTTAAGGTCATAAGTTCTAGGGGTAAAAACCATTATCGGGAGTTTCAAGTATTGAGATTTGCAATGAGATTGCATACCTTCTATATGATAGTTGGATCCCGATACCCACTGCGAGTAATTGTTACTCCTGGGAGAGTTTTGCACTTTACAATTAGCCGATCAAGTAGGTGTCTAGAAAGGTGTCAACGGAGTTACGCCCCTGGGAAAATGAGGTTTATTTTAATTAGGTCCGTGCGAAAGCACGGGGAACCTCCCTCAAAGTACCGGCACTGGCCTGGCAGAAAGATTGGCGAACTTGTAGAGTGTAATTAATCCCGGCTAGTCTTTCCTTTTAGGGTTTGAAGTAAGATTTGATAAAAACAGTGGGAGCCATCCTGATTAGATAAAATATATATAACCAATCTAATGTTGTAAGAGCGCACGCAGAGTGTTTTCTTCTCTCTCTCTCCAGGTAGAGACCATGTCACACCTTAATCAAGATAATAATATGGGTGTATTGACCGAACCCGCTTGTTATACTGAGCTGGGGAACGTTGGCCCCACTCCAACTTATAATTGTTATAAGACCGAGCAGGAAATAGGGGAATACCTGGATTCCCATGCCGCCCAAACGAAGAAAGTGCATGATGATGCATCTTCTTCGGTGTGTTCATTACAAAGAACTGTTTCGCTGTATCCTCTACGTCCTGGGTATTAGATACCTGATCAGGATCCCGCATATGTAATCTGTATCATGGGTGTCACGACCCGAATATTTCGACTCGTGACCGGCACTTAACCACGCAACGTCTAAAGGCGTAACGCGACTAAGTAAGCCGAACCCAGAGATCAAAACCATTTAAAAGTTGTGAGCGTTGAAAACATTTAATTAAAACATTTAGAAAACCTTAAATAGTTTAATAAGTTCCTTTAAAGTTAAGTTATCCTTATAATAATTTTGGCAGCATTTCCTTTGTAAAAGTGACCCCAAAATCGGGTACAAAACATAATATAAGTGAAATGATATATAACGAAGTAAAGCATCCCCAAACAGGAGCAATCACGCCCAACGGCGGAAAGAATCACCACAAGAGTAATATACGACGCCGTAGCGAAGAATGAGCAATAAGTAAAACATCACAGAATAATAATCTGCATATATGCAGTTGGCTCCCACGAGCTTGACACCAGAATACAAATAATATACATCATCGTCCTCACACTGTCTCTAAGTCAAGTACATATATGGTAGATGGAGAATACTAGATACAAAAGTGTGTACAATAAAAGTAACCAGATACCACAACCCACCTAATAGCAAAACAGCTCTCACACCAACTGTTGTTGTATCTGTAGCCAAAAGATGTAAAAAGACAGCCTGCCGCGACTACTCTGAGGGGCAACCTGCAAATACATTGGCACAACGGGGGTGAGTTGCCAACTCGTGAATAGAGATAACATATAAAGGTAATCGCGAGCATGCACGTACTGCGCTACTCTATCATATGCCAGCAGGTAAATCTATATGCGACAAGCAGTAGGTGCAATAATCATGCAAATGCTCTGTCAGGTAAAATAACTACAAGATGAGATACATGATAATCAATGCTGAGCATGGGATAAACAACATCTACACGGAATATCAATCGTGGAAAAATAATCGGTGCCCAAAACTGCACCCAAATCCCAAATAAACTCGGGCGCCGGCACTCTCCTCGGCCCTCAAATCCTGTAAATCTCCGAGAATCACGAGTGCCCAACGTCGGCACTCAAAATATCATAAAATACTCGTGTCCGGTATCGACATGCAAATCCTCATATATCGGGCTCCGTATGTCCGGATCAACCCATGGGCTCCGTCTGCGGTATCGGCCCTCGGCCCCGGCAGTATGGATCATCCCGCATCCATCTCTTGACTCTGGTCAGTATCCTCCGGATAACTGCCAGGTCCAACAAATCACCGGTAGGTAATCTCCCACCTCCAGGCTCAATCGGAAAAGTCCATCGATCATCTTGCCGAGGGGAACCATACCGGGTCCACCACGAACCCGCAAACGGATCATCCAACTCCTCGAATCGGGTTTCAAGCACACGTCTCAGCACCGAGAAAACGCGTGGTGGGCGCACCAAAATATTATATCATGAGGAACCGGGTTTTCAAATAGTGCATCTTTTCTTAAATTACTCCATGGTCCTCAAAAACCAGAAATCATATTAAAATCCAACACCAATGAGTAAATCAAATGCGATGTACTGTGTACATCAAGCCATAATATAGGTGCAAGGGAGATACCGCTTTTCTTTAAAATAGTTCAGTTTTCAAAGTCATCATGCGGCTCCCAATCTCTATGAAAATCATATCAAATCATATGTGAAAGGAACTACAGTATAATGATCATGGCAGTTCTACAGTGAGTGAGTCATGGCAATTACTAACGGTGTGTGTGTGACATGCAGATTGGTGTTCGTGCAGCATGAACCGTTAGTAATAGTGCGGTGTTCTATCAATTCTAAGTTTTCAATTATATAGCAGGGAATGAAGTATGCAACAACAGTATCCATGAACAGTCAATGTAGGTAAATGCAATATATAGCTATAAGGTCCTATCAGCCCTGACGCATAACGCCATGCGGGCGATATCCCCGTAGATGTTAAATCTACTCACCGTAGTCTCGCGCTAAGTGTATCCAACGACTTGTTTCCCCTTCTTCGACGCGTCCGTCTCACTCACCTGCGAACCTAGAATTACACAATATATCACACATAAGCTCAAATATATAAAAACGCGATATTAAGGTCAAACTAGAAACCCGCGTCGCAAACCAAGCGCGCGTGTGCGCGATACGCTAAAACGTGTGATTACGCGGCTGAAGCTACCCCGACGCGTCGCGATTCGCAGAAACCCCAAACCCACACACGTATCACGTGTGTCGCGAAGATTTAAAATACGAGAAATAGGTTTTTAACTCCATATTTTGATGCAGAAAAGATATTATAAAAATATATATACAAAAATACTCCACATAGTAGAAGACACCAAATAACCCAAACCCCAACCCAAAACACCCCCATCTGGCCGCAATCTGCGGCCAGAATGCATATTTCGGCGGCCTGGGTTGGGAGAGGGACTCCCAGGTTATGTGTGTGCATTCTATACCCCCTATACATGCTACAGTAAATCCAATTTTATTCTGAAACACCACGGATAGAAGCAGATTAAACAGAGCCCAAATTCAAGTTAAAAACCACATTTTGCACTAACAAGATACATTAGGGTATATCTGTGAAATCTGAAACAAACCCAAGTCTAAAACCACACTAATATCATATTACCAAGCCAATCAAACCATAAAAAGGTTATATTGACATAACTTCAATAAAACCCTTCATTAGCACTAAAAAAATGCATAAAAAGGTGATATTTAGCAACCACACACACAAGTTATGGAAAAAGAGGGCTAGACATGAGTTTATACCTTCTAAAGACCTTATAAAACACCAAAAGTTCCAGCTACCCCATCAAGTATGCAGACTTGCCCTCAACTCCCCCAAAAGGTCATTTTTTTCCATAGTTTTGTCATGAAAAAGGGTTGTTTATGTAGGGTTTTGAATGGGGGTCCAAAGAGAAGTGAAGAAAGAAGAGAAAATGGGAAAAATATTGTTGTTGCTGCAGCTCCTCTGCTGGAACACAGAAATGGGGAAAGAGAGAGAAATAAGAGAGAGGAAACAAGGGTCTAACAAGTCAAGATTTTTACCTAAACACCATACCTTCATTTTCTATTCAGAAAAATTGAATTTTAAAAGGGACTTTGACTTGATTTAAAATGGTGGGGATAAATTATCAACCATGCAACAAAAGAAATGGTTAACATGATATCATTAAAAACCTAAGTCACAAAATGGCTAAGTGTGCAAGTGTACACTACATAATGGAAATTTCCCAATTAGGGTAACACGACTAAATATAATTAGTAAACCCTATAATTACACATATATATATATAACACTTCACAACACAATTATCCCTAGCTAAGAAGGAAAATACGATACTCGGGCTTTTATGAAAAACACGCAAAATTGTTAATTAACGCGAACACATTTTAAACGAAATTTCAAAGTGTTACAATATACCCCCTTATAGAAATTCGGTACACGAATTTCAAAATCTAACTACATGTACCTTCAAAAAGGTGGGGATACCTCTTCCTCATCTCGCTCTCGGTCTCCCAAGTGACCTCCTCGCTGCTCTGACCACGCCAAAGTACCTTGATTGACGGTATGTCCTTCGATCTCAATTTATTCACTTGTCGATCCAAAATGATCACCGGCTGCTCTGCATAGGAAAGGTCACGCTCAAGCTGGATGGTCGGGTGCTGAATCGCATGCGAAGGATCATTAAGATATCTGCGGAGCATCGAAACGTGAAATACGGGGTGCACGTCTGGAAAACTGGGCGGAAGGGCTAAACGATACGCAAACGCACCAACACGCTCGAGGATCTCAAAGGGGCCCACATATCTGGGACTAAGCTTCCCCTTCTTCCCAAATCTGATCACACCTTTCATTGGGGAGACCCTCAAGAAAACATGATCACCAACAGAAAACTCAAGTCTGCGCCGACGACGGTCCGCATAAGATCTTTGCTTACTCTTGGCTGCTCTCATTCTATCACGAATCAACTGAATCTTTGCAGTTGTCTCCTCAACAATCTGTGGCCCTAAGATACTGCTCTCACTGAGCTCTGTCCAACAGGCGGGCGATCTGCATCTCCTCCCATAAAGAGCCTCAAACGGTGCCATCTGAATGGTCTCCCGGTATTTGTTATTGTAGGAGAACTCTACTAAGGGCAATTGATGATCCCAGGTACCTCCGAAGTCTAATACGCACGCTCTGAGCATGTCCTCGAGAGTCTGAATAGTCCTCTCTGACTGTCCGTCGGTCTGCGGATGAAATGCTGTGCTGAAACTTAAGCGGGTGCCCAAAGCCTCCTGAAGTCTCTGCTATAGTCAGCTGGTAAACTGGGTGCCTTTGTCGGACACGATACATGTCGGAACTTCGTGCAGTCGTACAATCTCATCAATGTAAATCTGGGCATACTGAGCAAATCCGAAAGTCGTCTTCACCGTAGGAAGTGAGCCGCTTTCGTCAAACGATCCACGATCACCCAGATGGAGTCATACCCTCGACTAGTGCGGGATAGACCCACAATGAAGTCCATAGTTATTTGTTCCCATTTCCACTCCGGAATGGGTAATGGCTGTAGCTCTCCCGCGGGCCTCTGGTGCTCGGCCTTGACTTGCTGACAAGTCAGGCATCTTGACACGAAATCTGTGATGTCCCTCTTCAAACCGTCCCACCAGTAAACATCTCTCATATCGTGGTACATCTTAGTGGAACATGGATGAACACTGTACACCGATCGATGTGCCCCCTTGAGAATCTCACGCCACAGTCTCTCAGCTTCTGGTACGCACAGTCTAGTCCCAAATCGTAGTATCCCCTGATCATCGATCACGAACTCGGAAAATCTGCCATGTCCTATCTATTCCATGTTCTCTGAACATCGGTCATCACTGTGCTGTGCCTCATGTATACGGTCGATCAACTGTGGGCGTGCACGAACATGCGCAATCTGTCCTCCGATCGTCGTAAACTCGAACTGTACCCAGCTGTCGCATAAGATCTGCCAATCTGCCGACGACTGCCTCTGTACTGTGCTCAAACAAGATAGACTACCCATGGGCCTCCTGCTCAAAGCATCCGCCACTACATTAGCCCTGCCCGGGTGGTACAAGATCTCGCAATCGTAATCCTTCACTAACTCCACCCATCGGCGCTGTCTAAGGTTCAGGTCTCACTGTTGAAATATATACTTTAAGCTCTTGTGATCAGTGAATATCTAGCACGACTCGCCATATAGGTAATGTCGCCAGATCTTAAGTGCAAAGACCACTGCAGCCATTTACAAATCGTGAGTGGGGTAGTTCTGTTCATGTTTCTTCAATTGCCACAAAGCATATGCGATCACCCTGTCATGCTGCATCAATACGCACCCTAGCCCTACTAGAGAAGCATCACAATATACCACAAATCCGCCTGACCCTAAAGGCAATGATAATACTGGCGCTATAGTCAGTAGAGCCCATAGCTACTGAAAACTGTGCTCACACTCCTCTGTCCAAACAAAAGGAACTCCCTTCCGGTTCAACCCGGTCAAAGGTGTAGCAATACGGGAGAAGTCCTGCACAAATCGCCTGTAGTAGCCGGCCAGCCCTAAAAAGCTGCGAATCTCCGTAACTGATGTGGGTCTGGGCCAACTCCGAACGGCCTCGATCTTCCTCGGGTCTACACATATACTGTCTCATGAAATCACATGCCCCAAGAAGTCTACGCTGTCCAGCCAGAAAGCACACTTGGAGAATTTGGCGAAAAGCTGATGCTCCCTCAAGTTCTGCAGTGTAATCCGCAGGTGCTACTCGTGCCCCTCACTACTCCGGGAATACACCAAGATATCGTCAATGAATATTATGATGAAAAGATCAAGATATGGCCGGAAAATACGGTTCATCAAGTCCATAAATGCTGCTGGCGCATTGGTGAGTCCGAACGACATCACCAGAAACTCGTAATGGCCGTAGCGCGTGCGGAAAGCTGTCTTAGGAATGTCCTCCTGTCGAACCCGCAGCTGATGGTAACCTGATCGCAAATCGATCCTCGAAAAGTATGCTACCCCCTAAAGCTGGTCGAACAAATCGTCGATACGTGGCAAAGGATATCTGTTCCGCACTGTAACCCTGTTCAGCTGGCGGTAGTCTATACACAGACGCAAACTGCCGTCCGTCTTCTTGACGAACAGGACTGGAGCACCATAAGGAGAAACACTGGGTCGAATAAGTCCCTTGTCCAGCAAATCTTGCAACTGAACCTTCAATTCACGAAGTATCACCGGGGCCATCCGATAAGGCGGTATGGAAATAAGCCCCGTGCCAGGAACTAAATCAATACAGAAAGAAATATCTTGCTTGGGCGGTAGCCCAGGAAGCTCGTCATGGAACACATCAGGGAACTCGCTAACAACCTGAACCTGATCCAGAGGATCCTCTGTAGCTCTAATATCGCAAACATAGGCGAGAAATCCCTGACATCCCTTCCTCAAAAGCTGTCCAGCGCGAAAAGAAGAAATCACACTGTGATGGGCGGCACCACGGTCCCCTAACACAATAAAAACCGACTCTCCGGGAAAACAAAATCAAACTGTCTTCTCACGGCAGTCCACAGAAGCATAGAACATGGCTAACCAATCCATGCCCAAAAGAACGTCGAAGTCCAACATCTCAAGAAGGATCAAGTCGACAGGCAACTCTCTCTCGCCAATACAGATGGTACAGGATCGGAACACGTGCCTAGCAATAAACTACTCTCCCACAGGAGTGGTCACAACAAGCGGCTGATCAAGCGAACCAGACTCTCTACCCAAACTCGGCACAAAGTGTGTGGATACGTACGAGTGCGTGGACCCGGGATCGAACAACACATGTGGATCAACAGAATATACTGGAAGGATACCTGAGACCACCGCATTGGACGCCTGCGCGTCCTGATGCGTCAAACCAAAAACTCGCCCTTGTCGTCCACCTGTGACTAACTGTCCTCTGCCTCGGTCATCCCGTCCTCTCTGAGCAACTCATCCACGCCCACGACCTCTCTGTGTATGAGTATGACGCGGAGTAACAGTAGGAACAACAGGCAACGCCCTTTGGGGCGGTGAAGGTGGTAAGGTGACGTGCGGTGCTGCTGTCTCCCTCGGTGTACCTCAGGACAATCTCTAACGAGGTGAAGTAGACTGCCGCATCTATAGCAAGCTCGCGTCGACTGCTGACTCTTCCGTGGATACGAACGAAACATCTGACCTCATCATGAATCTCTGCCACTCCTCGTACCTGAACGATACCTGTCGCGGCGTTTGAATGTCTGTCTACGTGCTGATATACCAGTACGAACTCTCTTCGGCTATGGAACTACCGAAGTCTCAGCAAGGCACACCTCGACTAATAGGGCTGCGTCTACCGCTGCTGCATATGTCTCGTAATGCTGCGCGCCAATCGCAAGGAACAGTGGTGTAAGAAATCCTCGGACAAATCTCTTGACTCGCAACTCCTCAGTAGCCACTAGATACGGGGCATAAACTGATAGCTCTGTGAACAGCACATCATACTCTGCCACTGACATCTCCGGAGTCTGGCGTAAGGACTCGAACCTGCGTGCTCTAGCATCTCTGACGCTCAGTGGAAGGAAGCGGGCAAGGAATAGCGCCACGAACTCTGTCCAGGTCATAGGAGGAAGACCTGCTGCTCTACCTTTCTCGACTGATTCGCACCATTTCTGCGCAAGACCTTCCAAGCGAAAGCTCGCGAACTCAACCCATCTCGCATCTGCGCATCTGAGGGAACGGCATATCCGAGCCATCCTATCAATGAAACACTATGGGTCCTCGGCTGCATCGGTGCCTGTAAAGACCGGAGGCTTCAGCCTCATAAACTCCGATAGCGATACGGAGATGACCTCTGTATCTGTAGGGACAACTGCCTGTGCTGTGGGTATCACCGCAGTCTCTGCAATGGGTGGAACTACCTCTGGTCGCTGTGCTCGAAGTGTCTCAACTAGAGATCCCATCATCTGGCGCATCTCCTCCATACTGGATCCCACCGTCTGGCGCATCTCGTGCATACCAGCCCCTAACATGGCGATCTGAACTGTCACGGGAGGAATAGCCTGCTCGAACACAATCGGTGTACTACCCGGATCAGTCCTTGTCTCGGACGAGTCAATTCAAATCTCGGCCCTCGCGGCCGCTCTCTGCGCCCTCGTAGTCTTTGGCGGCATAATGGCTGAAAGGAAAATAGGATTCAATAAGGATGTAGAAATCGAATCGCAAGAATGCATATACTCAAGAAGGAATTTAAATCAATAAGTCCTAAGGTCGCCTTGGCGGTGTACCATGTCGTGAGCATGCCGCGGAACATACGCACGCTACGCCACTCTACTTCAGCTACCTACTCCATCATACCAAGGTCATCCTACACTCCGAAAGGTAAAACCTACGCTCTGATACCAACTTTGTCACGACCCGAATATTTCGACTCGTGACCGGCACTTAACCTCGCAACGTCTACAGGTGTAACGCGACTAAGTAAGCCGAACCCAGAGATCAAAACCATTTAAAAGTAGTGAGTGTTGAAAACATTTAATTAAAACATTTAGAAAACCTTAAATAGTTCAATAAGTTCCTTTAAAGTTAACTTATCGTTATAATAATTTTGGCAGCATTTCCTTTGTAAAAGTGACCCCGAAATCGGGTACAAAATATGATATAAGTGAAATGATATATAACGAAATAAAGCATCCCCAAATGGGAGCAATAAGTAAAACGTCACAGAATAATAATCTGCATATATACAGTCAGCTCCTATGAGCTCGACATCAGAATACAAATAATATACATCATCGTCCTTACACTGTCTCTAAGACAAGTACATATATGGTTGATGGAGAATACTAGATACAAAAGTGTGTACAATAAAAGTAACCAGATACCACAACCCACCTAATAGCAAAACAGCTCTCGTACCAACTGTAGTGGTATCTGTAGCCAAAAGATGTAAAAAGGCAGCATGCCACGACTACTCTGAGGGGCAATCTGCAAATACCGTGGCACAATGGGGGTGAGTTGCCAACTCGTGAATAGAGATAACATATAAAGGTAATCGCGAGCATGCACGTACTGCGCTACTCTATCATATGCCAGCAGATAAATCTATATGCGACAAGCAGTAGGTGCAATAATCATGCAAATGCTCTGTCAGGTAAAATAACTACAGGATGAGATACATGATAATCAATGCTGAGCATGGGATAAACAACATCTACACGGAATATCAATCGTGGAAAAATTATCGGTGCCCAAAACTGCACCCAAATCCCAAATAAATTCAGGCGCCGGCACTCTCCTCGGCCCTCAAATCCTGTAAATCTCCGAGAATCACGAGTGCCCAACATCGGCACTCAAAATATCATAAAATACTCGTGTCCACCATCGACACGCAAACCCTCATATAGGGCTACGTAAGTCCGGATCAGCCCACGGGCTCCGTCTGCGGTATCGGCCCTCGGCCCCGGCAGTACGGATCATCCCGCATCCATCTCTCGACTCTGGTCAGTATCCTCCGGACAACTGCCTGGTCCAACCAATCACCGGCAGGTACTCGCCCACCTCCAGGCTCAATCGGCAAAGTCCATCGATCATCTTGCCGAGGGGAACCATACATGGTCCACCATGAACCTGCAAACGGATCATCCAACTCCTCGAATAGGGTTTCAAGCACACGTCTCAGCACCGAGAAAACGCGTGGTGGACGCACCAAAATATCATATCACGAGAAACCGGGTTTTCAAATAGTGCATCTTTTCTTAAATAACTCCACGGTCCTCAAAAACCAGAAATCACATGAAAATCTAACACCAATGAGTAAATCAAAAGTGATGTACTATGTACATCAAGCCATAATATAGGTGCAAGGGAGATACCGCTTTTCTTTAAAATAGTTCAGTTTTCAAAGACATCATGCGGCTCCCAATCTCTATGAAAATCATATCAAATCATATGTGAAAGGAACTACAGTATAATGATCATGGCAGTTCTACAGTGAGTGAGTCATGGCAAGTACTAACGGTGTGTGTGTAACATGCAGATTGGTGTTCGTGCAACTTGAACCGTTAGTAATAGTGCGGTGTTCTATCAATTCTAAATTTACAATTGTATAGCAGGGAATGCAGTATGCAACAACAGTATCCGTGAACAGTCAATGTAGGTAAATGCAATATATAGCTATAAGGTCCTATCAGCCCTGACGCATAACGCCATACGGGCGATATCCCCGTAGATGTTAAATCTACTCATCGTTGTCTCGTGTTAAGTGTAGCCGACGACTTGTTTCCCCTTCTTCGCCGCGTCCGTCTCACTCGCCTGCGAACCTAGAATTACACAATATATCACACATAAGCTCAAATCTTCAAAAACGCGATATTAAGGTCAAACTAGAAACCCGCGTCGCAAACCAAGCGCGCGTGTGCGCGATACGCTAAAACATGTGATTACGCGGCTGAAGCTACCCCGACGCGTCGCGATACGCAGAAACCTCAAACCCACACACGTATCACGTGTGTCGCGAAGATTTAAAATACGACAAATAGGTTTTTAACTCCAGATTTTGATGCAGAAAAGATATTATAAAAATATATATACCAAAATACTCCACATAGTAGCAGACACCAAATAACCCAAACCCCAACCCAAAACACCCCCATCTAGCCGAAATTAGCGGCCAGAATGCATATTTCGGCAGCCTGGGTAGGGAGAGGGACTCCCAGGTTTTGTGTGTGCATTCTATACCCACTATACATGCTACAGTAAATCCAATTTTATTCTGTAACACCCCGGGTAAAAGCAGATTTAACAGAGCCCAAATTCAAGTTAAAAACCACATTTTGCACTAAAAAGATACATTAGGGTATATCTGTGAAATCTGAAACAAATCCAAGTCTAAAACCACACTAATATCACATTACCAAGCCAATCAAATCATAAAAAGGTTATATTGACATAACTTCACTAAAACCCTTCATTAGCACTAAAAAAATGCATAAAAATGTGATATTTAGCAACCACACACACAAGTTATGGAAAAAGAGGGTTAGACATAAGTTTATACCTTCTAAAGACCTTATAAAACACCAAAAGTTCCAGCTCCCTCCTCAAGTATGAAGACTTGCCCTCAACTCCCCCAAAAGGTCATTTTTTTCCATGGGTTTGTCATGAAAAAGGGTTGTTTATGTAGGGTTTTGAATGGGGGTCCAAAGAGAGGTGAAGAAAGAAGAGAAAATGGGAAAAATATTGTTGTTACTGCAGCTCCTCTGCTGGAACACAGAAATGGGGGAAGAGAGAGAAATGAGAGAGAGGAAACAAGGGTCAAACAAGTCAAGATCTTTACCTAACCACCATACCTTCATTTTCTATTCAAAAAAATTGAATTTTAAAAAGGATTTTGACTTGATTTAAAATGGTGGGGATAAATTATCAACCATGCAACAAAAGAAATGGTTAACATGATATCATTAAAAACCTTGGTCACAAATTGGCTAAGTGTGCAAGTGTACACTACATAATGGAAATTTCCCAATTAGGGTAACACAACTAAATATAATTAGTAAACCATATAATTACACATAAATATATATATATAACTTCACAACACAATTATCCCTAGCTAAGAAGGAAAATACGATACTCGGGCTTTTATGAAAAACACGCAAAATTGCTAATTAACGCGAACACATTCTAAACGAAATTTCAAAGTGTTACAATGGGCTACAGAAAGGTAGAGAACTGAGAACGGTTGATAAGTTTCATGAGACAGAAAACGGTGCAAGTGTTGCAACCAAGTCTGTTGGTCACTATCACCCTGTATTACCAGAATACATTGATTCTGAACAAATGTTATTAGATACCGAAGCTGATATGCAACACCATATTAGTCTCTTTATTAGTAAAGAAAGGGCATAATTTTGTATTGTTTGATAATGTTTTGAACATTTCCTATATCAAGAGTTATCGGTTCAGGCACGTTATCTAAAAGCATTGACGTTCTAAATCAGACTACAGTTCTTAGTATACAGAACACACACGAGAGGAAGAGTTCAGAAATGAACGAATTCTTCTTGAGGCATTGTAGACTAGGTCATACAATGCGACACGACTAGCTAAGTTACATTTAGATGCATATTTAAATCGGTTTAAATTTACATCATATGAAACTTGCAAGTCATGTCACAAAGATAAAATGACCATAGCTCCGTTTACTGGAAACAGAGAAAGAGTTAGTGAACTCTTGGGACTGATACATAGTGATGTATAAAGGTCCCCATTCTACATATGCCACGACCGGTTCTTTGTACTTCATTACATTCACTGATGATCTCTCTAAATTCAGACATATGTTCCTGTTGAAACACAAGTCCGAAACTTTTGAGATAATCACCGGATATAAGTTAGAAGTAGAGAACCAAAAACGGGTATATGTTTTATGTCCTTTGATGTGATCAGGGAGGAGAATACTTGAGCACGGGATTCCTGGACTATTCTAAAGGAGATTGGGATTCTCTCTCAGCATTACTCCTCCGTATACACCACAGCACGTCGGTGTGTCGGGGCGGAGCAATCACACCCTATGTGATATGGTGCGCTCTATGATGAGTACTACTGAGTTTCGTATTTCTTTTTGGGACTTATGCACTTGAGAAGATGCATACCTATTGAATAGGGTTCTAATCAAATCCATTGCCTGCCACTTCATATGTGATATGGAATGGGAAGAGCACATATCTTAGGTTTGTTAAGATTTGGGGATGTCCGGCCTGTGTCTAAAAGCAAAATCCGGGCATGCTCGAGACAAAGTCAATTATGTAGAAGTTTGTTGGATATCCCAAGCATTTGCAAAAGAATATCTTCTACCCAACAGAGGAACAAAATATGTTTTGTTTCTCAACATACCACCTTTGTGAAAGTGAATTTCTTATGAAGAAATTAATGGTCATGAGGTAGAACTGGAAGGAGTTCCAGCTATACAAACTACAACAGATGATTTGGTAGAACCAAAGGATTCAATAGATTCCGACAAATCTCAGCCTCTCCGCCGATCTAGCAGGGTTCCTCATCCTCCTGAGAGATACTTCGGTTTCTCGATGACAGTGGAAGCGAGGATTGCATCATGAGATGATGACCCAACTAGTTTCGAGCAGGCCATCAAGAGTGGGGACTGTAGGGTTCCTAGGAACTCTCATGGAGTCTCACAAGTGATCAAACATGCACAAATCAAAAAATTCCTTGTGCCTACAAACCTTAATACGGATCGTTAATTAGATATTTAGGCGAAACGAGCAAGTAAACGGAAATATAGCTAAAGGGAAGGGGCTACAACCTTTGTAGATCCGGTCCTCCACCTCCTAGGCTCCGTGATGAAGTCCTCTCCGCTGTCCAAATCGAACCATGGCTCTAGCGTCGGCTTCATCGGAGAAAAAGCGGGCTAGGTCATCGACGACGATGCTGAAGATGATCTACGTCGAGGCATCGCTAGAGCAAGCTCCAACTTCACCAAGTCAAGAAAACTTGTGAAGGAAACACCCTATACTACTTGGCAAGAGGTAGAGGATGAAGAAATAGGAAGTGGGTAGACTTTAGATTTGGATTTCTCACCCTTTTTCATCAATCACCATTGATGTAGCAAGCTTTCTTCTCATGGAAGAAGAAGATGATGAAGAAGAAGAAGATATGATAAGTTATGTAAATTAGATAAATAAATCAATACTTATCATTTACTAACCCTTGGTTAAGTGTAGAGAATGTACTATGGTTAGTTCATATGGTTAGGGTTATGCATGAGACAAGAATGGTGACTTAGTCAAAGTTTCAAGAATGTTCAACTAAAAACAAAAATAGCAACCATTCTTTTCTCATCTTTTCCAAAATGAATAAGATAAATAAATAGATAAATAAGTAAATGGAAAAACAAAACCCTAACCTTTAGTTTAACCATGGTACATTCTTTATACTAACCCTAGCTTGCATGTATCATCAAACATGATACAATCTTGTGCACAAAAGTATATCACATATACAACTTGTGCATTTCAAGTGAGAAAATCCATTTAAAGTGAACCAATACTAGTTAATGCAAAGTAATATATCAAATATATAATTATACATCAAATCATTAAATCAACACTTGATTTAACGATCCGGTCATGTCGCATATAACCGGCTAGTATCCAATGTATCGACTTATCGAGTCAATCCTTGATTCGATAACTAGGTTATATCGCATATAACCATTCGATACATTCATCGCGAGAATAGAATACGGTATCACATACACGCATTATTCTCGGTCCCGCACATATCTCATATGCGCTCCAATTTCGTTTCGCTTGAGCCAGGAAACCTCTGTGTAGGACTCTAAAGACTCGTCAATACGCCGGCAGCAGATGATGATCATATCAAACACCCACAAGCCGCAAGCGGTCTGCTAAACGTAACGGCCACCCGGGTATTGAGCGATCAGAAGATCGACGAGCAAGCCCGCCCACACTCCTGTGAATCCAACCAGTAACACTTACCGTACAGTCCGGTCTGTTCGTCTGATATGTCGCATATCTCGCCTAGGGGTGGTAAACGTCAGACCCCAATAGCTCGATAAGTCATGCCGACGTGAAGTCCATGACATGTGTGAAACTACTGATAACTCTTACCAGTATATCACTGCAACCCTGGCCAGGGATTTCCTGTTATGGCCAGTCGAGCATAGCGCAACATCAACCCCCAATACCGGGAGAGACGAATCCCCTCCTATCTCTCATTGCCTCCATGTGAATCGAGACTGTACCCAAAAACCACCTGTTTGCACAACTCAGTAGAGCCGTGGTAGGGTGGAAATCAAAGCACAGTGGGAGACACACAAGACTCTATGACGATCTCGGGTCAACAGACTAAGCTGTACCAGTGTCACCAGAGAACTGCCATCTGACGTGAGGTATAATACCATCTGGGAGTTCTCGGTGAGTCCGTTCAGTGTACCCAGTCTCCACTGAGTACCCGCATACCATCTCTGATGTCAAACACCAATGGATATGGGATCATCCATCGCCCATCGCATGGGTCGAGAAGATATACGATAGTCTACTCTGGAATATCGATGCCCCGTCTCGATATTCCCTCGACTAGGAACATTTCAAGGATGTACTCATGGACTATCCAGGCCCCACTAGTATGATCTGCATCACAGTCCTGGAAGTCGAGTACACATCCTAAGGGCTTTATCAACATGTAACAGAGAGACGGAAAGTATACACGTTAAGATAAATAGCAACCAGATAGCGTACTATCATGTCGAGCAAGAAAGTCCTACCTATATATGTCCCAGCATCCACTACAATATACATCCAATGTACAGTAATGGCCTCTAGGGCATACATATAACTAACAATCTCCCATTTGCACTAGGGCCATCTGTAGCAGTGGTTGCAGTATCACATACTCAACCATCCCCTAAAAGTCTCTCTTTGGGAAAAAGGCCTTCGTGAGTGGATCCGACGTGTTGTCCTCTGAGTCTTGTCTCCTAACCTCGATCACCATGGAGATCAACTATCTCTATGATCAGGTGATGCTGCCTCAGATTTTGTCTGGGTCACTGATGGGACCAGGGTTCCAGGGCCGAAGCCACACTTCCATTGTCATACAATGGCAGGAACTTAGTTCATCTTATGAACCAATATACACCTAAACTTCCTCTTTGGTAGTATCTTCAATTGCGATGTTACCAGCCTTTATCGACTAGTTTGCCACGGTATCTAGCTTGGAACTCTTCCAACATACCGTCCCTCTACTGAGGGTAAAGACAATGCCCGTGACTGACATTCAGTCGTCTTTATCACCCTGGAACTCTTCCAGTGATTCTTCCCAGGATCGATTGATACCATCTCACTACATCTAGTGAGAATCCTAGCATCCAATTACATCTATCTCATAGATGAAAACTCAGGATTTAGGAGGTATCACTTTGATCCTATTTGGAGAATCCTAGTGATAATAGGAGATTGACCGATCGTAGTATAGGAAACTCTCTTCCTATCAAGAGTATGTTGTCTACGTACAATACGAAGATGACCACCTTACTCTCTACTACCCTTTTGTATATACAAGGTTCGTCTACCATTTTGATGAAGTCAAACACTTTGACTATCACATCAAAACAGACGTTCCAACTCCGCGATGCCTGCTTCATTATGTAAAGCAACTTGCACACGTTTCCGCTGCTCCCACTGTTTACGAAGACCTCTGGTTGTGTTCTTATAGACGTTCTCTTCTAAATCAGTATTTAGAAAAGCAGTCAGGGCACCCAACCACCAGATATCGCTGTCATGGTATGTAGTCGTGGCAAGTAGGATCTGGATGGACTTAAGCATAGTCACTTGGAAAAGGTTTCATCATTATCCATGCCTGGTTGATGACTAAAACCTTTAATAAGCCTAGCTTTGAAAGTCTCAACTTTTCCATCTACACCAAGCAATCTTCTCAAGATATACTTGCTCCTGATAGGGATTTAACCCTTCAGATATAGCAGCTAAAGTCCATACTTTGCTGGTGTATATGGATTCCATCTCAGATCGCTAAGCATCCAGCCATTCTTACAGAGTCCCTACTCTCGATGGCCTGCTCGAAACTAGTTGGGTCATCATCTCATGATGCAATTCTCGCTCCCACTGTCATCGAGAAACCGAGGTATCTCTCAGGCGGATGAGGAACCCTACTAGATCGGCGGAGAGGCTGAGGTTCGTCGGGAACTATAGAATCCTTTGGTTCTGTCAAATCATCAACTGCAGTTTTGTATAGCTGGAACCTTTCCAGTTCTACAGAACTGATCCTGCCTCGATCTTGTCCGGATTTTGCTTTAAACATAGGCCGGACAACCCCAAATCTTAACTCGCTTAAGAGATGGGTTCTTCCCATACCATATCTCATATGGAGTGGTAGGCACTGATTTGATTCGAACCTAATTCAATAGGTATGCAGCTTCTCAAGTGCATAACCCCAAAAGGAAATAGGTAACTCAGTAATACTCATCATAGAGCACACCATATCTAATATTGTGCAATTGCTCCGCCCTTATACACCGTTGTGCTGTGGTGTATTCAGAGGAGTAACACTGAGAGAGAATCTCATTCTCCTTTAGAATAGTCCAGGAATTCTATGCACAAGTATTCTCCTCCCTGATCTTATCATAGGACATAATACTTATACCCGTATTTTGGTTCTCTACTTCTAACTTATATTCTGTGAATATCTCAAAAGTATCGGACTTATGTTTCAACGGGAACATATGACTGAATCTTGAGAGATTATCAGAGAATATAATGAAGTATAAAGAACCAGTCCTGGCATGTGTACACAGGAGACTTTACATACATCATCATGTATCAGTCCCAAGAGTTTACTAACTCTTTCTCTGTTTCTAATAAACAGAGCTATGGTCATCTAATCTTTGTGACATGACTGGCAAGTTTCACAAGATGTAAATTCAAACTGATTTAAATATGCATCTAAAATGTAACTTCAGCCAGTCGGGTCGCATTGATATGACCTAGTCTACAATGCCTCAAGAATGATTCGTTCATTTCTGAACTCTTCCTCTTGTGTGTGTTCTGTATACGAGGAACTGTAGTTTTGATTTAGAACGTTAATGCTTTTAGATAACGTGCCTGAACCGATCAACTTTTGATATAGGAAATGTTCAAAACATTATCCATCAATACAAAATTTTATCATTTCTTTAATAAATAAAGAGATTGATATGATTTCGTATATCGGGTTCGGTATCTAATAGCATTTATTCAGAATCAATGTATTGGTAATACAGGGTGACAGTAACCAACAGACTTGGCTGCAACACTTGCCCCGTTTTCTGTCTCATGAAACTTATCACCCGTTCTCAGTTTTTCTACCATTTTGTAGCCCTATGTAACAGATTACATATCTGGGATCCTGATCCGGTATCATATACCCAGGATGCAGAGGATACTGAGAAACAGTTCTTTATAATGAACACACCCGAAGGAGATGCATCATATGCACTTTCTTCGTTTGGGCGGCATAGGAGTTCTGGTATTCCCCTATTTCCTGCTCTGTCTTATAACAATTATAAGTTGGAGCGGGACCAACGTTCCACAGCTCAGTATAACAAGCGGGTTCGGTCAATACATCCATATTATTATCTTGATTAAGACGTGATATGGTCGCTACCTAGAGAGAGAGAGAAGAAAAAACTCAGCGTGCGCTCTTGCAAGATCAGATTGGTTATATATTTTATCTAATCAGGATGGCTCCCACTGTTTTTATCAAATCTTCCTTCAAACTCTAAAAGGAAAGACTAGCCGGGATTAATTACACTCTACAAGTTCGCCAATCTTTCAGCCAGGCCAGTGTCGGTACTTTGAGGGAGGTTCCCCGTGCTTTCGCACGGACCTAATTACAGTAAACCTCGTTTTCCCAGAGGCGTAACCCCGTTGACACCTTTCTAGACACCTACTTGATCGGCTAATTGCAAAGTGCAAAACTCTCCCAGGAGTAACAATTACTCGCAGTGGGTATCGGGATCCAACTATCATATAGAAGGTATGCAATCTCATTGCAAGTTTCAACACTTGAAACTCCCGATAAAGGTTTTTTACCCCTAGCACCTATGACCTTAACTATAGTCAACAAATCATAAGTACTAGTCAAGTTCTACCCGTCATTTCGTGATTAATTAGACCTACCCACATGACCCTTAACTAAGGTCTACAAAGTCACGCGACTGTCCTAACTAATCGCATCATATGCGGTGTAGGAAGACATCACTTAGCTACCGTACACTGTGCCTTAACTAAAGTCAACAAACACAGCACGAATACTAAGTACTCTACTTCCTAAAATGACGGAGGGTTGCGAATGGTTTTTATGAAAACCTTTAACACTTTGAACTTGATCTCGTTGCGGAATCAAATGGTTTTTAAATGGAATGTTTTTGAGGCTTTTCTAGTTTTGCTAAAGGGGTCACTCCCGGTGAAGGGATCGTCGGCCCTTTCCTCGTCGAATGAGGTGCGGGATATATCATATATATCACTGTGCAAAGCGGAAACTATAGAAGCGATCAAATAACAAACCGAGGGTTGTAGCATTTGCCAGTTATTGCTAAAGGAGTCACTCCCGGTGAAGGGATCTCGGTCCTTTCCCTATCGAATAAGGTGCAGGATGTTCTACAAGGAACACCGCGATGCAAAGCAAGAACTGTAGCTACCTGTTTGATTTTTGAAATTCGATTCCACAACATCTATTAGGTTTATTTTCTTTCATTAATCTCATTAATGAATATCCCATCATTTAAATTACCTAAACATCACAGATAAATATGACGTACACTTATGCCATCCGCATTCGCCTCGATGTCCCCTCGTGCACCGTTAGGTTAGGTAACTAACGGCAGAGCGGGGCTGGGCTAGCGCGGGTGTAAAACATAAGTAACGTCTATATAATATATCATATATACTATATACTACATCTATCTGAACAGAGCACAGAACATCGCATGATCACATCACAGATAACGCAGCAGAAAGAATCATATGAAATATTGGATATACTAGGACGTCCGTGTTTTCAATACGAGCCAGTATAAAACACGGATTCCACGGTCGTGATGAATAGCCAATCCCACACCCCTAGACCCCTACGAGAGCGGCAAGCAACCTTACCAATTCTAGGCTTAGGAGACCCGGACTCGACTCCTCGAGTTGGTCTCCCACTGGACCCCAGAACCCGGTTACTTATGCTCCCCTCCTTGGGTCTATCCTAATGCGGAAAAGTAAATAATATACATCAACGGTGACAACTTCCGCAACCTGGAACTGCCCCAATAAAAGAATATTACATACAAGTTTTTACATGAATGAAAATGAAAAAACACTCATCTCACATAAAAACCCCCAGGCTTGTCACGACCCGAAAGAGCACGTGACTGGCCCTTGAATCCTATGAAGTCTATAGGACTCCATCTGATTCAAGTAAGCCAAAAGCCCAGAAATCTAAAACCATTTTTAAGAATAAGTAAGAAAACTGGTTTAAAGAAGTGAAGAAATACATGTTTGAAATCAAGGTTTTTAAATAACTAAGCCGAATATGCATTTAAAACAGTAAAGTCTTTTCTAAAAAAAATTTCGGCAGAGTTTCTTTGTAAAACTGGCCCCGAATGGGGTACAACAAGGATAACAATATATGCAATGATAAAGGCATCCCCAAGCGGGAGCTAGCTCTTCGTCAAACGACGGCTACAACCACGCATGCAATATAATATACAACGCCGAAAGGCGAGGATCAAATCCAAAAGAAACACAGTAAGCATGAAAACCGCAATACTACTAAGCGCGACTCTAAGGTCGAATAAAACATCACTAAAGTCTAGGTCTGAAACAATATACAAGTTTTGGTTGATGGAAATTCTAGATACAATGAATAAAATAAATACAATGGTGGTTCTTGATGCGAAAGAATCCACCTACCAAAAGCAATTCACCTGCAAGAAAGTAGTGTGCCAGAAATGCCGCAATGGAACCTGTACGGCAGAACCTGCAAGAACTGTGGCACAACGGGGGTGAGTTGCCAACTCGTGAATAGAAATATCTACAAGCAGAAACCGAAAGCAAGACATAATCCTAGGTCAATACGATCAGTATATAAAATCCTCAATATATAACATGCAGCCTATAACAAGGCTAGGGTAAATATCTAACCCGAGTGCAAACTCATGTGCCTGTGTCAGTGCCTCAGGTAGCAATATAACATATGAATGAGATATGAATGCGTGAAATCAGAATACATTTACATGAAGCAACTGTTTTCATAATTTAGTGAGATTTCCCTTGTATTTTTAAAATGAGGTACCGTAATGAAATCAGCATAGAACTGTGCCTAGTATCGGCACAAAACGAAATCCCAAATCCCGATATCTCAGAGTCTCAACCACAATATCTAGGGCGCCGTCAGTCCAGACCGGCCCCTACCATCAATCTCAAGACCACGACGGTATCCTCCGGATATCCGACGCGTCGGGTAAAATCACCGGTAGGTAGTACTCCCCTGCCAGGCTCAACGTCATCACCACATTCCTCTTGCCCCGGGGTACCGCACCGGGTCCACCATGTACCCGAAACGGTTCATCCGTCTCCTCGAATCGGGTTTCCAAATCCATCAGCAAACTCATGGTGGACGACTCATACATCATGGGAAAACCGCACTTTTTATTTTAAAAGAGAGAATATGATTATTTGTGTCTTTGCGGTTTTCCTCCAAATCCAGAAAATCTCATAGAAATCCAAATCCAAACCTCAATAGCACGTAAAATAATGAATATATGCATGAGAATCCATGAATGCGGCATAACAATGAATAACAGTATGCATGAAGTAGCAGGTAATAACTACAATGTCTAAACTATTAGCTAAAAGGCTATGTCAAGCAATAATATTTTCTAAGGTGTACGTGACATGGCAATTACCGATGAAGATGTGTGTGAGCCAGCAAGTAAGTGTACGTGGTACATACGCATCATCGGTAATGGTGCTGGTGTCCTATCAGCATGATATTAATAATGGAGTATGAAACATAATATAAGAATGCGATGCAAAGCGAACCACAAAAAAGGAATGGGAGCTGAAACTAGACGTAACTAACACTAATCTGCATTAATCTAATATAATTCCTACGAATGGTGCCTTTTGAAATAACACGAATCATGGGGTTTTGAAAATAGGGGCTACGGTGTTTTTATGAAAACATACGTCGTTTTTGAAATATCCGTAGATTCCCTTGAGCTGTCTTTAAAAATGCCCACGATTCGTTAGTTTTTGAAATAGGTAAGAAGTCTAATCTACTCTAACAACTACACTAAACTATATGGCTGAACTAACAAGCTGAACTACAGGTAAGGAAACCGCCTAACATCTGAGTCGATATATAGATATAATAGTCGGTGATTCCGCCTCAATAGTATCGCGTACGATAAAGTATATCATATGACATCCTCAAGTCATGAGTGCGGATCTATCATCAATGTAAAGCTCATACGGTAAATCGTCGTACGGCATCCCAATAGCTGGGTTTGGATCAATATCACACTATCTCACCACATTTCGGGTATCACTCATCATCATATCATATAATCTGTGGTGCTGATCTAAGTCTAGTACAACTGATATCATCTACAAAGTATGAATGCGGGGGTAAACACACATCGCAAACCCGCAAGGATCACATTTCGTATTCCAAGTACGAATCATATCAAATCACCGATCTCGCGGCATAAAGCCCACATCATCGACTCAACTCCAAAGTCATCCCCTATCATCAAACACAGTGCAAGTATAAGAAACACACAAGTGTATGCGTGTGGGTAAAAATCTATCCTATGGTTCGCAACTAGGAACTACGCTAGTTATTTCTACCCCTAACTAACCATAACACACTATAGCTATCACACATATAAATATACTACATAGTACTAATTACGGACTGCGGGGGTGCTATACGCCATCCACCCGACTTCCCCCTGTAGATATAATCTACTCACCTTACATCATCATTTGCGGACGTCACCATGTATTTGCTTGTCGTCCCGAAGTCTTCATGGGTACCTACACATCAAAATATCGTATATGCGCATTAAAACCAAATCCAAGCTAAAACGGCGCATGAAATCCAAAACGATACGATAAGGGGCCTATAGGTGAGAACCTATGGCACGCCTTCAAAACCATCAATAAATCCTCTATATCGTCGTATAAACGCCAAATAGTCGAGGCAAAACACGATCCACAGTTTCAGAATCAAAAATACGGAATACGGAAACACGAAACCAAAATAGCAACTTAGGATATATGTCCCAGATTTTACCCTAGATAGAATCTGTCAAAACTAGAAGTACCCTGGGTCAATACTAGAGGAAAGAGGACCAGGCACGCAAGACGAGGAAATTCCTCACTGGTCTGGCAGCAAATTGCGGCCAGAATGGGGATTTCGGCGGCCTCAAGAAGAAATTGGGGGCTGGAGTCTGGGGTGTTGGTTCAATGGTGCCTGCACATGTCACTGTCCACTCAATATTATTTTCAGGTGCCTCGTATGATAGCAGATTCAAATTAACCTTCACAGATTTCACAATTTCCCCGATATCGGTTTCAAAAATCCGTATTCTGGTTCTAGCTTCAGGTTTTGGGTTCCAATTCATACACTAAGGTGTTGGTATAACCTTAACTGAGCTTAATTTCCCAATACAACACAAGTTTTCTCAAACCCTAACTTGATTATTCTCAATTCCATAATATCACACAATATCGATTAGAAACTAAACATGAGGTAAAGGGAATGCTATAACTAAGCTAATGGTTCAGAAAAATACCTCATTTGGCAACTCAAGAATTTTCTTGAGTTGCCCCTAGTGGCCAAAATCCATGCTTTCTTAGTCCATCTTGTAGTTCTCGGGCTTATGCACAATTTTAATGAAATGAGTGTGTGGTTTTGGGGTTGTTTTTGAGATGATGTGAGGAGTTGAAGAGGGGTAGAAGATGGAGGAGGGGAAGCAGCAACAAGCATGGGAGAGGGAGAGAAATGGGGGGGGGGGAAAGAATGGCTAAGGGTTTGGTCAATGGTCCCATACCCCTCTCTCTCACCTACCCTCATTCTTTAATCCTTTTCTCTTTTCTTTTCCTTTTTCCTTAATTCCCAAACATTCTCACCCCAATAATAAACCCAAAGTAACATGGTAGAAAATGCACAAGTGTAGGAAAAGTGATATGTGCAAGTTTTGCACAAAAAGCCAAAAAAATCCGATTAGCGATTTTTAATCGCGATTAGCACTAAATTAGTGTCAAACTAATCACAAAAACTTAAAAATATCATAATTCTCTAATTTACCCTATTTTAGAATTTTCCATAATTTTTCAAACATTTTTCCTATTTATTTGCATTTAATTATAAATTTAATATTAAAATAATCAATAAAATAATATTAAATTATAAAAATTCCCAAAATTAATATTTTACCTTTTTGAAAATGTTACAATCTACCCCCCTTAAAGAAATTCGGTCCCCGAATTTAAATTTAAACCCCCAATACTAAAACAATTTCAGTAATAATCCATTTTGTCGGGGCTCCGAAAATAGCAATGCAGAGAGAATATCATAAAAAGGTACTGCTCTACTAGAAATCAATCCCCAAAATGCATATATAAGAATATCCTATGCGTCTGGTGCGCAAGGAATCAAAATCCAAATATGTGTCAAACAGGTGTACAAAACAACATCTAGGTGCAACTGGTGTGCACGAAACATCTGTCGTAGGCAACGTGTGTGCCTGATAGAAAAAAAAAATCAGGTGCATGTGACATGCACGAAGAATCCCGATTTAGTGCATCTGGCGTGCACCAAAATCATACATTAAAACACTAAAGGTGCATGAAAACTACGCTGGAAGTGCAAATCAAATCACTGCATACGGTAGGCATGAAATCTCAATCAATATCTCAAATGTAATAACTCTGCGCAAAATATATAAATATCCAGTGGGTGCATGAAACCAATATCATAAAACTCAGTCATCAAAACTAAATCATGCAAACAGAACGCCCAAAATACCGAATCCAAAACGACGGATACGTGATAATCAAATCACAAAATCACAAATCATAAATACCGTCGTCGGTAGTTCCTCCTTCGAGGTCGAGAAGGAGTCGGTGCATCCACTGCTAGCAGCGCTGGATATCTACTTGCCTCTTGCTCACGGTCTGGCGTGCTCTGACTCTGGGTCCTAATCTTCTTTGCGGATTTCCTATCTCGCGGTCAATCGGCTCATCGGCCCTGTCAGGTGTGCTAACGGGGATGATTCCGTTCTGGCACTTCTCTGGTCACCTCTCGGTCAAACCTCACGACCACTCGTAAGGCAGCATATCACTGGCGTCGGCCTCTGGCTCTCTGAATGCACGTCACACATCTGATCCTGGGTGCAAGCATCGTTGCAGCAATGTCCGGGAAGGAATCCTGCTCAAGGTCTCTTCCAATCATGCCTAAGCCGAACTGTACGAAGGATGGTACTCTTGCATAATCTCCTTTCGCTCAATAGACATCTGTGTCCTCAGCACAATATTTCTCGGAATCTGGTTGTATCCCAATGCCTCTGTAAGCATATCTGACCTCTGGCCTCGACGGAAAGTAATGACAGCTCGTCAGCGTCTCGCTCGAACCTCTGGTTCCACATGTCTCTATCGTCGTCCACTATGACGTCACGCCAAGCTAATATGCACTGCACTGTTCTCGTCCACGGTCAATCTGAAGTCTCTCGCACGGACTCGAAATCGCGTACTCTGTAGCTTCATCATTCTGTAAAAGATGTCTAGCCAAACAGGCCCTCGGAAACGCGTCCCAACCATCGGAGGAATTCACAACACTCGTCCATTCTTGATCAGTTCGCAATGCATCTGGGTAAGTTCCTTATCCGAGCCTCATCAACTACCCTGTCGAGGATGCCGAACTCTGGCCTGCTGGGTGTGCGCAATATGACCACTTGTTAAGTTGATAAAACTGCACATTTGTATTACATTTCTCCTACCATTTTCATATTAAAAAAGGACTTTATTATAATATATTATACATATGAGGGTTTATGTGTAAAAACATTATTTTCCATGTGTTAATAGATTTAATTATCATTTGGTAGGAAAATATATGCAAATAATATTATTGGTCTAATCCTAGTAGAACAAAATCTACTAAAATCTTATTTGAGTTGTTGTGCAGAATATTTCCAAGTTGTTATGCAGGATTTAACAAACAAATCAATTTGTTGAAGAAAACATGACAAATTAAGAAGCAAACTTGGAGACCAAGTCTGGAAGCAACCGAGAGATGATTTCTGAATTCTAAAGATGCCTAGGATTGCCAAATGTCACCATCAGAGAGCCAGAGAAATATGATCAAAAGATCCCTACCATTGGCCGCGGATCCGCGGCCAAACCCACCCTTGGGCCGCGGATCCGCCGCACTATTGATGAGTTGTAATGCAAGATTTTGGGAGATTGATTACTGCAATATTTTACCAACTTTTCAACTAAAAGATTCTGGCTTTGCACTATAAAAAGGCACCGAGAGCCTCTTGGAAAAGCTATCAAGCCGACGAGATCACGAAGTCCAAGACGGCTCACGCATCCAGGCTGATCATCAACGGTTCATCTACCTCCTTGGAAGAGATCGAGAAGCAAACTAGGTTTTTGTAATCATTTTCTAAGGAATCAAAGTGTACTTGATCTTGTTGATTAATAAAGGTAGTTCTTTTTCTTATTCTATTTCTTCGTAGTTTAATTATGCATTCTCTCTCCATCTTTTTTTCTCCCAACATGCGCGAGTAATTCTCCGCTTGTTAGGGTTCGTAGGATTAGGGTAGGCTAATGGACGATGAAAATAATTAAACCCTTTTTAAGTCCTATAAAGTTTAGGAACTTTATCAAAAGAATCATTAACATCCTAATCGGGCGCGCTAGCAATTCTTTGCTAGTTCCGACCGCGATTAGAGATTAGATTAATGATTGTTTTGGTAAAGGCTAGATATGAACGGAGTTCCGTGTCGAGATAAGGGTTAAGAGTGGGATTCCTTTTCCCTCCAGAAACCCTAATCTACACGCATCACCGTCGTTCTAGTTCAAATCTATTAATGGATAAAAAGGGTAACTTTTAATTAACCTTCCATGACTACTAAATCCTAACGAACCCTACAAGCCCTATTATTATATTATTTAAATCTCTAAAATAATCTAGATCTATATTTAACATTCTTGTTTAAAGTAGATCTAGAAACTTTTCACAAAATTCTTTATTCCTCCTCTCTTTCTCAACACATCTAAAGTAAAAGTAAAAGGTTCAACGTTTTCCAGAGGACGACCAGTACTCATCTCGGTCTAGCTACACGCGACACCGTTATTGATTGCGGTTAACTACAAACACACTCTTTTCGTACCAATCAAATGGCGCCGTTGCCGGGGAAACGTGCGTAATTTTTTATTTTTACTATTTGTGTTGAATTCTTAGACGAGTCATATCATTATTAAAACAAAACTGCAAATTGTATATTTAACGATTATTGTGTGAATTTTTGCGAGGAAATCTGGAGTCACGGACTTGAGGAAACAGGAGATCGAGGGTTCACACTTCTCTGGTAAGATTCTAACTCCCTTCTCTCTCCTCTAAAATCCAATAAAATCTATTTTCTGCAGGATTCTTTGCAAAATATCGCCGCTCAAAAATCTTTTTGCAAAGTTTTGTTTTTCGGTTTTTTTTTGCATATTTTAATACGGACTTTAAGGGGCAAAGACCAAATCAAGATTAGGTGGGGATTTCATCACCCTTCCTAAACCTCACAAATCACAAACCGAGCATATAGATCAACCCTTCATTAATTTAAAAAATATCCAGATCAGACTCTAAGGACTGTCGCGCTCAATAAGGACAGAGGAAGGTCGTGGGTAATCTATCGTTTATCCGCATTACTTTTGTAGTGCCTAGGCAAGTATGACAAAGGCTAGTGGTTTTTAATTAGGCCCACGACGTGGTTCCTTTCCACTTACCTGGCACTTACCTGGCTACAATGGTAGTACGGAGGCGGTAGAGGATTTATCCTGCGGCTTGTCCTTTGGAAGTCTAGGAGCGGTCTAGAGACTGGACCTAGGTAACCATAGTTCTAGGGTAGTGCATTTTTTTTGTGATTTGTCTAAATCCGTCATTTTTCAAAACAAACCAATTACTTTCTCTCCTTTTTACCCCTTCCCCCTTCTTCTCTTCTTATAATGGGTGACCTAAATAGAAGAACACTTGCCGAGCTTTGCTGTCCACAACCAGATATCTCTTGTTTTCGAAATCCCTTCGGTATACCGTCCGGCTCTTCCATGTCCTTAAGAGATCATATAGAACAAGCAGGAAGAAACTGTTGGCCACCTCAGTCTAGGTCTTATCAACCATATCCTAATCCTACACCTGTTTCAGTTCATACCCAGAGTGAGGAAGCCCCTAGACGAATGTCCATTGCTGAGCACATAGCTAGGTCTAGAGGCCAAAGTTTCAACCCGGACCAATATCAACTGTCCGGAGAAGAGTTTGATATGCGGTTTGTGGCATATAAGATGTCTGTTGAAAATAGCCAGCCAACCAACCCATATCAATATTCTTCTTATCATAATATTGATCCTACTCCTACCCAAGTTCCGCAACCATTCTATTCCTATCAATCCAATCTGACTTTTCCACCTACTCTAGACAGTTCTTCTAATCAGTCATTTGGGAGTTTTAATTATCCACAGGAATTTCAATCTTATACTGAAACCCCTTATCAGCCCAAGACTAGTCTGGAGCAGACATTAGAAAAATTTATGGAAATGTCGAACCAAATTATGAAGGATTTGGGTAGTAAGACAGAACTGTACCTCCAAACTGAAATTCACAACTCCAGTTTCATAGATTCATCAAGTACACCAAATAGAATGACTGATAAGTTGTGTGACTTTGTAGTGTTTGATTTACCCAACTGTGGAGGGTCCCTTTCAAGTGAAACCATACCCAACCCTTGTGATCTCTACACCTCCACTCTTGAACCAAAACTGATTGAAAACCATACTTTTGATGAGGAGTTTGAGAATTTTAACCTTCACTTGAATGAGGTGATTGACGTTGGGGATATTTTGATTGATGAACCCGAAATTTTGGATGATTTTGGCCCACCAATTCATCAAATCCTTTCACTTCCTTATGGTCATCATCTTGAGCCTTTAATTCTTCCCGAATCCCAAATATGTCTTGAAGTTGATAATAATGGTATACCCAAAGATCAGACCGAAATACAACCTCCATCTTCCACATCTGGTTCAGCAACACTCGACATACCAATTTGTTTACCCATTTCCCCTTTTACTTTCTCCGGTTCTTCTTCTGTTCCTATAGTTTCAGTGAGTTTTGATAAATCACAATCTGTTAATTCAAGTTCAATAATACCAGAAATTCAACTTGATTTGGATATTTTTGAAAAAGAGGTAGATGAGTTTTTTGAGTCCTCTACCTCAGTGATTTTTTATGAATCAAGTAGAATAAATTCTGGCATAAAACTCTTTGACAGCAAAATGTTCAATCACACTATTGATAAAAGTTTTGAAGAACTTTTTGCTGACGAACTTGAATTTTTAAACAATACGGATTTTGTGATTGATCGATCTCCACCTCCAGAGGTTGAACCGTCACCATTCATTCTTTCTAATCATTCACATTCATCCTCATTCTTTCTTTTCTCTAATTTCAAACCCTTTCCAGACCACCTCTTATGCCTTCCCCACTTTTTCTTGAGTCGATACAACACATTCTTCCACCAACCTATACGATATACTGATAAAATCTTTGAATGGTTGGTGTTAACTTTTGGTCTTTGTAAATCCTTACTTTGACCAAATGACTCACCCCCTCTTAAAATGCTTCATATTGTCTAACTCATGTTTGAGGGGGGTATATTTTGGCTCTTGATCATAACTTTTGTCCTTAAATTTGTGAGCCAAAAATAAGTGTAACGATCTAGAAATCGTTTTGTGTTTGTTTCTGTTTTTGGGTGAAATTCATCGGTATTTTCAGTTTTATACCGATTGCGATCAAACGGCCATATCGACTTACCAGCACCTAGTTTTGAGAAAATAAAGCTTGTGCGCACACTTTGAGAGTATATGGGACGTTTTGGTGCAATTTGAATTTTTCCCATTTTTAATGTTATTTTATTCCGGTTTGCACTTTTCTGGAAATCTTTTCTTTACGACTTTTCTTTAAAAATTTTCTATGTAATCTAAACCACATAACAAGTGATTGTGTGGCCTAGGATTAAAGGGGAAAAATAAAAGAAAAGAATAGAAAAGAAGTGAGAAGAAGGTGCATGCATGTGTGTGTGAGTTTGACTTTGCATTTAATTGCATTTATTGCATGAAATAGCTTGGAAATTCCCCTTCTCTCTCTCTCTCCTTCACTTGGCCGAGCCCTCTTTCCCCTCTCCTGCCTTGTGCTATTTCCTATCTCATTTCCTCATAATTCTTTCATAATTCCTTCACAAAATCCATAAGTTTTCACAAAAATCCCATTTTCTTCAAGAATTCTCATTTTCTTGACTTGGAGTGCACAAAGCTTGGATCTTGTTATTCTTTCAGTTAGGTAATGATCCTTATCTCTTCTTTATTTAGTTTTTGTGCTTTGTTGATTGATAATTGCAGTTTAGATTGTTAAATTAGGGTTTGATACGAAATATCGTATTTTGATGTCGGTTTGTGATTTTTAGAACCTGCTGTGATCTGGGTTATTTACTGGGAAATTAAACATAGTGAGTGTGTTGTACTAGAGGACCTGGAGCACCACCAGAGAGACGAGCCCCATCCCACCGGCCTGGGCCGGCGAGAGCAAGAAGAGGGGCCGGCGACGCCGGGCCTAGTGAGGAGTTAGGGTGTGGGTTTTTGTCTGTAGGTGTCTGCTAGGGTTTGGGTTCCTCTGGTCTTGTTGAAATTGTTTAGTTTTCACAGTAGGAAAATCTGGGATCAATTGTGCAGTTTCTAGTGTTTCGTGTTCGTGCGATACGTGTTACGACACGCGTCGTGCCGTTTTCGTGGTTTCGCTCTTAAGTCGTTTTCGTCGTGTCGCTACTCTCGTTAGCCACGATACGAATACTTAAGAGGTGGTTGTGTGTTGTTGTGTCGGTTAGATATAGCTAGTTCGTATTTCGTAGCTATTATTGATATATATATCGCTTGTTGTTTATATGATGCAGGTTCGCAGACGAGGACTACGGACACTGCCACAGGGGGATTCAGGGTGTAGACTTCTTCTAGCTTGGAGTGTGGGTGAGTAGATTTAACATCTACAGGGGAATCGCCCGCATGGCGTTATGCGTCTGGGCTAGAAACCTTTACCTTATCGCAGATTCTATATCATGTTTAGAATTGCGCATATACCTTACTGCTTAGTGATAGTTGTGATTGGACTAGTATCCTTAGGACACTGCACTATTATTGACGGCTCAGATTGCGAGAGCACTGATTTGATGCCACACACACCGTCAATAATTGCCATGTCATACACGACCATATTTTAGAAATGCTATTGTATGGTTAGGGACATTGTGACTTTGATACATATTTCTTATTGTTATATTTAGACTTGACATGCTAGTTCCTGTTTACCTATAGTATGTTGTACCTTTAGTGCTAGGTACATATACACCTAGGGACATAGATGCAGGTGTACATGCTTTTTATACCTATACCTGATAGGTATATTACATCATCACATAGAGGCAGGTGTACTTGCATTTCATACTTATACCTGATAGGTATATCACATCACCATATAGGTAGATACCTATATTTCTGCTTTACGATTCATGTATTCATTTATATCTGGTGAATGCTATGCTGTTCTTTATACGCTTTCATTACAGTTCCATATTGCGTATATTTATTCATGGATTATCGCATTGTTATACGGATTTTTCATGATGTTTTCTGGATTTGGGAACCGTGGTAGTTCATGAAATTATGCATACATGAAGACCCGGTTTCCTTGAGATGATATTATAGCATCCACCATGAGATTTATCGGTGCAGATATATATATCCTATGCGAGGAGGCGTCGAGAGCCGCATGAGGATACATGGTGGGGCCCGGAGGTACCCCGAAGCAAGAATGTTGTCGGAGTGAGCCGATGTCGCATTGAGGCGATGAGGCCTAGGGGAGCCATACTTTCCGGTGACATTACCAGAGACTCGGCGGATATCAGGGGGATACCGTTGGGAGTCATGTGCGTATCGATACGTCGAGAGGCGAGGGGCAGAGCGAGGCACTCGTGCTCTCGTGATAGCGTATGATACGTACTTATCAGTTTTTCTGTGTCGATGCTTGACACATTGGTTTTTATGATATTCCTAAATACTTTTGTATATATAACAGGGGATTGAGCCGCTGTTATATATGCCTTTACACCAATATTAGTGGAATGAGACGCTAATATATGTGTATTGCCCTCATCATATTTATATATGTCATTATATTTAGGATGTTAGAACTGTGCTGGAGATTTGACTTGAGATTCATGAGATTCATTGGGATTGGATGATGATATCGTACACACTAGAGATGTGAGATCCACTTAGTGTGGTACATATGATATATGTGAGATAGACTGATATTGTACAGACGAGATATGTGGGATCCACTAGCTGTTGTACATGAGATATAGGTGATATATACCTGATATTGTACAGACGAGATATGTGGGATCCACTAGCTGTTGTACATTTGACATATGTGAGATATGTGAGATTGTACATACGAGATATGTGAGATTCACTAGCTGTTGTACATGAGATATATGTGAGATATACCAGATATTGTACATACGAGAGATGTGAGATTCACTTGTGTTGTACATTTGATATATGGGAGATATACTGTTATTGTACATACTAGAGATGTGAGATCTACTTGACTTGTACATTCGACACTTATGTGAGATACATTTGATATTGTGTAGTTTGAGGAGATGTGACACCTAGGTGATATGAGAGCGGATTTGGTGACTGATTGAGGATTGGGATTTTGATTTGTCTTTGCTGGATTTTGATCCTACCACGATGTCAGGATTCCGTGGAATTGACATATTTCACTCCATACCTCATCTTTATATACTTGTGCACTATTTCCATGTATTAGGAGTACCTGTGAGAGTACCTCCATGAGAGTTGCACATTTACTTTCTCATATCCCCAGAGCATGATTATTGCATACTATTGTCATATCATTATTGCAGGACATATTGGTGGTACTTGTGAGTGTACTTTCCATTATTACGTACTCATGACATGTTATTATTGAAATGGACATTTATATTAGATTCATGCTGTACGTTCATTCTCGCGATTACCTGCATATGTTATTTACTATTCACGAGTTGGCAACTCACCCCCGTTGTGCCACAGGTTTTGCTGGAGTTTTCCCCAAGGTAGTCAAGGCAAGCTATTCAGCTTTTCAGCTATTCACTCATCCATCATCTTTTGGTTGCGGATACCACTTCGCATGTTAGTGTGCAGTTTTGCCCAGGTGGGTTTATGTGGTTATCTGAGAGTGTATTGTATATTCGTTGTATATTGTACTCTCCATCTACTAGCAGTTTGTTGTGACTTAGAGACTTTATGAGGACGGTTTTGTATATATTGTGGATTTGTGGATTTTATACAGTTTCCTTTCTTTTGTCTCTGATTTCTTCGCTACGGCGTCGTATATCTGTTGTGGTGTTGTTTTCCGCCGTTGGGCGTGGATTTTGCTCCCGTTTGGGATGCTTTACTTTATATCTATGTTGTACCCTTTTAGGGGCTGGTTTTATAAAGGAGGTGCTGCCAAAATTTTACAGAAAATGTGGACTATTTTAAAGAATTTGGGTTGTGATTTCAAACGTTTACAAAACTTTATATTATCTTTTCCGTATTTTTATGGTTTAGATTTCTGGGTTTTTGGCTTTCTTTTACTGTGTTACGTCTGGAGGCGTTGCGTAGTATTAGGGCCATCACGTACCTTTTTGGGTCGTGACAATAAGTTTGGGGGAGCATTTTCACTTTCATATATTCTTGCCCCCATTAATAATTTCCTCCCAAGTCTACAGGTTTTTGAGCTTAACGGATGACATCAGTGAGGACACTGCTGTAAACAGGTTTGGGGGAGGTTTGTGCTTATTTACACATCAATTTGCATCATATTTTGCATAAGCACAACATTTTCAAAAATTAAAAAAAATTCTTTTATAACAAAAGAGTAGAAAGTGAAAAATTACATCCAAAAGATAGGAATAGTTTAAGAAAACCAAGAAAATTAGAAGTTTTCTTACACGAACTTGTAATAAGTAGTTATGAGTTATTGTCCCAAGGGTTAGTAAGATGAAGGAAGTCACTAATCTGAGGATAAAAATAAGTCTGAAAAATAGTTTCTATTCTGGAAGCCAAATATTTGAATGTTGATACCCTACTATTTGCACTTACACACGTCTTGAAACTTGGGATAGTAGAGGATACCTTGAAATGCTCTTGTCTAAAAGCCAAAGTATTAAGGAAATGAAAAAAAAAAATGAAGAAAATATGAAAATGGTGAAAAGAAAAAAATGAACACTGGTTTTGTTATCGCCAAGGCAGCAATAAAAAAATATAGCGAGGGTGCCTCTTCACCTAGTGCCCTAAGGCCAACTGGTCTGGGAGTCACTGCTAAGCCTTAGGTGGTGCAAGACGAGGAAAATATTATCACCTAATCAGCAAGCACATAAGTAATCGGTCTGTTAGTACCTCAAGAAGTATTAACGGTCGCATGAAAGTGTGTGAGCAACCCTAAATATTAATCAAATTAAAAAGTACTAAGGTAGATGGACAAGAGTATGATAGCTTGAATTGAATTCTCTGAGTGTAGGGATGTTCTTCACACACGTGGGGTTATATGATCAATGTTTGGATAAAAGGTAGGAATGAAGAATAAAGACGATGTTTTATTGAGGGACGATGTGATTTCTAACATTTTTTCATGACTATTAAGATAGGGCTCATGGCAACTGAAAACCTAGTATAGTTGGAAACTCTTCTTTTCAAAGTATTTCTTTTATGGTTCTTATCTTTATATGTAAATTTCACCATCTTTCTTTTGTTATAGGATTTTGTGGGTGTAATCCGCTGAAAACCCTCAGGAGACAACACTCCTCCTACTAGGGACACCTAGAGGTTTAACGGCTTGTTGCACGCGCTCAGTGCAATCGTGTCTGCCTACGAAAGTGTGCTTAGTTTTCTCCTTTCTTTTTCTCCTCTTAAATAAACTAGTTTGCTCGGGACGATCAAAGATAAGTTTGGGGGTATTTGTTAAGTTGATAAAACTGCACATTTGTATTACATTTCTCCTACCATTTTCATATTAAAAAAGGACTTTATTATAATATATTATACATATGAGGGTTTATGTGTAAAAACATTATTTTCCATGTGTTAATAGATTTAATTATCATTTGGTAGGAAAATATATGCAAATAATATTATTGGTCTAATCCTAGTAGAACAAAATCTACTAAAATCTTATTTGAGTTGTTGTGCAGAATATTTCCAAGTTGTTATGCAGGATTTAACAAACAAATCAATTTGTTGAAGAAAACTTGCCAAATTAAGAAGCAAACTTGGAGACCAAGTCTGGAAGCAACCGAGAGATGATTTCTGAATTCTAAAGATGCCTAGGATTGACAAATGTCACCATCAGAGAGCCAGAGAAATATGATCAAAAGATCCCTACCATTGGCCGCGGATCCGCGGCCAAACCCACCCCGCGGATCCGCCGCACTATTGATGAGTTGGAATGCAAGATTTTGGGAGATTGATTACTGCAATATTTTAACAACTTTTCAACTAAAAGATTCTGGCTTTGCACTATAAAAAGGCACCGAGAGCCTCTTGGAAAAGCTATCAAGCCGACGAGATCACGAAGTCCAAGACGGCTCACGCATCCAGGCTGATCATCAACGGTTCATCTACCTCCTTGGAAGAGATCGAGAAGCAAACTAGGTTTTTGTAATCATTTTCTAAGGAATCAAAGTGTACTTGATCTTGTTGATTAATAAAGGTAGTTCTTTTTCCTATTCTATTTCTTCATAGTTTAATTATGCATTCTCTCTCCATCTTTTTTTCTCCCAACATGCGCGAGTAATTCTCCGCTTGTTAGGGTTCGTAGGATTAGGGTAGGCTAATGGACGATGAAAATAATTAAACCCTTTTTAAGTCCTATAAAGTTTAGGAACTTTATCAAAAGAATCATTAACATCCTAATCGGGCGCGCTAGCAATTCTTTGCTAGTTCCGACCGCGATTAGAGATTAGATTAATGATTGTTTTGGTAAAGGCTAGATATGAACGGAGTTCCGTGTCGAGATAAGGGTTAAGAGTGGGATTCCTTTTCCCTCCAGAAACCCTAATCTACACGCATCACCGTCGTTCTAGTTCTAAATTTATTAATGGATAAAAAGGGTAACTTTTAATTAATCTTCCATAACTACTAAATCCTAACGAACCCTACAAGCTCTATTATTATATTATTTAAATCTCTAAAATAATCTAGATCTATATTTAACATTCTTGTTTAAAGTAGATCTAGAAACTTTTCACAAAATTCTTTATTCCTCCTCTCTTTCTCAACACATCTAAAGTAAAAGTAAAAGGTTCAACGTTTTCCCAGAGGACGACCCGTACTCATCTCGGTCTAGCTACACGCGACACCGTTATTGATTGCGGTTAACTACAAACACACTCTTTTCGTACCAATCACCACTCCTGGGTCTAGGTCTTCTCGTATCGCTTTCCAGGAAGGTCCTTTCGTGGTTTCCCTCGCAATTCTCAATCCAGCCGAATTGCCCGGAAGTCACCATCCATTGCTGAAGCAAATTCTCATTCCGGAACGGCTGCATACTTACCGCGCTTCTTTCTGGAAGATATATCCATATACCACGCCTCGGGGTGCATATCACATCTCTGATGTCGGTGGAGTGGGACGTCATCTCGTCGAAATATCTTGCGAACTCTTTTCTTCATTCTGCGTCAATGTCGACTGATTCGGACTCGTCTCATCGTGGCTGCATGGACTATGCTCCAACGGCTATACTCGTATCTGGAGTCTCCCAAGCAAAGCATCCTATCACATGATATCCGAATGATGTCGAATCATCCGATCGACTCGTCAGAACCTCATAATCCCCCAAGAGATCACATCATGGGTACAGTTTAATAGCATCGAGTACATGCCACAGCGTCGGTGGTCCAGCCGTAGAAGGGCAAACCCAAGCCTCACTAATGGCGCCGTGGAACTGCCGCAAACCCTAAGGTTCAAAGGCTTTCACACGGTCATTAAGTCGAGTTAGGGTTTCATTCTTCTAGAGGGTCCATAGAATCACCTGCATGTCTTTCCGTATGCTTTAAACTTGGAAAATGGGCTCCTGACACTAGATCGTCTCTATCGACTCTCAACGAACCTGCGTGAAGTCGTCTCTAGCTGGAAACAATCTATCTGATGACCTCGCAACGGTAAATGAACGAACCACTTGCCCTAGTCATTCATCCTCAGGTGACTAGCGACTCGCTATCATCTCTCTAAGTATAAGCTCACGCTGCAGTAGCTCCAACCATCTGGGCGATATCTCGTCATTTGCAGCAGCAGCTGGCTCATTCGCCTGTACGCCGAACAGCGCCTCCATCCTCCAGGAAAGGCAATACATAGGCGGTCATCTCTGAGTCGGTCTGCTCTAGATCTGAGTTAGACTCTCCACAGTGGAAATCTTCAACTTATCTGGTTCCGCTCCGGCGTAAAATCGGACGAATCACCTTCGTCTCTCAAATCGGGTAGACTAGCTATCATCTATCTCATATCTGCCTGAAAGCTCCGGCAATCTCCGCTCGTAAGCTTCGGAAGCGACATCCTGTCAATCTCAGCAACAGCTGGTCCATCTGTCTGAACGGTAGGCGACATCACAATCTCTGAGGTATGCCGTACATCGACAGTCCTCTCTCAACTGGCAGCTCTAACAATAGCCCGATCATCCGGTGTAAGACCAAGCACTCGCCTCCACTAGAGGTCACAATCATCAATGCCAACTCGAGACGTTCCCATGTCACCAGAAAACACAATGGTCAGCCCTCGTACCAGACGAGCTCGCACTGACCATAACCCTAGCAGCAGCCCAAACTGCGCTCAAACATGGTGACAGGAACCTCAATCGAGTATCAAAGAGAGCACGTCAATGGCAAGAAAGGAAACAACAGATCCATAGTGGATACATGATCATAGGAAGGAACAGCATCAATGAAGGTATGATCATGAAACTAATAGAATCGGGGATCTCAAATGGATGTATAATCATGGATATGAAGAGAATCACTGATCTCGAAAATATGTACATCCTAAGGTTCCTTAAGCGGAGTGGTGTGTCGTAAGTATGCCGCGGAACATACCAACGGTACGTCACTCTACTTTAGTCACCTATTCCATCAACCAAGGGTCATCCTAATACGAAGAAAGTTCGGGTCTAATACCCCCTCGACCAAGTCTAAGTTCCGTAAGGTCAAGCCTAAGTTCCGTATATATATAAACGCCCTAGGCTCCACATAGTCAAACTTAGACACGAACCAAGGTCAACCTAGCGCTCTGATACCAACTTTGTCACGACCCGAAAGAGCACGTGACTGGCCCTTGAATCCTATGAAGTCTATAGGACTCCATCTGATTCAAGTAATCCAAAAGCCCAGAAATCTAAAACCATTTTTAAGAATAAGTAAGAAAACTGGTTTAAAGAAGTGAAGAAATACATGTTTGAAATCAAGGTTTTTAAATAACTAAGCCGAATATGCATTTAAAACAGTAAAGTCTTTTATAAAAAAAAATTCGGCAGAGTTTCTTTGTAAAACTGGCCCCGAATGGGGTACAACAAGGATAACAATATATGCAATGATAAAGGCATCCCCAAGTGGGAGTTAGCTCTTCGTCAAACGACGGCCACAACCACGCATGCCATATAATATACAACGCCGAAAGGCGAGGATCAAATCCAAAAGAAACACAGTAAGCATGAAAACCGCAATACTACTAAGCGCGACTCTAAGGTCGAATAAAACATCACTAAAGTCTAGGTCTGAAACAATATACAAGTTTTGGTTGATAGAAATTCTAGATACAATGAATAAAATAAATACAATGGTGGTTCTTGATGCGAAAGAATCCACCTACAAAAAGCAATTCACCCGAAAGAAAGTAGTGTGCCAGAAATGCCGCAATGGAACCTGTACGGCAGAACCTGCAAGAACTGTGGCACAACGGGGGTGAGTTGCCAACTCGTGAATAGAAATATCTACAAGCAGAAACCGAAAGCAAGACATAATCCTAGGTCAATACGATCAGTATATAAAATCCTCAATATATAACATGCAGCCTATAACAAGGCTAGGGTAAATATCTAACCCGAGTGCAAACTCATGTGCCTGTGTCAGTGCCTCAAGTAGCAATATAACATATGAATGAGATATGAATGCGTGAAAACAGAATACATTTACATGAAGCAACTGTTTTCATAATTTAGTGAGATTTCCCTTGTATTTTTAAAATGAGGTACCGTAATGAAATCAGCATAGAACTGTGCCTAGCATCGGCACAAAACGAAATCCCAAATCCCGATATCTCAAAGTCTCAACCATAATATCTAGGGCGCCGTCAGTCCAGACCGGCCCCTACCATCAATCTCAAGACCACGACGGTATCCTCCGGATATCCGATGCGTCGGGTAAAATCACCGGTAGGTAGTACTCCCCTGCCAGGCTCAACGTCATCACCACATTCCTCTTGCCCCGGGTTACCGCACCGGGTCCACCATGTACCCGAAACGGTTCATCCGTCTCCTCGAATCGGATTTCCAAATCCATCAGCAAACTCATGGTGGACGACTCATACATCATGGGAAAACCGCACTTTTTATTTTAAAAGAGAGAATATGATTATTTGTGTCTTTACGGTTTTCCTCCAGATCCAGAAAATCTCATAGAAATCCAAATCCAAACCTCAATAGCACGTAAAATAATGAATATATGCATGAGAATCCATGAATGCGGCATAACAATGAATAACAGTATGCATGAAGTAGCAGGTAATAACTACAATGTCTAAACTATTAGCTAAAAGGCTATGTCAAGCAATAATATTTTCTAAGGTGTACGTGACATGGCAATTACCGATGAAAATGTGTGTGAGCCGGCAAGTAAGTGTACGTGGTATATACGCATCATCGGTAATGGTGCTGGTGTCCTATCAGCATGATATTAATAATGGAGTATGAAACATAATATAAGAATGCGATGCAAAGCGAACCACAAAAAAGGAGTGGGAGCTGAAACTAGACGTAACCAACACTAATCTGCATTAATCTAATATAAGTCCTACGAATGGTGCCTTTTGAAATAACACGAATCATGGGGTTTTGAAAATAGGGGCTACGGTGTTTTTATGAAAGATACGTCGTTTTTGAAATATCCGTAGATTCCCTTGAGCTGTCTTTAAAAATGCCCACGATTCGTTAGTTTTTGAAATAGGTAAGAAGTCTAATCTACTCTAACAACTACACTAAACTATACGGCTGAACTAACAAGATGAACTACAGGTAAGGAAACCGCCTAACATCTGAGTCGATATATAGATATAATAGTCGGTGATTCCGCCTCAATAGTATCGCGTACGATACAGTATATCATATGACATCCTCAATTCATGAGTGCGGATCTATCATCAATGTAAAGCTCATACGGTAAATCGTCGTACGGCATCCCAATAGCTGGGTATGGATCAATATCACACTATCTCACCACATTTCGGGTATCACTCATCATCATATCATATAATCTGGGGTGCTGATCTAAGTCTAGTACAACTGATATCATCTACAAAGTATGAATGCGAGGGTAAACACACATCCCAAACCCGCAAGGATCACATTTCGTATTCCAAGTACGACTCATATCAAATCACCGATCTCGCGGCATAAAGCCCACATCATCGACTCAACTCCAAAGTCATCCCCTATCATCAAACACAGTGCAAGTATAAGAAACACACAAGTGTATACGTGTGGGTGCAAATCTATCCTATGGTTCGCAACTAGGAACTACGCTAGTTATTTCTACCCCTAACTAACCATAACACACTATAGCTATCACACATATAAATATACTACATAGTACTAATTACGGACTGCGGGGGTGCTATACGCCATCCACCCGACTTCCCCCTGTAGATATAATCTACTCACCTTGCATCATCATTTGCGGACGTCACCACGTATTTGCTTGTCGTCCCGAAGTCTTCATGGGTACCTACACATCAAAATATCGTATATGCGCATTAAAACCAAATCCAAGCTAAAACGGCGCATGAAATCCAAAACGATACGATAAGGGGCCTATAGGTGAGAACCTATGGCACGCCTTCAAAACCATCAATAAATCCTCTATATCGTCGTATAAACGCTAAATAGTCGAGGCAAAACACGATCCACAGTTTCAGAATCAAAAATACGGAATACGGAAACACGAAACAAAAATAGCAACTTAGGATATATGTCCCAGATTTTACCCTAGACAGAATCTGTCAAAACGAGAAGTACCCTGGGTCAATACTAGAGGAAAGAGGGCCAGACACGCAAGACGAGGAAATTCCTCACTGGTCTGGCCGCAAATTGCGGCCAGAATGGGGATTTCGGCGGCCTCAAGAAGGAATTGGGGGCTGGGGTCTGGGGTGTTGGTTCAATGGTGCCCGCACATGTCACTGTCCACTCAATATTATTTTCAGGTGCCTCGTATGATAGCAGATTCAAATTAACCTTCACAGATTTCACAATTTCCCCGATATCGGTTTCAAAAATCCGTATTCTGGTTCTAGCTTCAGGTTTTGGGTTCCAATTCATACACTAAGGTGTTGGTATAACCTTAACTGAGCTTAATTTCCCAATACAACACAAGTTTCCTCAAACCCTAACTTGATTATTCTCAATTCCATAATATCACACAATATCGATTAGAAACTAAACATGGGGTAAAGGGATACTAAGCTAATGGTTCAGAAAAATACCTCATTTGGCAACTCAAGAATTTTCTTGAGTTGCCCCTAGTGGCCAAAATCCATGCTTTCTTAGTCCATCTTGTAGGTCTTGGGCTTATGCACAATTTTAATGAAATGAGTGTGAGGTTTTGGGGTTGTTTTTGAGATGATGTGAGGAGTTGAAGAGGGGAAGAAGATGGAGGAGGGGCAGCAGCAGCAAGCATGGGAGAGGGAGAGAAATGAGGAGGGGAAAAGAATGGCTAAGGGTTTGGTCAATGGTCCCATACCCCTCTCTCTCACCTACCCTCATTCTTTAATCCTTTTCTCTTTTCTTTTCCTTTTTCCTTTTTCCTTAATTCCAAAACATTCTCACTCCAATAATAAACCCAAAGTAACATGGTAGAAAATGCACAAGTGTAGGAAAAGTGATATGTGCAAGTTTTGCACAAAAAGCCAAAAAAATCAAATTAGCGATTTTTAATCGCGATTAGCACTAAATTAGTGTCAAACTAATCACAAAAACTTAAAAATATCATAATTCTCTAATTTACCCTATTTTAGAATTTTCCATAATTTTTCTAACATTTTTCCTATTTATTTGCATTTAATTATAAATTTAATATTAAAATAATCAATAAAATAATATTCAATTATAAAAATTCCCAAAATTAATATTTTACCTTTTTGAAAATGTTACACGGCTATTCAAACACGACGATCCAATATAACATATCCAGCAACACATAACATCACATGTCATCAACGTAAGTAAATATGCGCATCCCAATTGTCGTTGACATATAGCAACGAAACCGGCGATATCACATATTACACTTACGGTCACAGAAAAGAAAGTGTAAAACTACAACAGTTGGAATCCGCAATCTCTTTAGACATCGCATGCCTAATCAAATGAATTCCTTAGACATCGCATGCCTAACAATTATAAACCCCGCATTTTAGTCTCATTATTGAAAACACTTTTCAATATCAAGTCGGGCAATTCAACAAGATTCCCGAAAAACTGATCGAATGCTCGTCGCAAACTTTAGTAGGCGGCCGCACCCCTGATACCGTCGACGAAGTGCACCAAGGCGGAACACCGCTGCCGCGAGCACCCGGACGGATGCTTTCGGCGACGGGGTTCTCCTACAGTCACTTGGTCAGGGCCATGGAGTGAGGTTGTCTATTAAGTTTACCCGGCGAGTATCCGCGTACGCTACGTGATTGCGACGGACTTTTGATCACATCAAAATTCCGTAGCAACTGATAAAGTGAGACTAAACTGCTATGTTTATAATATTCATTCCGTTATCTCATAACTATTTGTGAATTCCAATTATTGTATCACATTCCGGATAAACAGAAAATGCTAAACTTTTCGATCGAACAATCGAACACCCAAGTTTTCCCGATACTACTCAACACAAGAAATAAGTCTAACAGCATTCAGTTCGTGCCTTAGTACCAACGGTCCAGCCGTAGAAGGGTCAAGCCAACGCCTCACATGTGGCACGCCGTACTGCCCCAAACCCGAAGGTTCAAAGGGCAGTTCAAGACGGTCACATAATCGAGTTAAGGTTTGTTGTCTTCTAGAGGGTCCATCGCGTTACTTGCACTACTTAGAACGTCGTTAAACTACGGAAAAATCCAACACTTGGAAATTTCCCGACAGGGGAAAAATTGGGTATTTATATCCTGTCGAACATTTTAACATATTCTAAAATTTATCCGGAAAAACACACTGACAAAATTAGACAATCCGATCGATACACTGAGTTCCCAATACAACCCAGAAAATAAAACTCTGGAATAAATATTAAAATATTCCCAGGAAAACCAGCACCAGAAAGCATGAATTACTGTGCAAATTTTGAAGGCCAATCAAGTCACGTGACCGCGGAACCGCCGCAGAAGCGAGGCTTCTACCGCGGTTCCGCCGCGCATTAGAGGTATCATGGAAAATTTTTTGCATCGTAATTCTTATAATTCCCTGCTGGGTTTTCTGCATATTTTTAATTCTCAAAAATCCACATTTTACAGAAATGTCCAGAGAGCATGTTAAAATCGGGGTTTCGGGTCGATCGGACTTCTAACTCCGTCTAGACTTCGCCTAAGGCTCTAGCTAGTCTCTGATACCACTGTAGGGTTCCTAGGCACTCTCATGGAGTCTCACAAGTGATCAAACATGCACAAATCAAAAAATTCCTTGTGCCTACAAACCCTAATACGGATCGTTAACTAGATATTTAGGCGAAACGAGCAAGTAAACAGAAATATAGCTAAAAGGAAGGGGCTACAACCTTTGTAGATCCGGTCCTCCACCTCCTAGGCTCCATGATGAAGTCCTCTCCGCTGTCCAAATCGAACCATGGCTCTAGCGTCGGCTTCATCGGAGAAAAAGCGGGCTAGGTCATCGACGACGATGCCGAAGATGATCTACGTCGAGGCATCGCTGGATCAAGCTCCAACTTCACCAAGTCAAGAAACATTGTGAAGGAAACACCCTATACTACTTGGCAAGAGGTAGAGGATGAAGAAATAGGAAGTGGGTAGACTTTAGATTTGGATTTCTCACCCTTTTTCATCAATCACCATTGATGTAGCAAGCTTTCTTCTCATGGAAGAAGAAGATGATGAAGAAGAAGAAGATATGATAAGTTATGTAAATTAGATAAATAAATCAATACTTATCATTTACTAACCCTTGGTTAAGTGTAGAGAATGTACTATGGTTAGTTCATATGGTTAGGGTTAAGCATGAGACAAGAATGGTGACTTAGTCAAAGTTTCAAGAATGTTCAACTAAAAACAAAAATAGCAACCATTCTTTTCTCATCTTTTCCGAAATGAATAAGATAAATAAATAGATAAATAAGTAAATTGAAAAACAAAACCCTAACCATTAGTTTAACCATGGTACATTCTTTACACTAACCCTAGCTTGCATGTATCATCAAACATGATACAATCTTGTGCACAAAAGTATATCACATATACAACTTGTGCATTTCAAGTGAGAAAATCCAATTAAAGTGAACCAATACTAGTTAATGGAAAGTAATATATCAAATATATAATTATACATCAAATCATTAAATCAACACTTGATTTAACGATCCGGTCATGTCGCATATAACCGGCTAGTATCCAATGTATCGGCTTATCGAGTCAATCCTTGATTCGATAACTAGGTTATATCGCATATAACCATTCGATACATTCATCGCGAGAATAGAATACGGTATCACATACACGCATTATTCTCGGTCCCGCACATATCTCATATGCGCTCCTATTTCGTTTCGCTTGAGCCAGGAAACCTATGTGTAGGACTCTAAAGACTCGTCAATACGCCGGCAGCAGATGATGATCATATCAAACACCCACAAGCCGCAAGCGGTCTGATAAACGTAACGGCCACCTGGGTATTGAGCGATCAGAAGATCGACGAGCAAGCCCGCTCACACTCCTGTGAATCCAACCAGTAACACTTACCGTACAGTCCGGTCTGTTCGTCTGATATGTCGCATATCTCGCCTAGGGGTGGTAAACGTCAGACCCCAATAGCTTGATAAGTCATGCCGACGTGAAGTACATGACATGTGTGAAACTACTGATAACTATTACCAGTATATCACTGCAACCCTGGCCAGGGATTTCCTGTTATGGCCAGTCGAGCATAGCGCAACATCAACCCCCAATACCGGGAGAGACGAATCCCCTCCTATCGCTCATTGCCTCCATGTGAATCGAGACTGTACCCAAAAACCACTTGCTTGCACAACTCAGTAGAGCCGTGGTAGGGTGGAAATCAAAGCACAGTGGGAGACACACAAGACTCTATGAAGATCTCGGGTCAACAGACTAAGCTATACTAGTGTCACCAGAGAACTGCCATCTGACGTGAGGTATAATACCATCTGGGAGTTCTCGGCGAGTCCGTTCAGTGTACCCAGTCTCCACTGAGCACCCGCATACCATCTCTGATGTCAAATACCAATGGATATGGGATCATCCATCGCCCATCGCATGGGTCGAGAAGATATACGCTAGTCTACTTTGGAATATCGATGCCCCGTCTCGATATTCCCTCGACTAGGAACATTTCAAGGATGTACTCATGGACTATCCAGGCCCCACTAGTATGATCTGCATCACAGTCCTGGAAGTCGAGTACACATCCTAAGGGCTTTATCAACATGTAACAGAGAGACGGAAAGTATACACGTTAAGATAAATAGCAACCAGATAGCATACTATCATGTCGAGCAAGAATGTCCTACCTATATATGTCCCAGCATCCACTACAATATACATCCAATGTAAAGTAATGGCCTCTAGGGCATACATATAACTAACAGGGACTCTATAAGAATGGCTGGATGCTTAGCGATCTGAGATGGAATCCATGTACACCAACAAAGTATGGACTTTGGATGCTATATCTGAAGGGTTAAATTCCCATCAGGAGCAAGTATATCTTGAGAAGATTACTTGGTGTAGATGGAAAGTTTGAGACTTTCAAAGCTAGACTTGTTAAAGTTTTTCGTCATCGACCAGGCGTGGATAATGATGAAACCTTTTCGAGAGGCTATGCTTAAGTCCATCCGGATCCTACTTGACATTGCTGCATACCATGACCGCGATATCTGGTGGTTGGGTGTCATGACTGCTTTTCTAAATATTAATTTAGAAGAGAGCGTCTATAAGAACACAGCCAGATGGCTTCGTAAACAGTGGGAGCAGCGGAAACGTGTGCAAGATGCTTTGTGTGATAAAGCAGGCATCGCGGAGTTGGAACATCTATTTTGATGCGGTAGTCAAAGAGTTTGACTTCATCAAAGTGGTAGATGGACCTTGTATATACAAAAAAGCAGTAGAGAGTAAGGTGGTGATCCTCGTAGAGTACGTGGATGACATACTCTTGATAAGGAAAGAGTTTCCTATGCTACGCTTTGTCAATCTCCGCTTATCACAAGGATTCTCCAAATAAGATCAAAGTGATACCTCCTAAATCCTGGGTTATGGATCTATGTGATAGATCTAAATGGATATTAGGATTCTCATTAGGTGTAGTGAGATGGTATCAGTTGATCCTGGGGAGAATCACTGGAAAAGTTCCAGGGTGATAACGACGACTGAATGTCAGTCGCAGGCATTGTCTTTACCCTCAGTGGAGGGACGGTATGTTGGAAGAGTTCCAAGCTAGATACCGTGGCAAACTAGACGATAAAGGCTGGTGACATCGCTATCAATGATACTACCAAAGAGGCAGTTTGGGTGTATATTAGTTCATGAGATGAACTAGGTTCCTACCATTGTATGATAATGGAGGTGAGGCTTTGGCCCAGGAACCACGGTCCCATCAGTGACCTAGACATATTCCAAGGAAGTATCACTTGATCATGGAGATAGTTGATCTCCAGGGTAATCGTGGTTAGGAGAGTAGACTCAGAGGACAACACGGCGGATCCACTCACAAAGGCTTTTTCCCAAAGAGAGACTTATATGGGATGGTTGAGTTTGAGATATTGCAACCACTGCTACAGATGGCCCTAGTGAAAGTGGGAGAATGTTAGTTATATGTATGCCCTAGAGGCCATTACTGTACATGAGATGTATATTCCAGTGGATGTTGGGACATATTTAGGTAGCACTTTCTTGCTCGACATGATAGTACGCTATCTGGTTGCTCTTTATCATAACATGTATACTTTCTGTCTCTCTGTTACATGTTGATAAAGCCCTTAGGATGTGTACTCGACTTGCTGGACTATGATCCAGATCATACTAGTGGGGCCTGGGTAGTCCATGAGTACATCCTTCAATGTTCTTAGTCGTGGGAATATCGAGATGGGGCATCGATATTCCAGAGTAGACTAGCGTATATCTTCTCGACCCATGTGATGGGCGATGGATGAACCAATATCCATTGGTGTTTGACATCAGAGATGGTATGCGGGTGTTCAGTGATGACTGGGTACACTGAACGGACTCGCCGAGAACTCCAAGATGGTATTATACCTTACGTCAGATGGCAGTTCTCTGTTGACACTGGCACAGCTTAGTCTGTTGACCCGAGATCGTCATAGAGTCTTGTGCGTCTCCCACTGTGCTTTGATTTCCACCCTACCACGGCTCTACTGAGTCGTGCAAACATGTGGTTTTTGGGTACAGTCCCGATTCATATGGAGGCAATGAGCGATAGGAGGCGATTCGTCTCTCCCGGTATTGGGGGTTGATGTTGCGCTATGCTCGACTGGCCATAACTGGAAATCCCTGGACATGGTTGCAGTGATTTACTGGTAAGAGTTATCAGTAGTTTCACGCTTGTTATGGACCTTACATCGGCATGACTTATCAAGCTGCTGGGGTCTGACGTTTACCACCCCTAGGCGAGATATGCGATATATCATACGAACAGACCGGACTGTGCGATAAGTGTTACTGATTGGATTCGCAGGAGTGTGAGCAGGCTTGCTCGTTGATCTTCTGATCGCTCAATACCCGGGTGGCCGTTACGTTTAGCAGACCACTTGCGGCTTGTGGGTGATTGATATGATCACCACCTACTGCCGGCGTATTGCCGAGTCTTTAGAGTCCTATACAGAGGTTTCCTGGCTCAAGCGAAATGAAATAGAAGCGCATATGAGATATGTGCGGGAACGAGAATAATACCAGTCTGTGATACTGTATTCTATTCTCGCGATTTGTATCATCGGACGGTTATATAAGATATAGCCGAGTTACCGAATCAAGTGTTGATTCGATACATTGATACACTAGATATTAGTCCGTTATATGCGATATGACCGGATCATTAAATCAAGTGTTGATTTAATGATTTAATGTATAATTATATATATTTGATATATTACTTTACATTAACCAGTATTGGTTCACTTAAAATTGGTTTACTCACTTGATGTGCACAAGTTGTATATGTGATATATGTTTGTGCACTAGTTTGTATCATGATTGATGATACATGCAAACATGGGTGTGTGTATGACTTACACCATGTTTAAGATAATGGTTTAGGTTTTTATTTATTTTGGTAAAACAAAATGGTGGATTTCTTTGTCTTTGCTTGAAGCTTCATGATGTTTTCAAGCATCTTTGACAAAGTCCACTAATTTTGTTTTGCATAAGATTTTCATTAACCTAACCATTACCTCAAACTATGGTTTAGTATCTACAGAGGTAAACTCACCCATGATTGCAATATGATAGACTTCACTTGATTATTCTTTTTTGATAATTTTTCATTATTCATTCTTATTCTTTTCTTCTTCTTCTTCTTCTTCAAGGAGAAGAAAGCTTGCTAGAAAAATTTTCAAGTGAAGATTTAGAGTGAGAAATCCAAATCCAAAGTGAACCTACTTCCTATTTCATCATCCTCTACTACTTTCCATTTAGTTTAGAGTGTTCACTTCACAAAGTTCTTGACTTAGTGAAGATGGAGCTTGAGTTTGAGTCTCCTTGACGTAGATCATCTTCGGCCCCGAAGTCAACGACCTAGCCCGCTCATTTTTTCGAAGAAACCTTCGCTAGAGTCCGGGATCCCGATGATTGCAGCGAAGGGACGTCAACACGGAGCTTTAGAAGTGAAGGACCGGATCTACAAAGGTTGTAATCCCTTTCACTTGTAGTTAAAATGTTTAACTTGCTAGTTTTCGCATAATCTCTAGTATACGATCTTGGTTAGGGTTGTTCGGCACAGATTTTTTTTTGAATCGGGCATGGTAGATGCCTTGTAGAACCTTGTTAGAGTGCCTAGGAAACCTACATCCCGAGCTACAAGGAGGCAGTGAGCGGATCGGCAGGGGTTTCGTCTCTCCCGGTATTGGGGGTAAGATCGCGCTGTGTCTAGGAGAGCCATTACTCGAAGTCCTTGGCCAAGGCAAGTTAGATTTACTGGTAGGTATTCCAGTAGTATCTCAGGGTGTTCTGGGATACAGTCCGACACGACTTGTACCGCTTTTAGGGGTCTGAATTTTACCAACCCCCTAGGCCTGACATGCGATACTCATAGACAAACGGACCGGACTGTACGGATATTGTTATTGACAGGCTCAGTAGGGTGTCAGGATGAGTTCGCTCATCGACCTCCCTTTTGGTCAATACTTGGTAGCCCGTTACGTACAACTAGTACCTGTTAGTGTATATGCCCTAGAGGCCATTATTGTATCATACTAGTTTGTATATTACTTGATGGAAGCTTGGGATATCCACAGTTGTATAAACAATCTTGCTCAAAATAGTAGTATGCTACTTGGTTTGTTTCTACTTTAATGTATGCATGTGTTTCTTTTAGCATATCGCCTATACACATTAGTGGAGCCCTTAAGATCTTTGCTTGATTACCAGCGTTGTGATGGCAGTCACACTAGTAGGGGCTGGGTAATCTACAAGCACATCCTTATACAGGTCCCTAGTCATTGGATTATCGAGACGGGGCATCGATACTCCGGAGTAGACTAGTGTATGCGCTTCTCATCCCAGCATGGGAGATGGTCTGTTCCACAGCCATTAGTACGTCGTACTTGAGATAGTATGCGGGTGCTCGTTAGGTTTCGAGTACACTGGACAGGACTCGTCGGGAACTGTTGGTTGGTACTATACCTATCGTCAGTTATCAGTTCCCAGGTGACATGAGTACAGCTTAGTCCGCTGACTTGACACTGTCACTTCGCCTCGAGTGTGTTCCCACTGTTCTTAGAGTGCTACCCTACCACGGCTCAAATAAGTCGTGCAAACAGGTAGCAGTTGGGTGCAGTCCCGAAGCACTTGGAGGGAGTGACGGTTAGACAGGATCCGTCTCTCCCGGTATTGGGGGTTGATATCGCGTTGTGTCTAGGAGAGCCATTACATATTGTTGTCCTTGGCCAGGGCAAGCGAGATATACTGGTAGCGTTTCCTGTGTTATCTCAGGGTGTTCTGGGCTACACTCCGACACGACTTGTACCGCTATTAGGGGACTGATGTTTACCGCCGCCTTAGGCCCGCCATGCGATACTCTCAGACGAACAGACCGGATTGTACGGAGATTGTCACATTCAGGCTCAGTTGGAGTTCGGATGGGTTCACCTCATCAGTCTGCTTATCGGCATCTACCTGGGGACCGTTACGTACAGCTAGTACCACTTGCGGCCTGTGGTTAAACCTACTGCCAGCGTAGTGTCGAGTCTTTAGATTCCCACAAAGAAGTCTATTCACCTTTGGGCAAAACAGAGTAGAGGTCGCATGGTTTTTGCGATAGGGTTCGTTCACATCCGCGCACTTGTGCATGTTTGGTGTCCGGGAAGTTATTACTAGCAGGCTTTGGTTTAAGGAAGATCCTAGTATATGTTTTGGGGATTGGTTTTATCTCATTGTATTCGTGTTCTTCGGAACACGGATGCAGGTGTGTATGCACAGTTGACAGAGGCAGAGGATTCTCATTGGGGTTGTTGACCGTTGACTTTTTCTAAACCATAATGAGAATAAGAAATATGATTAATAATATTAATTAAGGATTATTGTTCCATGGTTGAGTTGAACATTTGACTTTTGTTGACTTGTTGACTTTGTTGACCGTTTGACCATTGTGGACTTGTTGACCATCATCATTTCATTTCTATGACTTTTGTTTACTTCTTGTTCTTTACAAAATGCATTAAATGCATGAAATGGTAATGGTCATTGAAACTAACCATCACAATTCTTAATTATTATTATTATCATCATTATTCTTTCTTTTGTGAGCATGGTTGTAAAAAGTCAAGCTCATTCTCACTTTCTCATTCTCTCTCATCCAAAGCTCATCCTCTTCTTCTCTCTCAAAGCTCTCATCTCTCATATGTTGAGAAGCATGAGCTATTGAACTAAAACCCTAAAAACTCTTCTCTACTCACTCTAGAGTTCTAGGTTTAGCAAGCCAAGCACTTTAGTTGCCTCTCGGTTGAGGTAGGAGCTCAAGGTAGAATCTTTCGGGTGGATCCTTCTTCGACAAAGAGGAGACTACGAGGTAGGAGCCGTTCAAACCATCCCAAGGAGCAAGAAGAGAAGGAGTTCAAGACCTAGGTATAACCTTCTAATATAGTAGTTAAACTTCTAGTTAGTTTGCTAGGTTTTTGTTTAGCAAAGAGTCTCATTTCTAGTCCATGTTTCCTTGTGTCAAAAATCGTTTTTTACCGTTTTTGCCTCCCCGTATGAACCGGGATGGGCAACGTAGACTTACAGTGGTATCAGAGCCTAGCTAAACAACAACTAGCATGTTAGCAAAGTATTTAGAATTTTGATCCAAGAAAAAATCACAAAACATGTCCGAGAATTGAACTTTCTGCCAATTTTTAAACTGCTAAAAAAATAATTCCACATATCTTAAAAATCGGCTCAGGGTTTTGTAGGAACACACAGCAAAAACGAGCCACTGACTCGGTCAACGCACCGCGGAACCGCGGCGAGAACATGCTTCTTGCCGCGGATCCGCTGCCGAGTTGACTCGGCCGCGACTCGTCTTTGTTGCAGTTTGCTCAGTGTTATGTTTTGGGATTTTTAGGATATTTTGTTTCTGCCCAAATTTTCCAGAAAACAAAGTTTTCTTTGGGGTAGTTACAAATCCGTATTTTTGATCGAAGTTCTGTAGACTTTAGCCAATGGGTTATATCTGTGATGTGATATATGCACTGAACGTCAACTAATCGCTATACGTCGATTAGTGTGGGTTGTGCATATCTGTGATCTGTAATGTTGTTGGATTGTGTATATGAACTCGTTGGATTGTCGCGGATGAATAGCCGGGGGTTGTGAGATGAGAGTTTTCTTTATCTTTCATTTGATGTAATATGTTAATTGATGTAATATTATTTTATGGCCGCACATCCGGGATGAGGTTGTAGCCGCCATTGTATATTATTTCTTTTACTATTTTTTGATCCTAAGATAGACCCAAGGTGGGGTGAACAAACTACCGGGTATCTCGAAGTGCCGAGTGGCCTACTCACGTTGTTGAGGGAAGTTGCTTCACTTCGGTTACTTGGCGGGTAGTTTGCCGCACCCGTAGGGGTCTAGGGTGGGGTTTGGCTATTCATCGCGACCGTGTGATCCGTTTTACGTTGCAAGCTCGAACGAAACACGGATTTCTAGTATATCCAATGTGGTCATCTGTGATCTGGAATGGCTTTCATTGCATCTGACGAATGTATATATCTATATATGATATCTAGTAGGCATTGCTAATGTTTTGCATCCGCGCTAGTCCAGCCCTCGCTCTGTCATTAGTTAAGTAACCTAACGGGTAATGACGAGGCCCCGTGGCGAATGCGGATGGCATAAGCGTAAGTCATATTTTCGTTGTTTTCTGCAATGGTAGGATTAAATGATGGGACCCATTTAATTAATGCAAGAAAATAAACCAAAGTAAAGTCGTTGGAACAATTTCAAAACCACTCGATTTCTTTTCAAAACAACTTTTAAAAGTAAAGCTTAAACCACTCCTTTTAAAAGCTATCACGTTCCATAGATTATATCAAGTTCACTACGTTCATGGTTTCGCCAAAACCATTCGTAGCCCTCCGTCATTTCATATGGATAGTCAATAGTATTCAAGCTGTGTTTGTTGGCCAAAGTCAAGGCACAGTGATTGGTAGCTATTGGATATTCATATGTAGCATAGATAGATGCGTTGGTTTGGGACAGTCGTACTGCCTTGTTGGCCAAAGTCAAGGGTAGGTGCGGGTGGGTTCAAATTAACCTGGAAAATGATGGGTAGAACATGACATGTGACTGATGATTCTTTGGCCAAAGTCAAGGTCATAAGAGCATGGGGCAAAAATCCACATCGGGAGTTTCTAAAGAAACTGAAACTTGCTAGTGCTGCATACCATTTGGAGTGTGATGATTCTGGTAGGATTCCTTCAGTTTTATTACACGATGATATTTGGATCCCGATCCTACTGTGAGTATTTGCTAATCCTCGGGAACTTTATCACTTAACGATCAATGCTATAAACCAAGTAGGTGTCTAGAAAGGAGTTAGCGGGGCTACGCCCACAAGGAAAAGAGGTTATTTAATTAAGGAACTTCACGAAAGCGTTGGAAAACCTCCCTCAAAGTACCAACACTGGCCTGGCTAAACAGTTAAGCAAGTATTGTATGGTGAGATTGATCTCGACTAATTCTTCCTTTTTGGTTTGAGGAAGGATTCGAGAAACAGTGGGAGCAATCCTGCTTAGACAAACTAAAAACCACTCTAAACTTGCAAGAGCATCATGCTAAAATGTTTCTTCTCTCTCTCCTAAATTGCAGCGACCAAACATCATGACCAGACTTACGTTACTACTAGAAAAATATACATTGACAGGGCCAAACTACAAAGATTGGCTCAGGAATGTCAAAATGGCAATCACTTATGACAAGTTGGTGTATCTTCTTACCACCAAAGCTCCCCGTGTCCCAGGACCTCAATCCAGCGTCGCGGATAAAGAAATTTGTAAGACCTGGGAGATTGATTGCGCGAGGGCCAAGTGTATCGTGCTTGCCTCTATGGACAATGAACATCAGAGGAGGCACGAGGATATGGACCCAGAATCTATATTTCTTCATACAAAAGATCTGTATGGAGAGCAATCCCGTATCGCCAGATACGAAGTCTCGAAAAAGTTGTTTTCGGAGAGATTGGTCGTCGGATCATCCGTAGCGGAACACGTGCTTAAGATGATTGGCTACATTGAAGAGCTCGCGGACCTAGGGACCACGTTGGAGAACGAGCTCTACACTGACTTGATTCTCCAGTCTCTTCCTTCCACTTACGCCCAGTTTTTCCTGAACATCAACATGAAAGGAAAGGAAGTTGAACTTTCGGAACTCCTAAACATGTTGAGGAGTGTAGAGGGCACCCTACAGAAATTAAGGGAAACATCCACTTTTTTTGTTGGAGGAGCTTCCTCTTCTATGTCCAAGGCGAGAGCCAAAGGAAGGAAGAAGAAAGCCCCCACCAAACCAAGGGGCGGTGTTAGTAAAGTGGAAGCCAAGGGAAAGGCAAAAATAGCAAAGGTAGCGGGAAAGCTTGTGGGAAAGGAAGAATGCTTTTATTTTCACAAAAGTGGACAGTGGAAGAAAGATTGTAGGGCTTGGAAGGCCAGAAACCAGGACCCAAAGCAAGTTATGGCTTCGGCTTCAGGTGTGTGTATGTTATTGAAAACTGTCTATCAATAAACTCTACTTCCTGGGTATTGGATACCGAATCAGGATCTCATATCTGTAATTCTTTGCAGGCACTGAGAAAGCGTAGGGTTTTGAAGGCAGGTGATATGATCCTCAGAGTTGCAAACAGAGCTGGCATGGATGCTGAGTCCGTAGGGGACTATCACTTGGGATTGTCAGATGGACATGTTTTGGTTTTGCGTGATTGTTATTTTGTACCCAGTGCGACTTGTAATATCATATCTGTATCTTTAATGTCTAAAGAAGGTTATGATTTTGCATTTGTAAGCAATGTTGTAAACATTCACCATAATCATGTTCTGATTGGGTCGGGTACATTAAGCAACGGTATATACGTATTATACCAACCACAAATTTTCAATGTCCAGAATACACACAAAAGAAAGTCTCCAGAAATAAATCATGCTTTATTATGGCATTGTAGACTGTGTCACATCAATGAGAGAAGGTTGACGAAGTTACATAAAGAAGGATATTTGGATCCGTTCGAATATCAATCATATGCAACTTGTCAATCCTGTCTCAAAGGAAAGATGACAAAGACTCCGTTTACTGGACATGGAGTAAGAGCGAGTGAGCTCTTGGGACTCGTACACAGCGATGTATGTGGTCCAATGTCTACACATGCGCGAAGTGGTTATTCTTACTTCATTACTTATACGGATGATTTTTCAAGGTACGGATATGTCTTCTTAATGAAACATAAATCTGAAGCCTTTGAAAAATTCCAGGAATACAAGAATGAAGTAGAAAAATAAACAGGCAAAAGTATCAAAACACTGAGATCTGATCAAGGTGGTGAATACTTGAGTGCCGAGTTCCTGGGTTATCTAAAAGAGAATGGAATTCTCTCTCAACTTACTCCTCCATACACCCCACAACATAATGGTGTATCGGAGAGAAGGAACCGAACCCTATTGGATATGGTACGTTCCATGATGAGTAATGCTTCGTTACCGCGATCATTCTGGGGATATGCACTAGAATCAGCTGCATATCTTTTGAACCGAGTTCCAACTAAGACAGTGCCTACCACACCATATCAGATGTGGAGTGGAAAGAAACCCTATCTTAAGTACATTAAGACATGGGGATGTCCAGCTTTTGTCAAAAAGCAGCATGCGGACAAACTCGAGGCACGCTCAGTACAGTGTAAGTTTGTGGGATATCCAAAGAACTCCAAGGGATATTTCTTCTACTCCGCAGATGGACAAAAGGTTTTTGTTTCTCGTTATGCCTGCTTCTTGGAAACTGAATTTTTGGAAAATCAGATAAGTAGGAGCGCAATAGAACTGGAAGAAATTCTAGAACCATAAGCTATTACTGAAAGCTTAGTAGAACCAGAAGGTTCGAAAGAACAGGACATTCCCGCGCCGCTCCACAGGAGTAGTAGGCAGTCTCATCCGCCCGAGAGAGACTGCGGTTTTCTCATAGACGGGGATAGAGAGGATTGCATCATTGATAATGATGAGCCGACTAGCTTCCAGCAGGCCATTCTGAGCGTTGACTCGGTAAAATGGTTGGATGCAATGCGGACCGAAATGGAGTCCTTGTACACCAACAAAGTATGTACTTTGGACGTTGCTCCAGAAGGGGTAAAACCCGTAGGCTGCAAATGGATCATCAAAAAGAAGATTGGTGCAGATGGACAGGTTGAGACCTATAAGGCTAGACTTGTTGCAAAGGGTTTTCGTCAAAGACCAGGTTTGGACTATGACGAAACTTTTTCTCCAGTGGCTATGCTTAAATCCATTCGGATCCTTCTTGCCATTGCTGCCTTCCACGATTATGAGATTTGGCAGATGGACGTAAATACCGCTTTTCTGAATGGAAATTTGGAGGAGTATGTCTATATGGACCAGCCAGAGGGTTTCATTCAGAGTGGGAGCATCGGGAAGGTGTGCAAGTTTCTTAAGTCCATTTATGGACTAAAGCAGGCATCGCGGAGTTGGAACATTTGTTTTGATGAGATGGTCAAAGAATTGGGCTTTATCAAAAATCCAGATGTACCATGCATCTATAGTAAAATTGTAGCACGAACTGTCGTATTCCTCGTTTTATATGTGGATGACATTCTCTTGATAGGAAATGACTTTCCTATGCTACAATCTGTCAAAAGGTTCTTGTCACACAAGTTCTCCATGAAAGACCAGGGTGATGCCTCTTACATTCTGGGGATCCGGATCTATCATGATAGGTTCAAGAGGATATTAGGACTTTCATAGTCCAGGTACATCAACACCATACTGAAAAGATTCAGTTTGGAAGATTCTAGGTGCGGTAATTTACCGGCTTGTCACGGGATCACCATCTCTAAAGAAATGTCTCCGAAGACTGATTTGGAAAGGGATCGCATGTCTATTATACCTTACGCTTCTGCGGTAGGCTCTATAATGTATGCGGTGTTGTGTACCAGACCAGATGTAGCTTATGCACTGAGTGTGGTAAGCCGGTATCAGTCAAACCCTGGGAAGAAGTACTGGATAGTGGTAAAGAACATTCTGAAGTACCTGAGAAGGACTAAGGACATGTTTTTGGTTTACGGTGGAAAAGACCTCCAGATGGAGGCCTTTGCTGACTCCAGCTTCCAGAATGACAAGGATGACTCCAAATCCATGTCGGGTTATGTCTTTACCCTCAATGGAGGGGCGGTGTGTTGGAAGAGTTCCAAACAGGAAACCGTTGCTGACTCAACGATGGAAGCGGAATATATCGCTGCATCTGATGCCGCAAAAGAAGCCGTCTGGATGAGGAAGTTCTTGAGAGAACTTCAGGTGGTTCCGTCCATTGTTGATCCAATACCTATGTATTGTGACAACAACGGGGATATAGCTTTAGCGATGGAACCCAGGTCCCATCAGAAGTCCAGACACATCTTGAGGCGGTATCACCTGATCAGGGAGATCGTGGATCGCCGGGAGATCGTGGTTCGGAGGGTTGGTACAGAAGATAATACTGCAGATCCATTCACGAAGGCCATACTCCAGACTCAGTTCGAGCAGTTGATCGAGATGATAGGTCTTCGATACGCCAGTACATGGCCTTAGTGCAAGTGCGAGATTGTTAGTGTATATGCCCTAGAGACCATTACTGTATCATACTAGTTTGTATATTACTTGATGGAAGCTTGGGATATTCACAGTTGTATAGAAAATCTTGCTCAAAATAGTAGTATGCTACTTGGTTTTTTTCTACTTTAATGTGTGCATGTGTTTCTTTTAGCATATCGCCTATACACATTAGTGGAGCCCTTAGGATCTTTGCTTGATTACCAGCGTTGTGATGGCAGTCACACTAGTGGGGGCTGGGTAATCTACAAGCACATCCTTATACAGGTCCCTAGTCATAGGATTATCGAGACGGGGCATCGATACTCCGGAGTAGACTAGCATATGCGCTTCTCATCCTAGCATGGGAGACGGTCTGTCCCACAGCCATTAGTACGTCGTACTTGAGATGGTATACGGGTGCTCATTAGGTTACGAGTACACTGGACAAGACTCATCGGGAACTGTTGGTTGGTACTATACCTATCGTCAGTTGTCAATTCCCAGGTGACATGAGTACAGCTTAGTCCGCTGACTTGACAATGTCACTTCGCCTCGAGTGTGTTCCTACTGTTCTTAGATTGCTACCCTACCACGGCTCAAATGAGTCGTCCAAACAGGTAGCAGTTGGGTGCAGTCCCGAAGCACTTGGAGGCAGTGACGGTTAGACAGGATTCGTCTCTCCCGGTATTGGGGGTTGATATTGCGCTGTGTCTAGGAAAGCCATTACACATTGTCGTCCCTGGCCAGGGCAAGCGAGATATACTAGTAGCGTTTCCAGTGTTATCTCAGGGTGTTCTGGGCTACACTTCGACACGACTTGTATCGCTATTAGGGGACTGACGTTTACCGCACCCTTAGGCCCGCCATACGATACTCTCAGACGAACAGACCGGACTATACGGAGATTGTCACACTAAGGCTTATTAGGAGTTCGGATGCGTTCAACTCATCAGTCTTCTTATCGGCATCTACCTGGGGACCGTTACGTACAGCTAGTACCACTTGCGGCCTGTGGTTAAACCCACTACCAGCGTAGTGTCGAGTCTTTAAAGTCACATACAGAAGGCTATTCGCCTTTGGGCAAAACATAGTAGAGGTCGCATGGATTTTGCGACAGGGTTCGTTCACATCCGCGCACTTGTGCACGTTTGGTGTCCGGGCAGTTATTACTAGCGGGCTTTGATTTAAGCCAGATCCTAGTATATGTTTTGGGGATTGGTTTTATCTCATTGTATTCGTGTTCCTCGGAACACGGATGCGGGTGTGTATGCACAGTTGACAGAAGCAGAGGCAGAGGCAGAGGATTCTCATTGGGGTTGTTGACCGTTGATTTTTTCTAAACCCTAATGAGAATAAGAAATATGATTAATAATATTAATTAAGTATTATTGTGCCATGGTTGAGTTGAACATTTTACTTTTGTTGACTTGTTGACTTTGTTGACCGGTTGACCATTGTGGACTTGTTGACCATCATAATTTCATTTTTATAACTTTTGTTTACTTCTTGTTCTTTAGAAAATGCATTAAATGCATAAAATGATAATGGTCATTGAAACTAACCATCAGAATTCTTAATTATTATTACTATCATCATTATTCTATCTTTTGTGAGCATGGTTGTAAAAAGTCAAGCTCATTCTCACTTTCTCATTCTCTCTCATCCAAAGCTCATCCTCTTCCTCTCTCTCAAAGCTCTCATCTCTCATGTGTTGAGAAGCATGAGCTATTAAGATAAAACCCTAAAAAATCTTCTCTACTCACTCTAGAGTTCTAGGTTTAGCAAGCCAAGCACTTTAGTTGCCTCTCGGTTGTGGTAGGAGCTCAAGGCAGAAGCTTTCGAATGGATCCTTCTTCGACAAAGAGGAGACTACGAGGTAGGAGCCGTTCCACCCATCCCAAGGAGCAAGAAGAGAAGGAGTTCAAGACCTAGGTATAACCCTCTAACATAGTAGTTAAACTTCTAGTTAGTTTGCTAGGTTTTTGTTAGCAAAGATCCTCATTTCTAGTCCTTGTTGCCTTGTGTCAAAAATAGTTTTTTACCGTTTCCGCCTCCCCGTAAGAACCGGGGTGGGCAACGTGGACTTACAGTACCACTGACGTGCTATTGGTTAAATCCACAGATTGTGTATTGACGAGTCTTTAGAGTCCCCCACACGCAGTTGTTGCGCCACGGCAGCGCCCCGGCCGTCTTACCGAGGCCAAAATGCGGAATCAAAAATTTTCCTTACTCGGAAACTGGCGCTACCGCGGACAATATACCCGGATCGTAACCATTAACTGATACTAGCTATCAAGAGAAAGGGTGAGAGATATACCGAGTGATCCGAGTCCTCCGGTCTTCTCTTCATCGTCCCGATCTCCCGCGGAAAGTCCTGTCTCCATGTCGTCGCCTCCTCGCCGGAAGGGCACCACATCGCCTGTATCTTTTACGGGCTCCCACCTCAATACCGAGGCAACTCGGGCGCGAAGTTGGATGGCCGACGCGCCCAAGATTTGCTGTAGAAGTAGTGTAGAGTCTATGTCTCTTTGGAGTAGTAGTTGCCATGGTGATGGAGGGATGAAATGAACTTGGGGATTTTTGGTAGCAATGGAAAAATGAGATGGATGATTAATTTCCCACACCAAATGAAATGAACCTCTCTCATTTTTTCCTCTCCTCAAAGTTGTGGCCGGCCATCCTCTAATGTGGAAAATGGTGGAGGGCAAAACAAATACAAGAGGGAGGTAAGTGTAGGAAAAGCAAGAGGTGACCACATCCCAAAAGTAAACCTCACATCCAAACACTTAATCAACTCTAATCAATCCCTTCTCAAAAAGCAAATGAAAAGACTAAGAAAGCATCTCATCATGAGAAACTATCATGATGCCACCAAAAAGCAAGATACCCCCTCCACAAATGTTATTTGCAAACTTGCAAATAACCCCCCTCCATCGGAAAAGTCCGGCCGGGAAAGAACAAAGGAAAACCGGCCGGAACGGAATGCAAACTGGCAACTCCAGAAAACTGGTCCCGTAATAAATTACAGGAAAAACCCCGATACTGTGAATACACACCCGCATCTGTATTCCGACCGGATACAAATGCAATGAGACAAAAATCTACACTTTACTAAACTAGGATCCGGCTTAAACCAAAGCCGGCTAGTAATATCCGTCCGATCCTGATCGGTGCAATACCGCACGTATCAGATCGAACCCTGCCATATCTCCATACGGCCTCTACAGCGTTTCGCCCGAAAGCTTGAGTAACTGTAAGTGTGGTGGACTCTAAAGACTCGTCAATATAATGGCTGTGGATTTAACCACTAGCACGTCAGAGGTATAAGCCAATACGTGACGGGCCACCAGCTATTGACCAAAAGGGACGTCGATGAGTGAACTCATCCTGACACCCTACTGAGCCTGTCAGTGACAATATCCGTACAGTCCGGTCCGTTCGTCTATGAGCATCGCATGTCGGGCCTATGGGGTTGGTAAAAATCAGACCCCTAAAAGCGGTACAAGTCGTGTCGGAGTGTTGCCCAGAACGCCCTGTGATACTACTGGAATACCTACCAGTAAATCTCCTGCCTCGGCCGAGGGCTTTGCGTAATGGCTCTCCTAGACACAGCGCGACCTCACCCCCAATACCGGGAGAGACGAACCCCTGCAGATCCGCTCACTGCCTCCATGTGGCTCGGGACTGTACCCAACTAAAACCTGTTTGCACGGCTCCTTTGAGCCGTGGTAGGGTAGTAATCAAAGCACAGTGGGAACTCACACGAGACAAATGACGATCTCAGGTCGATGAACTAACATGTACATATGTCACCAGGGAACTGCTATCTGACATCTGGTATAAGACCAACTAGCAGGTTCCCGGCGAGTCCTGTCCGGTGTACTCATAACCCAATGAGCACCTGTATACATCTTAGGTGAACCAACTGACACCAGTGGCTTGTGAGACCGGCCACCGCCCCTCGTCGGGGTCTCGACTGTATACACTAGTCTACTAATGGAGTATCGATGCCCTGTCTCGAAACTCCTACGACTAGGGACCTTTTAAGGATGTGCTTATAGACTACCAGCTCCCACGTATATGATCGCCATCATACTGCTGGTAGTCAAGCAAGAATCCTAGGGGCTCTATCAACGTGTAATAGCGACATGTCAGGTCACCTAAAGCAGTACACGATGATAAAGATAAACCAGATAGCATACTATCATCTCGAGTAAGACTGTCCTACCGGGATATGTCCTCCCTCAATCATTGCAATCACGTGCCTGTGATCCAATAATTGACTCTGAGGGCACTATCTCCAACAGCAGTTTCTCAAGTTTCGAGCGAAACGTTGTAGAGGCCGTATGGATTTATGGCATGGTTCGAACATACGCGTGCACTTGTGCACGTGTCATGGTTCGGACGGATAATACTAGCGGGCTTTGGTTTAAGCCGGATCCTAGTATTATACTGTGTAGATTTTTTCTCATTGCATTTGTATTCGGTCGGAATATAAATGCGGGTATGTATATACAGTCGCGGGGTTATCCTGTAATTTATTACGGGATCGCTTTTTGATGTTGCCGGCTTGCTTTCTCTTTTTGGCCTATTCCCTTTCTATTTGTCCAAGGCTGATTTTTCCATTGAGAGGGGGCTTATTTGCAAAGTGGCATTCAGTAAGTGAGGTTTTTTTTTGTGGTCGTGGGTTCTCCAGCAGCATGCGGGTGATTCATGAGGGTTCTAGATGTGCTTGCTTCAATGTTTCAAATAATTGTGATTGGATTGACTTGGATATTTGAAGTGAGGTTTTCTTGTTCTTATGGTCACCTTATTTTCTCCTACACTCACCACCACCATTCTTTTTGATAGCCATGGCCGAGCATATTTTTGGGCAGCCCCTCATTCTTGTGAGCGTGAGGAATTGATTCATTTTCATCTTGCACAAAATTCCTTTGCCATTCCAAAAGCTCACTTCTCCTTCTCCACTCCAAAGGCAACTTCGATTAACCCTTGAGACAAAGTGTTCTACGTATATTCTATAGCAATCTTGGACACGTAGGCTAGCAAATTTCGTGTCCGAGTTGCCTCAGTTCAGAGGCGGGAGCCCGTAAAAGGACTTCTTGATGTGGTACCCTTCCGACGAGGAGACCGGAGATCGGAGATGCCGCGAGGAGCTAGGGATGGTGGCCAAAGACCGAAGGACACAGATCGATCGGTATAGCCTTTCTAACCCTTCTCTAGTTATCTAGTTTGTGTTAATGGTTCGATCCGGGTGAAAGTATACGATAGCGCCAGTTTCAAGTTTGTGAACAAGTTTTTTTTCCCGCATTTTGGCCTCGGATAGACGGCCGGTGCGCTACCGTAGACTTACATGGTATCAGAGTTACGCCATTAACCTTTACTAGTTTGTTCTAACATGTTTAAGACGTCGATCGATCAAAATTTCCAAAACCACATTTTCATTTTTGCAGTTTCCGTCGAAATTTTTTTGTGGTCTAAAAATTATTTTGAGTATGTCAGAAAATCATGCAGGCTTTTCTAAGACCCCTGTAGAAATTTTAACGCACGATCCAATCATTACGCCGCCGAACCGCGGCATAACTGGCATGTTTGCCGCGGATCCGCGGCGGGAATGTGTGCTCCGAGCTTCATTTTTCTTCTGGTGGTCTTTCTCTTGTAATTGTGGTTTCTAGAAAATTTAGTTTTGGCCCAGATTATTAACAGTACTGGATTTGTGCTTGGGGCCCACTTCGGGAAATTTTGTCGATCGAAAATTTTAAATAAGTTAGTTCACAGTGCTTACATTATATCTGTGACCGTGAATGTTATTTGATCGGAAAATCTTGTCTAATCGCTATAGCCCCTTTAGACGGATTTGCGAACGTGACATTCAAGTTGATGTTCTGTGTTGTGCTGTGATGTTGCGGATTTGTCGTGGTGGATAGCCTGGATGCAATGGTAGGACAGTTTGGTTATTTTTGTACATTTGATATTGCGGGACGAGCGTCCGACATGTGGACTGTCGTCACTGCCTGTTTGTATATTATTCTTTTGGGGCATGACCGGGCTAAGGTCGATGTACCCGTTGTATATATTTTACTTTCTGTACTAGGATTACCCCGCGGTGGGGTGCACGGATAGCCGGGTTCTAGAGGGCAACGGGCCCGCATCTTATGGCTTTGAGACGAAGGGGCTTTACTCTAGAATTGGCGGGCTATTCTCCGCACTCGTAGGGGGTATAGGTTGACCCAAGGAGGGGTTCTCAAGTTACCGGATTACGTGAAGTGCTGGGTGGTCCATTCACTTTAACATCGGGTTTTAGTTGAGGCTCAATGAAACCCGGGGATCCCAGATTATCTGTATTGTTCTGTGATGTTGCATTTATCACGCCTTGAGCGATTATTATATATTGATATATATACTAGTAGATGTTGTATATGTTTTACACCCGCGCTAGTCCAGTCCCCGCTCTATCGTTAGTTAAGTAACCTAACGGGTGATGACGGGACCCAGTGGCGAATGCGGATGGCGTATACGCACATCATATTTTCGTTCTTTATTGGTGTGATCAATTGATGGGACTGCATTGATTCAGATTAATGCAAGCTAAACAAACCTGTCTGATGTTGTTGGAACATTTTTCAAAAAGCTGTAATTACAAGGACGTTCTCTTTTGCTTTGCACAGTGGTATTCGGTTATGAATATCCAGTACCTCGGTCGACGAGGCAAGGGCCGAGATCCCTTCACCGGGAGTGACCCTTTAGGCAGAAGTTTGCGTCAGGGTAATAACTTCACTATAGTCGATTATTTTTTGCTTTGCATCATAGTATTCAGTTGGAATATCCCGAACCTCATTCTACGGGGAAAGAGCCGAGATCCCTTCACCGGGACTGACCTCTTTAGCAAAGGTTTTCGCCACTATATTTTTATAAAAAGCTATCCGGTTCCTTCAACGATATCAAGTTCATTACGTTAAAGGTTTTTCGTCAAAAACCATTCGTAGCCCTCCATCATTTCAGACGGGTAGCACTTAGTATTCATGGTATGTTTGTTGGCCAAATCAAGGGATAGTGTATGGTAGCTATTTGTTACCTTTCTGTTGCATAGATAGATGCGTTGGTTTGGGACAGTCGTACTGCTTTGTTGACCAAAGTCAAGGGTAGGTACGAGTAGATTCAAATTAATCTCGAAAATGACGGGTAGAACTTGACATGTTACTTATGATTTGTTGGTCAAAGTCAAGGTCATAAGAGCATGGGGTAAAAATCACATCGGGAGTTTCTAAAGAAACTGAAACTCGCCAGTCATGCGCATACCTTCTGAAGTGTGATAACGTGAGTGGATTTCATCACGTTATCATGCAATGATAGTTGGATCCCGATTCCCACTGATGAGTTGGTTTACTGCTCGCGTGATCCCGACTAATTCTTCTTTCAGGTTTGGAGGTGAATTTGAGGTTACAGTGGGAGGTTTCCTGATTAGATAAATTGATAACCATTCTGATTTAGGTTAGAGTGCACGCAGACTGTTTCTTTTCTCTCTCTCTTTGGCAGCGACCATGGCCCGACCCTAGACTATGACTCAGTGACAAAGTAAACCGAACCTTCTTAAAACACTGGCTTTTGGATTGTCTGAGTTGCATACCTCATTGCCACTCCTAGTTTTGCCCTTTTCTCTAGAACACCCCGTATTACTACGAACATCCACTTCCATTGGATAAAACCATCGTATGGTTATATACGAACTCGAAGGAACTTGTTCCAGATTCGAGGATGGTTTCCGGCTCTGGAGAAAATGAATAGGACAATTCAGTTGTCTTTTCCTTTTACCTTCTCTCAGGTTGCGAGTGATCCTTGAATTAGGACGGTACACCTATTACGCTAATTGGATAGTCTTCTTCCAAACCATAGGCAGGTGCCGAATGGTGGGGAATGAAGAAAACCAATTAGCCTAACGATGGTGTACAGAAGGTAATAAGTTAAGACAAATAAAGGGATTAGAAAGAGGGCAAAGTAAACTGCGACTGCTATTCACGACCAAACCAAGTATTTCATTACCACTCCTACTTCACCTTTGTATTTCTCCAGAACACTCCGTATCACTACGAAGATCCACAGTTATTTTGATACTCCATCGTATGGTTATATACGAACTCGAAGGAACTTGTTCCAGTTCGGGGATGGATTCTGGTTCAGGAGAAATAGAATAAGATTTATTCAGTTGTCTTTTATCTTTACCTTCTCTCGCATTGCGAATGGTCCTAGGATTAGGACAGTACACCTATTATACTTATTGGATAGTCTTCTTCCAGACCATAGGCTGATGCTGAACGGTAGGGAAGGAAGAAAACCATTTAGCCTAACGATGGTGTGCAGAAGGTAACGACTAAAGACATATAAAGGGATTTGGAGAGATGAAAAAGAAATATACGGTTACAGTCATGAATCTGGATAATGGAAGAGGCATTACTAGGAATACCCGGATACCCTTTCGAAACATTTTCATGTTTCTGTCTCACTGTGTATTGTTAATAGAAAACTGATTTCCCAATTAGACCTTGCTCCTGGGTATGTATTTAGCAGGTTTGATTCTCACATCTGTATGGTTTTACAGATGATGAGTGGGAGTAATCTATTGGGAATTAGGTGGTCATCCTCAATATATCGGGATTCGTTGTAATTGGTGTTATTTGAGGAAATCACCTGGGTTGTTTGCCGGACGACAAATATTTGGTTTGGAATATCCGTTGTTATGTACCAATTTCAAATTGATATATCTGTACGTTTATTTTTATAAAATGAGATATAACATTTTGAAATTATGTCCATGACATTTACCTATATCAGTTTATGGTTAGGTAAGCAGCATTCAACAGCGGTGTAATTCTTCATAACCATAGTACAGTTTTCAACCTACGACACACAGGGTTTGAGTTATTCGACTCAGCGGACTTATACAAGGTAATGTATGTTGTCCAGTGCCCATTAGGACAGAGGGGTTTGTCCTCGTACTATATTCTGTTTACTTGTGACTTCTCTAGTTTTTAGACAAGTATTTTGTAGAAATGCAAAGTCTAAGTTTTGAGAAGTTATAGGTATAAGAATAAAGTAGAGAACCAGGTGTTGCAAGTATCAGGATCCTTTAAGGTGATCGAAGATGTAGATACTTGTATTCGGTATTCAGTTGATAGTAATGGTTTTGAGAAACTTGTTTCTCTTTCAAGTTACTCATATCTGGATGCATTCCTAAGTTGAGTAACGCTGATCGGCCTTCTTCCATATAGTTGACATGCACTGGAGACAGCTGCATGATTTGAATCTGCTTCCAATTAAATCAGTGGCTCTGTTTCTATATTGGATATAGAACGGTTCATATCTTAACTATGTTAAGGTACGGGGAGTTGTCCAGCTTATGCTTAAAACCAGACTCTGGATAACTCAAGGCACGTTTCTGTAATGGCTGTTTGTGGGTTGACCCGGGCTATGACGAGGGTTAACTTTCTACCATCTGGAAGATCAATGGAGATATTGTTCTTGACTCACTACAGTTTTAGTAAAATGGACTTTTTCAGAAAACATTAGTAGGAGTATGGTAGAACTGGAAGTGATTCCAGAACCGCAAACGATTAGTGAAAATTTAATAGGACCTAAAGATTCAATCTGGATTGTCATTCCATTAGCCACTCCGCAGATATGGTGCGTAACCTCATGCACTCGAGAGGTACTCCGGTAGTGTAACATTTCAAAAAAATAAAATATTATTTTTGGGAAATTTTATAATTTAATAATAAAATATTGAATATTTTAATAAGGCGGTATAATTAAATACCGATAAATGGGGAAAAATTTGTAAAATTTTGGAAATTATTAAAATTGGGTGTTTTATGTGAATTATGCAATTTTTAAGTTTTTATGACTAATTATATGCTAAATTAGTGCTAATCGTGATTAAAAATCCCTAATCGGATTTTAAGCGGGTTTTGTGCAAAACATGCACCATTCCATTTTTACACTTGTTAAATTTATTTCCATGGCATTCCTACATGTTTTATAGCATGGTTTTTGATTTATTAGAGAGGGGAAAAGAAAAGAAAAGAAAAGGAAAAGGATATGATTAGAATAGTGAAGAATGGGCAAGAGAGAGAAAGAGTGGGTAAGGGGTCAACCCTTGTTTTGAACCATTCCCCCATCATTATTCCCTCATTTCCTCTCTCCCTCTTCCCTAGTTGCTGCTGCTGCTGCTCCTCTCTCCTCCTCCATCTTCAACCCCCCCAAAACACAATGAAAATCAACTCAAAACCCAAATCCCACTTCTTTAAAAAGATGCACAAGCTCAAGGGAAGCACATTGGACCAAGAAAGCAAGGGTTTTGGCCACTTGGGGCAACTCAAGAATTTTCTTGAGTTTCCAAATGAGGTATTTTCTGAACCATAAGCTTAGTGTTTCCATTACTTTTACCCCCATTTTAGATTAGAACCGATATCGAGTGGTTTTGTGGACTTAAAAGAATTCTAGTTAGGGTTAAAGGAATTTGAGAGTTGTGATGTGAAATTGAGCTCAGTAGAGGCCACACAAACCCCCTAGTGCTAGAATTCAGGACTAAAACAGAGACTAGAACACCGGAATACGGATTTAGAAAAGCCGTTATCGGGAAATTGTGGAATCTGTGATGGTTAATTGAAATCTGCTATTTCCCGGAGACTCTGAAATTTATTTTGCATACACAGAGATACATGCAGGTGATTTAGAACATACCACCAAAACCCCAGCCCCTAACCCTTAACAATGGCCACAGATTTATTCTCTCTGGCCGCAAATTGCGGCCAGATCAGTGAGGAGTGGGTTCGTGTTTGTTCTGTAGCTCCTACATGTGTAAATTTGACCCCTGGCATATGCAAAATTGACCAATTTGACCTAGGGTAGAATCTGGAGCCTTTTTCCTCAGTTGTTGTTTTGATTCGGAGTTTTGTTTCTCGTATTTTAAATTCTGGATTTGCGTATTTGTGTTTTACCTCAATCACTTGACGTTTGCACGACGACATCGAGGGTTGTTTGATGTTTTGAAAGCGTAGTCCATTGTTTCTAACCTATAGGCCCTAGCCTGTCGTTTGGTTTTCTCGATGTGATTTTAAGGTGCATTTGCGATTGTGTTATCTTGTAGGTACCTTCTCGAGGGCTTCATACGATGAAGAAGATAAAGGAGACATCAACACTGACACGCAGGATGCAAGGTGAGTAAATTATATCTACGGGGGAAGTCGGGTGGATGGCGTATAGCACCCCCACAGTGCGAGGTTTAGTATACTATATATATATATATATATATATATATATATATATATATGTTTGATAGCATTAGGTGCGATATGGATAATTGAGAAGAGATTAGGTGTACTATTGTTAGATTATGGTGTTGTCGTAAACTAGTATAGTTCCTAGTTGCGAACTCTAGAATAGGTTTACACCCACACGCACACACACGCTTATTTGTTATACTTATCCCTGGATGATGAGGATAGTGGATGATATTTGGAGATGAGTCGATGATATTGGGCATAGTGCCAGGAGATCGGTGATATGATGTGATTCGTATTTGGGATACGACATGTGATTTTACCGGGCCTTAGGAAGTGTGTTTTACACACGCATTTATATTTATATAGATGGTATCGATTTGTACTAGACTTAGATCAGTACCCCAGATCATGAGATATGATGATAAGGATACCAGATAATTGATGAGATGAATGTGATATTGACCCGTACCCAGATTTGGGATGTCGTACGATGATTTACCGTACGAGCTTTATTTGATGATAAGATCCGCACTCATGACTCGAGGATGTCATATGATATTGTATCGTACGCGGTACCTTGAGGAGGGATCACCGACTATTATATTTTACATATATATATTATATCGACTCAGATTTAGGTGGTTTCCATACCCCTCCAGATTGACTTGTTAGTTAGAGTCGTAGTCTTGCTAGTAGATGTTAGGCTAGGTAGATGTCATACCTATTTCACAAACTAACGAATCGAGAGTATTTTAAATACAGGCAAGGGATTCTACGGATATTTTCAAAAGACACATCTTTTCTTAAAAACACCGAAGCCCTTATTTTCCTAAAAACCCCGATTCGTCTTATTTCAAATGGCAAAAACATTATGATATAGATACATTGATGTAGATTCAACACTATGGTGTTTATTATTCATTTGCCGCAGATTCTTACTGTTTGCATCGCATTGCATATTAAATATGTTTATTGTTGTATCAAATCCATGCTGTTAGGACACCAGCACCATTATCGATGATGCATATGTTTCACGTACACCTTCTTGCCGGCTCACACACTTCATCATCGATAATTGCCATGTCACTACACTGTAGTACTGTTGCATTCAGGATATGACCCTTGCATGGCATACTTGTGCACATACCTATTGTACATTCATATTCGTGTACTTACATATTGTACACCTATACTTGTACACATACTCATTTGCACATACAGAGATAATTCTCGCTTGATTTGGAGATTTGGGAACCGCAAGATACTCTTTAAAACTGATTCATTTTAAAAGAGCGGTTTCCTCCAATATGTGCATATTACTATTCCATGTTGCATGATATACTGATATGTTTACATTTCTTTTATATGTCGCATACATCATGCTTTCTGATTATACGCATTGAGATATGTTGTTTCCATGATATTTCTGGATTTGGGAACCGTAAGTATTTTAAAAGAGAGTATGTATTGTCTTAAAAACCCGGTTACCCTTGATACGATATTTCAGTGCGTCCACCATGTGTTTTCTCGGTTCTGAGAGTGGCATGTGAAACCCGATTCGAGGAGCGGTAGGCACCGTCTGCGGGTACATAGTGGACCCGGTGAGGTACCCCGGGGTAAGAAGACTCGTATATGTTGGACGGTGAGCCTGGAAGGGGAGTACTACCTACCGGTGATTGTGTTAAGCTCGGCGGATATCTGGGGGATACCGCCCGGAGTTGAGCCGATCCGGACTGACGGAGCCCTATGTATATGAGGATTTACGTGCCGATGCTAGGCACAGGTTTCATGATGTTTTCAAGTGTCGATGATTGACACTCAGGTTCCATGATTTTGATATGTCGCGAGCGACACATGTTGATTTACAACTTCATGCTTCCATGCATATGTTTATGATATATACATGCATGATGCTTATTGTCATTGGGTGACACGTGGACGATTTCCACCTATATATATTGACATTGATGATTGTTTACCGCCGGAAGCCGGGAAGACTGGACGTCTTGCCTGAATCTGGGGGCAGATGGTAATTGGTGCTATCCGTCCACCTCTCCGAAGATGCCAAGTTGATTTATGGCACCATATATAGAAGGTTTAAACGGATGCGGCCGATGTAGCAGACTTCGTCAGATTCCCCCTCGTTTGAGGGGTTTTTGATTGTGGGGACGCTCTTCCCTACAGGCGCAAGCCCCTGCAGTAAATTACGCTACCGCATCGCGGTAACAACTTTCTCTTTCTCCATATGGTCACTTCGTATCGTGGGTGTTTGTTTTGTGTTTGGTTGCCCGTGGATTGTATACGGAGACTATGTTACATTGTCGCCCATAAGGCGTGGACTAGACCAAATCCTTATCTTTCTTAGATTTGGGTTTGGGGGGTTGTGTTTAAGGATACGTTAGCCTTATTTGAGGCTAAGATCAACTTACACGTTCGTTAAGGACACGTTAGTCTAATTCTAGACTAAGAACAACTTAACAGGATCGTTTAGATCCGACAAGAAAGAAATTGGACTCTATTGTTTAGTTTAATGACATTGCGGTCGATAATTAGTTTAAGGACATTACGGTCCATTGTTAGTTTTAAGACATCGCGGTCGAGGTTAAGGACATCATAGTCCGTGGATTTAAGGACTCCATGGTCCGGTATTAGTTTTAAGACATCACGGTCGAGGTTAAGGACATCATAGTCCATGAGTTTAAGGACCCCACAGTCCGTACCAATATGTGGCCATCGGGACCCGTCACCTCTCTGACGACGTTGAGGAATTACAACGACGGATGTCAGAGGAGTAAAGAGATGTACCATCGAACCGGGTGTAAATTGATTGGAAGAGCAGTTGTGCTCAATTCAATTTATATTAAGGACTTATGGCCAGAATTGGGCTAAGTCGAGTTAAAAATGTTTAACATTTTATTCATGTTGGGCCAGCTAGTCCTTTATTTGGGCTCTGCCCTTTTAATAATGCATACCATTGGGCTCTGTAATTAAATGCATAGCATTTATCAGGAGCAAAATAGTAGTCTAATAATGCGCCACGTGGCTTGTCAGGCGCTTTGTGCCAATTAAAGAGCGAATTGCGCTAGCGCATGCGAATGCGACACGTGTCACGCTGTGCGCTAAGCGCAAGTCTGTTAGCGCACTACACTTTCTGAGTGCGCTGCGCCAGTGAATGACACGTGGCGCGCTCTGGTGCTATGCGCCAATCCAAGAGCGTAGTGCGCTGTTTTAGAAGCGCAAAGCACAGGTTGTGTCTGTAGTTGACACGTGGCGCGTTCTGGTGCAGTGCGCCACTCCAATAAGCGCTAAGGCGCATTTTAAAAGTGCAAGGCACTGTCCAATAGAGCAGAGCGCATCTTGATCAATTTAAGATCAAGGAACAAGTTCTTTTTGTTCTGTTCTTCAAAAGAGGCATTGCCTCAAGATCCAAGAACCAAGGTTCTTATTCTCATCAAAAGGCTGTGCCTTTATAGATCAAAAGATCTGTGAATGAAGTAAATTACTTCTTTTTAATCTTTTTATAATTAGAGCTTTTTTGATCTCTTTTTTTTCTTTTATTGAAGATCTTGATCTTGTTCTTAGATCTTTGATCTTTTTAGAAGAGGATTCTTCTTTTGTGAGATGTTTTCATCTCTGTTCTTCAAGAATTAAATTCTTTACCTTTAAAGATGAAGAAAATGATCTTCTTTCTTCAAAGGCTTGCCTTTCTTTCTCTTTGAGTTTTTCTCAATGTTTGCAGAGGGTTTTTTTTGTTCTGTATATGTGTGAGACTTGGAGTCTAGGGGCCTTTATATAGGGCCAATTGATCTGTTAAGTTAGTTACAGAGATCTTTCTCTGATTGATCTGGGTATATTTCCCTACCGTTGGATCTTTGATCCTGAGGCCTCTGTTTTACAGAACATAATTTTCTTATTTTAATAAGATTGGAAAGATCTTTCTAGAATTTTAATTCTGATTAATTAATAATTTATTATTTAAATTCCAGTGTTGGCGCAATTAGCGCTAGCACACCTGCGTTTGACACATGACGCGCAACACAGAGCGCAGCGCAACTGCGCTAGCGCGCCCGTGTTTGACACGTGGCGCTTAGCGCAACTGCGCTAGCGCGCCTGTGTTTGACACGTGTTTGACACGTGGCACGCAGCGCAGAGCGCAGCGCAACTGTTCTAGCGCACCCGTGTTTGACACGTGACGCGTAGCGCAGAGCGCAGTGCAACTGCGCTAGCGCGCCTGTGTTTGACACGTGGCGCGCAGCACAGAGTGCAAGGGATCTGAAGCATTGCTTCTATTTTAAAATTTGAATTCTGAAACTGAGCTTTGCTCTGATTGGGGGTGCGCTGCCTTGGGCGCAGCGCTCCTGGCGCTAGCGTGTCTTCTTTTGACATGTGGCGCACTGCGCGCAGCGCAAGGAATATGAAGCGTTTCTTCAATTTTTGAATTTTGAAATTCAAACAGAGTTTTGCTCTGATTGGGGGAAACAAACGCCCCCCCACCGTTGCGCTCACGTGGCGCACACGTAAGTGCAGCGGTGGCAACATCTGAGCCCTTGGATCAACTCAGAAGTTGAGGAGGCGCTTCAGCGGCTGTAAATAGGACCCTTGGTCGAATTTTATTTTCAGAGCCTTGCTCTCATTTCCAAGAACTTCAAGAGTAAAAACTCTAGAAAATTTTAGGTAAAAATTAAATTAGATTAAATTAATTTTAATTAACAGAGCCTTGCTCTCATAGATCTTTTGATCTAAAGAAATCCCCTTTAGGGTTTCATAAACAGAGCTTTGCTCTTTTGACAATGTATAGATCTTTTGATATTTTGATAAAGAATTCGTAAGAGTTCTCTCATGGATCTTTAAGATCCCAGAACTTTTAATTCTTAGAAATTAATTTTTCTTTGATGGATTTTTCCATCATTATTACAGAGCTAGGCTCTTTAAGGAATTTTATTCCCCCGTGACCAGAGTTTGACAAGTGTCACTCTGTTACAGAGCTTTGCTTTGAAAGGGAGATTTTCTCCTTTTCTCGATGGATTTCTCATTTAATGAGAATATTCTTTGAGGATTTCCTCATTAATTGACAGTCTCATCCAATGATGAGGATGTCTTATTAACTGATGCATTGTCATCTGGATTTTTTGGGTCCCCCTTTGGTCTCCTCTCCACTGCATTACAGTGTGGTACAAATTTTAAAGTACCAAGCGTCGGGATTTTAAAATTAAATTATGATACCGATAATTTAATTTCGCTTTTTCTTGCAGGCAACATGTCGTCTGACCTCTCGTTCCCGTTTTTCCGTTCAGAGGGAGGATTCCCTGAGGCACCGGTGGACCGGGAGGTTCTTGCTCTCATTTGAGATTACGACCCGAAGTACAAAAACCTTCACATGTGGGGTAGGTGGTACAATGAAATTATCAAAGGTCGCCGAAGCTTCTATTGCGCGACGGCGTCGGATCCAATCTCGTCAATCTCGTACGCAGGTATACCCCCGGTGAACTATGCCGTGGAGGTCATAAATTGGAATTCGGAGGGTCTTCTTCAGCCTTCGATTGTTGCCATACCCGTGCAGCTGCCGGCAGCCGTGGATATTTTGGGGCGGCGCATATGCCAGGGTGAGTCACGCCCTTGGGGACAACCCTATAACATTGGATTGACCTCTCGACATTCGGCCGGGTATTTGCAGTGGGCCAGGTACATCTTGTCAGCGAAGAAGGCGCATTTGATGATGATCGGTCTGTATCCTGCAGTCTACGCCTCGCTGTTCGATTATTCTGCTCCTCCGACGTGGTGGATTAATGCGTTCGTGGAGCAATGGAACATCCCCACCCATACCTTTCTTCTAATGGACAGGGAAGTTTCTATCTCTCTGGAAGAATTTGCTGAGATTTCCGGTTTGCCGGTGAGGGGAGCACTATGAGGAGCTGCTTCCTCCTGAGGAATATGTCTTCGCCACTAAGCTGTTGGTGATGGACTTAACGCCGGAGAACGCCATCCAGCACCAGTTTCCGAGTTTGGTAAAGGTGTTGAATATGTATGAAAGTCTTTTCTTGGAATCGGGAGGCCGGGGAGTTAGTTTTACAGATTTCATCGCCCGCTTTCTTCGACCGGAGATTCTATCGCAACGGGGTGAAAAATTTGCCAAGCTCGACGACCCCTTCGGCTTTGGCTTAGATCGTCGACCAGCACTGGAAGCCGATCAAAAGGTCTTTTATCTCCCCGATGCCGCAATCATCCCTCTGTCGGAAATCGCTGCTCCGGGCATCGATGAGGAGACTTTCTTTCTCGGGTTTCTTAGGCTATGGCTGTGCTGGTTCGCGCTCCCCATGCACACGCGCTACATGAGGCCGTCTGTCTTCTACCCAGCGCATCGGATGGTGGCTGGCAAACAATTGTCGATTGGAATTGCCGGGTTGGCCCACCTGTACCATGGTCTCAGCATGGCAGCGGACGCAACTGAACCAGGGGTGCAACTTGCTAATTTCCCGATGCACTACTTTACTTTGTGGATGGAAATGCACGTGCTCGGGGTATTTGGTATTCATAAGAGACCTTCGTTTTACGAGAAGTGCAGACTCCCGAGAGTTATGCGGCTGATCGGCGCTTCTATCGTGAATCCGCCTTCGCGGGAGGCTAGGGGGTTGCTTCTTCGTCCGCGCACGGTCGGAGCAGGCATTTCTTTCACGGACAAGGTCATGACAATCGGCCCGAAGACCTCCAAGGCGGTGTTGGCGTTGCGTGATAATTTCAAGGACGGCGCCTCCGTATTGAAAGCCCGGGAGATTCTACATCTATATTCCATTTGGCCGGGCTTCCTTGTGTTCAGGCAGAATGAGTTGGCGCTTTTTATGCGGTACAACCCCCATCGGTTCGCCCAACAACTAAGCTATAACCAGGGGTCCCTCTGGAGGTGTTTTTGGAATATCCTGCGGCCACCAGGGAGGGAATACGGAGCGCATTGCATCACTTTATGCTGTTAAACACGGGCTCCCACTTTTTCATTAGCGAGCCGAGTTGCATTCCAAGGGCCCTCAACATGTACGGGGCTTGGCATCAGCACGCGATGGGCGCTGTTATCCGGGAAGAGAAGCGGCTGCTGCTTGATCGTAAGGGTGTGGCCCCCTCCAGCGATCACAACGTCCCCCTAAGGCGAAGGACCCCTGTCCTTTCTCCACTAAGAGGAGATGCTGGAGATGAGCCCCCGCGTGTGCTAAACCCTATGCGTAGATTGCCCCGTGATCCTGTGTACATACCTTCAGCGCCCCGTGTTCCCGTGGAGACGGTAAACGTGGTTTCGCCTGAACCCGGTGTTGGCTCGGACATCGGGACCCGCCGTCCCAAGGTCCCCATGAAGCATAAGCTGATTTTGGGTGCGACCGGGGTTCGCGCGCAAAAGAGGAAGAAGAAGTCGATCCTCTCTGCTGACGTTGCGTTCGGTCAGGAACCTCATGCTCCTTATAGCGAGGGCTTGGGTGAGTACGGGACTAACAAGGGCTTATTTACGCCGCCAGACGACACTGATCTAGCGGCCGCCATCGCAGCTTCTGAGCGATTGGCGAGGCGCGACGCGTGGTTGGCTAAACTTGCGCAATCAGGTAATCACTAGTTGTACTTTTCGTCATTGCATCGTACCTTTATCATTGTTTTTGACTAACGTTTTTCCTTCTTTAACAGGCATTTCTACCGAAGAAGCCATCGCTTCTTCTCTCAAAACTTTCGAGGAGGAGGAACGACTCAGAGCATCCTTAGGCCTTGGTACATTTCGGTTTACTATGTCTCTCCTTCCATTTCTTATGAGTAATCTGACCCTCTCTTTGTCTTATCGTAGGGACTATAAGACCTCCCTCGCAAACTGATGCGGGAATTCTCTCCGGGCCAGCTACCAAAGTCCCGGCCTCTTCGGGATTGCCGCAGGAGGCCCTGCTTAAAATTCCAATGATGGAAGCCTTGACGGCTCTGGAGGCAACCCTGAACGCGGACGACAACGCCTTGCTGATGGAGGCTTCCAAAAGGTCTGTCGTGACGGCCCGGGAGCGTAGCGCTGCTTTGGCTGTGGGAGCAGGCTCAAGCATCATTACTCCCGCCGCTACTCCTTCAGAGGAGCTCCCGGTCGCCTTGTATAATGTCCATAGACGGGCGGCACGTGCAGCTCGGGAGGCCAACGGTGAATCCGTCTCAGGTAATGTGTTTTTGAGGCTTTGTTGTCAATGTTTTAAGCTATCAGTTCTTATATATCATATCCTGCAGGGCCGAGTCTTACTGGAGGAGCGGTGGCGAACGTCGATCCTGAGGGGACGGTAGAGGAGGTAGACGCTGAACCCGAGGCGACGGTAGGTGATATAACCATAGTTGCCGGGCCCGAGATAGTGGCTGACGAGACAGTCACAACTGCCACGCCCGAGATGACTACCAATGCCGAGCCCGAGGTGGCGGCGGGTGAGACGGCTGCTATGGCCGGGCCTGAGACAGTAGTGGATGAAACGGCTACTACGGGAGAGCCTATGGCAGCGGTGGACGAGACGGCTGCGACCGCTGAGCCCGAAGTGGTAGCGGGTGAGACAGCTGCTATGGTTGCTGAGCAAAAGATGGCCGCTCTTTCTCAAGAGTCAGGCACCGCTCCGATCATCGCTCTCCCTGCTTACGGTTCCTTGTCGTCTTCCGGCGTCGCGAGCGTGATGACGGCTCCTGTAGAGTCGGGCGATGAGGCAACGGGAGGTGAGACCATCCTAATGGAGGAGGAAGACGCCACCGTTGCATCAAGTAACGCCCTCGTTAGGGCTCTGGCCGGCGACTCTTCAGGTAAATCTTGGGTCACCTCCCTTCTTTTATTCTGCAATCTTTGCTAATAAAGTTTATCTTGTTTCTAATGCAGGCGTGGCTAGTACTGAAATCGAGCTGCTCGAGACAGCGCCGCCAGTTACCGCCCTGACGGTGACCACCCCTCTGCCTTCTCTCGCACCGTCCTAAATGCTGGAAGGTATGGATTTGTAACCCATCAGTCTTATCCTTAGATTGCATAATTTATGTATTGACGTTGTGTTATCGCGTTTTTGCAGGAGTCATTTTTGACCACCTGTACCAGGTGTTGCACCCACACTTCTCCTTCTTGTCAAAGATTAGTCCACCTACTGGTGTTGGTGAGTATTTTCTCTAAACGGCGTCCCCTTGTTTAACGGGTAGTCGCATTATTGCTAATATATTCTTTATATTGCTTGTAGCCTTACGAATCGAAAGGAGGGACGAGGCCGTCGTTGCGCCACCAGTACTCCCAACTCTGCCCCCTGCTGCAGCTGGTATAGTAGACTCTACCTTTTTTACTTGTTTTCTTTATTTCTTGAGTCGACACCTGATTATGATCTATTTTGAAGCAATCACATCGACTCCAACCCCGTTCGAGTCCCGTATTATAATGCCGGCCGGGCCCTTTTTAATGCGTCCATCATCCGAAGGTGCTGCGACCAGCCTACGCATGCTAAGCCAATATATCGAGGAGTTCGACGTAGAGGCTCCCACATCTGCTATGGATTTTGCCGCAGAGATTAACCCTATGCTGCCGACGCTCATGAACTTTCACGGTGAGGGCGCCGTTGAGTCATGGGTTAATCGCTGCCGGGTGGTCGAGGCTTGCTTGCATGAGCTTGAGCCTAAGCGTCCGGCACCTGAGATTCTCGCCACGAGCACTCCTCGGGCGGCATGGATAGAGCAGAGCGCTTCTTACTTCCGCAATCTCGAACAAGAATTTTCTTTAAAGCGAAGGGAATACAAAGAAACTTCAAGCGAGTCTGCTCGACTGTGTGCTGAGGCCGACGCGAACGTTGCCCAGGTGAAAGTTATCTTCAAGGGCCTTCTGCAATGTATCTCTGATGGGTTATCATTGAAGAAGAAGCTCGATGTCGTTGAGCATGATGCACAAGATCGTGAAGCAGCTCAGCGAGTTGTCGAGGAACAACTCTCATCCTACTTGCAGCAGCGAGCCCATGTCGAAGTAGAGTTGGCCGCAGTAGCTGGTCAGGAAGAGGGGCTGAGGGAAGTGCGCGAGCGGCTAACCGGATTATTAAAAGCGCTTTCCTCTCAATGAAATTTTTTTATCATTTGTAATTGTGAATAAAATGTACTTGTACTTTTATCCTTTAATACAATGTATTTTGTACTCAATCGAATTCATGAATAAAAGATACACATTCTTTGTAATGTCTTGTGTCATTTCTCTGCTTTCTTCTTTCTTGCTGTGTTGTTTGCTATGTGACTCTAACAAGTGCGGTCTGTAGATAGCATATAGCTGTCAGTCTTAGGCTCTTTGTAGAGTGGCGATGGCTTAGAAAACAGGGTTAGGATATGTCACCTAAGACTTTTCAACTTTATAAGCCGTGAGGGTCTCATAAAGAATTTTCTCCTTACCGGCCGAGAGGGTCCCGTAGGTGTAATTTCTCCTTAATAATCGTGAGGATTCCTAAGTGTGTTTTCTCTTGAGAGTCGTAAGGATCTCACAAGAGAATTTACTCCCTTACGAGTCGTGAGGACTCGCAAGTGATGGGTAAGGTTGCCCTTATCCGCATTTCACAGAGTCAGGGGTTGCTCTGGATGCTTCCCACGGGTTCACTGCCGTGTTTGGCAAGGACCAGGCTCCGCTCGGGACGTTTCCCAGGATACCGTAGTTTAAAGACATCGCGGTCGAGATTAAGGACATCAAAGTCCGTGGATTTAAGAACTCCATAGTCCATTGTTAGTTTTAAGACATCACGGTCGAGGTTAAGGACATCATAGTCCATGAGTTTAAGGACCTCACAGTCCAATATTAGTTTTAAGACATCACGGTCGAGGTTAAGGACATCATAGTCTATGGATTTAAGGACTCCACAGTCCAATGTTAGTTTTAAGACATCACGGTCGAGGTTAAGGACATCATAGTCCGTGCGTTTAAGGACATCACAGTCCGCAAAATGTGTGGTTATGGGGACCCATCATCTCTTTGAAGACGTTGAGGAATTACAACGAAAACTATCAAAGGAGTGAAGAGATGTACCCTTAAACCAAGGTAAAATTGGTGTAAAATCATTGGGGTTGATTGTTAGTTTTAAGACATCATGGTCGAGGTTAAGGACATCATAGTCCGTGAGTTTAAGGACCTCACAGTCTGATGTTTGCTCTGGATGCTTCCCACGGGTTCACTGCCGTGTTTGGCGAGGACCAGGCTCCGCTCTTGGTGCTTCACACGAGGTCAAAAGTGACGTTATCCGCGTTTCACGTAACCAGGAATTTTGCACTAGATGCTTCCCACGGGTTCACTGCCATGTTGGGCGAGGACTAGGCTCCGCTCTGGATGCTTCACACGGGTTCACTGCCGTGCTCTGCGAGGACCAGGATCCGCTCTGGACGTTTTCCATGGGGTCAGAAGTGACATAATCCGCGTTCCACGTGACCATGAATTTTTCACTAGATGCTTCCCATGGGTTCACTGCCGTATTCGGCGAGGACTAGGCTCCGCTCTGGATGCTTCCCACGGGTTCACTGCCGTGCTCTGCGGGGACCAGGATCCACTCTGGACGTTTTCCACGGGGTTAGAAGTGACATAATCCGCGTTCCACGTAGCCAGGAAATTTGCACTAAATGCTTCCCACGGGTTCACTGCCGTGTTCGGGGAGGACTTGGCTCCGCTCAGGATGCTTCAAACGGGTTCACTGCCGTGCTCTGCGAGGACCAGGATCCGCTCTGGACGTTTTTCACGGGGTCAGAAGTGACATAATCCGCGTTCTACGTGACCAGAAATTTTGCACTAGATGCTTCCCACGGGTTCACTGCCGTGTTCGGCGAGGACTAGGCTCCGCTCTAGATGCTTCACACGGGTTCACTGCCGTGCTCTGCGAGGACCAGAATCCGCTCTGGACGTTTTCAACGGGGTCAGAAGTGACATAATCCGCGTTCTACATGAACAGGAATTTTGTTTGTTGGTTATATCCTTATTTCACGGAGTTGGGATTTGACTCTCGTTCATCTGTACACCGCCGAATCACGGAACTGGGTGTTTCCGCTATTCCGCTTTACTTGATGTTGTGTCTGCTGAGACGAATGTTAAGATGGTTTCCAGGCTATCTGTGACCAATCGAGGTTTAGCTTCTTCTTCTGATGAAACCTAGGGAGGAGGAATGCGATTCCTTCTTTGTTTGTGCCCCTGGATCGTATACAGGGATTGATGTAATATCACCTGTAGGGCATAAATTTCATTTTTATTTTTATTTTATTTCTTTCCGTGATGCTCTATCATTTCAGCTTTATATCGCGAAGGTTGCGATTGCCCAAACATTTCGGCTATTTTTCGCGGTGCCCAATCATTTCGGCTATTTGTTTTATTTTTACTCGCTGCTTTTTATTGCGAGTTGCCCAATCATTTCGGCTATTTTACATGCATACATTTTTACTTGCTGATTTTGTTGCAAGTTGCCCCATCATTTCGGCTATTTCGTATGCATGTGTGGCTTGCTAGCTTTTTCCCGCAAGCTTGGGATTAGACACCGATTTCGGCATCAGCACCGCCACAACTGGGATATTGCCAGGAGCGAATCATCATTTGCCTCTGTCGATACCGAACAAAGGTGGCTTAGCGAACAGGGTTAGGATCCTGTCGACTAAGGCTTTTGACTTCATGAGCAGTAAGGGTCTCATAAAGGTATTTCTCCCTGCGAGTTGTGAGGATCTCGTAGACTTGTTTACTTCTTAGGAATCGTGAGGACTCCTAAGTGTATGTCTTCTCGTAAGTCGTAAGGATCTTACAAGAGGGCTTTCTCCTTTTAAGTCGAGAAGACTTACAAGGGTTGTTCACTGTGCAAACATATCCCTAGTCACGGATGGGACTTTGTTAGGGAAATGTTTATTCACTCCCGTGGATTGTATACAAGGGTCAGCGTTGAGCCGCTTGTAGGACAGTAGTGGATGTTGTGGGGGTTGCTTAAGAACAGGTTCAGATCTCTGTAACTTAAGACTTTCAAATCTTATGAGCCGTGAGAGTCCCATAAGAGAGTTCTCCTTACGAGTCGTGAGGATCTCGCAAGTGTAATTTCTCCTTAGGAATCGCGGGGATCCCTAAGTGTGTGGCTCCCTTGTGAGTCATAAGGATCTCACGCGGGTGATTTCTCCTCACAAGGTCGAGAGGACCCCGTAAGTGTCTTTTAATGAGGTTGCGCCCTTTCGAGTTTTCACAAACACTCACCGGTAGCCCTGCTGTTTTTACTCACGGAGCCCTTTCGGGTTTTCTTCCGTGCCCATTTTGCTTACGGACATACCGTTTTCTCTTCTTTTTTTTATTCTCTCTTTTTTTCTAACGAGGTTGCACCCTTTCGGGTTTTCACAAACACTGGCCGGTTGCCCTGCTGTTTTTACTCACGGAGCCCTTTCGGGTTTTCTTCCTTGCCCATTTTGCTTATGGACGTACCGTTTTCTCTTCTTTTTTTTCTTTTTTTTATATACTAGCTTTGGGATGCTGCAATCCATCGTAGTTTATCGACATCTCGTTCAACGGCTAGTTTTAGGACATAGTGGCCCGTCATTAGTTTAAGGACGTTTCGGTCCGCTGGAAGTTTAAGGACGTTTCGGTCCGTTATAATGTAGGCCGGTTACTACTTATAGAGTTTGGGCTTAGGAAGATTGCGAGCAGACATAGTCATCGTCATCTATCATTAACCTAGGCCGTGACTCGTCAAGCGTAGTACTTTTTCAGGAAGCGACCGTTTATTGGCCTGAAAGGTCTTTCACCGTGCATGTCCATGAGTAGATAGGCTCCACCCTGGTAGACCTTATCTATAATGTACGGGCCTTCATAATTCGGCTCGAATTTTCCCCGCTTGGCGCGATTGGGGATCATAAGTCTTATGACCACGAGCACGAGTTCGCCTTGGTGGAATGTCCTCGGCCTGGTCAATCTTTCATATGAGTGCGTCATCTTCGCTTTATAAGCTTCCAGATTTTGTTGCGCCATGATCCGGGTTTCTTCAAGGGAATCGAGCTCCTTGAGGAGAAGGTGAGCATTCTCTTCGTCCGTCAGCTTGTAGTGGACTGCCACTCGTAGAGAAGGTAACTCTATCTCGAGTGGGAGTACTGCTTCTGTACCGAATACCAACGCGTATGGTGTTGTGTTCGTGGGCGTCTTGAACGTAGTTCGATATGCCCAGAGAGCTTCATGCAGTCTTTCATGCCAGTCCTTCTTATTTCGGGACACCGTCTTTTTCACGATCTTCGTCAAGGTCTTGTTGAAGGTCTCAGCTAGGCCGTTAGCTCGGGGATTATAGGCCAAAGAGTATCTCCAGTATATATTAATTTGTTGTGCGAAGCGGCTAATCTTGTGGCTTCTGTAGGCTGTCCCGTTATCGGAAATGATCCGTCGTGGAGTTCCAAACCGATAAATAACATGCGTCTTGAAGAAATAGAGGATATTCACCGTCTTCACTTCCTTCAGCGGTATTGCTTCTACCCATTTGGAGAAGTAATCATTTGTCGCCAGAATGAATCGATGTCCTCTGGACGATGCTGGCTCGATGGTGCTGATTATGTCAGTTCCCCACATTTCGAACGGCCAGCTAGCCATTGTCAGGTGTAGTGGATTTGGATGCTGGTGGATGAAGTCTCCATGGATCTGGCATGAGTGGCATTGCTTCGCATATTCGAGGCAGTCCTGAATCATCGTTAGCCAGTAGTAGCCCATACGTTTAATCATCAACTTCATCTTCGGGCCTGCTTGGGGAGAACCGCAGAATCCGTCGTGAACTTCTTGGACGACTCTTTTTGCTTCTTCAGTTCCCAGACATCTCAACCACAGAAAATCAAATGATCTCTTGTACAGAGTATCATTGACGAGGGCGAAAAATAGGGCTCGCTTCATGAGTTGATGCTTTGAGGACACATCTTCAGGTGTTCGACGGGATTTGAAGTAGTCGATAAATACTTCTCTCCAATCCTCACCCTTTTCCTGGTCTTTTATTTGCATAGCCCTTTGCTCAGTCGCTCCTTTTTCTTCGGATGACTCCGGAGATATTTCTGCCGGTGCAAGAACTCGACGGTTTTGCTCAAAGATCCTCACATCATCGAGGTTCTCGTCGGCCGGTTCTTTAGCGAGCTTAGCTAGTGCATCCGCTTTGCTATTTTCTGCACGCGGTATGCTTTCGAGGGTGTAGGAAGGAATTTAGGTCAACAGTTGCTGCACCCTTTCGCCGTATTTCACCAACTCTGGTTTGCACGTCTGATAGTCGCCATTTACTTGACTAACGATCAGCTGGGAATCTCCGTATATGAGGAGGTTTTCAATTCCCATGTCGATGGCGATCTCGAGGCCTGCTATCAAGGCTTCATATTGTTCGTCCTCGGCTCTGTCAAGGAGAAGGCGAAGCGCATTATCCCACCTTATGGGGTCACGAAGATAAGGCCTACCCCTGATTTGATTATAGGCGCGTTCTGTTTGCGCTTCTTCATGGAAGACGCTCCATCAAAATAAAGTTCCCACCGGATACCACCACCGTCGATCGCATCAAACACATGTTCGTCTGGCAGTTCACAATTCAAAGGGGAATCGGCTGGTATCGGATGTTCAGCGAGGAAGTCGGCGATGGCCTAGTCTTTCACTGCCTTAAGAGGATGGTAAGTTATTGAGAACTCCATCAAGAGTAAGGAACATTTAGCGAGCCGCCCTGTCAATATGGCCTTTGACATCAAATATTTGAGAGGGTCCACCTTCGATATGAGACGGACTTCATTCGCCAATGCATAGTGTCGGAGTTTCGTTATCGCGAAGATCAACGCCAGACAGTGTTTTTCGATGGGAGAGTAATTGTTTTCTGCCCCCAGGAGAACTCGATTCAAATAGTAGAGCGCTCTTTCTTTCCCTTGGTCGTTCTTCTGTGCCCATAATGCGCCTAAGGAACCTTCAAGGGCTGTTGTGTAAAGAATAAGGGGCTTTCCCTTGACTGGGGCGGCCAGCACTGGCGGGTTCTGCAGATACTGCTTGATTACGTCCAGCGCGCCTTGGCATTTGTGATCCCAGACGAACGGAGTTCCCTTCTTCATCAGGTGACTGTAAGGACGGCATTTCCCTGAAAGATTAGCTATAAATCACCGGATATACGCGAGCTTTCCCTGCAGAGATCGCAATTGTTTAAGAGTCCTTTGCGGAGGCATTTCCATGATCGCCTTGATCTTTGACGGATATATCTCGATACCTCGGTGTCGGACGATGAATCCTAGGAATTTACCTGAGGACACCCCGAACGCGCATTTGAGAGGGTTCATTTTCAAGTTGTATTGCCGAAGGCGTTGAAATACAATCTTCAGATGCTCGAGATATTCCTCGTATGATTTGCTTTTAACCACGAGATCGTCGATATAGCATGCGACGATTTCATGTATAAGGTCATCGAAGATCTTCGTCATGGCCCTCTGATAGGTGGCATCGACTTTCTTTAGGCCGAAGGGCATCACTTTGTAGCAAAATATACCCAAAGGGGTCCGAAAAGCGGTATGTTTATGGTCTACGGGATGAATCTTTATCCGATTGTATCCTGACGATCCGTCCAAAAAGGAGAAGAATTCATGAGTGGATGCATTGTCTATCATCAGCTCGGTAACTGGCACTAGGAAGTCATCCTTCGGGCATGCTTTATGTCACGACCCGAAATTGGCACGTGACGGCCCTAATACTACACAACGCCTACAGACGTAACGCGGTAAAAGAAAGCCAAACCCAGAAATCTAAACCATGAAAATACGGAAAAGATAATAAAAGTTTTTGAGACGTTTGAAATCACAACCCAAATTCTTTAAAAGAGTCCATTTTTTTCTTTAAAATTTTGGCAGCACCCCCTTTGTAAAAACTAACCCCCAAATGGGTACAACATGAATATAAAGTAAAGCATCCCAAACGGGAGCATAAATCCACGCCCAACGGTGGAAAACAAACACCACAACAGATATACGACGCCGTAGCGAAGAAATAAGAGACAAAAGAAAGGAAACTCTATAAAAGGCAACAAATCCACAATAATATACAATATCGTCCTCACCAAGTCTCTAAGTCACAACATACTAGTAGTAGATGGAGAGTACAAAATACAACGAATATACAATACAAAATACAGATAACCACCAAAACTCACCTAAGCAAACGGCACACTGTGAGTCGATGCGGTATCTGGAGCAAAAGATGATAGATAGGTGAATAGCCTGCCTCGACTACTGTGGGGAAACACCTGCAATACCTGTGGCACAACGGGGGTGAGTTGCCAACTCGAGAATAGTAAATAACATATGCAGGTAATCACAAGTATGCACGTACTGCGCGAATCTAAGATATGCAATTACCAGTAATAACATGTCATATGAATGCAGAATAATGGAAAGTACACTAGCAGGTACAACCAATATATATAAAGCAATAATGATAGGACAACAGTATGCAATAATCATGAAAGGTACTCTAACAGGTACTACTAATACATGAAGCAGTGCACAAATAGATAAAGATGAGGTATGGAGTGAAATATGTCATTTCCACGGAATCCTGACATCGTGGTAGGATCACAATCCAGCAAGACAATTCAAATCCCAATTCCTCAAATCAGCCCCCAAATTGGCTCTCATATCATCTAAGTGTCACATCTCCTCAACTGCATAATATCAAGTATATCTCGTATATATATCGAATGTACAACATCAAGTAGATCTCACATATCTCGTACGCACAATATCAAGTATACCTCACATATATTGAAGCACAACAACAAGTGGATCTCACATATCTCGTATGTACAATATCAAGTATATCTCACATATATCGAATGTACAACATCAAGCGGATCTCACATATCTCGTATGTAAAATATCAAGTATATCTCACATATATATCCAGTATCAAATCTCAAATGAATCTCTTATATCCCGAATCAATTCTCCAGCAAAATTCTAACATCCTAAATATAATGACATAAATAAATATGATGAGGTCAATACACATATATTAGCGTCCCATTCCACCAATATTGGTGTAAGGGTATATATAACAGCGGCTCAATCCCCTGTTATATATACAAAGGAGTAATTAGAAATATCATGAAACCAATGTGCCAAGCATCGACACAGAAATGTTGATCTATCAGGTGCTGTCACCACGACCGGCCCCCTGATAGGTACGTATCATACGCTATCCCGAAAGTTCGAGTGCCTAGCTCTGACCCTCGCCTCTCGACGTATCCATACGTACATGACTCCCATCGGTATCCACATGATAGCCGCTGAGTCATAGGTCCTGTCACTGGAAAGTATGGTTCCCTTCAGCCATTGTCTAGCACCACGGCATCGTTCTTGCTACGGGGTACCTCCGGGCCCCACCATGTACCCACAGACGGTGCCTCCCGCTCCTCGAATCAGGTATATAATTTGAACCGATAAATCTCATGGTGGCTGCTGAAATATCATATTAAGGGAAACCGGGTTTTTCAAATAATGCATAATTTCATGAACTACCACGGTTCCCAAATCCAGAAAACATCATGAAAAATCCATATCTCAATGCGAAAATCCATGAATAAAGTATACGCAACATAAACTGTAATGTAAGCGTATAAAGGAAAAGCCGCTAATTAACTGCAACCCGTTAATATAAATATCATGCGGTTCCTAATATCTTCAATTCTTAAATAATACATCAATAAGGGTAAATACGTAGCTATAACAAGATATATGTGAACACATGAAGATATAGCAGAAAATATAGGTTTCTACCTATTTGTAATGACGTGATATACCTACCAGGTATAAGTAAAATATGAAATGCAAGGTACACCTGTAGTTATGTCCTTAGGTGTATATGTACCTATCACTAATGGTACGATTCTCTATAGATATACAGGTAACTATATGTCATATGCGATAAGAAATATGAATCAATGTCACAATGTCCCTAACCAAGCAATATAACATCTATAAGTGGATTGTGTGTGACATGGTAATTATTGACGGTGTGTGTAGCATACAAACAGTGCTCGTGCAACATAAATCGTCAATAATATGTGCAGTGTCCTTCGACTACTATTCCAGGCACACTATATCTAATTAATAGGGTAAATGCGCAATTCTAAACATGACATAGAATATGCGACAAGTTAATATCTCTATCCCAGATGCATAACGCCATGCGGGCGATTCCCCCGTAGATGTTAAATCTACTCACAAACACTCCAAGCTAGGTGAATCCTACCACCTGTTTCCCCCTGTGACAGTGTCCGTAGTCCCCGCCTGTGAACCTGCAATAATAAAACAACAAGCAAATATATATATTAATAACAGCTACAAGACACGAACAAACAAACAAGACCAACAGAACCCAAACCACTGCAGACACCAACAGACAAACACCCAAACCCTAACTCCATAGGAATGTCGGCGTCGCCGGCCACTCCTCTTGACGTCGCCGGCCCTGGCCGGTGGCCTGGGTGTCATGCCTCAGGTGGTGCTCCAGTGTCATAGGTACATCACTACAAACTTGTTTAATTTTCCAGTAAACTTCCTGGGTCACAGCAGATCCTAGATACCACAAACCGACACTAAAATACGTTATTTCGCACAAAAACCTAACTTTAACTAATCTAAACTGAATTAACAAGCAAAGCAACACTAAAAACACTAAAAGAACAAATAGGGACTATTACCTACACCAAAGAAGCCAAAGATCCAAGCTTTAGGCACTCCAAAGCAAGCAAGAGGCAAAAGTGAAGAAAAATGGGATTTTTGTGAAGAATTGTGAAGATATAAGGATTTGTGAAGGGTTTTGTGAAGAAAAGAGATAAAGAAATGGATATGGGCAGTAGGGATAGAGGGAGCTCGGCAAAGGAGAGAGAGTGGGGGAAATTTCCTAGCAAAAACCAACACTTAATGCCATTTAATGCATTCACATTCACATAAAGCACACATGCATGCATCTCTCTTTTCTTTTCTTTTCTTTTCTTTTACTCTTAAATCCTTTAATCCTAGTCCACACAATAAACTAGACATTATGTGGTTTAGGTTTACACAAGAAAAATTCAAGAAAAGATCGCAAAAAGAGAAATTGCCCAAAATGTGAATACCGCATTAAAATAACATTAAAATTGGGAAAAATCAAATTGGACCAAAACGTCCCATATACTCCCAAAGTTTGCGCACTAGCTTTATTTTTGTTAAACTAGGTGCTGGCAAGTCTATATGGCCGTTTGATCACAGTCGGTATAAAACAGAAAATACCGACAAATTTTACCCAAAAACGGAAACATTCACAAAACGATTTCTAAAACGTTACAATCTCCCCCCCTTATAACAAAATTCGTCCCCGAATTTAAAATTTTCACTAAGCAAACCTTCAAAGAGAAGAGTACAAAACTCCAAAATCTCGCTCGCAGCCTCCCAAGTGATCCCCTCACTATACGGCTATGTCCAAGAAAACTCTCCACAGATGGCAAGACCCTTAACCGAAGTTTCTCCACCTGCCGAGCCACTAACACACATGGTTCCTGGAGAACGAAAAGATCGAGTCCTAACTAATGTACTATGTTGAATCATGTAAGAAAGTCATGAAGGTAATTGCAAAGTATTTACACAAAGAAAACGGGGTGAATAATCGATAATCTGGGCGGAAGTGCCAAATTAAAGGCAACGAAAACTAAGTCGCTTGATGGATCTCAAAAGGACCTATAATCCTGGGATAAGCTTCCCAAAACTCAACATGTCATTCATCGGAAAATCCGTAGGAATACATGATCTCCCACTGCGAACTCAAGTCTGCGACCAACATGGTCGGCATAAAACCTTTGTCTGCACTGGTCTGTCATCCTCCTGACCTGAACAAACTGGATCATATCCGAAGTCTCTAGACTAGCTGGGGTCCAAAAATCCTACTTACGCAGAGTCAGAAAAACAGACTGGAGTACACCCATTAAATGTGTTTAGAAGACTATCAAATGGACTTAAGTGTGTTTAGAGGTCTTTGAAGAGGGGAGGGAAGTGAGGGAGGAGCAGCAGGAGGAGGAGGGGAAGAGGGAGAGGAAAAAATGAAAGAAGAATGAAGAGATGGCTAAGTCAAAGTGAGACCATACCTCTCTCTCTCTCTCTCACCTACTACTCAATTCTTTTCTCTTTTCTTTTCTTTTTCCTTAAACCCCGTCTTACTCAAATAGTAAACCCACGGTAACATGGTAGAAATGCACAAGTGTAAAACAAAAAAAATGATATGTGCATGTTTTGCACAAAAATGCAAAAAAAAACCGATTAGCGATTTTTAATCGCGATTAGCACTAAATTAGCATATAATTAATCATAAAAAGTTAAAAATGGCACAATTCCATAAAATACCATATTTTAGAATTTTCCATAATTTTTTCCTATTTATCTGTATTTAATTATACCGAAATATTAAAATATTCATTAAAATAATGTTAAATTATAAAAATTCCCAAAAATAATATTTATTTTTTTTTTTTTAAATGTTACAGGTGAGTAAATTTAGAAGACAACACGGCGGATCCACTCACAAAGGCCTTTTCTCATAGAGAGACTTTTATGGGATGGTTGAGTATTAGATACTGCAACCACTGCTACAGATGGCCCTAGTGCAAGGGGTGATTGTTAGTTATATGTATGCCCTAGAGGCCATTACTGTACATTGGATGTATATTGTAGTGGATGCTGGGACATATATAGGTATGGCTTTCTTGCTCGACATGATAGTATGCTATCCGGTTGCTCTTTATCTTAACATGTATACTTTCAGTCTCTTTGTTACATGTTGATAAAGCCCTTAGGATGTGTACTCGACTTCCAGGACTATGATGCAGATCATACTAGTGGGGCCTGGGTAGTCCATGAGTACATCCTTCAATATTCCTAGTCGTGGGAATATCGAGATGGGGCATCGATATTCCAGAGTAGACTAGCGTATATCTTCTCGACCCATGTGATGGGCGATGGATGATCCCATATCCATTGGTGTTTGACATCGGAGATGGTATGCGGGTGCTCAGTGGAGACTCGGTACACTGAACGGACTCGCCGAGAACTCCCAGATGGTATTATACCTCACGTCAGATGGCAGTTCTCTGGTGACACTGGTACAGCTTAGTCTGTTGACCCGAGATCGTCATAGAGTCTTGTGTGTCTCCCACTGTGCTTTGATTTCCACCCTACCACGGTTCTACTGAGGCGTGCAAACAGGTGGTTTTTGGGTACAATCCCGATTCACATGGAGGCAATGAGCGATAGGAGGGGATTAGTCTCTCCCGGTATTGGGGGTTGATGTTGCGCTATGCTCGACTGGCCATAACTGGAAATCTATGGCCAGGGTTGCAGTGATATACTGGTAAGAGTTATCAGTAGTTTCACGAATGTTATGGACCTTATATCGGCAAGACTTATCGAGTTACTGGGTCTGGCATTTGCCACCCCTAGGCGAGATATGCGACATATCAGACGAACAGACCGAACTGTACGGTAAGTGTTACTGGTTGGATTCACAGGATTGTGAGCTGGCTTGCTCGTCGATCTTCTGATCGCTCAATACCCGGGTGGCGGTTACGTTTAGCAGACCGATTGCGGCTTGTGGGTGTTTGATATGATCATCACCTGCTGCCGGCGTATTGACGAGTCTTTAGAGTCCTACACAGAGGTTTCCTGGCTCAAGCGAAACGAAATAGGAGCGCATATGAGATATGTGCGGGACCGAGAATAATGCGTGTATGTGATACCGTATTCTATTCTCGCGATGAATGTATCGATTGGTTGTATGTGATATAACCTAGTTATCGAATCGAGTATTGATTCGATAAGTCAATACATTGGATATTAGTCGGTCATATGCGATATGACCGGATCGTTAAATCAAGTGTTGATTTAATGATTTAATGTATAATTATATATTTGATATATTACTTTGCATTAACTAGTATTGGTTCACTTAAGATGGATTTTCTCACTTGATGTGCACATTGTATATATGATATAGTTTTGTGCACTAGTTTCTATCAAGTTTGATGATACATGCAAACTTGGGTGTGTGTATGCTTTTAACTATAATTAGGTTAATGGTTAGGGTTTTATTTATTTACTTATTCATTTTTGGCAAAATCAAATGTTGGCTAATTTTGTTTCTTTGCTTGAAGCTTCTTGAATAGTAAAAGCATCTTTGAAAGTCTACCATTTTGTCTTTTGCCTAAACCTAACCATTCACCTAACCCTAGTTTATTCTCTACACATAACCAAGGTTGCATTATGATAACTTCACTTGATTTATCATTTGTTTTAATAATACTTATCATATTCTTTCTTCTTCTTCTTCATCATCAACAAGAAGAAACCTTGCCTCCATCAATGGCAACTTGAGAAAAAGAGTGAGAAATCCAATTCTAAAGTGAACCCACTTCCTATTTCTTCATCCTCTACCACTTGCCAAGTAGTATAGGGTGTTTTCTTCACAAGTCTCATGGCTTGGTGAAGTTGGAGCTTGATCTTGTGTTGCCTCGACGTAGATCATCTTCGGCATCGAAGTCGGCGACCTTGCCCGATCTTTTCTCCGATGAAACCACCGCAAGAGTCTAGGATTCCGATTACTACAGCGGAGGGACGTCAAAGCGGAGCTATGGAGGTGGAGAACCGGATCTACAAAGGTTGTAGCCCCTTCCCTTTTAGTTAAAGTTGTTAACTTGCATTGCATCGTCTATACATCTAGTTAACGATCCGTATTAGAGTTTGTAGGCACATGGAATATTTTGAATTAGACATATTTGATCACTTGTGAGACCTCATTAGTGTGCCTAGGAACCCAACAATGAGCACCCGCATAATATCTCAAGTACGACGTACTGACGGCTGTGGGACAGACCGTCTCCCATGCTGGGATGAGAAGCGCATACGCTAGTCTACTCCGGAGTATCGATGCCCTGTCTCGATAGTCCTATGATTAGGGACCAGCATAAGGATGTGCTTGTGGATTACCCAGCCCCCACGAGTGTGACTTCCATCACAACGCTGGTAATCAAGCAAAGATCCTAAGGGCTCCACTAATGTGTAAAGGCGATTAGCTATAAGAAACACATGCACACATTAAAGTAGATACAAACCAAGTAGCATACTACTATTTTGAGGAAGATTGTCTATACAAGGTGAATATCCCAAGCTTCCATTAAGTAATATACAAACTAGTATGATACAGTAATGGCCTCTAGGGCATATACACTAACAATTTCCCACTTGTACTAAGGCCATGTACTGGCGTATCGAAGACCTATCATCTCGATCAGCCTCTCGAACTGAGTCTGGGGTAAGGCCTTCGTGAATGGATCAGCAGTGTTATCTTCCATAGCAACTCTCCGAACCTCGATCTCCTGGCGACCCACGATTTCCTGATCAGGTGATACCGCCTCAAGATGTGCCTGGACTTCTGATGGGACCTGGGTTCCTTCGCTAAAACTATAGCCCCGTTGTTGTCGCAATACAGAGGTATTGGATCAACAATGGACGGAACCACCTGAAGTTCTGTCAAGAACTTCCTTATCCAGACTGCTTCTTTTGCGGCATCTGCAGCAGCGATATATTCTGCATCCATCGTCGAGTCAGCAACGGTTTCCTGTTTGGAACTCTTCCTACACACCGCCCCTCCATTGAGGGTAAATACATAACCCGACATGGACTTGGAATCATCCTTGTCACTCTGAAACCTGGAGTCAGCAAAGGCCTCAATCAGGAGGTATTTTCCGCCATACACCAAGAACATCTCCTTAGTCCTTCTCAGGTACTTGAGAATGTTCTTTACCTCTATCCAGTGCTTCTCCCCAGGGTTTGACTGATACCGGCTTACCACACTTTGTGCATAAGCTACATCTGGTCTGGTACACAACATCGCATACATTATAGAGCCTACCGTAGAAGCGTAGGGTATAATAGACATGCGATCCTTTCCAAATCAGTCTTGGGAGACATCTCTTTGGAGAGGGTGATCCCGTGACAAGCCGGTAGATTACCGCACTTGGAATCTTCCATACTGAATCTTTTCAGTATGGTGTCGATGTACCTGGACTGTGAAAGTCCTAATATCCTCTTGGACCTATCACGATGGATCCGGATCCCCAGAATGTAAGAGGCATCACCCAGGTCTTTCATGGAGAACCTGTGTGACAAGAACCCTTTGACAGATTGTAGTATAGGAATGTCATTTCCTATCAAGAGAATGTCATCCATGTATAAAACGAGGAATACGACAGTTCGTGCTACAAATCTACTATAGATGCATGGTTCATCTGGATTTTTGATAAAGCCAAAATCTTTGACCGTCTCATCAAAATAGATGTTCCAACTCCGCGATGCCTGCTTTAGTCTATAAATATACTTAAGCAACTTGCACACCTTTCCGCTGCTCCCACTCTGAATGAAACCCTCTGGCTGGTCCATATAGACACACTCCTCTAAATTTCCATTTAGAAAAGCGGTCTTTACGTCCATCTGCCAAATCTCATAATCGTGGAAGGCAGCAATGGCAAAAAGGATCCGAATGGATTTCAGCATAGCCACTGGAGAAAAGGTTTCGTCATAGTCCAAACCAGGTCTTTGACGAAAACCCTTTGCAACAAATCTAGCCTTAGGTCTCAACCTATCCATCTACACCAATCATCCTTTTGAAGATCCACTTGCATCCTACGGGTTTTACCCCATCTGGAGCAATGTCCAACGTCCATACTTTGTTGGTGTACATGGATTCCATTTCGGTCCGCATTGCATCCAGCCATTTTACCGAGTCAACGCTCTGAATGGCCTGCTGGAAGCTAGTCGGCTCATCATAATCAATGATGCAATCCTTTCTATCCCCGTCTATGAGAAAACCGTAGTATCTCTTGGGCAGATGAGACTGCCTACTACTCCTGCGGAGCGGTGTAGGAATGTCCTGATCTTCCGAACACTCTGGTTCTACTAAGCTTTCAGTAATAGTCTGTGGTTCTGGAATTTCTTCCAGTTCTATTGCGCTCCCACTTATTTCCCTTTCTAAGAACTGGTGTTCCAGAAAGTGGGCATTATGAGAAACAAAGACCTTTTGTTCCTCTGCGTAATAGAAAAGATACCCCCTGGAGTTCTTTGGGTATCCCACAAACATGCACAGTACTGAGCGTGCCTCGAATTTGTTCGCATGCTGCTTTTTGAAAAAAGATGGACATCCCCAGATCTTCAGATATTGAAAATAGGGTTTCTTCCCACTCCACATATCATATGGTGTGGTAGGCAAAGTCTTAGTTGGAACTCGGTTCAAAAGGTATGCAGCTGATTCTAGCGCATATCCCCAGAATGATCGCGGCAACTCAGCGTTACTCATCATGGACCGTACCATATCCAATAGGGTTCGGTTCCGTCTCTCCGATACACCGTTATGTTGCGGAGTGTATGGAGGAGTAAGCTGAGAGAGAATTCCATTCTCTTTTAAGTAATCCAGGAACTCGGCACATAAGTATTCACCACCTCGATCTAATCTCAGTGTCTTGATACTTTTGCCAGTTTTTTTTCTACTTCATTCTTATATTCCTGGAATTTTCCAAAGGCTTCGGATTTATGTTTCATTAAGAAGACATATCCGTACCTTGAAAAGTCATCCGTAAAAGTAATGAAGTAAGAATAACCGCTTCGCGCATGCATAGACATTGGACCGCACACGTCGCTGTGTAAGAGTCCCAAGAGCTCTCTCGCTCTTACTCCGTGTCCAGTGAACGGAGTCTTTGTCATATTTCCTTTGAGACAGGATTGACAAGTTGCATATGATTGATATTCGAACGGATCCAAATATCCTTCTGTATGTAACTTCATCAACCTTCTCTCATTGATGTGAACCAGTCTACAATGCCATAAGAAAGCATGATTTGTTTCCGGAGACTTTCTTTTGTGTGTATTCTGGACATTGAAAATCTGTGGTTGGTTTAATACGTATATACCATTGTTTAATGTACCCGACCCAATCAAAACTTGATTAAGGTGAATGTTTACAATATTACTTACAAATGCAAATTCATAACCTTCTTTAGATAATAAAGATACAGATATGATATTACAGGTTGCATTGGGTACAAAATAACAATCACGCAAAACCAAAACGTGTCCATCTGACAATCCCAGGTGATAGTCCCCCACGGACTCAGCATCCATGCCAGCTCCGTTTGCAACTCTGAGGGTCATATCACCTGCCTTCAAAACCCTACGCTTTCTCAGTGCCTACAAATAATTACAGATATGAGATCCTGATCCGGTATCCAATACCCAGGAAGTAGAGTTTATTGATAGACAGTTTTCAATAACATACACACCTGAAGCCGAAGCCGCAACTTGCTTTGGGTCCTGGTTTCTGGCCTTCCAAGCCCTGCAATCCTTTTTCTAATGTCCACTCTTGTGACAGTAAAAGCACTCTTCCTTCCCCACAAGTTTTCCCGCTACCTTTGTTGCCTTTGCCTTTCCCTTCGTATCCACTTTACTAACACTGCCCTTTGGTTTGGTGGGGGGTTTTCTTCTTCTTTCCCTTGGCTTTCGCCTTGGACCTAGAAGAGGAAGATCCTCCTACAAATAAAGTGGATGTTTCCCTACCTTTCTACAGGGTGCCCTCTGCACTCCTCAGCATGTTGAGGAGTTCCGAAATTTCAACTTCTTTTTCTTGCAAGTTAAAGTTCAGGATAAACTAGGCGTAAGTGGAAGGAAGGGACTGGAGAATCAAGTCCGTGTAGAGCTCGTTCTCTAACATGGTCCCAAGGTCCGCGAGCTCTTCAATGAAGCCAATCATCTTAAACACATGTTCCGCTACCGATGATCCGACGGCCAATCTCGCCGAAAACAGCTTTTTTGAGACTTCGTATCTGGCGATACGGGATTGCTCTGCATACAGTTCTTTTGTATGGAGAAATATGGATTCAAGGTCCATATTCTCGTGCCTCCTCTGATGTTCATTATCCATAGAGGCAAGCACGAGGCACTTGGCCTTCGCGCAATCGATTTCCCAGGTCTTACGGATTTCCTTATCCGCGACGCTGGTTTTGGGACGTGGGACAGGGGGAGCTTTGGTGGTAAGGAGACACCCCAACTTGTCATAAGTGATTGCCATTTTGTCATTCCTGCGCCAATCTTTGTAGTTTGGCCCTGTCAGTATATTTTTATCTACTAGTAACTTAAGTCCAGTCATGAAGTTTGGTTGCTGCAATTAGGAGAGAGAGAAGAAAAACTTTAGCATGATGCTCTTGGAAGTTTAGACTGGTTTTTAATTTGTCTAAACAGGATGGCTCCCACTGTCTCTCGAATCCCTCCTCAAACCAAAAATGAAGAATTAGTCGGGATCAATCTCACCGTACAATACTTGCTTAACCGTTCAGCCAGGCCAGTGTTGGTACTTCGATGGAGGTTTTCCAACGCTTTCGCGAAGTTCCTTAATTAAATAACCTCTTTTCCCTCTGGGCGTAGGCCCGCTAACACCTTTCTCGACACCTACTTGGTTTATAGCATTGATCGTTAAGTGAGAAAGTTCCGGAGGAGTAGCATATACTCACAGTAGGATCGGGATCCAAATATCATCGCGTGACAAAACAGAAGGAATCCTACCAGAATCATCACACTCCAATTGGTATGCAGCGCTAGCAAGTTTCAGTTTCTTTCGAAACTCCCGATGTGGATTTTTGCCCTATGCTCTTATGACCTTGGCGTGAGGTCAAAATGTTATAAGTCACATGTCAAGTTCTACCCATCATTATCCAGGTTAATTTGAACCCACCCGTACCTACCCTTGACGTTGGACAAAATGGCAGTACGACTGTCTCAACCCAACGCATTCTATCTATGCAACAGATAAATATCCGGTAGCTACCAATCACTATGCCTTGGCGTGAGGTCAAAATACATAGCTTGAATACTACCGTATATTTAACTGAAATGATGGAGGGCTACGAATGGTTCTGGCGAAACCGTGAACATAGTGAACTTGATATAGTCGATGGAACGAGATAGCTTTTAAAAGGAGTGGTTCAAGCTCCGCATTTAAAAGTTGGATTTTGAAAAGAACCGAGCGGTTTTTAAAGTTTTCCAACGACTTTTACTTTGGTTTATTTTCTTGCATTGATTTAATGCGTCACATCATTTAATCCTACCATTGCAGAAAATAACGAAAATATGATGTACGCTTATGCCATCCGCATTCGCCACGGGGTCCCGTCATCACCCGTTAGGTTACTTAACTAACGACAGAGCGGGGACTGGACTAGCGCAGATGCAAAACATAAGCAACACCTAAATAAATATCTACATATAGATATATACATTCGTCAGATGCAATGATAGCCATTCCAGATCACAGATGAATACATTGGATATACTAGGAATCCACGTTTCGTTCGAGCCTGCAACAAAAACGGATTACACGGTCGCGATGAATAGCCAATACCCCACCCTAGATCCCTACGGGTGCGGCAAAATACCAGCCAAGTACCCGAAGGGAAGCAACCTCCCTCAACAACGTGGGTAGGCCACTCGGCACTTCGAGATACCCGGTAGTTTGTGCACCCCACCTTGGGTCTAAACTAGGAGCAAAACCAGTAAAAGAAATTATACAATGACGGCTACAACCCCATCTCGGTTGTGCGGCCATACAAATAATATTACATCAATTACAAATTACATGAATTGAAAGATAAAGAAAACTCTCATCTCACAACCCCCGGCTATTCATCCGTGACAATCCAACGAATTCATATACACAAACCATCAACATTACAGATCACAGATATATATAACCCCCACTAATCGACGTATAGCGATTAGCAGACGTTCAATACATATATCACATCACAGATATAACCCATTAGCCAAAGTCTAGAGAAGTTCGATCAAAATACGGATTTGTAACCACCCCAAAAACAAATTTGTTCTTTGGAAAATATGGGAAAAAACAAACCATCCTAAAAATCCCAAAACATCAATATAAGAACACTGCAGGAGAAACGAACCACGGCCGAGTCAACTCGGCCGCGAATCCGCGGCAGGAGCAAGCTCATGCCGCGGATCCGCGGTGAGTTGGTCGACTCACTGGATCGTTTTTCTTGCCTGTTCTTTAAAAACACTGAGCCGGTTTTTAGAACATGATTTATTATTTTTTGAGCAGAAATAAAAATCGGCAGAAAGTTGATATTTTTAACGTGTTTTGCGGTTTTTTAGTCCGATCGAAATTCTAGACACTTTTCTAACATGATAGGGTGTGTTTAGCTAGGCTCTGATACCACTGTAAGTCCACGTTACCTCTCTCGGTTCTTTCGGGCTTGCGGAAATAGTGAAAAACGATTTTTCGGGTCATGGTAACATGGACTAGAAAACCCGGATCTTTGCTAAACTACACACTAGCAACTAACAAGAGCTTTAGATACTCGGTTAGGGGGTTATACCTCAACTTGAACTCCTTCTCTTGGACTCCTTGTGGTTGTCGGATGGTTCTCTCCTCATCGCCTTCTCTTGCCGAAGATGGATCCACCTGTGGGTCTCTACCTTGAGCTCCTTCCTCGAACTAGAGGAAACTAAAATGTTAGGCTTGCTAGACCTTCAACCTTAGGATGAGTAGAGTGTGTCTTTGGTGTTTTATCTCAAAGGAAATGGTTCTCAACTCATGAGAAGGATTTTCCTTGAGCTAGAGGAAGAGGAAGAGCAATGGATGAGAGAGAATGAATATGAGAGAATGATAATAGTTTTGCAACCATAACCAATATATGTGAATTAATATAATTAATAATATTAATCAAAATGAAAAAGGTGATGGTTGGTTTGATAAGACCATTATCATTTCACATTAAATGTTTTTGCAAAGATCAAAGAGCATCTTTGGTTGAAATGATGATGGTCAACTTTTCAACCTTGGTCAACAAGTCAACCTTGGTCAACAAGTCAATAACCCTAACCATAACTCAATTTCCTTTAATTAATATTATTAATTGATATTTCACATATTCATTAGGGTTTGGTAAATGAAAACCGTTAACTGTGCATACACACCCGTACCAAAACCCTAATGAGAATCATCTTCCTCTGCCTCAGTCAACTGTGCATACACACCCGCATTCGTGTTCCGAGGAGAACGAATACAAAGAGATAAAACTAATCCCAAAGCATATACAAGGATCTGGTTCAAACCAGAGCCCGCTAGTAATGATTTTCCGGACACCAAACGTGCACAAGTGTGCGGATGTGAACGAACCCTGTCGCAAAACCATGCGACCTCTAATCTGTTTTGCCCAAAGGCGAATAACCCTCTGTGTGGGACTCTAAAGACTCGACACTACGCTGGCAGTGGGTTTAACCACAGGCCGCAAGCGGTACTAGCTGTATGTAACGGTCCCCAGGTAGATGCCGATAAGAAGACTGACAAGGTGAACCCATCTAAACTCCTACAGAGCCTGAATGTGACAATCTCCATACAGTCCGGTCTGTTCGTCTGAGAATATCGCATGGCGGGCCTAGGGGGGCGGTAAACGTCAGTCCCCTAATAGAGGTACTAGTCGTGTTGGAGTGTAGCCCAGAACACCCTGAGATAACACTGGAAACCTACCAGTATATCTCGCTTGCCCTGGCCAGGGACTTTGTGTAATGGCTCTCCTATACACAACGCGATATCAACCCCCAGTACCGGGAGAGACGAATCATGTCTAACCATCACTGCCTCCAAGTGCTTCGGGACTGCACCCAACTGCTACCTGTTTGCACGACTCCTCTGAGCCGTGGTAGGGTAGCAATCTAAGAACAGTGCGAACACGCTCGAGGTGAAGTGACAGTGTCAAGTCAACGGACTAAGCTGTACTCATGTCACCTGGGAACTGATAACTGACGATAGGTATAGTACCAACCAACAGTTCCCGACGAGTCCTGTCCAGTGTACTCGTAACCTAACGAGCACCCGCATACTATCTCAAGTACGACGTACTGACGGCTGTGGGACAGACCGTCTCCCAAGATGGGATGAGAAGCGCATACGCTAGTCTACTCCGGAGTATCGATGCCCTGTCTCGATAGTCCTACGACTAGGGACCTGCATAAGGATGTGCTTGTGGATTACCCAGCCCCCACGAGTGTGACTGCCATCACAACGCTGGTAATAAAGAAAAGATCCTAAGGGCTTCACTAATGTGTAAAGGCGATATGCTATAAGAAACACATGCACACATTAGATACAAACCAAGTAGCATATTACTATTTTGAGCAAGATTGTCTATACAAGATGAATATCCCAAGCTTCCATTAAGTAAAATACAAACTAGTATGATACAGTAATGGCCTCTAGGGCATATACACTAACAGTTGGAACCAATTTTTAAAAATTGACATTACAGACATTCTCTTTTGCTTTGCAACGTGGTATTCAGTTATGAATATCCAACACCTCATTCGACGAGGCAAGGGCCGAGATCCCTTCATCGGGAGTGACCCCTTGAGTAAAAATTTGCGTCAATGTAATAACTTTACTTTAGTCGATTATTTTTTCTTTGCATCGTGGTATTCAATTTAGAATATCCCGTACCTCATTCGATGAGGAAAGAGCCGAGATCCCTTCACTGGGAGTGACCTCTTTAGCAAAGGTTTTCGCAACTATATATTTATAAAAGCTATAAGGTTCCTTTTGTTAGTGATATGTATATCCTAGAGGCCATTACTGTACATACGATGTATATTTTATTGGATGCTTGGACATATATATGGAAGACTTTCTTGCTCGACATGATAGTAAGCTATCTGGTTGCTCTTTATCTTAACATGTACACTGATTGTCTCTATGTTACATGTTGATAAAGCCCTTAGGATGAGTACTTGACTACCAGGATTATGATGCAGATCATACTAGTGGGGACAGTGTGGTTGCTATGTACATCCTTCAAATGTTCCTAGTCGTGGATGTAATGAGACAGGGCATCGATATACCAGAGTAGACTAGCGTACAACTTCTCAACCCATGTAAATGGGCGATGGATGATCCCATATCCATTGGTGTTTGACATAAGAGACAATATACGGGTGCTCAGTGGAGACTGGATACACTGGACGGACTCGTCGAGAACTCCCGGATGGTATTATACCTCACGTGAGATGGCAGTTCTCTGGTGACACCGGTACAGGTTAGTCTGTAGTCCCGAGATCGTCATAGAGTCTTGTGTGATTCCCACTGTGCTTTGATTTCCACCTTACCACGTTCAAGAGAACGTGCAAAACGGTGGCTTTGGGTACCGTCCCGAATCACTTGGAGGAAATGAGCGATAGGAGGGGTTTCGTCTCTCCCGGTATTGGGAGTTGATGTTGCGCTGTGCTCGATTGCTTATAACAGGAAGTCTTTGTCCAAGGCTGCTTCAGAGATATACCGGTAAGTGTTATTAGTAGTTTCTTGACCCGTTATGAGCCTCATATCGACACGACTTATCGAGTTACTGGGGTATGAAGTTTACCACCCTAGACGAGATATGCGACATATCAGACGAAGAGACCGGATTGTACGGTAGTGTTACTGACTGGATTCGCAGGAGTATGAGCAGGCTTGCTTGTTGATCTTCTGATCGCTCAATACTCGGGTGGCCATTACGTTTAGCAGACCTCTTGCGGATTGTGGGTGTTTGATATGATTATCACCTAGTGCCGGCGTATTGACGAGTCTTTAGAGTCCTACACAGAGGTTTCCTGGTTCAAGAGAAACGGAGTAGAGTCACATATGTGATATGTGCGGGACCGAGATTAATGCGATATGTGATACCGCATTCTATTCTCGCGATGTGTGACATGATTGGTTATATGTGATATAGCCGGGTTATCGGATCAAGTGTTGATTCGATAAAATGTTACATTTGATATTAGTCGGTTATATGTGATATAGCCGGATTATTAAATCAAGTGTTGATTTAATAATTTAATGTATAATTATATATTTGATATATTACATTACATTACTAATATTAGCTCACTTATGATTTCATTTCTCACATTTGATATACTTTACATATATGTGATATATGTATTGTTTTCTTTTTGGCACAAAATATATATGTGAAATATATAAGTGTTTCATGTTAGGTTACACTTGCAACATAGTTAGTATGCGACTCAAACCATGCTAGGTTAAGTTAGGGTTTTATTTTTCTTAAGGATTTTAAACATTTGGATAATGAGTCATAGTTCAAATCTTGTAGATGCTTATGGGTTTCATTGACTAAGTCCACTTTTTTATCAAACTTAAGATATTTGTTAACCAAACCCTTAACTCATAGCTATGGTTTATTCTGTACATGAGTTTGGCATGACACTAACTCACCATGGTTGCAATTCTAACCTCACACAATAATTTATTTTCATCACTTGTTCTTCTTCTTCTTCTTGACAAAAGCTTTCTAGCTTTTTCAATGGTGATGATTTTGAGTGAGAAAATGATTTCTAATGTAAGAAAAATTCCTACTTCATCATCCTCTACTACTTGCCATTTAGTATAAGGTGTTTGCTTCACTAATTCCATAATTAGTGATGAGATAGCTTGGAGTTGGTGTCTCCTCGACGTAGATCATCTTCGACCTCGAGGACATCAAAGCAAGCATGTTCGTTTGTTCATGGGAGCCTCTCTAGATTCCGGAGTTCACGATTGCAGCGAAGGCGACTACTACAAGGAGATATTGAAGTGAAGGACCAGTCTACGGTTGTATTCCTTGCTCACTTAAGATGCAAAGTGTTTGCATTTACTTTTCCGTCGATTTCTAGTTAACGATTTGTTTCCCCCAATCAGAGCAAAGCTCTGATTTTGAAATTCAAATTTCAAAATTGAAGCAACGCTTCAAATCCAGCGCTAGGTGCGCTGCGCACCACGTGTCAAACACGGATGCGCTAGTGCTAGGTGCGCCGCGCCATAGGCAGCGCACCCCCAATCAGAGAAAAGCTCTGTTTTAAAATTCAAAATTAAAAGAAAATTGAAGCAACGCTTCAGATCCAGCGCTCCGCGCTGTGCGCTGCGTGCCACCTGTCAAACACAGGTGCGCTAGCGCAGGCTGCACTGCGCTCTGCGCTGCGCGCCACGTGTCAAACGGGTGCGCTGGCGCAGTTGTGCTGCGCGCCACGTGTCAAACATAGGTGCGCTAGAGCAAGGTGCGCCAGCGCAAGATGCGCCTGCGCTGGAATTAAAAATTCTCCGCCCTTATATCAAAAGATCTAATAATAATAAATTATTAATCAATCAGAATTAAAATTCTGTTATGGAAAGATCGTTCCAAACAAGAAGATTGACTTCTGTAAAACAGAAGCCCTAGGATCAAAGATCCAACGGTGGGGAAACATCCCCAAATCAATCAGAGAAAGATCACTTTAACTGATTTAATTAATAAATTTGCCCTATATAAAGACCCCAAGACCTAAAGTCTGATATAGAAAAAAACCCTACAAACAATGAGAAAACTCAAAGAAAGAAAAGCAAGCTTTTAGTAAAAGAAGATCATCTCTACAAGGTAAAGAACATGATTCTTGAACACAGAGATGAAATCATCTCATGAAAAGAAGAACTATCTTCTAAAAAAGATCATAGATCTACAAAAGACCAAGGTCTTTGATAAAAAAGAGATCAGAAGATCTCATCATAAAAGCAAAAGGAAGTATTTACTTCATTCACAGATCATTGATCTACAAATGCAGCGCCTTTTTATAAATAAGAACTTTTGTTCTTGAATCTTGAGGCACGGCTTCCTCCTTTAAAAAGAACATAAACTTGTTCTCTGATCAAAAATTTGATCAAGTGCGCTTTGCGCTACTGAAAAGTGCCTTGCACTCATGAACTGCGCTTTTGCGCTCTTTGGACCGGCGCTCAGCGCCAAAACATGTCGCGTGTCAACCGCAGACACAACTTGCGCTTTGCGCTTTTGAAACAGAGCACTGCGCTCATGGGCAGGCGCTCAGCGCCGAGCGCACCACGTGCCACTCACTGGTGCGCCACTAAACTAGCGCAAAGCGCTCGCAAAATGAAAGCGCAGTGCGCTAAAAAAAACTGGCGCTTAGCGCTAAGCGCAACACGTGTCATTTTCGTGTGCGCTACTTGACAGAAGCACAATGCGCTCTTTAATTGGCGCAAAGCGCCTGGCGCACCATGTGGCGCACTGTCAGAACACACTTTGTTATGATAAATGCTATGCATTCAATACAAGACAAAAATTGTCAGGACCTAATGCTCAGCATTATTAAAAGGGCCAAGCCCAAATAAAAGGCTCAATAGCCAGAGCAATAAGATGTTAAACATTTTAATTGGACTTAGCCCAATGTTGGTCATAAGTCCTCAACTTATATTGAACTGAGCCCATCTGCTCATGAATATTTCAAAAGATCTTAGTCCCAAATTGGACTACGAATCTTTCAACCAATTTATACCCGGTTCGAGGGTACATCTCTTTACTCCTCTAATATCTGTCGTTGTAATCCTTCAACGTCTTCAGAGAGGTGACGGGTCCCGACAAGCACACATTTCCATGGACTACGAAGTCCTTAAACTTCATGGACTATGATGTCTTTAAACAATGGACTGTGGGGTCCTTAAACTCATGGACTACGATGTCCTTTAACTTCGTAGACTATGATGTCTTTAAACTACGGACTGTGGGGTCCTTAAACCCATGGACTACGATGTCCTTAACCTGGACCGAGATGTCCTTAAACTAACAACGGACCGTAATGTCCTTAAACTAATCGACCGCAATGCCCCTAAAATAAACAATAGAGTCCAATTGCTCTTTTGTCGGATCTAAACAATCCCGTTATGTTGATCTTAGTCTAAAAATTAGACTAACGTATCCTTAACATACGTTTAAGTTGATCTGTTAGGTTTACCTAGCACCTCATGAAGGGTATGGAAGCATCACATGTGCCAAAATCAAATTTTTTTAGGTGCTAAGTGAACATACAAAGAATCATCACTAGAAATTTAGGGTTTCATTACATTGACATCATCACAAGTAGAAAAAGCTAGGGTTTTGAGAGTACAACCTTTTAGCTCCCTACGCTAGACTCCTTGGCTACTTGAGGGTTGGAAAAAGGTTCGCTTGAGATCCTCTAGGTCCACGACGATCCACCAGAAGCTCCTTTGCCCAAAGCTCCTTGCTTTACTTGATATGTGAATGAAGTAGAGCAAACACCCTACACAAATGGGCTAGATGTGTGTAGTATGATGATGTGGTTTGTATTCTATAATCAAAACTCTTTCTTTTTATCAACCTCACTCAAAGAAATTATCAAGAGAGGAAGAAGAAGATGGTGGCTAAGCTTTTTCTCAAAAGGAAATGTTATGAGAGTGAATAATTGAAATAAGAAAAGAATAATCTATATTAATCCTTCTCACTTCAACCATGGTTAGAGCTATCTAGATCTTTATCAAATGAGTTAAAAGGCAAAAGCATAATTAACTCAAGATTAAAAAAGTGGTTGAAGCATTGTCAAAGATGATAAACATTAACCTTGTATGAATTATCCTTTCCCTTTTTTAAAATGATAAATAAATAGATAATAACTACAATATAAGTCTTGCATTGCCACCAAATATGTATCAACAACCATGATACAATGTATGTATGTATGTATGTATCCATGCACATCATCATGTGCATACATGCATGCAAACAAAAATAGAAAAAGAGTTTAATTAAAGAATTAATCTAAAAGTTATTTGTTAAATCCACACTTGATTTTGCAAACCGGTCATATCACATACGACCCGACCAAAAGAAAATGCCCGATTAATATACGGTATCACATATCCGTATTTAATCGGGTCATCGCGCATATCTCATATGCACACCACATCTTTTCGCCTGAGCCAGGAAACTTCATTATGGGACTCTAAGACTCGTCAATACGCCGGCAGTAGGTAATGATCATATCAAATACCTACAAGCCGCAAGCGGTCAGCTAAACGTAACGGCCACCCGGGTATTGTGCGATCAGAAGAAAACAAGCGAACCTGTCACAACTCCCGTCGAGCCAACCGACAACACTACCGTACAGTCCGGTCTCTTCGTCAGATATGCTGTATATCGAGTCTAGAGACGGTAACGTCGACCCCAATAACTCAATAAGTCGTGCCGATGAATGGTCTATAACAGATCGAGAACCTACTGATAATACTTATCAGTAAATCTCAACAGCCCTGGCCAGGGACTTACTGATATAGCCAATCGAGCACAGCACAGCATCTACTCCCAATACCGGTAGAGACGAAACCCCTCCTATCGCTCATTGCCTTCGTGTGTCTCGGGACTGTACCCAACGGCCACCTGTTTGCACGACTCAGTAGAGACATGGTAGGGTGGTAATCAAAGTACAGTGGGAGAACACACAAGACTCCATGACGATCTCGGGTCTACAGACTAACCTGCACCAGTGTCATCTGAGAACTGCTATCCGACGATAGATATAATTCCATATAGGAGTTCTCGATGAGTCCGTCCAGTGTACCCAGTCACCACTGAGCACCCGTATACGATCTCGATATCAAACATCGATGAATGTGTGAACATCCATCGCCCATCGTATGAGTCTAGTATCATATACGCTAGTCTACTCGGGTATATCGATGCCCCGTCTCAATACACCGACGACTAGGGACATTCCAGTATATGCTTATAAACTACAGATGTCCCACTAGTATGATCTCTATCATAATCACAGTAGTCAAGCCTATATCCCCAGGGCTTTATCAACATGTGTGAATGAATAAAAGCATGATCAAATCAACATGTCAGATAAAGAAGAACCAGATAGCATACTATCATGTCGAGCAAGAATGTACACTAAATATATATATACATGTATAAATACATCCACTATCATATAATGGCCTCCAGGGCATACATATATCCAACATGATCTTAGTCCCAAATGAGGCTAACGTATCCTTAAACCCAGCCTCCAAACCCAAATCTAAGAGAATACGGATTTGGACTTATCCACGCCCTACGGGCGACAACATAAATTATTCTCCGTATACAATCCACGGGCAACCAAAAACAAAACAAACACCCACGACACGAAGTGACCATCTAGAGAAGGAGAAAGTTGTTACCGCGATGTGGTAGCGTAATTAACTGCAGGGGCTTGCGCCTGCAGGGAAGAGCGTCCCCACAATCAAAACCCCCTCAAACAAGGGGGAATATGACGAAGTCTGCTACATCGGCCGCATCCGTTTAAACCTTCGATACATGGTGCCATAAATCAACTTGGCATCTTCGGAGAGGTGGACGGATAACACCAATTAGCATCTGCCCCGAATTTCAGGCAAGACGAACCTACGCGGTCGCATCTCTATATTCGGCGGGGAACAGATTCTGGCATGCCCGATGGGACCTTTTCCTCTTTCCACTCCACACTTCGTGTGTCATGTTCACGAACAAATCACGGTTTGATATGGTTGCCCTTTGGTTTGAGGTACTAAGATTTGGTGTCTTGCTTGGCGCAGAAAATGAAACATCAATGGCGTCTACTTGCGCGAAGTGTTCCAGCTGAAACTGCGACTCGCGTTCCGCCTCTTCTGGAGGCATAGCTTACGGGCCTCAAGCGGCCTCCCTGTTCACGATGCCGGTGGACCAGGTGACTCAAGACACCACTGGATTGTTTTTTGGGACCATGCTCCCGCCAATGAGCTTCAGCGCTCCTATTCCAACACAAGAAGATCCCAAGAAGTCGGTCTTTGATCGACTTGCAACTATAGTGGCACCTCTTAACGGGTCGTCCAGCTCCAGCGCCTCAGTCTTCGCCAGATTGGGCCAAAGTTCATGTCGGCCCATGATGAAGCCAGCAATTCCAGAACAGGTTACTCCGAAGTGGATAGCCATCCCTACTCCCGAAGTCGTTAAGGCGGCTTCTCCTACCAAAGGGTCGGTATTCACAAGACTGACTGGTCCGGCTCCTACTCCGACTCCCGTTCCTGCTTAAAAGTCTGTATTTGACAGGTTAGACTCTACTGTTGGAATGACCTCGGTCTTCAAGAAGCTTGTACCAGCAACGCCTCACCAGAACAGGAGGCAAGACAAAGCCATCCCCATCACCGAACCAACCCTAACAGCTCGACACGCTCGACGTCGCCATTGGCGCCGAGTAAGGAAGGCCGGGGACAACTCCCTCTCTGGGCTAACTCCACCAGCCCCAACGGTGGAAGTCAATGCTGCTGTTCCAACTGGGAACAGCTTTGAATTGCTAAACAAGGTGCACAGGAACTCTCCCACCGCCGTACTGAAAAGATCTCCTCCATCGGTGGAGAATGTTAAAGAAATAAAGCTGGATCAGCCCCCTAAGCGGCTGTCCTCTAAAATTTACAAAGTCTGGCGACGGGTCCAGGAGTCGGTGATCGACCAAGACTATCCTCGCCGGCAGAAGAAGCTGAAGGTTCTGCAGGAAGAGAACCGTCCGGGCAAGCCACAAAGGACGACAACTACATGGGTGCCCGCTGTAACGGCCCCCTCAACGTCAACCACTCAAAAGGGAAGGAGGCCAGAGAAAGCCCCTATGAACGTGGCGGGCCACAAAGACTCTGAGCCCAAACGCCCCAAGTCTGGGGGCATGATGGTACATACCATTTATATGGCTTCCGGAAAAGAGAAAAGTCGTGCTTCTACGGGTCATCGACCGCTTACCCGTTCAAAAACGAAGGCTCAGGAACAACAACAGAAGCTTCAGGAGATGTGTGATGCAATGGCCGCACTCACTGGGCCAAAAGAAAATCTAGAGACCTCGGAGTAGCGTCGGGAACAAGAAACTGACACCGAGTTCCTCTGAAGAATGCTCGAGAGGAAAGAAAAAGAGGCTGCGGAACAGGAAGCCAATATAAAACGAATGGCTCTCTTATTCTAAGTCATGGCTGGGATGAAGTTACAGCCGGAACCTCCAGCTGAAGACCCTCCGATCATCATTGAAGACGACATAGGGGAGACATCGAACCCTCCCCCGGCTCTTTCAGCAGCTGATTGAATTGATGATATTTTCTGGTTTGTGTAGTTTAGAAAATTGTGTATATAGAAATCACAACCAAAAATATTTTGACCACAATCAATAACGGTATCGGATGTAGTGCGTTAGTAAGTGCGGATCGTCCACAGAGAAAGTAAGATTCGTTCACTTTTCGAATTAGATGAGTCAAAAATTTAGAGAAAAGAAAAGAAAACAATTCATTATTTGTAATTGAATTTCCAAAATTAAAAAAAATCTAGATCTAAAAGAAAGCATTAAAATCAAGAAGTGAGATGTGTGATAATTTCCAACCAACAATCAAGATTAGAAGTATGGCTCGTAGGAGTAGATCGGATCTATAGATGTGATGAGATCTAATGATTACTGACTCTTATCCATTAACGAATTGATACTAGATCGATGAGAATTTACCGAGGGTTAAGGATCTTGCGGAGAATTTAAGGATTCCGCAACTCATCCTTTGTCCTTTCGATGAATCTCATTCAAATTCTAGCTTCTAGTTAACCAAATGATCAATAGTTGTTCCCTAGTTTCGAGTGAACACAATCAAGAAAGCATCATCTCAAAACTAGGTCATTAATCATTTGATTCACTAGAATTTACAAACATTATAGGATTTAAGAATTGTAAAAGTGTCTAAATCATCATTATCTATTGATCGTCACAACTCCTATACGAGTGGAGATTACTCAAACATCATGATCACAAACACAATCACAAATTGAGATCTAATCATAATACTTGAATTAAAAGATAAGCAAGATATAGAAATTTCACCTTTATTTATCGACAAATTTCGTTACAACTCTTTTTAATTTACAAAAGGATGGAACTAGATCGTCGATTTCAGCTTCGCTGGGCTCCTTGAGTCTCGGATCACCTTGAGTCTCTAGCTCCGTTGAAATCCAGCGTCGCTTTCTAAAGGTTGAAGGCTCTCTTGCTTGAATGGTACTCGGGATCTTGATCTTGGCTTTGGATTTTGGGTTAGGGTTTTGAGGCACAAGTCGTGTCACTCAACTTGTGGGTAGAAGATGATGGGTGATTCTTGAACAACCTCAACCCTAGATCTAGGCTCCTTTTTATAGAACTCCAAAACCCTAGATCTAGGATTTGAATTTTGAATTTTCCCTCCAAAATTTTGTTAAGAGAGCCTTCTAGAAATAGTTTGTTAAGACGAGCCTTCTAGATGCGCCACGTGGAGCTTCTGGGGTCTTCTGGAAGCTTGGGCCGTTAGAGGTAAGCACATGGGAAAATTGGAGCTTCGGATGACGTCATACCACCGCGGATCCGCGGCGCCAAGGGGGTTTGGGCCGCGGATCCGCGGTCCTTTGAGGGCCTTGGGGCTTGAGATTTCTGGTGTGATCTTGGGCTGATATTTGGGCTATTTTATGATATGTTGAATCTTGTAATTATCCTTTAATCACTTCCAGATCTTTAGCCTTTGAGTTGGCGTATTTTATCTGCACTGTTTTCTCAATTTTAGGCTTTGCTTTCGGAATTTCCTGCAAAGACTCCAAGACAAGAGTTGCGCTATACAAGAATGATGCGATACCATGATAAACACACAATTTCCCTAAAAGTGCCGGTTTTAAAGTCTAACACATGCAATCTGGTATTTCAGAGATGTTTTGCTAATATGTGCAATATGAATACCGAACACTTCTAGATGAGTACAAATGATAGGGAAATTGCCATGTTAAAAATGCAGTATTTTCGACTGATCAGCAGCCAAAGAGGAGACCATTTCCAAGGCTGCTCTGGATGACTACATTGCTCAGCAAATACGAGCTCACCAGGCGAATGAAGCGGCCGACCAAGTTGTTAAAACTGGGCGACCATATCCATGCTGGTATGACCAAATAAAGTACCCGCCGGGATATACGATCCCAAAATTTCATGTATACAAAGGGACGGGCAATCCCCACCAGCATGTCTCCCAGTTTAGGGCTCTATGTGGCAACACCGGAGGTGATGATAAATTGCTAATTCCCCAATTCGTCGGCAGCTTGTCGGAGACGGCATTCGAGTGGTATTCTGAACTTCCAAACGACTCCGTCAAGACTTTCGTAGAAACGGATCTATTTGTCACGACCCGAAGTACGGAACATGACCGGCACTTAGACTACGAACGTCTCAAGGCGTACGTATGCTAAGTAAGCCGAAACCCAGAAATCCAAACCAAGAGAAGTAGTAGAGAATGGAAAGAACCATATCAAATAAACCTGTATGCAACATAATATACAACGCCTAAAGGCGAGGATCACAACAGAAATGAAACTCAACCAGCAAGAACACATGGAAATATAATACGCGACTCTAAGGTCGAAAGAATAAACATCCCTGGTCTCTATCTCAAATAAATACATGTTTAGGTTGATGGAAATTCTAGATACAACTGAAATATAATATACAAGGTATAATGATGGGTAAGATACAATAAACCCACCTACTAGCAAGTCACCCGAAAGGTAGAGTGCCCGCAAAGCCGTAATGAAATCCTTACGGCAACACCTGCAAGAAACTGGGGCACAACGGGGGTGAGTTGCCAACTCGTGAGTAGAAAAAGATCTACGAACAGAAAATCGCATGTATGACGCAATCCTAGGTCATACGATCAATATATAAATAATCCTCAAATATATAACCAGCAATCTCTAACTATGTCTAGGATAAATATCTAACCCAAGTGCAAACCCATGTGTCTGTGCCAGTGCATCAGGTGGCAATATATCATATGAATGATGTATGAATGCATGAAACAGAATGCATGTACTGAAGAAAACTGCTTTTGTAACTTTGTGAGATTTCTGTATTTTTAAAATGAGGTATCACGATGAAATCAGCATAAAACAGTGCCTAGCATCGGCACAAATCATAAATCTCAATGTCTCGATATCTCTGTATCACAATCTCTGTACCTCAATATCTCAAATCTCAATGTCGCAATCATAATATCCAGGGCACTGTCAGTCCAGATCGTCCCCTACCATCCATCTCATGACTACGACGGTATCCGGAGGATATCCGACGTGTCGGGTAAAATCACCGGTCGGTCGTACTCCCCTGCCAGGCTCAACGCCATCTCCTGTGATCTTCTTGCCCCGGGGTACCGCACCGGGCCCACCATGTACCCAAAATGGTTCATCCGCCTCCTCGAATCGGGTCTCGAAATCCATCAACAAAACTCATGGTGGACGACTCATACATCATGGGAAAACCGCATTTATTTAAAAAGAGATAAAGCAGTATATATATATGTTACGGTTTTCCTCCAAATCCAGAAAATCTCATGGAAACTCGAATCCAAATCATCAATAGCATGTGAAATCATGAATATAAGCATGAGAATCCATGAATGCAGCATATAGTGAATAACAGCATGCATGAAGTGACAAGTAATAACTATAATGTCAAGCTGGTATATATGGCAAGTACACTAATACCATGTCACTACTAGCTAACAAGTTAAATCAGGAAATAATATCCTCTACGTGTACGTGACATGGCAATTTTCGATGAAGATGTGTGTGCAACAGCAAATAAGTGTACGTGGTACATACGCATCATCGGTAATGGTGCTGGTGTCCTAGCAGCATGATATCAATAATAGAATATGAATCATAACAGTATGCGATGCAGAGCAACAATAATAATATGCGGGAGCTGAAATACTGAACACCATGATCGCTAAACTGTATCTAATGTCATAAAGGTCATATAGCTATACTACTACAAGGCTGAGCTAAAGCTAGTAGTAGGTAAGGGAAACCGCCTAACCTCTGAGTCGATACATATAAATATATACATATAGTCGGTGATCCCGCCTCGATAATATCACATCCGATAGCATATCTCTATAATCAGTTATTCCCAAATCAAGAGTGCAGATCAAAACATCAAATTATAGCTCGTAAGTAAATCCGTCGTACGGCCTCCCCAATCTGGGTACGGGTCAATATCACATTTGTCATATCATTCATCGCGTATTCTCTTTATCAGTTATCATCATCTGGGTACTGACCTATGTCTAGTACAATTCTAACATCATCACTATAATCAAGATCTAGCTACTGATCGACAGTCTAGTATAGATCGATATTATCCTCATATATCATCACCAGAGTATACATCGCCTAAGGTGGCCTATCACAAGTATCCTGTCATATCATATCATATCATATCCCATCGTATATCATAATCACATGTCGATCACATAATATATATGTCGCTATTACTATGGCATCATCATTCCCAAAATCCTCTAAAGTATCAAGGTGTATCTTAATTATGAATTTTATCATATCACCGACATCATGATCTCATATCAAACCATCGACTCACATCGATCCCATGTATCATCCTCAAATCCGTAATAAACACATAAACCCAAACCCATGTGAACGCATATCCATAACGAATTCCATAACCATATATGAAATGAGGATGTATGCAAGTATGTATATGTGTGTATGTGTAAGTGTAGTGCACCCACTACCTATGGTTTCGTAACCATGCACCAATCCATCACCAATATCCATCTGAAATCATCAATAATAAATCCTAACAACATATCGTAAATTGTTGGTGTGTATACGCATCTGTATACATCACCACGGACTGCGGGGGTGCTATACGCCATCCACCCGACTTCTCCCCGTAGATATACATCTACTCACCTTGATATGTGTGCCGGTGCCGAAGTCGCCGTTTGCATCTCCAATGCCTCGACGCCACGCGGAGTACCGACAAGGATATCACATGCTAAAACTCATAAAAATCACATCGGAACCCAAAATGGTGCACGCTACGCCCATAGGTAAAAACTTGTGACCTTGTGTGCAAACACTGCCAAAATCCACTGTCGTTGACGTCCAAATGCCACCCGACAGAAACGAATCATCGAATACCAAAATCCAAACGAAAACACGTCGTAAATCATACGCCAACTCATGAAATTCAACCCAGATTTTACCCTAACAGGAAACAGTCAAAACTAGACATACCAGGGGTCAATTTTACATGAAAAGGGGCTGTGCTCGCAAAACGAGGCAGTTTTACACTGCTCTGGCCGCAAATTGCGACCGGGACTTTGAGGTGGCGGCTAGTGTTGGAGATAGTGCCCTCATAGTCAATTATTGGATCGCAGGTATGTGATTGTAATGATTGCGGAGGACCTATCCCGGTAGGGCAGTCTTACTCGAGATGATAGTATGCTATCTGGTTTGCCTTTATCAGTCGTGTACATGTTCAGGTGACTGATTGCATGTTACACTTTGATAGAGCCCTTAGGATCTTGCTTTACTACCAACAGTATGATGGCGATCATATACGTGAGAGTTGGGTAGTTTATATGCATATCCTTAATTGTGGTCCCTAGTCGTGGGAGTTTCGAGACAGGGCATCGATACTCTGGAGTAGACTAGTGTGTACAGTCGAGACCCCGACGAGGGGCGGTGGCCGGTCTCACAAGCCACTGGTGTCAGTTGGATCACCTAAGATGTATACAGGTGCTCATTGGGTTATGAGTACACCGGACAGGACTCGCCGGGAATCTGCTAGTTAGTACTATACCTATCGTCGGATAGCAGTTCCCTGGTGACATGTGTACAAGTTAGTTCATCGACCTGAGGTCGTCATTTGTCTCGTGTGAGTTCCCACTGTGCTTTGATTTCTACCCTACCACGGTTCAAAGGAGTCGTGCAAACAGGTAGCTTTTGGGTACAGTCCCGAGCCATATGGTGGCACGTGAGCGGATCGGCAGGGGATTCGTCTCTCCCGGTATTGGGGGCGAGGTCGTGCTGTGTCTAGGAGAGCCATTACACAAATCCATGGCCATGGTAGGAGATTTACTGGTAGGTACTCCAGTAGTATCTCAGGGTGTATTTGGCTTCACTCCGACATGACTTATACTGCTATTGGGGGTCTGACGTTACTAGCCCCCTAGGCGGATATGCGATACTCAATGACGAACGGACCGGACTGTATATACATTGTCACTGTTAGGCTCAGTAGGGTTTTCCGGATGAGTGCGCTCATCGGCATCCCTTGAGGTCAGTCCATGGGCAGCCGTTACGCATTGCTAGTGCTGCTGACGGTTTGTGGTTAAACCCACTGCCAGGGTGCTGACGAGTCATTAGAGTCCCCCACAGACAGTTTCCCAAGTTCGGGCGAAACGTTGTAGAGGCCGTATGGTTTTATGGCAGGGTTCGGAAAATGCACGTGCGTTTACGCACGTGTTATTTTTCGGGCAGATGATACTGGTCGGCTTTGGTTTAAGCCGGATCCGAGTATTATATTGAGTAGGTATAATATCTTTGTCTCAGTTGCATTTATATTCGGTCGTAATATAAATGCGGGTATATTTATACAGTTTTGGGGTTATCCTGAAATTCGTTTCAGGATCACTTTTGGAAGTTGCCAGTTTCCAGTTTTCTATCAGCCGTCTTTTAACATTTGGTTAAAGGCGGATTTATCTTTTCTTGGATGAGAGTGAGTCGTGCTTCTAGAAGGTTCTAGAAGGTTCTAGATTGGGTGAGGTGTCGTGTGACTCATGCTTTGATATCAACCATTTCTTGTTTAGCTTAAGATCTTTATGCAAGATATTTGTTTTGTGTTCACACATGATATTTACTTAAGGTTACCCCCTCTCCTACGGTCACCCCCTCTCTCTTTATAAGAGGCCGGCCCCCTCCTCTCTCTCTCATGGTTGTTGATTTCATTTGTAGAAAAAGATTATGATAGTTTGGGGTGTATGGAATTTACAGCTCATTTCATTCCATCACCCGATTTCCTCGGCAACTTCATTAACCGATCGTCCACGGGTTTGGACGAAGTGAGACAAAGTCATCTACTCATTCTCTACATCATTCTTGGTCGTCTCTTTTAGCAAACTTGACGATCGAGTTGCCTCGAGTCAGAGGCGGGAGCCCGTTTAAAGAACCGATCATGTGGTGCCACCTCGACGAGGAGATCGGAGATCGACGAGATCGGAGAAGCCGCAACGGAGCGTAGGATGATGGTTGAAGAACGAAGGACTCGGATCGTTCGGTATAACATTCCTACACTCTTTACAGTTTGTTAGTTTAGCATTAATGGCAGATCCGGGTTAAAGTATACGATAGCGCCAGTTTAAAAGTTTTGTTCCGCATTTTGGCGTCTGTAGACTGCCGGGGCGCTAGCGTAGACTTACAGTGGTATCAGAGCCTCACCATTTTGCTATTCTAACTTGTGCTAACGTGTTTAAAACATCGATCCGACCGAAAATCGAAAAACACAAAATCCTAGCTCGACAGTTCTGTTAATTTTAAATGGTCTCAAAATCAATTTCTGCATGTCTTAAAAATCCGTGCAGGGAATTCTAAGAGCCACGACAAAATTTGGGGTCGTGATCCCTCCAAGCCGCCGCGGAAGGGCGGCCAAAACCATGGTTTGGCCGCGCATCCGCGGCCACGTGGGGAGCACGTGCTCCCAAATTTGGTCAGTGGGTTTTCTGTTAGATTTTGTGATTTTTGGTATATATCTTTTTGGCCCAGATTTTGTTACTGTTCACCAGTAAGCAGTGGGGCCCACTTTTTGATATTTGGTCTTTGGTCGATCGAAATTTAAACACGTTAGTTTACAGTGCTTACATTATATCTCCGACCGGGAATGTCATTTGATCGGTAAACCGCGTCTGAATGCTATAGTTCTTTTAGACGGGTTTGCGAACATGACATTCGCGTTGATGTTCTGTGTTGTGCTGTGATGTTGCGGATTTGTCGTGGTGGATAGCAGTGTGCAATGGTAGTACAGTTTGTGTTTATTTGTACATTTGATATTGCGGGGCGAGCGTCCAACTTGTGGACAGCCGTCACTGCCTGTTGTATAATATTCTTTTTGGGGCACGACCAGGTTGCGGTCGATGTACCTATTGTACTATTTTTCATTACTGTACTAGGTTTTACCCCGCGACGGAGTGCACGTATAGCCGGGTTCGGGAAAGCAACGGGTCCGCATCTCATGGCTTTGAGAGGCAGAGGGACCCCACTTCAGAATTGGCAGACTATTCGCCGCACTCGTAGGGGGTACAGGTTGACCCAAGGAGGGGTGCTCAATTTACCGGATTCCGTGAAGTGCCGGGTGTTCCATTCACTATGCTGTGGGGGACTGCCTCGCTTCAGGTTTTGGCGGGTAACTTGCCGCACCCGTAAGGGTCTAGGTTTCATTGCACAGGCTATCCACACGACAGGGGAACGTCAAGTTTCAGCAGCGGCTCTGTGAAACTCGGGGATCCCAGATTATCTGTATTGTTCTGTGATGCTTATTACTTTTCTGTAATGTTGCATATTATCACGCCTGGAGCGATTATGTATATTGGTTTATATACTATTAGATGTTGTATATGTTTTACACCCGCGCTAGTCCAGTCCCCGCTCTGTCGTTAGTTAAGTAACCTAACGGGTGATGACGGGACCCAGCGACGAATGCGGATGGCATATACGTACATTTTATTTTCGTTCTTTTCTGGTGTGATTAAATGATGGGACTGCGTTGATTCTGATCAATGCAAAGTAAAAACAAACCCGTATACAGTTGTTGGAACAATTTAAAAAGTGTTATTGCAAAGACGTTTTCTTTTGTTATGCATAGCGGTATTCAGTGGAATATCCTGCACCTCATTCGACGGGGCAAGGGTTGATATCCCTTCACCGGGACTGACCCCTTGGGCAGAAGTTTGCGTCAGAGTAATAACTTCACTATAGTCGATTACAAGTTGCTTTGCATAGCGGTATTCAGTGGAATATCCTGCACCTCATTCCATGAGGAAAGAGCCGAGATCCCTTTACCGGGAGTGACCTCTTTAGCAAAAGGTTTTCGCCACTATATTTTAAAAAGCTATCAGGTTCCTTCAGCGATATCAAGTTCACTACGCTAAAGGTTTTTCGCCAAAAACCAGTCGTAGCCCTCCGTCACTTCTTTTGGGTATTCAGTAGTATTCAAGCTACGCATTTTGACCAACGCCAAGGCATAGTGTTTGGTAGCTGCTGGGTATTCAATTGTTGCATAGATAGATGAGTTAGTTTGGGACAGTCGTTCTGCCGATTGGCCAACGTCAGGGGCATGTGCGGGTGGGTTCAAATTGGCAAGATAGTGACGGGTAGAACTTGGCATGTGACTTATGACATTTTGACCAACGCCAAGGTAATAAGAGCATGGGGCAAAAATAATATCAGGAGTTTCTAAAGAAACTGAAACTTGCCGAGTATGCGCATACCTTCTGGAGTATGAGTAACATGGATGCATTCCATCACGTTATCATGCGATGAGAGTTGGATCCTGATTCCCACTGATGAGTTGGTTTACTCTTCGGGTGATCCCGATTGATTCTTCTTTAGGTTTGGAGGAGAATTTGACAGGACAGTGGGAGGTTTCCGGATTAGATAAAATGATGACCATTCTGATATAGGTTAGAGTGCACGCTGAGTGTTTCTTTTCTCTCTCTCTCTTTGGCAGCGACCTTTGACCGACCCTAGACTATGACTCAGTGACCAGGTTGACCGAACCTTCTTAAAATACTGGCTTCTGGATTGTCTGAGTTGCATAAGTCATTGCCACTCCTTCTTTTACCCTTTGCATTTCTCAGAACACCCGTATTACTACGGATATCCACTTCCATTGGATAGATCCATCGTATGGTTATATACGAACTCGAAGGGACTTCTTCGGGGATGGATCCAGGTTCAGGAGAAATAGAATTGGTTTATTCAGTTGTCTTTTATTATCACCTTCTCTCAGGTTGCGAGAGCTCTTTGGTTTAGGAGAGTACACCTATTACGCCTATTGGATAGTCTTATTCCAAACCATAGGCTGGTGCAGAAAGGTAGGGAATGAAGAAAACCAATTTGCCTAAGTAGGGTGTGCAGAAGGTAATATGTAAAGACAAAATAAAGGGATTAGAAAGAGGGCAAAGTAAATTGCGACTGATATCATTCACGACCAAAACCGCGTACTTCATCGCCGCTCCTATTTCACCTTTAAAAAGAATAAGGTATTATTCAGTTGTCTTTTATCGTCACCTTCTCTCGAGATGCGAGTACTCCTTGGTTTAGGAGGGTACACCTATTATGCTTACTGGATAGTCTTCTTCCAAACCATAGGCTGGTGCCGAACGGTAGAGAAGGAAGAAAACCATTTAGCCTAACGATGGTGTACAGAAGGTAACGACTAAAGACAAATAAAGGGATTTGGAGAGACGGCAATAAAATATACGGTTGAAGTCATGAATTGGATTATGGAAGAGGCATTGCTATGAATACCAGGATACCCCTACGAAATATTTTCATGTTTCAGTGCATCTCTAAAGAAAAACTGTTTTCCCGATTAGACACTTACTCCAAGAGTATGTATTTACCAGGTTTCATTCTCATATCTGTATGGTTTTACAGATGATGAGTGTGAGTAAGATATTGGGAATTAGGTAATCATCCTCATTATATCGGAATTCGTTAGAATTGGTGATATTTGAGGAAATCGCCAGGGTACAGTTTTCTACCTACGACGCACAGGTTTTGAGTTGTTTAACTCAGCGGACTTATACAAAGTATTGTATGTTGTCCAAGTGTCCATCAGGACAAAGGGGTAGGTCCTCGTACTATGTTCTGTTTACTTATAACTTCTCTAGTATTTAGACGAGTGTTTCGTAGAAATACAAAGTCTAAGTTTTGAGAAGTTGTGGATATAAGAATAAAGTAGAGAACCAGGTGTCACAAGTATCGGGATTCTTCAAAGAGATCGAAGATGTAGATTCTTGTGATTGGTATTCAGATGATAGTGATGGTTTTGAGAAACGTATTTCTCTTTCAGGTTACTCATAATTGGATGGATTCCTAAGTTGAGTAATGCTGATTAGCCTCTTTCCATTAAGTTGATATGCACTGGAGACAGATGCATGGATTGAATATGGTTCCAATTAAATAAGTGCCAAAGTTTCTATATTGGATATAGAATAGTTCGTACCTTAAAAGAAATTAAGGTACGGGGAGTTGTCCATCTTATGCTTAAAACCAGACACTGGATAACTCAGGGAACGTTTCTGTAGTGGCTGTTTGTGGGTTGACCCTGGCTATGACGAGGGTTGATATTCTACCATTTGGAAGATCAATAATGATATTGTTCTTGACTCGCCACAGTTTTAGTAAAAATGGATCTTTTTCAGAAAACAGTAGTGGGAGTATGGTAGAACTGGAAGTGATTCCAGAACCGCGAACGATTACGGAAAATTTAATAGGACCTATATATTCAATCAGGTTTGACATTCCAATTGCCACTCCGCAGGTATGGTAGGTAACCTCAGACACCCGAGAGGTACTTCGGTAGGCTCAAGGACGGTGACAGGGAGGTTATTATCTACCAAGACTTGACACTACTGTTGTTCCAGGATATGAGACCCGGTAGGAGGGTTGTCATAGTCAGTGGGAGCAGCAGAAGCATAGTGGGCAAGATGCTTATATCTATTTATAGACTTGAGCAGATATAGCGGAGATAGATCATCTAATTTTGATGTGACAGTCATGGGTTTGACTTCAATCAGAATAGGGGATGGATCAGTTAAGAAGGTAGTAGGGTGTGATGTCATGGTATCAGGATGACATACACAGAGTAGGAAGTAAAATTCCTATACTACGATCGGTTGGACTGTGGTCGTCACACAGTTGTTTCTCCAGACGGGATATGGATATAATATTTGACATTCTGGTTTCTAGATCTATGGTTTTAGATCTGGATTTGGGTAGTTTCCCAATGTGGGTACTTTGACAGATATTCTAATGGTTTTTGGAATAGTTGACTCCTAGCATGGTGGTGTACCTGCAGGTGATGGAGTCACCCTCTCTAAAGGTGTCTTACAGACTAAAGATGAGAGGGATGTGCATGATTGGCAGATCACTTGCTTAGGCAATTGAGTCAATCATGAGATGTCAAGTACCACACCAAATGTTGGTTTTGCACTAGATGCAATAAGTTTGTATTAATCCAATCCTGGAGAAATATAAGGAAGCAGTTTTAGAACATAAGTACATGTTCTACGGATTTGATGACGGCAGCCTCCTTCGGGAGACGGTTATCATTCCAAGCTTCAAAGGTGACATGGTTGACAGAGAGACTGTCAGAGTTTTAGTTTTTCCCTCTAACGAAGAGGGACAGTATTATGGACAGGTGGTCCAAGAGGATACTGTGGGAAGCTAGGTGCCCGATACTGATTAGGTTCAGTGATCGATTCAGTCTAAGAAGTTTGGATATGGAGTTCATTTATGAACCAGGTCCCATCAGATATCCAGATATATTCTAAGACAGGTATTACTCAATTCGGGAGATGGTTTTCTCCGCGAACTTGAGATTAAGAGAGATATAGAAAGATACTTCTAGGCGGATCCACTCACCGAGGCTATTTCTCGAACACAATAGTTTTACAAACGGGCTTTGTGAAACTGATTAGTAGAGGAGTTGGATGTTCGGTTTCACACGGGCTGTGAGTAGTCGACATCGCAATATTAGCCTTGAGTGCAAGTGGGAGATTGTTGGAGATAGTGCCCTCATAGTCAATTATTGGATCGCAGGTATGTGATTGCAATGATTGCGGAGGACCTATCCCGGTAGGACAGTCTTACTCGAGATGATAGTATGCTATCTGGTTTGCCTTTATCAGTCGTGTACGTGTTCAGGTGACTGATTGCATGTTACACTTTGATAGAGCCCTTAGGATCTTGCTTTACTACCAACAGTATGATGGCGATCATATATGTGAGAGTTGGGTAGTTTATATGCATATCCTTAATTGTGGTCCCTAGTCGTGGGAGTTTCGAGACAGGGCATCGATACTCCGGAGTAGACTAGTGTGTACAGTTGAGACCCCGATGAGGGACGGTGGCCGGTCTCACAAGCCACTGGTGTCAGTTGGATCAGCTAAGATGTATACAGGTGCTCATTGGGTTATGAGTACACCGGACAGGACTCGCCGGGAATCTGCTAGTTAGTACTATACCTATCGTCGGATAGCAGTTCCCTGGTGACATGTATACAGGTTAGTTCATCGACCTGTGGTCGTCATTTGTCTCGTGTGAGTTCCCACTGTGCTTTGATTTCTACCCTACCACGGTTCAAAGGAGTCGTGCAAACAGGTAGCTTTTGGGTACAGTCCCGAGCCATATGGAGGCACGTGAGCGGATTGGCAGGGGATTCGTCTCTCCCGGTATTGGGGGCGAGGTCGTGCTGTGTCTAGGAGAGCCATTACACAAATCCATGGCCATGGTAGGAGATTTACTGGTAGGTACTCCAGTAGTATCTCAGGGTGTATTGGGCTTCACTCCGACATGATTTATACTGCTATTGGGGGTCTGACGTTACTAGCCCCCTAGGCGGATATGCGATACTCATTGACGAACGGACCGGACTGTATATACATTGTCACTGTTAGGCTCAGTAGGGTTTTCCGGATGAGTGTGCTCATCGGCATCCCTTGAGGTCAGTCCATGGGCAGCCGTTACGCATTGCTAGTGCCGCTGACGGTTTGTGGTTAAACCCACTGCCAGGGTGCTGACAAGTCATTAGAGTCCCCCACAGACAGTTTCCCAAGTTCGGGCGAAACGTTGTAGAGGCCGTATGGTTTTATGGCAGGGTTCGAAAAATGCACGTGCGTTTACGCACGTGTTATTTTTCGGGCAGATGATACTGGTCGGCTTTGGTTTAAGCCGGATCCGAGTATTATATTGAGTAGGTATAATATCTTTGTCTCAGTTGCATTTATATTCGGTCGTAATATAAATGCGGGTATATTTATACAGTTTCGGGGTTATCCTGAAATTCGTTTCAGGATCACTTTTGGAAGTTGCCAGTTTCCAGTTTTCTATCAGCCGTGTTTTAACATTTGGTTAAAGGCGGATTTATCTTTTCTTGGATGAGAGTGAGTCGTGCTTCTAGAAGGTTCTAGAAGGTTCTAGATTGGGTGAGGTGTCGTGTGACTTATGCTTTGATATCAACCATTTCTTGTTTAGCTTAAGATCTTTATGCAAGATATTTGTTTTGTGTTCACACATGATATTTACTTAAGGTTACCCCCCCTCTCCTACGGTCACCCCCTCTCTCTTTATAAGAGGCCGGCCCCCTCCTCTCTCTCTCATGGTTGTAGAAAAAGATTATGATCGTTTGGGGTGTATGGAATTTACAGCTCATTTCATTCCATCACCCGATTTCCTCGGCAACTTCATTAACCGATCGTCCACGGATTTGGACGAAGTGAGACAAAGTCATCTACTCATTCTCTACATCATTCTTGGTCGTCTCTTTTAGCAAACTTGACGATCGAGATGCCTCGAGTCAGAGGCGGGAGCCCGTTTTAAAGAACCGATCATGTGGTGCCACCTCGACGAGGAGATCGGAGATCGACGAGATCGGAGCAGCCGCAACGGAGCGTGGGATGATGGTTGAAGAACGAAGGACTCGGATCGTTCGGTATAACATTCCTACACTCTTTACAGTTTGTTAGTTTAGCAATAATGGCAGATCCGGGTTAAAGTATACGATAGCGCCAGTTTAAAAGTTTTTTTCCGCATTTTGGCGTCTGTAGACTGCCGGGGCGCTAGCGTAGACTTACAGCTAGGGCTTTGGGTAGGGGTTCCAGGGTACCTGCACAGCTCTCTGCCAAGTCAATTTTTTCTCTAGGAGGCCCCGGGTGAAAGCAGATCTCAGAAAGGTCTCAAAATCGACAAAAACGCTAAAATACGCCAAGTCGAATAACTCTGGTAAATACTAGGAATCTGGGGTAATATTGGTTACAATGGTCTCAAAAACACCTAATAAGGTTATACTAACGATCAAAACCAACACTAGGTCAAGTTTCACTCAAATTTTCCTAAACTAGCACAATGTCACAAATAAAACAGTAACTTCAGCTATGGGGGGCTGAAATGTGTTAGGGGCTGGTGTAGATCAGCTATGGGGGCTGATGTAGCTGTTGATGTGAGGGAATGGGGGCTGATATGGTGTATCAGGAGCTGATGTAAGGCTGTTGCAATGTTTCAGCACCTGCTGCTGGTGGTTATCCTTAAGGGGGTGTGGTGTGTGAGGGTGAGAGAGATGTGAGTGTCTAAGAGGCAAGCAAAAGTTTAAAATGAGATGAGTTAACTCTTATCACTAATCACCATGAACAAAACTAAAATCCCAATTATCCCACTTAACTTAGCCAAATGGTTTTAAACCCACCATAGTCACCTAAACATGGTTCAACCCTAGGCCACCATGAGTCGAAAACATGAACCAAAAGCGACAGGTGTGGAAATGTCATGTGCACATTTTTGCACAAAAAGCCGAAAATCCAATTAGCGATTTTTAATCGCGATTAACAATAAAGTCGCATATAATTCATCATAAAAACTGTAAAATGACATATTTTCACAAAATACCCTATTTTAGAATTTCCAAAATTTTCTCCGGAATTTTCACCATTTATCAGTTTTTAATTACACCGACTATTAAAATATTCATTAAAAATTACGAAAATTCCCAAAAAATAATATTTTATTTTTTTTGAAATGTTACAGTCTTCCCCCTTAAAGAAATTCGGTCCCCGAATTTAAATTTAAACCTCCCAATTCTAAAACATTTCAAATAAATGTCCAAGTCAACGGGGCTCCGAAATTATCAATATATAAAAGGCATCATAGCGCAATACATGCGCATGAGAACGGGCAGATAACTCGAAAACAAACTCCGTCAAGCGTCTCGCAATCATCGGAGTCAAGATGAAAACACGAATGCCAAATCCAAAGCAAAACCAATACGCTATAAATCGGGACTATACATGTAAATATCGAATCTGTACATGTAAATATCTGAAGGAAATGCATGCCAAGTCTTTTAAAGTCGTTGTGCAATGCGCATAACACTGCACAGTGGCGGACGTTCTCTATAAGAAAATAGCCATATACGTATATATCTTTTGTTTAGTATGCACAATCCGCCGTTTGAAAACAAATTTAGAAGGGTTTCCTCATTTTAAATGTCGTGTCATATCGGGACACGTATGTAAATAATGAGACTATAGCTCGCTTTTGAAATCCCTTTGAAATCTGTCAATGTATGCAAAATATATCCAGGCACTGTCATCTGATCAGTCCTGCTAAGTATGGAAACACATAGCAAATATCATAAAAATGTACTGCTCATAGAATTCAATCCAAAGAATGCATATAAAAACCCTGTGCGTCCGGTGCGCACGGAAATCAAAATCCATGAATGTGCCATACATGCGCACATAAACAATATCTAAGTGGATCGGGTGTGCACGAAACATCTGTCAAGGAAACAGGTGTGCCTGGCAGCACAAACAGGTGCATCTGACATGCACGAAGAATCTCGGTTTAGTGCATCTGGTGTGCACCAAATCGCATCTCATAACATGCGCCCAACATGCGCTAAAATCCAAATCCGGTGCATCCATCATGCACGAAACAAATATCGAGCATCACCATCGAAATCGAAGTCCAGTGCATCCAAGTGCACGAAATACGAATCATTGCACTGTAAGCATACGTGAACTATACCGAGTGCAAAAACCAAATCGTGTGCGTATATACGCACAAAATAAACTCCAATGTCTAAAACCCATAAAATCACAAACATGTGAAACCAAAGCACGAAAACGCTATCAAGTGCAACGACTGTGCGAAAATCATAAATCCTCAATCATCAAACCAAATCACGAGAAGAAATCGCCCAACAATACCGAGATCAAGGGATGGCGGAGTAGTTCAGCTCAAGCACGTCCTCCAAGAATCTCGGGCCAACTGTCGCGGTCACTAATTGGACGTCTCGTCGATGATCATGAACTCTGGCCTGCCGGTGTGCGTAACAATGACCACTCCTAGGTCCAAGTCTTCTCTGTGAATTACCAATCTCTCGATCCATCGGCTCATCGGCCCTGTCAAGTGTGCTAACGGGGTCGATTCCGTTCTGGCACTTCTCTGGCCATCTCTCGGCCAATCATCGCGACCACTCGTAAAGCAACATGTCACTAGCGTCGGCCTCTGGTTTTCTGAATGTACGTGACACATCTGATCCTGGGTGCAAGTATCATTGCAGCAGTGTCCTGGAAGGAATCCTACCCAAGGACTCTTCCAGTCTCATCTCTGCAAACTGTCCGGAAGTCATCGTCCTTTACCATATCTGCTTCTTGCTTCGAAACGGCTGCATACTCATCGCGACTCCTTCTGGAAGGTATATCCAGTACTCAGCCTCGGCATGCGCATCGCATCTCTGATGTCGGCGGAGTGGAATGTCATCATACCCAGATTTTGTACGAACCACTTACTCCACTTTTCTCTAATGTTGACTGCTTCGGACTCGTCTCGTCGTGGCTGCATGGACTGAGCTCCAATGGCTATCCTCGTATCTGGAGTCTTTCAAGAAGTGTATCTCACCACCTAGCATCCGAATTAAGTCGATCCATCCGATCGAGTCGTCAAAACCTCATAATCCCCAAGAGCTCAACATCTTGGGTACAGTATAATAGTATCGAGTACATACCACAGCATCGGTGGTCCCAGCCGTAGAAGGGCAAACCCAAGCCTCACTAATGGCGCCGCAGAACTGCCGCAAACCCTAAGGTTCAAAGGCTTTCACACGGTCATTAAGTCGAGTTAGGGTTTCATTCTTCTAGAGGGTCCATAGAATGGCCTGCATGTTTTTCCGAGTACTTTAAACTTGGAATAGTAGGTTTCCGACATTCGATCGTTTCTGTCGACTCTCAACGTCTCCACGTGAAGTCGTCTCTAGCTGGAATCAGTTTATCTGATGACCTCTCATCGGGTAGCGAACGATCCGCATGTCCTATTCATTCACCCTCGGTGACTAGCGACTTTTTATCATTTCTTAGTACAACCTCGTACTGCAATAGCTCCAACATCTAGGATGATATCTCGTCGTTCGCAGCAAAAACTGGCTCGCTCGCCTGCAAGCTGAACCGTGCCTCCATCATCAGGAGTAAGCAATACACCAGCGGTCATCAACATCTGGCTGGCCTCTGTCAGTGTCTAAATCCTCAGGTGCTGATTTGCACGTCTGAGTAATCTCATACAGCGATCCATCCAATGCTCGTGGTGGAAAAACACAATCAGAAGACACATCTCTACAATCGCGTGCCGCCAGAATCACGCCCTGGTCAGTCCTCGTTTGCAACGAGCTCATGCTGACCGCAACTCTTAGCTGTAGCTCTCCCTGCCCGTAATCGTGGCAGCAAAACCATAACTCGTACCGATGAAGCTAGATCTGGAATGAATATGATACTGAACAAGGAATTGTACATCCTAAGGCTTCTTAAGTGGAGTGGCGTGTCGTAAATATGCCGCGGAACATACCAACGGTACGTCACCTTACATTAGTCACCTATTCCATCAACCAAGGGTCATCCTACGCTCCGAAGGTAAAACCTAACGCTCTCATACCAACTTTGTCATGACCCCGAAGTACGGAACATGACCGGCACTTAGACTACGAACGTCTCAAGGCGTACGTATGTTAAGTAAGCCGAAACCCAGAAATCCAAACCAAGAGAAGTAGTAGAGAATAGAAAGAAGAACCATATCAAATAAACCTGTATGCAACATAATATACAACGCCTAAAGGCGAGGATCACAACAGAAATGAAACTCAACCAGCAGGAACCCATGGAAATATAATACGCGACTCTAAGGTCGAAAGAATAAACATCCCTGGTCTCTATCTCAAATAAATACATGTTTTGGTTGATGGAAATTCTAGATACAATTGAAATATAATATACAAGGTATAATGATGGGTAAGATACAATAAACCCACCTACTAGCAAGTCACCCGAAAGGTACAGTGCCCGCAAAGCCGTAATGAAATCCGTACGGCAACACCTGCAAGAAACTGGGGCACAACGGGGGTGAGTTGCTAACTCGTGAGTAGAAAAAGATCTACGAACAGAAAATCGCATGTATGACGCAATCCTAGGTCATACGATCAATATATAAATAATCCTCAAATATATAACCAGCAATCTCTAACCATGTCTAGGATAAATATCTAACCCAAGTGTAAACACATGTGTCTGTGCCAGTGCATCAGGTGGCAATATATCATATGAATGATATATGAATGCATGAAACAGAATGCATGTACTGAAGAAAACTGCTTTTGTAACTTTGTGAGATTTCTATATTTTTAAAATGAGGTATCACGATGAAATCAGCATAAAACAGTGCCTAGCATCGGCACAAATCATAAATCTCATTGTCTCGATATCTCTGTATCACAATCTCTGTACCTCAATATCTCAAATCTCAATGTCTCAATCATAATATCCAGGGCACCGTCAGTCCAGATCGGCCCCTACCATCCATCTCCTGACTACGACGGTATCCGGAGGATATCCGACGTGTCGGGTAAAATCACCGTCGGTCGTACTCCCCTGCCAGGCTCAACGCCATCTCCTGCGATCTTCTTGCCCCGGGGTACCGCACCGGGCCCACCATGTACCCGAAACGGTTCATCCGCCTCCTCGAATCGGGTCTCGAAATCCATCAACAAAACTCATGGTGGACGACTCATACATCATGGGAAAACCGCATTATTTAAAAAGAGAGAAAGCAGTATATATATATATGTTGCGGTTTTCCTCCAAATCCAGAAAATCTCATGGAAACTCGAATCCAAATCATCAATAGCATGTGAAATCATGAATATAAGCACGAGAATCCATGAATGCAGCATATAGTGAATAACTGCATGCATGAAGTGACAAGTAATAACTACAATGTTAAGCTGGTATATATGGCAAGTACACTAATACCATGTCACTACTAGCTAACAAGCTAAATCAGGAAATAATATCCTCTAAGTGTACGTGACATGGCAATTACCGATGAAGATGTGTGTGCGACAGCAAATAAGTGTACGTGGTACATACGCATCATCGGTAATGGTGCTGGTGTCCTAGCAGCATGATATCAATAATAGAATATGAATCATAACAGTATGCGATGCAGAGAAACAATAATAATATGCGGGAGCTGAAATACTGAACACCATGATCGCTAAACTGTATCTAATGTCATAAAGGTCATATAGCTACACTACTACAAGGCTGAGCTAAAGCTAGTAGTAGGTAAGGGAAACCGCCTAACCTCTGAGTCGATACATATAAATATATACATATAGTCGGTGATCCCGCCTCGATAATATCACATCCGATAGCATATCTCTATAATCAGTTATTCCCAAATCAAGAGTGCGGATCAAAACATCAAATTATAGCTCGTACGTAAATCCGTCGTACGGCCTCCCCAATCTGGTTACGGGTCAATATCACATTTGTCATATCATTCATCGCGTATTCTCTTTATCAATTATCATCATCTGGGTACTGACCTATGTCTAGTACAATTCTAACATCATCACTATAATCAAGATCTAGCTACTGATCGACAGTCTAGTATAGATCGATATTATCCTCATATATCATCACCAGAGTATACATCGCCTAAGGTGGCCTATCACAAGTATCCTGTCATATCATATCATATCATATCCCATCGTATATCATAATCACATGTCGATCACATAATATATATGTCGCTATTACTATGGCATCATCATTCCCAAAATCCTCTAAAGTATCAAGGTGTATCTTAATTATGAATTTTATCATATCACCGACATCATGATCTCATATCAAACCATCGACTCACATCGATCCAATGTATCATCCTCAAATCCGTAATAAACACATAAACCCAAACCCATGTGAACACATATCCATAACGAATTCCATAACCATATATGAAATGAGGATGTATGCAAGTATGTATATGTGTGTATGTGTAAGTGTAGTGCACCCACTACCTAAGGTTTCGTAACCATGCACCAATCCATCACCAATATCCATCTTAAATCATCAATAATAAATCCTAACAACATATCATAAATTTTTGGTGTGTATACGCATCTGTATACATCACCACGGACTGCGGGGGTGCTATACGCCATCCACCCGACTTCTCCCCATAGATATACATCTACTCACCTTGATATGTGTGCCGGTGCCGATGTCGCCGTTTGCATCTCCAACGCCTCGACGCCACGCGGAGTACCTACAAGGATATCACATGCTAAAACTCATAAAAATCACATCGGAACCCAAAATGGTGCACGCTACGCCCATAGGTAAAAACTTGTGACCTTGTGTGCAAACACTGCCAAAATCCACTGTCGTTGACGTCCAAATGCCACCCGACAGAAACGAATCATCGAATACCAAAATCCATATGAAAACACGTCGTAAATCATACGCCAACTCATGAAATTCAACCCAGATTTTACCCTAACAGGAAACAGTCAAAACTAGACATACCAGGGGTCAATTTTACATGAAAAGGGGCTGTGCACGCAAAACGAGGCAGTTTTACACTGCTCTGGCCGCAAATTGCGGCCAGGGGGATTAAAATTGCGGCCGGGACTTTGAGGTGGTGGCTAGGGCTTTGGGTAGGGGTTCCAGGGTGCCTGCACAGCTCTCTGCCAAGTCAATTTTTCTAGGGAGGCCCCGGGTGAAAGCAGATCTCAGAAAGGTCTCAAAATCGACAAAAACGCTAAAATACGCCAAGTCGAATAACTCTGGTAAATACTAGGAATCTGGGGTAATATTGGTTACAATGGTCTCAAAAACACCTAATAAGGTTATAATAACGATCAAAACCAACACTAGGTCAAGTTTCACTCAAATTTGCCTAAACTAGCACAATGTCACAAATAAAACAGTAACTTCAGCTATGGGGGGCTGAAATGTGTTAGGGGCTGGTGTAGATCAGCTATGGGGGCTGATGTAGCTGTTGATGTGAGGGAATGGGGGCTGATATGGTGTATCAGGAGCTGATGTAAGGCTGTTGCAATGTTTCAGCACCTGCTGCTGGTGGTTTTTCTTAAGGGGGTGAGGTATGTGAGGGTGAGAGAGATGTGAGTGTCTAAAAGGCAAGCAAAAGTTTGAAATGAGATGAGTTAACTCTCATCACTAATCACCATGAACAAAACTAAAATCCCAATTATCCCACTTAACTTAGCCAAATGGTTTAAACCCACCATGGTCATCTAAACATGGTTCCACCCTAGGCCACCATGAGTCCAAAACATGAACCAAAAGCGACAGGTGTGGAAATGTCATGTGCACATTTTTGCACAAAAAGCCGAAAATCCAATTAGCGATTTTTTTATCTCGATTAACACTAAAGTCGCATATAATTCATCATAAAAACTGTAAAATGACATATTTTCACAAAATACCTTATTTTAGAATTTCCAAAATTTTCTCCGGAATTTTCACCATTTATCAGTATTTAATTACACCGACTATTAAAATATTCATTAAAAATTATGAAAATACCCAAAAAATAATATTTTATTTTTTTTGAAATGTTACACTATTATTCACCCAGCGATTCGTGAATGCTAGTGAACGCACCCCAATATCGGCATTGATCAATGCCTGGGTGAAGCCTGGTGAAAAGTGGGTTCAATACGCAATACGATGGCGGAATCTGTGGTCGAAATGCGAACAACGCATCGAAGAAGTGCCGGCGGTGGGCATGTTCGGGGGCACTCTTCACCTTCATGCAACTATTTCCCAATTCATGATGTTCTTCAAGCCGACCACGTTCCAAGCCTTGATCGACAAACTTGCCCAAATGGACCAGATGGGTCATAGACCGTCTCCTCCAAAGCCAGAGCCGCGGAACGAGAAGCGAAAGGGGAAAGCGACCGTCGTCGCTAACGCTCAACAGCAGCCCAGTGGTCTAAGACTAGTTGATCGCCAAAATGATAGAACTCGATCTCTTGGAGATAAAATGAGACGCCCTTACTCGTTCCCTCGAGACAAGACGAAGAGGTTATTCGAGCTAGCACTGCGCAACAGGCTCATCACTCTGCCGGAGCCAAGACGCCCAGCGCAACCAGGCGACGTTAGAAATCCTAACTATTGCCCTTATCACCGAAAGTTGGGCCATCCAATCGAAGATTGTTACATCTTCAAAAGCTGGATAGAAGACCTGTACCAACAGGGCAAATTCGTATTATCCGAGAATTGGAAGGTGAACCCGCCTCAGCCACACGTTTTCAAGAAGACGGATACACCGGGGGCATCGTGTTCTTTCGTAGAAGAAGCTCCATGGGAGGTCGCTCTTTCAGCCAAAACTAAAAGAATGTTGAAGGATCTCCACAAATGTCCGGCAATTAGGTGGAAGAATCCACTGGAACCTGAGATCTTCAAGGGGATACTGAAGTCGCGCTCAACTCCAAAAATTGGTGGTGATAGCTAGAGCACTCACACCTAGCGGTCAAAGTCTTCGAAGAAGAAGAAGAAGAAGACCAAAAACCCAGTGAAGCCTGGTGACAAGCGCAAGAACCTGCAAAAACAGATTGACGCGTTGGAAGAATATAATCAAAAAGCGCGGACTCCAGTCACACTCCAAGAATTTCTCAACCACGTCCTTAAGGACGGATATGATGACAATGGAGAAGAATCGTCGGATGAATCTGAAGGTTATGTAGCAAGCTTCCATATGATCTCTCACTCGTCAATAGACGATAAAGAAGCTCCTTACACAAAGAAACTGGGGGCAAATCCTGAACCGGAACTTATAGGGCCATCAGACGAAACGATTGATGCATTCCTGAACGAAGCTCTTCTTAAAAGCAAAGCTGCTCGAGGGGGTGAAATGGCCATATTTGAAAAAACCAAACGTCGGCGATTGTTGGAGATAGTGCCCTCAGAGTCAATTATTGGATCACAGGCACGTGATTGCAATGATTGAGGGATGACCTATACCGGTAGGACAGTCTTAATCAAAGTACCTGAGCATCGTCATTTGTCTCGTGTGAGTTCCCACTGTACTTTGATTACTACCCTACCATGCTCAAAGGAGACGTGCAAACAGGTTTTAGTTGGGTACAGTCCCGAGCCACATGGAGGCAGTGAGCGGATCTGCAGGGGTTCGTCTTTCCCGGTATTGGGGGTGAGGTCGCGCTGTGTCTAGGAGAGCCATTACATGAAAGTCCTTGGCCAAGGCAAGAAATTTACTGGTAGGTATTCCAGTAGTATCTCAGGGTGTTCTGGGCTACACTCCGACACGACTTGTACCGCTTTTGGGGGTCTGATTTTCACCAACCCCTAGGCCCCCCATGCGATGCTCATAGACGAACGGACCGGACTGTACGGATATTGTCACTGACAGGCTCAGTAGGGTGTCAGGATGAGTTCGCTCATCGACGTCCCTTTTGGTCAATACCTGGTAGCCAGTTATGTATAGGCTAATACCTCGGACGTGCTAGTGGTTAAATCCACAACCAAAGTAATGACGAGTCTTTAGAGTCCCCCACAGACCAGTTTCTCAAGTTTCGGGCGAAACGCTGTAGAGGCCGTATGGAGAATGGCAGGGTTCGATCAGATACGTGCGGTATTGCACGGATCGTGATCGGACGGATTTTACTAGCGGGCTTTGGTTTAAGCCGGATCCTAGTATTAGAAAGTGTAGATTTTGTCTCTTTGCATTTGTGTTCAGTGGGAATACAAATGCGGGTATGTAAATACAGTCGCGGGGTATTCCTGTAATTTATTACGGGATCAATTTTCTGAAGTTGCCAGTTTGCATTCCGTTCCGACCAGTTTCCTTTGTTCCTTCCCGGCCGGACTTTTCCGTTGGAGGGGATAATTTGCAAGTTCGTAAATTAGCATATTGTGGAGGGTTTATTTGTGAATTGGTGGCATCATGATGGTTCATGCATGATGAGATTCTTTTTGGGTCTTTTCCTTTGCATTTATTGGATGGCTATTGATTTGGATTTTGATTGGAAATTGATTTGATCATTTTTCTTCTCATTATCATTCCTTTTGCCCACTTGCAATTTCTCTCTCCACCATTTTTCTTATATGGCCGGCCACATCTTTGGGGATGGGGGGAATTCATTTTTGGTGTAGGGAAATTCTTCATATCATTCTTTGTACACACAAAAAATCCCAAGTTCCTTTTAAAGTTCATTCCTCCATCATACATGGCAACTTCACTACCCGTATGAGACAGAGCGATTCTACACTTGTCTGCAGCATTCCTTGGACGCGTCGGCTAGTCAACATCGCACCCGAGTTGCCTTGGTCCAGAGGTGGGAGCCCGTAAAAGAACCCGGCGATGCGGTGCCCGTTTCGACGAGGAGGCGACGATCGGAGATTCCGCGAGGAGATCGGAGTGGAGGCGAAGACCGAAGGACACGGATCGCTTGGTATAGCTTCTCTACTCCTTTTCTTGTTTGCTAGAGTTAGGTTAATGTCCTGATCCGGGATTTTTGTGCGCGGTGGTGCCCGTTTTCTAGATTGAAAAGTTTTTCGTTTCCGCATTCCGACGTCGGATTGACGGCCGGGGCGCCGCCGTGCACTTACAGTGGTACCAGAGCCAAGCCATTAACCTAGTCTAGCTTGCTCTAACTTGTTTACAAGTTCGATCGATCGGAATTTCCAAAACCCGCGTTTTCATTGCATCAGTTTTCTGTCGAAATTTTTTTTAGCTCAGAAAATTTTTCAGGTGGTTGCAGAAACACATGCAGGGAATTCTAAGCATTCTGTAAAAATTTGGTCGCCTGAACTCACTATTACACCACGGAACCGCGGCCAAACCCTTGCTTGGGCCGCGGTTCCGCTGCTCTTTTAACTGTTCATTGTACCAATTTTTCACAGAGAGCTCCTGAGTTGAAATTGGGGTTTTTGGAATATTCTTTTTGGGCCCAAATTTTCTCTGAGTGCTACAGTTCTGCTTGGGGCCCACTTAGGTAAATTTGATCGATCGAAAAGTTTAAAGATGTTCGTTCACAGTATTTACATTATATCTGCGACCGTGAATGTCACTCGATCGGTAAATCCAGTCTATCTGCTATAGCCCTTTTAGACGGATTTGCGAACGCGACATTCACGTTGATGTTCTGTGTTGTGCCGTGATGTTGCGGATTGGTCGTAGGGGATAGCCTGGATGCAATGGTAGTACAGTTTGGTTTTATATGTACATTTGATTTTGTGGGGCAAGCGTCCGACATGTGGACTGCCGTCACCGCCAGTTTGTATATTATTCTTTTGGGGCACGACCGGTGTAAGGTCAATGTACCCGTTGTATATTTTACTTTCTGTACTAGGATTACCCCGCGGAAGGGTGCACGGATAGCCGGGTTCTAGAGGGAAACGGTCCCGCATCTCATGGCATTGAGACGGAGGGGGCTTCACTCTAGAATTGGCGGGCTATTCGCCGCACTCGTAGGGGGTATAGGTTGACCCAGGAGGGGTGCCCAAGTTACCGCATTCTATGAAGTGCTGGGTGGGTCATTCACGTTGCTGAAGGGGGCTGCCTCGCTTCAGGTTTTGGCAGGTAACTTGCCGCGCACGTAGGGGTCTTGGATTTCATTGCACAGGCTATCCACACGACCAGGGGAACATCGGGTTTCAGTAACGGCTCTATGAAACCCGGGGATTTCAGATATCTGTATTGTTTTGTGATGCTTATTACATTTCTGTGATGTTGCATTTTATCACGCCTTGAGCGAATATTATATATTGATATATATACTAGTAGATATTGTATATGTTTTGCATCCGCGCTAACCCAGTTCCCGCTCTGTCGTTAGTTGAGTAACCTAACGGGTGATGACGGGACCCAGCGGCGAATGCGGATGGCATATACCTATGTCATTATTTTCGTTCTTTATTGGTGTGATCAATTGATGGGACTACGTTGATTCGGATCAATGCAAGCTAAACAAACCTATTCTGATGTTGTTGGAACACTTTTTCAAAAAAAGCTGTTATTACAAGGACGTTCACTTTTGTTTTGCACAGTGGTATTCAGTTGGAATATCCTGCTCCTCAGTCGACGAGGCAAGGGCCGAGATCCCTTCACCGGGAGTGACCCCTTGGACAGAAGTTTGCATCAGGGCAATAACTTCACTATAGCCGATGACTTTTGCTTTGCATCGTGGTATTCAGTTGGAATATCCTGCACCTCATTCTACACGGAAAGAGCCGAGATCCCTTCACCTGGAGTGACCTCTTTAGCAAAGGCTTTCGTCACTATATTTTTATAAAGCTATCCAGTTCCTTCAACGATATCAAGTTCATTACGTTAAAGGTTTTCGCCAGAAACCATTCGTAGCCCTCCGTCATTTCATATGGATAGTCAATAAGTATTCAAGCTGTGTTTGTTGGCCAAAGTCAAGGCACAGTGATTGGTAGCTATTGGGTATTCATATGCAGCATAGATAGATGCGTTGGTTTGGGGCAGTCGTATAGCCTTGTTGGCCAAAGTCAAGGGCTTGTACGGGTGGGCTCAAATTAACCTGTAGAACGACGGGTAGAACATGACATGTGACTTATGATTTGTTGGCCAAAGTCAAGGTCATAAGAGCATGGGGTAAAAATAACATCGGGAGTTTCTAAAGAAACTGAAACTTGCCAGATATGCGCATACCTTCTGGAGTGTGATAACGTGAGCGGATTCCGTCACGTTATCATGCGATGATAGTTGGATCCCGATTCCCACTGATGAGTTGGTTTACTCCTCGGGTGATCCCGACTAATTCTTCTTTCAGGTTTGGAGAAGAATTTGACGGTACAGTGGGAGGTTTTCAGATTAGATAAAGTGATAACCATTCTGATCTAGGTTAGAGTGCACGCTGAGTGTTTCTTTTCTCTCTCTCTTTGGCAGCGACCATGACCCGACCCTAGACTATGACTCAGTAACCAAGTTGACCGAACCTTCTTAAACACTGGCTTTTGGATTGTCAGAGTTGCAAACCTCATTACCACTCCTAGTTTACCTTTTTCTCCAGGACACCCCGTATTACTACGAACGTCCACTTCCATTGGACAAAACCATCGTATGGTTATATACGAACTTGAAGGAATTTATTCGAGGATGGTTTCCGGTTCTGGAGAAAACGAATAGGACTATTCAGTTGTCTTTTCCTTTTACCTTCTCTCAGGTTGCGAGTACTCCTTGGTTTAGGAGATAGTACACCTATTACGCGAATTGTATAGTCTTCTTCCAAACCTTAGGCTGGTGCCGAACGGTGGGGAATGAAGAAAACCAATTAGCATAACAATGGTGTACAGAAGGTATTAAGTAAAGACATATCAAGGGATTAGTAAGAGGGAAAAATAAATTGCGACTACTATTCACGACCGAACCAAGTATTTCATTACCAATCTCACTTCACCTTTGTATTTCTCAAAAATACTCCGTATCACAACGAAGATCCACAGTTTATTTGGATACTCCATCGTATGATTATATATGAACTCGAAAGGAACTTGTTCCAGTTCGGGGATGGATTCTGGTTCAGGAGAAATAGGATTAAGGTTTATTCGGTTGTCTTTTATCTTCACCTTCTCTCGCATTGCGAGTGCTCCTAGGATTAGGACAGTACACCTATTATGCTTATTGGATAGTCTTCTTCCAAACCATAGGCTGGTGCCGAACGGTACGGAAGGAAGAAAACCATTTGGCCTTATGGGGTGTACATAAGGTAATGACTAAAGACATATAAAGGGATTTGGAGAGATGGCAAAGAGATATACGGTTACAGTTGTGAATCTGATAATGGATGAGGCATTACTAGGAATACCTGGATACCCCATCGAAACATTTCAATGTTTCAGTTTCACTGTGTACTATTAAAAGAAAACTGATTTCCCAACTAGCCCTTGCTCCAGGGTGTTGGAGATAGTGCCCTCATAGCCAATTATTGGATCACAGGTACGTGATTGCAATGATTGCGGAGGACCTATACCGGTATGACAGTCTTACTCGAATTGATAGTATGCTATCTGGTTTGCCTTTATCAGTCGTGTACATGTTCAGGTGACTGATTGCATGTTACACTTTGATAGAGCCCTTAGGATCTTGCTTTACTACCAACAGTATGATGGCGATCATATACGTGAGAGTTGGGTAGTTTATACGCATAACCTTAATTATGGTCCCTAGTCGTGGGAGTTTCGAGACAGGGCATCGATACTCCGGAGTAGACTAGTGTGTACAGTCGAGACCCCGACGAGGGGCGGTGGCCGGTCTCACAAGCCACCGGTGTCAGTTGGATCACCTAAGATATATACAGGTGCTCATTAGGTTATGAGTACACCGGACAAGACTCGCCGGGAATCTGCTAGTTAGTATTATATCTACCGTCAGATAGCAGTTCCCTGGTGACATGTGTACAGGTTAGTTCATCGACCTGAGGTCGTCATTTGTCTCGTATGAGTTCCCACTGTGCTTTGATTTCTACCCTACCACGGCTCAAAGGAGTCGTGCAAACAGGTAGCTTTTGGGTACAGTCCCGAGCCATATGGAGGCACGTGAGCGGATCGGCAGGGGATTCGTCTCTCCCGGTATTGGGGGCGAGGTCGTGCTGTGTCTAGGAGAGCCATTACACAAATCCATGGCCATGGTAGGAGATTTACTGGTAGGTACTCCAGTAGTATCTCAGGGTGTATTGAGGCTTCACTCCGACACGACTTATACTGCTATTGGGGGTCTGACGTTACTAGCCCCCTAGGCAGATATGCGATACTTATTGACGAACGGACCGGACTGTATATACATTGTCACTGTTAGGCTCAGTAGGGTTTCTGGATGAGTTCGCTCATCAGCCTCCCTTGAGTTCCCTCATCAGCTTCCCTTGAGGACAGTCCATGGGCAGCCGTTACGCATTGCTAGTGCCGCTGACGGTTTATGGTTAAACGCACTGCCAGGGTACTGACGAGTCATTAGAGTCCCTCACAGACAGTTTCCCAAGTTCGGGCGAAACGTTGTAGAGGCCGTATGGTATTATGGCAGGGTTCGGAAAATGCACGTGCGTTTACGCACGTGTTATTTTTCGGGCAGATAATACTGGTCGGCTTTGGATTAAGCCGGATCCGAGTATTATATTGAGTAGGTTTAATATCTTTGTCTCAGTTGCATTTGTATTCGGTCGTAATACAAATGCGGGTATATTTATACAGTTTCGGGGTTGTCCTGAAATTCGTTTCAGGATCACTTTTGGAAGTTGCCAGTTTCCAGTTTTCTATCAGCCGTCTTTTAACATTCTGTTAAAGACGGATTTATCTTTTCTTCAGTTGAGGTGAGTCATCATTCTAGAAGCTTCTAGAAGTGGTGATGAGGCTAGTGAGTCATTAGTGCATTAATGGTGTCATTAATGCTTTTGGTGACTAGGTTTTATGATACAATGTATCTTTGTGACTCATTGTTTGCTTTAATGAGTTTTGTTAAGCTTAGGATATTTTGAGTAAGAAGCTTTCTCTTGTAGTCACCCCCCCTCTCCTACGGTCACCTCCCTCTTGCTATAAATGGCCGGCCCTCTCCTCTCTCTCTCTCACTTGATGGTTTTTCATTGGAAAAAAGATTATGATAGATTTGGGGTGTATGGAATTCACAGCTCATTTCATTCCATCACCCGATTCCCTCGGCAACTTCATTAACCGATCGTCCACGGACTTGGACGAAGTGAGACAAAGTCATCTACTCATTCTCTACATCATTCTTGGTCGTCTCTTTTAGCAAACTTGGCGATCGAGTTGCCTCAAGTCAGAGGCGGGAGCCCGTTTAAAGAATCGATCATGTGGTGCCACCTCGACGAGGATATCGGAGATCGACGAGATCGGAGCAGCCGCAACAGAGCGTGGGATGATGGTTGAAGAACGAAGGACTCGGATCGTTCGGTACAATCTTTCTACACTCTTTACAGTTTGTTAGTTTAGCAATAATGGAAGATCCGGGTTAAAGTATACGATAGCGCCAGTTAAAAGTTTTTTGTTCCGCATTTGGCGTCTGTAGACGGCCGGGGCGCTAGCGTAGACTTACAGTGGTATCAGAGCCTCACCATTTTGCTATACTAACTTGTGCTAACGCGTTTAAAATATCGATCGAACCGGAAATAAAAAAACGCAATTTTTCAGCTTGACAGTTTCTGTTATTTTTAAAACTAGTCCAAATGTCATTTTGACTATACCAGAAAATCAAGCAGGCTTTTTTAGGAATACTGCAGAAATTCGACGAAGTAATTCGACTGTTCCGCCGCTGATCCGCAGCCCAAGCATGGGTTTGGCCGCGGATCCGCCGCAGGAAAGTCAAATCACTTGGCCAATTTTCTACAGTGCATTCTATATTGGAAATTGGGTTTTTTGGTATATATCGTTTGGGCCCAGGTTTTGTTACTGTTCTACAGATGTTCGTGGGGCCCACTTCTTGATATTTGGTCGATCGAAATTTAAACATGTTAGTTTACAGTGCTTACATTATATCTCCGACCGGGAATGTCATTTGATCGGTAAACCTCGTCTGATTGCTATAGTTCTTTTAGACGGGTTTGCGAACGTGACATTCGCGTTGATGTTCTGTGTTGTGCTGTGTTGTTGCGGATTTGTCATGGTGGATAGCAGTGTGCAATGATAGTACAGTTTGAGTTTATTTGTACATTTGATATTACGGGGCGAGCGTCCAACTTGTGGACTGCCGTCACTGCCTGTTGTATAATATTCTTTTGGGGCACGACCAGGTTGCGGTCGATGTACCTATTGTACTATTTTTCATTACTGTACTAGGTTTTACCCCACGACGGAGTGCACGGATAGCCGGGTTCGGGAGGGCAACGGGTCCGCATCTCATGGCTTTGAGAGGCAGAGGGGTCCCACTCTAGAATTGGCAGACTATTCGCCGCACTCGTAGGGGGTACAGGTTGACCCAAGGAGGGGTGCCCAAGCTTACCGGATTCCGTGAAGTGCTGGGTGGTCCATTCACTATGTTGTAGGGGGCTGCCTCGCTTCAGGTTTTGGCGGGTAACTTGCCGCGCCGTAGGGGTCTAGGTTTCATTGCACATGCTATCCACACGACAGGGGAACGTCGAGTTTCAGCAGCGACTCTGTGAAACTCGGGGATCCCAGATTATCTGTATTGTTCTGTGATGCTTATTACTTTTCTGTAATGTTGCATATTATCACGCCTGGAGCGATTATTGTATATTGGTTTATATACTATTAGATGTTGTATATGTTTTACACCCGCGCTAGTCCAGTCCCCGCTCTGTCGTTAGTTAAGTAACCTAACGGGTGATGACGGGACCCAGTGACGAATGCGGATGGCATATACGTACATTTTATTTTCGTTCTTTTCTGGTGTGATTAAATGATGGGACTGTGTTGATTCTGATCAACGCAAAGTAAAACAAACCTGTTTACAGTTGTTGGAACAAATTTAAAAAGTGTTATTGCAAAGACGTTTTCTTTTGTTATGCATAGCGGTATTCAGTGGAATATCCTGCATCTCATTCGACGGGGCAAGGGCCGATATCCCTTCACCGGGACTGACCCCTTGGGCAGAAGTTTGCGTCAGGGTAATAACTTCACTATAGTCGATTACATGTTGCTTTGCATAGCGGTATTCAGTGGAATATCCTGCACCTCATTCCACGAGGAAAGAGCCGAGATCCCTTTACCGGGAATGACCTCTTTAGCAAAAGGTTTTCGCCACTATATTTTAAAAAGCTATCAGGTTCTTTCAGCGATATCAAGTTCACTACGTTAAAGGTTTTTCGCCAAAAACCAGCCGTAGCCCTCCGTCACTTCTTTTGGGTATTCAGTAGTATTCAAGCTATGTATTTTGACCTAACACCAAGGCTTAGTGTTTGGTAGCTGCTGGGTATTCAATTGTTGCATAGATAGATGAGTTGGTTTGGGACAGCCGTTCTGCCATTTTGACCTAACGCTAAGGGCATGTGCGGGTGGGTTCAAATTAACAAGATAGTGATGGGTAGAACTTGGCATGTGACTTATGACATTTTGACCTAACGCCAAGGTTATAAGAGCATGGGGCAAAAACTATATCGGGAGTTTCTAAAGAAACTGAAACTTGCCAAGTATGCGCATACCTTCTGGAGTATGAGTAACGTGGATGCATTCCATCACGTTATCATGCGATGAGAGTTGGATCCTGATTCCCACTGATGAGTTGGTTTACTCTACGGGTGATCCCGATTGATTCTTCTTTTGGTTTGGAGGAGAATTTGACAGGACAGTGGGAGGTTTCCGGATTAGATAAAATGATGACCATTCTGATCTAGGTTAGAGTGCACGCAGAGTGTTTCTTTTCTCTCTCTCTCTTTGGCAGCGACCTTTGACCGACCCTAGACTATGACTCAGTGACCAGGTTGACCGAACCTTCTTAAAATACTGGCTTTTGGATTGTCTGTGTTGCATAAGTCATTGCCACTCCTTCTTCTACCCTTTGTATTTCTCAGAACACCCGTATTACTACGGATATCCACTTCCATTGGATAGATCCATCGTATGGTTATATACGAACTCGAAGGGACTTCTTCGGGGATGGATCCAGGTTCAGGAGAAATAGAATTGGTTTATTCAGTTGTCTTTTATTATCACCTTCTCTCAGGTTGCGAGAGCTCCTTGGTTTAGGAGAGTACACCTATTACGCCTATTGGATAGTCTTATTCCAAACCATAGGCTGGTGCCGAAAGGTAGGGAATGAATAAAACCAATTAGCCTAAGTAGGGTGTGCAGAAGGTAATATGTAAAGAAAAAATAAAGGGATTAGAAAGAGGGCAAAGTAAATCGCGACTGATATCATTCACGACCAAAACCGCGTACTTCATCGCCGCTCCTATTTCACCTTTAAAAAGAATAAGGTATTATTCAGTTGTCTTTTATCGTCACCTTCTCTCGAGATGCGAGTACTCCTTGGTTTAGGAGGGTACACCTATTATGCTTACTGGATAGTCTTCTTCCAAACCATAGGTTGGTGCCGAACGGTAGGGAAGGAAGAAAACCATTTAGCCTAACGATGGTGTACAGAAGGTAACGACTAAACACAAATAAAGGGATTTGAAGAGATGGCAATAAAATATACGGTTGAAGTCATGAATTGGATTATGGAAGAGGCATTGCTATGAATACCAGGATACCCCTACGAAACATTTTCATGTTTCAGTGCATTGTTAAAGGAAAAACTGTTTTCCCGATTAGACACTTACTCCAAGGGTATGTATTTACCAGGTTTCATTCTCATATCTGTATGGTTTTACAGATGATGAGTGGGAGTAAGATATTGGAAATTGGGTGATCATCCTCATTATATCGGAATTCGTTGTAATTGGTGATATTTGAGGAAATCGCCAGGGTACAGTTTTCCACCTACAATGCACAAGTTTTGAGTTGTTCAAACTCAACGGACTTATACAGAGTATTGTATGTTGTCCAGTGTCCATTAGGACAAAGGGGTAGGTCCTCGTACTATGTTCTGTTTACTTATAACTTCTCTAGTATTTAGACAAGTGTTTCGTAGAAATACAAGGTCTAAGTTTTGAGAAGTTGTGGGTATAAGAATAAAGTAGAGAACCAGGTGTTACAAGTATCGGGATTCTTCAAAGAGATCGAAGATATAGATTCTTGTGATTGGTATTCAGATGATAGTGATAGTTTTGAGAAACGTGTTTTCTCTTTCAGGTTACTCATAATTGGATGGATTCCTAAGTTGAGTAATGCTGATTAGCCTTTTTCCATTAAGTTGATATGCACTGGAGACAGCTGCATGATTTGAATATGGTTCCAATTAAATAAGTGCCATAGTTTCTATATTGGATATAGAATAGTTCGTACCTTAAAAGATATTAAGGTACGGGGAGTTGTCCAGCTTATGCTTAAAACCAGACTCTGGATAACTCAGGGCACGTTTTTGTAATGGCTGTTTGTGGGTTGACCCTGGCTATGACGAGGGTTGATATTCAACCATTTGGAAGATCAATAGTGATATTGTTCTTGACTCACCACAGTTTTAGTAAAATGGATCTTTTTCAGAAAACAGTAGTGGGAGTATGGTAGAACTGGAAGCGATTCGAGAACCGCGAACGATTACGGAAAATTTAATAGGACCTATACATTCAATCAGGTTTGACATTCAAATAGCCACTCCGCAGATATGGTAGGTAACCTCAGACACCCGAGAGGTACTTCGGTAGCCTCAAGAACGGTGACAGGGAGGTTCTTATCTACCAAGACTTGACACTACTGTTGTCCCAGGTTATGAGACCCGGTAGGAGGGTTGTCGTAGTCAGTGGGAGCAACGGAAGCATGGTGGGCAAGTAGCTTATATCTATTTATAGACTTGAGCAGTTATAGTGGAGATAGATCATCTATTTTTGATGTGACAGTTATGGGTTTGACTTCAATCAGAATAAGGGATGGATCAGTTAAGAAGGTAGTAGGGTGTGATGTCATGGTATATGGATGACATACACAGAGTAGGAAGTAAAATTCCTATACTACGATCGGTTGAACTGTGGTCGTCACACAGTTGTTTCTCCAGACAGGATATGGATATAATATTTGACATTCTGGTTTCTAGATCTATGGTTTTAGATCTGGATTTGGGTAGTTTCCCAATGTGGGTACTTTGACAGATATTCTAATGGTTTTTGGAATAGTTGACTCCTAGCATGGTGGTGTACCTGCAGGTGATGGAGTCACCCTCTCTAAAGGTGTCGTATAGACTAAAGGGGAGAGGGATGTGCATGATTGGCAGATCACTTGCTTAGGCAATTGAGTCAATCATGAGATGTCAAGTACCACACCAGATGTTCTTTTTGCACTAGATGCAATAAGTTTGTATTAATCCAATCCTAGAGAAATATAAGGAAGCAGTTTTAGAACATAAGTACATGTTCTACGGATTTGATGATGGCAGCCTCCTTCGGGAGACGGTTATCATTCCAAGCTTCAAAGGTGACATGGATGACAGAATGACTGTCAGAGTTTTAGTTTTTTCCTCTGACGAAGAGGGACAGTATTATGGATAGGTGGTCCAAGAGGATACTGTAGGAAGCAAGGTGCCCGATACTGATTAGGTTCAGTGATCGATTCTGTCTAAGAAGTTTCGATATGTAGTTCATTTATGAACTAAGGTCCCATCAGATATCCAGACATGTTCTAAGACAGGTATTACTCAATTCGGGAGATGGTTTTCTCCGCGAACTTGAGATTAAGAGAGATATAGAATGATACTTCTAGGCGGATCCACTCACTAAGGCTATTTCTCGAACACAATAGTTTTACAAACGGGCTTTGTGATACTGCTTAGTAGGGAAGTTGGGTGTTGGTTTCACACGGGCTGTGAGTACGCAACATCGCAATAATTAGCCTTGAGTGCAAGTAGGAGATTGTTGGAGATAGTGCCCTCATAGTCAATTATTGGATCACAGGTACGTGATTGCGATGATTGCGGAGGACCTATACCGGTATGACAGTCTTACTCGAAATGATAGTATGCTATCTGGTTTGCCTTTATCAGTCGTGTACATGTTATGGTGACTGATTGCATGTTACACTTTGATAGAGCCCTTAGGATCTTGCTTTACTACCAACAGTATGATGGCGATCATATACGTGAGAGTTGGGTAGTTTATACGCATATCCTTAATTGTGGTCCCTAGTCGTGGGAGTTTCGAGACAGGGCATCGATACTCCGGAGTAGACTAGTGTGTACAGTCGAGACCCCGACGAGGGGCGGTGGCCGGTCTCACAAGCCACTGGTGTCAGTTGGATCACCTAAGATGTATACAGGTGCTCATTAAGTTATGAGTACACCGGACAGGACTCGCCGGGAATCTGCTAGTTAGTATTATATCTACCGTCAGATAGCAGTTCCCTGGTGACATGTATACAGGTTAGTTCATCGACCTGAGGTCGTCATTTGTCTCGTATGAGTTCCCACTGTGCTTTGATTTCTACCCTACCACGGCTCAAAGGAGTCGTGCAAACAGGTAGCTTTTGGGTACAGTCCCGAGCCATATGGAGGCACGTGAGCGTTTCGGCAGGGGATTCGTCTCTCCCGGTATTGGGGGCGAGGTCGTGCTGTGTCTAGGAGAGCCATTACACAAATCCATGGCCATGGTAGGAGATTTACTGGTAGGTACTCCAGTAGTATCTCAGGGTGTATTGAGGCTTCACTCCGACACGACTTATACTGCTATTGGGGGTCTGACGTTACTAGCCCCCTAGGCAGATATGCGATACTCATTGACGAACGGACCGGACTGTATATACATTGTCACTGTTAGGCTCAGTAGGGTTTCTGGATGAGTTCGCTCATCGGCCTCCGTTGAGTTCGCTCATCAGCTTCCCTTGAGGTCCGTCCATGGGCAGCCGTTACGCATTGCTAATGCCGCTGACGGTTTGTGGTTAAACCCACTGCCAGGGTACTAACGAGTCATTAGAGTCCTCCACAGACAGTTTCCCAAGTTCGGGCGAAACGTTGTAGAGGCCGTATGGAATTATGGCAGGGTTCGGAAAATGCACGTGCGTTTACGCACGTGTTATTTTTCGGGCAGATAATACTGGTCGGCTTTGGTTTCAGCCGGATCCGAGTATTATATTGAGTAGGTTTAATATCTTTGTGTCAGTTGCATTTGTATTCGGTCGTAATACAAATGCGGGTATATTTATACAGTTTCGGGGTTGTCCTGAAATTCGTTTCAGGATCACTTTTGGAAGTTGCCAGTTTCCAGTTTTCTATCAGCCGTCTTTTAACATTCTGTTAAAGACGGATATATCTTTTCTTCAGTTGAGGTGAGTCATCATTCTAGAAGCTTCTAGAAGTGGTGATGAGGCTAGTGAGTCATTAGTGCATTAATGGTGTCATTAATGCTTTTGGTGACTAGGTTTTATGATTCAATGTATCTTTGTGACTCATTGTTTGCTTTAATGAGTTTTGTTAAGCTTAGGATATTTTGAGTGAGAAGATTTCTCTTGTAGTCCCCCCCCTCTCCTACGGTCACCCCCCTCTTGCTATAAGTGGTCGGCACTCTCTCCTCTCTCTCTCACTTGATGGTTTTTCATTGGAAAAAAGATTATGATAGATTTGGGGTGTATGGAATTCACAGCTCATTTCATTCCATCACCCGATTCCCTCGGCAACTTCATTAACCGATCGTCCACGGACTTGGACGAAGTGAGACAAAGTCATCTACTCATTCTCTACATCATTCTTGGTCGTCTCTTTTAGCAAACTTGGCGATCGAGTTGCCTCAAGTCAGAGGCGGGAGCCCGTTTAAAGAATCGATCATGTGGTGCCACCTCGACGAGGATATCGGAGATCGACGAGATCGGAGCAGCCGCAACGGAGCGTGGGATGATGGTTGAAGAACGAAGGACTCGGATCGTTCGGTACAATCTTTCTACACTCTTTACAGTTTGTTAGTTTAGCAATAATGGTAGATCCGGGTTAAAGTATACGATAGCGCCAGTTAAAAGTTTTTTGTTCCGCATTTGGCGTCTGTAGACGGCCGGGGCGCTAGCGTAGACTTACACAGGGTATGTATTTACCAGGTATGATTCTCACATCTGTATGGTTTTACAAATGATGAGTGGGAGTAAGTTATTGAGAATTAGGTGATCATCCTCATTATATCGGAATTCGTTGTAATTGGTGATATTTGAGGAAGTCACCTAGGTTGTTTGCCGGACGGCAAATATTTGGTTTTGAATATCCGACGTTATGCACCAATTTCAAATTGGTATATCTGTACGACTATTTTTATAGAGTGAGATATAACTTTTTGAAATTATGTCTATGACATTTACCTATATCAGTGGATGGTTAGGTAAGGAGCATTAAACAGCGGTGTAATTCTTCTTAACCATAAGTACAGTTTTCAACCTACGACACACAGGGATTGAGTCATTAGACTCAAGAGACTTGTACAAAGTATTGTATATTGTACTGTGTCCATTTGGACAGAGGGGTTGGTCCTCGTACTATATTCGGTTTACTTATGACTTCTCTGGTTCTTAGATAAGTGTTTCGTAGAAACACAAGGTCCAAGTTTTGAGAAGTTATAGGTATAAGAGTAAAGTAGAGAACCGGGTATTGCAAGTATCGGGATTCATCAAGGTGATCGAAGATGTAGATACTTGTGAATGGTATTCAGTTGACAGTAATGATTAAGAGAACTTGCTTCTCTTTCAGGTTACTCATAATTGGAAGTACTTCTAAGTTGAGCAATGTTGATCGGCCTCTTTCCATTTTGTTGACATGCACTGGAGACAGCTGCATGATTTGAATCTGGCTCAATTAAATCAGTGCCTCTGTTTCTGTATTGGATATAGAACAGTTCATATCTTAACGATGTTAAGATACGGGGAGTTGTCCGGCTTATGCTTAAAACCAGACTCCGGAAAACTCAAGGCACGTTTTTGTAATGGCTGTTTGTGGGTTGACCCGGGCTATGACGAGGGTTGATATTCTACCATCTGGAAGATCAATAGTGATATTGTTCTTGACTCGCCACAGTTTTAATAAAAATGGATTTTTTCAGAAAACAGTTGTGGGAGTATGGTAGAACTGGAAGTGATTCCAGAACCGCAAACGATTACTGAAGATTTGATAAGAACCTAAAGATTCAATCTGGTTTGACATTCCATTGGCCACTCCGCAGATATGGTGGGTAACCTCAGGCGCTCGAGAGGTACTTCGGTATGCTCAAGGACGGTGACAGGGAGGTTCTTGTTTACCCAAACTTGCCATTGCTGTTGTTCCAGACTGTGATACCCGGCAGGAGGATGAGTATAGCGTCGTTCTAAACTAGCTTTAGAAGTGCACGTGTATATGACTCTGCCAGAGGGTTGTCGTAGTCAGTGGGAGCAGCGGAAGTATAGTGGGCAAGTGGCTTATGTCCATTTATAGACTAAAGCAAGTATAGCAGAGATAGATAATCTATTTCTGATGTGACAGCCATAGGTTTGACTTCATCAGAATAGGGGATGAATCTGTTAAGAAGGTAGTAGGGTGTGATTTCCTGGTATTTGGATGACATACACAGAGTAGGAAGTGAAATTCCTATACTACGGTCGGTTATATTTTGGTTGTCACACAGTGGTTTCTCCACATAGGAATTGGATATAATATGAAGACATTCTGGTTACTAGATCTATAGATCTAGATTTGGGTGGTTTTCTAATCAGGGTACTTAGACAGCATTCTAAGAGTTTTTAGAATGGACGACTCCTGGCATGGTAGTGTACCTGCAGGTGATGGAGTCACCCTCTCTGAAGGTGTCTTACAGACTAAAAGGGAGAGGGATGTGCATGATTGGCAGATCACTTGCTTAGGCAATTGTGTCAATCATGACATGCAAGTACCACACCAGATGTTGTTTTTGCACGAGATACAATAAGTTGATATTAATCCAATTCTGGAGAAACATTCGGAAGCAGTTTTAGAACATAAGTGGATGTTCTAGGGATATAATAAAGACAGCCTCCTTTGAGAGACAGTTATTGTCACGACCCGAAAGTACGGAACATGACCGGCACTTAGGCTACGAACGTCTCAAGGCGTACGTGCTCTAAGTAAGCCGAGCCCAGAAATCCAAACCAAGAAAAGTAGTGGAGTGAAGGAAAAACCATATATAAATCAACCAGTTTGCAACATAATATACAACGCCTAAAGGCGAGGATCACAACAGAAAAAGGGACTCAACACCATGAAACCCAGTGAAATATAACGTGCGACTCTAAGGTCGAAAGAATAAACACCACCGGTCTCTATCTCAAATAAGTACATGTTTGGTTGATGGAACTTCTAGATACAACTGAAATATGATATACTATGTATAGTAATGGGTACGGTACAAATAAACCCACCTACTAGCAAGTCACCTGAAAGACGCTGTGCCCGCAAAGCCGTAATGAAATCCGTACGGCAACACCTGCAAGAAACTGGGGCACAACGGGGGTGAGTTGCCAACTCGTGAATAGAAAAACATCTACGAACAGAAGATCGCATGCATGACGCAATCCTAGGTCATACGATCATAATATAATCCTCAAATATAAAACCAGCATTCTATAACCATCACTAGGGTAACTATCTAACCCAAATATAATTCCATGTACCCGTGTCAATGTCAGTGCCTCAGGTAGCAATGTATCATATAAATGATGTATGAATGCATGGAAAGTATGATCAATGTAATCAAGTCTGTATGTGATCAATGTCTGTATATAGGTGGATCCCGTCCACGTATCACCCAATGACAATAAGCATCATGCATGTAAATATGAGGATATAGTCAAAATCATGAAAACACATCATGAAACCTGTGTCCAGCATCGGCACGAAACATAGCCTCAATCTCAATATCTCAATATCTCTGATAAGTCTCACCATCTAGGGCGCCGTCAATCCAGACCGGCCCCTACCATCAATCTCAAGACCACGACTGTATCCTCCGGATATCCGACGTGTCGGGTAAAATCACCGGTCGGTAGTGCTCCCCTGCCAGGATCAACGCCATCTCCTGCGATCTTCTTGCCCCGGGGTACCGCACCGGGCCCACCATGTTCCCGCAATCGGCCTCATCCGCCTCCTCGAATCGGGTTTCACATGTCGCTCTCAGCAACGAGAAAACATATGGTGGACGCACTGAAATATCATATCAGGGGTAACCGGGTTTTTATAACAATTACACAATCTCTTTGAAATACCCATGGTTACCAAATCCAGAATATCATAGAAACAACATATCTCAATGCGCTTAATCAAAAAACATGATGTATGTGACATATCAATAAAGTGCAAGTATAATAGTATATCATGCAACATGGAATAATAGTATGCACATACAAGGGTCATATCCTGCAGCAATAATACTACTGTGTAGTGATGTGGTAATTACCGATGAAGATGTGTGTGAACTGGCAAGTAAGTGTACGTGGTACATACGCATCATCGGTAATGGTGCTGATGTCCTAACAGCATAATGTCAACAATATAACATGAATCACAATAAGTATGCGATGCAGAACAACAATAATAATATGCGGGAGCTGAATACCAAATACAATGATAGCTAAACTGCATCTAATGTCATAAGAGTCGTATAGCTACACCACTATAAGGCTGAGATAAAGCTATAAGTAGGTAAGGGAAACCGCCTAACCTCTGAGTCGATACATATATATACATATAGTCGGTGATCCCGCCTTGATAATATCACATCCGATACCGTATTTCTATAGTCGGTTCTCCCCAAGTCAAGAGTGCAGATCAAACATCAAATTACAGCTCATATGTAAATCCATCGTACGGCATCCCCAAATCTGGGTACGGTCAATATCACATTCGTCATATCATCCATCGAGTATTCTCTATATCAAATATCATAATCTGGGTACTGACCTACGTCTAGTACAAATCTAATATCATCACTATCATCATGATCTAACTACTGATCAACAGTCTCGTACGAATCGATGTCATCATCACAAATCGTCACAAGGAGTAAACATCGCCGAATGCGGCCTATCATACTAATCTTGTCATATCATATCATGCCACATCTCGTAACGTACTTACATGTCGACCATTTTGTATATATCACTATTCCTATGGCATCATCATCCCAAAAATCTGCTAAAGCATCAAGACATATCTCAAATATGAATTATACCATATTACCGACATATAATCTCGGATCAAATACCATCGACTCATCTCAAACCCAAATATCATCCTAAAATCCGTATGTGAACACATAGTCCCATACCCACGTGAACACATATCTATATAGAATCCCATAACCACATATGTAATAAGGATGTGTGCAAGTATGTATGTGTGAATATGTATGTGTATTGCACCCACTCCCTAGGGTTCGTAACCTTTCACCAATCCAACACGGCAATACCCATTTTAACATTATTATCGATCCCGGATAACATATATTAAATGTAAATGTGTATACGCATCCGTATACATCACGACGAATTGCGGGGGTGCTATATACCATCCACCCGACATCTCCCCGTAGATATAAATCTACTCACCTTTCTTTATGCGTGCCGGTACCGATGTTGCCATTCTCATCTCCAACGCTTCGGCGCCACGTGGGGTACCTACAAGGATATCACATGCTAAAACACATGAAAATCATGTCGGAAACCAAAATGGTGCGCGCCACGCTCATAGGTAAAAACCCGTAGCCTTGCGTGCAAACACGGCCAACAACCTGCTGCCGTTGGCGTTCAAACGCCACCCGACAGAAACGAATCACCGAATACCCAAAATCCATACGAAAACAAGTCGTAAATCATACGCTAACTCATGGAAATCAACCCAGATTCTATCCTGATTGGGATCAGACAAAACTAGACATACCAGGGGTCAAGTTTACATGAAATAGGGCTGGGCACACAAAACAAGGCAATTCCCTCCTGCTCTGGCCGCAAATTGCGGCCAGAAGGAATAAAACTGCGGCCATAAAATGGAGGTTGGGGCTAGGGTTTTGTGGGATGGTTCCAGGGTGCCTGCACAGCTTACTGCCAAGTCAATTTTACTTTAGGGTTCCCGGGGTGAAAGCAGATCTCAGAAAGGTCAATAAGTCGACAAAATTGCTAAAATACGCCAAGTATAACAATTCTGGTAACTAACCGGAAATCTGTGGAAATCTTGGTTAAACTGGTCTCAAATACACCTAATAAGGTTATACTAACCATCACAACCATCCCTTGGCCAAATTTCACTCAATTTTATCTAAACTAGCACTAATCCACTTAATAACACTAAGTTTCAGTTTTACGACCATAATCAAGCAAGAAAGGAGTTGGGTTGTGAGATTATACCTCAAAGGGCCATAGGATGAAGGAGAAGGGAAGAAAGAGGAGTGGGTTGGTGCTGCTGAACTCCTGCTTGTGGCTGATCTCTTTCTGTTGCTGCTGTTGCTTGTTGGTTTCAGGCTGAAACTGCTGCTGTTGTTTGTTATATTTTTGTGTATGAGTGCTGTATCAGCAGCTAGAGAATGGTTTGATGTATTTGTGGTGAAGTGTTGAAGTTTTTGATGTGGTGTGCAGCTGGTGTAGAGTTGCTAGTGGGGTGTTGATGGATGATGTATTGATTCAGCTGAATTTAGGGGATGGGGTGGCTGCAGCTGCTGCTAAGTTGCTGATGTCTTGGGCAGCAGCTGATGGTGATTGATGTAGCTACTGCTGTTGGGTTAAAGAGCTGATGCTATGGGGTTGTAGCTGTTGCTGATGTTTGATATGGGTTGATGGGGTATATGGGGGCTGAAGTGTGCTGAGGGTAGGCTGATGTTGCTTGAAGTGGTGTGATGTGTGAGAGTGAGAGGTAGTATGAAAGAGCACAAAGGATAATGATGATTGAGAGGGATCATGGCACACCCTAGCCACCTCTCTCTCTCTCTCTCCTACACAAGGTTAACTCCCATCCTAATCACCCTTAACAAGCTAAAACCCTTAATTAGCCCAATTAACCTAATCAAATGGTTCAACCCACCATGGTGATCTAAACATGGTCCAACCCTAGGCTACCATGACCAAAACATGAAACAAGTGTAGAAATGTTATGGTGCACAATTTGCACAAAAAGCCAAAAAGACCAATTATCGATTTTTAATCGAGGTTAACACTAAAGTCGCATATAATTCATCATAAAAACTATAAAGTGGCATATCTCCACAAAATAACCTATTTTAGAATTTCCAAAATTTTCTCCGTAATTTTCACCATTTATCGGTATCTAATTATACCGACAATTAAAATATTCATTAAAAATTAATATTAAATTATGGAAATTTCCAAAATAATAAATTTTTTTTTTGAAATGTTACAGTCTTCCCCCCTTAAAGAAATTCGGTCCCCGAATTTAAATTTAAACCTCCAAATTCTAAAACATTTCGATAAAATGTCCAAGTCAACGGGGCTCCGAAATCATCAATCCATAGAACGCATCGTAGCGCAATACATGCTCATGCGTAATGAGCAAATAACTCGTAAACAAAACTCCGTCAAGCATCTCGCAATCGTCGGAGTTAAGGTGAAAGCACGAATGCCAAATCCACGGCAAAACCGATATGCTAGAAATCAGAACAATACATGTAAATACCAAATCCGTACATGTAAATAACTTGAAGGGAATGCATGCCAAAATTTTTTTAAAGTCAATGTGTAATGCACACAACACTGCACGGTGGCGGACGTCTTTATATGAAAATAGCCATATACGTATATACCTTTTGTTTAATCATTCACGACCCGCCGTTTTAAAAACAATTTAGAAGGGTTCCCTCTTTTCAAACGTTTCATGTCGTACCGGACACGCATGTAAATAATGAGACTATAGCTCGCTTTTGGAAATCCCTTGAAATCTATCAATGGATGCAAAATATATCTAGGCACTATCCTCTGACTAGTCCTGCTTAGTGCGAAAAACAAATCGCAATATCATAAACGTACTGCTCCATAAGAAATCAATCCCAAAATGTGCATAAGAATACTACGTGCGTCCGGTGCGCACGGAAATCAAAATCCATAAATACGCCATACATGCGCACAGAAACAACATCTAAGTGCATCGGGTGTGCACGAAGCATCTGTCATGGGCCGCGTGTGTGCCTGACAGCAAAAACAGGTGCATCTGCTATGCACGAAGAATCTCGATTTAGTGCATCTGGTGTGTACCAAATCGCATCTCATAACCTGCGTCCAACATGCGCTAAAAGTCCAATTCCGGTGCATCCACCATGCCCGATATCATGAAATCTAATATCAAGCGCCGAACACACGCAAATCCCATCAGGTGCATAAGATGCACAAAAACAAATATCGAGCATCACCCTCGAAATCGATGTCCAGTGCATCCAAGTGCACAAAATGATATCAAGTGCAACAACTGTGCGAAAATCGTAAACCCTTAATCATCAAAATCAACTCATGCGAATAAATCACCCAAAATACCGAAATCAAGTATGGCAGACTGGTTTCGCTCAAGCACAACCTCCAAGAATCTCTGGCCAACTGTCGTGATCACTCATGGCACGTCTCGTCGTCGATCCTGAACTCTGGCCTGCTGGTGTGCGTAATATGACCACTCCTGGGTCCAAGCCTTCACCCTGTGTTTTACCAATCTCATGATCCATCGGCTTATTGGACCTGTCAGGTGTGCTAACGGGGACGATTCCGTTTTTGCACATCTCTGGTAATCTCTCGGTCAGTCATCGCGACCACTCATGAAGCAACATGTCACTGGCGTCGGCCTCTGGCTCTCTGAATGTACGTGACACATCTGATCCTGGGTGCAAGTATCATTGCAGCAGTGTCCTGGAAGGAATCCTGCTCAACGTCGCTTCCAAATCTCATCTCTGCCAATTGTTCGGGAGTCATCGTCCTTTACTATATCTGTTTCTTGTTCTGGAACGACTACATACTCATCGCGACTCTTTCTGGAAGGTATATCCAAGTACAATGCCTCGGCATTCGTATCGCATCTATGGTGTCGGCGGAGTGGAACGTCATCCTATCCAGATCTTGTACGAACCTCTTACTCCACTTTTCTCTGATGTCGACTGCTTCGTACTCGCCTCGGCGTGGCTGCATGGACTGAGCTCTAACGTCTATCCTCATATCTGGAGTCTCCCAAGAAGTGCATCTCACCATCTAGCATCCGAATTAGTCGAGCCATCCGATCGATTTGTCAAGACCTCATAATCCCCCAAGAGCTCAAAATCTTGGGTACAGTATAATAGTATTGAGCGCATACCACAGCATCGGTGGTCCAGCCATAGAAGGGCAAACCCAGGCCTCACAAATGGCGCCGCAGAACTGCCGCAAACCCTAAGGTTCAAGGGCTTTCACACGGTCATTAAGTTGAGTTAGGGTTTCATTCTTCTAGAGGGACCATAGAATTGCCTGCCTGTCTCTCCGAATACTTTAAACTTAGACTAATAGGTTTCTGACATTCGATCGTCTCTGTCTACTCTCAACGTCTCCGTGTGAAGTCGTCTCCGCTGAATTAATCTATCTGATGACCTCGCATCGGGGTAGCGAACAAACCACACGTCCTAGTCATTCATCATCGGGGACTAGCGACCTTCTATCATCTCTTAGTACACTCGTACCGCAATAGTCCCAACATCTGGGGCGTTATCTCGTCGTTCGCAGCAATAATGGGCTCACTCATCTGCACGCTGAACCGTGCCTCAATTGTCATGAATAAGCCATACATCAACGGTCATCAAAATCTGGCTGGCCTCTATCAGTGGCTCAATCCTCTGGTGCCAATCCGTACGTCCGAGTAATCTCATACAGCGATCCATCCACGCTCGTGGCGCGAAACACAGTAAAAAGACACATCTCTACAATCGTGTGTCACCCGAAATCACGCCTCGGTCAGTCCTCGTTCGTAACGAGCTCATGCTGACCGCAACTCTAGCCGTAGCTCTCCCTGCCCGTAATCGTGGCAGCAAAACCATAACTGGTACCGATGAGGCTAGATCAGGAAGGAATATAATACCGAACAAGGAAATGTACATCCTAAGGCTTCTTAAGTGGAGTGGCGTATCGTAAATATGCCGCGGACATACCCACGGTACGTCACTCTACTTTAGTCACCTGTTCAATCAACCAAGGGTCATACTATGCTCCGAAGGTAAAACCTAACGCTTTGATACCAACTTTGTCACGACCCGAAAGTACGGAACATGACCGGCACTTATGCTACGAACGTCTCAAGGCGTACGTGCTCTAAGTAAGCCGAACCCAGAAATCCAAACCAAGAAAAGTAGTGGAGTGAAGGAAAAACAATATGCAAATCAACCAGTTTGCAACATAATATACAACGCCTAAAGGCGAGGATCATAACAGAAAAGGGGACTCAACAGCATGAAACCCATAGAAATATAACGTGCGACTCTAAGGTCGAAAGAATAAACTCCACCGGTCTCTATCTCAAATAAGTACATGCTTGGTTGATGGAACTTCTAGATACAACTGAAATATGATATACTATGTATAGTAATGGGTACGGTACAAATAAACCCACCTACTAGCAAGTCACCTGAAGGACGCTGTGCCCGCAAAGCCGTAATGAAATCCGTACGGCAACACCTGCAAGAAACTGGGGCACAACGGGGGTGAGTTTCCAACTCGTGAATAGAAAAACATCTACGAACAGAAGATCGCATGCATGACGCAATCCTAGGTCATACGATCATAATATAATCCTCAAATATAAAACCAGCATTCTATAACCATGACTAGGGTAACTATCTAACCCAAATATAATTCCATGTACCCGTGTCAATGTCAGTGCCTCAGGTAGCAATGTATCATATAAATGATGTATGAATGCATGGAAAGTATGATCAATGTAATCAAGTCTGTATATAGGTAGATCCCGTCTACGTATCACCCAATGACAATAAGCATCATGCATGTAAATATGAGGATATAGTCAAAATCATGAAAACACATCATGAAACCTGTGCCCAGCATCGGCACGAAACATAACCTCAATCTCAATATCTCAATATCTTTGATAAGTCTCACCATCTAGGGCGCCGTCAATCCAGACCGGCCCCTACCATCAATCTCAAGACCACGACTGTATCCTCCGGATATCCGACGTGTCGGGTAAAATCACCGGTCGGTAGTGCTCCCCTGCCAGGCTCAACGCCATCTCCTGCGATTTTCTTGCCCCGGGGTACCGCACCGGGCCCACCATGTTCCCGCAATCGGCCTCATCCGCCTCCTCGAATCGGGTTTCACATGTCGCTCTCAGCACCGAGAAAACACATGGTGGACGCACTGAAATATCATATCAGGGGTAACCGGGTTTTTACAGCAATTACACAATCTCTTTGAAATACCTACGGTTCCCAAATCCAGAATATCATAGAAACAACACATCTCAATGCGCTTAATCAAAAAACATGATGTATGTGACATATCAATAAAGTGCAAGTATTGTATATCATGCAACATGGAATAATAGTATGCACATACAAGGGTCATATCCTGCAGCAATAATACTACTGTCTGGTGATGTGGTAATTACCGATGAAGATGTGTGTGAACGGGCAAGTAAGTGTACGTGGTACATACGCATCATCGGAAAGGGTGCTGGTGTCCTAACAGCATAATGTCAACAATAGAACATGAATCACAATAAGTATGCGATGCAGAACAACAATAATAATATGCGGGAGCTGAATACCAAATACAATGATAGCTAAACTGCATCTAATGTCATAAGAGTCGTATAGCTACACCACTATAAGGCTGAGATAAAGCTAACAGTAGGTAAGGGAAACCGCCTAACCTCTGAGTCGATACATATATATACATATAGTCGGTGATCCCGCCTCGATAATATCATATCCGATACCGTATTGCTATAGTCGGTTCTCCCCAAGTCAAGAGTGCGGATCAAACATCAAATTATAGCTCATACATAAATCCGTCGTACGGCATCCCCAAATCTGGGTACGGTCAATATCACATTCGTCTTATCATCCATCGAGTATTCTCTATATCAAATATCATAATCTGGGTACTGACCTACGTCTAGTACAAATCTAATATCATCATTATCATCATGATCTAACTACTGATCAACAGTCTCGTATGAATCGATGTCATCATCACAAATCGTCACAAGGAGTAAACATCGCCGAATGCGGCCTATCATACTAATCTTGTCATATCATATCATGCCACATCTCGTAACGTACTCACATGTCGACCATTTTGTATATATCACTATTCCTATGGCATCATAATCCCAAAAATCTGCTAATGCATGAAGACATATCTCAAATATGAATTATACCATATCACCGACATATAATCTCGATCAAATACCATCGACTCATCTCAAACCCAAATATCATCCTCAAATCCGTATGTGAACACATAGTCCCATACCCACGTGAACACATATCTATAAAGAATCCCATAACCACATATGTAATAAGGATGTATGCAAGTATGTATGTGTGAATATGTATGTGTAGTGCACCCACTACCCTAAGGTTTGTAACCTTTCACCAATCCAACACGCCAATATCCATTTTAACATTATTATCGATCCCGGATAACATATATAAAATGTAAATGTGTATACGCATCCGTATACATCACGATGAATTGCGGGGGTGCTATACGCCATCCACCCGACTTCTCCCCGTAGATATAAATCTACTCACCTTTCTTTATGCGTGCCGGTACCGATGTTTCCATTCGCATCTCCAATGCTTCGACGCCACGTGGGGTACCTACAAGGATATCACACGCTAAAACACATGAAAATCTTGTCAGAAACCAAAATGGTGCGCGCCACGCTCATAGGTAAAAACATGTAGCCTTGCGTGCAAACACGGCCAACAACCTGCTGCCGTTGGCGTTCAAACGCCACCCGACAGAAACGAATCACCGAATACCCAAAATCCATACGAAAACAAGTCGTAAATCATACGCCAACTCATGGAAATCAACACAGATTCTACCCTGATTGGGATCAGACAAAACTAGACATAACAGGGGTCAAGTTTACATGAAATAAGGTTGTGCACGCAAAACAAGGCAATTCCCTCCTGCTCTGGCCGCAAATTGCGGCCAGAAGGAATAAAACTGCTGCCAGAAAATGGAGGTTGGGGCTAGGGTTTTGTGGGATGGTTCCAGGGTGCCTGCACATCTTACTGCCAAGTCAATTTTATTTTAGGGTCCCCGGGGTGAAAGCAGATCTCAGAAAGGTCAATAAGTCGACAAAATTGCTAAAATACGCCAAGTATAACAATTCTGGTAACCAACTGGAAATCTGGGGAAATCTTGGTTAAACTGGTCTCAAATACACCTAATAAGGTTATACTAACCATCGCAACCATCTCTTGGCCAAATCTCAGTCAATTTTATCTAAACTAGCACTAATCTACTTAATAACACTAAGTTTCAGTTTTACGACCATAATCAAGCAAGAAAGGAGTTGGGTTGTGAGATTATACCTCAAAAGGCCATAGGATGAAGGAGAAGAGAAGAAGGAGGAGTGGGTTGGTGCTGCTGAACTCCTGCTTGTGGCTGATCTCTTTGTGTTGCTGCTATTGCTTGTTCGTTTCATGCTGAAACTGCTGCTGTTGTTTGTTATATTTTTGTGTATGAGTGCTGTATCAGCAGCTAGAGAATGGTTTGATGTATTTGTGGTGAAGTGTTGAAGTTTTTGATGTGGTGTGCAGCTGGTGTAGAGTAGCTAGTGGGGTGTTGATGGCTGATGTATTGATTCAGCTGAATTTAGGGGATGGGGTGGCTGCAGCTGCTGCTAAGTTGCTGATGTCTTGGGCAGCAGCTGATGGTGATTGATGTAGCTACTGCTGTTGGGTTAAAGAGATGATTCTATGGGGTTATAGCTGTTGCTGATGTTTGATATAGGCTAATGGGGTATATGGGGGCTGAAGTGTGCTGAGGGTAGGCTGATGTTGCTTGAAGTGGTGTGATGTGTGAGAGTGAGAGGTAGTATGAAAGAGCCCAAAGGATAATGAAGATTGAGAGGGATCATGGCACACCCTAGCCACCTCTCTCTCTCTCTCTCTCCTACACAAGGTCAACTCCCATCCTAATCACCCTTAACAAGCTAAAACCCTTAATTAAACCAATTAACCTAATCAAATGGTTCAACCCACCAAGGTCATCAAAACATGGTCCAACCCTAGGCTGCCATGACCAAAACATGAAACAAGTGTAGAAATGTTATGGTGCACAATTTGCACAAAAAGCTAAAAAGACCAATTAGCGATTTTTAATCGCGGTTAACACTAAAGTCGCATATAATTCATCATGAAAACTATAAAGTGGCATATCTCCACAAAATAACCTATTTTAGAATTTCCAAAATTTTCTCCGGAATTTTCACCATTTATCGGTATCTAATTATACCGACTATTAAAATATTCATTAAAATTTAATATTAAATTATGGAAATTCCCAAAATAATATATTTTTTTTGAAATGTTACAGTTATCATTTCAGGCTTCCAAGGTGACATGGATGACAGAAAGGTTGTCAGAGTTATAGTTTTTCCTTCTGACGAGGGGCAGTATTTTGGTGAGGTGGTCCAGGCGGATACTGAGGGAGGCATGGCGCAGGATACTGATTAAGTTCAGTTGACGATACAGTCTAAGAAATTTGGATTTGGAGTTCATTTATAAGCTAGGTCCCATCAGACATCCAGACATACTCTAAAACAGGTATTGCTCACTTCGGGAGATGGCTTTCTCCGCGAACTTGAGATAAAGAGAGACATAGAAAGAAACATCAGAGCGGATCCACTTACTGAGGCTATTCCTCGAACGCAATAGTTTCGCAAACGAGCTTTGTGAGACTGACTAGTAGAGGAGTTGGGTGTTCGATATCACACGGGATGTGAGTATGCGACATCGCAATAATTAGCCTTGAGTGCAAGTGGGAGATTGTTGGAGATAGTGCCCTCAGAGTAAATTATTGGATCACAGGCACGTGATTGCAATGATTGAGGGAGGACCTATACCGGTAGGACAGTCTTACTCAAGATGATAGTATGCTATATAGTTTATCTTTATCATCTTGTACTGCTTTAGGTGACCTTACAGGTCACTATTGCACGTTGATAGAGCCCCTAGGATTCTTGCTTGACTACCAGCAGTATGAGGGCGATCATATACGTGGGAGCTGGGGTCTATAAGCACATCCTTAAATGGTCCCTAGTCGTGCGAGTTTCGAGACAGGGCATCGATACTCCAGAGTAGACTAGTGTATACAGTCGAGACCCCGATGAGGGGCGGTGGCCGGTCTCACAAGCCACTGGTGTCAATTGGTTCACCTAAGATGTATACAGGTGCTCATTGGGTTATGAGTACACCGGACAGGACTCGCCGGGAACATGCTAGTTGGGATTATACCAGACGTCAGATAGCAGTTCCCTGGTGACATGTGTACAGGTTAGTTCATCGACCTGAGGATCGTCATTTGTCTCGTGTGAGTTCCCACTGTACTTTTATTACTACCCTAACACGCTCAAAGGAGACGTGCAAACAGTTTTAGTTGGGTACAGTCCCGAGCCACATGAAGGCAGTGAGCGGATCTGCAGGGGTTCGTCTCTCCCGGTATTGGGGGTGAGGTCACGCTGTGTCTAGGAGAGCCAGTACATGAAAGTCCTTGGCCAAGGCAGGAGATTTACTGGTAGTTATTCCAGTAGTATCTCAGGGTGTTCTGGGCTACACTCCGACACGACTTGTACCGCTTTTGGGGGTCTGATTTTCACCAACCCCTAGGCCCGCCATGCGATGCTCATAAACGAACGGACCGGACTGTACGGATATTGTCACTGACAGGCTCAGTAGGGTGTCAGGATGAGTTTGCTCATCGACGTCCCTTTTGGTCAATACCTGGTAGCCCGTTATGTATAGGCTAATACCTCTAACATGCTAGTGATTAAATCCACAACCAAAGTATTGATGAGTCTTTAGAGTCCCCCACAGACCAGTTTCTCAAGTTTCTGGCGAAACGCTGTAGAGGCCATATGGAGATATGGCAGGGTTCGATCAGATACGTACGGTATTGCACGGATCATGATCGGACGGATTTTACTAGCGGGCTTTGGTTTAAGCCGGATCCTAGTATTAGAAAGTGTAGATTTTGTCTCTTTGCATTTGTGTTCAGTGGGAATACAAATGCGGGTATGTATATACAGTCTCGGGGTATTCCTGTAATTTATTACGGGATCTGTTTTCCGAAGTTGCCAGTTTGCATTCCGTTCCGTCCAGTTTTCCTTTGTTCCTTCCCGGCTGGACTTTTCCGTTGGAAGGGATAATTTGCAAGTTCGCAAATTAGCATATTGTGGATGGTTTATTTGTGAATTGGTGGCATCGTGGTGGTTCATGCATGATGAGATTCTTTTTGGGTCTTTTCCTTTGCATTTATTGGATGGCTATTGATTTGGATTTTGATTGGAAATTGATTTGATCATTTTTCTTCTCATTATCATTCCTTTTGCCCACTTGCAATTTCTCTCTCCACCATTTTTCTTATATGGCCGGCCATATCTTTGGGGATGGGGGGAATTCATTTTTGGTGTAGGGAAATTCTTCATATCATTCTTTGTACACACAAAAAATCCCAAGTTCCTTTTAAAGTTCATTCCTCCATCATACATGGCAACTTCACTACCCGTAAGAGACAAAGCGACTCTACACTTGTCTACAGCATTCCTTGGACGCGTCGGCTAGTCAACTTTGCGCCCGAGTTGCCTCGGTCCAGAGGTGGGAGCCCGTAAAAGAACCCGGCGATGTGCTGCCCGTTTCTACGAGGAGGTGACGACCGGAGATTCCGCGAGGAGATCGGAGTGGAGGCGAAGACCGAAGGACACGGATTGTTTTGTATAGCTTCTCTACTCCTTTTCTTGTTTGCTAGAGTTAGGTTAATGGCCCGATCTGGGATTTTTGTGCGCGGTGGTGCCGGTTTTCTAGTTTGAAAAGTTTTTTGTTTCCGCATTCCGGCGTCGGATTGACGGCCGGGGCGCCGCCGTGCACTTACAGGCGACTGGACGAAAGAGTTGAAACACTCCCGCAAGATCGGAGTACATCCGTCGCAATTAAAAACGGGTTCAAGATGAGGAAAAGGTTCGCTAAAGCCATATCAATGGGAATGAAGCTGCCATCCTCCGAAGCGAACGCTCTTGGTGAAGCAGAAACACATCCTTGCAACTGCTTATATCATCGAAAGATTTCGCACCCCACCGAGGAGTGCAACGCTTTTAAAAGATGGTGGCAGGGATATGTTGCTCACCGGCAACATTTTAAGCGGATGAAACGCAAAACTCGTCGGGAGCAAAGAAGTACGACCGAGGAGCACAAAAGAACTGCCGACAACTGCTACATGGTTGACTATGGGGGATCGCATGTTCTCACCTTTAGGAGCGATTCTGATGAAGAAATAGCTCTTGGCCCTCTCTTCAAAGAATCCACCTCGGGAAAAGAGGAAGAACCGAAGAACTGTGAGAACATTCAGCTGCGTAATCGCACACTGCCCGAAAAGAATCTTGGGCCCTCGAACATTGGGTCAAATAGAAAAGATAAGGGAAAAGAAAAAGTCCATGAGGATATCATCCTTGATGACCAAGCCATTAAAGAGCTGACAGCCAACGACCCTCCAAAGAAAAGTGAGGTGGACTACAACGTTCTGGCACACTTGAGAATGCTACCTTCATAGTTAAGAATTCTCGGCGCCCTCCTGTTATCCAAAGAAGCAAGAGATTCATTGATCAAGGCACTACAAGAGCCCGAGCAATTCCAAGCTTTCCTCGCCGAAGAAAAGATGGAGGACGAGCTGGAAGAAGTACACACAGCCGATATCACCTTTGGCGATGAAGATCTCCTCCTTGGGACATGCGAGCACAACCGTCCCCTATATGTCTCCGGATACTGTCATGACATCAACATAGGTAAAATCCTGGTAGACAATGGGTCCTCCGTCAATCTCCTTAACGTAAGGGTGTTAAAGGAAATCTGAATGAGCGTTCAACACCTCGCTCGCGATAAGATCACTATCTCCGGATTTGACTCCTAGTTTTCACGGATGTTCGGGTCTGTGATACTGACACTACGTTTTGGGCTTGTTGTCACGGACATCAAGTTTCATGTCATTGACGCCAAGACATGCTACAATGCTTTGCTCGGCAGGCATTGGTTACACGAGTATAACATTATCCCTTCTACACAACATCGGTGTATGAAGTACTTTAAAGATTGTCTTGAGTACACCGTGACGGGGGAGCTGAACGCATTCTCCGTGAATGAAGTCTGAAAGTACGAAGATGCAAAGTACTTCTTACCAGACTTTGAGGACACAGAAAGATGTCACAAACCGGAGAACAAAGCTATCACCACCATTCCGGTCCTCGGGAGTGATACCGAGGAGGAAGAAGAGATAGTTTACTCAGGTCCGCCCCAGTGCAACAAGCCGGGACCGTCCGCTCCTATGCTTTTCTTCGGCAGCGACTCGGAAGATGAGGTCCATGCCGTATTCTCTGCTCGGCCTTCAATACAAACCTTCGCTGATGAAGTGCAAAGTTTGCAGGTTGCCATGGTTCCACCAAAGCATCATAAAGAACTAGACATGCTTGATACCTGCAATGTGGAAGAGCTGCAGACGTTCTACGTCCCTCCCAGGCGAGAAGGTGAAAAGGCAATCCTATTCTTCCGATCCGGGGAAACCAAAGTGAAGAAAGAAATCTGTCATGGCACGGATTCTACAGTTGACAGGCTCCAACCCATCCGTTTTCCTAGGTATTACACAGACGGACTAAAGAGACTCTTAAGGCGCCATGGCGTACCTTTCAAACAGACCACTCGAAAAGCTATGTTCTATGACAGGATCTCGAACGTCCCCGGAACTCAACAAATGTTGACCAACGGGAGAATGGAAATGACTGGGCTTGGGTATGTTCAATCCAAGAAACGGGAGTTACTCCGCGACTGCTACATCGTACATGACTTTGATGAAGAGGGAGATGCTCTGTGGGATGATGCTAACCCTGAACCAGAAAGAGCTCCCGCCGTGAAAATGCCCAGTGCGTCGTTTAAAGAACAAATGGACAAGCATATAAGGGAAGGAGGTCAAAAGGTTCAAGACGACAATAATCGCGAAATGGACATCTACGAGTAAGACAGGACACAACGCCTCCTTCAACAGGCTGCGAAAAATGAAAATGCTCCTCCTTGTCATCCCGTTGTACAAAAGTACCGACGCAGAGGCAGAAACAAACCAAAGAACGGGGAAGGAATTCGACAGCGACAAAGCTGGTCCAAAAAGGCACGCGGTCAAAAACCAAGCAGTCCGGATTCGTCTCTTATGAGGAAGATGGGTCGAGCATACTCTTTTCCCCAAGACAAGACAAGACAAGAAAGATATTCGATCTTGTCGTAAAACATCAAATGATTACACTCCCGGAGTCCAAGCACCCCGAACAAGCAGGCGAAGTCTCTCACCCGGACTATTGCTCCTATCACAGAGCAATAGGACATCCTCTCGAATACTGTTTCACATTTAAAAACTGGGTAGAAGACCAATATCAGCAAGGCAGGTTCGCTCTATCCAGCAGCTGGAAGGTAACCCCGCCGCAGAGGCATGAACCCAAATCTACGAGGGTAGAACCAGATTCACGTCGGTCTTGGAAGCGAGGTCGTACCTATCACGTGATAATGTTCTCAGGAGAAGAACCCAAGGATATAGATGATTTCCCCGGGTGCTTCGAAAAAAATGATGACGAGGTAATCTCAGAATTTCCACCAGCGCCAAAAGAGCTGGAAGATGCGATACATACTACCGCAGATAACCTCAAGAAAATTGACTTGGGGACAGCAAATGACCAACGGCCGACATTCGTCAGTGAGCTGTTGTCCGAAGAAAGGGTGGCTACATTAAAGGACGTGCTCATGCAACATAAAGATTGCTTCGCATGGAACTATTCCGAGATGCCAGGATTAGATCCAGAGATTGCTGTGCACAAATTGGCAATATCTCCGGACGTCAAGCCGATCAAACAAGCGCCGAGAAGAATGCGGCTCGAGCTTGAGATGAGCATCAATGCCGAGGTCAAGAAACTAATCGACTCCGGTTTCATCCAAGAGGTTCAATATCTTGACTGGATCGCCAACATCGTCCCAGTGATGAAGAAGAATGGGAAGGTGCGCATATGTGTGGACTTTCGAGATCTCAACAAAGCTTGCCCAAAGGATAGCTTCCCAGTACCAGTCACTGAGCTGATGATAGATAACACGTCCACTCACGAAGTTTTTTCCTTCATGGACGGCTCGTTAGGATACAATCAGATAAAGATGCATCCCGAGGATCCGAAGCATACCGCTTTCCGGACCCCTTTGGGGATATTCTGCTACAAGGTGATGCCTTTCGGTCTAAAGAACGCCGGTGCCACCTATCAGAGGGCCATGACGAAGATCTTCGATGATCTCATACATGAAATAGTCGAATATTATATCGACAACCTCGCGGTTAAAAGAAAATCATACGAGGAACATCTAGAACATCTGAAGATCGTGTTTCAACGCCTCCGACAATACAACTTGAAGATGAACCCTCTCAAATGCGCGTTAGGAGTTTCCTCGGGCAAATTCCTAGGATTCATCGTCCGAAACCGTGGCATCGAGATAGATCCGTCAAAGATCAAGGCGATTATGGAAATGCCTCTGCCAAGGACTCTTAAGCAATTGCGGTCTCTCCAAGGGAAGCTCGTGTATATCCGGCGATTTATAGCCAATCTCTCAGGCAAGTGTCGTCCCTACAGCCACCTAATGAAGAAGGGAACCCATTTCGTCTGGGATCACAAATTCCAAAGCGCACTGGACGAAATAAAACAATACCTGCAGAATCCGCCTGTACTGGCCGCTCCCGTTAAAGGAAACCTCTCGTCCTGTACACAACAGCCATTGAAGGTTCTTTAGGCGCGCTATATGCATAAGAGAACAACCAAGGGAAAGAAAGAGATCTCTACTACTTGAGTCGAGTTCTATTGGGGGCAGAAAGCAACTACTCCCCCATCGAAAAACACTGCCTAGCCTTGATCTTCGTGATAACGAAGCTCAGGCACTACGCGTTGGCACATAAGGTCCATCTCATATCAAAAGTGGATCCTCTCAAGTACTTGATTTCGAAGGCCATATTAACAGGATGACTCGCTAAATGGGCCCTGCTCTTGATGGAGTTCTCGATAACTTATCGACCTCTTAAGGCGGTGAAAGGCCAGGCCATTGCCGACTTCCTCGCTGAGCATCCGATACCGGCCGATTCTCCTTTGAATTGCGAACTGCCAGACGAACATGTGTTTAACACGATCGACGATGGTGATACCCGGTGGGAACTTTATTTTGATGGAGCGCCTTCCATGAAGAAGCGCAAACAAAGCACCCCTATAATCAAATCAGTGGTAGGCCTCATCTTCGTAACTCCACAAGGAGGAATAATGCGCTTTGCTTTCTCCTTAACATAGCCGAGGACGAACAATGAAGCCGAATACGAAGCTTTGATAGCAGGTCTTAAGATCGCTATCGAAAAGGGAATTGAAAACCTCCTCATATACAGAGACTCCCACCTGATCGTCAGTCAAGTAAATGGCGACTATCAAACGTGCAAACCAGAGATGGTGAAGTACGGCGAGAGAGTACAGCGACTACTGACTCAAATTCCCTCCTACACCCTGGAAAGCATATCGCGCGCGGAAAATAGCAAGGTAGATGCAGTAGCCAAGCTCGCTAAAGAACTGGCCGACGAGAACCTCGATGATGTGAGGATCGTTGTGCAAAACCGTCGGGTTCTCACACCGGCAGAAATATCTCCGGAGTCGTCCGAAGAAAATGGAGCGATCGAGCAAACGAATCTAAAAATAAAAGACCAGGAAAAGGTTGCGGATTGGAGAGAAGTCTTTATAGACTACTTCAAATCCCGTCGAACACCTGAAGATGCGTCTTCAAGACATCAGCTTATAAAACGAGCTCTGTCTTTTTCTTTCGTCAATGATACTCTGTATAAAAGGTCATTTGATTCTCTATGGTTAAGATGCCTGGGACCTAAAGAGGCAAAGAGAGTCGTCCAAGAAACTCACGATGGACTCTGCGGTTCTTACCAAGACGGGCCGAGGATGAAGCTGAAAATCAAACGGATGGATTATTACTGGCCCACGATGATCCAAGACTGCCTCGAATACGCGAAGCAGTGCCACTCGTGCCAGATTCACAGGGAATTCATCCATCAGCATCCAAATCCACTACATCCAACAGTGGCTAGCTGGCCGTTCGAAATGTGGGAGACTGACATAATCGGCCCCATCGAACCAGCATCGTCCAGAGGACATCGATTCATTTTGGCGACAACTAATTACTTCTCCAAATGGGCAGAAGCAGTACCGCTGAGGGAAGTGAAGACGGAGAATATCCTCCACTTCTTCATGACCCACGTCATTTATCGGTTCCCACGACGGATCATCTCTGATAATGGGCCAGCCTATAGAAGCCATAAGATCAGCCGCTTCATACAACAGCATAATATAGACTGGAGATACTCCTCAGTCTATAACCCCCGAGCCAACGGTCTAGCTGAGGCTTTTAACAAGACCTTGACGAAGATCGTGAAAAAGACGGTGTCCCGAAATAAGAAAGGCTGGCATGAAAGACTGCATGAAGCTCTCTGGGCATATCTAACTATGTTAAAAATGGCCACAAACACAACGCCATACGCGTTGGTATTCGGTATAGAGGCGGTGCTTCCCCTCAAGATAGAGCTACCCTCTCTACGAGTGGCAGTTCACTACGAGCTAACAGACGAAGAAAATGCTCACCTTCAGCTTGAGGAGCTTGATGCCCTTGATGAAACCCGGCTCATAGCGCAATAAAATCTGGAAGCTTATAAAGCAAAGATGACGCGCTCATACGAAAGATTAAATAGGCCGAGAACATTCCGCCAAGGCAAACTCGTGCTAGTGGTCAAAAGACCTATAATCCCCAATCGCGCCAAGCGGGGGAAATTCGAGCCAAACTATGAAGGCCCGTATATCATAGACAAGGTCTACCAGGGTGGACCCTATCTATTCATTGACATGTATGGCGAAAGGCCCTTCAGGCCAATAAATGGTTGCTTCCTGAAGAAATACTACGCCTGACGAGTCGCGGCATAGGTCAATGATAGATGACGACGACTATGTCCGCTAGCTATCCTTCTAAGTCCAAACTCTATAAGTAGTAGCCGTCTAACAACGAACCGAAATGTCCTTAAACTAACAATGGACCGAAACGTCCTTAAACTAACAACGGACCACTACGTCCTAAAACTAGCTGTTGACCGAGATGTCGATAAAGTACGGTGGATTGCAGCATCCCTAAAGCTAAAAATAAAGAATAAAAAAAGACAAAAAATGGTATGTCCATAAGCAAAATGGGCACAGATGAAAACCCGAAAGGGCTCCGTGAGTAAAACCAGCAGGGGTACCGGCGAGTTTGTGAAAATCCAAAAGGGCGCAACCTCATTAGAATAAAAAAAAAGAAGAAAAAAAGGAAGAAAATAGTATGTCCATAAGCAAAATGGACACGGATGAAAACCCGAAAGGGCTCCGTGAGTAAAAACAACAGGGTTACCGGCGAATTTTATGAAAACCCGAAAGGCCGCAATCTCGTTAAAAGACACTTGCAAGGTCCTTTCGACTTTGTAAGGAGAAACCACCTGCGCGAGATCCTTACGACTCATAAGTGAGAAACATACTTAGGGACCCTCACGATTCCTAAGGAGAAATTACACTTGCGAGATCCTCACGACTCGTAAAGAGAACCCTCTTATGAGACCCTCACGGCTCATAAGATTTGAATGTCTTAAGCTACAGGGATCTAAACCTGTTCTTAAGCAACCACCATAACCTCCAATTTTGCCCTACAAGCGGCTCAACCAGACCCTTGTATACAATCCACGTGCGCGAATAAACATTTTCCTAACAAAGTCCCATCCGTGACTAGGGATATGCTTACATGGTGAACGACCCTTGTAAGCCCTCTCGACTTATAATGAGAAAACACTCTTGTAAGATCCTTACGACTTATAAGAGAACATACACTTAGGAATCCTCACGAATCCTAAGGAGAAAACGCACCTACGAGATCCTCATGACTCGCAGGGAGAAAAACCTTTATGAGACCCTTACGGCTCATGAAGTCAAAAGCCTTAGTCGACAGGATCCTAACCCTGTTTGCTAAGCCACCTTTGTTCGACATCGAACGAGGCAAATGATGATTTTCTCCAGGCAATATCCCAGTTGTAGCAGTGCTGATGCCGAAATCGCTGTCTAATTCCAGGCTCGCAGCGAGAAGCTAGCGAGCCACACATGCATACGAAATAGCCGAAATGATGGGGCAACTTGCAACAAAATCAGCAAGTAAAAAATGAATGCATGCAAAATAGCCGAAATGATTGGGCAACTCACAATAAAAAGCAGCGAGTAAAAATAAAATAAATAGCCGAAATGATTGGGCACCGTGAAAAATAGTCGAAATGATTGGGCAATCGTGACTTTCCCGATATAAAAGCTGAAATGATAGAGGATCGCGGAAAGAAATAAAATAAAATGAAATTTATGCCCTACAAGCGATATCACATCAATCCCTGTATACAATCCAGGGGCGCAAACAAAGAAGGATCCACACTTTCCCTCCCCAGGCTCCATCAGAAGAAGAAGCCAAATCCCAACGGTTCACAGACAACCTAAGGACCACTTCAATATTCGTCTCATTACAACAGACGCAACGTCATCCTCATCCACATGACCCCGTTCGGAAATACGTCATCCACATGACCCCGCTCGGAAATACGTCATCGACATGACCCCGTTCGGAAATACGTCATCCACATGACCCCGTTCGGAAATACGTCATCCACATGACCCCGCTCGGAAATACGTCATCCACATGACCCCGGTCGGAAATACGTCATCCACACGACCTCGCTCGGAAATACGTCATCCACACGACCCCGCTCGGAAATACGTCATCCACATGACCCTGTTCGGAAATACGTCATCCACAAGACCCCGTTCGGAAATACGTCATCGACATGACCCCGCTCGGAAATACGTCATCCATATGACCCCGTTCGGAAATACGTCATCCACATGACCCCGCTGGGAAATACGTCATCGACATGACCCCACTCGGAAATACGTCATCAACATGACCCCGTTCGGAAATACGTCATCCACATGACCCCGCTCGGAAATACTTCATCCACATGACCCCGTTCGGAAATACGTCTTCCACATGACCCCGTTAGGAAATACGTCATCCACATGACCCCATTCGTAAATACGTCATCCACATGACCCAGTTCGGAAATACGTCATCCACATGACCCCGTTCGGCAATACGTCATCCACATGACCCCGTTCGGAAATACGTCATCCACATGTCCCCGTTAGGAAATACGTCATCCACATGACCCCGTTCGGAAATACGTCATCTACATGACCCCATTCGGAAATACGTCATCTATATGACCCCGTCACGGAAATAAGTCATCCATATGACCCCGTTTCGGAAATACGTCATCCATATGACCCCGTTTCGGAAATACGTCATCTACATGTCAATCCCACTAAACACTTACGGGTCCTCTCGATTCGTAAGGAAGAAAACTCTCTTATAAGATCCTTACTGTAGGGTTCCTAGGCACACTAATGAGGTCTCACAAGGCATCAACCATGCGAATTTTAAAAATTACAAGTGCCGAGAAACCCTAATACGTATCGTTGACTAGAATTTTAGGCGAAATAAGCAACTACTTAACAACTTAACTAAATGAACGAACATACAACCTTTGTAGATCTGTTTCTCCACCTCCATGGCTCCGCGATGAAGTCTCCTCGCTGTCCAAATCGAATCCATGACTCTAGCATCGGCTTCATCGGAGAAATAGGCGGGCTAGGTCGTCGACGTCGATGCCGAAGATGATCTACGTCGAGGCATCACAAGATCAAGCTCCCCCTTCACCAAGTCATGAAACTTATGAAGAAAACACCCTATACTACTTGGCAAGAGGTAGAGGATGAAGAAATAGGAGGTGGGTTCACTTTAGAATTGGATTTCTCACTCATTTGCTCAAGTTGCCATTGATGGAGGCAAGCTTTTCTTCTTGAAGAAGAAGAAGAAGATGATAGAACATCATAAGTATTATGCAAAAAGAATAATAAAATGAATACTTATCATATCCTAACCTTGGTTAGGTGTAGAGAATAGACTAGGGTTAAGTTGAATGGTTAGGTTAAAAGAAAGAAACAAAATGGTCAACCTTTCAAACCTTCATGAACTTTCAATATAAAACAAAAGTAGCAACCATTTTATTTCTTGCCAAAAGGAAATAAATAAATAAGAAAATGAAAACCCTAACCATGGTTTAAACTTTACACATACTCAAGTTATCATGTATGATACAAACTAGTGTACAAAAGTATATCACATATACAATGTGCACATTAAGTGAGAAAATCCATTTAAATGAACCTATATTAGTTAATGTAAAGTGATATATCAAATATATAATTATACATTAAATCATTAAATCATTAAATCAACACTTGACTTAATGATCCGGTCATATCATATATAACCGACTAATATCAATAATAACAACTTATCGAATCAACACTTGATCCGATAACCCGGCTATATCGCATATAACCGATCAATGTCACAAGTCGCGAGAATCAAATACAGTATCACATACTGATATTATTCTCGGTCCCGCACATATCTCATATGCTCTCCTATTTCGTTTCGCTTGAGCCAGGAAACCTCTGTGTAGGTCTCTAAAGACTCGTCAATACGCCGGCCGCAGGTGATGATCATATCAAACACCCACAAGCCGCAAGCGGTCTGCTAAACATAACGGCCACCCGGGTATTGAGCGATCATAAGATCGACGAGCAAGACTGCTCACACTCCTGTGAATCCAACCAGTAACACTTACCGTACAGTCCGGTCTCGTCGTTTGATATGTTGCCTATCTCGCCTAAGGGTGGTAAACGTCAGACCCCAATAACTCGATAAGTCGTGTCGATATGAGGTCTATAACAGTTCGAGAAACTACTGGTAACACTTACCAGTAAATTTCAGCAACCCTGGCCAGGGATTTCCGGTTATAGCCAATCGAACACAGCGCAACATCAACTCCCTATACCGGGAGAGACGAATCCCCTCCTATCGCTCATTGCCTCCATGTGATTCGGGACTGTATCCAAAAGCCACCGTTTTGCACGCCCACTTTGACGTGGTAAGGTGGAAATCAAAGCACAGTGGGAATCACACAAGACTCTATGACGATCTCGGGTCTACAGACTAACCTGTACCAGTGTCACCAGAGAACTGCCATCTGACGTGAGGTATAATACCATCTGGGAGTTCTCGGCGAGTCCGTCCAGTGTACCCAGTCTCTACTGAGCACTTGTATATCATCTCTGATTTCAAACACCAATGGATATGGGATCATCCATCGCCCATCTGTATGGGTCGAGAAGGTATACGCTAGTCTACTCTGGTATATCGATGCCCCGTCTCGATACACCCACGACTAGGGACTTTGAAGGATGTACTTATGGACTACCATGTCCCCACTAGTATGATCCACATCATAGTCCAGATAGTCAAGTACACATCCTAAGGGCTTTACCAACATGTAACAGAGAGACAATCAGTATACACGTTAAGGTAAAGAGTAACCAGATAGCATACTATCATGTCGAGCAAGAAAGTCCTCACTATATATGTCCGAGCATCCACTACAATATACATCCTATGTACAGTAATGGCCTCTAGGGCATACATATAACTAACAATCTCCCACTTGCACTAGGTCCATCTGTAGCAGTGGTTGTAGTATCTCATACTCAACCATCCCATAAAAGTCTCTCTCTGGGAATAGGCCTTCGTGAGTGGATCCTCCGTGTTGTCCTCTGAGTCTGCTCTCCTAACCTCGATCAGCCTGGAGATCAACCATCTCCATGATGAGGTGATACTGCCTTAGAATATGTCTGGATCACTGATGGGACGGACGTTCCTTGGCATAAGCTACAACTCCATTGTCACACAATGGGAGGAACTAAGTTCATCTCATGAACTAATATACATCAAGACTACCTCTTTGGTAGCATCTTAAGTAGCGATGTATCAAGCTTTTATCGTCTAGTGTGCCACGGTATCTAGCTTGGAACTCTTCCAACATACCGTCCCATTACTGAGGGTAAAGACAATGCCTGTGACTGACATTCAGTCTTCTTTGTCACCCTGGAACCCTTCCAGTGATTCTCCCCAGGATCAATTGATACCATCTCACTACAGCTAGTGAGTATTCTGACACCCAAATAACATCTATCTCATAGATGAAAACTCAGGATTTAAGAGGTATCACTTTGATCCTATATGGAGAATCCATGTGATAAGCGGAGATCGACCGAGCGTAGCATAGGAAACTCCTTCCCTATCAAGAGTATGTCATCCACGTACTCTACGAAGATCACAACCATACTCCCTACTACCTTTTTGTATATACAAGGTTCATCTACCATTTTGATGATGTCAAACTGTTTGACTACTATATCAAAACAGACGTTCCAACTCCCCGATGCCTGCTTTATCATATAAAACATCTTGCACGCGTTTCCGCTATTCCCACTGTCTATGAGGCCCTCTGGCTGTGTGCTTATAGACGCACTCTTCTAAAACATCATTTAGAAAAGGAGTCATGGCACCCAACCACCAGATATCGAAGTCATGGTATGTAGCCGTGGCAAGTAGGATCTGGATGGACTTAAGCATCGTCCCTGGAAAAGGTTTCATCATTATCCACGCTTGGTCGATGACGAAAACCTTTAACAAGTCTAGCTTTGAAAGTCTCAACTTTTCCATCTACACCAAGTAATCTTCACAAGATATACTTGCTCCTGATGGGGATTTAACCCTTCAGATATCGCAACCAAAGTCCATACTTTGTTGGTGTATATGGATTCCATCTCAGATCGCTAAGCATCCAGCCATTCTTACAGAGTCCCACTCCTGATGGCCAGCTCAAAACTAGTTGGGTCATCATCTCATGATGCAATCCTCGCTCCCACTGTCATAGAGAAACCGAAGTATCTCTCAGGTGGGTGAGGAACCCCACTAGATCGGCGGAGAGGCTGAGGTTCGTTGGATTCTACTGAATCCTTTGGTTCTATCAAATCATCAGCTGCAGTTTGTATAGCTTGAACATTTCCAGTTCCACATAACAGATCTTGCCTCGAGCTTGTCCGGATTTTTCTTTTCAGACATAGGCCGGACTACCCCAAATCTTAACTAACTTAAGATATGGGCTCTTCCCTTTCCGTATCACATATGAAGCGGTAGGCAGCTGATTTGATTGGAACCCTATTCAATAGGTATGCAACTTCATAAGTGCGTAACTCCCTAAAGGAAATAGGTAACTCAGTAATACTCATCATAGAGCACACCATATCATATAGGGTGTTATTGCTCCGCCCTGATACACCGTTGTGCTGTGGTGTATTCAGAGGAGTAATACTGAGAGAGAATCTCATTCTTCTTAAAATAGTCCAGGAGTTCCGTGCTCAAGTATTCTTCTCCTTGATCTCATCAAAGGACATAATACTTATACCCGTATTTGGTTCTCTACTTCTAACTTATATTCTGTGAATATCTCAAAAGGTTCGGACTCATGTTTCAACAGGAACATATGACTGAATCTTGAGAGATCATCAGAAAATGTAATGAAGTATAAAGAACCGGTCTTGGCATGTGTAGACAGGGGACCTTCATACATCAACATGTATCATCCCAAGAGTTTACTAACTCTTTCTCTGTTTCCAATAAACAGAGCTATGGTCATCTTATCTTTGTGACATGACCGGCGAGTTTCACAAGATGTAAATTCAAACTAATTTAAATATGCATCTATATGTAACTCCAGCTAGTCGGGTCGCATTGATATGACCTAGTCTACAATACCTCAAGAAGGATCCGTTCATTTCTGAACTCTTCCTCTTGTGTGTGTTCAGTATACTAAAGAACTGTAGTTTGATTTAGAACATCAATGCTTTTAGATAACGTGCCTGAAGCGATCAACTTTTGATATAGGAAATATTCAAAACATTATCCAACAATACAAAATTTTATCATTTCTTTACTAATAAAGAGACTGATATGATTTTGTATATCAGGTTCGGTATCTAATAACATTCGTTCAGAATCAATGTATTGGTAATACAGGGTGACAGAGACCGACAGACTTGGCTGCAACTCTTGCCCCGTTTTCTGTCTCATGAAACTTATCACCCGTTCTCAGTTCTTTACCTATCTGTAGCCCATGTAACATATTACATATCTGGGATCCTGATCCGGTATCATATACCCAGGACGTAAAGGACATTGAGAAACAGTTCTGTATAATGAACACACCCGAAGATGATGCATCAGCATGCACTCTCTTCATTTGGGCGGCATGGGAATCTTGGTATTCCCCTATTCCCGCTCTGTCTTATAACTATTATAAGTTGGAGCGGGACCAACGTTCCCCAGCTCAGTAAAACAAGCGGGTTCGGTCAAAATTCCGTATTATTATCTTGATTAAGGCGTGATATGGTCGCTACCTGGAGAGAGAGAGAAGAAAACACTCAGCGTGCGCTCTTGCAAAATAGATTGGTTATTATTTTATCTAATCAGGATGGCTCCCACTGTTTTTATCAAATCTTCTATCAAACCCTAAAAGGAAAGACTAGCCGGGATTAATTACACACTACAATTTCGCCAATCTTTCAGCCAGGCCAGTGTCGGTACTTTGAGGGAGGTGCCCCGTGCTTTCGCACGGACCTAATTAATGTAAACCTCGTTTTCCCAGAGGCGTAACCTCGTTAACACCTTTCTAGACACCTACTTGATCGGCTAATTGTAATGTGTAAAACTCTCCCAGGAGTAACTCTTACTCGCAGCGGGTATCGGGATCCAACTATCTCATAGAAGGTATGCAATCTCATTGCAAATTTCAACACTTGAAATTCCCGATAATATTTTTCCCCTAACGTGCTATGACCTTGACGAAAGCCAACAAACCATAGTCCGCTAGTCAAGTTCAGCCCGTCATTTCCTGATTGAATTAAACCCACCCGCACGACCCTTGACGAAAGCCAACAAAGCCGCACGACTACCCTAATCCAATCGCATCGTATGCTGCAGATAAGCAGCATATAGCTACCGCACACTGCACCTTGACGAAAGCCAACAACTGCAACACGAATACTATATACAACTTATCTGAAATGACGGAGGGCTACGACAGGTTTTTCTGAAAACCTATTGCGTAATGAACTTGATATCATTGTAGAATCGAATGTTTTTTGAAATGGAGTGTTTTTGAGGCTTTTCTAGTTTTGCTAAAGGAGTCACTCTCGGTGAAGGGATCGTCGGTCCTTTCCTCGTCGAATGAGGTGCGGGATATATCATATATATCACTGTGCAAAGAAGAACTCTTAAAAGCAATCAAAAGACAAACTGAGTGTGTAGCATCTGCCAGTTATTGCTAAAGGATTCACTCCCGGTGAAGGGATCTCGGTCCTTTCCTTATCGAATAAGGTGCAGGATATATCATATATACCGCTGTGCAAAGCAAGAACTGTAGCTAGCTGTTTTATTTTAGAAATTCGATTCCACAACATCTTAGGTTTCTTTTGTTTCATTAATCACATTAATGAAGTCCCATCGTTTAAAATACCTAAACATCACAGATAAATACGACGTACACTTATGCCATCCGCATTCGCCTCGATGTCCCCTCATGCACCGTTAGGTTAGGTGACTAACGGCAGAGCGGGGCAGGGCTAGCGCGGGTGTAAAACATAAGTAACGTCTATATAATATATCATATATACTATATACTGTATCTATCACAGAAACTCACATGATCACATCACAGATATCGCAGCAGAAGAATCATATGAAATATTGGATATACTAGGACGTCCGTGTTTTCAATACGAGCCAGTATAAAACACGGATTCCACGGTCGCTATGAATAGCCAAAACCCACACCCCTAGACCCCTACGAGAGCGGCAAGCAACCCTACCAATTCTAGAGTTAGGAGACCCGGACTCGACTCCTCGAGTTGGTCTCCCACTGGACTCCAGAACCCGGTTACTTGTGCCCTCCTCCGTGGGTTTATCCTAGTGCGGAAAACTAAATAATATACAACAACAGTGACATCTTCCGCAACCTGGAAGTGCCCCAATAAAAGAATATTACATATATGTTTTTACATGAATGAAAATGAAAAACACTCATCTCACATAAAAACCCCCCAGCTATTCAAACACGACGATCCAATATAATATATCCAGCAACACATAACATCACATGTCATCAACGTAAGTAAACATGCGTATCCCAATTGTCGTTGACATATAGCAACGATACCGGCGATATCACATATTACACTTACGGTCACAGAGAAGAAAGTGTAAAACTACAACAGTTGGAATCCGCAAACTCTTTAGACATCGCATGCCTAATTCAATGAATTCCTTAGACATCACATGCCCAACAATTATAAACCCCGCATTTTAGTCTCAAAATCGAAAACACTTTTCAATATCAAGTCGGGCAATTCAACAAGATTCCTGAAAATTTGATCGAATGCTCGTCGCAAACTTTAGTAGGCAGCCGCACCCCCGATACCGTCGACGAAGTGCACCAAGGCGGAACACCGCTGCCGCGAGCACCCGAACGGATGCTTTCGGTGACGGGGTTCTCCAACAGTCACTTGGTCGGGGCTATGGGGTGTAGCTGTCTATTAAGTTTATCCGGCGAGTATCCGCGTACGCTACGTGATTGCGACGGACTTTTGATCGCATCAAAATTCCATGGCAACCGATCAAATGAGACTAAACCGCTAGATTTATAACATTCATTCAGTTATCTCATAACTATTTGTGAATTCCAATTATTGTATCCCATTCCAGATAAATAGAAAATGTTAAACTTTCCGATCGAACAGTCAAACACCCAAGTTTTCCCGATACAGCTCAACACATGAAATAAATCTAAAAACATTCAGTTCATGCCTCAGTACCAACGGTCCAGCCGTAGAAGGGTCAAGCCAACGCCTCACATGTGGCACGCCGTACTGCCCCAAACCCGAAGGTTCAAAGGGCAGTTCAAGACGGTCACATAATCGAGTTAAGGTTTGTTGTCTTCTAGAGGGTCCATTGCGTTACTTGCACTACTTAGAACGTTGTTAAACCACGGAAAGATCCAACACTTGGAAATTTCCCGACAGGGGAAAAATTGGGTATTTATATGCGGTCGAACTTTTTAACATATTCAAAAATTATCCGGAAAAGACACATCGACAAGATTAGACAATCCGAACGAATCCACGAGTTCCCTAAACAACACCAGAAAACTCAACTGTAGAGTAAATATTAAAATATCCCAGAAAACTCAGCATTAAAATAAAGAAATTACTGTGCAAAGATGGTTGACTAAAGAGACATATTGGCCGCGGAACCGCCGCAGAAGCCATGCTTCTGCCGCGGTTCCTCCGCGTTTTGATCGAATCAGGGGTCCCGTTTTATACAGTAATTCTTAGAATCTTCTACTGAGTTTTCTGCATATTTGTAATTCTCAAAAATCCCCGTTTTTGAAAAAAGTCCAGAGAGCATGGAAAAAATGGGGTTTCGGTTAGACTTCGCCTAAGGCTCTAGCTAGTCTCTGATACTAGTGTAGGGTTCCTAGGCACACTAATGAGGTCTCACAAGGTATCAACCATGCCAATTTCAAAAATTACAAGTGCCGAGAAACCCTAATACGGATCGTTGAATAGAATTTTAGGCGAAATAAGCAACTAGTTAACAACTTAACTAAATGAACGAACATACAACCTTTGTAGATCCGTTTCTCCACCTCCATGGCTCCACGATGAAGTCTCCTCGCTGTCCAAATCGAATCCATGACTCTAGCATCGGCTTCATCGGAGAAATAGGCGGGCTAGGTCGTCGACGTCGATGCCGAAGATGATCTACGTCGAGGCATCACAAGATCAAGCTCCCACTTCACCAAGTCATGAAACTTGTGAAGAAAACACCATATACTACTTGGCAAGAGGTAGAGGATGAAGAAATAGGAGGTGGGTTCACTTTAGAATTGGATTTCTCACTCATTTGCTCAAGTTGCCATTGATGGAGGCAAGCATTTCTTCTTGAAGAAGAAGAAGAAGAAGATGATAGAATATCATAAGTATTATGCAAAAAGAATAATAAAATGAATACTTATCATATCCTAACCTTGGTTAGGTGTAGAGAATAGACTAGGGTTAAGTTGAATGGTTAGGTTAAAAGAAAGAAACAAAATGGTCAACCTTTCAAACCTTCATGAACTTTCAATATAAAACAAAAGTAGCAACCATTTTATTTCTTGCCAAAAGGAAATAAATAAATAAGAAAATGAAAACCCTAACCATAACATAACCATGGTTTAAACTTTACACATACTCAAGTTATCATGTATGATACAAACTAGGGTACAAAAGTATATCACATATACAATGTGCACATTAAGTGAGAAAATCCATTTAAATGAACCTATATTAGTTAATGTAAAGTGATATATCAAATATATAATTATATATTAAATCATTAACTCAACACTTGACTTAATGATCCGATCATATCACATATAACCAACTAATATCAATAATAACAACTTATCGAATCAACACTTGATCCGATAACAAGTCGCGAGAATCAAATACAGTATCACATACTGATATTATTCTCGGTCCCGCACATATCTCATATGCTCTCCTATTTCGTTTCGCTTGAGCCAGGAAACCTCTGTGTAGGACTCTAAAGACTCGTCAATACGTCGGCAGCAGGTGATGATCATATTAAACACACACAAGCCGCAAGCGGTCTGCTAACCATAACGGCCACCCGGGTATTGAGCGATCAGAAGATCGACGAGCAAGCCCGCTCACACTCCTGTGAATCCAACCAGTAACACTTACCGTACAGTCCGGTCTCATCGTCTGATATGTCGCATATCTCGCCTAGGGGTGGTAAACGTCAGACCCCAATAACTCGATAAGTCGTGTCGATATGAGGTCTATAACAGTTCGAGAAACTACTGGTAACACTTACCATTAAATCTCAGCAACCCTGGCCAGGGATTTCCTGTTATAGCCAATCGAACACAGCGCAACATCAACTCCCTATACCGGGAGAGACGAATCCCCTCCTATCGCTCATTGCCTCCATGTGATTCGGGACTGTACCCAAAAGCCACCGTTTTGCACGCCCTCTTGGACGTGGTAAGGTGGAAATCAAAGCACAGTGGGAATCACACAAGACTCTATGACGATCTCGGGTCTACAGACTAACCTGTACCAGTGTCACCAGAGAACTGCCATCTGACGTGAGGTATAATACCATCTGGGAGTTCTCGGCGAGTCCGTCCAGTGTACCCAGTCTCTACTGAGCACCTGTATATCATCTCTGATGTCAAACACCAATGGATATGGGATCATCCATCGCCCATCTGTATGGGTCGAGAAGGTATACGCTAGTCTACTCTGGTATATCGATGCCCCGTCTCGATACACCCACGACTAGGGACTTTGAAGGATGTACTTATGGACTACCATGTCCCCACTAGTATGATCCACATCATAGTCCAGGTAGTCAAGTACACATCCTAAGCGCTTTACCAACATGTAACAGAGAGACAATCAGTATACACGTTAAGGTAAAGAGTAACCAGATAGCATACTATCATGTCGAGCAAGAAAGTCCTCACTATATATGTCCGAGCATCCACTACAATATACATCCTATGTACAGTAATGGCATCTAGGGCATACATATAACTAACACTTACGACTTATAAGTGAAATCGCACTTAGGAATCCTCAGGAGAAAATACACCTACGAGATCCTCACGACTCATAGGGAGAAAAATCTTTATGAGACCCCCATGGCTCATAAAATTGAAAAGTCTTAGGTGACAGACCCTAACCCTGTTTCCTAAGCCATCACCACCCTACAAAGATTCCAAGATGGACAGCTATATACCATCTACAGGCTACACTTGCTAAAATCACATGGCAACAACACAGCAAGGAAAAGAAAGCGACAAGGAGAACATTTGATTCGCATTTGATTAAGTGCGCGAAGCATACCCATTCACAAATGTGCAAAAGATTTAGTACATAAAATAAAACATGCTGAAATGAGGAATTTGCCATTCATACTTCGAAAAAGTTCTTACAATTATGAAAGCAGTAAACGAAAACATTATCAAAATGATTACAATGGTAAAACCTTATATCCAGGGCATGGATTAAGGAATTCAAAAGTGAGGTTGTCCAGAATATTCCAGGCCTTTCGAACCATCCTAGTATTCTTTCTTTCGCGATCACAAGCGTCGGGATCCTCACGGATGACCTCCACCCTCCGATAGGCAGCAAGTATTGCCGCCTGTTGAAAAGCTTGATGCAGAAGATCGACAAGATTGTCTCGCCTTCTCTTTGAGATTAGGCCCGTCAGATACACCGAGTGCACCTTATCCTCGGCAGCATCCGATGCCTTAAGCGGCATGCCGGCACAGAATAGAGGAAGCGCTCCCCAGATCGCTCCCATAATAAGCTTCAAGAGAGAGGAACGTCGAGGAAGCAGTCAACCATTGTATGCGTCAAAGCGATTCATGATTTCGGCACACTAGAGTTTGTGAATTCTCGGTTTTGAGAACGGCCGAGTGAGCGGATGTCTCCGTAGGAGATAATATCATCAAGGTCATACATGTGAGCGTCCATAACTCCTGAAAAAGAAAATCAACAAGAATTAGAGGACATACTGATTATGCAAATTCTTATTAAAAACATGCATAGGAATTTAAATGACTCTTGATATCCCGATGGAGAAAACATATTCTAATTATGACACCTAAAAAATTTGAATTTGGGAGAAACCCTAAAAAGGGGAGGATCTCATTTAATGAGCGACCCCTCAGGTTAAGGGGTTAAACTCTTCGAAAGCAATGCTCTAAAGACAGGAGTGACACCTGTCAAAGTCAATTACGAATGGAATTTAAAGAAATTCCCTGAGAATGCTAAGATCCTCGCTCTGTAAAGATGAGGAAAAACCCATCAAAAAATTAATTAAAATCAATTTTTATGAATCAAAAATTCTGGGATCTTCAAAATCCATGAAAAAACTCTTAAGAGTTCTTCATCGAAGATTAAGAAATCTAAAGAGCAGAGCTCTAATTCATGGGTTAAGAAACCCCAAGAAAAGATCTCTTTAGATCTATGGGTTCATGAGAGCAAAGCACTGCTAATGAAACCCTAAATGGGTTTTCTTTAGATCAAGGATCTATAAAGAGCAAGGCTCTGTTAAATGGGTAAAACCCTAGATTATCTAAAAAGTTTTTACCTAAAATTTTGGCAGAATTTCGGTTCTTAAATTTCTTAAGATGGAGAGATATGCTCTATAAGAGAATAAAATTTTCAGAAAATCAAATAAGAAGATGAACAGAATCATCTAGAGGACCAAAGGTCCTATTTATAGGCATTGAACCGCCTCTTCAACTTCTGAGTTGATCTAAGGGCTCAGATGCTGCCACCGCTACACTCACGTGTGCGCCACGTGAGCACAACGGTGGAGGGGCATTTGTTTCCCCCAATCAGAGAAAAGCACTATTTTTAAAATTCAAAATTGAAAATTTAAGAAACGCTTCAAATCCAGCGCTAGGTGCGCTGCGTGCCACGTGTCAAACACGGATGCGCTAGCGCCAGGTGCGCTGCGCCCTAGGCAGCGCACCCTCAATCAGAGCAAAGCTCTGTTTTAAAATTCAAAATTAAAAAAAAAATGAAGCAACGCTTCGGATCCAGCGCTCCGCGCTGCGCGCCACGTGTCAAACACAGGTGCGCAAGCGCAGGCTTCGCTGCGCGCCACGTGTCAAAAGGGTGCGCTAGCGCAGTTGCGCTGCGCGCCACGTGTCAAACGGGTGCGCTAGCGCAGTTGCAGTGCGCGCCACGTGTCAAACATAGGTGCGCTAGTGCAAGGTGCTCCAGCGCTGGAATTAAAAACTCCCCACCCTTAGATCAAAAGATCTAATAATAATAAATTATCATTCAATCAGAATTAAAATTCTGTTATGAAAAGATCTTTCCAAACAAGAAGATTTCTTTCTGTAAAACAAAACCCTCGGAGAAAAGATCCAACGATGGGGAAATATCCCCGAATCAATCAGAGAAAGATCACTTTCACTAATTTATCAAATCAATTTGCCCTATATAAAGGCTCTAAGACTTCAAATCTGATAAAAAAAAAACCTACATACTTTGAGAAAACTCAAAGAAAGAAAAGCAAGATTTTAGCAAAAGAAGATCATCTCTTCAAGGTAAAGAACATGATTCTTGAACACAGAGATGAAATCATCTCATGAAAAGAAGAACTATCTTCTAAAAAAGATCATAGATATACAAAAGACCAAGGTCTTTGATAAAAAAGAAATCAAAAGATCTCATCATAAAAGCAAAAAGAAGTATTTACTTCATTCACAGATCATTGATCTACAAAGGCAGCGCCTTTTTATAAATAAGAACTTTTGTTCTTGAATCTTGAGGCAAGACCTCCTCCTTTAAAAAGAATATAAACTTGTTCTCTGATCATAAATTTGATCAAGTGCGCTTTGCGCTACTAAAAAGTGCCATGCACTCATGAACTGCGCTTTTGCGCTCCTTGGACCGGCGCTCAGCGGCAAAACATGCTACGTGTCAACCGCAGACACAACTTGCGCTTTGCGCTTTTGAAACAGAGTACTGCGCTCATGGGCTGGTGCTCAGCGCCGAGCACTCCACATGTCATTCACTGGTGCGCCACTAAACTAGCGCAAAGCGCTCGCAAAATGAAAGCGCAATGCGCTAAAAAAAACAAGCGCTTAGCGCTAAGCGCGACACGTGTCATTTTCGTTTGCGCTAGTTGAAAGAAGCGCAATGCGCTCTTTAATTGGCGCAAAGCGCCTGGCGCCCCATGTGGCGCACTGTCAGAACACACATTGTTCTGATAAATGTTATGCATTCAATACAAGACAAAAATTGTCAGGACCTAATGCTCAGCATTATTAAAAGGGCCAAGCCCAAATAAAGGCTCAATAGCCAGAGCAATAAGATGTTAAAAATTTTAATTGGACTTAGCCCAATGTTGGCCGTAAGTCCACAACTTATATTGAACTGAGCCCATCTGCTCACGAATGTTTCAACAGATCTTAGTCCCAAACTGGACTACGAATCTTTCAACCAATTTACACCCGGTTCGAGGGTACATCTCTTTACTCCTCTGATATCTGTCAATGTAATCCTTCAAAGTCTTCAGAGAGGTGACGGGTCCCGACAACCACACATTTCCATGGACTACGTTGTCCTTAAACTTCATAGACTATGATGTCTTTAAATTATGGACTGTAGGGTCCTTAAACTCATGGACTACGATGTCCTTAAACTTCATAGACTACGATGTCTTTAAACTATGGACTATGGGGTCCTTAAACTCGTGGACTATGATGTCCTTAAACTTCATAGACTATGATGTCTTTAAACTATGGACTGTGGGTTCCTTCAACCTATGGACTACGATGTCCTTAACCTTGACCGAGATGTCCTTAAAGTAACAACGGATCGTATTGTCCTTAAACTAATCGACCGCACTGTCCCATAACTAAACAATAAAGTCCAATTGCTATTTTGTCGGATCTAAACGATCCCGTTAAGTTGATCTTAGTCTAAAAATTAGACTAACGCATCATTAACATATGTTTAAGTTGATCTTAGTCCTAAATGAGGCTAACGTATCCTTAAACCCAACCCCCAAACCCAAATCTAAGAGAATACGAATTTGGACTAATCCACGCCCTACGGGCGACAACATAAATTAGCTCCGTATACAATCCACGGGCAACCAAAAACAAAACAAACACCCACGACACGAAGAGACCATCTGGAGAAGGAGAAAGTTGTTACCGCGATGTGGTAGCGTAATTAACTGCAGGGGCTTGCGCCTGCAGGGAAGAGCGTCCCCACAATCAAAAACCCCTCAAACGAGGGGGAATCTGACGAAGTCTGCTACATCGGCCGCATCCGTTTAAACCTTCGATACATGGTGACATAAATCAACTTAGCATCTTAGGAGAGGTGGACGGATAGCACCAATTAGCATCTGCCCCGAATTTCAGGCAAGACGAACCTACGCGGTCACGTCTCTGTATTCGGCGGGGAACACGATTCTTAGTTAGGGTTAGCTAGAACCGAAATTTTTTGAATTTGGCATGGACGATGCCTCCCGAAATCTTGCTGCAGTGCTAGGTAACCCTTCACCATCAACGATATCAAGTTCATTACGTTAAAGGTTTTTCGCCAAAAACCATTCGTAGCCCTTCGTCATTTCGTACGGGTAGCACTTAGTATTCATACTATGTTTGTTGGCCTACGTCAAGGCATAGTGTATGGTAGCTATTTGTTACTTTTCTGTTGCATAGATAGATGCGTTGGTTTGGGATAGTCGTACTACTTTGTTGGCCTACGTCAAGGGTATGTACGGGTTGGTTCAAATTAACCTGGACAATGACGGGTAGAACTTGACATGTGACTTATGATTTGTTGGCCTACGTCAAGGTCATAAGTGCATGGGATAAAAATCACATCGGGAGTTTCAAATATACAGGAAAATTGCCAGGCATGCGCATACCTTCTGGAGTGTGATAACTTGAGTGGCTTCCATCAAGTTATCATACGATGATAGTTGGATCCCGATTCTCACTGGTGAGTAGGATTACTCCTCGGGTGATTTTAGATGATCCCGGCTAATTCTCTTTTTGGGTTTGGAGGGGAATTCGAGGAAACAGTGGGAGCCAACCTGATTAGATAAAGTGATTAACCATTCTAATCTAGACTAGAGTGCACGCTGAGTGTTTCTTTTCTCTCTCTTTCTCTAGCAGCGACTATGACCCGCCCTAAACTTGTAAGTCCATGCTACCTCTCCCGGTACTTTCGGGCATGGGGAATTTGGTGAAAAACAATTTTCTAGAGGCGGTAACATGGACTCAAAACCGGATCTTTGTTAAACATCTAACTAACATTCTAACTAGGGGTTGTTAACTACTCGGTTAGGGGGTTATAACTTTCTTTCTTGAACTCCTTCGTCTTCATCTCTTGATGGTGTACGGATTGGCTTCACCCCGTCGTCTCCTTGCACCGAAGATCGATCCACCCGAAAGCTTCTACCTTTTGGCTTCTTCTTCGAACTTTGAAGAAACTAGTTCACTAGGTTTGCTAAACCTTGTGAACTAGAGTGAGTAGAGAAGAGTGTGATAGGATTTTTTCTATGGTTCTTTCTTCTCAACACATGAGACAAGTGAACCATAGACAAGAGAGAGAGCAAGAGGAAGAGGGTGAGAGCATGAGAATGCGAGAGCTCAAAACCAAGAGAGAGAAAGACATTGGAAGAATGAGCCTCTCTTTTGTCATACACCCTCTCATAATCCAAAAGCATCATGAGCCATAATGTTAATCAAGTATTATGTGATGGTTCATATCATGTCAAAGGCAATATCATTTCCATGCACTCATTTTGCAAACCACAACAAGCAAGCAAAAGTCTTTGCATGAAAATGACAACCATTGTCATCATGATGGTCAACTAGTCCAACCTAGTCAACCGATCAACAAAGTCAACAAGTCAACAAAGTCAACCCCTCAACAACCATGTCACTATAATACTTAATTAATATTATTGTTCATTACATATCATATTCTTATTAGGGTTGAGCAAAAAGTCAATAGTCAACAGTCAACAGTCAACAGTCAACAACACTAATGAGAATCCTCTGCCTCTGTCTCTCTGTCAACTGTGCATACACAACCGCATCCGCGTTCCGAGGAACACGAATACATACTGGATAAAACCAATCCCAAAACGTACACTAGGATCTGGCTTAAACCAAAGCCCGCTAGTGTTAACTGTCCGGACACTGTACGTGCACAAGTGCACGGATGTGACCGAACCCTGTCACAAAACAATGCGACCTGTCGCAAAACCATGCGACCTCTACTCTTTTTCCTAAAGGTGAATAGCTTTCTGTGCGGGACTCTAAAGACTCGACACTACGCGGGCAGTGGATTTAACCACAGACCGCAAGCGGCACTAGCTGTGCGTAACGGTCCCAAGGTAAATGCCGACAAGAAGACTGACGAGGTGAAACCCATCTGAACTCCTACTAAGCCTGAATGTGACAATCTCCGTACAGTCCGGTCTGTTCGTCTGATACATCGCATGGCGGGCCTAGGGGCGGTAAACGTCAGTCCCGTAATTGCGGTACAATTCGTGTCGGAGTGAAGCCCAAAACACCCTGAGATAACACTGGAAGCATACCAGTATATCTCGATTGCCCTGGCCAGAGACTACTCGTGTAATGGCTCTCCTAGACACAGCGCGATGTCAACCCCCAATACCGGGAGAGACGAATCCTGTCTAACCGTCACTGCCTCCAAGTGCTTCGGGACTGCACCCAACTACCACCTGTTTGCACGACTCATTTGAGCCGTGGTAGGGTAGTAATCAAAGTACAGTGGGAACACACTCGAGGCGAAGTGACAGTGTCAAGTCAGCGGACTAAGCTGCACTCATGTCACCTGGGAACTGATAACTGACGATAGGTATAATACCAACCGGTCAGTTCCCAATGAGTCCTGTCCAGTGTACTCGTAACCCAACGAGCACCCGCATACTATCTCCAGTACGACGTACTGATGGCTGTAGGACAGACCATCTCCCACTATGGGATGAGAAGCGCATGCGCTAGTCTACTCCGGAGTATCGATGCCCAGTCTCGATAGTCCTGCGACTAGGGACCTGCATAAGGATGTGCTTATAGATCACCCAGCCCCCACTAGTGTGACTGCCATCACAACGTTGGTAATCAAGCAAAGATCCTAAGGGCTCCACTAATGTGTATAGGTGATATACTAAAATAAACACATGTACACATTGAAGTAGAAACAAACCAAGTAGCATACTACTATATTGAGCAAGATTGTTTATACAAGGTGAATATCCCAAGCTTCCATTAAGTAATATACAAACTAGTATGATACAGTAATGGCCTCTAGGGCATATACACTAACAATCTCCCACTTGCACTAAGGCCATGTACTGGCGTATCGAAGACCTTTCATCTCGATCAGCCGCTCGAACTGAGTCTGGGGCAAGGCCTTCGTTAGTGGATCTGCAGTGTTATCTTCTGAATTTACTCTCTTTACCTCGATCTTCCGGCGATCAATGATCTCCCTGATCAGGTGGAACCACCTCAAAATGTGCCTGGACTTCTGATGGGACCTGGGTTCCTTCGCTAAAGCTATAGCGCCGTTGTTGTCACAATACAGCGGTATTGGATCAACACTGGTAGGAACCACCTGAAGTTCCATGAGGAACTTCTTCATCCAGACAGCTTCCTTTGCGGCATCGCAAGCAGCTATGTACTCCGCTTCCATGGTTGAGTCAGCAACGGTTTCCTGCTTGGAACTCTTCCAGCAAACCGCCCCTCCATTGAGGCTAAAGACATAACCCGACATGGACTTGGAGTCATCCTTGTCACTCTGGAAGCTGGAGTCAGCAAAGGCCTCAATCTGGAGGTCTTTTCCGCCATTCACCAAGAACATCTCCTTAGTCCTTCTCAGGTACTTGAGAATGTTCTTTACTGCTATCCAGTGTTTCTCCCCTGGGTTCGACTGATACCAGCTAACAACGCTCAATGCGTATGCTACATCTGGTCTGGTACATAACATCGCATACATAATAGAGCCTACCGCAGATGCGCAGGGTATTGATGACATGCGAGCCCTTTCCAAATCAGTCTTGGGAGACATCTCTTTGGAGAGGGTGATTCCGTGACAAGCCGGTAGATTACCGTGCTTGGAATCTTCCATACTGAATCGTTTCAGTATGGTGTCGATGTACCTTGACTGTGAAAGTCCCAACATCCTCTTAGATCTATCACGATAGATCTGGATCCCCAGAATGTAGTTGGCATCACCCAGGTCCTTCATGGAGAACCTCTGCGACAAGAATCCTTTGACTGACTGTAGCATAGGAATATCATTTCCTATTAGGAGAATGTCATCCACGTACAAGACGAGGAATACCACATTTCTCCCTACAATCTTACTGTAAATGCATAGTTCATCTGGGTTTTTGACAAAGTCGAATTCTTTGACAGTATCATCAAAGCCGATGTTCCAACTCCGCGATGCCTGCTTAAGTCCATAGATGGACTTGAGCAACTTGCACACTTTACTGCTGCTCCCACTCTGAATGAATCCCTCTGGCTGATCCATATAGACGCACTCTTCCAAATTTCCATTTAGGAAAGCAGTCTTTACGTCCATCTGCAAGATCTCATAATCGTGGAAGGCAGCAATGGCAAGAAGGATCTGAATGGATTTAAGCATGGCTACCGGAGAAAAGGTCTCGTCATAGTCCAAACCAGGTCTTTGATGAAAACCCTTTGCAACGAGCCTAGCTTTATAGGTTTCAACCTGCCCATCTACACCAATCTTCTTTCTGAAGATCCATTTGTAGCCTACGGGTTTTACCCCTTCTGGAGCAAAGTCCAAAATCCAAACTTTGTTGGTGTACATGGACTCCATCTCGGTCCGCATTGCATCCAGCCATTTTACCGAATCACCGCTCTGAATGGCTTGCTGGAAGCTAGTAGGCTCATCATAATTAACTGTGCAATCCTCTCTATCCCCATCTATGAGAAAACCGAAGTATCACTCGGGCGGATGAGACTGCCTACTACTTCTGCGGAGCGGCGTAGGAATGTCCTGTTCTCCTGAAACGTCTGGTTCATCCAAGCTTTCAGTAACAGCTTGTGGTTCTGGAATTTCTTCCAGTTCTATTGCGCCCCCACTTATCTGATTTTCAAAAAATTCTGTTTCCAAGAAGTGGGCATGCGGAGAAACAAAAACTTTTTGTTCTTCTGCGGAATAGAAAAGATACCCCCTTGAGTTCTTTGGGTATCCCACAAACTTACACAGTACTGAGCGTGCCTCGAGCTTGTCCGCATGCTACTTTTTTACAAAAGCTGGACATCCCCATACCTTAAGATACTTAAGACAGGGTTTCTTCCCACTCCACATCTGATATGGGGTGGTAGGAACAGTCTTGGTTGGAACTTTGTTCAAGAGATATACAGCTGCTTCTAGTGCATAACCCCAGAAAGATCGTGGTAACTCAGCCTTACTCATCATGGAACGAACCATATCCAATAGGGTCCTATTCCGCCTTTCCGATACACCGTTGTGTTGTGGTGTGTATGGAGGAGTAAGTTGAGAGAGAATTCCATTCTCTTTTAAGTAGCCCAGAAACTCGGCACTCAAGTATTCTCCACCTCGATCCGATCTTAGAATCTTGATACTTTTGCCGGTTTGTTTTTCAACTTCATTCTTGTATTCTCGAAATTTCCCAAAGGCCTCGGATTTGTGCTTCATTAAGAAGACATGTCCATACCTAGAGAAATCATCTGTGAAAGTAATGAAATATGAATAACCACTTCGCGCATGTGTAGACATTGGACCACACACATCACTGTGTATGAGTCCCAAGAGCTCGCTCGCTTTTTCTCCGCGTCCAGTGAACGGAGTCTTTGTCATCTTTCCCATGAGACAAGATTCACAAGTGGCATAAGACTGATACTCAAACGGATTCAAGTACCCTCTTTATGTAACTTAGTTAATCGTGTCTTATTAATGTGACCCAGTCTACAATGCCATAAGAAAGACTGATTTGTTTCCGGAGACTTTCTTTTAAGTGTGTTCTGGACACTGAAAATCTGAGCTTGATTTAACACGTATATTCCGTTCTGTAATGTACCTGACCCAATCAGAACTTGATTTAGGTGGATGTGTACTACATCGCTTACAAAAGTAAATTCATATCCTTCCTAAGAAAGTAAGGATACAGATATGATATTACAAGTTGCATCTGGTATATACAAACAGTTACGCAAAATCAATATCTGCCCAGTTGTCAGTCCAAAATGATATTCCACTACGGATTCAGCATCTATGCTCATTCCGTTAGCAACCCTGAGAGTCATATCACCTTTCCTGATAACCCTACGGTTTCTCAGAGCCTGTAACGAATTACAAATATGAGATCCTGATCCGGTATCCAATACCCAGGAAGTAGGGTTAACTGACATACAGTTCTCAATTACAAACACACTCGAAGTCGAAGCCACAACATGCTTCGAATTCTGGCTACTGGCTTTGCAAGCCCTGCAATCCTTCTGCCGATGTTCATTCCCGTTACAATAAGAACGTCCCTCTTTAACCATATCCAGTCCCGAAACTTTTGCCCTTCCTTTTCTTTCTTCTTCCCTGGTTTCCTTCAGGGTATAAGCAGAGGGCAGGGACTGTAGAATTAAGTCAGTACTTGACCTATTCTCCAACGTGGTCTCCAGGTCCGTGAGCTCAAAATAGCTGGTCTCTGTTGTTGGAGATAGTGCCCTCAGAGTCAATTATTGGATCACAGGCACGTGATTGCAATGATTGAGGGAAGGACCTATCCCGGTAGGACAGTCTTACTCAAGATGATAGTATGCTATCTGGTTTACCTTTATCATCGTGTACTGCTTTAGGTGACCTGACAGGTCGCTATTGCACGTTGATAGAGCCTCTAGGATTCTTGCTTGACTGCCAGCAGTATGAGGGCGATCATATAAGTGAGAGCTGTAGTCTATAAGCACATCCTTAAAAGGTCCCTAGTCGTGGGAATTTCGAGACAGGGCATCAATTCTCCAGAGTAGACTAGTGTATACAGTCGAGACCCCGACGAGGGGCGGTGGCCGGTCTCACAAGCCACTGGTGTCAGTTGGATCACCTAAGATGTATACAGGTGCTCATTGGGTTATGAGTACACCGGACAGGACTCGCCGGGAATATGCTAGTTGGTCTTATACCTGACGTCAGATAGCAGTTCCCAGGTGACATGTGTACAGGTTAGTTCATCGACCTGGGGATCGTCATTTGTCTCGTGTGAGTTCCCACTGTGCTTTGATTACTACCCTACCACGGCTCAAAGGAGTCGTGCAAACAGGTTTTAGTTGGGTACAGTCCCGAGCCACATGGAGGCAGTGAGCGGATCCTCAGGGGTTCGTCTCTCCCGGTATTGGGGGTGAGGTCGCGCTGTGTCTAGGAGAGCCATTACACGAAGTCCTTGGCCAAGGCAGGAGATTTACTGGTAGGTATTCCAGTAGTATCTCAAGGTGTTCTGGGCTACACTCCGACACGACTTGTACCGCTTTTGGGGGTCTGACTTTTACCAACCCCCTAGGCCCGCCATGCGATGCTCATAGACGAACGGACCGGACTGTACTGATATTGTCAATGACAGACTCAGTAGGGTGTCAGGATGAGTTCGCTCATCGACGTCCCTTTTGGTCAATAGCTGGTGGCCCGTCACGTATTGGCTTATACCTCTGACGTGCTAGTGGTTAAATCCACAGCCATAGTATTGACGAGTCTTTAGAGTCCACCACACTTACAGTTACTCAAGTTTCGGGCGAAACGCTGTAGAGGCCGTATGGAGATATGTTAGGGTTCGATCAGATACGTGCGGTATTGCACGAATCAGGATCGTACGGATATTACTAGCCGGCATTGGTTTATGCCGGATCCTACTTTAGTACAGTGTAGATTTTTTCTCATTGCATTTGTATCCGGTCGGAATACAGATGCGGGTGTGTATGCACAGTATCGGGGTTTTCCTGTAATTTATTACGGGACCAGTTTTTTGGAGTTGCCAGTTTGCATTCCGTTCCGGACGGTTTTCCTTTGTTCTTTCCCGGCCGGACCCTTCCGATGTAGGGGGTTATTTGCAAGTTTGCAAATAACATTTTTGGAGGGGGTATCTTGCATATTGGTGGCATCAAGATAGTTTTTCATGAGGAGATTCTTTTTCCTTCTTATCACTCACTTTATGGTGATTAGAGTGGATTTGATATTGATTTGAGATGGTTATCATTTCTTTAGGGTTTTGGTCACCCCCTTGCTTTTACTACACTCACCTCCCTTCTTGTTATGGTTTAATATTCATTCCTCCACCATTCTCACGAGAGAGGATACACTTGAGAGAAGAGAAGGAGAGAGTTTCATTTTTGAGCTTGTGGCATTTTTCTTGATCTCATTTCATGCTAGGAAAAATGCAAGCACCATTTTTCCTTATCTTGATTCCTCCATCATCTTCAAAGGCAACAAAAACCCCAAATGAGACATAGCCTCTACACTACATTCTACAGCAAATCTTGGGCATGTCGACTCGCCAGATTCATGCCCGAGTTGCCTCGGTATTGAGGAGGGATCCCGTAAAAGACGCAGGCGATGTGGTGCCCTTCCGGCGAGGAGGCGGCGACCGGAGTTTCCGCGAGAGATCGGGACGATGACGAGAAGACCAGAGGACTCGGATCACTCGGTATATCTCTTCCCCATCTTGTAGTTAGCTAGGACTAGTTTAATTGTCCGATCCGGGTGTAAAGTGCGCGGTGGTGCCGGTTTGCTAAGTTCGCAAAATTAAAGTTTATCACCGCTTCCGCATTCCGGCGTCGGTTAGACGGCCGGGGCGCCGCCGTGCACTAACAGTGTTATCAGAGCCTCGCCATTAAATTAGTCTAGCTTTGTTAAATTTGTTTACATTTCCGATCGACCAAAATTCCAAAATCCGCGATTTGTTCACATCAGTTTTCTGTTGAAATTTTTTGAAGTCCAAAATTTTTTCAGGTTGCAGAAAAGTGATGTGCTAGAAAAAATAAGAGTTCTGTGAAAATTCGATGCACTAACTCCACTGTAGGAGCGCGAAACCGCGGCCAAACACCCCTTTGGGCCGCGGTTCCGCCGCACTATTTTGGGGTCGCTGCATCAAATTTCTGCAGTATCTTTTTGGGCTGAAAATAAGGGTTTTGGAATAATAACATTGGGCCCAGAATTTCTTGATGTGCTACAGTAGTACATTGGGCCCCACTTGTTAAAATTTGATCGATCGGATATTTTAAACACATTAGTTCACAGTATTTACATTATATCTGCGACCGTGAATGTCACTTGATCGGTAAATCCTGTCTAACTGCTATAGCCCGGTTAGACGGATTTGCGAACGTGACTTTCACGTTGATGTTCTGTGTTATGCTGTGATGTTGCGGATCGGTCGTGGGGGATAGCCTGGTTGCAAAGCTAGTACAGTTTTTGTTGTATTATGTACATTTGATATTGCGGGGCGAGGGTCCGACATGTGGACTGCCGTCACTGCCGGTTTGTATTATTATTTTGGGGCATGGCCAGGTTGCGGTCGATGTAACCGTTGTATGTATATTTTAATTTTTGTACTAGGTTTACCCCGCGGAGGGGTGCACGGATAGCCGGGTTCTAGAGGGCAACAAGCCCGCATCTCATGGCATTGAGACGGAGGGGGCTTCACTCCAGAATTGGCGGGCTATTCGCCGCACTCGTAGGGGGTACAGGTTGACCCAGGAAGGGTGCCCAAGTTACCGGATTTCGTGAAGTGCCGGGTGGTCCATTCACGTTGCTGAAGGGGGCTGCCTCGCTTCAGGTTTTGGCGGGTAACTTGCCGCGCCCGTAGGGGTCTAGGATTTCATTGCACAGGCTATCCACACGACCAGGAGAACATCGGGTTTCAGTAGTGGCTCTGTGAAACCCGGGGATCCCAGATATCTGTATTGTTCTGTGATGCTGTACATTTCTGTGATGTTGCATTTCTTATCACGCCTTGAGCGAAATATAATATATTGGTATATATATTAGTAGATGTTGTATATGTTTTGCATCCGCGCTAGTCCAGTCCCCGCTCTGTCGTTAGTTAGCTAACCTAACGGGTAATGACGGGACCCAGTGGCGAATGCGGATGGCACATACGTACATCAGTATATTTTCGTTCTTTGTGGTGTGATCAATTGATGGGACTGCGTTGATTCGGATCAATGCAAGTTAAAACAAACCTAATCTGATGTTGTTGGAACACTTTTCAAAAAGCTGTTATTGCAAGGACGTTCACTTTTGTTTTGCATCGTGGTATTCATTTGGAATATCCTGCTCCTCAGTCGACGAGGCAAGGGCCGAGATCCCTTCACCGGGAGTGACCCCTTGGACAGAAGTTTGCGTCAGGGCATTAACTTCACTATAGCCAATTACTTTTGCTTTTCATCGTGGTATTCATTTGGAATATCCTGCACCTCATTCTACGGAGAAAGAGACGAGATCCCTTCACCGGGAGTGACCTCTTTAGCAAAGGTTTTTGTCACTATATTTTCTAAAAAGCTATCCGTTCCTTCAACGATATCAAGTTCATTACGTTAAAGGTTTTCGCCAGAAACCATTCGTAGCCCTCCGTCATTTCATGTGGGTAGTCAATAGTATTCAAGCTGTGTTTGTTGGCCAAAGTCAAGGCACAGTGTTTGGTAGCTGTTGGTTATTCATATGCAGCATAGATAGATGCGTTGGTTTGGAACAGTCGTACTGCCTTGTTGGCCGAAGTCAAGGGTAGGTACGGGTGGATTCAAATCAATCTGGAGAATGACGGGTAGAACTTGACATGTGACTTATGATTTGTTGGCCAAAGTCAAGGTCATAAGAGCATGGGGTAAAAATCCACATCGGGAGTTTCAAAAGAACTGAAACTTGCCAGATATGCGCATACCTTCTGGAGTGTGATGACGTGAGCGGATTCCGTCACGTTACCATGCAATGATAGTTGGATCCCGATTCCCACTGATGAGTTGGTTTACTCCTCGGGTGATCCCGATAAATTCTTCTTTCAGGTTTGGAGGAGAATTTGACGGTACAGTGGGAGGTTTCCAGATTAGATAAATTGGTAACCATTCTGATCTAGGTTAGAGTGCACGCTGAGTGTTTCTTTTCTCTCTCTCTGGCAGCGACCATTGACCCAACCCTAAGACTACGACTCAGAGACCAAGTTGACCGAACCTTCTTAAACACTGGCTTTTGGATTGTCAGAGTTGCAGATCTCATTGCCACTCCTACTTTTACATTTTTCTCCGGGACACCCCGTATTAATACGAACGTCCACTTCCATTGGACAAAACCATCGTATGGTTATATACGAACTCGAAGGAATTCGAGGATGGTTTCCGGTTCTGGAGAAAACGGATAGGACTATTCAGTTGTGTTTTCCTTTTACCTTCTCTCAGGTTGCGAGTACTCCTTGGTTTAGGAGATAGTACACCTATTATGCAAATTGGATAGTCTTCTTCCAAACCTTAGGCTGGTGCCGAATGGTGGGGAATGATGAAAACCAATTAGCATAACGATGGTGTGCAGAAGGTATTAAGTTAAGACAAAGCAAGGGATTAGTAGGAGGGCAAAGTAAATTGCGACTGATATTCACGACCAAACCAAGTATTTCTTCGCCAATCCTAAATCACCTTTGTATTTCTCCAGGACACTCCGTATCACTACGAAGATCCAGAGTTTATTTGGATACTCCATCGTATGGTTATATACGAACTCGAAAGGAACTTGTTCCAGTTCGGGGATGGATTCTGGTTCAGGAGAAATAGGAATAAGTTTTATTCGGGTGCCTTTTATCTTCACCTTCTCTCGCGTTGCGAGTGCTCCTAGGATTAGGACAGTACACCCTTTATGCTTATTGGATAGTCTTCTTCCAAACCATAGACTGGTGCCGAACGGTAGGGAAGGAAGAAAACCATTTAGCCTAAGGGGTGTATAGAAGGTAATGACTAAAGACATATAAAGGTATTTGGAGAGGTGGCAAAGAACTATACGGTTACAGTCGTGAATCTGGAAGAGGCTTTACTAGGAATACCAGGATACCCCAACGAAACATTTTAATGTTTCAGTTTCACTGTGTAATGTTAAAAGGAAACTGATTTCCCGATTAGATACTTACTCCAGGGTATGTATTTACCAGGTATGATTCTCACATCTGTATGGTTTTACAGAAGATGAGTGGGAGTAAGTTATTGGGAATTGGGTGATCATCCTCATTATATCGGGATTCGTTGTAATCGGTGATATTTGAGGAGATCACCTGGGCTGTTTGCCGGTCGGCAAATATTTGGTTTTGAATATCCGCTGTTGTGCACCAATTTCAAATTGATATATCTATATGTCTATTTTCATAGAGTGAGTATACCTTTTGATATTATGTCGATGACATTTACCTATATCAGTGGATGGTTAGGTAAGGAGCATTAAACAGCGGTGTAATTCTTCTTAACCATGAGTACAGTTTTCAACCTACGACACACAGTGAATGAGTTATCAGACTCAATGGACATATACAGAGTATTGTATGTTGTCCAGGGTCCATCAGGACAGAGGGGTTGGTCCTCGTACTATATTCGGTTTACTTATGACTTCTCTAGTTTTTAGAGAGGTGTTTCGGGGAAACACAGGGTCCGAATTTTGAGAAGTTATAGGTATTTGAATAAAGTAGAGAACCGGGTATTGCAGGTATCTGGATTCTTCAAAGTGATCGAAGATATAGATACTTGAGTATGGTATTCAGTTGATAGTAATGATTAAGAGAACTTGCTTCTCTTTCAGGTTACTCATAATTGGAAGCATTCCTAAGTTGAGTAACGCTGATAGGCCTCCTTCCATTTAGTAGACATGCACTGGGGACAGCTGCATGATTTGAATCTGGTTAAATTAAATCAGTGCCTCTGGTTCTATATTGGATATAGAACAGTTCATATCTTAACGTTGTTAAGGTACGGGGAGTTGTCCGGCCTATGCTTAAAACCAGACTCTTGATAACTCAAGGCACGTTTCTGTAATGGCTGTTTGTGGGTTGACCCAGGCTATGACGAGGGTTGACTTTCTACCATCTGGGAGATCAATAGTAATATTGTTCTAGACTCGCCACAGTTTTAATAAAAATGGATTTTTTCAAAAACAGTAGTGGGAGTATGGTAGAACTGGAAGTGATTCCAGAACCGCAAACGATTACTGAAGATTTGATAAGGAACCTAAAGATTCAATCTGGTTTGACATTCCATTGGCCACTCCGCCGATACGGTGGGTAACCTCAGGCACCCGAGAGGTACTCCGGTAGCCTCAAGGACGGTGGCAGGGAGGTTCTTGTTTACCCACACTTGCCATTGCTGTTGTTCCAGGCTGCGAGACCCGGTGGGAGGATGAGTATAGCGTCGTTCTAAACTAGCTTTAGAAGTGCACGTCTATATGACTCTGCCAGAGGGTTGTCGTAGTCAGTGGGAGCAGCGGAAGCATTGGTGGACTGGTAGCTCATGTCTATTTATAGACTAAAGCAGATATAGCGGAGATAGATCATCAATTTCTGATGTGACAGTCATAGGTTTGACGTCATCAGAATAGGGGATGGATCTGTTGAGAAGGTAGTAGGGTGTGATATCCTGGTATTGGATGACATATAAAGAGTAGGAAAGGAAACTCCTATACTACGATCGGTTATACTTTGGTCGTCACACAGTGTTTTCTCCACAAAGGAAATGGATTTTGTATCAGACATACTGGTTACTAGATCTATGGTTTTAGATCTAGATTTGGGTGGTTTCCCAATCAGGGTACTTTGACAGCATTCTAAGAGTATTTAGAATGGAAGACTCCTGGCACGGTAGTGTACCTGCAGGTGATGGAGTCACCCTCTCTAAAGGTGTCTTATATACTAAAGTAGAGAGGGATGTGCATGATTGGCAGATCACTTGCTTAGGCAATTGAGTCAATCATGAGATGTCAAGTACCATACCAGATGTTGTTCTTGCACTAGATGCAATAAGTTGACATTGATCCAGTCCTGGAGAAACAGTCGGAAGCAGATTTAGAACATAAGTGGATGTTCTAGGGATATGATAACGACAGCCTCATTTGGGAGACAGTTATCATTCCAGGCTTCCAAGGTGACATGGACGACAAGGAGGTTGTCAGAGTTATAGTTTTCCTTCTAACGAGGGGCAGTATTTTGGACAGGTGGTCCAAGGAAATACTGAGGGTGGCATGGCGCAGGATACTGATTAAGTTTAGTTGACGATACAGTCTAAGAAGTTTGGATTTGGAGTTCATTTATGAGCTAGGTCCCATCAGACATCCAGACATTCTAAGACAGGTATTGCTCATTTCGGGAGATGGCTTTCTCCGTGAACTAGAGATATAGAGAGACATAGAAAGAAACATCTAGGCGGATCCACTCACTGAGGCTATTCCTCGAACGCAATAGTTTCGCAAACGGATTTTGTGAGACTGACTTGTAGGGGAGTTGGGTGTTCGGTATCACACGGGCTGTGAGTATGCGACATCGCAATAATTAGCCTTGAGTGCAAGTGGGAGATTGTTGGAGATAGTGCCCTCAGAGTCAATTATTGGATCACAGGCATGCGATTGCAATGATTGAGGGAAGGACCTATCCCGGTAGGACAGTCTTACTCAAGATGATAGTATGCTATCTGGTTTACCTTTAACATCGTGTACTGCTTTAGGTGACCTGACAGGTCGCTATTGCACGTTGATAGAGCCCTTAGGATTCTTGCAAGACTGCCAGCAGTATGAGGACGATCATATAAGTGAGAGCTGTAGTCTATAAGCACATCCTCAAAAGGTCCCTAGTCGTGGGAGTTTCGAGACAGGGCATCAATTCTCCGGAGTAGACTAGTGTATACAGTCGAGACCCCGACGAGGGGCGGTGGCCGGTCTCACAAGCCACTGGTGTCAGTTGGATCACCTAAGATGTATACAGGTGCTCATTGGGTTATGAGTACACCGGACAGGACTTGCCGGGAACATGCTAGTTGGTCTTATACCTGACGTCAGATAGCAGTTCCCAGGTGACATGTGTACAGGTTAGTTCATCGACCTGGGGATCGTCATTTGTCTCGTGTAAGTTCCCACTGTGCTTTGATTACTACCCTACCACGACTCAAAGGAGTCGTGCAAACAGGTTTTAGTTGGGTACAGTCCCGAGCCACATGGAGGCAGTGAGCGGATCTTCAGGGGTTCGTCTCTCCCGGTATTGGGGGTGAGGTCGCGCTGTGTCTAGGAGAGCCATTACATGAAGTCCTTGGCCAAGGCAGGAGATTTACTGGTAGGTATTCCAGTGGTATCTCAGGGTGTTCTGGGCTACACTCCGACACGACTTGTACCAGTTTTGGGGGTCTGACTTTTACTAACCCCTAGGCCCGCCATGCGATGCTCATTGACAAACGGACCGGACTGTACTGATATTGTCACTGACAGGCTCAGTAGGGTGTCAGGATCAGTTCGCTCATCGACGTCCCTTTTGGTCAATAGCTGGTGGCCCGTCACGTATTGGCTTATACCTCTGACGTGCTAGTGGTTAAATCCACAGCCATAGTATTGACGAGTCTTTAGAGTCTACCACACTTACAGTTACTCAAGTTTCGGGCGAAACGCTGTAGAGGCAGTATGGAGATATGGCATGGTTCGATCAGATACGTGCGGGATTGCACGGATCAGGATCGGACGGATATTACTAGCCGGCATTGGTTTAAGCCGGATCCTAGTTTAATACAGTGTAGATTTTGTCTCATTGAATTTGTATCCGGTCGGAATACTGATGCGGGTGTGTATGCACAGTATCGGGGTTTTCCTGTAATTTATTACGAGACCAGTTTTCTGGAGTTGCCAGTTTGCATTCCGTTCCGGCCGGTTTTCCTTTGTTCTTTCCCGGCCGGACTTTTCCGATGGAGGGGGTTATTTGCAAGTTTGTAAATAACATTTGTGGAGGGGGTATCTTGCATATTGGTGGCATCATGATAGTTTTTCATGATGAGATTCTTTTTCCTTCTTATCACTTGCTTTATGGTGATTAGAGTGGATTTGATATTGATTTGAGATGGTTATCATTTTTTTAGGGTTTTGGTCACCCCCTTGCTTTTACTACACTCACCTCCCTTCTTGTTATAGTTTAATATTCATTCCTCCACCATTCTCACTTGATGAGAGAGGATACACTTGAGAGAAGAGAAGGAGAGAGTTTCATTTTTGAGCTTGTGGCATTTTTCTTGATCTCATTTCATGCTAGGAAAAATGCAAGCACCATTTTTCCTTATCTTGATTCCTCCATCATCTTCAAAGGCAACAAAAACCCCAAATGAGACATAGCCTCTACACTACATTCTACAGCAAATCTTGGGCATGTCGACTCGCCAGCTTCATGTCCGAGTTGCCTCGGTATTGAGGCGGGAGCCCGTAAAAGACGCAGGCGATGTGGTGCCCTTCCGGCGAGGAGACGGCGACCGGAGTTTCCGCGAGAGATCGGGACGATGACGAGAAGACCGGAGGACTCGGATCACTCGGTATATCTCTTCCCCATCTTGTAGTTAGCTAGGACTAGTTTAATGGTCCGATCCGGGTGTAAAGTGCGTGGTGGTGCCGGTTTGCTAAGTTCGTAAAATTAAAGTTTATCACCGCTTCCGCATTCCGGCGTCGGTTAGACGGCCGGGGCGCCGCCGTGCACTTACATCTGTAAGGACGTTGCCCCCTACAGATGACCCGACAGCCAACCTCGCTTGAAGCAATTCGTTCGAGGTCTCATATCTTGCGATACGAGATTGCTCTCCATATAAAACAATGTTATGGAGGAAGATAGAAACTGAGTCCATCTTCTCGTGCTGCCTCTGGTTTGCACCATCAACTGAGGCTAACACGAGGCACTTGGCTTTCGCACAATCCTTTTCCGATGTCCTGCGGATGTAAACATCCGTGACAGGGGAAACTGGACCTGAGACGGCAGGGGTTTGATTAGTTAAGAGGTGTCCCAGCTTTTCATGGGCAATGGACATCTGGACAGACCTTTGCCAGTCATAACAGTCAGGTTCAGTCATTTTATTATCTAGATGTAACCTAGGTATGGTCACAGGGTCGCTGCAATTAAGAGAGAGAGAAGAATACACTCAGCATGATGCTCTTGCAAGTTTAGATTGGTTTTTAATTTGTCTAAACAGGATGGCTCCCACTGTCTCTCGAATCCCTCCTCAAACCAAAATGGAAGAATTAGTCAGGATCAATCTCGCCATACAATTCTTGCTTAACCGTTCAGCCAGGCTGGTGTTGGTACTTGGAGGGAGGTTTTCCAACGCTTTCGCAAAGTTCCTTAATTTAAGAACCTCTTTTCCCTGGGGGCGTAGCCCCGCTAACACCTTTCTAGACACCTACTTGGTTTATAGCATTGATCGTTAAGTGAGAAATTTCCCGAGGAGTAGCATATACTCACAGTAGGATCGGGATCCAAATATCATCGCGTGACGAAACTGAAGGAATCCTACCAGAATCATCACACTCCAAATGGTATTCAACACTTGCAAGTTTCAGTTCTTTTGAAACTCCCGATGTGGATTTTTGCCCCATGCTCTTATGACCTTGACGAAGGTCAACAAATCATAAGTCACATGTCAAGTTCTACCCGTCATTATCCAGGTTAATTTGAACCCGCCCGTATATACCCTTGTCGAAGGTCAACAAGGTAATACGACTGTCCCAAACCAACGCATCTATCTATGCTACATATGAACACCCAACAGCTACCAATCACTATGCCTTGACGAAGGTCAACAAACATTGCTTGAATACTATTGAATATTCATACGAAACGACGGAGGGCTACGAATGATTTTGGCGAAACCTTGAACGTAGTGAACCGCTTTTCTTAAACCCATTCTGTTCAAAGCTTCTTTAACCTCAGTAAGTCTTATTTTACGCATGAAATCACGATTTATATCTTGAGATTGAATGACAAGTCCATCCAAATTCTTAGTAAAGCTCTCATTGAACAATTTGTCAAAATAATCTCTCCATCTTTCCTTGATATCCTCATCTCGAACTAAAACCTTTTGATTTTCATTTTTGACACACTTCATCGCACATAAGTCTCTGGTCTTCCTTTCCCGCATTCGAGCAATCCGGTATATATCATTTGCAGCCTCTTTAGTGTCTAATTTCTCGTACACCTCCTTGTAGACCTTAGATTTGGCTTCCCGAACAGCTTTCTTAACTTCCTTTTTAGCCATTTTGTACTTCTCAAATCTCTCCACATCTCTACTTTTCTTCAAATCTTTATAAGAATCCCTTTTAATTTTAATAGCAGCCTTTACATCTTCATTCCACCATGATATGTCCTTAGATGGTGGAGCACCACCTCTCGACTCACCAAGTAGATTTCTAGCTACTTTCTTGATACAACTAGCCATTTTGTTCCATGTTTTGTCTGGATCATCTTCCGACTGCCAATCCGCTTCTTGTACTACACGATCTATAAAAGCCTTTTGATTACCTTCTTTCAATCGCCACCATTTAATTTTAGGCTCTACCTTACGTCTAATCTTCCTAGGTTCTCTTCTAAATCGAAAATCTAGAACTAAAAGTCTATGTTGGGTAGTTACACTCTCACCTGGCACTACCTTACAGTCGATACAACAACCTCTATCTATTCTTCTCGTCAGAAAAAAGTCTATTTGACTAGCATTTGATCCGCTCCTAAAAGTGATAAGGTGGGACTCTCTTTTCCTAAACCAGGTGTTTGCTAAGATCAAGTCATAAGATGAAGCGAAATCTAGAATCGAGTCACCTACTTCATTCCTTTGTCCGAAACCAAAACCTCCATGGATAGTATCAAACCCACTACGACTAGTACCTACATGTCCATTAAGATCACCACCAATAAATAACTTCTCTCCACTAGGTATACTTTGCACCACCTCGTCTAAATCCTCCCAGAATAGACGCTTACTAGCGTCATCAAGACCTATCTGTGGTGCATAAGCACTAATAACATTAAAGATCTCTCCACCTAGAATAAGCTTAACCAGTAAAATTCTATCACCTTTTCTCCTAATCTCAACTACATCCTCAAGCAACCGTCTATCTATGATTATACCTACCCCATTACGATTTTTATCTCTACCCGTATACCAAAGCTTATAACCCCAAGGCTCTATGACTCTACTCTTTTCACCTACCCACTTAGTTTCTTGCAAACACATAATACCAACTTTCCTCCTAATCATCACCTCCACTAATTCTATTAATCTACCCGTAAGGGAACCTATGTTCCAGGAAGCTAGACGGATCCTATGAAACCCTTGCTTATTTGTCACTACACCCGGGGTCCGATGTAGCGCGCCGTCTCTGGACGACGACCCTTGCTTATTTGTCACTACACCCGGGGTCCGATGTAGCGCGCCGTCTGTAGACGACGACCCTTGCTTATTTGTCACTACACCCGGGGTCCGATGTAGCGCGCCGTCTGTAGACGACGACCCTTGCTTATTTGTCACTACACCCGGGGTCCGATGTAGCGCGCCGTATCTGGACGACGACCAAGCCCTTGCATATTTAACACTACACCCGGGATCCGATGTAGCGCGTCGCTGAGTAGGGGACGCCCCAACGATATTCTTGTATTGGTTCATGTCATAGAATGTGACAAAGTTTTCCGTTGGCTGTCACAAGCCTACCACAACCCTCACCCTTTCTCATCCGGACTTGGGACCGGCCACGGCTTAACAAGTGATTTTCCGATTACTATTGGTTTACATCAAGGATCTGCATTAAGTCCTTTCCTGTTTACCATCGTGATGGATGAGCTTACTAGAACTATCCAAGATGAAGTCCCTTGGTGCATGCTATTCGCTGATGATATTGTTCTAGTAAATGAGACGAAAGCAGGGGTTAATGCCAAATTGGAATTATGGAGACAAACATTGGAATCTCGGGGATTCAGATTGAGCAGGTCCAAGACAGCATATATGCACTGCAAATTTAGTAACCAGAGAAATCAAAACCATATTGGTATAACATTGGAAGGGCAAGAGATATCACCGAGCGACCAGTTTAGATATCTAGGTTCCATCATCCAAAGGAATGGGGAGATCAATAGTGATGTTAATCAAAGGATCCAAGCTGGTTGGTTGAAATGTAGGAGTGCAACAGGGATTTTGTGTGATCGTAACTTTCCGTTAAAATTGAAAGGGAAGTTTTATCGGAGCGCTATTCGGCCTGCCTTATTATATGGTACAGAATGCTGGGCTCCTAAGAAACATCATACACAGAAGATGCACGTAGCGGAGATGCGCATGCTTCGTTGGATGTGCGGTAACACTAGAAAAGACAAGGTACGAAATGAGGATATCCGTGCAAAAGTTGGTGTAGCATCCGTGGAGGAGAAGATGCGGGAAAACCGGCTTAGATGGTTTGGTCATGTGCGACGCAGACCTATGGAAGCACCGGTTCGACGAATAGATACTCTCGATATGGGTAATGGCAAAAGGGCAAAAGGGAGACCGAAGAAAACATGGATGGAGGTGATACGAAATGATATGGTTGCCAAAGGACTCAATGAAAGTATATTGTTCGATAGAAGTGAGTGGAGACAGAGGATTCATGTGTTGGACCCGGCGTGATTCTCATGTTGGTTCATGTAGCCTACCCCTTATGCTTGGGATAAAAGGCTCAGTTGTTGTTGTTGTTGTTGTTGTTGAACGTAGTGAACTTGATATAATCGAAGGAACGAAATAGCTTTTAAAAAGAGTGGCTCAAGCTCCGCATTTAAAAATATGTTTTGAAAAGAACCGAGTGGATTTTCGAAAGTGTTCCAACGACTTTTACTTGGTTTATTTTCTTGCATTAGTTCTTTTATTGCGTGTTATTCTTGCATTAGTTCTTTTAATGCGTCCCATCATTTAATCCTACCATTGCAGAAAACAACCAAAATATGACGTACGCTTATGCCATTCGCATTCGCCACGGGGCCCCGTCATTACCCGTTAGGTTACTAAACTAACGACAGAACTGGGGCTGGGCTAGCGCGGATGTAAAACATAAGCAACGCCTAAATAATATCATATATATATATATATATATATATATATATTGCAATGATAGTCATTTCAGATCACAGATGAACACATTGGATATACTAGGAACCTGCAATTCGTATGAGCCTGCAACGAAGAGCAGGTTACACGGTCACGGTGAATAGCCAATACCCCACCCAAGACCCCTACTGGTGCGGCAAACTACCCGCCAAGTACCCGAAGCGAAGCAACCTCCCTCAACCCTGTGAGTAGGCCACTCGGCACTTCGGGATACCTGGTAGTTTGTGCACCCCCTCCTTGGGTCTATCCTAGGAGCAAAAACAGTAAAAAGAAATTATACAATGACGGCTACAACCCCGACCCGGTTGTGCGGCCATACAAATAATTATTACATCAATTTACAAGTTTACATGAATTGAAAGAAAAGAAAACTCTTGTCTCACAACCCCCGGCTATTCACCCGCGACAATCCAATGAATTCATATACATAAACCAATAACATTACAGATCACAGATTTGTATAACTCCCACTAATCGACATATAGCGATTAGCAGACGTTCAATACAAATATCACATCACAGAAATAAACCCGTCAGCTTAAGTCATAAGAAACTCGATAAAAATACGGTTTTTAAAGCCCTAAAAACAAAATTTTCTTTCTGGAAAATCTGGGCTGAAAAAACATATACCAAAATTCCCAAAATACCCCACTGAATATACTGCAGCAAAGAGGATCCAGAGAAGAGCCAATACGGCCGCGGAACCGCGGCAATAGCAAGCTATTGCCGCGTTTCCGCGGCTCTTTGATGAGATCACATGACCATCATTTACAGTATACTCAAAAAACCCTGAGTCGATTTTTTAAGCATGATTTATTACTTTTACAGCACTTTGAAAATCGACAGCAAGTTTGAAAACCGGGTGTATTTCGCGGCTTTTTCTCCGATCGAATTTCTAGTTACTATGCAAAAATGTTAGGTGGTGTTTAACTAGGCTCTGATACCACTTTAAGTCCATGCTACCTCTCCCGGTACTTTCGGGCATTCGGAATTTGGTGAAAAATAATTTTCTAGAGGCGGTAACATAGACTCAAAACCGGATCTTTGTTAAACATCTAACTAACATCCTAACTATGAGTTGTTAACTACTCGGTTAGGGGGTTATACCTTTCTTTCTTGAACTCCTTCGTCTTCATCTCTTGATGGTGTACGGATTGGCTTCACCCCGTCGTCTCCTTGCGCCGAAGATCGATCCACCCGAAAGCTTCTACCTTTTGGCTTCTTCTTTGAACTTTGAAGAAACTAGTTCACTTGGTTTGCTAAACCTTGTGAACTAGAGTGAGTAGAGGAGAGTGTGATGGGATTTTCTCTATGGTTCTTACTTCTCAACACATGAGACAAGTGAACCATAGACAAGAGAGAGAGCAAGAGGAAGAGGGTGAGAGCATGAGAATGAGAGAGCTCAAAACCAAGAGAGAGAAAGACAATGGAAGAATGAGCCTCTCTTTTGTCATACACCCTCTCATAATCCAAAAGCATCATGAGCCATAATGTTAATCAAGTATTATGTGATGGTTCATATCATGTCAAAGGCAATATCATTTCCATGCACTCATTTTGCAAACCACAACAAGCAAGAAAAAGTCTTTGAATGAAAATGACAACCATTGTCATCATGATGGTCAACTAGTCCAACCTAGTCAACCGGTCAACAAAGTCAACAAGTCAACAAAGTCAACCCCTCAACAACCATGTCACTATAATACTTAATTAATATTATTGTTAATTACATATCATATTCTCATTAGGGTTGAGCAAAAAGTCAATGGTCAACAGTCAACAGTCAACAACCCTAATGAGAATTCTCTGCCTCTGTCTCTCTGTCAACTGTGCATACACACCCGCATCCGCGTTCCGAGGAACACGAATACATACTGGATAAAACCAATCCCAAAACGTACACTAGGATCTGGCTTAAACCAAAGCCCGCTAGTGTTAACTGTCCGGACACTGTACGTGCACAAGTGCACGGATGTGACCGAACCCTGTCGCAAAACCATGCGACCTGTTGCAAAACCATGCGACCTCTACTCTTTTTCCTAAAGGCGAATAGCTTTCTATGTGGGACTCTAAAGACTGGACACTACGCTGGCACTGGGTTTAACCACAGACCGCAAGCGGCACTAGCTGTGCGTAACGGTCCCCAGATAGATGCCGACAAGAAGACTGACGAGGTGAAACCCATCTGAACTCCTACTGAGCCTGAATGTGACAATCTCCGTACATTCCGGTCTATTCGTCTGATAAATCGCATGGCGGGCCTAGGGGGCGGTAAACGTCAGTCCCATAATAGCGGTACAAGTCGTGTCGGAGTGAAGCCCAAAACACCCTGAGATAACACTGGAAGCCTACCAGTATATCTCGATTGCCCTGGCCAGGGACTACTCGTGTAATGGCTCTCCTAGACACAGCGCGATGTCAACCCCCAATACCGGGAGAGACGAATCCTGTCTAACCGTCACTGCCTCCAAGTGCTTCGGGACTGCACCCAACTACCACCTGTTTGCACGATTTATTTGAGCCGTGGTAGGGTAGTAATCAAAGTACAGTGGGAACACACTCGAGGTGAAGTGACAGTGTCAAGTCAGCGGACTAAGCTGTACTCATGTCACTTGGGAACTGATAACTGACGATAGGTAGAATACCAACCGGTCAGTTCCCGACGAGTCCTGTCCAGTCTACTCGTAACCCAATGAGCACCCGCATACTATCTCCAGTACGACGTACTGATGGCTGTGGGACACACCATCTCCTACTCTGGGATGAGAAGCGCATGCGCTAGTCTACTCCGGAGTATCGATGCGCAGTCTCGATAGTCCTGCGACTAGGGACCTGCCTAAGGATGTGCTTATAGATCACCCAGCCCCCACTAGTGTGACTGCCATCACAACGCTGGTAATCAAGCAAAGATCCTAAGGGCTCCACTAATGTGTATAGGTGATATACTAAAATAAACACATGTACACATTGAAGTAGAAAGAAACCAAGTAGCATACTACTATATTGAGCAAGATTGTTTATACAAGGTGAATATCCCAAGCTTCCATTAAGTAATATACAAACAAGTATGATACAGTAATGGCCTCTAGGGCATATACACTAACAAAACTAAAACTCATGAACCAAGTTAACCGAACCTTCTTAAAACACTTTGGCTTTTGGAATGTCACGGTGTCGCATATATCCTTTCCACTTCTATATCACCTTTGCATTTCTCCAGAACATCGCGTATCACTACAAACATCCACTCCTATTGGATAAATCCATCGTATAGTTACATACGAACTCGAAGGAACTTGTTCCAGATTCGAGTATGGATTCTGGCTCTGGAGAGATTGAATAGAATTATTCGGTTGTCTTTTCTTTTTACCTTCTCTCAGGTTGTAAGGGATCCTAGGATTTGGAGAGGGTACACCTATTGAGCTTATTGGATAGTCTTACTCCAAACCATAGGCAGGTGCCGAAAGGTGGGGAAGGAATAAAACCAATAAGCCTAAATGTGGTGTACAAAAGATAATAAGTAAAGACAAATAAAGGGATCAGAATAACGGCAAACAAAATTGCGACTGCTATCATTCACGACAAAACCATGTATACCCCTGCCACTCCCACTTCCACTTTGTATTTCTCCAGAACACTTCGTATCACTACGAACGTCCATAATGCTTGGACATGCCATCGTATAGTTACATATGAACTCAAATGAATTCGTTCCAGATTCGAGGATGGTTTCCGGTTCAAAAGAAATATAATATGATTATTCATATGTCCTTTCCCATTACCTTCTCTCAGGTTGCGGGGCTCCTAACATAAGGAGTGTACACTTATTACGCTTATTGGATAGTCTTCTTCCAAACCTTAGGCTAGTGCCAAAGGTTAGGGAAGCAAGAAAACCAATTAGCCTAAAGAAGGTGTACAGAAGATAATAAGTAAAGACATAATAAAGGGATTGGAGTGAGGGCATGGAAGTTACGGTTACAATCATGAATCAGAATTGTGGAAGATGCATTACTAGGAATAGCAGTTAACCCCTTTGAAACATTTTTATGTTTTAGTTTTTCTGTGCAATGTTAATTGAAAACTGTTTTCCGAATTGGAATCTAACTCCAGGGTATGTATTTACCATATTCGTTTCTCACATCTGTATAATGTTACAGATGGTGAGTAGGACTAAGATATTGGGAATTGGGTGATTAGATCCTCATCATATTAGAATTCGTTGTAATTGGTGATATTTGAGGAAATCGTCTGGTTTTTGCCTGATGGCAAATATTTAGTTTTGAATATCCGTTGTTGTGCACCAATTTCAAACTGATATATCTGTATGTTTATTTTATAAAGTGAGATATAACTTTTTAAAATTATGTCTGTGACATTTACCTATATCAGTTGATGGTCAGGTAAGGTGCATTCAACAGCGGTGTAATTCTTCTTAACCATAGTACATTTTTCAACCTACGACGCACAAGGTTTGAGTTAATGAACTAAGGGGACTTATACAAAGTATTGTATGTTGTCCAATGTCCATTAGGACAAAGGGGTTGGTACTCGTACTATATTCTGTTTACTTATGACTTCTCCAGTTCTGGACAAGTATTTCGTTGAAATGCAAGTTACAGATATTGAGAAGTTAAAGGTAAAAGAATATAGTATAGAACCATTTGTTAGAAATATCAGGATTCTTCGAAGTAGTTGAAAATGTAGATACTTATGTTTGGTATTCTGTTGATAGTAATGGTTTTGAGAACTTGCTTCTCTTTCTGGTTACTCATATACGGATGCACTCCTAGTTGAGTAATACTGATTGGCCTCATTCCATTTTGTTGATATGCACTGGAGACATCTACATGATTTTGAATCTGGTTCCAATAAAATAAGTGCCTTTGTTTCTATATGGCATATAGAATCAATTTGTATCCTAACGATGTTAAAATATAAGGAGTTGTCCGGCTGATGCATAAAACCAGAATCTGGACAAACTCAAGGCACGTTTCATTAATGGCAGTTTGTGGGTTATCCCGGGATTTTACGAGGGTTAACTTTCTACCATCAGGAAGATCAATAATGATATTGTTCTTGACTCGCCACAGTTTTAGTAAAATAAGATTTTTTTAAGAAAACAGACGTGGGAGTATGGTAGAACTGGAAGTGATTCCAGAAACACAAATGATCACTGAAGATTTAATAGAACATGAGGATTCAATTTGTTTCGACGTTCCATTAGCCACTCCGCAGATTTGGTGGGTAACCTCAGGCACCCGAGAGGTACTTCGTGTAAGTCGACGTTACACACCCCACTAGATGCGGAGAGGCGGAATAGGTAAAACAATCATTTTGTTCAAGGTAACATCGACTAACTTTACGGATCTTTGCTAAACCTTAACAAACAAACTATCTAGAAGTGCTAAACTACTATGATAGATGATTATAGCTCAAGATACTAGACCTTCTTGTTCTTGTTGTTCACCTACTCATCGGCCTCCTCGATATTATAGAAGATCCACCCGAGAGTTCCTTCTCTAAGTTTTAACCTCTAACTTGAGGTAACTAAGTGGATAGGATTGCTAATCCAAGTGACCTAGAAGATATAGAAGTGGATTAAGGATCAATTAGTCTTTCTAACCCTTAGGATCTCAACACATGAGAGGATTAGGGTTAGGTTGAAGAAGTGAAGAGCTTGAGGAGAGAGAGTGTGTATGTGAGAATGAGATGAAAATATAACTCTTTTGTATATATCATGAAGCATGATAATTATCTAATAAATCATATGAGATAATTACAACCATGCTTCATTTAATACATTAAGATGAATCATCTCATGAGTCATTAATACAATTAATGATTCATTAACTCACTTAGGATGAATCATCTCATGAGTCATTAAAACATTTAATGCAAACAACACATAAGCTCTCCACCTCATTTAGTTTAATTCATAAATGAATTAAATCTAAATGAGCCACCTTTCTTCTATAAGCTTCTCGACTAATTACGAGAATGCCCCTCTCATCCGTATTTACGAAAAACGCGGATATACTAAGACTGCATAAATCCAATAATCCAATACTAGAATCTGGCATAAACTAAAGCCCGCTAGTATAATATGTCCGAACATCATACGTGCACAAATACACATATATGTCCGAACCCTGTCGTAAAACCATACGACTTCTATACCGTTTCGCCTGAGCAGGGAAACTCTCTTTGTGGGACTCTAATGACTCGACACTACACTGGAAGTGGGTTTAACCACAGGCCGCAAGCGGTACTAGCTGTACGTAACGGTCCCCAGGTAGATATCGATAAGAAGGCCGATGATGAAACTCATTCGAACTCCTACTGAGCCTGATGTGACAATCTCCGTACAGTCCGGTCTATTCGTCTAAGACTATCGCATATCGGGCCTATGGGGCGGCAAGCGTCAGTCCCCTAAAAGCGGTATAAGTCGTGTCAGAGTGAAGCCCATTACACCTTGAGAAGCTACTGGAAATCCTACCAGTAAATCTCGCTTGCTTTGGCCAGGGACTTTGCGTAATGGCTCTCCAAACACAGTACGATATCAACTCCCAATACCGGGAGAGATGAATCCTATCTAACCGCCACTGCCTCCAAGTGCTTCGGGACTGCACCCAACTGCTACCTGTTTGTACGACTCCTTTGAGCCGTGGTAGGGTAGCAATCTGAGAATAGTCGGAACACACTCGAGACAAAGCAGCAGTGTCAAGTCAACGGAATATGCTGTACTCATGTCACCTGGGAACTATTAACTGACGACGGGTATAATACCAACCAACAGTTCCCTGCGAGTCCTGTCCGGTGTACCCGTAACCTAACGAGCACCTGCATACTATCTCCAGTACAATGTACTAATGGCTGTGGGATAGACCATTTCCCCTGCTGGGATGAGAAGCGTATACACTAGTCTACTCTGGAGTATCGAAGTCCTGTCTCGATAATCCTACGACTAGGGACCTGAAAAAGGATGTGCTTGTAGACTACCCAGCCCCCACTAGTGTGACTACCATCACAATGCTGGTAGTCAAACAAGATCCTATGGGCTCTATCAATATGTATTCGCGATATGCTAAAAGAAACATATATACATATTAAGATAGATATAAACCAAGTAGCATACTAATATGTTGAGAAAGACTGTTAATATAACTGTGAATATCCCAAGCTTACATTAAGTAATATACAAGCTAGTATGATACAATAATGGCCCCTAGGGCATATACAATAACAATCTCCCACTTGCACTAGGGCCATTTATTGGCATATTGAAGTCCTATCATCTTGAATAGCCTCTCGAACTGTGTCTGAGGTAAGGCCTTTGTGAATGGATCTGCAGTGTTCTCGTCTGTAGCAACTCTCCATACCTCGATCTCCTAACGATCCATGATCTCCCTGATCAGGTGATACTGCCTTAAGACGTGTCTGGACTTCTGATGGGACCTGGGTTACTTCGCTAAAGATATAGCCCCGTTGTTGTCACAATACAGAGGTATTGGATCAACAATGGATGGAACCACCGGAAGTTCTGTGAGAAACTTCTTCTTCCAGACTGCTTCTTTTGCGGCATCGCAAGCAGCGATATACTATGCTTCAATCGTCGAGTCAGCAACGGTGTCCTGTTTGGAACTCTTCCAGCACACCGCCCCTCTATTGAGGGCAAAGACATAACCAGACATAGACTTGGAGTCATCCTTGTCATTCTGGAAGCTGGAGTCAGCAAAAGCCTCGATCTGGAGGTCTTTTCCGCCGTAAACCAAGAATATATCTTTTGTCCTTCTCAGGTACTTGAGAATGTTCTTTACTGCTATCCAGTGCTTCTCCCCTGGGTCTGACTGATACCGGCTGACCACGCTCAGTGCGTAAGCTACATCTGGTCTGGTGCACAACATCGCATACATTATAGAGCTTACTGCAGAAGCGTAGCGTATAATTGACATGCGATCCCTTTCTAAATCTTTCTTGGGAGACATCTCTTTTGAGAGGGTGATTCTGTGACAAGCCGGTAAATTACCGCGCTTAGAATCTTCCATACTGAATCTTTTCAGTATAGTGTTGATATACCTGGACTGCGAAAATCCCAACATCCTCTTATATCTATCACGATAGATCTGGATCCCCAGAATGTAAGAGGCATCACCCAGGTCTTTCATGGAGAACCTGTGTGACAAGAATCCTTTGACAGATTGCAGCATAGGAATGGCATTTCCTATCAAGAGAATGTCATCGACGTATAAGACGAGGAATACAACAGTTCGTGCTACAATTTTAGTATATATACATGGTTCATCTGGAATTTTGATATAGTCATATTCTTTGACTGTTTCATCAAAACAGATGTTCCAACTCCGTGATACCTGCTTTAGTCCATAAATGGACTTAAGCAACTTGCACACTTTTCCGCTGCTCCCACTCTGATTGAAACATTATGGTTGATCCATATAGACACATTCTTCTAAATTACCATATAGAAAAGCCGTCTTTACATCCATCTGCCAGATCTCATAATCATGGAAGGCTGCAATGGCAAGAAGGATCCGAATGGATTTGAGCATAGCCACTGGAGAAAAAGTTTCGTCATAGTCAAAACCAAGTCTTTGACGAAAACCCTTTGCAACAAGTCTAGCCTTATAGGTTTCCACCTGGCCATCTACAGCAATCTTCTTCTTGAAGATCCACTTGCATCCTATGGGTTTTACCCCATTTGGAGCAAAGTCTAAAGTCCATACTTTGTTGGTGTACATGGACTCCATCTCGTTTCGCATTGCATCCAGCCATCTTACTGAGTCGCCGCTCTGGATGGTCTGTTGGAAGCTAGTAGGTTCATCATTATCAATGACGCAATCCTCTCTATCCCCGTCTATGAGAAAACCGTAGTATCTCTCAGGAGGATGAGACGGCCTACTACTCCTGCGGAGGGGTGTGGGAATGTCCTGTTCTTCTAGAAGTTCTGGTCCTACCATACTTTCAGCAGTAGTTTGTGGTTCTAGAATTTCTTCCAGTTCTATTGCGCTCCCACTTATTTCCTTTTCTAAAAACTGATGTTCTAGAAAATGGGCATTACGAGAAACAAAAACCATTTGTTCCTCTGCGTAATAGAAAAAATACCCCTTGGAGTTCTTTGGATATCCCACAAGCTTACACTTTACTGATCGTGCCTTGAGTTTGTCCGCATGCTGCTTTTTAACAAAAGCTGGACATCCCCATATCTTGAGATACCGAAGATAGGGTTTCTTCCCACTCCACATCTGATATGGTGTGGTAGGCACAGTCTTGGTAGGAACCCTGTTCAAAAGATATGCTACCGATTCTAATGCATAACCCAAGAAAGATCGCGGTAACTCAGCATTACTCATCATGGAACGTACCATATCCAATAGGGTTCGATTCCGTCTCTCAGATACACCGTTGTGTTGTGGAGTGTATGGAGGAGTAAGCTGAGAGAGAATTCCATTCTCTTTTAGATAACCCAGGAACTCGGCACTTAAGTATTCACCACCTCGATCAGATCTTAGTGCTTTGATACTTTTGCCGGTTTGGTTTTCTACTTCATTCTTATATTCTTGGAATTTCTCAAAGGCCTCGGATTTATGTTTCATCAAGAAAATGAATCCATACCTAGAGTAATCATCCGTAAAAGTAATGAAATATGAAAAACCGTCTCTTGCATGTGTAGACATTGGACCACATACATCGCTGTGTATGAGTCCTAAGAGCTCGCTCGCTCTTACTCCATGTCCAGTGAATGGAGTCTTTGTCATCTTTTCTTTGAGACATGATTGACAAGTGGCATAAGATTGATATTCCAACGGATCCAAATATCCTTCTCTATGTAACTTAGTTATCCTTGTCTCATTTATGTGACCTAGTCTACAATGCCATAAGAAAGCCTAATTTATATCTGGAGACTTTCTTTTTGGTTTATTCTGGAAATTGAAAATCTGTAATTGGTTTAACACGTATATACCATTATCTAGTGTACCAGACCCAATCAACCATGATTAAGGTGGATGTTAACAACATCGCTTACAAACGTGAAATCATAACCTTCTTTTGATAACAACGATACTGATATGATTTTACACGTTAAACTAGGTACACAAAAACAGTTGCGCAAAACCAAAATATGTCCACTTGTCAATCCAAGGTGATAATCCCCTACGGAAACAGCATTTACGCTAGCTCCGTTAGCAACCTGTAGGGTCATATCACCAACCATCAGCACTCTACGGTTTCTCAGTGCCTGCAATGAATTGCATATATGAGATCCTGATCTGGTATCTAATACCCACGAAGTAGAGTTGATTGACAGACAATTTTCAATTACAATCACACATGAAGCCGAAGCCACAACTTGCCTCGGGTCCTGGTTCTTGGAAATCCAAGATTTGCAATCTTTCTTCCAATGGCCTTTCTTACGACAGTAGAAGCACTCGTCTTTTGCCACTACTGGCACCGCAACCTTTGCCTTTCCCTTGACTCCCACCTTACCAACACCACCTCTCGGTTTGGTAGCGGCCTTCTTCTTCCTTCCTTTGGCCCTTGCCTTGGACCTGGAAGAGGATGTACCACGAAAAAACATAGTGGGTTCCCTTGCTTTCTGCAAGGTGTCATCTGCACTCCTCAACATGTTAAGGAGTTCTGGAAGTTCAACTTCTTTACCTTGAATGTTGAAATTCAAGATAAACTGGGCGTAGGTGGAAGGAAGGGACTGAAGAACCAAGTCTGTATACAGCTCGTTCTCTAATGTTGTCCCGAGGTCCGCGAGCTCTTAAATATAGCCAATCATCTTAAGGACATGTTCCCCTACAGATGATCCGACGGCCAGCCTCGACTGAAACAAGTTCTTTAAGGTCTCGTATCTAGCTATACGAGATTGCTCTCCATACAGTTCCTTTGTATGGAGAAATCTGGATTATAGATCTATATTCTCGTGCCTCCTCTGATGTTCATTATTCATAGAGGCCAGCACGATGCATTTGGCCTTCGCGCGGTCTAACTCCCAGGTCTTGCGGATTTCCTTATCCGCGACATTGGATTCTGGACCTAGGACGGCAGGGGACTTAGTAGTAAGGGCATACCCCAATTTGTCATAGGTAATTGCCATCTGGACATTCTGGAACTAGTCTTTATAGTTTGGCATTGTCAAAATATTTTTAACTAATAATAACTTAAGGCCTGTCATGTTCTGGGTCGCTCCAATTAGGAGAGAGAAAGGAAAAACTTTAGCATGATGCTCTTGCAAGTTTAGAGTAATTTCTAGTTTATCTAAACAGGATGGCTCCCACTGTTTCTCGAATCCTTCCTCAAACCATAAAAGAAGAACTAGTCAGGACTATTCTTACCGTACAATACTTGCTTAACCGTTCAGCCAGGCCAGTGTCGGTACTTCGAGGGAGGTTTTACGACGCTTTCACGAAGTTCCTTAATTAAATAACCTCTTTTCTCTGGGGGCGTAGCCCCACTGACACCTTTCTCGACACCTACTTAGTTTATAGCATTGATCGTTAAGTGAAAGAATCTCCAGATGAGTAGCTTATACTCATAGTAGGATCGGGATGCAAATATCATCGTGTGATAAAGCTGAAGGAATCCTACCAAAATTATCACACTCCAAATGGTATGCAACTCTAGCAAGTTTCCGTTTCTTTAGAAACTCCCGATATGGATTTCTGCCCCATGCACTTATGACCTTGGCGTTGGTCAAAATGTCATAAGTCACATGTCAAGTTCTACCAATCATTATCTTGTTAATTTGAATCCACCCGTACATACCCCTGACGTTGGCCAAATGGTAGTACGACTGTCCCAAACCAACTCATCTATCTATGAAATAAATGAATATTCAGCAGCTACCAAACACTATTCCTTGGCTTTGGTCAAAATACATAGCTTGAATAGTACTGAATACCCAAATGAAATGACGGAGGGCTACGAATGGTTTTGGCCAAACCGTGAACGTAGTGAACTTGATATGCTCGAAGGAACCTGATAGCTTTTAAAATGAGTGGTTTAAGCTCCGCAATTAAAAAATCTTCTGTTTTAAAATAACCCAGTGGTTTCTTTTAAACTGTTCCAGCGATTCAACTTTTGTTTATTTTTTTTGCATTAATATAATGCTTTCCATCAATTAACTTATCATTGCAGAAAACAATGAAAATACAACGTCCGCTTATGCCATCCGCATTCGCCACCGGGCCCCATCATTCACCCGTTAGGTTACTTAACTAACGACAGAGCGGGGGCTGGGCCAGCGCGGATGCAAAACATAAGCAACGCCTACTAGATATCATATATAGATATAGTACATTCGTCAGACGCAATGATAGGCATTCCAGATCATAAATGAACATATTGGATATACTAGGAATCCGCATTTCCTTTGAGCCAGCAAAGAAAGAAGGATCACACAGTCGCGATGAATAGCCAAAACCCCACCCTAGACCCCTACGGGTACGACAAACTACCCGCCAAGTACCTGAAGTGAAGCGGTCTCCCTCAACGACGTGAGTAGGCCACTAAACCCTTCAAAGTACCCGGTACTTTGTGCACCCCACCTTGGGTCTATCCTAGGAGCAGAAAACAGTAAATGAAATAATACAACGGTGGCTACAACCTCAAACCGGATGTTCCCCGCAAAAGAATATTACAAGAAATTACAATTTACATTTGAATGAAAGAAACACTCGTCTCACATCCCCGGCTATCCATTCACGACAATCCAACAAGTTCATATTCACAAACCAGTAAAAACCATTACAGAAATGTGCAACCCCCTGCTAACCGACATACTAGCAGTTAGGGAAGGTTTACGAACACATTAAACATAACACAGATATAATCCAGTTAACCAAAGTTCTTAGAATTTCGATCAAGCAACACATATGAATCTACTCCAAACAATTCTCTGTGCACATAAAACCTGAGCAGAAACAAAACATCCCAGAAAACACAGAAGAATAACTAAGCAAATTTGGGTTGACTCGGTGTCAACTCGGCCGCGGATCCGCGGCGGATTGCTTGGATCGGCCGTGGTTCCGCGGTGGTTTGGACGAGTCACGATCCCAAAATTCTTCACAATTCATAAAAAATCCTGCCTGTATTTTTAAGGGTCCCTGAAAAATTTTTAGACCCCAATTTAAAATCGGCAGAAACTTAGTGAAAACGTCGTTTTTTCGGGATTATTTTGCGATCAAATTTCTAAACTCTTTGCTAACATGTTAGTTATGGTTTAGCTAGGCTCTGATACCACTGTAAGTCGACGTTACACACCCCACTAGATACTGGAAGGCGGAATAGGTAAAACAATCATTTTGTTCAAGGTAACATCGACTAACTTTATGGATCTTTGCTAAACCCTAACTAACAAACTATCTAGAAGTGCTAAACTACTATGATAGATGATTATACCTCAAGATACTAGTCCTTCTTGTTCTTGTTGTTCACTTCCTCGTCGGCCTTCTCGATGTTATAGAAGATCCACCCGAGAGTTCCTTCTCCAACCTTTAACCTCTAACTTGAGGTAACTAAGTGGTTAGGATTGCTAATCCAAGTGACCTAGAAGATATAGAAGTGGATTAAGGATCTATTATTCTTTCTAACTCTTGGGATCTCAACTCATGAGAGGATTAGGGTTAGGTTGAAGAAGAGGAGAGCTTGAGGGGAGAGTGTGTGTATGTGAGAATGAGATGAAAAAATAACTCTTTTGTATATATCATGAAGCATGATAATTATCTAATAAATCATATGAGATAATTACAACCATACTTCATTTAATACATTAGGATGAATCATCTCATTAGTCATTAAAACATTTAATGCTTCATTAACTCACTTTGGATGAATCATCTCATGAGTCATTAAAACATTTAATGCAAATAACACATAAGCTCTCCACCTCATTTAGTTTAATTCATAAATGAATTAAATCTAAATGAGTCACTTTTCTTCTAGAAGCTTCTCGACTAATTACGAGAATGCCCCTCCCATCCATATTTACGAAAAACACTGATATACTGAGACTGCATAAATCCAATAATCCAAAACTAGAATCTGTCTTAAACCAAAGCCCGCTAGTATAATCTGTCCGAACATCATACGTGCACAAGTACACATATATGTCCGAACCCTGTCGTAAAACCATACGACCTCTATATCGTTTCGCCTGAAGCAAAGAAACTCTTTGTGTGGGACTCTAAAGACTCGACACTATGCTGGCAGTTGGTTTAACCACAGGCCGCAAGCGGTACTAGCTGTACGTAACGGTCCCCAGGTAGATCTCGATAAGAAGGCTGATGAGAAAACTCATCCGAACACCTACTAAGCCTGATGTGACAATCTCCGTACAGTCCGGTCTGTTCGTTTAAGACTATCGCATATCGGGCCTAGGGGGCGGCAAGCGTCAGTCCTCTAAAAGCGGTATAAGTCGTGTCGGAGTGAAGCCGATTACACCTTGAGAAGCTACTGGAAATCCTACCAGTAAATCTCGTTTGCCCTGGTCAGGGACTTTGCGCAATGGCTCTCCAAACACAGTGCGATATCAACCGCCAATACCGGGAGAGACGAATCCTATCTAACCGCCACTGCCTCCAAGTGCTTCGGGACTGCACCTAACTGCTACCTATTTGCACGACTCCTTTGAGTCGTGGTAGGGTAGCAATCTAAGAACAGTGGGAACACACTCGAGACGAAGCAGCAGTGTCAAGTCAACGGACTATGCTGTACTCATGTCACCTGGGAACTGTTAACTGACGACAGGTATAATACCAACCAACAGTTCCCTGTGAGTCCTTTCCGGTGTACCCGTAACCCAACGAGCACCTGCATACTATCTCCAGTACAACGTACTAATGGCTGTGGGACAGACCATTTCGCCTGCTGCGATGAGAAGCGTATACACTAGTTTACTCTGGAGTATCGAAGCCCTGTCTCGATAATCCTACGACTAGGGACCTGAAAAAGGATGAGCTTGTATACTATCCAGCCCCCACTGGTGTGAATGCTAACACAACGTTGGTAGTCAAGCAAGATCCTATGGGCTCTATCAATATGTATTCGCGATATGCTAAAAGAAACATATACACATATTAAGATAGATATAAACCAAGTAGCATACTACTATGTTGAGCAAGACTGTTAATATAACTGTGAATATCCCAAGCTTCCATTAATTAATATACAAGCTAGTATGATACAATAATGGCCACTAGGGCATATACACTAACACTTCGGTCTTCTCAGTGACGGTGACAGAGAGGTTCTTGTTTGCCCAGACTTTCCGTTGCTGTTGTTCTAGACTGCAAGACCTGACATGAGGATGAGTATAGCGCCGTTCTAAACAAGCTTTAGAAGTGCACATGTATATGACTCTGCCAGAGAGTTGTTGTAGTCAGTGGGAGCAGCAGAAGCATAGTGGGAAAGTAGCTTATGTCTATTTATAGACTAAAGCAGGTATAGCGGAAATAGATCATCTATTTTTGATGTGAAAGTCATAGGCTTTGACTTCATCACAATATTAGATGGATCTGGTAAAAAGGTAGTAGGGTGTGATGTCCTGGTATTTAGGATGACATACACTTTATAGGAAGTGAAATTCCTATACTACGATCGTTTATACTGTGGTTGTCACATAGTTGTTTCTCCATGTAGGACATGGATATAATATCAGATTTTCTGGTCACTAGATCGATAGTTCTAGATCTAGATTTGGGAAGTGTCCCAATCTGAGTACTTGACACTATTCTAAAGTGTTTTAGAATGGATGACTCCTGGCATGGTGGTGTACCTGCAGGTGAAGGAGTCACCATCTCTAAAGGTGTCTTACAGACTAAAGGGGAGAGGGATCTGCATGATTAGCATATCACTTGCTTAGACAATTGAATTAATCATGAAATGTCAAGTACCACACCAGCTATTGTTTTTGCACAAGCTATAATAAACATATATTAATCCAATCGTGGAGAAACGTTGGGAAGCGGTTTTGAGCATAAGTAGATGTTCTAGGGATATGGTAACGACAACCTCTTTAAGGAGACGGTTATCATTTCAGGCTTCAAAAGTGACCTATATGACAGAGTGGCTGTCTGAGTTATAGTTTTTTTCCATCTTCTGAGGGGCAGTATATTGGACAGGTGGTCCAAGCGGATACTGAGGAAGGCATGGCGCAGTATACTGATTGAGTTCAGTGGACGATACAGTCTAAGAAGTTTGCTGGATTTGGAGTTCATTTGTGAACTGGGTCCCATCAAATATCCAGACATATTCTAAGACAGGTATTGCTCATTTCGGGAGATAGCTTTCCCCACGAAGTTGAGATATCGAGAGATACAGAAAGAAATACTGGAGCAGATCCACTCACTGAGGCTGTTTCTCGAACGCAATATTTTCGCCAACGGGCTTTGCGAGACTGATTAGTAGAAAAGTTGGGTGTTTGGTATCATACGGGCTGTGAGTATGAGACGCCGCAATAATTGGCCTTAAGTGCAAGTAGGAAATTGTTGGCTATAGTGCCCTCAAGGCAATTATCATAGTCACAGATAGGCGATTGCGATGATTGAGGGAGGACCTATACCGATGAAACGGTCTTACTCGTGATGATAGTATGCTATCTGGTTTGTCTTTATCATCACTATTACATGTTGATAGAGCCTATAGGATTCTTGCTTGACTACCGGCATTATGATGGCGATCATATACGTGGGAGCTGGGGGTCTATAAGCACATCCTTAAATATCCCTAGTTGTGGGAGTATCGAGACTGGGCATCGATACTCTAGAGTAGACTAGTGTATACTTATTCAGACCCTGACGAGGGGCGGTGGCCGGTCTCACAAGCCATTGGTGTCAGTTGTTCACCTAAGATACTATACAGGTGCTCATTGGGTTATGAGTACACTGGACGGACTCGCTGGGAACATGCTAGTTGGTATTATACCTTTTGTCAGATAGCAGTTCCCAGGTGACATGTGTACAGGTTAGTCTGTCGACCTGAGATCGTCATTTGTCTCGTGTGAGTTTCTACTGTGCTTTGATTATTACCCTACCACGGTTCAAAAGAGTCGTGCAAACAGGTTTTAGTTGGGTACAGTCCCGAGCCACATGGACGCAGTGAGCGGATTCGTCTCTCCCGGTATTGGGGGTTGATGTCGCGTTATGTACGGGTGGCGATCACAATAAATCCTCGGCCGGGGTATACGAGAATTACCGATCCAGGATCGATAGTTTCTCAGGTGGTGATGGGTTACATACCGACACGAATTATCACATTATTAGGGGTCTGATTTTATCCACCTCCTAGACTCGATTTGCGATACTCTTAGACGAACAGACCGGACAGTACGGATATTGTCACTGTCAGGCTCAGTACGGGTTCAGGATGAGTTTGCTCGTCGGCCTCTTTTTCGTTCAATACCTGGGTAGCCGTTATGTACAGCTAGTGCCGCTGACGTGCTTGTGGTTAAACCAACTGCCAGCGTATTGACGAGTTTTTAGAGTCCCACATAGAGGGTTTTCACGGTTCAGGCAATATGGTGTGAATGACATATGTTGGTACATACAGGTGTCCGATTAAATATGTGTACAGGCTGCACAGACTTTAATCGGACGGTTGATAATACTAGCGGCTTAGGATTAAGCCGGATTGTTAAATCATGTTTTGATTTAATAATTTATATATGCATTTATATTCTAGTATTATTGTTCACTATTCATTTTCTCTCTTGGCTATTCGTATTTTGTACGAATACGCGTATATGTATTTCGATACGTATATCGGGTTGCATTCCGTATTTGTAAGGAATTGTTTCTAGAAGATGTGACACCTCATTATTTTATTTTCCTTTTTAGAAAATCATTTAGGGAAATTAGGTGGAGGGGCTGAGGTGGCATGAGCATGGCTTGAGGCATGTAGAGAGGTATGGGCATGGCATTGTTTATATGGAAAATGGGATAAGATATTTTAGTGTGTGTATTTTGTGCATGAGAGAGAGAGGGCAGCGAGAGAGAGAGGGCAGCGACTTCTTGGTTTGGGGCTTGCTCATTTTCTTCACTTGCTTTTCATCACTCTCTCACTCTCACTCACAAAAGACTTAGTCATTTCTTTGTTGCTCAAGCCATGGTTTCTTCACCTCCTCTTCATCTTTCTATGGTTGCTCTTGGCGCATTTTGATTAGAGAAAAACATTAGTGAGATAGTCCTACACCTCCACTCTCCCTTGCTATCAACCTTGGAGCGTCGGTTTCCTCGTTTCGCGTGGCTGAAGCTTGCGCCGTTTCCCTCAGGTAGATAATCGTAGATAGAGGAAGACCGGCAACCAAACTCGATCCAGACGACCACTAGGTGCTTGGAATTAAGACCGAAGGACACGGATCAACTCGGTATTTCCATTCTAACTTCTTTACATGCTTTCTATATTAGGGTTTAGGGTAGATCCGAGCATCGGGTAATGGTAGCGCCAGTTTAGTAAATTTTTATTCCGCATTTGGCCATGTTTTGATGGCCGGGGTGCTGCCGTAATCTTACATATATATACTTATAACTAATAGTCATATCATTGAATCTAGCCCCGACACATAACGCCATACGGGCGATTCCACCGTAGATGTTAAATCTATCCACCGATGATCTCGAGATAAGTAATGCCAACCACTTGCTTTCCCTTCTTCGCGGCGTCCGAAGTCCCCGCCTGCGTTCCTATTTACACATAAAACATACCAAGGCAAACTTAGGAACCGTCCAATAACAAATACAAACTACGTTTAAATCGACGCACCGACTCCAACACCCTCTAAAGTGTTCGCTTAGTGACTAACGTGTGTGGTGACACTCTAAAACAACCCTAAGTGCAGCAATATGGCTAAGCACAGAACTGAGTCGGACACCGTGTCGGATATCGTAACGCGCGTCGTCGAAACACTAAAACTAGCTAATCGATCCCAGATTTTACCTACTGTCAAAACCTAAAAATCTAGCAGTACCAAACACCCCAGAACAACAGCAGACAGCTACCCACTAAAATGCAACACCCCAGTCCCCAAAAGGGACGAGCTCGCCGGATTTACCCCCATTCTCGCCGGCCAAAACCGCTCAGGTAGGGTTCGTGCTCCTGGTGTACAGTCATGGAAACTATTACAACACTACTACATTGCTAGTTTTCACAGTACACACTCGGGTTGATAGGAGATCACATACATCCTATAAAGACACTAAAAACACAATCCGTGCACAAAACTCTCTTTATCGTTCTAAACTAAAACAAATTAGCAACACAATAAAATAACTACCTAATTAACAGTTATGAGCCATTACCTATCCACACTTTCTCCAAAACCCTAGCTTTCTATGTTCCAAGTGATTCTAGTGGCTTGATCTTGGCTTGTGAGGGGATTAAGTGAAGTTTACTAGAGATTTGGTGTGTGTTTGTGAGGATTTGGGTTAGGGTTTAGTGAGTGTTCGGTTGAGGGTGTGAGGAAATGAGAGGAGGAAAAATAATTGAGAAGGAGAGTTGTGAATGAGAGAGTGAGGGATGTGTATGTGTGAGGGTGAGGGAATGAGGGGTGAATTTAGCATAAGCCATGTCTCCCTCTCTCTTCATTAAATGCATAGCATGCTTGCCCCATGCCTCATGATGCCCCCCCTCTCTCTCCCCTCAAGTCAACAATTCAAATCTTTTATTATTTTAAAAACTAAATAATTAACTAATTATATATAACATAATGAAAGAGGTTAAGGTGCTATGGCTACTTAAGCATGGTTACCACTAAAAATAACCCTAGGTTAACATGCACATGTGTGTGCAAGCCCAAAATAAATATTAATAAAATATTCATATATTTTTATAAAATATTTGAAAACTATTTTGGTAAACTTTTTACTAAAAAATCCGTATTATCGCTTAATTAACCCTAATCGTATTCTAAGGTGTTACAATCCTTTACCAATTAAAGCTTCCAGAGTGATAAGGTCGACTGAAAGTCGGTCTCAGGCTTTGTCATTACCCTCAGTGGAGGAACGGTATGTTGGAAGAGTTCCAAGTTAGATATGTTTGGTTCCGTAGGGCGGCGGAAAGGTTTTGGGAGGCATAGTCCATTCCAATTTCAAAAGTTTGACGTACTAAAGAATCCTAACCCTAGAATCTTAACTAGAGATTTAGACGAACTAGCAATGCAAACAACTTTACATCTAAGTGAATGAGGAATACAACCTTTGTAGACCGGTCCTTAACTTATAAAGCTCCGTGCAGTAGTCCCTTCGCTCAAAGTAGTGAAAACCCGAACTCTAATAATGGTTCACATGAAGAAATGAACAAGCTTGCTCGAAGTCTTTAAGGCCGAAGATGATCTACGTCGAGGAGACTCAAGCTCATGCTACCTCTTCACTAATGGTAGACTAGTGAAGCAAACACCCTCAACTAAATGGCTAATATAGTAGACGATGATGAAGTAAGAATTGGGCTCACTTTAGATTTATTTTTCTCACTATTTTTCTTCAACTCCCATTAACCTAGAGAGCTAAGCTCTTGAGGAAGAAGAAGATGAAGAGAGAAGAGAATGAAACTCATGAGGTGAGAATAGCAACCATGGGTGAGTTAGTGTCATACACTAACTCATGTAGAGATTAACTATGTTGGTGCACGGCGGCTCCCCGGCCGTCAATCCGAGGCCAAAAATGCAGAAATGATAATTTACTTTAACTTTTGAAACCGGCACCACCGCGCACCATAAACCCGGATCAGGCCATTAACATAGTCCTAGCTAACTAGAGAAGGGGTAGAGAGATATACCGAGCAATCCGTGTCCTTCGGTCTTCTCGTCGTCGTCCCGATCTCCCAGCGGAATCTCCGGTCTTCATCTCCTCGTCGGAAGGGAACCACATCGCCTGGTTCTTTTACGGGCTCCCACCTCTGGACCGAGTCAACTCGGGCACGAAGTTGGCGAGCCGACGTGCCCAAGAAGTGTTGTAGATGAAGTGTAGAACTCTATATGTCTCTAGGGGTTGAAGTTGCCATGTATTGGTGGAGGAATGAGATATGAACCTTTTGTAGATGAACTTGGGGATTTTGCAAGCATCAAGAGAACAAAATCCCCACCACCACATATTGGACAGCCCCCCATGAGCATGGCCGGCCAAATGAGGTAAAGAGAGGGGGAAAAATCCAAAGGGGGGTGTATCAATAATGCAAGAGAGATAGTGATAATGAGAAGAAATGATCACAAAACAAATCCAACACTCCATCAACTCATCATCAAAAGTCAAGCCATCATGAACTCAAGAAAGTCAAGGGATGGTGGAACCATCATGAAACCATCATGATGCAACAATATACAAAGACCACCCCCCACAATGCTAATTTGCACAATTGCAAATAAGCCATCCTCCACCAATTTTCTGCTAAGGAAAGATACAAAGGAAAATGGCCGAAACGGAAAGCAAACTGGCAACTTCAGAAAACTGATCCCGTAATAAATTACAGGAAAACCGCGCTACTGTATATACATACCCGCATTTGTATTCCGACCGAATACAAATGCAATGAGACAAAATCTACACTGTATAATAATAGGATCCGGCTTAAACCAAAGCCCGCTAGTATTATCCGTCCGATCATGATCCGTGCAATACCGTACGTACATGATCGAACCCTGCCATATCTCCATACGGCTTCTACAGCGTTTCACCCGAAACTTGAGAAACGGTCCGTGGGAGACTCAAAAGACTCGTCAACACTTTGGCTGTGGATTTAACCACTAGCACGTAAGAGGTATTAGCCATACGTAACGGGCTACCAGGTGTTGACCAAAAGGGACGTCGATGAGCGAACTCATCCTGACACCCTACTGAGCCTGTCAGTGACAATATCCATACAGTCCGGTCCGTTCGTCTATGAGTATCGCATGGCGGGCCTTGGGGGTTGGTAAAAGTGAGACCCCCAAAAGCGGTACAAGTCGTGTCGGAGTGTAGCCCAGAACACCCTGAGATACTACTGGAATACCAACCAGTAAATCTCCTGCCTCGGCCGAGGGCTTTATGTAATGGCTCTCCTAGACACAACGCGACCTCACCCCCAATACCGGGAGAGACGAACCCCTGCAGATCTGCTCTCTGCCTCCATATGGCTCTGGACTGTACCAACTAAAACCTGTTTTCACGACTCCTTTGAGCCATGGTAGGGTAGTAATCAAAGTACAGTGGGAACTCACACGAGACAAATGACGATCTCAGGTCGATGAACTAACCTGTACACATGTCACCAGGGAACTGCTATCTGACGTCAGGTATAAGACCAACTAGCATGTTCCCGGCGAGTCCTGTCTGGTGTACTCATAACCTAATGAGCACGTGTATACATCTTAGGTGGACCAACTGACACCGGTGGCTTGTGAGACCGGCCACCGCCCCTCGTCGGGGCCTCGACTGTATACACTAGTCTATTCTGGAGTATCGATGCCCTGTCTCGAAAACTCCCACGACTAGGGACCTTTTAAGGATGTTCTTATAGACCCCAGCTCCCATGTATATGATCGCCATCATACTGCTGGTAGTCAAGCAAGAATCCTAGGGGCTCTATCAACGTGCAATAGTGATCAGTAATGTCACCTAAAGCGTACACGATGATAAAGATAAACCAGATAGCATACTATCATCTTGAGTAAGACTGTCCTACCGGCATAGGTCCTCCCTCAATCATTGCAACCACGTACCCGTGATCCAATAATTGACTCTGAGGGCACTATATCCAACAATCTCCCACTTGCACTCAAGGCTAATTGTTGCGATGTCGCATACTCACAGCCCGTGTGATACCGAACACCCAACTCCTCTACTAATCAGTCTCACAAAACCTGTTTGCGAAACTATTGCGTTCGAGAAATAGCCTCAGTGAGTGGATCCGCCCTAATGTTTCTTTATATGTCTCTCTTTATCTCAAGTTCGCGGAGAATGCCATCTCCCGAAATGAGCAATACCTGTCTTAGAATATGTCTGGTTATCTGATGGGACCTAGCTCATAAATGAACTCTAAATCCAAACTTCTTAGACTGTATCGTCAACTGAACTTAATCAGTATTCGGCGTCATGCCTCCCTCATTATCCCCTTGGACCACCTGTCCAAAATACTGCCCCTCGTCAGAAGAAAAACTATAACTCTGACAATCTCTCTGTCGTCCATGTCACCATGGAAGCCTGGAATGATAACTGTCTTCTAAAATAGGCTGTTGTTATCATATCCCTAGAACATCCACTTATGTTCTAAAACTGCTTCCGATTGGTTTTCCAGGATTGGATTATTATCAACTTATTGCATCTACTGCAAAAACAACATCTGGTGTGGTACTTGACATCTCATGATTGACTCAATTGCCTAAGCAAGTGATCTGCCAATCATGCACATCCCTCTCCCCTTTAGTCAGTAAGACACCTTTGGAGAGAGTGACTCCATCACCTTCAGGCATACTACCGTGCAAGGAGTCGTCCATTCTAAAACACCTTTAGAATGCTGTCTAAGTACCCAGATTGGGAAACTACCAAAATCTAGATCTAAACCATAGATCTAGTAACCAGAATGTCTGATATAATATCCAAGTCCTTTGTGGAGAACCACTGTATGACAACCAAACTATAACCGATCGTAGTATATTTATTTCACTTCCTACTTTGTGTATGTCATCCAAATACCAGGACATCACACCCTACTACCTTCTTAACAGATCCATCCCCTATTCCGATGAAGTCAAACCTATGACTGTCACATCAGAAATAAATGATCTATCTCCGCTATATCTGCTTTATTCTATAAATAGACATAAGCCTCCTGTCGACCATGCTTCCGCTGCTCCCACTTACCATGACAACCCTCTGGCAGAGTCATATAAACATACACTTCTAAAGCTAGTTTAGAACGACGCTACACTCGTCCTCCTGCCGGGTCTCACAGTCTGGAACAACAGCAATGGAAAGTCTGGGTAAACAAGAACCTCCCTGTCACCGTCCTTGAGGCTACCGGAGTACCCCTCGGGTGCCTGAGGTTACCCACCTTATCTGCGGAGTGGCCAATGGAATGTCAAACCAGATTGAATCTTTAGGTTCCTATCAAACTTTTAGTAATCGTTTGCGGTTCTGGAATCACTTCCAGTTCTACCATACTCCCACTACTGTTTTCTGAAAAAATCCATTTTTATTAAAACTATCGCGAGTCTAGAACAATATCACTATTGATCTTCCAGATGATAGAAAGTCAACCCTTGTCATAGCCTGGGTCAACCCACAAACAGCCATTACAGAAACGCGCCTTGAGTTGTCCAGAGTATGGTTTTAAGCATTAGCTGGACAACTCCCCGTACCTTAACAATGTCAAGATATGAACTGCTCTATATCCAATACAGAAACAGAGGCACTGATTTAATTGAACCAGATTCAAATCATGCAGCTTTCTCTAGTGCAAGTCAATTAAATGGAAGGAGGCCGATTAGCGTTACTCAACTTAGGAATGCTTCCAATTATGAGTAACCTGAAAGAAAAGCAAGTTCTCTTAATCATTGCTATCAACTGAATACCCTACACAAGTATCTACATCTTCGATCACCTTGAAGAATCCCGATACTTGCAAAACCTGGTTCTCTACTTTATTCATATACCTATAACTTCTCAAAACTTGGACCCTGTGTTTCTACGAAACACCTGTCTAAAAACTAGAGAAGTCATAAGTAAACTGAATATAGTATGAGAACCAACCCCTCTGTCCTCATGGACGCTGGACAACATGCAATACTCTGTATAAGTCCCTTGAGTCTAATAACTCATTCCCTGTATGTCGTAGGTTGAAAACTGTACTTATGGTTAAGAAGAATTACACCGCTGTTTAATGCTCCTTACCTAACCATCCACTGATATAGGTAAATGTCATAGACATAATTTCAAAAAGGTATATCTCACTCTATAAAAATAGACGTACAAATATATCAATTTGAAATTGGTGCATAACAGCGGATATTCAAAACCAAATATTTGCCGTCCGGCAAACAACCCAGGCGATTTCCTCAAATATCACCAATTACAACGAATTCCGATATAATGAGGATGATCACCTAATTCCCAATAACTTACTCCCACTCATCATCTGTAAAACCATACAGATGTGAGAATCATACCTGGTAAATACATACCCTGGAGCAAGGGTTAATTCGGAAATCAGTTTTCTTTTAACAGTACACAGTGAAACTGAAACATTGAAATGTTTCGTAGGGGTATCCTGGTATTTCTAGTAATGTCTCTTCCATTATCCAGATTCACAACTGTAACTGTATATTTCTATTCCATCTCTCCATATCCCTTCATATGTCTTTAGTCATTACCTTCTGTACATCCTCTTAGGCTAAATGGTTTTCTTCTTTCCCTATTGTTCGGCACCATCCTATGGTTTGGAAGAAGACTATCCAATAAGCGTAATGGGTGTACTGTCCTAATCCTAGGAGAACTCGCAACGCGAGAGAAGGTGAAGATAAAAGACACCTGAATAAACCTTATTCCTATTTCTCCTGAACCATAATCCATCCCCGAACTGGAACAAGTTCCTTTCGAGTTCGTATATAACCATACGATGGAGTATCCAATAAACTGTGGATCTTCGTAGTGATACGGTGTGTCCTGGAGAAATACAAAGGTGAAGTGGGAGTGGTAATGAAATACTTGGTTTGGTCATGAATAGCAGTCGCAATTTACTTTGCCCTCTTACTAATCCCTTGACATGTCTTTACTTAATACCTTCAGTACACCATCGTTATGCTGATTGGTTTTCTTCATTCCCCACCGTTCGGCACCAGCCTAAGGTTTGGAAGAAGACTATCCAATTTGCGTAATAGGTGTACTATCTCCTAAACCAAGGAGTACTCGCAACCTGAGAGAAGGTAAAAGGAAAAGACAACTGAATAGTCCTATCCGTTTTCTCCAGAACCGGAAACCATCCTCGAATAAATTCCTTCGAGTTCGTATATAACCATACGATTGTTTTATCCAATGGAAGTGGACGTTCGTAGTAATACGGGGTGTCCTGGAGAAAAGGGTAAAAGTAGGAGTGGCAATGAGGTTTGCAACTCTGACAATCCAAAAGCCAGTGTTTAAGAAGGTCCGGTTAATTTTGGTCACTGAGTCATAGTCTTAGGGTCGGGTCATGGTCGCTGCCAAAGAGAGAGAGAGAAAAGAAACACTCAGCGTGCACTCTAACCTAGATCAGAATGGTTACTAATTTATCTAATCAGGAAACCTCCCACTGTATCCTCAAATTCTCCTCCAAACCTGAAAGAAGAATTAGCCGGGATCACCCGAGGAGTAAACCAACTCATCAGTGGGAATCGGGATCCAACTATCATCGCAAGATAACGTGACGGAATCCACTCATGTTATCACACTCCAGAAGGTATGCGCATATCTGGCAAGTTTCAGTTTCTTTAGAAACCCCCGATGTGATTTTTACCCCCAGGACCCAAGTGACCTTGACACAGTCAACAAATCAAAGAGTCCTAGTCAAGTTCAACCCGTCATTATCCTGGATTGTATTAAACCCACCCGTACGAGCCCTTGACACAGTCAACAAGGCCGCACGACTGTCCTAACCAATCCCATTAATATGCCATAAACGAACACTACTCAGCTACCGTACACTATGCCTTGACACAGTCAACTAACGCAGCACGAATACTAAGTAATATTTGTAAGAAATGACGGAGGGCTACTGTAACATTTTCAAAAATATAAAATATTAATTTTGGGAATTTTTATAATTTAATATTATTTTATTGATTATTTTAATATTAAATGCAAATAAATAGGAAAAATGTTAGAAAAATTATGAAAAATTATAGAAAATTCTAAAATAGGGTAAATTAGTGAATTATGACATTTTTAAGTTTTTGTGATTAGTTTGACACTAATTTAGCGCTAATCGCGATTAAAATCGCTAATCGGGTTTTTTTTTGGCAATTTTGTGCAAAACTTGCACATATCACATTTTCTCACACTTATGCATTTTCTTTCATGATTTTCTTATTTGGGGTTACTATTCTAGTGAGAAAGGTTTAAGAAAAGAAAAGGAAAAGAAAAGAAAAAGAAAAGGATAAAGAATGGGGTTGGTGAGAGAGAAGTATGGGTTGAACCATTGACCAAACCCTTAGCCATTTTCATCATTTCTCTCCCTCTCCCTTTGCTTTGCTGCTGCTGCCTCTTCCTCCCCCTTCCTCCACCTTCAATCCCTCAAATCATCTCAAAAACAACCCCAAAACCATATATCGGTTTCATTAAAAATGTGCACAAGCTCGAGATCTACAAGATGGACTAAGAAAGCATGGATTTGGCCACTAGAGGGAAACTCAAGAAAGTTCTTGAGTTGCCAAGTGAGGTAATTTCTGAACCATTAGCTCAATTATAGCCTTTCCTATAACCCCATGTTAAGATTATATCGATATTGTGTGATATTATGGACTTGATGAAAACCTAGTTAGGGTTTGAGAGAAACTTGAGTTGTAATGTGAAATTGAGTTCAGTAGAGGATACACCAACACCCTAGTGTATGAATTGGAACCCAAAACCTGAAGCTAGAACCAGAAATACGGATTTTAGAAACCGATATCGGGGAAATTGTGTAATCTGTGCAGGTTAACTTGAATATGCTATCACCCCAAGGACCCTAAAATAATATTGAGTGGACAGTGTGATGTGCAGGCACAATTGAACCAACACCCCAAACACTAGCCTCCAACTCATCCGTACGGCCGCCAAATTCCCTCTTTTGGCCGCCAATTGCGGCCTGGGTCCCACCTTTTTGTCTCGTTTTCGTTCTGTAGCTCCTACATTGTTAGTTTAGGCCCCTGGTATATATATATTTGTATAAAGTGACCTGGGGTAAAATCTGGGACATATTTCATGAGTTGCTGTTTTGGACTCTAGTTTCCGTATTCCGTATTTTCATTTCTGCATTCATGGTATGATTTCCGCATGGCATATTGTACGCATAGACCTGTACACAAATATATACGATTTTGACGTGATATTCATACCTGATACATATGTCACATCTGATCATCATATTGTAGCTCATTTATATGTGACATGACTTGATACTCATATTGATGCTTATATCACATCTGATCATCATATTGTAGCTCATTTATATGTGACATGACTTGATACTCATATTGATGTTTATATCACATCTGATCATCATATTGTAGCTCATTTATATGTGACATGACTTGATACTCACATTGATGCTTATATCACATCTGATCATCATATTGTAGCTCATTTATATGTGACATGACTTGATACTCACATTGATGCTTATATCACATCTGATCATCATATTGTAGCTCATTTATATGTGACATGACTTGATACTCACATTGATGCTTATATCACATCTGATCATCATATTGTAGCTCATTTATATGTGACATGACTTGATACTCATATTGATGCTTATATCACATCTGATCATCATATTGTAGCTCATTTATATGTGACATGACTTGATACTGACATTGATGCTTATATCACATCTGATCATCATATTGTAGCTCATTTATATGTGACATGACTTGATATTCACATTGATGCTTATATCACACCTGATTATTATATTGTAGCTCATCTATATGTGACTTGACATGATATTTATGTTTGACGCACATATCATATCAGATTAGTGACTTACATTTTGGTTTGGATTATATGTGATTTCTGGATTTTGGAAACCGTGGCTATTTCAAATAAGTAATCATTTAAAAACCCGGTTCCCTTGATATGATATTTCGGTGCGTCCACCATGTGTTTTCTCGGTGCTAGAGTGATATATGAAAACCCGAATCGAGGAGGTGGTTGAGGCCGATTACGGGTACATGGTGGACCCGGTATGGTACCCCGGGGCGAGAACGGTTTCGCTGTGTGATAGACGGTGAGCCCGGCAGAGGGACTACTACCTACCGGTGATTGTACTTGAGCTCGGCGGATATCTGGTGGATTCCGACCGGAGCCCAGAGATGGATATGGGCTGACCCGTACCGCCGGGGCCGAGGGCCGATACCGCAGACGGAGCCCAGAGATGGACATGGGTTGACTCGTACTGCCGGGGCCGAGGGCCGATACCGCAGACGGAGCCCCATATGGATAAGGATTTACGTGTCGATGCTTGGCACGGGTTTCATGATGTTTTACCATGATGTTGTTTATATCCTCATATTGCATACATGATGCTTATTGTCATTGGGTGACAGGTGGACGGGTTCCACGTATATACAGACATAGATCATATACAGACATAGATCATATACAGATATGGATCATATACAGACTGGATTTACACTTATCATACTTCATTTGTATATATAACAGGGTATGAGGGCGCTGTTATATATACCCTTACACCAATATTAGTGGTATGGGACGCTAATATATGTGTATTGATATCATTTGATACTTCATCATATTTACTTCATACAGCATACCTTACATTCATGACATGTTATTACCTGAGTACTTGGCACCACATACATATTTAGATGTTACCTTGCCACCTTATCACACTCAGATGTACTCTTGTGGATTATATTACTGATTGTTGACTTAGGTTTATGTCTTGCATTCGGTTTCTGCTTGTAGATATTTCTATTCACGAGTTGGCAACTCACCCCCGTTGTGCCACTGTTTCTTGCAGGTTCTGCCGTACAGGTTTCATTGCGGCATTTCTGGCACACTTCTTTCTTGCGGGTGATTTGCTTTTGGTAGGTGGATTCTTTTGTATCAAGAACCACCATTGTTTTCATTTTACTCATTGTATCTAGAATTTCCATCAACCAAAACTTGTATATTGTTTCAGACCTAGACTTTAGTGATGTATTATTCGACCTTAGAGTCGCGCTTAGTAGTATTGCGGTTTTCTTGTTGCTTTGAGCTTTCTTTGGTTTTGATCCTCGCCACTTGGCGTTGTATATTATTGTTGCATGTGTGGTTGTGACCGTCTATTGACGAAGAGCTAGCTCCCGCTTGGGGATGCCTTTATCATTGCATATATATTGTCATTCTTGTTGTACCCCATTCGGGGCCAGTTTTACAAAAGAAACTCTGCCGAAATTTTTAGAAAAGACTATACTGTTTTTAAATTGCATATTCGGCTTAGTTATTTAAAAACCTTGATTGTTAAGCATGTAGTTCTTTACTTATTCTTAAAAAAAAGGGTTTTAGATTTCTGGGTTTTCGGCTTACTTAGTCGCGTTACGCCTGTAGACGTTACGTGGTTAAGTGCCGGTCACGGGCCAAACTTTGGGTCGTGACAAAGTTGGTATCAGAGCGCTAGGTTGACCTTGGTTCGAGTCTGAGTTTGACTATGTGGAGCCTAGGGCGTTTATATATATATACGGAACTTAGGCTTGACCTTACGGAACTTAGACTTGGTCGAGGGGGTATTAGACCCGAACTTTCGTCGTATTAGGATGACCCTTGGTTGATGGAATAGGTGACTAAAGTAGAGTGACGTACCGTTGGTATGTTCCGCGGCATACTTACGACACGCCACTCCGCTTAAGGAACCTTAGGATGTGCATACTTTTCGAGATCAGTGATTCTCTTCATATCCAGGATTATACATCAATTTGAGATCCCCGATTCTATTAGTTCATGATCATATCTTCATTGATGATGTTCCTTCCTATGATCATGTATCCACTTTGGATCTGTTGTTTCCTTCTTGTCATTGATGTGCTCTTTTGATACTCGATTGAGCTTCCTGTCACCATGGTTGAGCACAGTTTGGGCTGCTGCTAGGGTTACGGCCGGTGTGAGCTCGTTTGGTACGAGGGCCGACCATTGTGTTTTCTGGTGACATGGGAATGTCTCGAGTTAGTATTGGTGATTGTGACCTCTAGTGGAGGCGAGTGCTTGGATTTGCACCGGATGATCGGGCCATTGTTAGAACTGCCAGTTGAAGGAGGACTGTTGATGTACAGCATACCTCAGAGATTGTGATGTCGCCTACCGTGCAGACAGATGGACCAGCTGTCGCTGAGATTGACAGGATGTTGCTTTCGGAGCTTACGAGCTGAGATTGCCGGAGCTTTCAGGCAGATATGCGACAGATGATAGCTAGTCTACCCGATTTGAGAGACGAAGGTGATTCGTCCGATTTTGCGCCAGAGCGGGCCTAGTTGAGTTGAAGAATTCCAGTGTGGAGAATCTTACTCAGATCTAGAGCAGACCGATCCAGAGATGACCGCCTATGTATTGCCCTTCCTGGAGGATTGAGTCATCGTTCGGCGTACAGGCGTATGAACCAGTTGCTGCTGCAAATGATGAGATATCGCCCAGATGATTGGAGCTGTTGCAGCGTGAGAATATACTCAGAGAGATGATAACGAGTCGCTAGTCACCTGAGGATGAATGACTAGGACATGTGGTTCGTTCGTTACCGATGCGAGGTCATCAGATAGATCGTTTCCAGCTAGAGACGACTTCACGCAGGTTCGTTGAGAGTCGATTGAGACGATCGAATGTCAGGAACCCATTTTTCCAAGTTTAAAGTATACGGAAAGACATGCAGGTGATTCTATGGACCCTCTAGAAGAATGAAACCCTAACTCGACTTAATGACCGTGTGACCGCCTTTGAACCTTAGGGTTTACGGCGGTTCCGCGGCGCCATTAGTGAGGCTTGGGTTTGCCCTTCTACGGCTGGACCACCGACGCTGTGGCATGTACTCGATACTATTAAACTGTACCCGAGATGTGAGCTCTTGGGGGATTATGAGGATCTGACGAGTCGATCGGATGGTTCGACATCCTTCGGATATCGTGGTGGGACACTACTTGGGAGACTCCAGATGCGAGCATAGCCGTTGGAGCATAGTACATGCAGCCAGGATGAGACGAGTCCGAATCAGTCGACATTGACGCAGAGCGAAGAAAACAGTTCGCAAGATATTTCGACGAGATGGCGTCCCACTCCGCTGACATCAGAGATGTGATACGCACCCCGAGGCGTGGTATGTGGATAGATCTTCCAGAAAGAAGCGCGATAAGTATGTAGCCGTTCCGGAATAAGCTTTAGCTTCAGCATTGGATGACGACTTCCGGGCATTTCGGCAGGATTGAGATTTGAGAAAGGAACCTCGACAGGACCCTTCGGGAAACGATACGAGAAGACCTAGACCAGGAGTGGTAGTATTGCGCGCACCCAGCAGGACAGAGTTCGGTATTATCGACGAGGTAGTTGACCAGGATCGAATAAAGGGACTTACCCAGATGCGTTGCGAATTGATCAAGAGCGGACGAGTGACGAGTATCCCTCCGATGTTTGGAACGTGTTCCCGAGGATCTGTTCGTCCTGACATCTTCTACAGAATGGTGAAGCTACAGAGTACGCAATTTCGAGTCCGTGCGAGAGACTTCAGATTGGCCGTGGCCGAGAACAGTGCAGTGCAAGGTAGTTTGGCGTGACGTCATAGTGGACGACGATGGAGACAAGTGGAACCAGAGGTTCGTGTGAGACACTGACGAACTGTCATTACTTCCCGTCGAGACTAGAGACCTGATTTGCTTACAGAAACGTTGGGATGTGACCAGTTTCTGAGAAATATTGTGCTGAGGACACATGTGTCTTTGAGCAAGAATAGGTTGTGCAGGAAAGCCAGCCTCTGTACAGATCGGCATAGGTATGATTGGAAGAGACCTTGAGCAGGATTCCTTCCAGGACGTTGCTGCAATGATGTTTGCACCTAGGATCAGATGTGTGACGTGCATTCAGAGAGCCAGAGGCCGACGCCAGTGATATGCTGCCTTACGAGTGGTCATGAGGATTGACCGAGAGGTGACCAGAGAAGTGCCAGAACGGAATCGTCCCCGTTAGCACACCTGACAGGGCCGATGAACCGATTGACTGCGAGATAGGAAATCCGCAGAGAAGATAAGGACCCAGAGTCAGAGGACGCCAGACCGCGAGCAAGAAGCAAGTAGATATCCTGCGCTGCTAGCAGTGGATTGCACTGACTCCTTCTCGACTTCGAAGGAGGAACTACCGACGACGGTATTTATAATTTGTGATTTTGTGATTCGATTATCACGTATCCGTCGTTTGGGATTTCGGTATTTTGTGCATTCTGTTTGCATGATTTAGTTTGATGACTGAGTTTCATGATATTCGTTTCATGCACCCACTGGATATTTATATATTTTGCGCTGAGTTATTACATTTGAGATATTGATTGAGATTTCATGCCTATTGTATTCAGTGAGTTGATTTGCATTTCCAGCGTAGTTTTCATGCACCTTTAGTGTTTTGATATACTATTTTAGTGCACACCAGATGCACTAAATCGGAAATTCTTCGTGCATTTCATATGCACTTGATTTTTCTGTCAGGCACACACGTTGCCTACGACAGATGTTTCGTGCACACCCGTTGCACTTAGATGTTGTTTTCTATACCTGTTTGACACATATATGGATTTTGATTCCTTGCGCACCAGACGCACAGGATATTCTTATATATGCATTTTTGGGGATTGATTGCTAGTAGAGTAGTACATTTTTTTTTTTGATATTCTCTATGTGTTGATGTTTTCGGAGCCCCGACAAATGGATTATTACTGAAATTGTTTTAGTAGTGGGGGTTTAAATTTAAATTCGGGGACCGAATTTCTTTAAGGGGGGGTAGACTGTAACATTTTCAAAAATATAAAATATTAATTTTGGGAATTTTTATAATTTAATATTATTTTATTGATTATTTTAATATTAAATGCAAATAAATAGGAAAAATGTTAGAAAAATTATGAAAAATTATAGAAAATTCTAAAATAGGGTAAATTAGTGAATTATGACATTCTTAAGTTTTTGTGATTAGTTTGACACTAATTTAGCGCTAATCGCGATTAAAATCGCTAATCGGGTTTTTTTGGCAATTTTGTGCAAAACTTGCACATATCACATTTTCTCACACTTATGCATTTTCTTTCATGATTTTCTTATTTGGGGTTACTATTCTAGTGAGAAAGGTTTAAGAAAAGAAAAGGAAAAGAAAAGAAAAAGAAAAGGATAAAGAATGGGGTTGGTGAGAGAGAAGTATGGGTTGAACCATTGACCAAACCCTTAGCCATTTTCATCATTTCTCTCTCTCTCCCTTTGCTTTGCTGCTGCTGCCTCTTCCTCCCCCTTCCTCCACCTTCAATCCCTCAAATCATCTCAAAAACAACCCCAAAACCATATATCGGTTTCATTAAAAATGTGCACAAGCTCGAGATCTACAAGATGGACTAAGAAAGCATGGATTTGGCCACTAGAGGGCGACTCAAGAAAGTTCTTGAGTTGCCAAGTGAGGTAATTTCTGAACCATTAGCTCAATTATAGCCTTTCCTATAACCCCATGTTAAGATTATATCGATATTGTGTGATATTATGGACTTGATGAAAACCTAGTTAGGGTTTGAGAGAAACTTGAGTTGTAATGTGAAATTGAGTTCAGTAGAGGATACACCAACACCCTAGTGTATGAATTGGAACCCAAAACCTGAAGCTAGAACCAGAAATACGGATTTTAGAAACCGATATCGGGGAAATTGTGTAATCTGTGCAGGTTAACTTGAATCTGCTATCACCCCGAGGACCCTAAAATAATATTGAGTGGACAGTGTGATGTGCAGGCACAATTGAACCAACACCCCAAACCCTAGCCTCCAACTCATCCGTACGGCCGCCAAATTCCCTCTTTTGGCCGCCAATTGCGGCCTGGGTCCCACCTTTTTGTCTCGTTTTCGTTCTGTAGCTCCTACATTGTTAGTTTAGGCCCCTGGTATATATAGATTTGTATAAAGTGACCTGGGGTAAAATCTGGGACATATTTCATGAGTTGCTGTTTTGGACTTTAGTTTCCGTATTCCGTATTTTCATTTCTGCATTGGTGTGTTTCATTTTACCTCGACTATTTGGCGTTTATACGACGATATAGAGGATTTATATGTGGTTTTGAAGGCGTGCCATAGGTTCTCACCTATAGGCCCCCTTATCGTATCGTTTTGGATTTCATGCGCCGTTTTAGCTTGGATTTGGTTTTAATGCGCATATGCGATATTTGATGTGTAGGTACCCATGAAGACTTCGGGACGACAAGCAATTGCGTGGTGATGCCCGCAAATGATGTTTCAGGTGAATAGATTATATCTACAGGGGAAAGTCGGGTGGATGGCGTATAGCACCCCCGCAGTCCGTAGTTAGTATACTATATATATAGTAGAAATGTGATAGTTTTAGTGTGTTGTTGCTTTGTGATAGGTGTATTATGGATAGTATAGGGTAGAAGTGACTAGTGTAGTTCATAGTCGCGAACCCTAGGATAGAACTTACACCTACACACACACCCTTGCATATTACTTGTACTTACACGGCATTTGATGATATGGGATGACGTTGGTAATGAGTCGATGATGTGGGCTTGATGACGTGCGATCGGTGATTGGATACGATTCATTGTGGGATATGACTTGTGATCTCTTGCGGGCTTGGGATATGTGTTTACCCCGCATGCATACTTCACTGATGGTATCGTTTGGTGCTAGAAATAGAGTAGTACCCCAGGCTATGTGATCTGATGATAGTGATACCTGTTATGTGATGAGATAGTGAGATGTTGACCCGTACCCAGCTATTGGGATGCCGTACGATGATTACCGTACGAGCCGATATTGATGATAGATCCGCACTCATAACTCGAGGATATCTTATGATATGACATTGAGGCGAGATCACCGACTATATACCTTTATATATGTATCAACTCAGATTTAGGCGGTTTCCATACCCCTCCAGACTTGCATGATACTTAGATCAGTAGTTGCATAGTAGATGTTAGATTAGACCAGAGTCATACCTATTTCAAAACTAACGAATCGGGAATATTGCAAGATAGGAAAAAGGGGATTCTACGGATATTTTCAAATGCGTAGAGTCTATTTTCTAAACACCGTAGCCCTTGTTTTACCAAAGACCCCGATTCGTCTTATTTCAAAAGGCAAGGTTGCATGATATAGCTTTTGAGTTAGATTCTTCTCTGTTGCGTTGCTTATTTCGATTGCACTTGTTTATACTATTTGCATGGCATTACTTGTGCTTATTGTTATATTGCCATCATGCTGTTAGGACACCAGCACCATTATCGATGATGCGTAAGTTCCACGTACACTGATTGCTGGCTCACACACTTCATCATCGATAATTGCTATGCCACTACACTGTAGTACTGCTGCATTCATGGTATGATTTCCGCATGGCATATTGTACGCATAGACCTGTACACAAATATATACGATTTTGACGTGATATTCATACCTGATACATATGTCACATCTGATCATTATATTGTAGCTCATTTATATGTGACATGACTTGATACTCATATTGATGCTTATATCACATCTGATCATCATATTGTAGCTCATTTATATGTGACATGACTTGATACTCATATTGATGCTTATATCACATCTGATCATCATATTGTTGCTCATTTATATGTGACATGACTTGATACTCACATTGATGCTTATATCACATCTGATCATCATATTGTAGCTCATTTATATGTGACATGACTTGATACTCACATTGATGCTTATATCACATCTGATCATCATATTGTAGCTCATTTATATGTGACATGACTTGATACTCATATTGATCCTTATATCACATCTGATCATCATATTGTAGCTCATTTATATGTGACATGACTTGATACTCACATTGATGCTTATATCACATCTGATCATCATATTGTAGCTCATTTATATGTGACATGACTTGATATTCACATTGATGCTTATATCACACCTGATTATTATATTGTAGCTCATCTATATGTGACTTGACATGATATTTATGTTTGACGCACATATCATATCAGATTAGTGACTTACATTTTGGTTTGGATTATATGTGATTTCTGGATTTTGGGAACCGTGGCTATTTCAAATATGTAATCATTTAAAAACCCGGTTCCCTTGATATGATATTTCGGTGCGTCCACCATGTGTTTTCTCGGTGCTAGAGTGATATATAAAAACCCGAATCGAGGAGGCGGTTGAGGCCGATTACGGGTACATGGTGGACCCGGTATGGTACCCCTGGGCGAGAACGGTATCGCTGTGTGATAGACGGTGAGCCCGGCAGAGGGACTACTACCTACCGGTGATTGTACTTAAGCTCGGCGGATATCTGGAGGATTCCGACCGGAGCCCAGAGATGGATATGGGCTGACCCGTACTGCCGGGGCCGAGGGCCGATACCGCAGACGGAGCCCAGAGATGGACATGGGTTGACTCGTACTGCCGGGGCCGAGGGCCGATACCGCAGACGGAGCCCCATATGGATGAGGATTTACGTGTCGATGCTTGGCACGGGTTTCATGATGTTTTACCATGATGTTTTTTATATCCTCATATTGCATACATGATGCTTATTGTCATTGGGTGACAGGTGGACGTGTTCCACGTATATACAGACATAGATCATATACAGACATAGATCATATACAGATATGGATCATATACAGACTTGATTTAC